>OY730183.1:36768455-38145955 GCA_963422495.1 Polyommatus iphigenia
GCTGCTATAAAAAGGTGATTAGACTCACACATCTAAAAATATTTCTCTACGGTTTGCATAAAAATCAATTATACGTTAATATTTGCAGTTCCGAAAATGACGCCGCGGTGTTTTAACTATTATTTTGCCTAAATTAGATCATAATGATTACGTAGGACTTCGTTTTTGCTATTCGTAGGCGAATTCTCTACATTATTTTTTTAATTGAAAATTGAAAACAATGAAAATGTTGCTGCTAAGGGTTACGGCTATCTGTTTTAAAGCTATCAAGCAAGGACTAAAATCTAAATGATCCGCCCACATCTTCAGACTAGACATAATATTAGGGGCCAGACAATGGGAAAATTAACTTTTTTTAGTAAGTATTGATTACTTCTTTAAATGAAAAAGAAACAGAGGCCATCATACCTAGTATTAAAAAAAAAAGATAAAACCGACTTCAAAATTATACGTAATTGAGAATTAAAATTACCTATCTCAAAAACTACTGAACCGATTTTGATGAAACTTGCAATTTTCCCTAAGTTGAGCAATACTTCATACAACAAAAAAATTATCACTTATTTTATCAACCCCCATAAGGACACCGACGACCGCGACAATAATAGAATAACAATAGATTTTCAAGAATCCGTGATCGAAGGATTAAATCGGACTTAAAGTCCCGGAGATATGCGAACACAAACATAAAAACATACATACACTTTTTTGGCACATTTTTTCAGAAGCTGATATAGACTAACATAATATTACGAAAACTGGGAAATTTTATATACATACGGGTTTAATTGATAACCTCATTTTAACCGACTTTAAAAAAGGGGGAAAAATTCGACCCTTATCACTATCAAAGAAGTTGATCCATAGGCAGATGGGGGTCCTACGTAAATTGGTCATGTTGTGTCAAACCCATCCGGCAGAATTTAGCTAACATTGAAATGACACCAATGGGGATTGTCCATTTTTATACGCTTTTTATTAGCTTCACCTGTATGTTTGTTTGTAACCGACTTCTTTGGGCGCGATTGAGACCCACTTTAAACGCCCAGATTTCGTTCAAAATTTGTAGATTTATCGAGGACCGATGACAATACACTAATATGATATAATTATTCAATTTTTCAATTTGTATGTTTGTATGTTAATTGTTTGTAACCGACTTCTTTGGGCGCGATTTTGACCCACTTTAAACGGCCAGATTTCGTTCAAACTTTGTAGATTTATCGAGGACCGATGACAATACACTAATTTGATATAATTATTCCATTTTTCAATTTGTATGTTTGTATGTTTGTTTGTAACCGACTTCTTTGGGCGCGATTTTGACCCACTTTAAGCGGCCAGATTTCGTTCAAACTTTGTAGATTTACCGAGGACCGATGACAATACACTAATTTGATAAAATAAAGCATTTTTCAATTTGTTAGTTTGGTTTTCTATAAAAAGCGTGTTTTTAGTTTTTTTAACTATCATTAATTTTATTATTTTTAATTGTGCCCATTACAAAAACATTTCGAGGAATATAAGGTCAGTGATCGTTATTCTGTATGTAAATTCAAAAAATATCCATTAGTTACTTATATTTTTAAACAAATATGTTTAACCTTAGTTTGACCTTCAATGACGTCACATTACGTTTTGATCTTTTGGTATGCTTCTCGAATCAGTTTTCACATAAATAAGAGAACTTGCATTAATTTAACACCTTGTTGATACTTGACAATGCTCTTTTTTAAATTTTTATGTATTTAATGCTGCCGGCCGCCGATAATGACGTCATAGACCCGAAAATTTTAAAAATTTATAAAAAAAAAACTAGCCAATGAATTAAAAAAGTATTTAATTCATATTCTTAAAATTCCCTTATTTCAACGAAAAAAATTATAAAAAGTACATGTGATTTTTTTTGGACAATGCCCATTGACGTCGCGTTGGTCCGTCAACTCAATTTCCTCGATGGTACTTATGTAATTTTGAAGTCGTTTAAAAATAGAGTCTATTAGGAAAGCTCCCTCAAGTTTTTAAAAGTTATCTAATATCTTACAATAATTCTTTACAAACAGGATAGTAGAAAAAGATGATGATAATAACTGATAGATAATGAGCCGTAGATTACCGAGTTGATGAAGAAAGCAAAATGCGTTAAAATTTCTTAAAACCTTTGCCGATACATTACCGGATATCAATTACGTGTTCTAAAAGGCTTTCAGTGTAACTCCAAACCTTTATAATTATTTCTCTAATTCGCCACAGACGTAGAAAACAATAGAGTTGAATTTAAAACAATAATATGAACTAGATGACGCCCGCAACTCCGTTCCAAAATTCGTTTATCGCGCGAGAACCATTACATTTTTCCGAGATAAAAACTATTCTATGTCCTTTCTCGGAACTCAAAGTATCTCCATGCCAAATTTCAGCAAAATCGGTTTAGCGGTTTGAGCGTGAAGAGATAACAGACAGACACACTTTGTCTGTCTCATGTCTGCCTGCCTCTTTACGCACATATCGCTGAACCGATTTTGCTGACATTTGGTATGGAGATACTTTGAGTCCCGGGAAAAGACAAAGAATACTTACAGACAGACAGACAGACACACTTTCGCATTTATAATAATATTAGTAATAATTAGTAATGATAGACTGACACGGACATGGATCTTGTGGCACTCGAATGACATTGTCATGGGGCGAGGGCGTCGCCAAGGGGGGGCAGGGAGGGGCAGCTGCCCTCCCTTAGAGATTCTAAAAAAGTTGCCAAATATAATGCAACCAAGGTCCTAAGTCTTTGAGGTTATTTGCTTGAAGTTCAAGCCTTGAACAATCATTCCCGTATGTCGAATCTCGAATGAATTCACCAATTCCTCTCTAATTCATAGAGAATGAGAAAAGTATGAATTGTAGTAGTTAAAGTCAACTTGCCCCCCCCCCCCCCCCCCCCCCCTGCGCCATCGGCTGGCGACGCCCTTGTCATGGGGCGCGCGAGCATGAGATCAACTGTCTATCTAGTATCTATACTCCACTCGGGCTAGCTTGTCGCTAGCGGTCATTGACTCCCTGTCAAAAACTTGTCATTTTCCATATAAACCGCGATTGACAATGAAGTGTCAGATACTGTCAATCGTGGTTTTATATGGAAAATGACAAGTTTTTGACAGGAAGTCAATGACCGCTAGCGACAAGCTAGCCCGAGTGGAGTATAGATACTAGATAGACAGTTGATCTCATGCTCGCGCACCCCATGACAATGTCATTCGAGTGCCACAAGATCAAAGCAAAGGTCTTGTACGGACAAGACCTTTGGCCCAGGGCTCCGCGGAATGCGAAATTGTACACTTTAAGAATAGCTGCAGTAATATAATATTTTTTTTTCGGCCCCTTATATGGGACCTCTTGTTCCCCCTTCCGAAGGGAAGAGCACTAATATAGGTATTAAGTGTAAAGAGTTGAACATGTCGTAACCCCTATTCAAAATAATTGTCCCTATTGGTGTAATAGCAATCGCTTTCGTGTAAAACGATAAAAAACTAATCGGTCGGAGTGCCACGGTATGCGATTAAAAAATAAAGTAATATCGTGAGCACTTTCAAACTTTATTGTTTCGACGGATAATAGCCATGCCAGATCGTTTTTATTTTCGCTGCAAATTATGGAGTGAACTTATTAAATTTCTAAACGGATTAATATGAAAAATATAACAGTTGTGTTTGCAATATTGTGAATATCAAATATGCTGACAAAAACATTATGTTACATAACTCCTACACCGGATTCGGTGACGGTGGCCGGTTTAATATTCTATCTAGTATTATACAGTGTTAACCAGTAGTTTTAATTATTTACTCTACGGATCTACAAGTTTTAAACTCTATACCATCGCTCAGCCCATCTACGGCAAATTATGGATATATTTTCATCGCTTTTCATAAAATTGTGGTCAAAAACAACATGTACATCATACTGATCGTGGTCTGTGCAGCAACATACGTATTTTCTAATCCATTCTACAATCCAAAGGAAAACAAGGATACCATATCGAAATGTTTGTTTGAGATCTCCCAAAAATGTCTTTACAACAAACCCACTGTATTATTTTATTATCAACCAGTAGAAGAAAATGATACTTCTGTAATTTTGAGTAATGATCGAACACAATTGGAGTCTACTTTGAATTATTTTTCTGAATACAATATACCTGTTATTGTATTAAACGATTTGAATAGCATAAACGGTACTGTCGAAGTTCTTGAAAGCAGCAAACTGGTGGTTGGGTTCTTTGAAAATATAGATTTTATAGAAAAAGTGGATTTAGCATTGGATTACTCGGTAAAGTACCTTATTGTTATTGAAAGTACTGTAAGCATGAGACGTCTACAAAAGATACCATTCGATATACAAACTTATGATGTCACGTTCATTTTGGCAGATTATGTGAAAGGAGAGCACAAATTCTTAAGTTGTGTTCCAAGTATTAAAGAAGATACATGTGGCCTGAAAGAATCGCCGCTACGTCAAATCAATTCCTGCAAGAACGGCGAATTGAAAAAGAAAAATATGGCAGCAGTATTTCCCTCCAAAGTACCTAAGAATTATAAACTTTGCCCTTTCAACGTTGGGATGGCCACCCTGTTTCCATATTCTATGATTCCTAATAAAGATAAGATTAAGGAATTAGACCGAATCACGGAAGGAAACGGTTCTGATATAGAAATGGTAAAAATAATAGCGCAAGACTTCAATGCAACATTGAATTTATTTTATATTTTTAGAGAGGAAAAAAATCCTTATACACATTTTGAGTTTTTGAATTATCTCTTCAATAAAACACTTGATGCCTGTGCAGGGGGTCTGTATCATATTTACGGAGACGTAGTTGCATATTCTGGGATATATAGCATTCAATCTATTATTTGGGCCTATACGGTGGAGCGTGACACCCGCTCGTGGCAATCTTTGGGCCACAAGGTCATAGACGTCTATTACTTCTTCATAGTGTATCTCATCTACTCCGTCATTTGGACTCTCGTGAGGAAATACGATAAGAACAGTGTATCTTTCGTAGAAACCATTGTAAGTGGCTGGGGCGCTCTGCTCGGGACTACGTCATTGCAAGATCCAAAGAGCTTGAAACAGAAGATATTAAACATCGCTTATCTCGTGATGAGCTTGCACCTATCAGCGTATATAGGTGCCCAAATATATTCCTACCTAACTATAGAAGGTCCACCGCAAACTTATAAAACTCAGGAAGAACTCAAGGTATCCGATAATAAGCCTTACTTGCAGACATCCACCAAATATTTCATTAAAGATAAAAACTACGAGGAGTTTGCCAACACATCTGGTGAATGCAAAGATTTTAAGCATTGTGAGAATATTATTCTTGCAAACATGACGGGTACTACGCTTATTCTAGATTCCTATTTGTTGCAATTTCAAGCTGAGACCGCGGTGAACGATGAGGCTAGAGTCCTAGGCGTCCAGGAGAGTGTGCTAACAGTATGGCACGAAATGATCATGAGGAAAGATTTCGCTCTGGAGAAGAAGTTGCAGGACATTGTAACGAGGTTATTCGAAGCAGGTTTTTGCGACAAGCTGTATAACGAAGCTATTGGTATCACCGTGGTGGACAAAGCCAAGATTACGAACAAGAATATTCTCTCCAATAGCTACAGTTGTACTGTGGGCTGTGAGATAACGCTGGTCCAGATGGGAGGAGCGTTTTACCTTTGGTTGTTTGGTTGTTTGTTATCATTCGCTGTGTTTCTGGTTGAAGTTGTGTATGAGCGGTTAAAGAGTTGTAATACAGTTTATTTGGCTTAGTTTAATAAGCGGCTTGGATGGATTATCTATCTATACATAATATTATAAAACAAAGTCGGTTTTCTTTGTTCCCTCATGTCCCTTTGTTCCCTTTAATCTTTAAAACTACGCAACGGATTTTGATGATTCTTTCAGTGTTAGATAGCCCATTTATCGAGGAAGGCTATAGGCTATATTTTATCACGCTAAGACTAATACGAGCTAAGAAATAGAGGAAAATGTGGAAAAAACGGGGAAAATTATTTGAAAGGGCTAACTTGAACGCGTTAATCTCAGGAACTACTGGTCCGATTTGAAAAATTCTTTCAGTGTTAGATAGCCCATTTATTGAGGAAGGCTCAAGGCTATATTTTATCACGCTATGACTAAAAGGAGAATGTGGAGAAAACGAGTGAAATTATTTGAAAGGGCTTATCTCGCAAACTACTGGAGCAATTTTAATGTTATTTGGCACAGATAAGAAGTAGACCACGTGAAGGATCATAGGCTATCGATCTTAATCATTTTTTCAGTGGCTTTATATTTTATACCCGTGCGACACCGGGGCGGGTCGCTAGTAATTTATATTGCTACGTTTTAATCTGAGACAACTGACATAATATTGTTTTTGTAACACCGTAATTCTTGTATAGGGTAAGCCAGTCGTTTGCACTTGAGAAGTGAAAATTATTATTGGAATTGCTTTTTCGAACTTAATTTATCCTTTATCCTACGATCATAGATTCTTGTATTCTATTGTGTCTCGCTCACCGGTGAGCAAGGGCGTCGCCAGCCGATGGCGCAAGGGGGGGCAAGTTGACTTTACCTACTACAATTCATACTTTTCTCATTCTCTATGAATTAGAGTGGAATTGGTGAATTCATTCGAGTTTCGACGTACGGGAATGATTGTTCAAGGCTTGAACTTCAAGCAACTCAACTCAAAGACTTAGGACTTTCGTTGCATTATATTTGGCAACTTTTTAGTATCTCTAGGGAGGGCAGCTGCCCCTCCTGCCCCCCCCCTTGGCGACGCCCTTGCCGGTGAGCTTACGGGGCTTGATGGGTTAATGCCTTCCTTGCTTAGGAGAAGTCCGGGCAAAGCGAATAGCCCAGGTAAAGTGAATACCCTGCACTATTCCAAAATTTCGCGTACGAACAATAAACATGTCTGTCGCCTGCTGGGAGGTCCGTTCCCCACCTAAGTTGTAAACAAAAAGAGCTAGCACCAAAAGACCACTAGCGCGTCGTTTGTGAATAAATCAGAAACTGCAGCCATTTTAAAGTTTTTAAAAAGAAAATATATTCAGAAAATTTCTTATTTAGGTAAATTATAAATATATTTTAGACAACCAGGACTAAATCATTTAGTTTATTTTTATATATTTTAAAACTAGCGACCCGCCCCGACGTCGCACGGGTATAAAATATATAGCCACTGAAAAAATGATTAAAATCGATAGCCTATGATCCTTCACGTGGTCTACTTTTTATCTGTGCCAAATAACATAAAAAATGCTCCAGTAGTTCGCGAGATAAGCCCTTTCAAATAATTTCACCCGTTTTTTCCACATTCTCCTATTAGTCTTAGCGTGATAAAATATAGCCTATGGCCTTCCTCGACAAATGGGCTATCTAACACTGAAAGAATAATCAAAATCCGTTGCGTAGTTTTAAAGATTAAAGGGAACAAAGGGACATGAGGGAAAAAAGCGACTGTTTTATAATATATATCGATGTCCCTACAGGCTAACCTTTCCTTTGAATTGTCAGTGCTTTATATGGAAGCTTCTTTTGCTCTAAATTTCATAAACAAATCTCAAACGGTTATTTAGATAATCACGTCCGAAAATCGTAATTTTTATCACTGACTGACTTATAGATCAAAATTCTAACCCACTTTCAGATGACCTAGAAGGCTGAAATTTGGAATCCACCTTGGTTATTGTTTAAAAGCTCAGGGAAAAATCCAAAAATAAAAAAAATCGGCCAAGTGTGAGTCGGACAGAGCGAAAATTGTGTTTTTTGTATGGGAGCCCCCCTTAAATATTTATTTGATTTTAATTTTATTATAAATTATGGAAGTAAGCATTTATAATTAAAGATTTCGAGAATATTTCATGTGTCTACCGGCTGCCATTATTGATTATGAGCAAAAAAGACCAAAAAAATCACATTTGTTGTATGGGAGCCCCCCTTCAATATTAATTTCATTTTCTTTTCAGTACATGTTGTTATAGTAGCAACAGAAATACATAATCTGTAAAAAATTTAGAACTCTAGCTACAGCGGGTCTTGAGATACAGCCTGGAGACAGTCAGAGAGACGGACATACAGACGGACAGACATCGAAGTCTCAGAAATTGGGTATCGTTTTTACCGTTTGGGTATAAAATCCTTTAAAAAAGCCCAAAAATAAGTTGTGTCCACAATCCCCATGCGGAAAACCTTATAATACACCCAAGCAACCGGTCAACGGCCAACAACAGTCAACATAATATCAACTTAATAATACACAGAACAGAAGTTAATACTATAATATTATTAATGTAAAAGTGTGATATTATACTATAATAAAATAGCACTTTGGATAAAAACACTTGTGAGTAGTTAGTTTTCTTGACAGATTAATAAATATTTTCTTATTACTACTCAACTTTCAATAAGTTGTACCGTAGAGTTAATAGTTGGAAATACAGTATCGTATTATTCCAAGGCCTTTTTTTTTATCGGTGGGAAATGCTTTACGCATCCCCAGCGACCCGGGGGAATGGTCGTCGGGGTATGTGGGACTCGCCAGGTGCTGCGGTAAGGAGGAGCACCCGGGGTTACCCACTAAAACCCACCGGTGCCTCCTTCCTCCGCTATGCTGCTGGGCCACCGGACCCGCCGACGAGGGCGATATCTGCGGCAGCCCAGTTAGCGGCATCTGTCTGTGCAGACTCCATCGCAGCAGCTGTAAAGCTGTTGAGCCTTCGGGAGAGCAGCCCGAGGCACCGGGCGCTCTTCTACCGGGCAGAGCTCGTGCAATGGGCAGCGGATTCCCCAATCCGCCGCCCGAGCCCTGATTACGGCGGGAGCTGGCGCTCATGTATGGCGCGCCTGCGCCCTCCGCGCCGTCTTCGAACGGGATCCGCGGCCACGTCCGCTTCTCTCTCCCGTTCGGCAGCCTCTTTCTGCGAGATGACGGCCTCGCAGAAGTTGGCTATTGCGTCAAATCCTTCACTCGACCGAACCATAGCCGTCACTATGGCCGGGAGGCTAAGGTCAAATCCGGTAGTAGCGCAGAGCACCGCTCGTTGTTCTGCCCATGCCGGGCAGTCCTCGAGCGTGTGCCGCACTGTGTCATCTCCGTGATCGCAGTGGTGGCATTGCGTCGTCGGTTCTCTCCTAGCCGTACGGTGCAGGTAATGGCCAAAGCACCCGTGCCCGGTCAACATCTGCACCATACGGAAGGTGAGGACGCCTTTACAGTGCGTTACCCACGTCTGCAGGTGCGGGCGAAACGCTGCCACCACTGCGCGTCCAGCCGTTGGTGTTGCCATTCGGTCCTCCCATGCGCGCCTGACGCCTCCACCGAGCGGTCAGTTCGCAGTTCAAGTCACTTGGATTTTCTTTGTTTAATTCGACTGATACTCAACAAGCCTGGGGTTGTTTCTCCACTTCCTGATATGTTTCGGATAGGCCATCCACAACTTATCTGACATATATGAAGTATGGTGTATCTGTCATATAAGTTGTGGATAGCATATCCGAGTCCGACACTTTTCAGGAAGTGGTGAAACATTAACCCCTTAAGGTTGTGAGCGACTATCTATCGAATATTTAAGTTTGAACTGGGAAGATTTAGGTGTCTACACCTGCTCGGAAAAAAAATCTTTACAAAAAGTAGTGATATCCCGCCAAAAACATAAATGTAAATTATTTTTAAGAAAAAAAAATTAAAACCGACTGCCAAGGTAAAAACAATAGTAATATGAACTAAAAAGTATTAAATAACTTTTACACTTTAATAGTGCCTCTTTCAGAATTCGTCTAAATCTCAACTATTTCTGTACATATTTCTTCCATCTTCATTATTTTGAAGTCGGTACTAGCTAATTTAATCGCGAGTTCAGTAATGTCAGAATATCTGAAACTTTTGGGACTGGTACCGACTTCAAAGTAATGAAGACTGTAGTACCTATGTACAGAAATAGTTGAGATTTAGACGAATTCTGAAAGAGGCACTATTAAATACTTTTTAGTTCATATTACTATTGGTTTTACCTTGGAAGTCGGTTTTAATTTTTTTGTTAAAAATAATAATTTCACTCTTTTTAGTTATCTACAACTATTTAAGGGCGTTCCTTACGGAGATACCGTAATTTACCGTATTTCAAGCCTTATAAACTCATAATCTGAAAGCTGCAAAGTTATAATAAAAATACAGCAATAATCTTCAGTATATCAACATTCCTTTCCTTGTTTTAAATTTCTATTTTTGTTTATTATACTCATGATAATATCAGCTTACAAAGTAAAACCAATTTATTAAAAATCAAGCATACATTCAGCATCTCCTTAGGATTTACAAATTACTTTTATTTGAAACACACGCCAATAGATCGACAATATCATACACTACATATTCCGTTTAAATTTTTTTTAGGACAATTTTGAACTAAGATAAGTAAAAAATAGGGTTTTGGTGCGATCTCGGCAACGCGGCAAATGTATGGCCAAGGTCGTTTACTCGGGGGACGGCCTTAAAGGTTCAGGAGTTCTGTTCAGTGCCTTTGGACCAAGAGACACCTTCGTATGAAATTTCTCTTATCTATACTTAATATTATAAATGCGAAAGTATCTCTGTCTGTCTGTCTGTCTGTCTCGCTTTCACGCCAAAACTTCTGAACCGATTGTAATGAAATTTTGTACACAGATAGTCTAAAGCCTGAGACAAAGGGGTTGTAAGGGGGTGAAAATGCGTAAATTTGTTCAATTAAGTTAGTTCCAAAAATTCATAATAGATGGCGCCGTGCGTCTCCTACATCGCGCTGACGCTTGTTCAAACGTCTTTCTATGAGAGGTGGTATCATCTTACACTCGATTTCCGATTTTTTCGATTGTTAGTTCTTTTTTAAGTTATTAAATAACTCAGTACCTTATTTATGCAGTGACGTAACCTTAAACCTATCAATGATAAATAGTTTATGGATAAAGTTGTGTACCTAATTGGGGGGCTAAATAAGCTTTAAAATTTGGCATAAAATGTAAAGTTTAATTTAAAAAAATGAATTAATATTAAGTGCACACTTCACAGCTGTTTTTGGGTGTTATGATTTAAGGGGTACCAGAGTTTTTTTATAAAAGCTTTTGACACCGATTTTGTTGACATCGCGCGCTATAAACTAAAGTCCACGCGGGCGAAGTCGCGGGCAACAGCTAGTTCGTAATATATGTTTAACTTACTAGAAACAACATTTTAACCACTATGAGTGTTTTGATAAATTTCAAGGATTTCCCTCGATTGCTCATAGATCCCATCATCAGCTCACCACTTTTGTAATTGTTATACAATATTAAGATTATATCCTATATACAATAACACGAGAATTTTGAAAATCGGTCCACAAACAGCGAAATCATCATCAGAAACATCTGCTTCGATGCAAAATATCACGAAAAGTACCAATAATTGGGTCATAATGTGATGACCCATGGTATAATTATGGTTGTGATGATGATGATCAATCAAATTGATGTGTTGGCTTATGCTTTTAGTTGTTTAAACAACGCCGAAATCCCCGAACCTGTACCTATAAGCATTCAAAAGTTCTGTTCGGTACCTTCGGATCCAGGGTATAACCTGGTGCGAAGTCTTACTTTTTGGTAACATTTACCTCGAATGCTTCAGAAAAATACAAATTTCAAGGAGTCCCCTCAAGTCCCTTCAAGGATTCTTCAAGGATCCCATCATCAGATCACCACTTTTGTGAACATGGTACCAAATTAGAGTTAAACCTTATATAACACAAAAATAATTTTGAAAATCTGACCACAAACGGCGGAGTAATCATTGAACATACAAAAAAAAAAGATACATACAGCCGAACGTATTACCTCCTCCTTTTTGGGAGTCGGTCAAAAAGAAGAGCCAAGTTCAATACAAACATTATGCTTGTCTATGGACTTCGCCGTAAAAAGAATGGAGATCTAAATGAGTGCCAAGTTCTATGGAAAATTTAAATATGTATTTATAGGAACCAAATAACATAATCAACAAACAATAAAGTCTATTTCTTTGTTATTTAAATAATGTGAGATCTAATAGTTTAGATTTGACTTGGCCAGTTTTTATCAGAATTAAAATATTCAATAACATTATAAAATGACTGATGTAATGAAAACTGGCCAAGTTAAATCTAATCTACTTTAAAATCTCACATTATTTAAATACATAGTTAGCAATGAACAATAAAAAAGTAAAGAAATAGACTTTATTGTTTGTTCATAATGTTATTTGGTTCCTATAAATACATATTTAAATTTTCCATAGAACTTGGCACTCATTTAGATCTCCATTCTTTTTACGGCGAAGTCCATAGACAAGCATAATGTTTGTATTGAACTTGGCTCTTCTTTTTGACCGACTTCCAAAAAGGAGGAGGTAATATGTTCGGCTGTATGTATTTTTTTTTTTTGTATGTTCCACGATTACTCAGCCGTTTGTGGTCCGATTTTCAAAATTCTTTTTGTGTTGTATAGGGTTTAACTCGAATTTGGTACCATGTTCACAAAAGTGGTGATCTGATGATGGGATCATTGAAGAATCCTTGAAGGGACTTGAGGGGACTCCTTGAAATTTGTATGGAAACATATAGTGATTTCGATTTTTTCTGAAGCATTCGAGGTAAATGTTACCAAAAAGTAAGACTTCGCACCAGGTTATACCCTGGATCCGAAGGTACCGAACAGAACTTTTGAATGCTTATAGGTACGGGTTCGGGGATTTCGGTGTTGCTTAAACAACTGAAAGCATAAGCTAATACATCAATTTGATTAATCATCATCATCACAACCATCATTATACCATGGGTCATCACACTATGACCCAATTATTGGTACTTTTAGTGATATTTTGCATCGAAGCAGACGTTTTTGATAATAATTTCGCTGTTTGTGGACCGATTTTCAAAATTCTCGTGTTGTTGTATAGGATATAATCTTAATTTTGTATAACAATTACGAAAGTGGTGAGCTGATGATGGGATCTATGAGCAATCGAGGAAAATCCTTGAATTTTATCAAAACACTCATAGTGGTTAAAATGTTGTTTCTAGTAAGTTAAACATATGTTACGAATAAGAGAAATTTTATACGAAGATGTCTCTTGGTCCAAAGGCACTGAACAGAACTCCTGAATCTTTAAAGATAAAAGTATGGAAATCGCAGCATCGCTTAGATAACTGCAAGCATTTACCACAATTTCGCTTACAGTGACATAATGTGAATAGTTAACATTCGTATTGGTTATTTACGCATAAAGCCTAATTTTGCAGATACTTAACTAAAAAGAGTAAAATTATTATTTTTAACAAAAAATTAAAACCGACTTCCAAGGTAAAAACAATAGTAATATGAACTAAAAAGTATTAAATAACTCTTACCCTTTAATAGTGCCTTTTTCAGAATTCGTATAAATCTCAACTATATCTGTACTGTATACTACAATCTTCATTATTTTGAAGTCGGTACCAGTCCCAAAAGTTTCAGATAATCTGATATTACTGAACTCACGATTAAATTAGCTGGTACCGACTTCAAAATAATGAAGATTGTAGTATATAGTACAGAAATAGTTGAGATTTAGACGAATTCTGAAAAAGGCACTATTAAAGGGTAAGAGTTATTTAATACTTTTTAGTTCATATTACTATTGTTTTTACCTTGGAAGTCGGTTTTAATTTTTTGTTAAAAATAATAATTTACATTTATGTTTTTGGTGGGATATTTTACACGGAAATGTATTGAGATGTGTTTAGATGTATCAAAATATAAGTGTATATTTTCATATAGCTCTGTATCTTAAGATACGAAGATGTAAAAATATACATTATAGCTGTTGTGTGTGGTCTCCTGACGATTTCTATAGAAAGATGTATCGAGATGTATCGTGCTATAATATACATCTGTACATTACCTGCTCTGTGTGCGACACCTTTTAGAATTACATAAAAGTAAAAAAAAAATTGGCTGAGGCTTGAACCCGCATAATGAAGCCGAGCATCTTACCCACTGTGCTAGGTAGCGAAATATTGAATATGTACATGTACAATAATATTCTGATAATAATAATATTATGATGTAGAATAATATTATTAATTATTATTATATATTATGGTTTATCTATTTTACTTTTAATAATATGGCGCTAGTAAATAAAATATTAGTGGTGTCCTTTTTAAATTGTTTTTTGACATAGGTACTTAAATGGACCTTTTGCGATTTTTTGCATTTGAGTACTTATTTTTATTATTTAAATTGAAGTGTTTTTTTGTTTATGTGCAAATAAATAATTTATTATTATTAAGCTAAGCAATAGCTTCAACAACACCGCGCCGATGCAAAAATGAGAGTCGAATTTTCTACAGCAGTAGTGTTTGGGTCTGGTTTAGGAATCCTCATGGTGGACGATTCCTGCCACTACCCTAGACCAGCTATACTCTAAGTGTGTTCCGCGGAACCCTAGGGTTCCGCGATACCCCTATAGGGGTTCCGTAAGAATTTAGAAAAAAATATCAAAACACCTCTCTCTGGTCGAACGTTTTGACTCCGCCCGCCGCGCCGCCGCCGCGCGCATACCTACTAATTGTGAGCGCGCGTCCTTTGATAAAAGCCGCCTCTGAATTAGACATTATAGTTGTGAACAAGCGACTTTCGGCTCTAACTTCCAAACATAAAGACGAGATTGTCTACAACGCATTTTTGTATTTTTATTTCCGCTTTTTGTTTATCAAAGGCGCCGACTCGAGTATTTTTGAGAATGTTTGAGATTGAGTCTAGGACTAAGTATAAAAGCGGCGATCGCGCGTCGCGCCTCGTCAGTCAGTTGAAGTGTTCGGAGCGATAAGTTCCTACCTATCTACTTACAAGCTAGCTAGCGAATTGCGGAGTTTAAACGTGATATGTAACTAGTGTTTATTGTTCTACTGCCTGCTGTATTCTGATTGTATCAGATTTGTACATATCTTCTTTGGACTAAACTTAGTCTCTTATAAGCAGTAACGATTGTGAATTATTTTGACCCCACCATCCTGATTCCTGACGTGTAACATTATTAATAAAGAAGAATGGAACGTTGGCTTAAAGGCGTTAAACGTGTTGCAACATCATCTTCTAATGACGCTGAATGTTCAAAAGCAGTACGCGCGGAGAATGCAGCAATTACCGATCCAGACGATGATGCCACGACGTCAAGCTCCACGGTTTCAAAGACGAAAAAAGGAAGTATGATGAATCATATATCAGTTTCGGATTTGTTGATTCCAACGGCTCACCTCTCTGCATGCTATGTAGTAAACTGCTTCCTAATAGTTCCATGGCACCTGCCAAATTGCGCCGACATTTAGAAACTGTACAACCCGAGTCTAAAGAAAAGAATAAAGAATTTTTTGTTCGCAGAAAAGAACAATTATTGGAAAGTCAAAAAAATATGATGCATGTAACACAAACTATCAATGAAAAGGCCACGGAGGCATCATATTTAGTTAGCTATCGCATTACATAAGCAGGTGAAGCGCACACTATCGCTGAAAATGTAATAAAGCCATGTGTGTTAGACATAACAAAATGTATGCTCGATGAAAAATCTGCAAAGCATCTTTCTACTGTGCCGCTATCAAACGATACTGTGTCACGGCAAATCCATGATCTGGCAAGCTACATCAAACAAGAACTAGTTACACGTCTACAAAAAACACGATTCGCCTTGCAAATGGATGAGTCAACTGATGTCGCTGGTCTGGCTATCTTGCTGGTTATCGTGAGATATCCATATGAAAGTTCTTTTGAAGAAGATATGCTTATGTGTTCACCGCTGCCCACAAACACTACCGGGGAAGAAATTTTTAATAAAATAAACATATTTTTTGAAGAAAATAATCTCAGTTGGGACGATTGCATTGACATTTGTACAGATGGGGCCAAGGTGATGACAGGTAAAACAGCAGGAGCAGTGTCACGCATAAAAAATAAAGCGCCTTATTGTAGTTCCAGCCATTGTATTCTGCATAGACAAGCACTTGCGATGAAGCTAATGCCATCAAATCTAAAATTAGTTATGGATGAAGCGGTAAAAATAATTAATTTTATCAAATCACGACCACTACAATCCCGATTGTTCTCATTATTGTGTGAAGATTATGGCATTGATCTGCCAAAAAAACTTGTGACCTATTTGCATAAATCCTCGGGAAGCCCATATTATGATGGAAGCTTTGATAGTAGCGCTTTGAGCCAAACCCGATCAAAGCCTTCGCATGTCCAAACTAACAGCCAATGCCTCTCCTCTCCACACAATCACCTGAGCCCAACGATGAGTTTAGAACGCCAAGAGATAACCAGCCAGGCGACCCATACTGTTTGTCGTGTTTGTCGCTTTGTAATGTCTGGCCGCCCAAGTATCGAAAGAGCTGATAATGGATTCCATTATCTTCGACATGACGGAGGTTTTAGCAATTGGTCTGTAGTTGGAAGGATTTAAGCGGTCACCTTTTTTTGGGGATGGGATAGAGTACACTAAGGCTGCCTTCTAAGAAGCCGGGACAATGTCAGAAGAGTAGGAGAACCAAAAACGACGCGTTAAGACCAGCCAACTCTGGAGCACACTTTTTCAACATAATAGGAGGGATTCCGTCAGGCCCACTCGACTTTTGGATATCAAAAGCACGCAGGGCTATTCACACTGAGCGCTGATGTAACCTAATATCCGACATGATGCCCCTGAATCGTGGTATGGTCGGCGGTTTTTACGCCAAGGTCATCAAGGGTCGAGTTTGACGCAAGGAGCTTACCCAGAAGATCGTCTTTGTATTTTGCGTCGTGGGCCAACGATCCATTTCCTACTTGTAGGGATGGTAGGATGGCTTCCAAAAATACCTTTCAATAGCTTAGGCCAGAGACCAGAATTCACGGGTTCCCAAAGGAAGGCACTCGAGTCTCTCACCAATACTATTGACGTGCTGTTTCTTTGCCCGATTGATCTCTCTCTTGAAGGATCTATAGGCAAGGTTGTACTCCATTTTATATGTATGTGCGCGAGGTAGGTCAACATTTATCAATAACAACAATAGGTCAACAACATTTTTTACTGAACCGTCAACAAGAAAATATTAGCTAACTAGACGTTCCAGCGGCCTCGCCCGCATAAATGAGAAATTTTACCGAAACCATACATTTTCCCGCAAAAAAAATAGCCTATGTTCTTTCACATCATGGTCTACTCTACATCTGTGCCAAATAACTTAAAAATTCATCCAGTGGTTCGCGAGATAAACGCCTTCAAATAATTTTCCTGGTTTTTTCTACATTTTCCTATGTTTCTTCGCTTCTATCCGTCTTAGAGTGATAATTTATAGTTTATAGCCTTCCTCGATAAATGAACCATTTAACAACGGAAGAATTTTTCAAATCGGACCAGTAGTTCCTGAGATTGGCGCGTTCAAACAAACAAACTCTTCTACTTTATAATATTAGTATAGATTTACATTTTATACCATACGCTAATAAGGTCGTATTACATAAATAATGAATCAACTTCTTAACACTAATATACGGGCTTTTATCTTTACAAACATGTAAAAGCAACAAAATATACAAGAATAAGCGTGTAAATGACCAGAACATGGCTAAGAGGTGGAAAAAAATATACGTGGAATAACCGTGCAACATTTCACTGCACTTGTTAAAACTTCATTTATGACACGAATAAACGTGCATTGATACAATAGTGTTAACAAGTTACATATTATTCACTAGAATAATAATTTTATATGGTTTTTCTTAAATATGTAGTAAACAGTTAATATTTGATTTTTAATAAATATATGAGCTGAAAGATATTTTTTATCTTTAATTTGATTATACATTATATTTGTCTATTTATTATGTAGTCAAAGTTATGTGGTTCCAAACGTTTTTTTGTCTTCTTGAAAAGTTGTTTTTTTTCGATTGCACATTTATTCGTTGGGGCCATCGATATATACTCGCCGCATGAAAAAACTTCGATAGCGCGATGCAGAGATTTCTTGATTTTTAGAATTTCTACCGGAGATAAAGATTTGTAACTGTAATTATGATACTCAGCTGCTATTAATGAATGATTAGAATCACACATCTAATTAATTATTATTTTTAAATAAAAAACTTCCAAGAAATACAACTTACAAAGACTTTCAAAGTAAAGACAATAGTAATATTATGTATTCCATAATTTTCTTATTCTGTACTTAGTATTTCTTTTCTCAATCTTCATTATTATTTTTGAAGTCGGTACCAGCTTAAACCAAATCGCCAGTTCTATGACAGAATATAACTGCAACTTATATAGGACTCGACTGGTACCGACTTCAAAATGATGAAGATTGAGAACAGAAATAAGTAGATGAGGTTTAGCCGAATTCGGAAAAAGGCACTTGTAGATATTATAGGATAGGGTTCATATAATATAAGGATGACAATATTGTTCTTACCTTGGAAGTCGGTTTGAATTTTTTGTTAAAAATAATAATTATGTTCAATACTTATCATTGGCTAACATGTTACTTTATTGCTTTCTTTTTTTCTTCAGGCGCAGTATGAAAATTGAAAAGTACTAATAAGAAGAATAAAAATCGTTATTTGTATGTAATTACATATTATATTCAATATCAATTCCATATTGAATATAAAGATTACATATCTTGGATACCCATAATATAACGAAAGAAATAGAAAAAGGGATACGTTTCTATCGTGTCGGGCCTGGGTAAATTTCGTATGGGCCGTGATCAGTCTCCTTTCAAAATTCAAACAAATCAAAACATTAAAAAAAAACTATTAATATTAAATATGAAAGAAAAAAAAAATGACAAAGGCTTGAACCCGCATCATGTAGAGAAATGTATAGTAGGAGACGGTGATGTCTGATGATGATGAGAATATAATGAGCAGTAGATTACCGAGTTGATAAAGAAAGCAAAATGCGTTAAAATTTCTTAATACCTTTGCCGGTACATTACCGGATATCAATTATGTCTTCTAAAAGGCTTTCAGTGTAACTCCAAACCTTCATTATTATTTTCCTTAATTCGCCACAGACGTGGAAAACAATAGAGTTGAATAATATTATTAATTATTTATTTATAACTAGCTGTCCCGGTAAACTTCGTGTCACTTTAAAACCTTCTCTGGACTTCTACGAAAATTTTAAGACTAAAATCAGCCCAATTGGTTCAGTCGTTTTCGAGTTTTAGCGCGACTAGCACATTTGAAAATCCATTTTTATATATATAAGATACGTATTAGTATGGATAGACTGACAAAGATTTTGAGGCACTTGAATGACATATTGTGATGGGGGCGCACGCGTGTGAATGTCACAACAGCTATGTTTGCAATAACTGTCTATTTAGTGACAGTTTACAAAGGGCAGCAATTGGTATTAGAAAATTCGCCCCATATAAAGATACAGTACAGCAGCTCAAACTTTTTAGTGGCGGACGCCTTTTAAAGTGGCATTTTTGGGACCCTGAAAAATAATGTTTTGTCTGATGACGTTTCTAAAAACAATTTTTGTATCGCTTGCGGAGCCCCCTACAAGACGAAGACACGATCGAGATATTAAGTAAAACGAGTTAGTTAGTCATAACTCATAACCTAAGCTCTGTTCTCTAATAGTATTATAAAGCGGAAGAGTTTGTTTGTTTGTTTGTTTGAACGCACTAATCTCAGGAACTGCTGGTACGATTTGAAAAATTCTTTCAGTGTTAGATAGTCCATTTATCGAGGAAGGCTATAGGTTACATTTTATCACGCTAAGACTAATAGGAGCGAAGAAATAGAGGAAAATGTGAAAAAAAACGGGGGGAAATTATTTGAAAGGGCTTATTTGAACGCGCTAATCCCAGGAACTACTGGTCCGATTTGAAAAATTCTTTCAGTGTTAGATAGTCCAGTTATTGAGGAAGGCTATAGGATATATTTTATTACACTAAGACTAATAGGAGTGAAGAAATAGAGGAAAATGCGGAAAAAACGGGGGAAATTATTCGAAAAAACTTATTTGAACGCGCCAATCTCGAGAATTACTGGTTTGATTTGAAAAATTATTTCAGCGCTAGATAGCCCGGTTATCGATGAAAGCTATAAGCTATATTTTCTCACGCTAAGACTAATAGAAGCAAAAATTAGAGAAAAATGTGGAAAAAACGGGGGAAATTATTTGAAAGGGCTTATTTAAACGCGCTAATCTCAGGAACTACTGATTCGATTTGAAAAATTCTTTCAGTGTTAGATAACCCAGTTATCGAGAAAGGCTATAGGCTATATTTTATCACGCTAAGACTAATAGGAGCGAAGAAATAGAGGAAAATGTGGAAAAAACGGGGGAAATTATTTGAAAGGGCTTATCTCACGAACTACTAGACCAGTTTTTCTGTTATTTGGATCGGATACGAAGAAGACCACGTAAAGGATCATAGGCTTTTTTGTGTGGACTAATTTTTCTGTGAAATATCTTATTTACGCGGGCGAAGCCGCGCGGAACGTCTAGTTTAGAATAATTGTCTCTCAATAACCTGGTGTAACAGCGATTGGTTTCATGTTAAACGATAAAAAACTAATCGGTTGGAGTGCCACGGTATGCGATTAAAAAATAAAATAATATCGTGAGCACTTTCAAACTTTATTGTTTCGACGGATAATAGCCATGCCAGATCGTTTTTATTTTCGCTGCAAATTATGGAGTGAACTTATTAAATTTCTAAACGGATTAATATGAAAAATATAACAGTTTTGTTTGCAATATTGTGAATACCAAATATGCTGACAAAAACATTATGTTACATAACTCCTACACCGGATTCGGTGACCGTGGCCGGTTTAATATTCTATCTAGTATTATACAGTGTTAACCAGTAGTTTTAATTATTTACTCTACGGATCTACAAGTTTTAAACTCTATACCATCGCTCAGCCCATCTACATCAAATTATGGATATACTTTCATCGCTTTTCATAAAATTGTGGTCAAAAACAACATGTACATCGTACTGATCGTGGTCTGTGCAGCAACATACGTATTTTCTAATCCATTCTACAATCCAAGGGAAAACAAGGATACCTTATCGAAATGTTTGTTTGAGATCTCCCAACAATGTCTTTACAACAAACCCACTGTATTATTTTATTATCAACCAGTAGAAGAAAATGATACTTCTATAATTTTAAGTAATGATCAAACACAATTGGAGTCTACTTTGAATTATTTTTCTGAATACACTATACCTGTTATTGTATTAAACGATTTGAATAGCATAAATGGTACTGTCGAAGTTCTTGAAAGCAGCAAACTGGTGGTTGGGTTCTTTAAAAATATAGATTTTATAGAAAAAGTGGATTTAGCATTGGATTACTCGGTAAAGTACCTTATTGTTATTGAAAGTACTGTAAGTATGGAAAGTCTACAAAAGATGCCACTCGATATACAAACTTATGATGTCACGTTCATTTTGGCAGATTATATGAAGGGAAAGCACACATTCTTAAGTTGCGTTCCAAGTATTAAAGAAGATACATGTGGCCTGAAAGAATCGCCGCTACGTGAAATCAATTCCTGCAAGAACGGCGAATTGGAAAAGAAAAATATGGCAGCAGTATTTCCCTCCAAAATACCTAAGAATTATAAACTTTGCCCTTTCAACGTTGGGATGGCCACCCTGTTTCCATATTCTATGATTCCCAATAAAGATAAGATGAAGAATTTAGACCGAATCACGGAAGGTAACGGTTCTGATATAGAAATGGTAAAAATAATAGCGCAAGACATCAATGCAAGATTGAATTTATTTTATATTTTTAGAGAGGAAGAAAATCCTTACTTACACTTGGAGTATTTGAATTATCTCTTCAATAAAACACTTGATGCCTGTGCAGGGGGACTGTATAACATTTACGGAGACGTAGTTGCTTATTCTGGTATATACACCACTCAATCTGTTATTTGGGCCTATACGGTGGACCGTGCTATTCGCTCCTGGCAATCTTTGGGCCACAAGGTCACAGATGTCTACTACTTCTTCATAGTTTATCTCATCTACTCCGTAATTTGGACTCTCGTGAGGAAATACGATAAGAACAGTGTATCTTTCGTGGAAACCATTGTGAGTTGCTTGGGCGCTCTGCTCGGGACCACGTCATTGCAAGATCCAAAGAGCTTGAAACAGAAGATACTGAATATCGCTTATCTCGTGATGAGCTTGCATCTATCAGCGTACATAGGCGCCCAAATATATTCCTACCTAACTATACAAAGTCCACCGCAAACGTACAAAACTGTGGAAGAACTCAAGGTATCCGATAAGAAGCCTTACTTGCAGACATCCACCAAATATTTCATTCAAGATAAAAACTACGAGGAGTTTGCCAACACATCTGGCGATTGCAATGATTTTAGGCATTGTGAGAACACTATTCTTGCAAATACCGGTGCTACGCTTATTCTAAATGCTTATCTGTTGCCATTTCAAGCCGAGACCGCAGTGAACGATGAGGCTAGAGTCCTAGGCCTCCAGGAGAGTGTGCTAACGGTGTACCACGAAATGATTATGAGGAAAGATTTCGCTCTGCAGAAGAAGTTTCAGGACATTGTAACGAGGTTATTCGAAGCTGGAATTTGCGACAAGCTGTATAACGAAGCTATTGGTATCACCGTGGTGGATAAAGCCAAGATTACGAACAAGAATATTCTCTCTAATAGCTACAGTTGTACTCTGGGCTGTGAGATTACGTTAGTCCAGATGGCAGGAGCGTTTTACCTTTGGTTGTTTGGTTGTTTGTTATCCTTCACTGTATTTTTAGTTGAAGTTGTGTATGAGCGGTTAAAGAGTTGTAACACAGTTTATTTGGCTTAGTTTGGTAAGTGGCTTGGATGGATTATATTGCTACACTTTAAAAAATGTGACATAATATTGTTTCTGTAATAATTATTGTATTATAGGGTAAGCCAGTCGTTTGCACTTAAGAAGTGAATATTATTATTGGAATTGCTTTTTCGAACTTAATAAATGCCTTCCTTGCTTAATGTTAGAGTTATTTGGTACCAAAATGAGGAGTGTTATGGACTGGGTATTGAGATTAAAATTCTCGTTTTTTTTTCTTTCTTCTACAGATAACGCAAAGCCTAAAAATAGCACTTTCAACAAGACGTAAGCAATGCAAAATTATGCAATTATTTGTTTTATATTTTTACCTTCAGATGTATTTTAGTTATTTCAAAGAACAAGAAGAACAAAAAGAACAAGGGAAGTTTTTTTAGAAGTATAAGCCGATGAAAGTTACGGGTGTTTATTTCTAGCGCAACTTTTCACAACTACTTAACGTTTATTTTTTATTGGGTTTCAGAATTTACTGAAAGGTTATGTAGATACAGAGAATTCTATGTGGGTAACTTTGTTTATTTCTAGACCTTATAAAACATCATAATGGGCCCCTAGACGATCAATTTTATTGTGCAATGTCACGTATTGTGCAATATAATATAATATATAATATAATGTAATAATAATATAATAAATAATAAAAATATATAATAAAATATATAATAATAATGTCTGGGCAGAGTAAACAGAACAAACGAATAACGATCAGGCCAACTCGGAAGAGATATCGAAAATAAGTTGGACGTAGTATACGTCTTATGCTGCCTCCCCATATAGACGAACGCACTGCCAACGCGTTGGCCCACGCGTTGGCATTGGAAGGTCGTTCAGTATGCTTTGGATCGCGCCAATGTGCGGACGGTTTCAAAATGGACGTTGAGTCGCTAATAGCTGCAGCTGTATATTTATCAACAGCTTATAATTACTTTATATATGTGGACAACAAAAAGTTTTTAAAGGGTATTCTGGAAATAAATAAGTAAAAAGCGAGAAAACGTAACAAACAAAGAAATAAACTCACTTTTAAAATAAAAAATTAAAATAATATAATTATTTTATTACTTATTATTTTTTATATATAATAATTATTGCCTTATAATTATAATTATCATGATCAATATATATTTATTGTTTATTGAATATTTAATTTCTTTTGTTTTTAGTATATTTACTGTTAATAGCGACAACAGACATAAGTACACAATCTGTGAAAATTTCAGAAATCTAGCTATAGCGGTTCTTGAGATACAGCCTGGAGACAGACAGACAGACAGATAGACAAACAGACAGACAGACGGACGGACAAAAAGGCAGACAGAAAGGCAGACAGACATTGAACTCTTAGTGATAGAGTCCCGTTTTTACCCTTTGGGTACGGAACCCTAAAAAACATCGTGAGGAAAATAGCATGTCCAATAACCTTATTTTTTTAGCACTTTTGATATGATTTTTTTGTTCCACAGGAAGATTTACTCTAATAGTTAACTCAATAAATTTAAATGTTTACTCGATACTTATATTGTTCACTATTTCGTCAAGTTAGATGTTAATTCGCCACAAGAAGGAAACGTGCACTCTTCAGCGCTGCTCCAGGCGAACTGATCGCGCGGCCTATGTGTGGATGGAACGCAAGCCTTGCGACAAATTTCCTTTGATCATTCCGACACCGCGCGGCAAGCTCGCAAACGCGTCGGCCAACGTCTAAATACCTACCGCGAACGCGCGAACGCCTTTTCTACACATTGGGCCAACGCGTTGGCCAACGCGTTGGCCTATTTGTAGTGCCGACATTATATTATGTCATATCGGCCGGCGCGCGCAGTACTAATGCGTCACTAAGGGTGGGTTGCACCAGAGGCGTGGTTAAAGTTAAGGTTAAAGATATGGTTATAGTTAAGGCTAACTTTAGCTTTAACCTTAACTTTATCCACAGAAATTGACAGATTCCTGTTGCGTTTATTTTTTTATTGAAGCTACAGGTAATAGGATTAAAAGTAAGTATAAAAAATTTAATTATCCGTAAAAATCGACAGGAATAAATAACACTGTAAAACATAGTAAATTTTCACGACAAATTTAGATATAGGTACGTATGAGCGGTTATGGTTACTTAATACTTTGACCAACCTTTAACTTTAACCAAAGATTTGACATTTTTCACTGTAGTTATAGTTAAAGTTGCAGTTATAGTTAAAGTAAGTTAGTGCAACCCTAAGCATTGTGAAACATGTTTAAAAGTGATCCCACCGAAAACATGTAACCTGTTAAAATGGGGCCAAGTTCCTATCGGCTAATTTTTGGCCTAAAAAAAGAGTTGAAATCCAATCCAATGCCAAGTTTAGATGCACTTCATCGATCGTAATCATCTTTATCAACATCCTGATCCATAATACTTCTAATTTGAACTTGGCAGGTTAATTTATTTGTTTATATAAATCTTATCTAATTATATTAATTTTAATCAAGTGAAAACCTGCCAAGTTCAAATTTAGAAGTATTATGGATCATGCTGTTGATAAAGATGATTACGATCGATGAAGTGCATCTAAACTTGGCATTGGATTGAAAGAGTTGAAGAAAAAAAGAGTTGATATCCATTCAACTCTTTTTTTAGGCCAAAAATTAGCAGATAGGAACTTGGCCCCATTTTAACAGGTTACATGTTTTTGGTGGGATTTCAATACTTTTTTTCAAGAAATCATACTTTTTTTTCTTTTTATGCCACGACCGATATAAACAATACTTACTTTCGATGGCGCTAGTGGTAGGTATTAATAATAATAAACTCTAATAATAAACTCTTTATTTGCACATCTTTAAATACAAAAAAGAAAGAAACAAAATGGTCAAGAGCGCAAATTGGCGGTCTTACCGCTTTAAGCGGTTTCTTCCAGACAACCATAAAAAAAAAGAAACGAAAGAAAAAAAACAACAGCTCTTAAAGCTAACAAAATATTCTTAAACTAGATTTATACATAAAAGTTATAATAATTATAACACATAAATGAAATATTATATAAAATAGACTACATACGTTTTACACAGATAAAAAAAATAATAATAAAGTATAAATAAATATAATACTTAAAATAACTAATATCCACATTTATTAATATGTTCACATTGAAAGAGCTATGTCCAAGAAATAATCTTTTAATCGTTTTTTAAAGATCTTTATGGATTCCGAATTTTGGATAGATTCGGGTAATGAGTTCCAGAGACGGATGGCAGAGACGGTAAAAGAAGAGTCATAGAATGAGGTTTTATGAGAAGGAAAGGCAAGAGTGCGTTCATTAGCTGAACGAAGAGTGGGATTATTATGGCCAAGGAAATTAAATTTATCTTTAAGATAGACAGGAGTTGTAGGATTGAAAAGAATATTGTAGAGTAGGTGAAGAATATGAGAATGACGGCGTAATTTGATCGGAAGCCACTTAAGCTTAGATCGATGTTCTGATACATGGTCAAATTTACGGAGGCCAAATACGAAGCGGATGCATAGATTTTGAAGACGTTGGAGGGAAGAGAGAAGGAGTTCATTGAGGTCGGTGTAACAAACATCAGCGTAATCGAGGATCGGGAAGGGAAGAGATTGGGCTAGAGTGATTTTAGTTTCGACAGGGAGAAAATTACTCAAACGTCTGAGGGAAGCAGAGGCAGTAGATATCTTTTTGCGAACTTCTTGGACTTGAACATTCCTAGACAGAGTGCGGTCAAAATAGACCCCAAGGTTATTACAAGGTTATTGGTATTACTATCAATAGAAGCCAAATTTTTAAGTAAACAGTATATTTTATGTAATAAGCTATATATAAATGTAGTGTGCATTATACATGACAATATTTTATCCCATCGTATTCATGTTGTATCACTGGTACATAAGAATTTTTATCTAAAGTTCGTAGATGAGCCGACTCACGCTTGACTGATTTCTTAAATTTCTTATTTTTTTATTAATCTACATATAACACACGACCTGTGTGCTAAATTTCATAACGCTAGGACAATAATTATTGTAGGTGGCCTCTGAAGTTCGTAGATGAACCGACTCACGCTTGACTGATTTCTTGAATTTCTTATTTTTTTATTAATCTACATATAACACACGACCTGTGTGCCAAATTTCATAACGCTAGGACAATAATTATTGTAGGTGGCCTCTGAAGTTCGTAGATGAACCGACTCACGCTTGACCGAATTCTTAAATTTCTCTGTTTTTTGTTAATCTACATTTAAATTACACACAACCTGTGGGCTGTGTGCCAAATTTCATAACGCTAGGACAATAATTGGAAGTGGCCTCTGAAGTTCGTAGATGAACCGACTCACGCTTGACCGATTTCTTAAATGTCTCAATTTTTTATTAATCTACATATAACACACGACCTGTGTGCCAAATTTCATAGCGCTAGGACAATTGGAAGTGACCTAGAGGTTTTGATTACCGGTCAGTGAGTGAGTGAGTGAGTCAGTGCCAAAATTAGCTATTTTTACAGGGACATATTTCAGGATCCACCGAAGCTATACCTACAAAATTAGGTATACTGCTTAAGTACCAGTATATAATTACGTAGGTTTAATTTTATGTTTGCACTCGCAATAGACACTGAGCTACAGGGGGGTCAAAAGTGCGTCGAAACGGTTCGTGTAAATAGTGCACGGAGTGCGCGGCCTGCAGGAACTTGGCCGCGCACTCCGTGTGTAGTTTGTTCCCAACTCGCGTATATGCGCCCCTTTGTTTGAAGTTGAGGACCACGGTACTCCTTAGTTCTGTCTATAGGTACTCTGGTCTA
Organism: Polyommatus iphigenia; assembly: GCA_963422495.1. NCBI lineage: Eukaryota > Metazoa > Arthropoda > Insecta > Lepidoptera > Lycaenidae > Polyommatus > Polyommatus iphigenia. The sequence continues at coordinate 36,796,228 of OY730183.1, forward strand.
GAGTTGATATTGAACGCGCTCGCCTTTCAATCTTATTGTCAAATAAAATGTTCAATACTATTGTTCAATGATATTGCACAATAAAATTGATCGTATTGGGGCCCGCTTAAATTAAAAATAATCGGCCTGTGCCTGTCGGACTCGCGCACGAAGGGTTCCGTACCGTAGAGCAAAAATAGGCCAAAAATTCTGTTTTTTTGTATGGGAAGCCCCTCTCAAATTTTTATTTTATTTTAATATTATTATTACTTGATTATTAAAGTACACATTCAATCAAGGATTTTGTGAAAGTTTCAAGTGTCTACTTGTTACCATTATTGAAATCGAGCAAAAAAAGGCCACAAAAATCACGTTTATTGTAGGAGAGGAAATATTTAAATTATTTTGTTTTTAGTATTTGTTGTTATCGGCAACAGAAATACACGATCTGTGAAAATTTCAGAAGTCTAGCTATAGCGGTTCTTGAGTACAGCCTGCTGACAGACAGACGGACAGACAGACAGACGGACAGATAGACATCGAAGTCTAAGTAATGTAATAGGGTCCCGTTTTTACCCTTTGGGTACGGAACCCTAATAATATGATAGGATGCGGGCAATTCAGACGACCTCTGTGGCTCAATGGTTAAGAGTGTGTGGCAGCTCAAGCCGGGGGTCGCGGGTTCGAATCCCGCCGACTGAACAAAAAGTTTTCAATGTTCCTGGGTCATGGATGTGTACTAAATATGTGTATGATATAATAAAAATCTTAAATATATTATGTATAGTATAAAAGTATTAATATATTTCCGTTGTCTGGTACCTGTAACACAAGTCCTTCAGGTACTTAGCACGGGGCCAGACTGACGTGGTGTGAAGCGTCCATAGATATTATTATATTATTATTATTAATTCAAATTTCAAGTAAACCAAATAATATTATGTTTTTCTCTCTTTCTTATTCAGGTGCATATAATTAATATGTACAGTATTAAGATGTTACTGCAAGGAAGTCACTACATAGTGTATTATTATTTCTATCCTTGTTAGTTTGGTTTGGAGCACCGTTGAGGAGGAATAGTCGAACAAAGGCACCGCCGCACAGTGTTTTAGAAACGCCCAAAATCGGACATGACTAAGTTAATGCAATGAGTCGATGGCGTCTTATATTTCAAATGCAAGAGTAGAACTCCCGTGTGCGCATTTTACTTCGTTTTTGAGAAAATTATTTTTTTAATTGCTCATTTTTTAACTCCCTAAGAACGAAATTATTTTATTTAAATTAATTACGAGGGTTTGTAAACTTGATATCTAGCTGATTAGATTAATCATTAAGAGACACAAATTTTGTACTTTATTTCATTCCTACAACTTAAGTTCCTGAGATTTTAATTTTTTTGAATATTTAGACTTTATTTTTTTTCTGCTTTCCTATGTGATTTCCGCAAATGTTTTCCGTACTGAAAAATACTTTTAAATATTTTTTTTAAATAATCAGGCAAATAATAGGAAGAAACAATTAATTCTTGATATTAACTACACTATAAATTTGGCACGGGAGGACAGCATTTTTGACGACTAAGGTGATGAATATTAACATCAAGAATAAAATGTTTATTCCTATTATTTGCTTCATTATTTAAAAAAATTAAGATTCGATGAAACTTTGCTCTTAAAATTTTTAAAGGGGCGAATAAAATTTAGAAATTCGTAAATCTCTGGCACTATACCCGATTCGCAAATAATAAAAATATTGTAGTCTAAAGATTATACCAAAGTATTTCTCAGTATGGAAAACATTTGCGGAAATCATATAGGAAAGCAGGAAAAAAATTAAGTCTAAATATTAAAAAAAATTAAAATCTCAGGAACTACTTGAGTTGTAGGAATGAAATAAAGTACAAAATTTGTGTCTCTTAATGATTAATCTAATCAGCTGGGTTGCAAGTTGACAAACCCTCGTAATTAATTTAAATAAAATAATTTCGTTTTTCGGGAGTTAAAAAATGAGCAATTTGGAAATTAATTTTCTCAAAAACGAAGTAAAATGCGCACACGGGAGTTCTACTCTTGCATTTGAAATATAAGACGCCATCGACTCATTGCATTAACTCAGTCATGTCTGATTTTGTGGGTTTCTAAAACACTGTGCGCCGCGCCGTCTGTCAGCCACATAATAACATAAACTAACGTATTAAAGCCATAATATACAGTAAAACTCGTTTAAGACGATTTCACAGGGACTCAACCAAAAACGCGTCTTAAGCGGGAAATCGTATTATGCGGGATATAGGAAAAACAAACCTGCACGAAAACACTCTACTTATGTTATATGTATTAATATTTATTATGTTTTACATCCGAAAAACACCTACATAGGTGTTCCTATCAATGAAGATAATTATATGCGTCTACATTTAAGGCGACGCCTTGATAATTTGGCTGTAGCGATGCTGATTTTTCTCAGCAATGACTAAAGCTAAGAAATTGAAGTTCATTGTCAGTATTCATCATGTCTTTGTCTTTGAATTGCCCATAGCATAACACGATTGGACAACTTTTATAGCACAGAATAATCAATCGAAAAGACCTCTGTAAAAAAAGGGATTCCTATTTTTCCAACAGAGGAGAGTGATTTAAGGTTCCAAAATTTGTACATAAATTGGTTCAAGCATGCACTTTAATTTGTGCATAGCTTATATGAAATGTATTTATGCTTTTTAAATTATGCGACAAAAACCATTTTGTCGCTTACGCCCTTTCCATTTTTTGCTGTTCCATTGCTTATTTTCTATGAGAGGCCGGGCCGGCCTCTCATAGAAAACAAGCAATCTAAAACATATCCAACACGGTTTCTTACTTTAACGCTGCGTCACCTTAATCTGGAAGTGATCATTTAGAGTATTTTAGAGCTTTTAACCAATCGATGAAACGAATGCCGGTCATCCAAGCTCGAGATTGTGCATCATAAATCATAATAATAGTATGTTACAGGAAGCGACTTTACGTTTTTGGAACAACGTGATTTTTTCGCCTTTAACCAATCACCAGCAAACGTAACTTTTCCGACCCATCAGAATTGGCACAGGCCAGGACAGTCAGTCTCTCTTTATTTGCTTTGCCACCATGACAAGTCTCTCCCTTGGAAACATAGGATTTTTCTGGCATCAATTTAAAAAATAAACCGAATTCATCCGCGTTAAAAATGTCTCGCGGTTCGTAATTTTGCAACAATTCAGGAAGTGTTGCCACTTGCCATCCACGTATCAACTATCAACATCTCAATTCCCAGTGATTTGACGGTACACAATGCCGTGGCGATGAGGTAAGAGGTTGGCCGTTAAGGCGTATTAAACGGGATGACAATCGTATTAAGCGTTAAAGAATGTATGAAAATATGTCTCAAGTTGCAGGGACTCATGAAAAATGGCGTATTATGCGGGAAATCGTATTAAGGTGACGCAGCGTTCAAGTAAGAAACCGTGTTGAATATGTTTTAGATTGCTTGGAACAGCAAAAAATGGAAAGGGCGTAAGCGACAAAATGATTTTTGTCGCATAATTTAAAAACCATAAATACATTTCATATAAGCTATGCACAAATTAAAGTGCATGCTTGAACCAATTTATGTACAAATTTTGGAACCTTAAATCACTCTCCTCTGTTGGAAAAATTGGAATCCCTTTTTTTACAGAGGTCTTTTCGATTGATTATTCTGTGCTATAAAAGTTGTCCAATCGTGTTATGCTATGGGCAATTCAAAGACAAAGACATGATGAATACTGACAATGAACTTCAATTTCTTAGCTTTAGTCATTGCTGAGAAAAATCGGCATCGCTACAGCCAAATTATCAAGGCGTCGCCTTAAGCGTGATCGTCTTAAACGGGTTCTACTGTAATTTGAGTATATTCTCTAGGGTACTGTATATTATTCAAATATTAGTTACTTACTATTTTATTATTTGAAAAAGAAAAATAACATAAAATGGAAAAAGAAAATAACATAACATAAAACTTTTGAGATTTGTCAATGTATTATAAACATCAAAAGAGCAATATCACTTAGCGACACGTTATAGAGAATTTCAATCAATTCTAAACTATTAGCTATGTCCACATTATGTGCTTTCGTCTTCAATTTTCGTCATCTTCTTTCATTCAGCTTTCGTTTTGGCGCATTCAATAATTGAATGCGTCAAAGAACGCAACGCCAACTGTTATTTTTAATAACAAAGCGAAAGTTTTGGACGGTCAGAGGGCATGCGTCGCGGGCCTCACGTTCGCTGTAGACTGCGCTATAACGCATGCCCTTGACGAACAGTGTGGACAAAGCTATTGTGATACTTACTTAACCGTTTCCGTGCGGATGTCACCGCAGAGGCACCATGGGTATCTTTTCTGTATGGCGGGTGACGCTCGAGAGGAGATAAAATGTTTACCTGTAAAACTATGATGAAATTACATTTTTTAGAGGTTTCCCCTCAATGAAAGTGGCTTTATTTGTCACGTATTTTACGTGTACAGTGTTAGTTTTAGGATATTGCATAAAAACTTACACTTCAGGAGTCTTAAACATTTTCAATTGGTGATTAATATGGCCACCGAATTATTTTATAAATATATAACGCCAACACCAGCAAAATCTCACATCAACATAATTTATTCTTATAATTAACTAGCAGCCCGCCCCTGCTTCGCACGGGTATGAAACAAAAATTTCTAAAGTTTATTACTAACATACATACACACACAAACACTCCATACATACTTTCTTGTCATTGCATGGTGTTATTAAAAAAAGAAAATTCGTATAATATCGAGTAGCGTAGCATAGACAGCTACACTATAAATAAAATAAAAGTATACTGTAATATAATATTGAATATTATAGAAATCAACAAAAGCTTGTACATTAAATCTGTTTTATTGTTTAATTTACTTTAATAAGCTATGTATAATATTTTTTTGTGAAATTAAACATTTATTTGAACTAATTTTTTTGCGTTATGTGGCTAAAGTATTCGGGTCTCTTTTTGTAGCTCGCGGAGCAAATTTTTTGACACAGCTACTCTTCCTTAGTTTTTATTATTCGTAGAATTAGTACATTTTATAGTTTAGTACATTTTATAGTTTTTTATTTAGTACCTAGGGCAGGAAAATAAGAAATGTCTCAGATCACATGTAATTGTTGGCTGAGGCGAAGCCGAGGCTTTCTTATTTACTGCCCGTGGTGCGTATACTTTTTTTCTCATCGACGGAGGCGGAAAACGGCAACATCGATAAGCGCAGCGGGAAGAAAGTTGACGCTTTCCGCCCGGAGGTGAGAAAACATCATTTCCTCTCTGATTGATTTGTAGAATTCAGATATTTCATTCAAAAACTACAACTTATACAATGTTTATTTGTTTATAAAATGCTATAAAAAAGATACATTTTTTGGCGTTATACATGACTAGCAGCATGTAATATCCCGTCCTACAATAAAACGAAAATAAATTTAAACACTTACGGATTTTGTCGCGGAGCACTTATATTAATCCCGACGTTATGACGACGTAAAGCAGCCGAAACGTCGGGATTAATATAAGTGCTCCGCGACAAAATCCGTAAGTGTTTAAACTTATAATATCATGAGTGATACTCGCGAATACTTAAGAAATCATTATGAAAATTTTATCAATATACCCAAAGACTTACAACACCTGATAAAAATAAGTCACTTACCTTCCATCTCTGTTTGTACAATTGGAAACAGACGAAACAGCGATAAATTACAATTCATGGCGGGTGGCGCCCGAGAGGAGATATCAAAGTTCCTGGCGCTAGGCGCCTCAGAGGAGATACGAAATATTTGTTCGCAGCCAGGCGCGTGAAATTGCAAAAAATGACACCGCACTGAATCGGTTAATACAAGTTGTCCAAGAACCCTGTTCTGTCACAGTAAGTAACCCAGTGTGGCAAACTGGTTTATCATTTTGCTGAATTATAATGCGATTCAATGAATTATTAGCTTTTTAATTTTCTGAATGATTGGAAAAGAAAACAGAATCAATGGATCGGAAAATACAATTATTGTCGATAGCGTTACGCCGCGTAGCCGCCATATTGTAATATGTTCCGTATAAAATGTGTTTGTTTGTTCTTTATGCTCGGTAAGTTTTGATTATATTGTGTTATATTATAGTTTTTAATTTAACTCTTTAGATTTTGTCTCATCTCCAATTTTATTGACTTCATTGATGAAAAATTTGATATAGCGCCTTGTAACTTTTAAGTTAAAGGTAATATATAATTTTTACATCTACCCTCAGCCCAAATAAAAAGTATTTTTATTTGGTCTGAACACTTACCACAGAAGAGGTAACAGGCTAAGAGTTCTTTATCCATCAATCATTAGTATACCAATGCTTCTAAATCTAGTCTCTTCGAGGCTATTGAAAGTTCTATAGCTTCAACATCAAATTTCTAGCCTCTCGAGTCTCAACTTATTGCAAAATTATAAATTATCAACATAAAGCTGCTTAGAGACTATTATGCTTTTTAATATTACTATAATAATATAGATATAATATATTATTTACCTCTTAGCACAACAATATCAATTAACAGCAATTATATTACGGCAATATAGCACTTGGTCCATCTCATTACTCATAGCTATACTATATAATATATATTATAACACAATAGTGTAGCATAGTTTCAAAGCAGTTTAAACAAAAAAATTTCCAGCTTACCAGCTCGCAGACACAGCTCTGGTGGTGGACGTGGACCTTTTCCATCCAGGGTCTCCAAGATACACCGGTGACCTTATCCTACCCAAGCTGGACTACAGGACCCCCCTCTACCAAGGAGAAGACAAGGGTCTCTGGTACTACAGAACTACAACGCATAAACCACGCAGGGTTTCTAAGAAACCGCGCAAGAAAATGTATTATGAGTGAAATAAAATATGAATGTAATTATTTCTATTAAACAAAATATTACTAAGTAGATGTTGCTTGACTTGTGCAGGTATACAGGCTATGTCTCGAAAATATAAAAAAATCAAAGTTAAACTATTAGCTATGATTCCTGTCACCCTGTGGCCTTTCCCGGTATACAAAGTATGCCCATTGTAAATATTTTCATCCAAATTTAGCAGTTAGTTAGTTTAGCAGCTTAAGGCGACGCCTTGATAATTTGGCTGTAGCGATATCGATTTTTGTCAGCAATGACTAAAGCTAAGAAATTAAAGTTTATTATCAGTATTCATCATGTCTTTGTCTTTGAATTACCCATAGCATAACACGATTGGCCAACTTTTATAACACAGAATAATCAATCAAAAAGACCTCTGTAAAAAAAGGAATTCCTATTTTGCCAACAAAGGAAAGTGATTTAAGCTTCCAAAATTTGTACATAGATTGGTTCAAGCATACACTAATTTAATTTGCCCATAGCTTATATATGAAATGTATTTATGGTTTTTAAATTACGCGACAAAAACCATTTTGTCGCTACGCCCTTTCCATTTTTTTGCTGTTCCATTGCTTGTTTTCTATGAGAGGCCGAGCCGGCCTCTCATAGAAAACAAGCAATATAAGACACACTTTCGCATTTATATTACATATTAGGATACTTGCACAGTACGTACAAAATCCACGCGTGATTTCAGAGAATTCGTATAAAGCCATTTAAATGTTGAATCAACCACATCAGTTAAAAAACCAGTGATTGAACAAACTAGCAGAACTCACATCGACACAAATATTTACGACAGCAATCAAAACATGGATTTAATTAAACTTTTAGTTGAACGTGGAAAATGTTAAAACAGGGTATCGGAAAGTTATTGGTGACACGCATAATAAGAGTTAAAAATATTACTAACTAGCGACCCGCCCCGGCGTCGCACGGGTATAAAATTAATAGCCACTAAAAAATGATTAAAATCGATAGCCTATGATCCTTCACGTGGTCTACTTCTTATCTATGCCAAATAACATAAACATTGCTCTAGTAGTTCGCGAGATAAGCCCTTTCAAATAATTTCCCCCGTTTTTCCCACATTCTCCTATTAGTCTTAACGTAATAAAATATAGCCTATAGCCTTCCTCAATAAATGGGCTATTTAACACTGAAAGTATTTTTCAAATCAGACCAGTAGTTTCTGAGATTAGCGCGTTCAAGTTACCCCTTTCAAATAATTTTCCCCGTTTTTTCCACATTTTCCTCTATTTCTTCGCTCCTATTAGTCTTAGCGTGATAAAATATAGCCTATAGCCTTCTTCGATAAATGGGCTATCTAACACTGAAAGAATCATCAAAATCCGTTGCGTTGTTTTAAAGATTAAAGGGAACAAAAGGACATGAGGGAAAAAAGCGACTTTGTTTTGTAATATGTATAGATAATACATGTGAATAGCTATATAATAATAATAGCTCCCACACCGGTTTCGGTGACGGGGGCCGTTTTCATTGAAACCAGGCCAGCTACGCAGGAGTAATTTTATAGTGCCCAAGTGTGTGCGCAGTACACAAGAGCACTCTCTATTCCTTTACTCTCATAACCCAGTGGGACGGACGACCGACACGACTGGCGAGAGATCAGGCGCAGGACCGACTTTTTACATGTCCATCCGACGCATGGATCATCTTACTTGTCAGACTATAACCAAACTTGGAAATATCATGTTTGCAACGCGGAAATCGAACTCACGACCTCCGAGTCGAGAGCCGCGCTCTATACCACTAGACCATGGGCGTGTATATAAGGGGGGTGTCCTGGGGGTCATCCCCCCCCCGTTACTTCTGACTTGTCCAATCGACAATCTATACTAATATAGATGTTCCGCGCGGCTTCGCCCGCGTAATTTAGGAATTTAACGCAACCGTACATTTTTCCGCCAAAAATAACCTATGTCCCTTCACGTGGTCTATTCTTCATGTTTGTCATATAATTTCCCCCGTTTTTCCCACATTTTCCTCTATTTCTTCGCGTGGCTACAGGTTAAAGGTTTTCAGGCGTTCGGATTCAGATATAATCCGATATTTAACCCCCGATCAAAGGGGTGTCATAAGTTCGACGTGTGTGTCTGTCTGTCTGAGTCAGTACGTGGCATCGTCCAAGCGGCTGCACCGATTTTGATCGAGTTTTTTTAGTTTGAAAGGTGACCGAGAATGTTCTTAGCTATAGTTCATCAATAGCCCGTTTAGTGCTGCAAAATTTGGGTTGATCTTTTTCATAAAAACTTCCATTCTTGTCTGATTCCTGATACGTATTTAAGTATTGAATCGGGTGTTATTTTAAATAACTAATTTGACAATTAATTTGATTTCTTATTTGGCGGTAATAAGAGTGAACACTTGAGAACCCGCAGTCCAATAGTGTCTGTCTGTCTGTCCGTTGCCTCTTCAAGACCAAGCCGCTAAAAATAAAAAATAAAATAAAAATTGTTTTATTTCTGAATAGATTTTATTACCTATAGTCAATTAGTACCTAATTACATACTGAGTTTGCATGTTTTACGCCTATAACTTTTGTCTTATCGATGTTCATTATTCATATTAGGTGTATGTAATGTTGTGTAACGTGATGCAAATGTAACTTCAGATTACGGAAGAAACAGAACGCAGGCACGCATTTAAAATAACTCAACTGATTTTGTATGAATCAGTCCAAGTGCAGGATCATTGTAAAATGTATGTGTATTTACAGGTTCCCTTATAGCGGTAGGTCTTAAGTCTTAACTGTTAAGTCGACGCCTTGATAATTTGGCTGTAGCGATGCCGATTTTTCTCAGCAATGACTAAAGCTAAGAAATTGAAGTTCATTGTTAGTATTCATCATGTCTTTGTCTTTGAATTGCCCATAGCATAACACGATTGGACAACTTTTATAGCACAGAATAATCAATCGAAAAGACCTCTGTAAAAAAAGGGATTCCTATTTTTCCAACAGAGGAGAGTGATTTAAGGTTCCAAAATTTGTACATAAATTGGTTCAAGCATGCACTTTAATTTGTGCATAGCTTATATGAAATGTATTTATGGTTCTTAAATTATGCGACAAAAACCATTTTGTCGCTTACGCCCTTTCCATTTTTTGCTGTTCCATTGCTTGTTTTCTATGAGAGGCCGGGCCGGCCTCTCATAGAAAACAAGCAATCTAAAAAATAGCCAACACGGTTTCTTACTTTAACGCTGCGTCACCTTAACTGCCGTTGCACGGGTCACTAGTAAAGGGACGCGAGTCACGACAATTCACATTTCATACAAAGAACATACTTATTTGGCGCTCGTCTGCAGCGCTACAGCAAGAATATAATTATTTAATTAATCCCTCGATCGCGGATTCTTGGAAATCTATTATTATTCTATTGTTATCGCGGTCGCATGCTTATTTGTAAATTCAAGAGACGTAGAAAAGAAGATTGTCTAATTTTGATTTGTTATTTAGGCGCATTTCTAAGCACAAACGCCCCATGACTCGTTAACGGTCTTTAAGGGCGTTTAGAGAGAGTCCCTATGATGGTCCTTTTTTGCCGCATAATTGAGATGAAATATTTGAAGCAGGTATGTGTTTCACATGTTTTTTTTCGTGGGAACGGGATGCCTCTTTTTTTGTCGCTTTCACGCTGAGCATGTTCAGTTGGTTGGTGCTAAATGTAAATGGGTAGAAAGTGTTGATAAAGAATTTTGGAATACAATATGGTAATAAGTAATAAGTTAAATAACTAATAACCTCAGGAAATAACATGTCCTTCAGTCTGTAGTACTTAATAAATAAGTAGAGATAAACTACAATAACATGGCGCGCCCCTCCAAAATTCAAAATGTTTGAAAGTGCGTTGTCAAAACGTTTGAAGTGCGTTGTCTTGCGCGGTCGGCTAGTTATGATTAGTTGACCAACAAATCTTGGTACATAATAATTAATAAGTGACATTAGGTGAAATATTACGTGTACTGGTTGATTGGTTGAATACTTACTACATACAAACTCTTTCATAAGGATGTGACTACACACATTGAAACAGTAATTTGGAGGGGCGCGCCATGTTATCGTAGTTTATCTCTAATTTCACGGGAACATAGCCTAGGTCACCATTTTGATCGGAAATGTAAGGTCCTATCTCATGACAGTGCTAGCCGAGGACATTTCACCGAGCATGGTGCATGCTCGGGAGCGAGGAGTCCTGGCAGGCGAAGGACTCCTACTCTGCGAATATGTCATTTCGCAGAAAGAGACCGCCGGTGAGACCATAATAGACGAATACAAAAAGTATAAACCCTTATGCAAACCCGCGTTCAAAATTTAAGTGGATGGAGCAGGTAAGTAACAGTAAAAAAATGCCGTTTTTTGCATAAATGGAGACTTTAGGACCGAAAATGATTTGAAATAAAAACTGTCGATGTGTAAGCCAGATAAATTAAGGTCGTAGGAAGAGTAAGAGTATTTTAAACGGGTGAGTTACGTTTCCTTCGTAGGGTCGTATATTAGGACACATTGTTAATGCGTTGAAAGTTCTCATCATTTAAATGTAATGACTAATGAGTAATGACTAATGACATTGACAGTTGACTCTACGGAAGCACTTGCTCTACAACTCTACATTGTATGTAATGTGATTATGTTGAAGTTTGATCGGTTAAGACTTAAGATCGATCTTAATTATTACATTTAAAGATAATATATTGTAACTATTATACGTCTGTCGTATTAATATATTTTGAATGGTTAAATAAGGCCAAGGCAATAGAAAGCATCTTGAAAGACCCTACTTCGGGACGGTAGTTTGGGGATGTTTTGACATTAATTGCATTTGCATTGTCTATTGAACAAGATTTTTGTCAAATATTTATTATTATAAATAATATTATGTACCTACGCGGTAGCCTGTAGACTGTCCATAATATTTTTAAATCTTTAAATTCGCCCAAGCTATCGTCTTATTGTCACAAAAAGTGTAAAAAAAAAATAACTGTACATTAATATAATTGTAAGTAAAAAGAATTACTGAGCTACTCGTATTGTCTTTTCTCGGCAAAAATCATCAAATTCTGTGGTTGAGTGGTTTAAGCGCGCAGAGGTAACTGACAGACAGACACACTTTTGTTTGCTAGTTAGTAGGCATAGATTAACACACTGACCGAACATTAAAATTATATAATCAATTATTTTTAAATGTATGTTCATGTAATATGAATAAAATTAACACAGATTCAGAATGTGATACAAATTAAATTAAGTACTAATTCTTACTTCCGTAAATAAAGTTCTGATAGGCAGTTTCCTGTTGAGATAAAAGATAGTATGTTGGTATCTCTAATAGTTAGGAAATATTATAGAACTTATTATGCAAGTTTCAATTAATAATTAATAGATAGTATCCTCTTATCTCCTTTTGAAGTCGGTTAATGCAAAAATAAAAACTCTCGCACTTTGCAACCATCTCGCTCGAGCAAAATGCTATGTATTTATGTTCTATCTCGCTCTATAGTCCTAGACACTGAGCTACTGTACCGAGCTGATATCGACGCAGCCTTATCACCACTCGAACGTTACACGATTATTATCGCTGTTTCGGTATATTTAAGCGCGATATTCGTTTGAATGATCTCTCTGTATCATACCTGAATGGGTATTTCGTACGACATTCCACATTCACAACCGGCGAGCGCTGCAGCGGGCGCCGGGCGCCGGGCAGCCCCGCTCCGCTCAGTTTCGGTCCGACCGCCAAAGGGGAAGCACGTCTCGCGCGCTCCCGCTCATATTTCGAACGCGACAATTAAAATGACATTATAACACTTTTATGCAAAAGTTTTTGTTAATGTGTGCGTGATTTTGTGCTCTGTGATTGGACATTTTGCGAGGTAAGTCGACCTGCTTAATTACTCGGACATAAGCGATTTCCTTTTACTGATCGAACTTGTTTTTCGTCCGGTCAACCGTGGGAAAGAATTTGGATCGTATGTTTATGTAGGATGCTGTATTGCTATTTAGTATTTACTATTTAGGAGAACAAATTTCTATCGCATTGTACCTCGGCTAGGATCGAAGGTTCATTGCACCGTCCGAATTCAAAACAATGAGTTTCGTTTCGAATTTCTCATCCCATTCACATTCCAATGCACCAATAACCATTAAATCATGATCCATCATCGAAATACCAAGGAAAAATGTTAAAACACAAATTCTAAGCTCTAAATAATAATTATAGGTTTTTGATTGTTACTTTGTTGCCCAATTTGTGGACAGTAAAAATAAAATAAACGCAAAAGATATAAGTAATATGGTAACTCAGAACTCAGAAGTCAGAACTATGAACATTATTTTTTAAAACTACCCGCACTATATCTAGCATGATCTATTGTACATAATTTACTATTTTCTAAGTTTTAGGTTCTACAATTATTATATAAATTAAGTAATTTAGTGTTGTAGTAATATCTTCCTCCTACCTACAGATTACTAAATCTACTAGTTACTGCTTACTACCTACCTACAACTTGCGTGTACATAATGATAATGGGTGTCCCGTGTCATTACAACTAATGATATAGTAGGATGGCACTTGGCACTGCCAAGTGCCAACCTACTATATCATTTTATTCTTATTGGCACCTATATTATGATTGCTGTGTATTCTATTCTGTACAATTACTCTTAATCACAAAAAAATATTCATATCCAGTTTGAGGTTATTTGACAGAAGTTAAACTTACCTAAGTTAAAATTTTAACTAAATACCTAAGATGAATGCCCGATGCATGTGACATGTCAATCTTACGAGTCACGATCAAGATGAATCTAATGATGCCTCTCAAGCCGAGAAGTTTAGGTCCTAGAGCGTGCCAAAGAAATATAAACACATACAAAATACTCGTATTAGTCGTATAATATTATAATACAAGTATTATACTTAGACATGTTTCGAAAATATAATATAATTATCTAACCTATTACCTAACCCACGTTTTGGTACAGACGAGTTTTAAAAGTATTCCCCCCTCACCATCCGTGAGCGTGACTCCTTGCTTAAAAGTTAAAAATAACAATTGCGTAACTGAATAATAAAATTGCAATAGCCAATAAGCATTTGCTGTTAAGAGTTATTGAAAATACATGTCATTTTGTTAATATAAGTTCTACAACATTGAAGTACATACTAAAACAGTACTGTTGTGGAAATGTTAATCAAAAGTCAAAACAGATCACGAATTACATCGAATTGACATGATCCGACCAAATGACGTTAGCCTGTCAACTGCCTAGGAATCAATTTCTTCGATGGTACACATACAATGAATTATAAGAACCTACCGTACTAAGTAAACTATGTAAAACGGATAAAGCTAAGTATCTTAACAATCCAGTCTCCTCATTCTTGTCTGACGCTTGATAGCGTGTCTGCTATGGTGGATGGACATTCAGGGTACGAGACAATTGGAGTTTCTATCACATTGTCTTGGGTAGAAAGCTTATTGTGTCGAAATCGAATTTGATTAGTATGATTTCTTTTAGTCTGTAGAATGAAAACAAGGATTATTTAATTATTATTTTGTTAGCAATATCAAAAATATGACTCAAATCTCAATAAAGTCTATCATCATATTTTGTCATCACGTTTGATCATCATCTAGGTATCATTAGACGTATCATCCTAGTAATTTAACACGATACAGTAATTGTCATAAGTACCGACACAATTCTAAAAATAAATCTGACATCAACGCTTCATCAACATTGGAACTTGGAAGGAATGAGGAATGGAAGCAAGGTCGAATAGATTAAGGGATTAAGTACTATCAGAGAAGTTGATTCCTGGACAGATGGGGGACCTACGCAGTTTGGTCGCGTTACGTCAAACCCAGCCGACAGATCACAACATTGACTTGACATGATACGACCAATTACCAAATGACGTTGGTCTGTCAACTGCCTAGGAAATAGTAATCAATTTCCTCGATGGTACCTTATTCTATAATAGGGTATTACACGAATTTTTGAAATGTATCCAAAAACAATTCTATAGTGATAATAACTATGACGCTAAAAAATAAAATATAATATTTTTTCGCAGATGAAAAAAAAAACATTATTTTTACATAATTTCAAATTTCGCGCGTATTTTGCAAAAACGCTTCCGCTAGTGGACGCCATGTTTGCTCTATGGTCATGAGTTCATGACGTCATTGCGGTAGTAAACAAACAGGCATCAATTGACATAGGACATTGGACTCTGACAGTTGACACAGTTGCCATTTTTTTTGTTTACTATCCCAATGACGTCATTAGCATGGCGGAAAGATTTCGGAGCGTTCAAAGACAGATAAAAATCCTAAAATCTTTAAACTACATTTAAAAATATAATAAGCTATCTTATGAAGTCAAACTAACATTTTTCGATTGCTTTTCCTCTAAACTATCATAATAATACATTTTTTCATTTTTTCTTATATACGCTAAAATACCATATTGTAGAGCTTGTCTAACTTAAAATGACGCGCCCCTCCCTCGTATTCACAGTACAAAATTTTTCATTTCTATCAACTTTTGAACTGGTGGGGCGCGTCATTTCAAATTAGACAAGCTCTACCATAAAGGAAATTGATTCCTATGCAGTTGATAGACCAACGTTATTTGGTCGAGTATGTCAATTCAATGTTAATTGTGACCGACAGGCTGGGTTTGACGTAACGCAACCAAACTACGTAGGTCCCCGATCTGCATAGGAATCAACTTCCCTGATAGTACATACTACAGACAAGTTCTGCAAGGATGGATCACGTGATAATATTGTCATGGAGGAAAGGATGGAACAGTCTTGTAATTCGATTACCTTTATGATGCTTCGATAATGAGTTGTTATAAAAGGCAAAGTATATTGGCCGTTAGAGCTAGAAATAACTGAAGTTTATCTGTTTACTAACGCCTTCTAATTGGCTAACGTCAAAATATTAACCTACCTCAAATACCGGGAATAGGGTGGTCGATTAAAGTTTGTACGCTCTCAAAGACGCGGGTAGCACCTAGTCGTTTAATAATATATCCTTCTAATCCTTCCTCCTTGTAACTTAGAGATATATCTCTATCTCTCACATAGGAACTCATAATCTATTAGGTAATATGAAGGCCAGAAAGACATATTTACGACCTCTAACTTTCGACCTTCCTTGTTACGAGCAATAAGAACGTCGCATTTGCGTAATTCTCTTTTCACCACCGCGTCTAGACGAGGCACTTCAAACGCGGCATGAAAGACCAGAATAATGATGGTTTTTGTATATTTTTCTAGATCCTGATATGCGAGAATAATAGAGAGTTCAGGGTTTCTAGAGATAGTGTATCACAATTCACATAATGCAGTCGGGCAAGTTATCATAATATAAGTTGTTTACGGTCTTACTACAAAAGATTTAAACACCTGTTGAACAGTTGATTAGAAAAAAAAAACCAGTACATAATAGCGTTAAAACAACTGTTCAATAGATGTTTAGATCTTTTGTAGTAAGCCGTAAGACCGTTAGTGTTTACTGTGAGATTGACTGTTGAGTGACTTTTAATCTTTCAGGCCCCGCGCGAGCACCGGTGATCGCGAGAACAAAAGAATACAATGGGAATTCCTAGAACCTCCGATCGAAGGATTAAACCGTAATGAAAACAAACCATCATAAAATCGTCCTATTTTCAATTATTTTAAATATTTTCGAAGTGAAAACTTCTTTAGCGGCGTTGAGCACTTTGTGGGATGGGTAAAAACTGTGAAACTCGCGTCAGATTTTCGCGTTGATCAAAAAACCATAGAAAAACCGTAAGACGGTTGGAGAGTAGTGTTTTGTGTCGAACTCGAACTCGAAAACTCGAAAACTCGTAAACTCGAACTCGAACTCGAATTGTAAGGGGTTTCGATTAATTAAAAAAAATCGATTTTTTTAAAAATCGATTTTTATAAAAAATGGGTTAAAAATTTAATCGATTGTAAGGGTTTCGATTAATTAAAAAAATCGATTTTTTAATAATCGATTTTCATAAAAAATGGGTTAAAAAAATGCACAACGTTAATAATCAAGTTTTCACATTCAAGTTTCAAGTTTTCACAGAAGTGAAAACTTTAAACTTTTTTTTCATTCCTGTCGGCCTTACATTTTTAATAGCGTTATCAGCGGCGTGCACAAGATTTTGACACTGGTAATGCAGCGATATCGGTTCAGTAGTTTTGGTGTGAAAGCAAAACAGACAGACAAACGGACAAAAAGAGATGTTTTCGTTGATCGAGATGTTTTCTAAACTATTAGTATAATTACGTTCTGTTATGAAGAAATAAAAAAAACGCCATCTGTTGTCACGCGTTGGAACTACAACGAGAGTTTATTTCATCGAAACCCATGGAAATATACCAATTACCATACAACATAATATTGTGCGCTAAGCTAAAATAAATAAAAACGCCATCTATTGTTACGTATTAGAAATACAATGTAAATTTATTTTCATCGATATTTCCATGGAAATTAGATAATATATTTTTGCCTCATCAAAATGTAGCCTATGGCTCTCTCAGGCTCTAGACTAACTGTGTACAAAATTTTATTACAATCGGTTCATTAGTTTTGGCATGAAACAAAACAAAACAAAAACTTTTTCTTTTACAACTTTTTCATTTTTATATCTAGTATATTTTAAGTACTCACCTAATCAGCTTAACTTTTGTCTTTTCACATAATCAAGGTTCCGGTTACTTGAGATCCGATCCATAATCTAATGTAAATACTCGTAAATGCAAAATTTTGGCCACCACAAATTATCTTATCCAAGTGAGTGATAGTTATGAATGTACGCAATTATTAATGTTAAACTGTTAAATATTATACAAAGTTTCAAATATTAAAATCTAAAATATTCTTAGAAAACTATAAAACCAAAAATAATAATATAATATAGTACTAACAGTGCTCGATCACATGAAAAAAGCAAATGGCCTCCCAAAACACAAAAAATTTCAGCTATGTAAAATGTAAACAAATATTATAAACCTCACAAAACAAAAATGCATAATGTACATATTATACGTAATTAGTTAGATTTGCGTCTATTCATTTTACTCGACTATTCACGAGTAGTTCCGATCGCCGTCGGCATGGATGGCGCGGGCGCCCGCGCCGGCCGCGGCGCCAGTGATGCCATTGAATTTCAACCAGAACTCCCCAACTATTATTTAAATATATTATTTATTACTTGGGGTACTTTCCACTGAGAGATCAAAACGCTGAAAATACTACTTCAGCCGACCGCAATTATTGTTTGCGGCAAAAACGTCACTCATGATGTCATTATTTATATAAAAACAGTAATAAAAACCAAATAAATATACATTTTTGTTTAAAAAAAATTCACTCTCATGAATATAATATAATATTTTTACTCCCTAAAATACGCACTATATATTTAATTTTTCCCTACTAAAAGTGGGATATCCCCATAGTTGGCAACACTGCTGGGGTCTTCCGCAGAGCTTGCAGTACAATAATCGCATTCGATATTCATGGTTGTGTGCGTTTTCGGCTGTGCACGGACTATCTTGACCTCTCGTGAACCCGTTCGCGCGTGTACCTGATTACATGTTGCTATTTTATAAATTGAGGCGTTTTAAATGTGTATTATTTATTTTTTTACTATATTTTTTACTATTATTATTAAAAAATTAACGTCATGAGTCATTTAAAAAGTACGAAAGTTAAATTAAAATATCTGTTATCTGTGAATGGCAAGCACTGCCTTTTTGCCTATAAAGACTGCACGCCCATGAGCGTTATCCAAATCCTTGGGCTTTCTGAAGAAAAACCAGTAAAATACAATATTTTGATGAATTTATATTGTTTTCTAATATTATATTTAAATATAATTCAAATTGAGGAAGGAACGGCTATCTTGTTTAGATAACCCTCATAAAGCATCATTTAAGTTTTAATTAATTTTAATTGAACAGTACAAATCATTCCTAATAGTTTTAATATGCGACAATGAGAGGGTTTCGTTACCCAAGGGATAGTTTAGCGGGGAAGTTTTAACCACATTCGGTTAAGGGCCCTATTAGAATTTTGTTCGAATATTAGTTCCATATTTTGAGCGCTTTTGTTTCTGATAGGCCTTTATTTGATTTTGCTGTTTTTGTTTCGAGTTTCGACGACTCTTGTCTCTTGGTTATATCGGTAGAGTTGCTGCTTTTACGATGAAACGCTTTGCAGAACCGTAGAATCGTTGAATCGCATCCATATATTACATAATATACAGTTCCAGTGGTACAACCGCATCGGCAGTCGTTGCGGTCACTTGTGTTTGAGTATTCGGAGGCGTTCAGCGGCCTTAGTATGGCCACAGTAGAAAATCTAGAAATACGAAAGAATAAAAATAAAATGCAACTTTATGACATAGGCTATATATTGGGACCCGATTCTTAAGCCTCGAATTTTGTTTCGATTGCAGGCTGTATGACTCGCGCTTGGGACTATGCGTGTGCAAGACACACTGTACCAGCGCGAGCGTGGTTGTTTCTAATAGCGCAAATATATGCCTTCTCTTTCTTTACTAAGAAAAAAAAATGAAAGAGGTAGCTTTAATCCACGATTAATTTGAACCAGCCTGGTGTTAGTAGGCCTACATAATATTACTTTATTGCCTCGTAACTTTCCTTTACGTTGCATAAGTTTTTTCTCACAAGTGCCAGTTTATGACTATGTAGGTGTTGAATAACATATGTTTTATCAAAATTCGGCCAGTTTTATTTGCATTAAACATCTATGTAACAAGGCTTTTATATCCTATTGTAATGAAATATTACTGCAATGTTTTCAGTTTTCACGCTAGACTCTAGAGTGTAGAGGTATCCAGCATAGACAGTAAACAAAAAGTTTTGTTAGACGTTTGACAACGTTTCTGTCAATATTCTAATATGACATGTGCAACATGTCGGATTTTGGTCGGATTATTTACTGTATGTGCTTGTAATGCCCTCTGCTCCGACCTTTGCGTAGGTAGAGGTAAGTACCTAATATAATAATAATAATAATAATATCTATGGACGCTTCAGACCACGTCAGTCTGGCCCCGTGCTAAGTACCTGAAGGACTTGTGTTACAGGTACCAGACAACGGAAATATATTTAATACTTTTATACTATACATATATTTAAGATTTTTATTATACCATACACATATTTAATACACATCCATGATCCAGGAACATTGAAAAACTTTTTGTTCCGTCGGCGGGATTCGAACCCGCGACCCCCGGCTTGAGTTGCCACACACTCTAACCATTGAGCCACGGAGGTCGTCAATATATAATTATATTAATATTCCCTATTGTGGTATTGTAAAGTGTCAAAAGACCATTTGTACATTCATACCACTTGTCAATCCCATCCATACCTCAAGTAAAGATAAAATATTTAACTTGGCCATCTGTGATGCCCTAAGGGCTAAGATGGCATAACTTAGCCTTCCTTCCCACGACGCCAATACACGTAGGCGCTCCGAGGTAAACTGTACTTCCGACGCACTATTGTCATTTTATACGTCGTTTGTGTAATAAAAGCATTTGTCCACCTTCAAATTTCAATACAAACCTTGTTAGGGCGCCGTGGGAGGCTAAATAAGAATACACTAAAAGATGAATAGTTTAAGAAACTTATAGGTGTTACTCGGAGCAATTAATAATATTGATAGGGCTTTACCTTATTTCAATAGGGAATATTACGCAAGGTCGGAGCAGAGGGTGCTACTAGCACATAGCCACATTACACATACATAAATCTGATCAAAATCCGACATAGGTATTGGCTGTTACACACATACATCTGACCAAAATCCGACATATTGCACATGTCATCATATCAGATTATTGACAGAAACGTTGTACGTTTATTTACTGTCTATGCTGTTGCTGCTTCTAGCGTAAAACATTGCGGTAATAGGTGTATGTATCCTATTCCTAAATTAAAAGTTGAACCAAAAACGGCGAGAGTTAAATGAAAAACCTGAATATATATTAAACAAGAAAACATGGATTCATATTACTGAAGAACACCGCAAGATGAGTTTCAACTTCCAAGTCAGTGATTGGACACATAAAACTTGTCGACAAGTTTGGACACGTTCGAGCAGAATGCAGCATATTCGAACAATGCAGCTTACAATGTTACAAGCTACAGCTTACGCGCGACAGCTTGTCCCGCAGATAGCTTGCAAATTCTGCAGACAGGTAACTGAGATCCATATAAACTTGAACACAATACGGGTTTAAATGCTTACGAATGGTAAATCTTTTGTTTAATTTTTCCGACGTTAAGGCTACTTTTAACTCTTTAGCAGTGTCGTGAACTTGTCGAAATTGTTCAAACTATCAAGATTAATTATTTATGGTTATAACGAGATGACCCGGTGAACTTCTTACTCGTAAGTATCACTTTTCTCCTAATGTAAACCTTCCCGACTTCTACGAACAATTCAAGACTAAAATTAGCCAAAAGGTTCAGCCAATTTTAATAACAAAAGTAGAGATTCGTCTTCACTCTTTAGTAAATATGTAGATAGATACCACTCAAATCACAGTTATAATACTAAATTCATTCTATAATAATAACTGAAAAGTAATAAGTAATAATCGACAAAGAAGGATCCTATTAGTTATTCGCATTCTCTTGGCTCTTGGCCTTGGTGGAAGATAACACAAGGCCGATAAAGACAATTAGTTGAAATTAGTGCTGTGAACACTGAACAGTGGTTCTGTAATTCCGGTTACATAATTTTATGAATTCAGACATCTTATTGTTAGTATTAGCTATACAGGTTTGTTATTATTATTGTTGATGTATGTTATGTTGTTATTTTCTCAAAATCCAAATCTCATAAAAATATAAAAAAATAATTATAAAGCCTCAATTAATCACATTATACAGTTGTATTTCCTTGTTACACCAAAGAGATCTGTATTTGAAATTAGAAGCAGGATTTGGTCATTATTCACTAGTTTCCTAGTTCTAACAGAGCCGAGCGCAGAATTGGTGTAGGAAATCATCAGGATTTACGATCATTGTATTTACCTGGGTAATACATCAGCACAAAGCCAAAACACAACTGACGCGCAAACATGGCGGACTGGTCCTTGCAGCCGGATCGTCAATAACTGATGCACTGCAGGTCGTCATTGTACTATGCGTGTAGTACTATCAATTCTCCACATTCTAAATGTTATCTGAGCAAGTATCAATCTTTATTATTAACCTCATTCATTCAATTCTCCACATTCTAAATGTTATCTGAGCAAGTATCAATCTTTATTATTAACCTCATTCATTCAATTCTCCACATTCTAAATGTTATCTGAGCAAGTATCAATCTTTATTATTAACCTCATTCATTCAATTCTCCACATTCTAAATGTTATCTGAGCAAGTATCAATCTTTATTATTAACCTCATTCATTCAATTCTCCACATTCTAAATGTTATCTGAGCAAGTATCAATCTTTATTATTAACCTCATTCATTCAATTCTCTACATTCTAAATGTTATCTGAGCAAGTATCAATCTTTATTATTAACCTCATTCATTCAATTCTCCACATTCTAAATGTTATCTGAGCAAGTATCAATCTTTATTATTAACCTCATTCATTCAATTCTCCACATTCTAAATGTTATCTGAGCAAGTATCAATCTTTATTATTAACCTCATTCATTCAATTCTCCACATTCTAAATGTTATCTGAGCAAGTATCAATATTTATTATTAACCTCATTCATTCAATTCTCCACATTCTAAATGTTATCTGAGCAAGTATCAATCTTTATTATTAACCTCATTCATTCAATTCTCCACATTCTAAATGTTATCTGAGCAAGTATCAATCTTTATTATTAACCTCATTCATTCAATTCTCCACATTCTAAATGTTATCTGAGCAAGTATCAATCTTTATTATTAACCTCATTCATTCAATTCTCTACATTCTAAATGTTATCTGAGCAAGTATCAATCTTTATTATTAACCTCATTCATTCAATTCTCCACATTCTAAATGTTATCTGAGCAAGTATCAATCTTTATTATTAACCTCATTCATTCAATTCTCCACATTCTAAATGTTATCTGAGCAAGTATCAATCTTTATTATTAACCTCATTCATTCAATTCTCTACATTCTAAATGTTATCTGAGCAAGTATCAATCTTTATTATTAACCTCATTCATTCAATTCTCTACATTCTAAATGTTATCTGAGCAAGTATCAATCTTTATTATTAACCTCATTCATTCAATTCTCCACATTCTAAATGTTATCTGAGCAAGTATCAATCTTTATTATTAACCTCATTCATTCAATTCTCTACATTCTAAATGTTATCTGAGCAAGTATCAATCTTTATTATTACCCTCATTCATTCAATTCTCCACATTCTAAATGTTATCTGAGCAAGTATCAATCTTTATTATTAACCTCATTCATTCAATTCTCCACATTCTAAATGTTATCTGAGCAAGTATCAATCTTTATTATTAACCTCATTCATTCAATTCTCCACATTCTAAATGTTATCTGAGCAAGTATCAATTTTTATTTAACCTCTTCTTTGGAACTTTGAAAAATTCTTTCACTGTTAGATAGTCCATTTGTCGAGGAAAGCTATAGGCTATATTTTATCTATACTTAATATTATAAAGCGGAAGAGTTTGTTAGTTAGTTTGTTTGTTTGAACGCGCTAATCTCAGGAACTACTGGTCCGATTTTAATTTTTTTTTCAGTGTTAGATGTCCATTTATCGATGAAGGCTATAGTCTATATTATATTACTTTCCGCGAGGAATTAACCAGGTTAATTTCAGAAGCAATACCGCTCGCATCTCGGTTTCGCTCCGAGCGAACAC
Organism: Polyommatus iphigenia; assembly: GCA_963422495.1. Taxonomy (NCBI): domain Eukaryota; kingdom Metazoa; phylum Arthropoda; class Insecta; order Lepidoptera; family Lycaenidae; genus Polyommatus; species Polyommatus iphigenia. Next base: position 36,820,116 of record OY730183.1, read on the forward strand.
TTATCCAAAAACCTGGTTAAAAAGCGTTTAAACCTGGTTAAAAAAATACCGATTCCGAGCCCTGAGACTGTCATGTCATAGTTTTTATAGCGTTTATAGTTACTATTAAACTACTTTTTAGACATTAGTCGATATATTAAGTGAATTTAAGTGCTGTGTTAACTAGAAATGAGGACCATAAAGATAATAATGTGGCCACAAACTTTAAAGTAATTAATTTTAACTACTATGATTATATTCATGGCCCATGGGTAAAACTGCAGAACTTTTGCAATGAAATCTAGTTTATTTGAATTTTGGAAATAATTACCGACACTTGACTAAAGTTGAGTATTGAGTGACATTTAAATTTCGACAGGAGAAAGGTTGACGAGGTCAGATTAATCAAAATGGTCACTACTGTAACTAAATTCGTGATTTTTCATATTTGAAAACGGCTGGGATTCGTACTTTTAGAGCGACCGCAGACTTACAATTTCAAGTTGGCCAACTAAATCGCATAGTATACAAATAGTTATAGCGACTTATGACAGCTTGCACATTGCACCAACTAAATTGTACAACGGTACAACAAAATAATAATTGGACACCAATCGTATAATATAAGAACCGCGATTCCTTTCCGATTACCCACAATTAAAAAGTTGTCCAATTAAATTATTGTGATACTACGCAATTTAGTTGTACGATAGTTGACCAACTTGAAATTGTATATTTGCGGTGACCCTAGTGCCCTACAAGATCTTTTTACAGAACCGATAAATAATAGGATATATATTATTAATAAAAAATATTATATTATTGCAATGTTTACACGTTAGAGGTAGCACCAGCATAGACAGTAAACAAAAAGTTTTGTTCGACGTTTGACAACGTTTCTGTCAATATTCTGATATGCAATAATAAATATATAAATATATATTAATAAATAAATATTCTGATGTGCTCGTGTGCAACATGTCTGATTCTGGTCGGATTATTTACTGTACTTATGTGTTAGTAGTGCCCTCTGCTCCGACCTTAGCGTAATATTCCCTATTTATTACATATTTTTTAACTTTTTCTGTCTTATCCATCTTATATTAAATAAAAATATGACACAATTTAAAATCATTTGCACATTTAATGTGGAAAAAGACTCCAGAACTTCTATCAATTATGTAGTACACTAACATTAAGTTAACATTTTTAATTGCTCGAAGAGAAAAGTTTAGTTAGTTATCAAGAAGTTCAGAGCTAACTCCTATTATGCCAAGAACGTTTAAGGATTTCGTTTAGTGTAATTGACTGAAAATATATTCATGATGGTTTCTGTGTTTCATTAGTCAATACTTGGTACATTATTTTGATAAATCTCGTGGGGATCAGCCTGCGTTTGCAATGTAAGCGGGAAAAAATGTAATTATTTACGACATCACATTAGAAACCCCAACAATAACAGTATTTCTCCACTATTTAATGAATGTTTTTATACTTATAAGCCTTCCTCTTGAATCACTCTATCTATTAAAGAAAACCGCATCAAAATCCGTTGAGTAGTTTTAAAGATTATTTCATGAAGCCCCAAGCGGCTACATCCGGCCGCGATAACAATGAAAAAGCTATTGTGTCTCGTTTTGCCACGACTGATGGGTTAAAGGGAACAAAGGGACATGAGGGAAAAACAAGCGACTTTGTTTTATAGTGCAGGGGTTCCCAAACTGTGCGCCGCGGCGCCCTGGTGCGCCGTGGAAAGGCAAGAGGGGCGCCGCGAGTCGATCCTCCATCATTATCCATAACCACAAATATTATAAAATAAAATTATTATATGAATTATAAAACAAAGCAGGCAGATGTTTAAATATTTGTTTACTATTATTTACTTGCTTAACGTAACTATAATTATTATTACTAAAGATGTTTATTTATGTACTTATACTTTTGTAATAGCTAGGTAGAGTAGGGCGCCGTGACAAAATATGGACTTGTAAGTGCGCCGCAGGCTGAAAAATATTGGGAACCCCTGTTATAGTATGTAGTGAAGTACCTAATAATTACTGTAAGCGCTATTTGAAATGGTTCTTTTTTATCACATACGCAAAGGTCGGAGGCCGCTACTAGTACATACAATAAATAATCCGACATGTTGCACACGTCAAATTATCATATTGACAGAAACGTTGTCAAACGTCGAACAAAACTTTTTGTTTACTGTCTATGTTTTGCTGCCTCTTGCGTGTAAATATTACATTAATAATATTAAAACCTATTTAAACGTATTAGTTAATAATAATTATGAAGTAACTGTGTCAATATTTAGCGCATTAGCTCTTATCACTGGTTAAGGCGGATAGTCCACTGATAACTTATCATTAAGATATTTAATTGTAAACATGTTTGAGTTCTATTAAAATGTAGTTAAGAACGTGTACTTAAATGTATGTATGTCATTGAAAAGACCAGTGAAATCTTCCTCTGTGATTTTTTAATGAAAAAAGACCCTGATCTTAAACTAAGACGGACTACGGAGGAACAGTAGTGCTTCGTTCAAACCTACGCGACCAAGCGACTGCGAAGCGGAAGCGTCAATACAAAACACACATATTTTGATAACTTGACGCAACTTGACGCTCCCGCTTCACAGTCGCTTGGTCGCGTAGGTTTGAACGAAGCCTAATGGCCGATTTACACGGGTGACTAAAGCGCATCACAGACGGTGAAGATAATATAAAATATATGTATGTATATTATCTTAGAGCATATTTTAGAATATTGCTCACCATACAAATCCTATGAACCATCACACACGACGAAGTTAATTTATATTTTATATTTTGTATCTTAAGATACCGAGCGATATGGAAATATATATTTCGTATCTTAAGATGTTATCTTAAGATACGAAATATATATTTCGTATCTTAATATGTTATCTTAAGATGCGAAATATATACATCTTTATGAATACAGGGTGTTTTTGTGTCGGGCAGCGGGCTCATCGGTGATCGGACGCACTAGTATATGCAGTGTTGCCAGTGCTGTATGTTAGAAAGTTACATACCTACTCTCAAGTCTCATTCGAAAAGTAACATTTTGAGGGAAAAAGTAACATTTCGGATAATTTTAAATAAAATTGACTTATAATTTATTGCTAGCTTAAAAAGCTCATGAATCGAAATGAATGTTTCTCTTGAATTTCTGAAATACTCCTGAAACTTCTTCGTTGACAGAATATACTCGTATTGATAAAGGTTTAATTCGCCGCAGGTTTTTCTCTTTTTTATGTGAGGCTCTATCCAAATGTTTCTCCTTTTGGAATGTGCTACTGCAATCTGCATTTCACATTCTATATTAGAATCATCGTCTGAGGAGTTGTCTAACAAATCAAGAAGTAAAGCAGTATCAGTTATCAGTTATCACTCATAGTCAATCACCCTGTATATAGAACTCTAACAAGGAATACGTGTGGCACCAACGCAGACTCGTAAGGAAATGAACAGATTTTTAATATTATCGTATCTTAGCCGTGTGTGATAGCTTAAGATACTATAATATTTTATATTTGGGCATCTTAAGATAAAATATTATATTATCTTCACCGTGTGTGATGCGCTTAAAGCCGCACGATTTTCGCCGCACGGCGAAAATCGACCGTGTAAATGGCAAGTCGACTACGCCGCATGCGGCTAAAGTCGCAAGCCCCAAAGTCGTGAGGCCAGCGGCCGCATGCGGCTGGTGACTAAAATCGACCGTGCAACGCTCAGTCGCAAGCGATCGCTTGCTGCGAATACTACTCGACTGGTGACTTGCCGGGTGACTAAAATCGACCCGTTAGTCACCCGTGTAAATGGGGTGGCGATTCGACTTGGACAGGCGATTCGACTGGTGACTTGCCGGGTGACTAAAATCGACCCGTTAGTCACCCGTGTAAATCGACACTAAACGACGCGGCACAGTAGAGGAAATAATTCCCCCTCTCGTCCTATCGCACCATGCACCTGTAGTATGCCAGTTTTAGAAGTTTACTGCGTGGAACCTATTTTTTTACCGACTTCCAAAAAGGAGGAGGCTATATATTCGGCTGTGGATATTTTTCCACTGTCACAATGTAAACGTGTACTGGAACTGGAATTCATTTCAGTTTTCAAATTACATTCCAGTGACCGTTTATATTATTCCAGTAGTAATCCGGCGCTGGATTGCATCACTGGATTGGACTAAATATGTAATTCTTACTACTAAACTATCGAATGTTATTTGACTAAGTACCCGGTTGTCTATTAGTAACATGTGCGTTGACAGTACGAAATTATCAACATCCTGTGCACGTGGCGGGAGAGATTCGAAAATGGAACGTCTTGTCTATTGTTGTGACTGTTTTGATTGTGTTCTAAAAATATAGCTGGCGTTGGCCATTTCCGGGATTCTGCTATGGCGGATTGAGCTGGTATGTCTCCGTGGTCCACTGGTTATAAGAGCGTGGCTCGGATGTCGAGGGGTATATTCCAGGAGATAAGTCTAACACAAACGACACACATCATCACACATACAATGCAATATGTATTATAATTTACAATAAATGTATTGTTATTTGTTGTAAATGGGAATGTGTGTCTTGTACCTCTTCACGTCCAAACCGCTGAACCGATTTTGATGAAATTTTATACGGAGATACTTTGAAGTTTGAGTCCCGGGAAAGGACATAGCATACTTTATATCCCGAAAAAATGTACGGTTCCCTCCCGATAAACGAACTTTGGCGCAACGAAGATACGGGCGTCATCTAGTACATGTACATAATAATAATTACATATTTATAATTTGTGTGTAATTCAACTACGCCTGCGGTCATTGCGGTCACTTTTTGTGTTACGTATAATAGCATGTGTATGATATGGTTTAAATGTAACCATATCTCAAGACACATTAGTATAAGGGACAATCTAGATGTTAGAATCTAGAAAGTGCATCTCCGTGCATTGTCCTCACAGCTCACAACATTAATGTGGAGTAAATCTTGATAATACATCCCATTCCCGTTAAGTTTGCAGTATGCCATCAAAGCAAATTACCAATGACCAGTGAGTTTAGAGCCCGCTCAGACGTTTTCTGCTGTAGCGTTTTGGAAAACACGCGAACTGAAAACGCGCACGTCTGAATATGAAGTCTGGACTCTGGACTATGGTTACAATATACAAACGATTACGAATGTGTCGATTGTAGAATAGTTGTACGTATTATATTTTTATATGATCATGTTTACCCATCACTCTTTAGGTAGTAACATGAAGAGGGGCCTCTAAAATACTAGAATTATTATAAAATAGATAAGACTCCCACTGTAAGGGAGGTCGCACACGTCACACTTTTTGTGTGATCGAGTCTGCGGCGCACAAAAGGCGCACAAATGTCGTTCGCGGATTTTTCACAGACTTAACGCACACGACGCACATCTTCGATCATTCTGTCCGCTGAACTGTAGGGACGTAGACGCTATGGAAATCGTGCAAAGATCGCGAAGTATTATTTTGTACTTGAAGTACAGAAAAAGAAGAAAAAATTGAAAATTTTAGGTACATCCTATAATTTCGGACAGATTATTGAAGGGACAGTTCCATACTAAACATTCAATTCTGCATTATTCTGCCTTAGAGGTCAGAGGCGGTGCAAGACGTGGGCGGTGTGGGCGACCGCCCACGGCCTCGCGGTCCTAGGGGCCTCGCGCCCCTTGGACCACTAGGTTTTTTTAAAGGTTTTACGAGTTGTACGTGATACTCAAATATTCATAAATAAAAAGTTTTATAAATAAAACTTTAAGTACTTATCAAAAAATTATTTCTCTCAATAAATCCGTTCTATAGCATCATCCATCAGGGGGGCCTCGCATAATATATTTTAGGGGGCCTCGCAAGATATATCTTGCCCACATAAAATTTAGGTCTTGCCCCGCCACTGTTAGAGGTATCATAAATTAGTGGTCTGTTTTGTATTTCATGAGTTAACATCGTTACATCGATATCTGGCGCCAAGATCGCGTACGTTACGTCACTACAAATGCAGATTGTAGACTATAAGTATGCGCCGTCTGCGTTAGCGCGTGTTGAAGCAAACGTTCTATTTTTTTCGCACACTTTTTGTGCGGCGCGGCGCGAAGCGGCGCGATGCGGTCTGCCAGAATTATACGAATTTTTTGTGCGTCGGACTTATTGCGCGTCATGTGCGTTACTGCATATAATTGCATAGGTTCTATTTCCACAGAATAAAAAGTGCGTCACGGATAGTCTGTCGTCTGCGATCTCCCTAAACGAGTTCAAGAAATTACCGTTTTATTCCAGTGTCGCAAGAAAATTGCCTACAAAATGAAGAAAATGCTAAGTACTAGCCTGTCGCGACGGTTTACTTGGTATATTTATAAAAGGGCAAAGCCCTGCAGGATGATGGATGCGCGGCGTCACGGTGCGAACCAGTCAGGGACCGGGGATAGGGTTGTCAACTTACAGAAAAAATATTATAATATATTATTGGTTCACTTCCTAATTTAAATTACACACTAGATGACACACACACCGTACATTTTTCCGGGATAAAAATTATCCTATTGTCATTAGTCTCATTACTCATTTCCCGGGACTCGAAGTATAACCACACCGAATTTCTGCAAAATTTAGGGCTTTACGCGAGAGAGAGATTTTCCTCGTCTCGTCTCGTTCTCGTCTCGCTTTTACGAGACGAGAACGAGACGAGACCTTTTGCAGAGAATCACATACAGGGCAACCCGAGAGTCTCGTTTCGGGTATCGTTAATATTTTTTATTAATATTTTTATTCGAAAAATTAGAAAGGGTCTACTTAAAAAACAATATATTTTGCAAAATATAAAATCTGGTAACCATCCAAACTGCATTTTAATTTTTATCATATAAACACGTTAGTCATTAAATATTCCTTATTCTCTTTATTATATTATAGAAATAAATCATTATTTACAACTAAGCGAGACGAGACGAGACAACTGGTAACGAGACGAGACCGAGACTTGAACGAGACTCAATTTTTTGAGGATTGACGAGACCGAGACGAGATTTTTGTTACTCACGCTTACTCTCGTCTCGTGTGAAGCCCTAGCAAAATTGGTTCAGCGATGTAAGTTTGGTGCCTTTTCACTCGAAAACTATTCAACTACATACACATCGTGGAACTTTGTACAAGTATTTTCGGAGATGTTTATCCCTATTCCCTGCATACTATGCATAATATAGTTATCAAACAAAGTCCATATAATTATATAGGCATAAGGTAACCACTAAGATTTTTCAAGACAGAAACGTCATCAGTCATCACTCATCACCACACAAAAATTCGTTCAAATCTTAACTAACTTAAGCTTGGTGAGGTAGCAGTCCGATTGGGAGACAGACAGACAAAAAATATTTCCTCCAGCTCTGTAATTCAGACAAAAACGAGAGAACGCTATCCTTAAAAAATCAAAATCGGTCCAAACTCCATACCTTTAGGTGATACAGACATATAAAAATCCGATTGAAACAGAGGTTTCGTCGGTAAAAACGCGGAATTCTCGTATCTGCCAGCCCTAATCAATTCACACGTGGGCAGACGTATTTATTAAGTTAGTAGAGGTCCTCCGTCGGGCTTGTTTACCGTCTGACCATAAATCTATTACAACGTTAATAGAAGCGATGAGAACACCAATTACCTCGGTCCCAGGGCTAAGACCTGGCTAAGACCTAGGTAGTAGGGTTGTGGCCAGCCCACAGCTTTGAAAAAAGAGCGTAGGTAGTTTCAAGACGGGTGAAGCCAAACCAGCGTAATTTGTGAGTTGTGAGTCGCAGAATTTAGGTCGCGTAAATATCTTTTCATATAATTAATCATGACTCACAAAATTATGCTCGTGTGAATCAAACAGGACTTTTGTATATGAAACCGAATGCAGCAGAATTTCTGCGAGCCGAAATTCTGCGACTCATAACTCACGAATTACGCTCGTTTAGCTTCACCCTAAGGGTTGGTTCGGTTCGGGCTAAGAATTACTATGTAGTAGGGTCGGGTCGTGCTCGTGGGCTTCAGAAAAAGAGAGAAGGTAGTTTTATTTTGGCTTAGGCCTTAGTCATTGCCTTAGTGTAATTTTACACCCATTGCTTTAGTAGTCGGTGTAACATTACCCTAAGTTGAGAAGTAATAGTATTTATAAGTCATTTGCAATTATGTATTAATTCATATTATGATACAAGTTATGTAATGCAGTTACATTCAAAAGGATTGCCTTTAGTCTGTTCGAACATTTAGTATCTTTATGTAATAAAAATAAATCATATTATGATATCAAAGTAACTACATAATACTGGGGGGTTATTATGACCTCTTATTTCCAGCCAGTTTACGCCCTTAAAGTGGCTGGCTGTCGTTTTGGTATTATGATCTCTATTTTCCAGTCATTTTCCAGCCAGCCAGCGGTCACGTGACACAAAACGAGCACAAACCCATAGACAAAACACACTGCTCCATTGTGAACTGAGTAGTATTTTTCGTATTATGAGCAATTATGAGTACCACAGAGTAATAACAACATTATCTGACATAGGCTGGCTTGCTCTTACGTCAAAAATAGCAATTCAATAAACGCCAAACAATATTAGCTTTTACTGAATGGTTTACGGTTTAGTAATTTTTTTAAGTGAAAACTTCTTTAGCGGCGTTGAGCACTTTTGTGGGATGGGTAAAAACTGTGAAACTCGCGTCAGATTTTCGTGTTGATCGAAAAACCATAGAAAAAGCGTAAGACGGTTGGAGAGTAGTGTTTTGTGTCGAACTCGAACGAAATGTACAGTCGGGGAAATGAGTTGTTTAGCAGAAATGTACAGTCGGGGAAAATTGTTCTAAGCAGAAATGTACAGTCGGGGAAATGAGTTGTTTAGCAGAAATGTACAGTCGGGGAAAATTGTTCTAAGCAGAAATGTACAGTCGGGGAAATGAGTTGTTTAGCAGAAATGTACAGTCGGAAAAAATTGTGCTAAGCAGAAATGTACAGTCGGGGAAATTAGTTGTTTAGCAGAAACGTACAGTCGGGGAAATGAGTTGTTTAACAGAAATGTACAGTCGGGGAAAATTGTGCTAAGCAGAAATGTACAGTCGGGGAAATGAGTTGTTTAGCAGAAATGTACAGTCGGGGAAATGAGTTGTTTAGCAGAAATATACAGTCGGGGAAAATTATGCTAAGCAGAAATGTAAAGTCGGGGAAATGAGTTGTTTAGCAGAAATGTACAGTCGGGGAAAATTGTGCTAAGCAGAAATGTACAGTCGGGGAAATGAGTTGCTTAGCAGCAATGTACAGTCGGGGAAAATTGTGCTAAGCAGAAATGTACAGTCGGGGAAATGAGTTGTTTAGCAAAAATGTACAGTCGGGGAAATGAGATCTTTAGCAGATGCGCTGATTAAGGCCGCGTTTCCACCTGCAAGACAACTGTCGCGAGAAGTGTCTGACAGTCTGTCTGACAGCAGCTTTTTTTTCGATTGTCGATATTTTTTAATCGATTGTAAGGGTTTCGATTAATTAATTAAAACGATTGTTTTTTTTAATCGATTTTCATAAAAAATGGGTTAAAAAAATGCACAACGTTAAAAGTTTTCACTTCTGCCGGCACTCCCGGAGTGCAACCCGTCTTTTTTTATCATAAATTAATCTTGAAATACACAACGAATTTATTTTTCTAATATATTTAACATTTAAACAAATTGATTCATTGCACTACATTAGATCCCGACTTTAAGTATTTCTGGCGGCAATTTTTAATAATTTGAGTGTTGCAACACTGATTCTCAATAATTTGTGAATTTTAAGGAATGGCGCAAGTATTTTTATGTTTGTTTATTAATTATAATATATTTATAGTATATAAGTAGGTACCTATACAATAATAAAATACGGTATTAGGTAGGTACGGTATTAAATTAGAGCTCTCTTTAGTTCTCTGACATTGGCAACTTACTGTGTCGGCCATTATAAAAAAAGACGGGTTGCACTCCGGGAGTGCCGGCAGAAGTGAAAACTTTTAACGTTGTTTTTTATGAAAATCGATTTAAAAAAAAAAAACGATTGTTTTAATAAATTAATCGAAACCCTTACAATCGATTAAAAAATATCGACAATCGAAAAAAAAAAGCTGCTGTCAGACAGACTGTCAGACACTTCTCGCGACAGTTGTCTTGCAGGTGGAAACACGGCCTTAATCAGCGCATCTGCTAAAGAACTCATTTCCCCGACTGTACATTTCTGCTTAGCACAATTTTCCCCGACTGTACATTTCTGCTAAACAACTCATTTCCTCGACTGTACATTGCTGCTAAACAACTCATTTCCCCGACTGTACATTACTGCTAAACAACTCATTTCCCCGACTGTACATTTCTGCTAAACAACTCATTTCCCTTACTGTACATTTCTGCTAAACAACTCATTTCCCCGACTGTACATTTTTGCTAAACAACTCATTTCCCCGACTGTACATTTCTGCTTAACAACTCATTTCCCCGACTGTACATGTACATGTACATTTTTATGAAAATTGATTTTAAAAAAACGATCGTTTTAATTAATTAATCGAAACCCTTACAATCGATTAAAAAATATCGACAATCGAAAAAACAAGCTGCTGTCAGACAGACTGTCAGACACTTCTCGCGACAGTTGTCTTGCAGGTGGAAACGCGGCCTTAATCAGCGCGTCTGCTAAAGAACTCATTTCCCCGACTGTACATTTCTGCTTAGCACAATTTTCCCCGACTGTACATTTCTGCTAAACAACTCATTTCCCCGACTTTACATTTCTGCTTAGCATAATTTTCCCCGACTGTACATTTCTGCTCAACAACTCATTTCCCCGACTGTACATTTCTGCTAAACAACTCATTTCCCCGACTGTACATTTCTGCTAAACAACTCATTTCCCCGACTGTACATTTCTGCTTAGCACAATTTTCCCCGACTGTACATTTCTGCTAAACAACTCATTTCCCCGACTTTACATTTCTGCTTAGCATAATTTTCCCCGACTGTACATTTCTGCTCAACAACTCATTTCCCCGACTGTACATTTCTGCTAAACAACTCATTTCCCCGACTGTACATTTCTGCTAAACAACTCATTTCCCCGACTGTACATTCCTGCTAAACAACTCATTTCCCCGACTGTACATTTCTGCTAAACAACTCATTTCTCCGACTGTACATTTCTGCTAAACAACTCATTTCCCCGACTGTACATTTCTGCTAAACAACTCATTTCCCCGACTGTACATTTCTGCTAAACAACTCATTTCCCCGACTGTACATTTCTGCTAAACAACTCATTTCTCCGACTGTACATTTCTGCTAAACAACTCATTTCCCCGACTGTACATTTCTGCTAAACAACTCATTTCCCCGACTGTACATTTCTGCTTAGCACAATTTTCCCCGACTGTACATTTCTGCTAAACAACTCATTTCCCCGACTGTACATTTCTGCTTAGCACAATTTTCCCCGACTGTACATTTCTGCTAAACAACTCATTTCCCCGACTGTACATTTCTGCTAAACAACTCATTTTCCCCGACTTTACATTTCTGCTAAACAACTCATTTCCCCGACTGTACATTTCTGCTTAGCACAATTTTCCCTGACTGTGCATTTCTAATAAACAACTCATTTCCCCGACTGTACATTTCTGCTAAACAACTCATTTCCCCGACTGTACATTTCTGCTAAACAACTCATTTCCCCGACTGCACATTTCTGCTAAACAACTCATTTCCCCGATCTACATTTCTGCTTAGCACAATTTTCCCCGACTGTACATTTCTGCTAAACAACTCATTTCCCCGACTGTACATTTCTGCTAAGCACAATTTTCCCCGACTGTACATTTCTGCTAAACAACTCATTTCCCCGACTGTACATTTCGTTCGAGTTCGAGTTCAACACAAAACACTACTCTCCAACCGTCTTACGCTTTTTCTATGGTTTTTCGATCAACACGAAAATCTGACGCGAGTTTCACAGTTTTTACCCATCCCACCGTTAGTCCAAATAACACTTACGCCATTCCCTTCAAATCACAAATTATTGAGATTTTTATTAAGTGCATGGAACTTATGTATTTAAAAACAAATTTTAAATAATTATTATTTCTCCAAGTTTATAATCGTCACAGTTAGACAGTGTTGCAACATTTAAAATATTTACATTTTCCGGGCGCCTTTGCAATTAAACAATCTATTTATTATCTATATATATAAAAATGGATTTTCAAATGTGTTAGTCGCGCTAAAACTCGAAAACGGCTGAACGGATTGGGCTGATTATAGTCTTAAAATGTTCGTAGAAGTCCAGGGAAGGTTTAAAAGATGAGAAATAATGGAAAAATTGCGAGTAATATGCTAATAACGACAATTTAATTTTCCTCATACAAAATGTTCTTACCTGTTTGTTACGAAGATTCGGTTTTTTTGGCATGATAACACGTAGATCTAGATAAAAAAAAGGGTTTTGAATCGACAACATGTATCCATAATAGCCGAATTATCACGTATTTGCAAAAATAAAAACACTATTATGACACTTTCCAAATTCAATTTGACACAAAAACAAATATTTTTTTATCAAATACCTACATTTTCTAACATGTGAGCTATAATTGACATTTCGATAGACTATAGAACAAAGAATACTTCTTCTTTTAAATTGCTCCTGCGTGAATCGCCAACATCAGAACACTCTGATGTTATGTGAATTACTCCATCACACATGAACTGATGACGGAGACTGTAATATTATAATACCACTAAAATAACCCCTAGGGTGGGTTGCACCATAACTATAACTGTAACTTTAACTATAACTACAACGTAAAATGTCAAATCTTTGGTTAAAGTCAATAGATAATGGACGCCATATTTACAATAACCATGACCGCTAAAACTTAAATTGAAATTTTTTCGTATAAATAATTATTGTAACCACGGAATATTAATAGTAACTATGGCTCACAGTGCTATTATAACAAATATTTTCCTGACGATTAATTTTTTATACTCTCAACCCCATTAACTGTAGCTTTAACAAAAAAATAAACGCAACAGAGATCTGTAAAACTCTGTGGTCAAAGTAAAGGTTAAAGTTAAGTTAGCCTTAACTATGACCATAACTGTAACTATAACAACGCCTTTGGTGCAACCCACTCTTAAAAGTTAATTCGACTTGATTTAATCGTGTAATTTTTAATAGCTGATACTCGCTATTACATAATTGAGGTCATTTGAAAAAAAATAATGTTAAATACCCACGAAAAAATTAATACCTCATTCTACTCCTTTTTCTTTACAATGGTGAGCAGGAAATGAAATAACAACGGTCGTCGAAGCCGATCCCAATATTATGATGTGCGACGAGCTACCTAACGCGTTATCCACATTGATGACCAGCGAGATGCTGATAATGAAAACATCGCATTCTAATGGCTTTGCGTTCTAAATAAGTTCGGGCAATCAATTACAAGGGGCCAGAAACAATATGACGATGAATGTAATAACGAAATCGTTCTAATTTAACCTACACGTTTAGCTGTTTTCGAACGACGTAGGGTGCTTTACTCACCAATATCTTCTTTTTTAAGAGTAACAAGTTATTTAAGTGAACTCAAAGAAAACAACATATTCCGTTTACGAGTGAGGTTTGATTACTATGCAGGGGGCAGGTGTCCACCCCCCGCCCCCCTTCCCCCGCTCCAAGAATCGAAACAAAACGGCTTAGCGTCGTTAGTGTTGCGTTTTTTTCGCATGTTTTAAGAAAATACTAAGTTATTGATTTGATGTGAATATCTCAAGGAAATTCAGTTTTGGAGTGAGGTTTGATTACTATCATCTGTGAGGTCTGATTACTGAATCTGTTGCTTAAAAAAAAACGGCTTCGCGTCGTTAGTGTTGCGTTTTTTTTTCTCATGTTTTAAGAAAATACTAAGTTATTGATTTGATGTGAATATCTCAAGGAAAACAACACAGTTTTGGAGTGAGGTTTGATTACAATGCGGGGGGCTTCGGCCCCCGAGCCCCCCGCTCCAAGAATCAGTTGCTTAAAACAAAACGGCTTCGCGTCGTTAGTGTTGCGTTTTTTTTGTCATGTATTAAGAAAATAATAAGCCCCCGAGCCCCCCGCTCCAAGAATCAGTTGCTTAAGGGCATTCCCTACGGAGAATCCGTAATTTGCCGCATTTAGAGCCTTATAAACTCATAATTTGAAAGCTACAGAGTTTTAATAAAAATACAGCAATAATCTTCAGTATCTCAACAATCTCTTCCCCGTTTTAAATTTTCTATTTTCGTTTATTATACTCAACATGAGTTCTTAGCTTCCAAAGCTTCTAAAGTAAAGCCAATTTATTAAAATTCAAGCCTACATTCAGCATCTCCTTAGGATTTACAAATTACTTTTATTTGAAACACACGCCAATAAATCGACAATATCATAAACTACATATTCCCCGTTTTAAATTTTTTTTAGGTCAATTTTGAACTAAGATAAGTAAAAAATAGGGTTTTGGTGCAATCTCAGCAACGCGGCAAATGTATGGCCAAGGTCGTTTGCTCGGGGGACGGCCTTAAAACAAAACGGCTTCGCGTCGTTCTCATGTTTTAAGAAAATACTAAGTTATTGATTTGATGTGAATATCTCAAGGAAAACAACACATTCAGTTTTGGAGTGAGGTTTGATTACTATGCGGGGGGCTTCGCCCCCCGAGCCCCCCTACTTACGTGGCTCCGTCATCAAAACTGGTCGTCTATATCTATACTAATATTATAAAGAGGTAAACTTTGTTTGTTTGTTTAATTGTAATGAATAGGCTCAATAACTACTGGACCGCTTAAAAATTCTTTCACCATTCGAAAGCTACCTTATTTACGAGTAACATAGGCTACTTTTTATTTCGGAAAATGTAGGGTTCCGTAAGATATTTGGGTTTTTCTGACACAAGGTGAAAAAAAAAACAACCAGAAAAGTTACTTATTTTGCGTACGGTGCCTAAACTATAAAAGATAGAACCATACAATGGTGTAAGTAAATGTAGATCTTATGAATATCTACAAAAATGTCCGCGACACATACCTAGCTATGTCAAGTGAGGCACAACAACCATTTTTGATTTAAAAATCTTGATTTTTTTTTGGACTACATTTAAACGCATTTATTTTACTCATGCTGATAATCCTTATCAAAATAAATTATTTCATCACTAAGTGCAGTTTGTTAAGATAATATTTGGTCTTTGAATGATTAAAATTGGACGTTTGGTTTAGGAGTTATGGCGAAATTAAAAATTGCGATTTACGCCCGTTCCGAAGTGGGCGCTAGGCGCTACCAAGGCGGGGTGTGCAGTAGCGAAGATTATGACCGGCACTGCAGCTGGTGAATTAGCTCATTATTCATATACCAAGAATACAAATAATACTGATTTGCCTATACTCTTCAGAAGACTAAAATTTCCTGTAAAAATTTCTTTTGGGGGTTAAGATTTTGTATCGGCTAATGAAGTAGAAATACTTTCAATGGCAAAACGACGTTTGCCGGGACAGCTAGTGTACCTATAAATATTTAAAATTTAAAGGACGAACGCACACGGCTATGTTATTATACAGTAAAAAAATAAATCCCATATATTATAATGTGTATAATAATTATATTTTTACATATTGCAATGCGGTACAATTTTTCCGTTCGTCATTGGCATGTGCATTCCTTAAAAAAAATTTCGTTACGTCAAGTTTAAACTTTGACGTTTCTAATATAAAAGAATTAGCTTCGGCCTTCTCTATCATTCATTAAAATATAGAGAAAACATAGAAATGGCTGCATGGGCAACACTCCTTTTACCTGTCCCGACCGGGACGAATTAAAAAAAAACTTTGACGTTTCCTAATGTCACCTACATGCTCGTCTGACGTTTAAAAAATATAATCCATTCATAGACAACCATGAACGTAGAAAAAAAGGCGGACGGAGTCTTGTCATGTACAAAACTGTGTCTTCACTTTTCTTCTGAGTCGGCCACGCACACGTTCTGACGCCTGTCAAATGGTATGGACTAGCGTAAGAATGTGTGCGTGCGGACCGTGTACATACAGCCAGCTGGCCGACTCTGAACAACACAATTTTGTGTATGGTGGGACTCCGTCCGCCTTTTTTTATACGTCCATGTAGACAACCAAACTGGATAAATCCACAAAGAGAATATATCACTACGTGTAAATCCAGTCAGAAAAATAATAAGTTGGCCGATTTTTGCCTGGAACAATTCACTTTCCGTGAATGGTCATAATAGCCCAGCTGGTTACCGAACTTGCATATCTTCGCGTAAAGTACGACTCATACACAATATATTACTAAGAACGAGTGAATGAATGACGTGATATTCATTCATAATTTACATTAGTTTAAGGCTGTTCACATTGACTTACGCTAAATATCATGTTGTATGTCTCATTCTTCGTGTATATGAAATAGTTTATTATCGCAGGTTCAACATGGTTCAACTTAAAAACCTGAATAAAAAAAAAGTTACGCCATGTACTATCAAGGAAGTTGTTTCCTAGGTAGATGAGATCATGAGGGACCTACGTAGTTGGGTCGCGTTACGTCAAACCCATTACCCAGCCGACAGATCACAATTACATTGAATTGACATGTCACATGATCACATGATCCGACCAAATGACGTTGGTCTGTCAACTGCCTAGGAATCAATTTCCTCGACGCGATGGTACAATCCCCATACATTATCTGTCAAACTCTTCATTAAATTGAAGGTTAATCATAATTAAATGTCTTTTTGTAAAGACGATTTCGGAATTTCAATACTCTAATATAAATTTAAGATAAGAAAAGGGGGACCAAGAATTTTTTATTTTAAAATATTTTGTGACATCTTTTCTGTTTCTTAACCTAAATTTTTACTCATAACTTACTGTAAATACGGGGCTAAAATGTAGAAAAAACCAACTATGTATAAGATTATGTCCGTCCAATTTTTATGCTCTGTGCTGGAGTCTAGACGATTAAATAAATAAATAAAAACTACTCCCGCTTTTATGTAAATTGGAATTCTTTATTATATTGCGTTTTAAAATTCACCAGAGTCGCGACTTTTGTCTCAAGGAAGACTAGCTTTCTGGTGATAATATTATTATATTATAACTGCAGTCAAGTAAATATACTTATTAGTTATTAACCGCTATGCTTAGAGCCGTTTAAAAATTACTTAACAGTTAACTCTAATTTAATAAACAGTTTGACACAAATGAATTCAGTTTATGTCACAACTCACAACCTTCATGTAATTTAAGTTATTTATAAAAAATTTAATGTCATGTGCGGCATAACAAAAAAATCCTGAGGGATTTTTTGAAAGTACTCTTACTTTAATTACATTACTTATTATTATTAATTTAAAGTAATAAATAATATTATACTATTCATATACTAATTATGTGTTGTTTTTGTCCCTAAATAAAATCTGATTTGAGAGAGCATATAAATTATACATAATATTAAAGAATAAGTAAATCTCAGAACTTTTATATCGCTAAAAAGAATCAAACCCTTTAAACAAAATGACTTTAGGATCTTTTAAACCCTTCATAACCCTTAACTATACAGTAACTACGAGTAGTTATGGGTAACTGTAAAATTAACCTTTAACTGCGTGGTAAAAAGTTTTTACAGTTTAATAGGCAGGTGCGTTTAACCTTTGAAAGTTATGTGCCAATTGCCATTTACGAAATAGACAATTTTAGTTGTTTTTTTTTTATGACCTAAAAAAACTTTAATAACAAGGCTGAGACTAGGTACTATTTTTGTTATAAATAGTTTTAGAGTTTATTCATTTAGTTAGTTATTTAGTTGATAAAAATGCGAAAGTGTGTCCATTGTCTTTCTTTTACCTCTTCACGCTTAAGCCACTGAATGGATTTTGATGAAATTTAGTACGGAGATGCTTTAAGTCCTGTGAAATGACATTAGGATTTTCATCCCGGAAAAATGTACGTCAAGGGTCGCGCGCGATAACAAATATTCTGTGTAACGTAGGGTTGCCAACTGTCCTGTTTTCCCAGGACATGTCCTAGTTTTCTTAGTGTCCTGGGACGTCGTCGGACGTGGGACGGGGATGATAAATACTAAATAGTTTTAACTATATTGTTTTATTGATTAAAAGACATTATTATTTGAATTTCCTAAACCTTAGTGTCTTTTGTCACAAAATAATTCTACTTATTCTATTATTGCGAGTCTTATGTCCTGTTTTTGGGCGAAATTTCCTGGTTTTTGTAACTTAAACCTGTTTTTTTTTTAATTTTAGATTGGCAACCCTAGTGTACCGGAGTAATACGGTCTGAACCAGCTAGTAATGTATGTTTGTATGTATCTGACAAAACATTGGCAAAGATGCATGACATATAGACTACTAGATGTCGCTCGCAACTCCGTTGCGCCAAAATTCGTTTATCGCGTAGGAACCGTACATCCTATGTCCTTTCCCGGGACACAAGATATCCCTATACCTACCAAATTTCAGCAAAATCGGTTCAGTGGTTTGGGTGTGAAGAGTTAGGGTTGGACCTCATCTGGCAGCACGGAATCGCCTTTTTCCGTCGCCCTTTCTGTTTCTGTCGCTTAGAACTGCCATTTGCTAGACCGAAACAGAAAGCATAATGCGATAGCATGCGGCGGAATCCTCGGCGGCGATCGGCATCACGGACAAAATGCAATGGTCGGCAGGGAGACTCCGGAACGCTGAAGCGCGCGATAGCATGCTAACGCCGCCTTAAAATCCTTTCACCGCCGATCACTTGCTATTTTTTTGTCTGCGGAATGCGACAGCGCGCGTTCGCATGCGGCAGCACGCTGCAGCACGTGGTAGCACAGGCGGAACAAATGCGATTCCGTGCTGCCAGATGAGGTCCAACCCTTAACACACAGACAGACACACTTTCACATATATAATATTAAGTACTTATGGATACAGCGAACCTTGAAAAGTTATTGCGTATAATAATATTGTATTATTTTTATTTGTGATTAAAAGTTTTAGTTTAAATTACTGAAATTTTAAGACTAACTTTAAACAGTTAAGCCCTAAAGCACTAGTTCTGTAACTACTAACTATAAAGTCTGAACTGTAAAAGCTTAGGTTAAGAACTAAACCAAAATTATGTACAAGCTTATTCCTGAAGTTATATGCGTTAACTTTTAAACCGAAATGTTAAATGTAGCCTTAAAGGCTTTTACCCTACTGGCAAAGAGCAGTTATGTTTTTGAACACTATAGTTTACTTTAGAAACAGAATGCAGATGCACGGCTAAAGCGAGGTTTCTAATGTTTCTGACCGCAGTTTATCTTTTATTTTTGACTAGCGACCCGCCCCGGCGTCGCACAGGTATAAAATATATAGCCGCTGAAAAAAATATTAAAATAGATAGCCTATCCTGCACGTGGTCTACTGTGCCAAATAACATAAAAATTGCTCCAGTAGTTCGCGAGATAAGCCCTTTCAAATAATTTCCTCCGTTTTGTCCACATTCTCATATTAGTCTTAGTGTGATAAAATATAGCTTATGGCCTATAGCCTTCCTCAATAAATGGGCTATCTAACACTGAAAGAATTTTTGAAATCGGACCAGTAGTTCCTGAGATTAGCGCGTTCAAGTTAGCCCTTTCAAATAATGTTCCCCGTTTTTTCCACATTTTCCTCTATTTCTTCGCTTCTATTAATCTTAGCGTGATAAAATATAGCCTGTAACCTTCCTCGATAAATGGGCTATCTAACACTGAAAGAATCATCAAAATTCGTTCCGTAGTTTTAAAGATTAAAGGGAACAAAGGGACATGAGGGAAAAAAAGCGACTTTATTTTATAATATATACTAGCGATCCGCCCCGGCGTCGCACGGGTATAAAATATAGCCACTGAAAAAAGGATTAAAATCGATAGCCAATGATCCTTCATGTGGTCTACTTGATCCTATCTGTGCCAAATAACATAAAAATTTCTCCAGTAGTTCGTGAGATAAGCTCTTTCAAATAATTTCCCCTGTTTTTTCCACATTCTCCTATTAGTCTTAGCATGATGAAATATAGTCTATAGCTTTCCTCAATAAATGGGCTATCTAGCACTGAAAGAATTTTTCAAATCGGACCAGTAGTTCCTGAGTTTAGCGCGTTCAAGTTAGCCCTTTCAAATAATTTTCCCCGTTTTTTCCACATTTTCCTCTATTTCTTCGCTCCTATTAGTCTTAGCGTGATAAATATAGCCTATAGCCTTCCTCGATAAATGGGCTATCTAACACTGAAAAAATCATCAAAATCCGTTGCGTAGTTTTAAAGATTAAAGGGAACAAAGTGACATGAGGGAAAAAAAGCGACTATTTTATAATATTATGTATAGATATAGATGTTTATTGTTTAACATTAGCTAAACAAAAGTCCTTGTATTTTTGTAAGTCGGTTAAAATGAACTCTTGTCAGATAACCTCAGTAACTGGGCATAACTCCTAAATCCCAACGTTCCTTCTTTTCTTAAATTAATCCTTTTATTTCGAAGTCGGTTGACCAGTGGTTTGAATTGTCTAATGACTAAGATGACTTACATTCACATACATATAAATTACCATTCGACCACAGGTATCAGATTTATATGTCAACATATTATGTTACTTTGCGGTTGCATTGAGCAACATAGTATGTTGTTAATGAATTAGTTTACTCAAGTGTTCAAAATGGCGGGCTAAAAATAGAGATATTATCATTTTTTGTCCTACAGACGCAGCTAATAGAACGATCGATTTAATTACAATTAAAATATAATACTTATCTACTTACTTACCTATTTATTTATGCAATAGTTTATACAAAGTCAAGCATATTCTATACATTTATAAAACAATGTCGCTTTTTTTCCCTCATGTCCCTTTGTTCCCTTTAATCTTTAAAACTACGCAACGGATTTTGATGATTCTTTCAGTGTTAGATAGCCCATTTATCGAGGAAGGCTATAGGCTATAGTTTTATCACGCTAAGACTAATAGGAGCGAAGAAATAGAGAAAAATGTGGAAAAAACGGGGAAAATTGTTTGAAAAGGCTAACTTGAACGCGCTAATCTCAGGAACTACTGGTCCGATTTAAAAAATTATTTCAGTGTTAGATAGCCCATTTATTTAGGATGACTAAAGGCTATATTTTATCACGCTAAGACTAATAGGAAAATGTGGGAAAAAAACGGGGGAAATTATTTGAAAGGGCTTATCTCGCGAACTACTGGAGCAATTTTTATGTTACTTGGCACAGATAAGAAGTAGACCACGTGAAGGATCATAGGCTATCGATTTTAATCATTTTTTCAGTGGCTATACATATAATTATTTAATACCAGTCCGACGCCGGGCGGGTCGCTATAAGTTATTTATTAAAAAAAATATAGAAAATTGTCGCATTTTCAATATATTTTTTAAATTTTTATTTAGTAACTTATTATTTCTATAAGGTACATACGCAGTACGTATTATCGTAAGTTATAGCAACGGAAGGAAGCATAATAATAATAATTAGTATTCAAAAAAGGATATTGAGCAAAGGGCCGCCCGCCCGGAAACAGCTTCCTGCGTCCGGAATCCGGATGTAAAGTCAACAATCCTTTTAAAAATACTTAGTGAACATCAAAAATGTTGGTAACCCCTGATCTTTTTCATTTATCCAATTAATTCACAATTTAAAAACTTAAAAAAAATTAGTTTTAATTTTGTAAGTCTTGCTTAAATTTGAAAATGGCCGAATCGATTTGCAAAATGTTAGTCTTGAAGTATTCTTGGAAGTCCAGGGAAGTTATACGGCGAGAAATTTTAGAGGTGTTGTGTGAATTTTAGAACTGTTATGTGACACGAAGTTCACGCGGGTCATCTCGTTGTTAAAATGTATTAATAAAACTTAAAAGTTAAATTGTTAGATTTATCAATGTTATCTTTTTATGTAATACATATTTTGTTTCCTTTGCAATATGAACATTGTCAGTTACATAATTTTCTAGGTCACAATAACACATGTATCACAAACTTTGGAGGTTGAAGTTTCTACAATATAAACTATTCTAGATCATCTATACAAAATGCAAGACAAAGATGATAAAATTTTATAATTTATCCATATTTTTATAGTCAGGACAATTTAAGGTGGCACCAGCGTTAATTGACCTTTCTAGTCTAGGAGCCATGTGAAAAATACTCGCACTACGTTCTGTTAACTTAAGAATAAAATTGAATTCCTGTAAAGAAACAGAAAGTTATATTTTTATCGGAAAACGTCTTGGTTACCTCTTCGTATGATAATCTCCAACTATTTATGAGTTTATAATCATACTGTGTTCACATCGTTTATGCAAACTACGTTAATATCGCCCTTAGACTAAAACAGTGGTTTCCAACCTGGGGGTAATTACCCCCGCGGGGGTAAAATAGCTATTCTAAAGGGGTAAAGTAGAATTTACACAGAGCCAGTACTGGCTGCCAATAAGACTGGCAGCCAGTATTGGCTTGGTATATGCCGCGTGTGAACAGTTTTTCAAGCCAGGCCAAACTGTTCACACGCGGCATATGCCAAGCCAATACTGGCTGCCAGTCTTATTGGCAGCCAGTACTGGCTCTGTGTAAATTATACTTAACAGCAGTGGCGTGGGGTGAAAAAAAATAAAGGTAAAGCCGGACCAAAAAACGGCTAACTCGTGAATAAGCAAAATTTCAATTCTTGTAAAAAAAACGTGCAATAAATTACATACCTGTATTAAGTGTGTTAGTTTACCTTTTCCATAACTACTAGGGTGCTTTGCTTGCATTGTGTGCGTTGCATGCAGTGTTAGTGTTGTTAGTATTCACCACCTTCACCATACATGACATCACTGGTATTATATGAACAGTGCATGTCGAGTATGATAAAAGTGGCTTTAAAAAAAGCCGTTTTAAGCACACGTCACTCACACTCACATACCAAAAATAAGTGAATCCTGACTTGCCAGTGTAGATGTTTGTTACTCAATCATGCAAAAACTGGATTTAGATGAAATTTTGCATGCATCCCATGTCAAACATGGAAAGGAACATAGGCTACCTGTCTGAAGTCCACGCAGACGAAATCGCGGGCAAAAGCTAGTAGCAAAGAAATATCAGCAGAAATACGTACCTAAATGTTTAATTTTGTTATTTGTCGTCTGTCGTCGTTATTTAATATTATTATAAAATATAATAGGTAATCCGTAAGACAACAGTCAATTTGTACTAATGCTGCCATTTCTCACCTAACCGTGTCACGACAAATTACAAAGTAAGTAAAACAAACCAACCTTTACGATGTAACAAACAAAAACACAACACAACACTTGGCAAGTAAAATTTCACTACTTTCGATTCTTTTAAACTATATAATATTACAATCAAGCTAGCCCACTAACTTAATAAACAAAATTTTGCATATTACAATAATAACAGTACAAAATGAGTGCAAATTAGCGCGTAATATAATTGTTTATGTGAATTGAAATGACAGCACGCGCCGGTCGGCCGCTGCAATTAGCTCTGTTGTGATTGGACGAAATCTTTTAAAGCGAAACATGCGAAACTAAACCTTAACACATGACAAATAAAGACTAGGTAGGCTATGTGGGATCGGCTTGTTGTTCGACAATATCGACGAGTCGTTTGCATGTAGTAGTAATGTGTATGTGTGCGTGAATTTCATACATTTCAAATGTTTGGATTCCCGATGTTTTGAGCGAGTTCCCCGGCCACCGCCGCCGCACACTATGGAGCAGTACGTACGCGTTCTGAGTGCGATCGTAAAAACGGGTATGTGTGCGTTTGCGTGATTTTAAATACATGGCGAATTATTTTTATGAAATTGTAGGAAGCGGGGTAAGCTATAATTATTAATAATAAAAAATGTATATATTAAAATTGGCCAAGGTAAGCCGGTAGGAATCGTGTTCTATGGAGGCTTCGCCACTGCTTAACAGAGGTGGTACCTAAAATAAATGAATTGGCAGAAAAAAAAATTATAAACTGTACATTTTGGAGAAAAACAGCTACAGAATACCCTATCATTGCAGACAGAGATATGAAAATGTTGGTACCGTTAGCTATCACATGTTAATGCGAGAGCGGCCTGAAGTCTGAACCTAATTATATTAAAAAACAAAAAACTTGCGAATGTACCCAACACAAATTTATATAAAGTTGTTTTTAATTGGGGAGGGGGGGGGGGGGTAAAATCAGTTTCTGTAACAGGCCATAGGGGTAACAGCTCTAAAAAGGTTGGGAACCACTGGACTAGAAGCATCTGTCACTTCATTGTCAATCGCGGTTTGTATAGAAAATGACAAGTTTTTTGACTGGGAGTCAATGACCGCTACAGACAGAATTCCGCAATTTGAGAATAGACTAAAATGTTTTCAGGCTAGACCTGCTGTACTCAACAGTCAACCTGCAGCCCGCGGGCCGCATGCGGTCCGCCGCGTCTTAAATAGTCCAAAGTCGTCACGTAAGGGTCGTGAAAAATTTTCCACTTTTAAATCGCAAATTTTGGAGAACGTTAATTTCTAAACCCTAAAATTTTGGTTGCGGCTCGCGACACCAAAATCATAACGTGTTTACGTCTAGTAGTGGTACTCAACCTTTTTTATACTGCCCGTAAAAAAAGGTTGAGTACCACTGCTAGACGGCAGTCCCCAAAAACGGTGTGGATTAGATTCGTCAGCTAGGTTCAACACAAGCTATATTTAGCGTCGAGTTTCTACAAGGCAGTTGTGTTCACCTTACATAATACTACACTTGAAGGCTCAAATTTTTAACTCATGGTAGGTAGGACCAAAAACGATTGGCAATAAAAACTTATGTGTCCACCCAGTGCCAACCTAATATGGACTCTGCGGGTATAAAAATAGGGTACATTACGAAACAATGGTATAACACCACCAAATAAGGGTTTGTTCTTATTGAAGTTATGTAAAACTTAAGTACGTGAGCGCAATGCAAGGTATGTAAAAGTACTTTTTCTTGAACCAGCCAAGTAAAGTTACCTTTATTCGAATACTGGCCTTGTTTTCTAGAAGTTATAATTTTATGTTTTTGTAATAAAAAATTATTTATTTAAGTGACTTGTAGACCTACACTTTTTGGGGGTGGGTTAAAAATGTAAAACCCGTCTCAGGACTGATCGAATTTTCGTAAGGCCTGCGTGCTTTGTAGGAGTTACGTTCACTTTATCGTTCTTTAAGACGTAACTATCGAATATAATTTGTCTAAATAACCCGAGGCCCGAACTATCCTAATTCCTAGGCGCCAACCCTTGACCCGTCATTCAGTACTCGTAAATTGCGTACGAAAATAATCAAAACGCACCGTAAAAGGCAGAAAGTCACGCTCAAATAAATACAGTGTGTTTTGATTTTTCTCTGGCGTTTCCAGTCAAAAATCATTTAGTATTCCAGTGCTAACAAGTGCTATTGGACTTCTGTTGTGCTGGTATGTTGGAAAAACTCTTTGAAAGTTGTGATTTTTATGGCAGTTTTCAATGCTAAACGAAGCAAGCTCGCTGCTCGGGTTAGTCCTGAAAGCAATGTTTATTAAATAGACGTTCTTTCGCGTGCTAGTGAAAGAGATAAGCAGTAAATCAATGGCCTGAGTTTTGTCTATCCTGCGATGAAAGCGAGAAAAAACCCATTGAAATAACGTAAAATGTAAATGACTTATGGCCGGTTTACATTATTCCAACCAGTAACCCTATCCTGCCCTGGATTCCTACTGGAATTCACTGAATTGTTTTCCAGTGCATTCCCGTGGCTGTTTCCATTATTCCAGTTGTAATTCCAAATTCGAGCACTGGGTTGGAATAATGTAAACTCGCTATTATGAAGTCAATCTTTACGTCGATAAAAACGCTCAAAACCATCTGAATCTTATTGAATTCCGTCTAGCCTCTGGTGTAAGTCACAAATATTTACAATAAACAACACTCCTTTACATTGACGCTGAGTTGAGAAGTTTGTTGTTGGAAGTTGTTTATTAGCTGTTCTGCTTCAGTAATTACAGAGTAGACAGAATTATGTCTATTGTGGTAATTATGTAAAGTCAATTTGTCTATTTAACGAAGTGGCTTGTGCACAAATATTTATAGCTGAAAGTTAACATTATGACGACTCGCAGCGGGGAGGGCCGCAGTTTCCATGTAACATTTTCTTAAGGTATTATTATATTTAAGTCTAAACACACTAGGCCGAAGTTACGCGGCGTAAATTGCGCACGATTACGTCCGCAATGTCAAACGCATACAAAATACGGACGGAACGCGACGGAATAGCGTGTCATCGGTAATTTTTAAAATACATTGCAGGCGGAATCATGTGGAATTTACACCGCGTAACTTCGGCCTAGTGTGTTTAGACACTACGAGTCTTGCCGAAGCGAAGTGTTCCCTTATTTTGGTGGAAGTCCGGTCCCTTATGAGGTAGATTTTCCGGTAGCGGAGGGTGTCCTGTGTTAGATCCTAGTCAAGCTAGCTAGTACTCTCCATTCAACGGCTGATGTCAAATCGCAGGTGGTTATCGTGGAAAAACCAGACACAATAGCTTATCTATTGTTATCACGGCCGCATGTGGCCACTTGGGAGTTACACATTAATGGGTCGGCTGGCTATTCTCGTCGGCCAGTCCCACAAACTCCTGCCTCAGCTTAACTGAGGCGATCCCCAACCTGAGGCACGTATAGAGCGTTTCCCCTGTGGAAAAAAGATAGGTCACAAAATTGTGTGAAATGCGGCCCGCGGCTCCGATGTGGCTTCTCGTAATGTGCGCGTACAATTAAGGGTCTACACAGACGCACCGCATTTCAACTGCAATCCAACCGCAAATTGCAGTTCAAGTGCAGTTTGAATGCAGTTGACACGACTGCAATAGAACTGCAAACCAAACGCGCAGTCGGATTGCAGTTCAGTTGCAGTCGGCGTGCAGTCGTGTGAACTGTTTGGTTTGCAGTTCTATTGCAGTCGTGTCAACTGCATTCAAACTGCACTTAAACTGCAATTTGCGGTTGGATTGCAGTTGAAATGCGGTCCATCTGTGTAGACCCTAAGTCTAAGTAGATTAAAATTTTTTAATATTACTAAATATCGTCCAACATATTTTCGTTGAGCCAAAGTTTTTTTTGGAACCGTACATTTTCCATAATAAAAAGACGGAAGGATATCGCAGTAAAAGGGTTCTAAGATTGACCTTCGGGTACGGAACCCATGACACAATATGGCGTTATGATCGATTACGCCATAGCGAGCGTTGAACCGTTTTAGTGAAAGTTTGCGAAAGTACCAACTACCAACTACCAGTATAGAATTCGACTGTTGCTAAAATCATGGTTAGAGGTAATTTAATACCTAAAAAGGCATTATTACGGTGAACGATGCCCGCAACTCCGTTGCGCTAAAATTCGTTTATCGCGCAAATTCTTTAGGTATTAGAACTAAAATAAAAATTAGAATTTAGAAGGCGATTACTTTGTCTACTACACATTGTAATACGTCGACTTGTTACAGAACAGAGTAAAATTAAATCTTCCTGCGATTGACATAAAACTAAGATAATATTTTTAGGGTTCCGTACCCAAAGGGTAAAAACGGGACCCTATTACTAAGACTTCGTTGTCTGTCCGTCTGTCCGTCTGTCTGTCCGTCCGTCTGTCTGTCTGTCTATCGCCAGGCTGTATCTCAAGAACCGCTATAGCTAGACTGCTGAAATTTTCACAGATTGTATATATCTGTTGCCGCTATAACAACAAATACTAAAAACAAAATAATATTAATATTTAAGGGGGGCTGCCATACAACAAACGTGATTTTTTTGGCCTTTTTTGCTCGATATCAATAATGGCAACAGGTAGGCACTTGAAATTTTCACAAAGGCCTTAAATATATGTGTACTTTGATAATGAATAATAATATTTAAATAAAATAAAAATTTAAGGGGGCTCCCATACAAAAACACAATTTTTGGCCTATTTTTGCTCTATAACTGTACGGAACCCTTCGTGCGCGAGTCCGACTTGCACTTGGCCGATTATTTTACAAAATATTCTGTTGAAAATATAATGAAAAGTCGAAATTGGTGGCACGTCGAAGAAAATTATCTATTGCCAATATTTTAAAATGAGATTGGAGCGTCCTGAGTTAATCGAGAAGGTAAACACCCTTATCTACCTGAGCACCCGCTCTGCTGAAAAAAGAATATTTTTCGACACACGTAAATATGACGGAGGTTGATTCATGTACGTAACAACTTTTTCGGGTTCCGTAGCCGAAAAATGGAAACTTTATTTATCATGTCTAGCCACTTTTCTCTGCAACTAAAAGACCTACTGATGAAACTTGGTGATTAGTTTATAGGTGTATTCGGTGAACTGCATTTAGATTTTCACATAAAAAGAAAAGAAAAGCATTGGCTATTTATTCCCCGATGATTATAAATGGTACGGAACATTTCGTGCGCGAGTCCGACTCGCACTTGGCAGATTTTTTTTATAATTTCAATATAGATAAATAATTTTCTTCTATCGAAGTGTTTATAGGAGAAACAAGTCCAATTA
This sequence comes from Polyommatus iphigenia, assembly GCA_963422495.1. Lineage (NCBI taxonomy): Eukaryota > Metazoa > Arthropoda > Insecta > Lepidoptera > Lycaenidae > Polyommatus > Polyommatus iphigenia. The sequence goes on from OY730183.1 coordinate 36,848,804, forward strand.
TACCGGTTGTTGTTGATTGTACATTGGCCGTGTCCGGTCCAACATGGCAGCTTTCCAACATTCGCGCCATTCTGATATTTTCCGCCATTTTATATATTTGCTGCCTTTTCCAATAACTCCAGTTGTTATGCTTTTATTTACGCCAAAATATTTCATATCTTAGTTCTATTTTGGTATATTTACTGCTGCTCTCAAAGACGAATTAGTTACATAGCCGCTATAGCCGGAATATAGCCGGAATATAGCCCCATACCTACGAATAATAAAAACTAAGGAAACGAAACTCCCATACTATTGTCGTTTAAAATTCGGTTCCTTTCGAACTGTCATGTAACGTCAGCCTTTATACCGCTCAAGGCCACCTAAATATTGCAAATGTATTGAAAAGTGTACCTAAGGTACACTTTTTTGACAAGTATTTTGGAGCATGTTTTTTGACGGAGTTACTCTTCCTTAGTTTTTATTATTCGTAGCCCCATACATTATCTATCAAACTCTTCGTTATATTGAAGTTTAATTATTATTAAATGTCTCTGAGTACGGCCGTTCGTGTAAAGTTGTACATTTTATTAATAATGTATTTTTGTTTCAGGTAATAACTTCTTATTTATGTTTTCAAATGTGGATTCGACTTGTCACTCTTTCTCATCTCAATAGCAAGGTAAGCTATTTTAAAATTGAACCTTTTTAAGCAGAATCTTTTCAAATGATTTGAACTAATCTTAAAAATAGACGCATGCAATGTTCGTCTAGATTTTATATGATAAGTATTTCTTTTTATTTAGTAACAGATCTTAGAGATTTCTCAGATCTTGTTATCCTTATTAATAGATCTCTATCTCTCTTAATATCTCATGTAATTGACGCTGTAAAACCAGTTACTGTACCCGACTTTCTCTACATCGCGGTCAGTAAATGATGGTAATTGATAAAGCTGAGGTTTTTACCTAATAAGCTTAAGCGCCTATTACACTTGTACAATATGCAGGACACTTGCAATCTAAAGTTTGCTAAAATGTAAAATGCTTTATGAGTAACTAAGTTAAACAAGACTTAGGTACTAAATTAAATATAATATCATCTATTATATAAAATTGTCGTGTCACATTGTTTGTGCGCGAACTCCTCCAAAAGTCAAAACGGCTCAACAGATTTTAATGAAATTTTGTATGTTCGTTAGGCCTGAAATTAGGTTAACTACTTTTTATATTGATACTAGAAATAATTTATATGGCAAAATAACGTTTGCCGTTTGTACCTTGCAAGTGGCCACTTACGACTAAAATACTTGTTTTATGAGACAAAGTTTTAGTCAAGTTGCACTCGATGATTTGATAGCAAAGTTAGAATTTAACAATGTGTTATGGCGATTGCCATACCTTATGTCAAAGCCAAAACAATTTTTATTACAACTTGTCTAAACGCCCAGTTTTGTAAAACATTATTTCGACCATCGCCTGATGGGCATGACTATAGGGCAGCAGCCCTTATGAACTTTTTATGAGGGTGGTGATGAATTGAAAACTCATTTTGACGTTTAGATTTTTTTTGTTCAAACGTCAAAATTTTGAGATTTGAACACAGCCACCCTCCAGTAAGTTAATAGGACAGCTGCATTGTTAGTACGCGCACGTTATGTTAGACTAAAGGGCCGCATTTTCCAGTCAATTATGACCTAGTATGCACGTTTTATGTTATTAAACCTGAAAGAAAGCTTAATCATAATTAAACCCATTATTAGTAGCCGTAAAAGATCTATAAAATTAATTCTAAACACTATAACTACTTCAACATTTTGTAGCACTATATCTCGAATTGTTTAAGGACTTATTACATTAGTTCTGCAAATTGTAAGACATTAGAGAATTGTACTGTGACATTAGCGGCGAATTATCAAAGTTGGTAAACAAATTACTGAAACAAGTTTACGACGTAACTTTGACTATTTGGGCACAATTTGAATAAAAATATTTTTTTTGTTTTTTAGTTTCTAATTTGTAATAAAAAAAATATTGAATTTGAGATATTATATTGAGGTATAGACTATAGAGCAATGGTTCTTAACCATGAGGGACCGTCTTACCAAAATATTGCCGGGGACCGCCCAGTTAGTTTTCCTAAATTAAGGGTTGTTTGATAAAGAGAACAAGCACAACTTTGTAATTAGCACTCATATTTTTATTTGGCAAAAATCTAAAAGTTACAGATTTTAATTTAATGTGATTTTTGTGACTGCTCATTACTAACTTCTGAATATTCACATATTATTAGGATGGCTTCGCGGACCACTTGGAATGCCTTCAGGGACCACCGGTTAAGAACCACTGCTATAGCAGTTGTTCTTAACCACAGTATACTCTATATAGAGTATACTGTGTGTATAGTAATGACTTAAATGACTAATGGCCATGCCACTTATAAATTCCAAGTTTGCTATCGAAATCATCGAGTGACTGCATTGTGTAACTTGACCAAAAACCCTGTCTCAAAACACTATTTTAGCGTTCCCAAAATCAAGCTAAATTGAAAACGCAATGATGATTTATCAAGCTAAAATAGACCCTGAGCTGGCTGCGTAAGATCTAATTTAGGATGACACGACCGCTGGCAGAACTCCAGTGGTTGAAGAGTTGAGTAGTGACATGGTCTATCAATCTCTATAATGTACTGCGACGCTGAATTGAGACTGAATAACAGAATTCCGTAAACTGCTATTTTAATCCAACGTTAGCTATTTGATTGTCTGGATCCACGTCAAAGAATTGATTGTCTAATGTACGCCATACACGCTACGGTTTACCGGAGAGGTCTACCTGCATCCTGCGCAGGTACACCTGCGGAACGAGAGTGGGAATAGACTTTAGGCCTGCGCAGTCGACTAGAGCAAAATCGAAAATCAATTCTTTCGACTGATACCTGCGCAGGCATAGGTATGCCTGGCATAGATATGCCGACAGGAAAGGAGTGTATGGCGTACATTGACAAATCATAACGCGTGAGATTGTATAAGCTATTGCAAAGCTTTTATCGTGGGCTTTGAGCGCGGCGACCGAATCAAGAAATTCCGTAACGAAAAAACCTAACACCCACCATTCCGATCGGCACTGCGGTGTGGCGTTGCCAGACTTCGGCACGGTGTTTGTGTGCGTCATGCGTGCGACTAGACGTATGCGAATTATAATTGCATAAGTTGATAGAAAATGCTATGCAATAGCTTTTGTCTTTACCGCGGCACTCCCCAAATGCCATACGTATTAGATACTAGCTGTCCCGGCAAACGTTGTTTTGCCATTTAAAGTATTTCTACTTCATCAGTTGATACAAAATCTTACCCCCTCTTTTGTCCCCTAAGAGGGGTGGGGGGAAAATTTTATACCAGATGTTAAGTTGGAAAAAACAGTTAATAATATGAAGTAAGTCCATTAAAGAAAAAAGTTCGATACAAAATCTGACCCTCTCTTTGGTCCCCTTAGAGGGGTGGGGATGGGGGTGATTTTCATACACCAGATGTTGAGTTGGAAGAAGACAAATATATCTGCGAAAACCGTATGCAAATCGGATCAGTAGTTTTCGTGTTAAAGCAAAAGTCTTATACAAAATCTGACCCCCTCTTTCGCCCCTTTTAGAGGGGTGGGGGGAAAATTTTTATGCACCAGATGTTAAGTTGGAAGAAGACAAATATATCTGCGAAAACCGCATTCAAATCAGATCAGTAGTTTTCGTGTGATAGTGGAACAAACATACAGACAGACAGACAGACAGACAGACAGACAGACAAAAAAACTAACTAACTTTTCGGCTTCTATAGCGATATTGTGACACCCTCCGCTTATTATTTTTTGAATATCTTTAATGTACAGAATTGTCATTTCTACAGATTTATTATATGTATAGATTATATATTATATGTATATATTATATGTAGATATTATATTATACTCGTATTTACGACTGTAGATGATACAATTATACATACATACCACAGAGAACAATCTATTTATTTCGGAATCGCGACCGCGGCGTTTAACTCAATAGTCAATTACGGTAATATACCACCAATTTGTGTTATTTATGTGCGGTTCAGTGAATTACGCCGAGGTTTTAATAATGGTTATTTATCGTCCTGTTATGACATCCATAAATTAATATCTTTGTTTCTACTCTCTGTCTCTTTCATTGTTTCCTTGTACTTCGATATTAGTAAATTGTTGGCCCAATTTCCAATGATATCTATCCATTATCATGTTATTGCTTCTGCTATCATTCTGCCAATCCATCCTTATAACTAGACTAGACGTACCGCGCGGCTTCACCCGCGTAAATTTGATGTTTTACAGACAAATTAGTCCACAAAAAATTGCCTATGATCCTTTATGTGGTCTACTTCTTATCTGTGCCAAATAACAGAAAAATTGCTCCAGTAGTTTGTGAGATAAGCCCTTTCAAATAATTTCCCCCGTTTTTCCACATTTTCCTCTATTTCTTCGCTCCTAGTCGTAGCATAATAAAATATAGCCTATAGCCTTTCTCGATTAATGAACTATCTAACACTGAAATAATTTTTTAAAATCGGACCAGTAGTTCCTGAGATTAGCGCGTTCAAATAAGCCCTTTCAAATAATTTCCTCCCGTTTTTTCCGCATTTTCCTCTATTTCTGCGCTCCTATTAGTTGTGTGGTAATAAAATATAGCTTACAGCATTTCTCGATAAATGGACTATCTAACACTGAAATAATTTTTCAAATCGGACCAGTAGTTCCTGAGATTAGCGCGTTCAAATAAGCCCTTTTAAATACATTTCCTCCCATTTTTTTCCACATTTTCCTCTATTTCTTCGCTCCTATTAGTCTTAGCGTGATAAAATATAACCTATAGCCTTCCTCAATAAATGGGCTATCTAACACTGACATTTTTTTTAAATCGGACCAGTAGTTCCTGAGATTAGCGCGTTCAAACAAGCAAATAATCAAACTAACAAACAAACTCTTCCGCTTTATAATACTGTATATAGTTTCCTCTATTTCTTCGCTCCTATTAGTCTTAGCGTGATGAAATATAACCTTCCTCGATAAATGGGCTATCTAACACTGAAAGAATTTTTTAAATCGGACCAGTAGCTCCTGAGATTAGCGCGTTCAAACAAACAAACAAACTAACAAACTCTTCCGCTTTATAATATTAGTATAGATGACGCCCGCAACTCCGTTGCGCCAATAAAACTGTACATTTTTCCGGGATAAAAAGTATCTTACTATGTCCTTTCCTGGGACACAATGTATCCCAATACCAAATAGAAAAATAGGTTTAGCGATTAGAGCGTGAAGAGGTAACAGACACACAGACACACTTTCGAATTTATAATATTAAGTATGGATTAGTGTGGATCAGTGTGGATTCTTTCTGAAAATACTCTTAACGGAATAAATTATTGCTGTGCTTAGTAAAAACCGTGAGTACGGGAGCCCTAGAACAAATTTTATAGGGTTCTGTAATCAACAAAACTTAATTGACTACTGAACCCTAAAACGGAACCCTAACAAGCTGATTTTTTGTATATTGATAGGTTAATAGTGATATAATTTAAAAGTAACATTGTCCTACAAATAAAACAATCCATATTTTAGGACCTTTTTAACTCTGTTAGCTACCACTTTCAAGATTTTGCGCAGATAAAAATGTTGTTCGTCTTATCAAAATGAAGCTACTCACAAAAAATTAGCTTGATATAATAATAAAAAAATGTTCTAGGGCTCCTTACTATTTGTAGTGATTTTTGGTTCAGTCCGCAATGTATCGTCTGGTCGTCAATATCTATACTAATATTATAAAGAGGTAAACTTTGTTTGTTTGTTTGTTTAATTGTAATGAATAGGCTCAAAAACTACTGAACCGATTTAAAAAATTCTTTCACCATTCGAAAGCTACATTATTTACGAGTAACATAGGCTACATTTTATTTCGGAAAATGTAGGGTTCCGTAAGATATTTGGGTTTTTCTGACACAAGGTGAAAAAAATCAACCAGAAAATTTACTTATTTTGCGTACGCTGCCTAAACTATAAAAGATAGAACCATACAATGCTCTAAGTAAATGTAGATCTTTTAAATATCTACAAAAAAGTCCACGACACACTATACCTATCTATGTCAAGTGAGGTACAACAACCATTATTTTATTTAAAAATCTTGATTTTTTTTGGACTACATTTAAACGCATTTATTTTACTCATGCCATTTATCTTTATCAAAATGAATTATTTCATCACTAAGTACAGTTTATGTAGATAATATTTGGTCTTTGAATGATTAAAATTGGATGTTTGTTTTAGAAGTTATGGCGAAATTAAAAATTGCGATTTACGCCCGTTTCGAAGTGGGCGCTACCAAGGCGGGGGTGCACAGTAGCGAAGATTATGACCGGCCCTGCAGCTGGTGAATTGGCTCATATACCAAGAATACCAATGATCCCTACTGATTTTCCTATACCCTTCAAAAGGCTCCAATTTCCTGTAAAAAATTATTTCGCACTAACGATATATTAATATTATGCAAATCCCAGGGCCAAACATTCAAATTAGTAGGAATAGATTTATGAAAAGAATGTTTTGCTCTATCACGAGTCGGGGATCCCGACCATCAGTATATTTTGTTATCTGAAAATAACTTAACGTCAATTAATGTTGTTTATAGAAAAGCTCTAGAATAATCGCTTTAGTTATCTATCCTAAAACAACGGGTTGCACTCCGGGACTACCGTCAGAGGTGAAAACTTATTATTATTAATTACATTTAAATATTCTCATCATTAACAACTTTAACATCCACAGAAAAACAATCTATGCAGCCTGCGGAAAATGACTGCGTCGTCGATGTTTCTGTGAATTGACCTGGGAATCATTTTGTTGACTTTTGTCTTTCCTGGGTAGGCTTTTTGCAGCGGTAACCGACATCCACGCGGGCGGAGCCGCGGGCGACCGCTATCTATACATTATAATAAAACTGTAGAAATGAAAATTCTATACATTAAAGATATTAAAAAAATAATAAGCGGGGGGTGTCACTACATCGCTATAGAAGCCAAAAATGTAGTTAGTTTTTTGTCTGTCTGTCTGTCTGTATCTTTGTTCCACTATCACACGAAAACTACTGATCCGATTTGAATGCGGTTTTCGCAGATATATTTGCCTTCTTCCAACTTAACATCTGGTGTATAAAAAAATTTCCCCCCACACCTCTAAAGGGACGAAAGAGGGGGTCAGATTTTGTATAACACTTTTGCTTTAACACGAAAACTACTGATCCGATTTGCATACGGTTTTCACAGATATATTTGTCTTCTTCCGACTCAACATTTGGTGTCTAAAAATCCCCGCACCCCACCCCTCTAAGGGAACCAAAGAGGGGGTCAGATTTTGTATCAAACTTTTTTCTTTAATGGACTTACTTTGACATATTATTAACTGTTTTTTCCAACTTAACATCTGGTGTATACAATTTTTCGCCCCACCCCTCTTAGGGGACAAAAGAGGGGGTAAGAATTTGTATCAACTGATGAAGTAGAAATAATTTTAAATGGAAAAACAACGTTTGCCGGGACAGCTAGTAATTTATGTAAATAAGAAGTAAATGAACCTTTATCAAAGTAAAAAGGTGGGTCCTTTGAAAAATTTACTCGAGATGAAAGAATTTCTTGTAACGGAGATTTTAATGAATCAAAGTACGACGCAGTAAATCTTGGAAGTGATAAATTGTGTAAATTACATCTACCCACACTTTCCGTTCATCAAACTGAAACCCTGCGAAGAAAAATGGCCTGAATATTGGTTAATGTAGAGATACATACTCTAAATTCAAATTTTGAATTCGAATTTATTTTAGATTAAGAACAGTAGGTAAAACAATCGGACGAGAATGCCTGCTCTAACAACGTCATTTCACGTTTGTTAGAGTAGGATGCGAAATTCTCGTTCGATTGTTTGAGTCTCAAAACGGTTTCGTGGTACAAGCTCAGGAACTGAACATTGCCTTGGGACAAATCCCATACATTTTAATATAATTTATTAAAGTTTTGTTTCCACGTTAGACGCAGCACCAGCATAGACAGTAAACAAAAAGTTTAGTTCGACGTTTGACAACGTTTCTGTCAATATTCTGATGTGACGTGTGCACTGTGCAGAGTAGCACATACAGATTTTTTACTGTATGTGCTACTCACGTCCTTTGTGTCCTTTGCTTTGACCTTTGCATAATATTCCCTAATCCCTGTTTCGTACTTCATCTTGTACACTGCAGTGTTTGTATAATATGTAAGTACCTAGTAACGACTAACGAAGCGAATTTTAAACTACATGAAAACGTTTTTCTCATAGGTTTTTCTGCAATAAAAGAATTCCATTACTAAGATATTAAAACAACAGAACCACTCGAACATCTGGAATGTTCTCAGAGAACAATTAACTACAGAGCCGCAATAACAAATGTAACAAGAGCTTTTTGTATATTGCGGAATATTACAGTAAGTTTTCTTTAACATTGCCCCTCCAGTCCCCTCGCATTAGGTCTTTTAGACTTTTACTAATAAAATAATTTTTACGTTTTACTTATAAAATGTGCCAATTGTAAATGGCGATGATTTTATTTAATTGTTGTTTTTCACAATTCTTTCAGTAATTGAATAATTTATATTAATTAAATAACAATGCAAAGATACGTTTTTTGTTTAATTTTGCTATACATTTAATGTACTTACATAATATTTATGTTGCGTAGAAATACAAAAAGAACTTGCCCTTAAAACATAGCAAGCTACTTTTAATTGACTTGAAGTCTTAAAGGAAACTCCTTTAAGGTATTGATGAGTTGGTTACAAAAACCACAACCAGTTGGACTTTCACCGACAGGAAGTGAAATGCACTGGTTGCTGGAACCTAGGTACGGAAGCCTGCTGACAGGCCACCGTTTTCTCATAATTATTATAAGTACTGGTTATAACGGTAAAGTTAAAGTAGCTTTGAAATCACGGTTTAAACTTAGAACATCTTTTCTATATTGTAATAAATTTATGTTATTGTGTGAATAAACTTTAATTTGCTACGTACACAGTAAGTATCATAAATATTATAAAATAATCGTGTCACAATGTTAGTTACCGTACTCCTCCGAAACGGCTTTACTGATTTTAACCTAATTTTATATGCATATTCAGTAAGTCTGAGAATCGACTACTGGCTATTTTTTATATTGATAAGTGCATATTTTGTTGAATAAATAATAGTAAATTATTGCAACTCGAGACTGACGGCGACCATTGTTTGTGCGACGGGATAGCGATGGACGTTGCCTGCCATACTTATTTAGTCACTAAAATAAAATAATAAAAAACTACATTACAACTACAATTAATAATTTATATGGCAAAACAACGTTTGCTGGGCCAGCTAGTAATATTATATACATCTTCAAATAACTTCTCAAATATCTACAGCTAAACATACAAACGCATTACATATTTTAGAACTTTGGTTAAAAAATAAAAAGGCTAGACTGGTTATAGCTTAGTCATTTGTAACGATTGCTTTTTTAAAAGTCCCATAAACATGGACTTAATTTCTTTCAGATTATTCTTTACTTTGTGTAATTTTTACAACAAAAATTGTTGCCACAAAACAGAATAATCTCGCCCCGTCTTAAACACGATATTATCATAATATTATTAACATAACAGCTAAATAATAACGCGAACAACAGTGCAATTTCATCCTGGCAGCCTGCCAGGAGATAACGCCTTCGTGGTTTAGAACAACTGTTTGCTATTGACAATGCCGTTTATAAGAATTATGGCTGAAAAAAAAACAAAATCCTGTGACCTGAAATTTCATTAAAAAGTTAAACGTCAAATTTAAAAATGGAATTTATATTAGGCATAAAATATTGGGCGGGCTTTTTAAAAAGAGAAGTCGTATTTTTTCAACTTTTGCGAAATTAATTATTTAAAATAGTTTATATAAAGCATTTTAATAATAAAACAACGCAAAACGGTGGAATAATAGACGTTGAAATGGAGGATCCTGGGGGGACAGCCCCTGGGAAACCCGGCAGAAAAAGGCCGCGAGGGCCTGATACTGACGAAGACAAGGATGTTCTAGATGAATCATTTTACATCCCGTATAGTAAACCCGGCTACAGACGCTTGTTCCCTGAGAAGTCCCACTCTCAGGAGTATATAGTATATACCGAATCCACCCAAACCGATAGCAATATCGGCAACAAAAATCCGTTAACACTAACATCCGTATTCAAAGAAGAAATCAAAGGAATAACCGGAATAAAAAGAGTAGCAGCCAATAAAATAGCAATAGGATTCTCCCAGGCAAGTTATGCCAATAATTACTTGCTCAATGAAGACTTCCATAGAAAAAATAATTTCAAAGCATTCATCCCAGCTAGGAGCATCGAAAAGATAGGAGTACTACGGTATGTACCGACTAGGATAAGTAATGAAGACCTATTCAAAAAGTTAACTTCTGCCTATGAAATTATTGGAGTGAGAAGGTTCACCAAAAAAGTTAATGGCAAAGTGAAACCGTTTCAAACGGTTTCTGTGACATTTCTCTCCAATATACTACCACAATCTGTCTCATTAGATATTTTTAATTATAAAGTATATGAATATAACCCTCCTTTGCTGCAATGTTACAAGTGCTTTAAATTTAATCACCATGCTAAGATATGTAAATGTGTCCAAAAATGTTCGATTTGTTCAAAGGAACATCATTATTCTAAGTGCCCTGATGATCAGGCACTGCATTGTGCCAGCTGTGGTGGACCACATCTTGCTATATCTAGAAACTGTCCGGTAAAGCAAAAGAAAATATTGGAAAAACAAAATAAAATGGCATACGCAAATGTGACTAAAAACACTGACCACACTTACAGTTTGGCACATTACAGTACTGATTTCCCGGCTTTACCACACAAAAAACATGAGATAACTAATGAGGAATTAATACAAGTTATAATAAAAAGCGATAACATTTTAAAGTCTTTAGTAGCTACATTAGTAAATTTAAGTAACAGTAATAAAAAAAGACAACATCAGTAATAAAGGAAGTATTATTAAATAACCTTAAACATGGATAGTAATTTTTTGAAAATATGCCAATTTAATGTTGAAAATCTTAATAGCAAAAAACCTCTTCTTATTACTTTTTTGGACCAAAATGACATTGATATATGTTTGTTAAATGAAACACATTTAAAAGAAAATCATAATTTTAAAATAACAGGATATAATTTTATTTACCAACATGGCCTTAATGGCCGTGGTGGAGTCGGCATACTCATTAGGAATAATTTCAAATACATTACTGTCAATCTGCCTTTTTATGAAGATTTACAATCTGCAGCTATAGTTCTTAAAACTGATATTGGTAATTTGTCTATCTTATGTAGTTATAGTCCACCAAGACCAGGAAGGTTCAAATCTAGACAACTTAAACAAATTATTAATAGTTTACCAAAACCGATAATACTATCCGGAGATTTAAATGCTCATCATGTTGCTTTTGGATGTCTTCAAACCAAGCCTCGAGGTACAGATGTTTACGATTTATTAGATGAGTGTGACCTATGTATCCTGAACTCGGGAGCTCCAACAACAGTAGGTAGTTTGCGTAATAGCCAATCTTCAATTGACATTACTTGTGTTAGCCCACAAATCGCTCCTCTATGCCATTGGAGCGTTAGTGATGATCCAATGGGCAGCTATCATTATCCCACTTTCACATTTATTGAACTCCATCCACAAGATTTTGAAGTCGGTCAACCAACGGAAAGATTTCTGTATGACAAGGCAGATTGGAAGCTCTTTGCATCTGAAACTGAAAAGGCATTCAGGTCATTTACTATTGATTACAACAAACCTTTATCTACTTATAATAAATTTTGTGTTACATTAAATACAGTTAAAGAATCATGTATTCCAAAACTAAATATAACTTCCCCAACCATTAGGAAAAAACCAGTTCCCTGGTGGGATAATGAATGCTTAGAAGCAGTTAAAAAAAGTAAAGCTGCTCTAAATTTTTATAGAACACATTCATCTATAGAAAATTTCATTGAATATAAAAAAATAGATGCAATTAAAAAAAAGTTATTAAGGGAAAAGAAAAAGAATAGTTGGAGAAACCTTTGTGAATCATTCAACAGACAAACACCTGTTACTGTCATCTGGAATTATATTCGCAGATTTAAAAGAGCTTCTTCTGTTAGTAAACCAAAAAACAGTGAATGGATTCCATCTTTTCTTGATAAGTATGCACCCGATGATCCACCTGAAAAATATATAGACAGTAATTTATTAAATTCATATTTTATCCAGGAAGGCAATTCAAGTAGCATATTTTTGAGTAATACTTTTACATGGCAAGAATTCCAATTTGCTTTGAAATCTAGAAAAGACACTACTCCAGGCTTAGACGATATCCCTTACAAAATATTAGGCTACATGCATGAAGATGCCCAAAAAATTTTATTAGATATTTATAATCTATTATGGACAAACAATCTTATACCAGACTCATGGAAAACACAATGTATTGTACCAATCCTTAAACCAGAAAAACCGGAAAATGACTGTAACTCATATAGACCTATATCTTTGTCATCTTGTGTTGGTAAAATATTTGAATACATGCTTAAGGTGAGACTAGACTGGTATGTTGAATCAAATAATATCTTACCAAAGGAGCAGTATGGCTTTCGTAAAGGTAAAAGTTGTGTAGAAAGCTATGTTGCATTATTAAGGGATATTAAAGATTCATTTCACTCATTTTCTTCCACTATTTGTGCCTTTCTCGATGTTCAGGGGGCGTTTGATAATGTTGATCCAACTATCCTTGTTGAAGTCTTGATAGATATAGGTGTCCCCGGAAAAGTCTGTGAATGGATTTTTAAATTTTTATTTAAGAGAACAATGTATGTCAAATTTAATAACATTTTACATGGACCTAGACATATATATAAAGGCACAATGCAAGGTGCCACTATTTCGCCACTGTTATATAGCATATACACAAGTCAACTGTGTAAATATCTTTTAGGTTGTAATGTAAAATTTCTACAGTATGCAGATGATATTGTTGTGTATAGTAGTCATAAGGATGTAAATATTGCTGTAAATATATTAAATAAGGCATTAGAACAAGTATATAATTACTATACTAGAAAATTAAAGCTATGGATAAGTTTGGAAAAAAGTACAGCCATGATTTTCTCTAAATCAGATCCAGGAAGTTTATTTAACGTTAAACTTCACAACAACAGTCTCAAATGGGTCTGCGAAAAAAAGTTTTTGGCGATATATCTTGACAATAAGTTAAAATTTGAAAATCATATCCAACAAATTATCAAAAAAGCTTGTGGAGGTCTTAACATAATTAGATCTTTGGCAGGAGGACACTGGGGATCCGACCCTAAAACTTTATCCATGTTATATAAGAGTTTAGTACGTAGTCACTTTGATTACAGCACCTTAGCATATTACAACTGTAATTATAACTTATTAAGAAAATTAGATGTTATTCAAAATGAAGCTCTTAGAGTCATAACAGGTGCAATGTGCTCTACTCCTATACATATCATGGAGGCCGAGACATGTATACCTCCACTAACTATTATAAGGCTAAAAATTGCTGAACGATTTTGCTTAAAGGTATTTGCCTCTAAAAATAATCATCTTTTAAATATAATTCTTCCTATAGTTCCAACAAATAGTATGAATGTGGGTCCATATACTGATGTTTCTAACATTATTTCTAGAAAATTGCCAGAACTATTAAGGATTATGATAAACATTTACTTAAATATTGGAAATTATATATTTAGAATAAATCATTGGCCTATGTATAATATTGAATATAATGCATATATGCATGATGTTACAATATGTGAGCAACAAATAAGTAATCAAAATGATCTTCTCAATACTATAGATAATGAGTACAGAATTTATACTGATGGGTTGAAAACCTTAAATATTGTTACATCAGCCTATTATGATCCTCAGAAAAAAATTAAAAAATGTATAAAATTAGCGTATGAATGTAGTATATTTACTGCTGAATGTTATGCTATATATAAAGCATTATTGTATATATCTTCAATTAATGAAAGCAATTGTTTGATTTTAACTGATTCACTTAGTGTTATAACTGCACTTAAAAATAGGGTTTTAAAATTTAATATTAAAAATTAAGCTAACTTTGTACCATATGTATAATAATAGTAAAAATGTTAAATTCATTTGGGTACCTTCTCACTCTGGAATTACTGGCAACGAAGAAGCTGATGCAGCAACAAGAGGAGATCCAGACGAAGACCACAGTCAACTCCAGCACATACCGTATACAGATATACATGCTCCTATGAAAGACTGCCTGGGAGAGTTGTTCAAGGCATACTTTACCCAAACGTCGTCTGAAAAAGGAAAATGGTATTACGATATACAAAAGGTCCCGCCCGCCAAACCGTGGTACCATGAATTGAAAGAAATGTCTAGATCATTTATAGTTACTATGAACAGGATGAGATTTGGGCATTGCCAAGTTAAATCTCATCTCTACAGATTGAAGATGGTGAATACCTCATTTTGTGACTGCGGCGTTGAACAGGAGACTCTTAATCATCTGGTTCTTCGATGTGGAAAACATAATATGGCACGCCTAATGATGTGTAGTGAAATCAGTGAATTATTGGACAAAGATGACAGTGACAGTGATATAAACATAGACAACTTGTCTTTGAAAGATTTACTTCAAAAAAATACTTTTTATGGTCCGCTTTATAGCTTTTTAAAAAATGTTGGGAAAAAACTTTAATTCCGTAATGCCCTGTGTAATGTTAAGTTAAGTTACTTGTTGTTAAAAACAATGAAATGTATTTTAAGGACTGGGCTAAAAGGACTAGAATCCAGGCCCGTAAAATTTTATTAATAAAAAAAAAAGCATAAAATATTTTGCATACAAATTACAATAATTAAAAAAGTTTTGTCTGTCAAATTTAAAAATCGAATTGCGTTCGCGCGCGTTGCCATCGCTAATTTTATGCAAACCAAATGCCAAAGCCAAATGCAAACTAACGATTTCATCCCAATGTCATAACGCAATACTTTGTTTTAATATTAAGCTGTACCATAGAGTAATAAATATGTACGTAGTAAAGAATGATAACAATCATATCTCAGCTGTTCTTTTTTCAGAAAAAAACTTATAAAAGTGTATCCACGTTTAATAAAAGCCTCATAAACAATTTGGCTTGTCACAGGAGTTTTTTTAATAAAACTTCCACTTTGCTCTCGCCGCCGTCAGCTGTACACAGCACTTGTTATTAATAGCTTACTTTCGTTATTTTCCACAAAATAAATGTACGAATAATCCTAGAATAGGTCATCTAGTTTAGGTCGGTTACTTAAGGCTTAAGACGAGCTGTCTAGCTATTAATCAAAAAGCTATCTCCATGTTGGGTTATGGTGGATAAACAAGATTGTCACCATGACTCAGATGTCTACAATAACCACAATCGACATGCATCTATTTGTAATTTGTCCATCATAGGTCAACGTGCAAAGGATTTGAAAAACAAAAGTTTTGTTCTACGTTTGACAACGGTCATATAATATATATATTCTGGTATGACGTGTGCAACATGTCGGATTTTGGTCCGATTTAAGAATAGGCATTCCTTATTTAATATGTATTACTTATGTAAATAAAACTATTATAGCCGAATTGAGACTACATATTATGCCAATCTCTACTTTGTTAATAGAAGCTTATTTTTAGTATGTATGTAGGTTATCAAGTGATCCTGAGGTCAGGCGTCGGTTACAAGTTCAAAGCTTTAAGCTTTAGCCGAGATAATGTACTAGGAAAGTGTATGAGAATAGTGACATTGTTATAAGTTATATAACTGGTAAATGGTAATGGGGCGTTAGTGCTAAGTTAAGGTTATTTTGAACACTAAGGGCCTGTTTCACCACTTTCTGATAAAGTGCCGAATAGGCTATTATCAGTATTCACAACTTTTTTGACAGATTCTCCATACTTTGTCAAGTTAATTGGTGGATAGCCTATTCGGCACTTATCAGGCAGTGGTGAAACAGGCCCTAATTCTCGTAACTAACTCAAAGGTATTTCAAATTACTGTAATTGAGTTATGAATGAGGGTACGTCACATGATTTTTAGACCCCTCCCTCCTTATCACAGGTGGTCACATTAGTGAGATCCTCCCCCCCCCCCCCATTTCTAGTGTGACGTCACGCAACATTAACATTTTCTAGTTTCTTTATTAACCGACTTCCAAAAAGGAGGAAGTTATAATTTGTTCGGCTGTGGATATTTTTTTTATTTTTATTTGTGTATGTTCAACGATTACTCCGCCGTTTGTGAACCGATTATCAAAATTTTTCTTTTGTTGTATAGGGCTCAACTCCAATTTGGTACCATGTTCACAAAAGTGGTGACCTGATGATGGGATCCATGAGTAATCGAGGGAACTCCTCAAAATTTATATGGAAACATATAGTGATTTTGGTTTTATGTGAAGGATCCTAGGCATATGCTACCAAAAAGTAAGATTTTACACCAAGGCATGCTATGGTTCCGAAGATACTAATAGAACTCCGGATTCCTTATAGATACAAGTTTGGGACTTTCGGCGATGTTTTAAGAACTGAAAGCATATGCTACTATGCAAATTATATTCATCATCATCATCATAATTATCACTACCATCACACGATGCATCGTTATGAGTTATGGCCCTATTATTGGTACTTTTCATAGTCTTTTCGATCGAGACTCGAGTTTGTCGAGTGATTTTGAAAATTATATTAATGTTGTTACAAAGTAAATGATTTAAACTTGGTGTTGCGGTTACCAAGTTGGCAATTTGTTCATAAGATCTATGAGGTACATAGGAAAAAACTTTTTTGAAAACTGCCTGAGTATAGTAGTTGTGATAGTTTCATACCTTAATCCTATATATCTACAACTGACAGCTTATAATATGTTTACCGATAATTAACTAAAAAGAGTGAAATTATTATTTTTAACAAAAAATTTAAACCGACTTCCAAGTTAAAAACAATACCTAAGTAATAATATGAACTAAAAAGTATTAAATAATTCTTACTCTTTAATAGTGCCTCTTTCAGAATTCGTCTAAATCTCAACTATTTCTGTACATACTATAAAGGTGAACGCAGATTTGGGCCGCACCGCACGCACCGCAGTCGCCGCATTCGAATTCTTTATATGAAGTTATAGGCAAGCTCGCATACCTACCTACCCGCGCCGCAGTCTTCACAACTTCATAATACAGTAGAACCCGTTTAAGACGATCACGCTTAATACGATTTCCCGCATAATACGCCATTTTGCATCAGTCCCTGCAACTTGAGACACATTTTCATACATTCTTTAACGCTTAATACGATCGTCATCCCGTTTAATACGCCCTAACGGCCAACCTCTTACCTCATCGCCACGGCATTGTGTACCGTCAAATCAGTGGGAATGCCAGATAAATCCTATGTTTCAGGTACGTTTGCTGGTGATTGGTAATGCGAAAAATCCACGTTGTTTCAAAAACGTAAAATCGCTTCCTGTAACATAATAATATATCAGCACAATCTCGAGCTTCGAGGATGACCGGCATTCATTTCATCGATTGGTTAAAAGCTCTTCAGCTGGAAGCTTCAGCTGGAAGAATCACTTCCAGATTAAATTAATGTAGACGCATAATTCTCTTCATTGATATGAACACCTACATCCGAAAAAACATAATAAATATTAACTTATACGTATGTAGTAGGTCCGTTTTTTATTTCCCTATATCCCGCATAATACGCTTTCCCGCATAAGACGCGTTTTTGGTTGAGTCCCTGTGAAATCGTATTAAACGGGTTTTACTGTAATATGAAGAATTGCGAATGCGGCGACTGCGGTGCGTGCGGTGCGGCCAAATCTGCGTTCACCTTAATAGTCTTCATTACTTTGAAGTCGGTACCAGTCTCGAAAGTTTCATATATTCTGACATTGACTGATTAACTCACGATTAAATTAGCTGGTACCGACTTCAAAATAATGAAGACTATTATAGTATGTACAGAAATAGTTGAGACAAATTCTGAAAGAGGCACTATTAAAGAGTAAGAATTATTTAATACTTTTTAGTTTATATTATTACTTAGGTATTGTTTTTAACTTGGAAGTCGGTTTAAATTTTTTGTTAAAAATAATAATATCACTCTGCATTCAAACCAGTTCTAAACTGTATTATATTTATTTCAGCAGAATTAAACTACAGTTTAACTAAAGATAAGTCCACATTCTTAAATCTCTAGCCGACCAAAAATATCCAATTTTTTTTTCAATAACATATGATAGATTAAAAACATTCCAATTTCCATTAAAAAGTTGAAAGCCAAAGAGGAAAAGAGGCGTAAGCCACATATTAGGAATTACCGATACAGAAGCCAAACAGGCCGACTGAGGCCGGGAGCAGCCGAGCGCGCGTATGAAATTAATGATGGATATTTAATACTGGGCAGTAGGGCTGCTACACGCCAGTATTTTATGTTTTGAATTGAAAACTTGATGCAAAAAACTACTGAACGAATTTTGTTAATTGTTCGGAATGGTAAGATTATTTTGAACTGAGATCTTCCTTAGCGGCGTTGTGCAATTTTTTGGGGGGGAAAAAAGGTTAACTCGCGTCAGGTCACGTGAACTTATCGAAAATTCGTAAATCGGAAGGCGGGCCGCTAGCGCGTATAGGGTGGGACTTGGGAGCAATCCTCCTAGCAAAATAATATTAATACTTACATGTTTCTTTACTACAAAATTTTAGAAATTAGGACACCTTCTGAAATAATATTATTATGCCTATAAACTCTTATTACGTTCGTAAACTTTGTTATTAAAATATACCTTGAAATATACACCACTTTGAATATTTCAACTTAAGAATCGCTGAGACAACCCTAGAGCAATCCAGTCGAAACAAAAACCATCAACAGAAGCGAAATGAAATCCCCACTTTCCTGCGCCAGTGGACAACTTTATTAGGGATGGCAACTGACGATAACGTGGGTTATATGTAGTACTTGGTGACGCCCACAACCCCGTTGCGTTAAAATTCGTTTATAGCGCGGGAACCGCACATTTTTCCGAGATTATTAAAAGTATCTGCATTCAAAATTTAAGTAAAATGGGCGCAGTGGTTAAGGCGTGAAGAGGGAACATACAGACAGACAAACAACACTTTTGCATAGGTATATAATATTAGAATGGATGGACTCTAATAATAATGCCTCCCACACCAGTTTCGGTGATGGTGGCCGGTTTATTGAAACCAGGCCAGATATGCAGTAGTTTTATAATGCCCAAGTGTGTGCAGTATACAAGAGCACTCTCTCTTTCTTTGCTTTTATAACTCCACTAGATGACGCCCGCAACTCCGTTGCGCCAATATTCATTTATCGCGCGGGATCCGTACATTTTCCGGCATAAAAAGCATCCTATGTATCCCGGGACTCAAAGTATCTTCATACCAAATTTCAGCACAATCAGTTTAGCGCTTTGGGCGTGAACAGGTAATAGACAGCCAGACAGCCTATATCCTATGCCCTTTCCCGGAACTCAAAGTAACACCATTCCAACTTTCAGCAAAATCTGTTCAGTGGTAAGACACACGTTTGCACTTATAATATTAGTATGGGTAGTCTCGAAGTGCAAATGTTTTGAAAATGTTGTTTAATTTACTCAGCTTGCTTACAATGAATTTGCAATCACTATGGCAATCCAAAAAGAGAGCGTATTCCCTCTTAAGGTGAACGCAGATTTGGCCGCACCGCACGCACCGCAGTCGCCGCATTCGAATTCTTTATAATATGAAGTTGCGAAGACTGCGGCGCGGGTAGGTAGGTATGCGAGCTTGCCTATAACTTCATATAAAGAATTGCGAATGCGGCGACTGCGGTGCGTGCGGTGCGGCCAAATCTGCGTTCACCTTTAAAAGGCCGGCAACGCACCTGCAGCTCTTCTAATGTTGCAAGTGTCCATGGGCAAGGGTAGTTTTAGTCCTGTGTTAGACAGATCCAGGACATACCTCCGTATACGGCTGAAGGCAAACCGCAGGTGGTTTTAGTGGGTGACAATCCCACATAACCGGGGGTGCTTCAGCTAACTGATGCACATCCCCAACCCGGGGCACCCAATGTGGGTTTCCCTGCGCAAAAAAGGGTAGTTGCTTTCTATCAGGTGACCCGTTTGCTCGTTTGTCCCCTTATTTTATAAAAAAAGCTATCCATCATGGCTCAAGAGAGGCTTTACAAAAGCTATGATAATGATCTTATCATAAGACACTTATGGTGTGACCCCTGGGTATGATAAATGGTTTGATTACGTTTTGATGAAGAATCCTATCCCCTGGAGAGCCTTGGGACATGTGCAGAATGCTGATTTCCAGAGAAAATTGTGTAAAAACATTTTTTTAAAAGTTATTAGCTTTTATTGTAGAATTCAACTCTTTTATCTCAATACTTACTATAGAGAAGGCTGACTTGACCAGTGAAAGTGTGTCTATTGTCTGTTACCTTTTCACACTCAAACCGCTGAAAAAAATTTGCTGAAATTTGGTATGGAGATACTTTGAGTCCGGGAAAGTGTACGGTTCCCGAGCGATATAAAAATTTTGGCGCAACCAAGTTGCGGGCGTTATCTAGTTATTACATAATGATATTAAAAAGTTCGAGAAACGGCTATAGAAACGTTCTTTTCAACTTTAAAAATGATTCATTGAAAGCGTTAAAAGCTATTGTCGGGACCTCACGTTTTTCCCGTGAATTTAGTCCCCAACTCTCCAGCCTCCTAGGGTTGCCAGGTGTCCGGATAAAGCCGGATAGTCCGGCTTAAGTCCGGATTTTGTAGAGCTTTGCATAATTTCATATGAAAATCCTATGTTAAAATATTTTACATTTGACAAAACATATGTTTGCATGAAGGCTCCATTCCACCGCGGCGCACGCGGTGCACGGATTTATTTCTTTGACTTGAGTCAATTCGTGCGTAGCGTGTCCGTGGGTTGCAGTGGACACAGTCACATATATTTTCTTACAAAGCGAAGCTTGACGCACGTGCGTAGCCCGTGCGCCGCGGTGGAATGGAGCCCTGATGTCCTGTTCCATTACATATAAATGGTGTGTGCCTTTCTGTTTGTATGTCTACCGATTTTGTTGAACGAAGGTGCTGCGAACTGTGTTTTAAATCTGAAACTAGGTTATTTATAATATGACATGTGCTGTCAATGGCTGTCAGTTGTCACATACAGTTCCTAAATATACGGAGTTACGGCGCATTCGTACGTGTGCGTTTTCTGCTGTATGTTTTATGCGAACTGAATCAGCGCGCGCAGAGCACGCACAGAACAGAACGCACCCTAAAAATCTCTTCAACACCCGGCTTCTTCATACAATCCGGCTGGTTGATTTATCCGGCTTTTCGGCCGCAACCACAGTGGCAGCCCTGGTTGCAGTAATCAGGTCACCGAATTCCCAATCACCGAGTGTTTTTGTTTATTCCCAGCCCGAAGTTTGAGCTTCGAAGTTGCTCAGGGAATGGAATAGCTTCTATTTTGCTGTAAAAGCTATTTATTTTAATAGCTTTTACAGCAGCAATTTAATGTGAAATTTAATGCAGTAGATTAACCCTAGGAATCTATACTAACATTATAAATTCAAAAGTGTGTCAGTCTGTCTGTCTGATTTTGCTGAAATTCGGTCTTGAAATACTTTGAGTCCCTAAACTCAAAGTCATAGTTGAAGTCAAATCAGAATATTGACAGAAACGTTGCCAAGCGTCGAACAAAACTTTGTGTTTACTGTCTATGTTAGTGCTGCATGTAGTGTGAAAACTTGCAGACTGCAGTAATAATATTATGTCCTATTGACAACTACATAAACTAAATGCCCAGCTGTGTCATATACTTCAGTAACTGTCTATCTATTGACACAAGACCTAAAAAAGGAAATTGGGACACAGGCTTCGCTGGCCTAAAATATTTCGCCTCAATAAAGAAACGTTATTTTATACCTTACGAGTTACGACCTAGAGCCTTAGACTGGGCCTTCATTTTTTTCAGAAAACTCTTTATAAATATTACTTTTATTAAAACATTGAGGATATTTCTAGGTTTTCAGGTTAAAAGAACGGAACTTAAAAGTTCTCCCAAGCTCAACCTTTGCTCGAATAACTTAAAACGGTTTCCTATAAGACCTTACTTGATTCATGATTGTATTTTCTTTCCTAAAACCTTATTAATATTATAATTGTTCACGCCCGATAGCTAGTTTGCTTTTTTTATCTATCAGGCGTTTGATTATTTAAGATATTTTTACGGGTATAATAATTATTGTAGAATTGACGGTAGAAAAATACTTTGTTTTTTTGTCACTCTTTTTTAACTGCGATTTTCGCTTCAACACAATTTAAATATTGTAATTAGTCAGATTATATCTTCTAAATTCATTTTTTCGAGTTTCTTTTGGAAATTCCATATCGTTCCCTACGAGACGAAACAATAATAATAATTGTTCTTGGAAGCTACATCTTAAAAACCATTATTTTTTAAATTCAGAAGTTTTTCTTGTTTTTAAGACTACTTTTTATTATTCGTAGACTCTAGTACAATATTTGAAGTTGTTACCCGTAGTGTAAATACTACTTAAAGCCTCACAAATTAGGCTGTTGCAATTATTTTGGAGCCACGGTACACAAGTAAACAGAGTTCCAATTATTTTATACTCTTCCGCGACTCAGCGTGAGTTATAGCAGTGTACCTAATTGAAGTTGCTGAAACGCGAAATAAAATTGCTTTGAGAATATACTCTAGGACCTAGGTACTAGATAACGAAAATTTGTTGCGCCGAAATTGGTATATCGCGCTGGAACCGTAGATTTTTCTGGCATAAAGAGTATGGTATGTCCTTTCCCGGGACTGGACCGGGAAAGTATCTCCATACCAAATTCCAGCAAAAATCGGTTCAGCGGTTTGGGCATGAAGAGGTAACAGACAGACAGACGGACAGACAAACAAACACACTTTCGTATATTTATAATAATAATAAACAGGATGTAACCAAACTAAGTGATACTACTTTAGGGTGTGTATGTATTTCTTGTAGAGAGTTCACTGTGAAAATAGCAACACTGAAAGACCAATTTTTTTATGATTTGTATAGGTTAGCAGTTTTAGCGTCACGAGTTTTTCCATACCAAAGTGAAAAAAAAATGCTTTTCAGTACTTTTACAGTGAACTTAATGACACGGGACTCAACATTATACACAACCTAAAGTACTGTCACTTAGTTTTGTTACATCCTGTATATTAGTAGAGATAAACTACGATAACATGGCGCGCCCCTTCAAATTACTGTTTCAATGTGTGTAGTCACATCCTTATGAAAGAGTTTGTATGTAGTAAGTATTCAACCAATCAACCGGTACTCGTAATATTTCACTCAATGTCACTTATTAGTCTTATTACCAAGATTTGTTGGTCAACTAATCATAACTAGCCGACCGCGCAAGACAACGCACTTCAAACGTTTTGAATTTTGGAGGGGCGCGCCATGGTATCGTAGTTTATCTAGAGCTAAGGATAGCGTATCAGGGCTTTATTTTGGCGGGTCAACAATATATCACTCGCGCCTGGTGTAATGGAAAGTGAAGCTTGTAATGGTTTCCGGATGTACCGTGAAGGCTGACTTCGCATTTGCGACTCCACTGGTGTTTATTATCAGGCTATATCACTGCTCGTTTACTTCATTAGTTCATATGAAGACGAAAGTTTGTATTTGTTGGTCACCATAAGCAAAATCTTTGTTTTATCTTTTGATTAATGTGTATAACTTAATTTAATATAACTAAATACACATACAGGTATACAAAACTAAGTGATAATACTTTAGGGTGTCTACGTGTACTCTATGTATAGAGCGATGTGATGTGAAAGTAGCAGCGCTGAAAGACTAACATTTTTTTTTCATCTTTGTATGGAAAAACTCATTAAGGCGACGCCTTGATAATTTGGCTGTAGCGATATCGATTTTTCTCAGCAATTACTAAAGCTAAGAAATTAAAGTTCATTGTCAGTATTCATCATGTCTTTGTCTTTGAATTACCCATAGCATAACACGATTGGTCAACTTTTATAACACAGAATAATCAATAATCAATCAAAAAGACCTCTGTAAAAAAAGGGATTCCTATTTTACCAACAGAGGAGAGTGATTTAAGCTTCCATTTGTACATATATTGATTCAAGTATACACTTTAATTTGCCCATAGCTTAAGCGCATCACAGACGGTGAAGATAATATAAAATATATATTATCTTAGAGCATATTTTAGAATATCGCTCACCATACAAATCCTATGAACCATCACACACGACGAAGTTAATTTATATTTTATATTTTGTATCTTAAGATACCGAGCGATATGGAAATATATATTTCGTATCTTAAGATGTTATCTTAAGATACGAAATATATATTTCGTATCTTAATATGTTATCTTAAGATGCGAAATATATACATCTTTATGAATACAGGGTGTTTTTGTGTCGGGCAGCGGGCTCATCGGTGATCGGACGCACTAGTGGATGCAGTGTTGCCAGTGCTGTATGTTAGAAAGTTACATACTCTCAAGTCTCATTCGAAAAGTAACATTTTGAGGGAAAAAGTAACATTTCGGATAATTTTAAATAATTAAAATAATTGACTTATAATTTTCATGAGCTTTTTAAGCTAGCACTTAAAAAGCTCATGAATCGAAATTAATGTTTCTCTTGAATTTCTGAAATACTCCTGAAACTTCTTCGTTGACAGAATATATTGATAAAGGTTTAATTCGCCGCAGGTTTTTCTCTTTTTTATGTGAGGCTCTATCCAAATGTTTCTCCTTTTGGAATGTGCTACTGCAATCTGCATTTCACATTCTATATTAGAATCATCGTCTGAGAAGTTGTCTAACAAATCAAGAAGTAAGGCAGTATCAGTTATTACTCATAGTCAATCACCCTGTATATAGAACTCTAACAAGGAATACGTGTGGCACCAACGCAGACTCGTAAGGAAATGAACAGATTTTTAATATTATCGTATCTTAGCCGTGTGTGATAGCTTAAGATACTATAATATTTTATATTTGGGCATCTTAAGATAAAATATTATATTATCTTCACCGTGTGTGATGCGCTTTATATTATGAAAATATCTATTTATGGTTTTTAAATTACGCGACAAAAACTTTTTTGTCGCTACGGCCTTTCCATTTTTTGCTGTTCCATTGCTTGTTTTCTATCAGAGGCCGGGGCGGGCTCTCATAGAATACAAGCAATCTAATATTTTAGATTTTTTTAAATTTAATGTTTTAGATTTACATATCCAACACGGTTTTTTATTTTAACGCACAGACGCTAGCCCATACAAATTACAAAAAAATGTTGTTTTAGCTCTGCACTGCTACTTTCACAGTGAACTATTAAAGGCACACACCCTAAAATATTATCAATTAGTTCTGTTACATCTTTAGGTACCCTATACCTAGCTCTTAATTTTTATCTCGAAAAAACATTTTCCGTGTGGTGTGATACCACAATAACTACATAGCTTTATTAACGTATGTGTTTTGTTATTTTTAACGATGGTTTTACGTCTGAACCACTGATTTTTTATGGTTTACTGGATTTCGGTTTAGCCTACGTTTAACAAACAAAACATTTCAAGCTACATAAACCATAATGTCGCTCAATGTTTATTTTGTATTGTTAAGCTGGTATTAGCTTACGAGGCGCGCTGTAAAATGAAGTGAAGGAAGAAGTAGATATGGCTAAGCGAAATTAAACATTTCCAAGAATCTAGATGAATAGTATAAAGTAATATGGGCAGCTAAATATTGAATAAGTCACTCTCGATCATGTTCGCTTATAAAACAAAGTGTTGTAAGTACTCTAGGAGTGCTGGCGGAACTAAAAACAACAACATTAAGGGCCTGTTTCACCACTTCCTGATAAAGTGCCGGATAGGCTATCTACAACTTTTTGACAGATTCTCCATACTCTATCTCTATAGTTAAGTTAATCGCAGTCCGTCTATGGCCGGCCTAAGTCTTAATAATATTATCATAATCGTATGAACACTGAGATTAGCAAATTCTTTTTATGCATTTTAAAGTTAGTTTTTTACACAGTTGCAACAACGAATAGATGGATAGACGTACCGACTACCGCCAATGAACACCCTAAACTTGACTCTTGAGTCTTATGAAGCATATTCACTCCATGCTTGCGATCCGAACGTATGAAAAATACTGCAATAGAGATTAGTATATGACCGGTCTTATGCTCGTATTTACAGAAACCTAGTTTTTCTGTAAAACGCCGTATCTAAAAGTTTCCTTAATCTAGTCGCGCGGTCTGTCTGTTTGTAAAGTATAATACAATACCATCAGAGCGTGGTATGTGGAAGATGATTTATTGTTGTTATTCTAATTTATTTCGCCGCTAAAAATGAAATTAAATACGAGTTTCAGAGCTCAGGGACTCAATTCTCGTACCTCGATGGTCGTTTCGGTCCAGGAAGAGGGGTCACACAAGACATGAGCACAGATTACTAAATAGTTACTGCGTAGCATCCTGGAAATTGATTTCTAGGCAGTTGACGGACCTACGTCAGGTGGTCGGCTTATGTCAATTCAATGTTAGCTGTGATCGGTCCAATGGATCGGTCGGGTGGGTTTGACGCGACAAAATTACTTAGGTCTGCCAGCTGTCAAGGAATCAACATTTAAATCTAGATAACTACTATATGGTGGGTTTAATTTCAACAGGTATTGTGCCAATTACTGTCCGTGAACAGTGGTATCAAAAAAATTTTACAGTTTTTTGGGGACTTGTATTGTTTCATTATTATTTTTTGAGTTATACGTTTTTTGCTAAATCTTACGTGAGGTACTAGGTGCAAAGAGAGCCGAGAAAAATCACTTTACGGGGAGAAGAGTTCAAAAATATTCAAAAAATATCTCACACAATTTATAAACGCCCTCGTCTTCTATTTACAGATATTTTTCATATTTTATGAGTCTACTTAGAATAAAAATTAAAGGGGTTCGTTGTTTTGACAAGAAAACATTCAAATATCTCGGCAGCGCGCCAGAGCATGCAGACGAAATAAATAGCATTAATGGGACTAATAGTTCCTGGGACTAGAGAATTAGCTTCCGGGATTCTGAAATATACAAGGTGTAATAAAACTGTGATAATACCTTAGGGTGTGTATGTGGCCCTTATAATTTATAGAAAAATTAAAAATGGATGGACGTCACTGCACACCATAACCTTATACTATTAAGGGCTATATTACCATATTTCCAACATCGATCCACAACATACGTGAGTTATTTCGGATGTGTGTACCGCGGAATCCATTATTAAAATCGGAATTGCCCATAAGGGGTGGAATTTCAAGACACTGTGCTTAAGCACCTCAATTTTTTCCGGTACATTAAGTAGGGTAACTTAAAATGCCTTTACCCGACAACGACGCGAGAGGTAATGATTTTGGTTGTCATTATTTCACGGCTAAACGGTTCCAGTTTTGGAGTCCAAAAAGACTTGCTACCAAACGAATCTGTATTGTTACATTTTGTAAAATTAGCTTTATCCCAATTTAGTACATTTACCCAGTTAATCAATCCATACTAATATTATAAATGGAAAAGTAAACAATTTCTATCTGTTACCTCATCACGATCAAACCGCTGAACCGATTTTTCTGTTTGGTATGGAGATACTTGGAGTCTCGAGAAAGGACATAGCATACTTTTTATCCCGGAAAAATGTACGATTCCCGCGTGATAAACGAATTTTGGGCGTCATCTAGTTGTATAATTTTATACATTATCTTTATCCAAATCCAGTTTTTTTTTTATTATTTTTCATCAATGATATTGTATGTTACTATTTTTTATTATGTAATTTGGGGCCGTCTATGGGCTTTTCGCCCATATCCTTTTTTGATATCTTTGTATATAGGTTTTTCGCACCAAGGATAATTGAAATAAAATTATTAATTGTAATTGTACCTAGTCCTTCACGCCATGGACTTTTGTCTCCATTTCATCCAAATTTAGTTGATTTACCCTATATACCAATAATTCTACTATAATAACGCTACTCGGCAATGGCCGAGGGATATTAAGATCGCTGTTATAAGTTTGTGCTACGTGCAAACACAGTTTATTTTTCATCTCGCACGAACTTCGCTGAAATACGCGCTTAATCTTCCCTTTAAGACGACGCCTTGATAATTTGGCTGTAGCGATGCCGATTTTTCTCAGCAATGACTAAAGCTAAGAAATTGAAGTTCATTGTCAGTATTCATCATGTCTTTGTCTTTGAATTGCCCATAGCATAACACGATTGGACAACTTTTATAGCACAGAATAATCAATCGAAAAGACCTCTGTAAAAAAAGGGATTCCTATTTTTCCAACAGAGGAGACTGTTTTAAGGTTCCAAAATTTGTACATAAATTGGTTCAAACATGCACTTTAATTTGTGCATAGCTTATATGAAATGTATTTATGGTTTTTAAATTAAGCGACAAAAACCATTTTGTCGCTCACGCCCTTTCCATTTTTTGCTGTTCCATTGCTTGTTTTCTATGAGAGGCCGGGCCGGCCTCTCATAGAAAACAAGCAATCTAAAACATATCCAACACGGTTTCTTACTTTAACGCTGTGTCACCTTAATATAAAGCTAAGACGGTCTTAAGTGCCCCGCAAACGATCAAACATCAAACACGTCAAACACCATATAAACTACGTGTTTGACGTGTTTGACGCGTTTGAAGAAAATTTGGATTTACTACGTGTTTTGACGTGTTTGACGGTTTGATGTTTGATCGTTTGCGGGAGACTTTAGACGAGCTCTGGCGTAAAATACCCTTTGATAGTGCAGGAGAAATTTACGAGCATCTATCGACTTTTATTAGAATATGCTCATGTTTTAATATCCATATTAATATTATAAATGCGAAAGTGTCTATATCTGTCTGTCTGTCACCTCTTTACCATAGAGGAAGATAATACACGGGGCTCTTTACGCCCAAATCTCTGAACCGATTTTGCTGAATTTTGGCATGGAGATACTTTGAGTCCCGGGAAAGGATATAGGATACTTTTTATCCCGAAAAAATGTACGGTTCCCACGCGATAAACGAGTTTTGGCGCAACGGAGTTGCGCGCGTCAACTAGTTAAATATAAGAGCGATACCAAAAAATGCATGATTTGAACATGTTTTAGATATTATATTCTGATTTTCTCCCATGTCCCCCAAGGCCTAGTTTTTTGCTATTTTCATTCTTTGTCTTCCTTATTTTCTTTTCCATTTCTCTTTTTATTTCTTTATATCTGTCTACAAATATTTTTAAACTACATTAAAAATACACTTACTTGGCGGTTTAAGCATCTTATGAGATTGAATGTAATTATGCTGGCTAAGCTTAAAAATATTATCTAATAAGTAATAAAAACAAAAAAACACTTTAAAAATATATATTTACAAAATTCAAAACTGAAAATTAATGAAATGTTTACAAAACTAAACCTATGTATACTTATTACAAAAGTAAATTACTAAAAACAAAACGGTAAGTAAAATGAACACACACATTTTAAATAGTTTTATAACCAACCACCTGAAATACAAAATTATAAAGTTAGTACAGAGGAAGAATTATTTTCATAGGTATCTGAGTATTTTTGTTTTCATTGTTTCGCACAGAGACACAATTTGAAAGTATTTAATATAATTCAAGTAGTTTTGATAGGACTTTGTTTCATACATTTTTACTGTAAGTGAATGTTCAAAAAACATCAAAAATCCAAATCGAATCCTAGACCAAAATGTATTCTTCCCCGCTTGTCTACAAGCGAGCTAGCTTTCATTTTAATCAGACGAGTGGCAGTCGCTTCTTCAAAGAGCAAATTCTTCTCGAACGTAGCTCCAACACAACACCTCGAATCAACAAAAACTTTCAGGTCAGAGTCAGCTCCAGCCTTATGTAGTGCCAGACTCAAAACTGTGCCTCGGAGCGTCTGCGTGGCTACTGTCGCCACTCGCAATTCCTTGGACAACTCATTGAAGAAGCAAATCTGGAGACCCAATTGACTGATGGTGCCAGATATAGCCATGGACGGCAGATCATACCTGTAGCCGAAGGATATTTTCGGGGAGTTCTCGCCGAAAGGACTGAAAGCGAACTCTCCGCCTACGCAAAGAACCGGTAAAAGTCTATGCATGTATTGCGTCAGGATCCTTAGATTGGCAAAATTACCGTCCTTTATGGAGAATGATGTGAGAGACATGTAGGACTCGTTTCTCCGCTCCACTACCATCTCGTTCTCTGATGCTGTGAGGTCGCTAATTGTGGATATGAAGCGGACGTGGCCGTTGTTCGCTTTCTTGGTGTAGGTCGCGACTGCTGACCGCGTCAGGTCCAAGACTAAGCCATCGTCGACGCGTTTGGAAGTCACCTCTTTCTGTAATAACCTGGTGATGGACTCGAACTGTCTGTCGCTCCCGAATCTGTAGTTCTGGACGAGTTTTATGGTCCCAAATTCGCTTTGAGCCCCCAACCTAAGCCCGCTAAAGAATAAAGGAAAGACACTCTTCGCCTCGCTGTGTATACCGCTCATATGCCGTACAAACTTGTCGTCTTTATACAATTTCGCATCCTTCTTCTTGGGTAACAACTTCATGAGATTCAAAATGATCGTGTTGATGTCATTTTTTAAATTAGTATCTGGTGCGTTCATTATTTACAATTTCTTTTTATTTTAATTATGAATTTCATAGCGAATTTTATTGCCAAATGTTTTAGAAGTAACGTCATCAAGTTGTCGTTTGTCAAATGACGTTTTGTAATCGTGGATTGTGGCCAGTAATTTTTCGGCTCTGGGGTTACATTATGAAAAAAACACCTAAGTACTCGTAGATTATATCTATAATATTGACAAAGAAAACTTGTCAGTTTGTCCTTAAAATCTATCATTCTACTGGGTTCATGCTGAGTTCATGCTTGTGTCCTGCTGGGTTCATGCTTAGCTTGCTACTTGATAATCACTTACCACCAGCGCTTGCATACAAACCTAACCCCAGTATTCAGTGTAGGGTGTATAACGTTTCGCCCCAGGGCTCCGAGAGGTCGATGCGTCAGCTAGCATTCAATGTGAAATCAATACAAATATTAGTATTACTGTAGCTGGGAGCTAAATACGTGCGATAGCAAGCGATGTCTTGTGTTAGACGACTATTCTCAAATTACCGAATTCTGTCATGTGGCGATAATAATTGACCCCCTTCAAAAAACTTGTCATATATTTTCTTCATTTTCTATACAAATCGCGATTGACAATGAAGTTACAGATGTTTATAGTCTAAGGGCGATATCATATTTTGCATACTCGATGTGAACCATAGAGGAAAATAATACACGGGGCATAGAGAGCCCGCTCGCAGAATTTTGTCAAAAATGTATTGTAAATTGATGGCTACATTGCGCCATCTGATATTAACCTCCGCAAACTTTTGGATATATAAATATATATATATAAATATATATAAATGTATATACCTATGCAGTTTCAGCTTCTTACTATTTTACTTGTTGTTACAAATTGGCACAATAGATATTTTAGAGGATTTATTTATTAATGTCAATTGCCGAAAAAGTTACTATTAGAACAAAATGGGAACGACAAGAAAAATGTGTGAGAAACGACGTGTCTGAATGTAATATTGGTTTTGAACCTGAAATAAATAAGAATAATTATTATATATTGTGTTTATTCTCAACATAAAGTGGCGACCGTGAGGAAAAACAATATTATAAAGAAATACGATAAAAGACTGAGAATTACCTTATCGATGTACGATACGACGTATTTTAACAGGCACGAAAATAAGTCGGTAAAAATTATTATAGAAGATGCCGACTTACAGTTTCTCCAAGCAAAAGCTAAGCATTGAGTTGTCGTGACCAAAAGAGGCGACCGTGTGTGGTAATATATTAGAAAAGTACGATACGAGATGAGATTGAGGTTATTAATTTAATAGAAGAAACTGAGGTCTCAAATAAGACTAC
The DNA here is from genome assembly GCA_963422495.1 of Polyommatus iphigenia. Taxonomy (NCBI): domain Eukaryota; kingdom Metazoa; phylum Arthropoda; class Insecta; order Lepidoptera; family Lycaenidae; genus Polyommatus; species Polyommatus iphigenia. Next base: position 36,881,075 of record OY730183.1, read on the forward strand.
TTTTAGTACCACGCATGAAATCGGTAATAATTATGTAGAAGATGCCGATTTGTAATTTCTGTCGTCGGAAGCTGGCTGAACCGGCAAGACTGGACGATAAAGTACGAGACGTCATCTTGCAGGACTCAAAGGGCGAAGGTCATGACAAATTTACCGGCGAAAATTATCAGCAGAGTCACCGGGAATTTTTATTATTTTAAAATTTAGTTAGACAAAGCTTATTTTATTATTGTTTATTGATTTTGTTTATTTTTATGAAGCATTTTTAAAATAGGTTTTGATGATTATTGTGTTACGAGTATTACAGGATATATATAGATATTGCGCACCTGTTACCTCCCCCGGGAGTGTGTTACAAATTGGCACAATAGATATTTTAGAGGATTAATTTATTTATTAATGTCAATTGCCAAAAAAGTTACTATTAGAACAAAATGGGAACGACAAGAAAAATGTGTGAGAAACGACGTGTCTGAATGTAATATTGGTTTTGAACCTGAAATAAATAAGAATAATTATTATATATTGTGTTTATTCTCAACAATGGTTGAAAAAAATTGAAAAGTCTGGTTGGCGTCCGAAAATTGCTACTACCGCTTGCCGTTACTATTTGAAGTGTACAAACGTTATCTGTGAAAATACAAGGCGTAAAAACTACAATTTGATCGTGATTATGTTTGGAAAATTTATTTCAGCGTCTACTCTTTCTTGACAGACTGTAACTGTGTAACGGTAACTAATAAATTATAAAGTTAAAGTATCGCACATATATTTATTATTTATAAATACCTTTCCTACTCCACCCCAATAAAAAAATGTATTCAAACGTTCTATATTTATTTATGGATCGCATTATCCAATTAGTTAATTTCCCTCGCACTTCTGCAATCAGCGCCAAAATTGCGAAAATCAAATGAGATATAGTAAATAGATAAAAATTGGCTTGCTAGATCCATAAATAAATAGGGAACTTTTATATTATTACTAGACGTTCCGCGCGGCTCCTCCCACGTAAATATATAATTTCACAGACAAATTGGTCCACAAAAAATAGCCTATATAATCCTTCACGTAATACATTCCCCCGTTTTTTCCACATTTTCCTCTCTTTCTTAGCTCCTATTAGTCTCAGCGTGATAAAATATATAAAATGGGCTATCTAACACTGAAATAATTGTTCAAATCGGACCAGCAGTTCCTGAGATTAGCGCGTTCAAACAAACAAACTCTTCCGCTTTATAATATTATATTATGGTATAGATTAGTTAGGGTCTAATCACACAGAAGACTTATTCAGCTCTGTTCAGCTTTAATACGATACACTTTAGCACTACTTTGATAATATTAGAAATGAAATTAGAAAATACAATACAACAAAGTTTTTATTAGAAGCTCATCTTCAGTTTTGTTTTTAGTTTTTCGTAGTGCTAACTGGTAAAAATAAATGGATTATAGATAGGTACTGCTACTTTACGTTATCTACGTATGAAATCGTTGTTAATTTATTACGCCTATCTAAATTACGGAGAGGAAGTCTGTAATCGTTAAGACGCTGACAACTGCCAATGACCTTGATCTCGCATCACTCTCGCACCACTGTCGATTTTCATGCCGAGAGACAGAGAGGTGAAGTAGCGTGGATACATTTTTCGTTTGTTAGAGGAAAAAATAAATATTATGGGAAATCTAGATGTCAGAACCGAAAATTAAATCCGGCAATCTTTGGATTTTTGTAAAAGGTATCAAATAAACAAATTTTTAAAGCATAGATTGTATTATTACTTTAGTAGTTAGAACTGTTTAAAGTTCCTGAAAGATGTGACTTTGGTATTTTTTTTTCATCCAGTAGGAATACATTATTTTATTATTTAAATTCGACAAGCTTTTCCAAATATAATCAAAAATCACATATTTTTTTTTTGTGCCAATCAATGAAATACATACGTCTAGAAAACTGCACAAAGATGTCGAATTGGCAGCTGTCTTCGCCTTAATACAAATATGAAGCGTTTGTATTATTCAATTTAATATTTTTGTCCTAATGGTCGACATTATCTGAATGTGGAAACATTTCATCGATAATAGAAAAGACAGTTGTACATCACTAGTATTAGTTCCAAATACTCCTACTACTGCTATCAGCGCCAATATGGCAAATTACAAACGTTATTTTTACGTCAAATTTAGTTCCTACCCCGAATAATGGGGGAGCTGATTCCGCTTCAAATAGGCACAAAAAAAAGTGTGTCAGCTCCGACGCACGACTGGAGTTTACTCCTTAAGTACGAGTATAGCAATATAAATACATCGACACTGATAGAAACAAACAAGCCAAATAACATATAGTATATAGGTATAGTCGCCTATACAGCATACTATTATATTATATAATATAATATAATATAATATAATATATATATATATATATATATATATATATATATATATATATATATATATATATATATATATATATATATATATATATATATATATATATATATATATATATATACTTACTTACGTTACTTGTTAGTAGGTTTTACCCCTCGGATTTTTCTCATACCGGGCGCCTTATATATGAAAATCGATTCTTAAGGAGTAAACTCCAAAAATAGCTGTCATTTCAAAGGGTATCATTAGTCCAGCGTACTTGTATAATGGAGGTCAGTGATACAAACCCTTTAATACCGCATTAATACCCATAGTACACGGCGTATTTTAAACGCGCAGAAGACGCGCAGATTACGCGCGTATACGCGATTCAAACGAGATTCGATCGCAACTTTGTTACTTAAGCACACGGAGCGATCGTGAAACGCGCCACTACTGCGCGTATACGTGCAGATACAGCGATACAGATGCGTTTTAGTCGCTCGTCTCTTTCGGTTTGATCCGAGACTTCTCTTGTTCAGTTGTACAATGGTTGGGTTGAGACAACATTGCGGCATGCGGTATAAAAAGACATGGCTTAAAGGTTTTTTAGTAGGCCATAAAATCTTATTTAAAAAAAAAGAGGATGTATACGAGGGCTGCTATTTATGTATCCGGAATTTAAAAAAAGAAACAAACATATATCATTTAATATGGTTTTATTGCTTTTCAAAATATTCGCCGCGATGATCGACACACTTTTGCATACGCTGGAACCAATTTTCATAGCACTTTTTCCATTCTGATTGAGGTATCTCCAAAACGTGCATTTTGAACGCATCAACAGCCTCTTCGCGGCTCGAAAAACGTTGACCACGTAATTTGTTCTTCGCGTATGGAAATAAAAAGAAATCGTTAGGTGCCAAATCAGGGCTGTACGGCGGATGACCAGTCAATTCGATCTTTTGACCCTCCAAAAACTGAGTTGTTTCAGCTGAGGTGTGACAGCTAGCATTGTCGTGATGTAATATGATTCTGCGTTGTCGGTTGTCCTTTCTTATTTCTTCAAAGACTTCTCGTAAACAAATGGTCGTATACCATTCAGAATTAACGTTTTACGATTCTCTAATGGCACTGTAGCCACATGTCCATTAATACCAAAAAAACAGGCGACCATTTGCTTCAAAGTACTTTTTGCACGAGTAACTTTTGTTGGTTTCGGCTCATCTTGGAACACCCACACCGTTGACTGTTGTTTAGTTTCGGGGTCATATGCATAGATCCAACATTCATCACCTGTGTAGATATTATAAACGGCTTTTGACGTACCACGGTTGTATTTTTTTATCATTTTTTTGCACCAATCGACACGAGCCCGTTTTTGATCGATTGTCAAGTTGTGCGGAATCCAACGCGAACATATTTTTTTTACAGCCAAATGTTCGTGTAATATCTTATGTATGCTCGTCATACTTATGCCTAAGGACGCCTCTATCTCGCGATATGTAACATGACGATCACGCATTATTAGTTCCCGCACAGCATCTATATTTTGTGGGACAACAGCTGTTTTTGGGCGACCTTCTTTATTTTCATCCGTGAGCATAGACCGCCCACGATTAAACTCACTGTACCAGTGATAAACAGTGGTTTTTGATGGTGCTTCATCTCCAAAAGTTGCGGAGAGTTGAATAAAGCGCTGTTGTTGATTTAGCCCACGCCGAAAATCGTAGTAAATCATTGCACGAAAATGTTCACGCGTTAAATCCATGGCAAATGAAGACACGCAATTTTCAAAATGACGCCACAATGGAAAAATAATTGACAGTCACATGAAACAAAATGTATTTTTCAACCAAAGAGTTCTATTTTCAAATGTTGTAATTACTTTTTAAATATTGTTCTTGTAAGTGGCCAGTTCCGGATACAGAAATAGCAGCCTATGTAGTCTACGACAATACTTAATCTGTGGTCTACGATGTTACGATGCCATCTGTGATACCACAAAGCAACTAACTAGTTGGCAACTAATTTCGGCATAAGATCACAGATGTCGATTAAAAACTACAGATTAAAACCTAAATTCACAGATTATGCTACCTAAATTTGCCATTGTATGGAAATGTCCTACCCCTGATGTGAACTAAGTATGAAATATATCACTTTGAAAGTTTGAAGTCATAAAATATAGTTGGGAGTTTTGCCGGGAATGTAAAAGGGTGCTGTTGTGTTTTTATATTATTTTCCTAAAATTGTGTTAACTGGGTTTTTAGTGTGTAATATTGGTAGAATATTAACCATTAGATATTCGTGTTCATGCACAAGTGTAGGAAAGTGATGGAATATCCAGAAACGTGCTATTTTGTGTTCCCTCCAAAACTCCATCGAAAGTTTCAGTAAAGCGTCTACCACTTTACTGAATCGACCGACTTGACTCCTTGACTGTATTGACTTTTACTTAGACTTTGACTAGACTTTAGACCTGACGATACATGAAAACGATGATGAAAATTATAATAGGAGGAATATGGTTTTCCCGCCATATTCCTTACCTTTTTACCTTGTCTGTGGCACAACATACACATCCTTTGTGTCAAGTTGCCAAAAAAAGAAAAGAAAAAAAAAATATATAGTTGGAGATTACCATAGTAAGAGGTAACTTCTAATCAGACTTGAGACTGTCGTGCCTCATGTGAACTCAATCCCTTAATGCTTTACCAAGTCCCTTCGGTGAACACACACGTTGTTGACATTATGACAATGATTGGCACCAATTTCGCCGAGCGCGCTAAAAGTTGTGCGTACTCTTTGCTAACCTTTATTACGATAGCTCCTAATCTCTATCACATGGAATAGGGTGTATAAAGCTTGTTCTATACGAACTGAATCTATTTCGGTAAAGAATTTTCTTTGCTCAGTAAATAGGTATGCTGGTATGCATACTCAATGTTGAAGAAACATCACAAAACATAAACTCATTTGTAAAAGGTTCTGTTTTAAAAGTAACGAGTTTCATTTATACAATTTAAAATAGATAAAATATTTTATTATTGAATATCTCTTGTTCATCGTATTTTTATACTGATTATAAAAAAATAGAAGTACATGTTTGCATCGAGTACCTAGGCTCCGAAACTGCTAGGACATTTTTTTAGTATAACAGAAAATGTATAGGGCTTAGCTTAGCCTATGTCACAGTCTTCATTAGGCACCTAAATCTAATGTCAAAATCTTCATTATACAATCGTGGGAATCGCAGACATAATAGATTTTCAATTGTTATGCGGCAGCCGGGTGCCACTTGGGGATTAATGGGTTAAAATCAAGTAATCATTAAGAGTACTTATCTGAGGGTTCTGAGTGTTGCCGAAAAAGATTTTAAAAGAAAGAAAGCTGATGATGAGTACCTAGTGAGGACACTCCACGAAATGAACCCTAGTACCTAATAAGTCACGATCATTAGAGATATACTTTGCGCGGACGTGTGAAGTGTGAGGCAGGGGGGAGGCAGGAGGGAAGGGGGGCACTATTACAACACTTGCTTTGTGCCTTTGTCACGCAAATCCGGGACGCGTGTCTCGGAGAGTAATATCGCCGCCTAATATCCCCCAAAACGAGAGCAGTGTGTCAACTGTCACGTTGACAGATGTCATCGACTTCTTCGCCTTCTTTGAGATGATAAGCAAAAATTGGGATAAGAGTTAATGGTTTTAGTGGGCCCCTATACAATCAATTTTATTGTGCAATATCATTGAACAATATTATTGAACAATTTGTTTGACAAAAAGATTACAAGGCGGACGTGTTCAATATCAACCCTAGACGGTCAATAATATTGCACAGTGAAATTTATCGTCTAAGCCCAACTAGCAAAATGGTCTTAGGAATAGCAGCCTATAATGCAAGAAGTCCGTCAGAAGCCACAGAATAGTTTTGATTGATGTATGTTGGCTTATTATTGCACTCTGAAATGCTAATTTAAGCTAAGAGTAATAATCTGTTAAAATAGGCCTTGAAAGCGCATTAGAGATTTAAATTTGTGACATTTTCAAGTGATAGTCCTATAAAGTAGCACGCTAAGAGACTTTAGGTCTATGCCAAATACATAAGTATGAATAAAATCTTATCCAAGACTAACACATCTCTACAAAAATGCGTTGTTAGGATGCGTACAAGCCTCGTAGTCTTGGGTACGCTATTTATTGTACAAGCGATGCTAGAATTACTGAAGTAGCAATTATCGTGGCTGTTACAGCAGTAAAAGCATTGAATTGGTCCCTTATTGCTCTCAAAAATTATAGTTAATCCTGATACAATCCTGTATGTTGCATTTTTAAAATCTTGAAGCTTTATGTAAATAAACACATTATGGCTTTAAAAAATGGACACAACTAAAGCGAAGTGGTGGATTCAGAAGAAAAGTTATGGCTAAATTTATAAACCAATTATAAACCAATAAAAGTGCAGTGAAAAACCTAGTGGTTCCGCACATTTTCTGGAACAATATGTCTCTCATACTGTTAATGAATTATGAATCATTTTTCAAAACGAAAGAAATTTATTATATGTAGAAGTAATGCTGCAATGTAACTTAATATTTATTAATAAAAATATTAATTGTATATTTTTATAGGTTTATTTATATGGTAACAACATTTTTAAACAGAAGTAGTATTTGCAAGGTCTTCATGGTCTACCTGAAACAAATAATCCATTAAAATTATGAACTTATGACAAAGTCAGACTTGTAACCTAACCTAACATTTATTTTAATCTTAAACGGTTTTCTGATTATCTATTTCAGGAACCCCAATTTAACATTATGTCAAAGTGTCATACTCTAAATCGGAGCATAAGTCTTACAAAAGCATATTGTCGGACATTGCATCTCATAATAGTTTTGTATAAGTTTGTATATTAAAAAAATATATTTAATTAATATTAAATGTAAAAATAACAAGGGGGCATTGAAAATAAACCATATAAACACACATATATGTCAACGAAAAACTTACCTTCGCACTTAAAGCTGGGCCCATGAGGTCGCAGTCAGGCCAAATCACTATTGTTATTGCTTATACATAATTTGTTATAAATTGACAAATGCCTGACGCATACACGAAGCAAATCTATTAGTCTCATAACGATTTTAGTTTAGCAGTAGGTACTGAAGATATGTAGCACGATATAGTGCGTTTTAAAGATCAAATTAAGAGTATTTAGCATTTTTCCTGACCTGTACAAAACAAAAACTTACCTTCGCACTTAAAGCTGGGCCCATGAGGTCGCAGTCAGGCCAAATCACTATTGTTATTGCTTATACATAATTTGTTATAAATTGACAAATGCCTGACGCATACACGAAGCAAATCTATTAGTCTCATAACGATTTTAGTTTAGCAGAAGGTACTGAAGATATGTAGCACGATATAGTGCGTTTTAAAGATCAAATTAAGAGTATTTAGCATTTTTCCTGACCTGTACAAAACAATTTCAAAACCAAAGATCCTGAATTTTGTGCCCAAACGCGGTATTAAAGTAGTCAATGTGACTGTTCTAAGTCTACTTCTAAAGCTTCAAGTCTTCACGAAAACGCAAATCTGATTTAATCAGAACCAAATTTTGCTAGTTTTGCTAGTTGCCGTTTAAACACTCTTTCCGTTCAAGTATGCATCATTTACATAAAAATGGAATTTGAAATTCTGAATCATAATATTATTTACTGAAAAAATTAAATTCTTCACTGAAGTTTTCTTCTCATACTTTAATTACGCCTCTGCGATGCTACCTAGTAGGTATTGCAAATCAAAGACTATCAAAGAAATGTAATTTCTTACTGGACTTTATCGATAGATGGTGAGATAGTAATAGAAGGAACTCTGCTGGGAATACGAGGGAGTAGGGACTAACCCGATGTCGTGTCATAAACGCCTGAGATCAGCTATATAAGTTTTGGTTTATACTTTATACCTAAGTATATCTCTACTTGGGCATAAAGTATAAACCAAAACTTTGTGATACTTAACGTTTTTTGGACACTAAGGCCCTGTTTCACCACTTCCTGATAAGTGCCGAATAGGCTATCCACCACTTAACTTGACAGATGAAGTATGGAGAATCTGACACATTCCGCACTTTATCAGGAAGTGGTGAAACAGGCCCTAAATATATCCCGATTCCCGCAAATATGTTACGTCGAAATTCGTTTGAAAATCGCGCTGGAACTGTTTTTCCGGGATTAATCCTTCGATCGCGGATTCTTGGAAATCTATTGTTATTATATTGTTGTCGCGGTCGCCGGTGTCCGGCTTGATGGGTTAATACTGTCCTTAGGACTCAAAGATACTGTCACTCAACTTTGTAGTATGATTATTTATGATACTTTGAGTGACTCAAAGTTTCTTAATACAAAGTTTCATCAAAATCCGTGCGGCGCATTGGCTCAACGGTATAAGCATGCTCTTTATGCTGTAATAGACAGACACAATATCTAATATTACATTCATATGGATTGAGATAAAGTGCGAAACGACCTTAAGGGCATTCCCTCCGGAGATTCCGTAATTTACCGTATTTAAAGCCTTATAAATTCCTAATCTGAAAGCTACAGAGTTATAATAAAAATACAGCAAGAATCTTCAGTACATCAACATTCCTTTCCCCGTTTTAAATTTTCTATTTTTGTTTATTATACTCATGATATCAGCTTCCAAAGTAATACCAATTTATTAAAATTCAAGCATACAGTCAGCATCTCCTTAGGATTTACAAATTACTTTTATTTGAAACTCACGCCAATAGATCGACAATATCATAAACTACATATTCCCCGTTTTAATTTTTTTTAGGACAATTTTGAACTAAGACAAGTAAAAATAATAGGGTTTTGGCGCGATCTCGGCAACGCGGCAAATGTATGGCCAAGGTCGTTTGCTCGGGGGACGGCCTTAAGTGTCTAAACACACCAGGCTGAATTACGCCGACGTAAATTCCGCCGCGTTTACGCCGCGTATCAAACGCATACAAAATACGGACGGAACGCGACCGACACACTATGCCAAAATTCCGTCGCGAGCCGAATTTCCGTCGAGCCGAGTCGAGCGTAAAGTTCGGCAGCGATTCGGCGGTAATGTTTTGTATAGCAACACACTATACGCGACGGAATTACCAAAACCGAACATAGCAAATCCAACCTTAACTCCAAAGCGTTAACGCACACATTACATCTGATAATTTTAAATACTCACTTACGCGCGCATTCCGCAACGGAAAGTACGCCGCGACGGCTCTTCGCGTAATTTATAGTGTGTCGCATCCATAAAGTTAATATACCTATCGGTATATTTATTACCTTTATGGTCGCAACAGACGTAAGCGGCTGAACGTAATTTCGGCCACGTAAATTACGCCGGCGTAATTCAGCCTAGTGTGTTTAGACCCAAAGACGTGTTTTTTCCTGTTTCTTATGTCATTGGTTTTTTCACACGATGCGAAGTGCGAACACATAATTTATATTTTCTATGGGCGATAGATATCTCAAACAATATGTAATTTCCCGTTAAAATATCACTATAATCTCTCAGATAAGATCTGAGTCTGATGAAAGTACATACTTGCTTATAGGCAGTAGCAACTATAATAATCTAATACATATTTCTTACTAGCTGTCCCGGCAAACGTTGTTTTGCCATTTAAAGTGTTTCTACTTCATTAGCTGTTGATACAAAATCTTACCCCCTCTTTTGTCCCCTAAAAGGGGTGGGGGGAAAAATTTTATACACCAGATGTTAAGTTGGAAAACACAGTTAATAATATGAAGTACTTAAGTCCATTAAAAAAAAAAGTTTGATACAAAATCTGATTCCCTCTTTGGTCCCCTAGATGTGGGGTGATTTTTATACACCAGATGTTGAGTTGAAAGAAGACAAATATATCTGCGAAAACCGTATGGAAATCGGATCAGTAGTTTTCGTGTTAAAGCAAAAGTCTTATACAAAATCTGACCCCCTCTTTCGTCCCTTTAGAAGGGTGAGGGGAAATTTTTCATACACCAGATGTTAAGTTGGAAGAAGACAAATATATCTGCGAAAACCGCATTCAAATCGGATCAGTAGTTTTCGTGTGATAGTGGAACAAACATACAGACAGACAGACAAAAAAACTGACCACATTTTTGGCTTCTATAGCGATGTAGTGACACCCTTCGCTTATTATTTTTTGAATATCTTTAATGTACAGAATCTTCATTTCTACAGTTTTATTATATGTATAGATTTATTGCCCAACTAAATTATATACTTTGTTACGAAATTGCGTCGTAAATATATTTGCCGTTCCGCACCAGAAGTCACTGAAACTTTTAATAAGTACAATAGCTACATTTTTCTCGGAATATAATCTTTTGAAGTTTTCCTATTAAGTGACAACTTTGGAGAGTCGGGGTAAACAGAACTTTTTGCGTCGAGGTCGAGTCCTTTGGGCAAATGAGCTGGCAGAATGCCTGATAAAGCGATTTCCACAACACTTCGAGTAATTCTAAGACCTATGTTATATGTATCAAGTCTCAAAAACTTTTATTTTTTACGCTATGACACATGCACCCGCAACTCCGTTGTGCCGAAAAACGTTTATCTCGGAAAAACAGTACATTTTTCCAAAACAAAATCTAATCTATGTACTTTCCCGTCTCTCAAACTATTTCCTTACCAAAATTTATCTAAAACGATTCAGCGCTTAAGCGTGAAGAGGAATCAGACAGACAAATCGCAATTGAAATAATATAATAATAGCAAGGATTTTGTAAGCTATAGAGTATAGACATTGTCTTTCTTTCGTATACTTACTTGTTAAACTTGTTCTGTAGGGGGTTCATACTTCAGATGGTTTAGTGATGAGCAAAATTGGTCTTGTAGCCAGACTGCGCTTCCACCAGAGATGTGTTGCGAGGAATGTGTTTTTAGATCCAATAGCATCGCCGCGCTGAGCGAGGTCACGGCAAGCTCACGTCAATGAAGCGAATCTATTGGTTCTCAAAAACACATTCCTCGCAACACATCTCTGGTGGAAACGCAGCCAGTCTTGGTCTTGCAAAAAAGCAATACCGATTCAGATTTTAAGATGGCGGATCGCTATCACTTTGTACTACCATAACATCTTTTTATAACCATATTCCTCTTGTTGCAGCATGTGGTCCGGCAAGAAGACTTCAGAGGCGGGCAGCCCCACAGACGAGGAGGTCAAGGTGGTGCTGGTGGGAGACACGCAGTGCGGCAAGACAGCGTTGGTGCAGCGATTCGTCAGCGATACTTACACTGAGGTTAGTACACCTTGTTTAGAATTGGTAGGGCTATAATATCTGGAAAACTCTATATGAAATAGCTATGTAAAGGCCGCGCGCTGGGTCTTAAGCCTTAACTTTAGGTCACTTTAACCTTGCTTAGAGTTGGGAGTTAGGGCTATAATATCTGGAAAACTCTATATGGAACTAGGTATGTAAAGGCCGCGCGCTGGGTCTTAACTTTAGGTCTCTTAGGACAGGGAAGACGCAATGTTCGATTTTTAGGAGGTAGAAGAGCAAGTGTCTACGCAGAGCGCTGATCTGGGGTCAAACGCTATTATTGGTAGATCACGATCAGACGGTGACATGTTATGTTATTGGCTGTTATGCGCCATTACTCGTATTACGAGTATACACATGCGCCAATCACCCTCTCTAGTTTCGCCAAGCGACCTTTTTCTGCGCCGCATTTATGTCTTGACAGCTTTTTGTTGTATCTTTCTTACCACTGGAGAAAATTCAGAACGCTTAAGACCAACAACTACCCTTTAATACTCAACGATAAAACTAGCTGTAGGTAGTATTTTGTTTGCTATTTCAAAGACTCTTAGTAGGTGGTTCATTTCAGAAAAGGAATAAAAACTTAAACTACATAAATGACTCATTTCGTTCGTGAAAGAAGGAAATAACTCAAAAAATACTTTTTTTTATTTTCCCTTGTCTTTGCTGTGTCGTTTCAACCGACTTCATCAAATAAAAGTAATATTTTCCGCAATATAAATCTAGAGACCGAAGCTTAAAATATGAAAGCATTTTGTAAGCTGAAAAAACATTGTAAAAACTGTCGCGGAAAAACATTTTAAATCTAAAACTACGAGCGTACACAAAGCCATGAAATATGTAAAAGTTGGTGGCAAAAGTTGGCCACATTTACCCGTATTTAATCATTTTACTAGTGGACCAAGAGCCTGCGATGGCCAGACTTTCTTCAGTTTCGTAAAGCTGAAAGTTTACCCGTTTGTGGCCTTTACAGAGGTAAGAACGACCAGCAACTATGGAGTTTCGGTCGCGGCAACTTTAGGAGGTATCTAGTTCTGAAAGTCTACCTGACCTTCCAGAAAGAGTAAAGCTCAATTTCATAACTTATATTCTTCGCTGCAAGTGGAGGAATCTCATCTTCTAGTGCCGGACATTTTTGACAGTTGCTTCCAACTGCTAGACACCCTGAAATTCTAATAGTTTAAGGGTGTCTGGCAGCTGTCAAAAATGTCCGGCACTGGAATACGAGGTTCCTCCACTTACCGCGAAGAATATTAGCTATGAAATTAAGCTTTACGCTTTCTGGAAGGTCAGGTAGACCTTCATAAATGGATACCTCCTAAAGTAATCGCGACCGAAACTCCATATTTGCTGGTCGTTCTTACCTTTGTAAAGGTCTCAAACAGGTAAACTTTCAGCTTTACGAAACGGAGGAAGGTCTGGCCATCGCAGGCTCTTACTCTAGCGCTTATTTCACTAAAATAATACTTAAGTAATTTTAATATTTGAAAATGGAATGCATTTGACGTTTACTTTTTTTTAGAACAAGAGGCTTTTACATTTTCTCACACAGCCAACAACCTTATTGCGTTTTACACTCTTGTAGCTTTTTCATTTAAAAAAAAACGTGCCAAAACCCTGTTTTTTGAAGTGAAGTGTAAAATTATTGTTTACACGCGGTTTATCTTTCCGACAGGATGTGAGCCTGTGAGGCATCCTAACAAAACATCACATGTTTACCTTACACTCCTTGTGTAAGCCCCTGATTTAAGCTTCACACATTCACAATACATACCTACAAGGATCTTGTGGTTATTAACATTGTCATAAGGGTGGCTGTCAAAATGACACTAGCATTTTTTTATTTTGACTACCCCCGCGTTCCATTTGATGTTAAAAACGATCAAAACGCTCAAAATAGGAGGCATTTTGAGCATTTTGATCGTTCTTAACATTAAATGGAACGCAGGGTACATGTAAATTAACACAAATTATTGTTTATTATTAACTCATAAGTCATAATAATAACTCTTATTAAAGAGTAATTATTATGACTTATGACTTATGACATTAAAGTCACCCAGTTAGCGCCTTTTGTTCTGATTTGAAATAGAACATAATTTACTTGTTATCAATGCAATAAAAATACTTATATAAAAGCTGTAAATGCATTTTAGTAGCCAGTAGCTTATGTAACAGTTGTAAAACGGCTCTACAACCTCATAGAATTTTATGGAAGCATAAAATATTTTTATAGTGTCACTAGTCTGCCTATGATACAGTTTAACAGCAATGTATTGTTGAAAATTCTATTCATTTAACAATGTTTAAACAAAATTGAAAGCAAGATTATAAACTTAGCGGGTACCTGTTTATTATTTTTGTAATTTTTCTGTGCATTCTGTGATCTGTCGCCTATCACAATACAAAATTAAAAAGTTAAAAATAATTATTTCAAATTAAGAACATTTAATTTGAAAAGTCTAGAACGAAGTATTATCAAAAGAATCTGACTCTTTAAGGTTAATAAAATAGTCTGAGCTCATTTCGAACCTTTATGAAGAATTTCAGTCGCTTTCACGAATTAAGAGTCCGTATACGAAATTTTGCCGATTTCGCTCATTTAACAGACGTGATTTAACAGTTAAAATACAGTATTTCTATAAGTTTTAATGCACAACATGTAAGATCATTTCAATTATAATCTAATGTTGCAGCTAGATTTTTTATTTTTTTTAAGTATCTTTAAATAATCCAACTCAAACCCGCGACAGTTTTGTGATTTTTGCTGTAAAAGGTTTAATATATCACCTTTTTATGGATTGTATTGACGTGTTAACGGTATGAAAAAAATAGAATGTATTGTTGAGAAAGTCGTCTATACAATGTTGGAATTACTTTTTACCACTTTAATACAAAAAAACCCTTTAAAAAACAGAATACCTATAACTGCCCGCTAACTTGGCGATCGTCCTTTTGACCTGGCATATGAAAGACGGGCGTGAGTGTGAAGAGAGCAGTAGAAAAGATAGTACGGGCTCTTAAGTTTTAAACGACATCTTTGATCTATAGAAATAGTTTGATTACTTAATTGATAGCGGTCTTCCAGTGGCTCTTTATTTTTATCTTTTTTGTAAAGTGAGCTTATTTTAAGAGCCAAGATGACTCTTTTATATCTTCTTAAATATTCGTCAGGAGTATTATTCAAGATTTAAGAAGTCGTTTGTAGAGCCTAGAGGTTTAATATACTCAGAAATAGAACTACCCTTTCGACCAAATTCTGATATCTTCTTTTGGTCCACAACTGGACACCAGAACTGTGTAACTTTTCCACATTGTCTTTTGCTGTGACAAAATAGGAACATCACAATAATTCACATCGGATTTTTATTCAACTTTTTCATAACGATTAGTAAATAGTGCATCAGCAATTTGTTCTAAATTAAACTAACCAAAACAATATCGCAAATAATTGCAATGGCTTTCATTTTATATTTTTGAAGTGAAAACTTCTTTAGCGGCGTTGAGCACTTTTGTGGAATGGGTAAAAACTGTGAAACTCGCGTCAGATTTTCGTATTGATCGAAAAACCATAGAAAAACCGTAAGACGGTTGGAGAGTAGTGTTTTGTGTCGAACTCGAACTCGAACTCGAAAACTCTAAAACTCGAAAACTCGAAAACTCGAACTCGAAAACTCGAAAACTCGAACTCGAAAACTCGAACTCGAAAACTCGAACTCGAAAACTCGAAATCTCGAAAACTCGAACTCGAAAACTCGAAAACCGTAAGACTGTTGGATGTTTTGTGTCGAACTCGAACTCGAACTCGAACTCGAAAACTCGAAAACTCGAACTCGAAAACTCGAAAACTCGAACTCGAACTCGAATTGTAAGGGTTTCGATTAATTAAAAAAATCGATTTTCATAAAAAATGGGTTAAAAATTTAATCGATTGTAAGGGTTTCGGTTAATTAAAAAAATCGATTTTTTAATAATCGATTTTCATAAAAAATGGGTTAAAAAAATGCACAACGTTAATAATCAAGTTTTCACTTCTGCCGGCACTCCCGGAGTGCAACCCGTCTTTTTTTTTTAATTTAAGGGAAAAGACCTAATGCTAGACACTGAACTAATAGATGTCACTTATGACAAAAATACCATAAAAATAAGAATTACTCTAATTATTTCTCACCACTGTAAATTTTATAAGCTTCTCAAGCTATCTGTTGAATTGAAAAAATATATTAGAGACGCCTTCGGGAACAAAATTTTAAAAAGGGATTAGTTTTCGTAAATAATATGACCGCGTCAACACGCGCTCGGCAATTTCTTAGCAAATAGGTTAAGGAAGGCGACATTTTGCACGTAAGTTTTGAATACATTTATTTGATTATTTTGTAATTTCTATTGATTTCATTGGACTAATGGTCATGTTGTATACACTCATTAATGTTTATTTAAGATTTTTTATCCATTTTCCCTAACAATATAAAGGGTGTCTACTATTAGTTCTTGAAAATGTAAAAAACCTAATAGATGACATGGATCTCATCTTTGAGTTTTGCAATACATACTAAAGTTATTTTGTACTTTATTCTACTGCAAAAATCATCACTATTCTCTGAAAATATAATTCTATTAACAATCTAAGAACTTAGTACTACTGCAACTAAAAATGGACATGTTGTCTAATATTAGACCTTGTACTGATCTAAAAATCGATTGCTTTAGTTTTTAGCAGTAAAAAAAAGAAAAAGGAGAGCTGAGAAAAGAAAGAAGAAAAAAGAAGAGGCAAAAGAATCATGGAGAGACTGAAAATAAATTTACTCGGAAAAAAAGACGGGTTGCACTCCGGGAGTGCCGGCAGAAGTGAAAACTTGATTAGTAAAGTTGTGCATTTTTTGAACCCATTTTTTATGAAAATCGATTAATAAAAAATCGATTTTTTTTAATTAATCGAAACCCTTACAATCGATTAAATTTTTTATGAAAATCGATTTTTAAAAAAGAGATTTTTTTAATTAATCGAAACTCTTACAATCGATTAAATTTTTAACCCAATTTTTATGAAAATCGATTTTTAAAAAATCGATTTTTTTAATTAATCGAAACCCTTACAATCGATTAAATTTTTAACCCATTTTTTATGAAAATCGATTTTTTATGAAAATCCCAATTTTTATGAAAATCGATTTTAAAAAAATCGTTTTTTTTAATTAATCGAAACCCTTACAATCGATTAAATTTTAAACCCATTTTTTATGAAAATCGATTTTTAAAAAATAGATTTTTTTAATTAATCGAAACTCCTACAATCGATTAAATTTTTAACCCAATTTTTATGAAAATCGATTTTTAAAAAATCGATTTTTTTAATTAATCGAAACCCTTTTAGGTTAGTTACAATCGATTAAATTCTTCACCCATTTTTTATGAAAATCGTTTTTTTTTAATTAATCGAAACCCTTACAATCAATTCGAGTTCGAATTCGAGTTCGAGTTCGAGTTCGACACAAAACACTACTCTCCAACCTTCTTACGGTTTTTCCAAGGTTTTTCGATCAGCACGAGAATCTGACGCGAGTTTCACAGTTTTTACCCATCCCACAAAAGTGCTCAACGCCGCTAAAGAAGTTTTTACTTCAAAAATATGAAAAATAAAAATAAAAGGAAAGATAGTTTCAGCATGGAAGAAGAATGAATAGAATCTGGAGACAACGTGGATAATATTTCTGATGCATGTAGTTACTATGATGAAGTAAATGAAATCTTTTGAAAAATGGCAAATAGACACCTAATTTAATAGGAAAAATGTAAAATGTAATATAATGTTCTATTCTGTCATATGTCAACTATTAGTTCATATTGGTGTCTACTATTAGTGATGTTCGTTTTTTGTGATGTCATCTATTAGTACTTATGACTAAGTTTACAAAAAGACCAATAATATCTTTTTTAATTGATTTGTCAGAGAAAAATTATAATAGTTTTATTTTGTAAAAGTTACTGAAGACATGGAAGAAGTTATCAATCCTTTATTTTCATTAATATATATTTTATAACATTCAAATGTTGCATGTTTCCTTAAAGTGTCTGCCATTAGGTCTTTTCCCTTACTTTTTTTATTTAAAAGTGCAACTATTCGATAATCAAATTGAATGGTCAACGTTTTTAACTTTTTACTCTTTTTACTATTAACTTCATGAAGACAATAGACAACAAGGAAAAGACTACAGATAAGATTCAGCCTACATGAACCCAACGACTTACCTCTGCATATACTAGTTTTTTAGTCTGTTCGTTACCCATATTGTAGGCCAAAAATCTAGGAGTTGGATGTACCTACCTTTAACCCTACGATTGCCCTCTCAGTTTTTGTGTCGCGAGTTCATTCCCAGTTTTTTCATTAAAGATCAGTGGTTCTTAACCTTTTAATCATGAGGAACCATTTTACCAAATGCTTGTCTAGCTAGGGACTGCCCAGTTGGTTTACCTAAAACAGCACAACTTTATAATTAGCACATTTTTTTTATTTGGCAAAAATCTAAAAGTAACAGATTTTAATTTAATGTGATTTTTGTGACTACATAGTGCATACTCTTTACTAACTTCTGAATTCTCAAATACTATTAGGAAGGTTTCGCGGATCACTTGGAATGCCTCGAGGGACCAGTGGTCCGTGGACCACCGGTTAAGAACCACTGTTCTCTAAATCAGTAAACAATCTTATTCTAACCGCGCATCAAAATACCCTGTCTGTCTGAATGTCATGAATCCTTTTATTCATCCCTCGTCCCTAAACCTCGGAGGTCGAATGGAATTGAATTACAAACAAATCTTGTTATTTCATTAGTAACTCTATAGACTTTAACTGACCTTTGAGGTCACCTGGATGACCTGGAGGTCTTCTGGATGACCTAAGAGGTCAATTTTTGACCTTAAATGTAAACCTTTATCTAATTCATTATAAATTTAAATAGATTGCGTACCTACTTTGTCAAATGTTAATGGAGACTCTTCTTAAAGTAAGTGTAGTAGGTACCATCGAAGAAATGGATACATAGGCAAATGATGGACCGGATTTTTTTTACCCCCGATAATTTTGCGTGTGCTTAAAAGTCTTAAAACAAAGAAAATACATACATGCTTTTTCTACTTGAGAATATAGGTCTTTGAAGTTATAGAGCTTTGAAAAATAATATTTACAAGTATATATCCAAGATGGCGTCTGTTGGGCGCCAAAACTTCTGGTTTTATGAAAAAAAGGTAAGGGCTAAATGAGAACGTATGGTGATTCCGTGGAATGTGTTTACAATACGTTGGGCCGAAGGGGGCGTACGTGCGTTATACAGGGTGATTGTAAGATATTGTTTTTATTTTTTACCCCTTTTTCAACCCTTTACATTCCTTGCAAATAAAATTATGATTATGATTACATCAAGTCGGGTATTATGATTATGAAAACACCAGCACGCTTTGTATGGTCTTAGAAAGGGTTTCTTTCTAGAGGAGAGTAGGCAAAGTGACAGATAAATTTAAAAAAACATTTTGATGTTACAAAAACCATCAAAAAACTAACCTATGCTGTAGCTAAGAATGCTCCAAACTTTTAACAACAGCTTATCTCAAAAATACCCGTATTTGCCGTGGGATACCTCAAAACAATCTCTTAAAAACCCATTACAGTACTGCAGCTACAAGTTTAATAATAATAATAATAATAATAATATCTATGGACGCTTCACACCACGTCAGTCTGGCCCCGAGCTAAGTACCCGAAGGACTTGTGTTACAGGTACCAGACAACGGAAATATATTTAATACTTTTATATTATACATATATTTAAGATTTTTATTATATCATACACATATTTAATACACATCCATGACCCAGGAACATTGAAAAACTTTTTGTTCCGTCGGCGGGATTCGAACCCGCGACCCCCGGCTTGAGTTGTCACACACTCTAACCATTGAGCCTCGGAGGTTGTCAAGTTGTCAAGTTTAGCATTAATTCGATACAGCTGTTGTGAATAATTCGCTGGCTGTGGACCGAGATACGGCAAAACCACCTGATTGTTTGTGATAGTTGAATTGTTTAGTATTAATGCGGCCTGAAATTGGACGATGGACAAATAGTGGTGATTTGAAGGTGTTGAATTCGTCAATGCTTGCTTATATTATCGACGTTGTTGTTGTAAATTGCGCAATTGTGGTGCCAATCATGGTTATTCATCATGAAGAGAAGGAACCATTACACGTAAGCTAATATTGATAATCTAAATTATTATTTTAGTTTGTGTTTTGACGGTGAATTTAGCAAAAATACTAATATTCTATACAAGTTGCAACTAAAGGTTGTAATGGTAGGTACATCATACATGGCATGGTGGCTTATTAATTTTATTCATTGTCCCTTGACGAAATTTTGCTTGTCAACTTTTATTAAGTACTCTGATACCAATAGATAATATTGGTACCAAAATATCTAATGGTACTTTTTGATACCAAGGGAAAATCTCAACAGCCTGTATATCCATGAATGATGTTCGAAGAACGATCCCATACCACCAGGATGTAGAATGTTTACTGGTTATGGGATGGATACGTGGAAAATGCTATTTTAGGAAGCTAAGTCCGGTCGCGGAGCACAGTCGTTTATTGACCTATCGCTTCATGCTGTACAGAGTGTAACAGAACAAAGTGATATTACTTTAAGGTGTCTATAGTGTGTGTGTGTGTGTGTAAAAGTAGCAGCGCTGAAAAAGCAATATCTTTTGTGATTTGCAAACGCCCCAGCGTTATAGACTTTCCCATATAAAAGCTAAAAAAGTTACTCTGTCAGCGCTGCAACTTTCATAGTGAACTCTACTTCGCAGGAGAACTACGCAGGAGACTCATACACCCCTAAAGTAGTATTTTTATGTTTTGTTACACCCTGCATGAAAAAAAAATGTTATGTTACTTGCTAAATAAAATGAACCTAATCTCTCTAAAACATTTTGTTTTAATGTTCTGCCTGAATGTGTTGGCTAAAATACATTGCTTTGGGCTATGACCCTTATTGTACGTCTAACAATTTTCAACTCTATACCATTGCGACAGAGTCCATTATCTCTAATTATGTAATTAGGGCTGTCACATACGGGCAACTCAAAAGTAATGTGGGTATAATTAAATTTATTACTCCTCCGGAGTTAGGATCTTAATGATAAATTAGCTAGGAAATAATGCTTCTTGGAAACTGCTTTACATAACGAAATTACAGTTAAAGACATGCCGAAATTTTAGCTACGAAAAACTTTCCGAAATTTTCGATAACTTTTTATTAAGTAACTTTAGAAAGGTGTAAAATGACAAAGAAAATGCATAAAAATAAAATATTATAATAGTATTAGATTTTACTCTACCTTAACTAGATATTTCAAGTATGATATAGTAACATATTAAACTCGATATATTATGAAAATTTACGACTGCTCCGTCCACAGCTAACTATTACCCGATATATCAAAATGATTCATGTTAAACTTTGAAAGATTCATTTTTAACTTGAATAAGTACATTTTTGAACGCTCCAACACTACAATAATTTGTTAAATAATCGACCAAGTGCGAGTCGGACTCGCGCACGAAGGGTTCCGTACCGTTCGCGTTAGAGAGCAAAAATAGGCCAAAATTTTGTTTTTTGTATGGGAGCCCCTCTTAAATTTTTTTTTATTTAAATATGAATATTAATTTTTAAAGTACACATATAACTAAGGTTTTTGTAAAAATTTCAAGTGCCTACTTGTTGTCATCATTGATACCGAGCAAAAAATGAATGAAAAACCACGTTTATTGTATGGGAGCCCCCCTTAAATATATAATTTATTTTGTTTTTAGTATTTGTTGTTATAGCGGCAACAGAAATACATAATCTGTAAAAATTTCAACTCTCTAGCTATTACCGTTCTTGAGTTACAGCCTGGAGACAGATGGACAGACGGACAGACATCGAAGTCTCAGTAATAGGGTCCCGTTTTTACCCTTTGGGTACGGAACCCTAAAAATGAATAAAAAATATAATATCATCCATGCTAATAATTATAAATGCGAAATTGTGTCTGCCTGTCTGTCACCTCTTCACGCTTAAACCGCTGAACCGATTTTCCTGGTATGGAGATACTTTGAGTCCCAGCCCCCGGGAAAGGACATAGGATACTTTTATCCCGGAAGAATGTACGGTTCCGATAAACGAATTTCTGTGTAACAGAATTGCGCGCGTCATCTTATTTAAAAAATTATTATAATTTAATAAATCATTGTTAAAGTTAAAAGTAACATCTACAGACCGAACTCATTAAAAGTTGCCATACACAAAGAATACTACGGTGAAAAGCAACATTTTTATATAAATGTATCGAAAGAACTCCGCTTTTGCAGCTGGAAAGACTTTTCTTTCTTGTTGGCACTCCGTCGATTTTCGGAATTTTGTGGCGACGTTAATGGGAGAATTATTCCGAAAAGTCCGCATTTTTCGAAATTGTGCCAGCCCTGACGGAATTCGTGAGTGATTTTGAAGGTAAAATGGGTGGAACATGGGAAATGTTTTAGTGATTTTGCCAAACGATGTGTGGAACTCTGCGTGCCTATTTGTAAAACAGCGTACTCCGTTTTAGCAGATTATTGCTTTTTCATAAAAAAATTAAGCTCCGACAAAAATAAGGTATTAAGAGGCCGGGTACACTTGGAATTTCTCATACATACGTAATTCCAAAATCATTTTCTCATACGAAAATATTTAACATGTTTGAGTTGTTTTTCAGTTTAAAATAGTAATTACCTAGGTTCCTGCACAAAAATTTACTTCAAAATATTTAAACACAATTTTTTTTTTTGCTTTAAAATTTTTTTTTAGTAAATTTACTACTAAATATTTAAACACTAAAAAATATTTTTTAGAGTTTGAATGAATGAATGAAAATCCTTTATTGCACCAAAACAACCATGACATATTACAGAACTTATGAACTATTGAGTAAAAAGTACAAAAGGCGGTCTTATCGCTACAAGCGATTTCTTCCAGACAACCTATATGTATAATTATAATATTATAGTAACAGTAGTAATAGATGGTAGGTGACTACATAAACAGCTAAGACTGATTTTTCCTAACATATAAGTATATTACAAATACATACAATATACATACATATAACATATACATATACAATATATAATTATAATTTATACATACATACTAAAGAATATATATAAATCATTATAAATACATACAAACATAAATAAATGGAAATAATACAATATATCGATTATTATCAGTTATTATGGATTAATAATTGTGACAAAAAATGTTCCTTAACCCCATTTTTAAAAACATACGAGGACTGAGCACGTCTCAAAGATGTGGGTAATTTGTTCCACAGACTGACAGCACGAGCTGTGAACGAAGAGTCATAAAAATTTGTATTACGAGTGGGCGGTATTAGTGATATATGAGAGTTTCGAAATATTTTAACATCGTCATCTAAAAATGTAAACCTTTCTTTTAAGTAGGGTGGTGTCTTAGGGTCATATAGAATATTGTATAAACACGACAGTATATGAGCATTCCGCCGAAGTCGGATTGGCAGCCACTTGAGTTTGACACGAAATTGGGAAACGTGATCATACTTTCGCAAACCGAAAATAAATCTTATGCAGAGGTTTTGGAGACGCTCAAGTTTATTTAGCTGCTCCTCTGTAATATTTGTGAAACATATGTCAGCGTAATCAAGTATGGGCAATATGAGCGACTCTGCAAGCAGGATTTTAGTCGGGATCGGCAAAAAATTCTGGAACCGCCTCAACGCACTCCACGCACCAAAAACTCTTTTACTGGTCTCACTTATGTGCTTGTTCCAAGACAACGTTGAGTCAAGATGAATCCCAAGATTTTTGACAGTTTGCGAGAAAGGAATAATTTTACCATCAACCATCACAGGACAAAGGTTATGAACTTGAGCCCTTGTCAGAAGCCCTGGACTGCCAATGATAATTGTTTGTGATTTGACAGGATTTATAACCAGTCCACGAGACTTACACCAAGCACAGATACTTTTAAGGTCTTCATTAGTTCTTGCAATAGCTGATGGCAAGTCATTAACAGGTGTGTGAAGATAAATTTGCAGGTCGTCAGCATACATGTGAGAGCAAGAGAAGGTAATTATTTTTATTATGTTGTTAATGAAGATACTAAGCAATAAAGGTGATAAGACACCGCCCTGGGGGACTCCATCCATGACTGTTGACCACTCAGAGGCGTCATCCTCGACCACAACACGTTGTTTACGATTATGCAAATAGCTTCGGAACCATGCCACTACGTTAGGGGAAAAATTCATAGAGATCAGGAGTTGCAGGAGAATATCATGATCAACGGTGTTAAAAGCATTAGTAAAGTCCAACAGTGTTAAAATTGTTAATTCTCCGCTGTCCATGGCGCGACGAATATCGTCGGTTACCTTTATTAATGCTGTTGAGGTGCTATGGCCAGGACGGAATCCAGACTGCAGGGGGTTAAAAAATTCTAACCTGTTTAAGAAGCTTTCAACCTGATGATGGACTAGACGCTCCAGTACTTTTGACAAAAATGGCAAAATAGAGATTGGTCGATAGTCTTTACAAGATTGTGGGTTAGATTTTTTGGGTAAAGGGATAATTTTAGCTCTTTTCCATGATTCTGGAAAAGTACCTGTTAATAATGAGTTATTAAGTATATCAGTTATAATGGGACAAATTATGTCTACTATTGGCACAATCATGTTTCGACCAAGTTCATCGCTACCAACAGCACTGGATGAAATCGACATTATATTTTTCTTAACCTCACTGAAAGTAACTGGTCTGAAACAAAAAGGAGAATAACCTTCAGGAGGCTGCAAAGATAGATGGTGTAAGGTCTTAGTCTTGTCAGTCGCACTCAGTGCTGTTGATGGCGATGAGAAAAATTTATTGAGTTCCTCAAGTCCTGTGTTGATTGGAACCTGCCCACTTCGATTAGCTATGCCCAGCGACTTTAAAAATTTCCAAGTTTTAGCTGTCCCACCACTTTCTACCGACGAATGAATGTAGCGCCTCTGTGCATCTCGACACATGGTGTTACAGCGATTGCGAATTTTGATGTATTTTTCGTGATGTTCGTCAGTTCTATGTCGTCTGTAAGCAGCCTTGGCACGGTGTTTGCTAGTTATTAAATCTTTAATTTCATTAGATAACCAAGGTGCAGGTAAATGTTTTAATCTAACTGGCTTAAGAGGTGCATGGGTGTCGTACAGTTTTGTAATCATGGATGTAAAAGATTCTATCTTATCATCGATGTTATCGGCTGAAGTAACCGGTGACCAATCCAGACTTTGTGCATCAGCACGCAACTTATCCAAGTCGATTCCGATAAAACTACGAACCATACGCGTCTTATGTTTCAGTTTGGGCGGTTTTATCTTACATGATGCAAAAATGAGATCATGACACGAGAACATGTCAGCATTGTACTGACCATGTTTGGAAGTAACTGTCGAGGATGCTACAATTATCACATCTAGAAGAGATGGTTTACTGTTGGGAGCACAATGGGTTGCATTTAAAGGTAGTAATTGCATATTACATGAGTTTACGATAGAAACTAGCTTGTTGCACCTAGTATCATTTTTGAGTAAGCATGTGTTCAGATCTCCCATGATTACTGTATGCTTATATGCCGGTGTTAGTTCTTCAAGTAAACTTTCAAAAGCTGTAAAATAATTAATCTGGGAAGAAGGACAGTACAGGACACCAAGTAGTACCTTTATGTGACACAGTGTTACTTCTATAAACAAATGTTCTGGAGCATTTGCTGGTGGTGGCTGATTGGATGAGCTTATGTGGGAAAAGGAAATATCAGAGCGTAAATAAATTGCAACACCACCACCAGTTCGTCCAGTTCTGTCATTGCGAATGAGCTGATAACCGGGTAAGTCATAACATTGGGAAGGGAGACATGGTTTAAGCCATGACTCGGATACCAGTATTGCATGAATATTTAATTGTGTGTGAATAACGCCAACATATCGGAATAGTGGGCTGGAATGCTCTGTGCGTTAATGTGGACAACATTTAATTTGTTAAATTCTTGTTGAAACTCTAAGGCCAAAGATTCATTAAGCGGGATTAAAGATTCTGTGCTATAAAATGAGCAATTTGATGAGGAACATGATGTAAAATCAATACTTTCACTACTTGAATTTAAATCCATAGGTACTTAAATAATATTAAAAAAATATAATACAATACTAAATAATAATATAAAAATAGTATACAATAACACTAAAATAAACTCTAAATACGTTTCTAGTAAGGTGCAAAGCTACCAGAGCCCACCCCAATAATGAACCTAAAGTTGTTTACATTTCACACTTTTTGCATTAATAATGCTTAATTAACTATATTATGTTTTATTTGTAAACTAGTCTACGTAATAAATCTTCAAATGTCTTTCTATATTAATTTATACTAAACAATGACTAAACACGATAATAATATTATTATGATATGTTAATCTTATACATATGCAAAATTGAAATCTTCTTCTTTCATAACACATCACTTGTCAGTTAATCATTTGCCACAACTTGACAGTTTACTGTTTATGACGTGATGTTATCTGTGGTCACTGATCTGTCAACGGAGCTGTCAACTGTCAAGTGTCAAGCTATTAACCTTCAATTTTGTCTAACCTAAAAATAATCTCTACGCCAACCAAACAAATATTTAGCAAATACCTTAATAAATGTTTACAGATAAAAATAAATTAAAGCACAGTAAAATACTCTATACTACCTGCATTAAAAAGCATAGATGAGAAGCAGGAGAGGAAATGAACAAGAATGCAACTTAACATGCTCTAATAATAAAGTAGGTATTAGCAATGCCAAATACAAAAACAATCATGAAATCTGCGAAAAAGCAAGTATATTTCATTACAAAATATAGCAACGATCTTAATGTATTATAAGTTTTCTAACATTTAAAACTTGTATGAAATATACCTGCTAAAAGCTATATTAATGAAAGTTTTGATGATTGAAAGCAAACATTTTAAGCAGTGTAGTATGAATCAGCAGTCAGCAATTATAGCAAATGAAATACTAGTTAAATATCAAAGCAAATACTATATACTATATAATTAAATATTTTGTAGTAAATTAACTATTTATTTATAATATATATTTTAGTGTTTTACTCTATTTTTTAGTGTTTAAATATTAAGTGCTAAATTTACTAAAAAAATGGCACTGATTTAAAGGAGCAGTTGTAAATTGCAGTTTTGGTAAGTTAAAAATTATAAATGGCACGTTTAATAACTAGTTTAGCAGTTAAAACTAAGCAGTAAAGTAAACAAAAATGAGTAGTAAAAAATTATGAAATGGATAATTGAAAACATTATTGAACAGTAAAATAATTAAATGGTCAGTAAAAATTAATGAATGAGCGGTTACGTGTGGGCAGTAACAAATCGGGATTTGTCAGTAAGAAATCTCATTCTAAGAAGTACTTTAAACAATGAGGCGGCAAAATATAATAAAATCGGCCAAGTGCGAGTCGAACTCACCCATGAAGGGTTCCGTGCCGTTATAAAGCGAAAGTATAAGACGGTCGCCGGCTGCTGCCGCAGCACGTTCGCTGCGCTCGCTCGGCTCCCTCTGCCGTTGTGGTCTAAGTTCTAACCTAACCTAACCTACTCTTGGACTTTCTGGATTGTGTTTGTTTTTTTTTTTTGGTGGGGGGCTGCGCCCCCCGAGCCCCCCTTTTCCCCCCGCTTCGGTATCCGTGGTTAAGTAGGCCTTCTGTTAAGTCGTTATCGAACCGCTCGTTCCATCATTTTTACCGCTCATTCATTTATCGAACTGCTCATTCCATCTTTTTTACCGCTCAATAGTTTTTTTATTACCGTCCATGTTTTACAGCCACAATAATTAATCAACCGCCAGAAAATTAAATAACAGCTCAATATTTTTTTCAACTGATCATAATAACATCTCAAATATTTAAATAACTGATCAAAAAATTAGTTCCCAAAAAAAATTAAAAACAAAAAAAAAAATTAATGTTTAAATATTTTGAAGTAAATTTTTTTGCAGGAACCTAGATAATTACTATTTTAAACTGAAAAACAACTCAAACCTGTTAAATATTTTCGTATGAGAAAATGATTTTGGAATTACGTATGTATGAGAATTTCGAGGTTACCCGGCCCCTTAACTAGTATTATTGGTTTATTGTGTGGGTAGCATGAATGAAAAAAAAAATTAATTAATAAAACTTTATTGTCTCTTATATATCTATACTAATATAATATGATAATAACAGATTTTCCATTTTTTAAAAACTGTACGAAAATAAAAAGGCGTAATCATGGCATAATTCAATTTTTAGTTATGGGGTGTGTTCCCAAAGTGCTTTCCGACGTCAGGACAGCCAATCAGAATCGTTTAATTGCACTGGCTAATATACTGCTTACAGCTGTTTTAGAACTTAGAAGACTTATTTTTTTCATTTTGTACGTACAACAATGCTTGTTTGTTTTTAAATTTAGATTATTTTGTACACGCTAACGAAGACTAACTTCTACAAAGGCCCAATTACTTCAATTAACAGTAGGCACCAAGTCTTCATTACGCCAAGTTTTCTCAGAATAATTGACTGACTGCTAAGCAACAATTTGAGAGTGTAAATGGATGGGTGACCAGAGTGATAAATTTAGACTCTTGAAGACTAAGATTCGTCCATATTATTATTATTTCAGGGAATAAGGATCTTCGCAAATATTATGTGTTAAGTATTTTTAAACTTACTTATCTCATATCTGAGATAGGGGTAAAAATGAAAAGCAAATGTTACGATATTTCAAAAATCCATAAAATAAATTAATTAAAAATAAAAAACCCGACTGCAAAAATGTTAACTAAAAAGAACGAAACAAGACCTAATTCTGCCGAAGGCATCGAATCCATGTTTTAATTGATACGACTCTTGCTTACGAGTTTCATGCCAGGATAAATAGAAGGTTACATAGAAAAATATAGAAGAAGAAAGTGGATAATAAAATGCAGTCGGAGGCATGTCGTACCAAGTTTAACATTAATTCATAAATCATAAAATATTATGCCTCCGACGTCCTTCGTTTGGCGAAAAAAAAACTTACACCTTTGCAGTGGTATGGCGGCCATTGGGCGCTGTCGGAAAAGTATGGCAAGGTGATTTTCGTGAATGGCTACTCGACGATGTTTAGCTATGCAAAAATTAGCCTGGTACAAATGGTTCAATTTTTTTATTAAAATTAACGTATTCGCGTCGGTATGGCTGGCTGTAAGCCGCACCCGACAAGTATGGCATTTCGCTTTCGCCTACTTATTTTTTTTCGACTATCTGAAAATACAAGCATTTTTGTGGAACAAATCGTTCGACACTCGTTATTTATCCGACACGTTCGATTAACGCCCACGCGTTTGGGCTGCCAGTGCGAGCGCTATGACCATCATTTTCCTTTTTGCCTTTACGTAATTATACCCCTGTAAAACCGCCATACTGGCACAAATCATCAAGAATTTTGTGTCACTATCTCCAGGCCTAATAGGTTTGGTACTGTTTCAATGTATGTTTCTAGTTTTAAGTACCAAATCATTGTTTTTTTTAATACTTTGTCATTGAATTTTCATCTTGTTTCAGTAATGTCAGTAAATTTTTAATTAATAATGGATTTATCCATGCAGGCGGATTTTGGTTATTTCTTATTTTATTACTAGCGGTCGGCCGCGGCTCCGCCGACGTGGATGTCGGTGAGCTCTGCAAAAAGCATACCCAGGAAAGACTCGGTCAGCAAAATGATTCCCAGGTCAATTCACAGACTCCGACACTTACATCGACGACGCAGTCATTATACGCATGCTGCACTCTGCAATTATTGTCTTCCTCCCGCACGCGCACGTCCGTCTTGGTGACGCCAAATATCGTAATATTTTAATTTCGCCATAATTTCAAAACCAAATGTCCAATTTTATTCATTCAAAGACCAAATATTATCTACATAAACTGTACTTAGTAATGGAATAATTTATTTTGATAAGGATTAAAAGAATGAGTAAAATAAATGCGTTTAAATGTAGTCCAAAAAAATTTTAAGATTTTTAAATAAAAAAATGATTATTGTGCCTCACTCTGACATAGATAGGTATAGTGTGTCGCGGACTTTTTTGTAGATATTTGTAAGTTCTACAATTACTTAGAATTTTATGGTTCTATCTTTTATAGTTTAGGCAGCGTACGTAAAATAAGTAACTTTTCTGGTTGATTTTTTACACCTTGCGTCCGAAGAACCCAAATATCTTATGGAACCTTATTTTTTCCAAAATAAAATTCAGCCTATGTTCAGCAAAAATAATGTAGAATTCCAATGGTAAAATAATTTTTCAAATCGGTCCAGTAGTTTCCGAGCCCAACAAACAAAAAAGCAAATCTTTCCTCTTTGTACTATTAGTGTAGATTTATCGTTCGATTTAATATTAAAACTTCAAGTTATATATATATTTAGAATCAGTGTTTAAAATTCTTTATTTTGATACCCCACTCGATATGCTTATTAAATTTTTATTTTTGTTTACCTCACGATATGGCGTCAAACATCCGCCATTTTGGTTTTTTCTTAATGTCACCTATCTAAGAACCTGAACCTGACGACCTCTGTGGCTCAGTGGTAAGCGCGTTGGACGCTCAAGCCGGGGGTTGCGGGTTCGAATCCCGCCGACGGAACAAAAAGTTTTCAATGTTCCCGGGTCTGGATGTGTATTAAATATATGTATGATATAATAAAAATCTTAAATATATGTATAGTATAAAAAGTATTAAATATATTTCCGTTGTCTGGTACCTGTAACACAAGTCCTTTAGGTACTTAGCACGGGGCCAGACTGACGTGGTGTGAAGCGTCCATAGATAAAAAAAAAATAAAAAAAAATAAAAATAAAAAGAACACTCGGGCTAATAAGACAAATCTAACGATACCTCAAATGTGAAAATCCGTTTAGCCGTTCTGAAGATACGAGGTAGTAAAGAATATTACATACATAGAAGATACGCGCTAAACACATAACCTTCCTGGCAGTCGGGTAAAAATCCAATGAATATAGAGTCAAAAAATCTTTAGAAACGTCTTCTATATATATCAGCTTACCACTCGCCAGACCTTAGACAGTAGACACCCCTGTCAGTCTTTGCAGGCCTAAATACTCGCCGTTTTTCTGTGAGCCCAAACAGTCAAACCTCCCAATCCCACGGTAATCAAAGAAACCTTATATCAACGAATCTAAGGAAATGAGCAAAAAACCCTTTTGATTCAGTTCGCTACATTTATTCTTCCCACAGTGCATAACGACCGACTGCCGTTGACCCCTGATCACCTGGAAAATCTTTGAAACGGAAGTTCTTTTTACAATTGCTATTTCACCCATCCAGCTTATTCTGACCTCTGATTCTAAAGTGGTTGTTGGATTAAACAGATCAAGTTACGCTGGCATGGCTTTGGCTATTTCATCCAGCTTACACTGACCTCTCTGTGAGTAGTGGGGGTATGATTAGGTAGGTCAAGTTACGCTGGCTTCGCTTGCCAACTGTCATCTTTTGAAGTTCGTTGAAATTGAAAATATGATTGGATGACCGTTGAAATGAAGTCATTCGTTCTTCCGGGTTCAATTTAATTTTCTATGTGATTTCAGCGTAAGGGTCGGCTCACATTGCAACGCATTTTTAACATACAGTCTGTCAAGAATGAGTAGCCGCAGTACAAAATTTTCTGAACGTAATCACGCTCAAAAGGTTTTTTCTATTGTATTTCCACAGAGAACGCTTCAAAATTGTGTACAGCGCCTACTCTCTTTAGGGTTCCGTACCCTAAGGGTAAAAACGGGACCCTATTACCTAAGACTTCGTTGTCTGTCTGTCTGTCCGTCTGTCCGTCTGTCAGTCCGTCTGTCTGTCTGTCTATCTGTCTGCCCGTCTATCTGTCTGTCTGTCAGGATGGAACTCAAGAACAGTAATAGCTAGAGAGTTGATCACAGATTATGTAAATATCTGTTGCCGCTATAACAACAAATACTAAAACAAAATTTTGATCTATTTTTGTGCAGAGAACGCTTCAAAATTGTGTACCTACAGCATGTACTCTTTTTTGACAAGCTATACATGGCTATACTCTCAAGTCTCAGAGCCCTCCATAGTTATGGTTTTGTGTTTGGCTGTAGTTGTAGATTTTTTTTATTGCTTAAAATCATAACTGACCATTACTTTACTTCACAAGAATATTATGTCCATTGTTATTTCACGAACTAGCCGCCCGCGGATCTGGACTGCCTGTTCCCAATACGTTTTTTTCTTCATTTTTTAAGACTTGCAATTATAAAAAATTACAAATTGTTATCAAATAGTAATAAATTCACAAGTTGTGTCATTACTTCATTAATATGCAAACAATTTCGAAACATTAACCACCTCGAAATTAATATAATATCTTATAATATCACCCACATGTACCGCCGGGGAAAATAATGCTTAGCAATTTAATCGTTTTCAATTAATAACGTTTATTTAACAATAAAACATCACATTACACTACAGTAAAACGATACACATTACAAATTTACAATAAGTATGTATAAAGAAAAATAAAAAAATAAAAATTATTATAATCACATATTACGTACATTAAAAATAAAAAATAGTAGCATTGCATAATAATAGCATGAGGATCGGTACAAGCAGTGCATTGTTATGTCTTAAATTTTTGTCGAACGTCGTTTTAGCACAACTTTACAATCGCACATGCTGTCTCAAGAGCGAGCTGCTAAACAAAATATTTCCACGGGTGTACGTGTGTGTAAATTATCACATTTGCATAAGCCACGTTAGTAGAATTGTTCGCTAAATGAACTCGAAGTGATCCCACTTATATAGATATATAGAAAGGCGTACGAAGTAGCGTAACTTCGAAGTGGTTACTTCGGTGGGGCAACTCCGAAGTTCTCAACTTCCAACACAAACTCGGGAATATTCATGTGCGTAAATCACTTAGCATTTATTATTATAACAAACATCGCGCCACAGTTGACGGTGTTTCGCTTGTACTGGTCGCATCGTTGGAATTATCACGGTTAGATATCACTATCGCGTACATCAGTGGTTCTCAAACTTTTTTATGGTGGAACCCTTTTAAGAAGTGTTGAAGGCCCTCAAAAAAAGTTTCTATGCTGGTGTCTGATGAGTGACGACATCTTTGAAAACAATATTTTGTGTATAGCACATTTTAAGAATGGGCATTGTCCAAAAAAAATCACATGTACTTTTTATATTTTTTTTCGTTAAAATAGGGTATTTTAAGAATATAAATTTAATAATTTTGAAATTCTTCGGCTAGTTTTTTCTCAATAAATTTTTAAAGTTTCGCTCTGACGTCATCATCGTCAATCGACATCGACAATCTTATTTATAATGGCTGGTTCGTGAAATGCAAGTTATCATTATGTGAAAGCTGATACGAGAAGCTTACCAAAGGTTCGAAACGTAATGTTGGTCGAATTTATTGCTAATTTAACGCCATTGAAGGTCAAACTAAGGTTAAACATATTTGTTCAAAAATATAAGTAACTAATGGGTATTTTTTTCGTTTATATACAGAAAAACGATCACTGACCTTATTCCTCGAAATGTTTTTGTAATAAGCAAAATTAAAAAAAAAATGGATAATCCCCATTGCTGGCGTGCAGTATAATACATAATAACAATAACTCTGGTAAGGACGTATTCGTAGTGTCTAAATAATATATGAAATAAACATTGTTTTTAATTTCTAAATTATTTGTAGCGTTAAAAAATGTAAAAATGTGATTTCCCGTACCGGGAATCGAACCCGAGCCTCCTGGGTGAAAGCCAGGTATCCTAGCCACTAGACCATACGGGAGATGGAAGTTTTGACGAAATTGTGCAAAGGAATCTAATCAATTGTTTTTATTCTTTGACATTGAAAATTAAACCATCTAACCGACTACGGTTAATTAATATCTTACATTTTGTTTCAGGCGTACACGCCCACTGGATTTGAGAAGTACGGCTACACGTGCACGGTCGCCGACTATAGAGTCAACTACTCCGTCTGGGACACCTCGGGTAAGTCTATCACACTCTTAACAATTACTTAACTTTAATTTAACGAAGTATAAGACAGTACTTTTTTGGTAAAAAGTGGGCCCCGTGCGAGTTTCTCACGCCGGTTCTTCTCGCCGCGCCGGGTTAGTTCCCGAACCGGTGCGGTGGCATGGTACCATGTAGGACGTTCTGAGACTCTCAGAACTCTCAGACTCTCAGACTCTCAGACTGAGAGTATTTGATTCAAATCTATTCAGAAATAAAACTTGTAAAATTCTGGAGTTTATATAAACTATTCATTAAATTAAAGTTAAGTAACTTTAAATCTCTGTGAGCGCAGCTCAAACTCTTTCTACTAAGACGTGTGCTGTAGACTGTAGTATTTTCAGTATAAAAAATCTGTCAGTTTGACCCAGAAATCGTCTTAGCGAATTTTCATGAAAATTTGTTTAGCGGTTTAAGCGCAAATCATAATAGAGTGACATAGTCTATCGCGCTGGAACCTTACATTTTTCGGGATAAAAAACCATCCCATGTCCCGGAACTCAAAGTATCTGCATGACACATAATTTCAATATAATTATCAGTATAGCGATCACCTGAAAAGTCTTTGGAACGGAAGTTCTTTAAAATACAATAATTGCTATATCATCTTTCATCCAGCTTGTTCTTACCTCTGTATCTAAAGTGGCTGTTGGATTAAGCAGATCAAGTTACGCTGGCCATGCTTTGGCTATTTCAACCTTTTCAAATATTCATAATTTTCGAGATAAATAACTATCCCATATCCCGGAACTCAAAGTATCTGCATGACACATTTTCATTATAATTATCGGTAGAGCGAGTTAAGCGTAAATTGGTGACAGACACACTTCCTATTTATAATAAATATATTGTATCAAAATATTTTTATTGATGAATAAATACACAAAACAAAATTTTACTGTACATAATTTCCAAACTTTTTCACCAAACACTTTCCACCAAACTAAATGGGAGCTTGTTAGATATTTCGGCGAATCTTCAACACCAGCTTGACCTGCGGGCCAATTATTGTAGTTTTTGACCCCAATCTCAACTTCCGGGGCTATGTATATTCTGGGCTTTTATACCTCATTTCCAGCGAGAAATTCTGAGATTACGATTCTGAGCGGGACTTTCTGTATAAATTTTGTTAAGCTCTACCAGGCTCTAATGCATAGGTAATAACTAATAAGTGTATATAAAATATTGCATATTTTAATTTTTAAGTTTTAACCCACCAGTCACCTAGCGGCAGTCGGCTGCCGCATAACAATTGAAAATATATTGTATCTGCGATACCCACGATGGAGGTGTTAAACACGGGTAGAGAGGAGACTAGCGACTCAATCCATACTTAATACGTCTTACTTATTAGTTATTGTAAAATATGCGAAAGTGTAATTTGTCTGTCTGTTACCTCTTCACGCTCAAACCGCTGGAACGATTTTGCTGAAATTTGGCATGGAGATACTCTGAGCCCGAGAAAAGGACATAGGATACTTTTTACGGAAAAATGTACGGTTCCCGCGCGATAAACGAGTTTTGGCGCGAGAGTTGGCGTGGGTACATGCATGTAAATTGTAGAATGTAGAGACTAGAGACTCTAGAGAGTATTACAACTTAAATTAAATTGCTTAGTCAACAAAATAATGTTGTATGTCTGAAAGCTCTGTGCAACAGTCCCACGCCCACAAAACGCGTTGGCCACTCGTGGGCGAACATATTTTGATAGTGGGCTTTATGATAACAAAATATCGTAGGTAGCATTTGAGTAGTCATAATGCTACTATTATTGTTTCATAATGATCGGTCTTTGTATCGCGGGCTCTACACTCGCGGCGCGAAAGCCCGCGAAGGCCGCGAACCACGAGTGTGGAGGGTTTCGCAGCTTCGCGTTTGCGCTTCGCGGCTTCGTATTTGTTCGCATCGTGTTCACGGCGCGTGGCATCCGTGAATCGCGGCCGTAATTCGCGCCGCGAGTGTAGAGCCCGCATATCTTATTTCTTTAATATCAAGGTCAGCAACATGTATAAATAGAATATTATGATTTGTTATTTCGCGACTGTTTGTATCGCCGAAATAGCTCAGTTGGGAGAGCGTTAGACTGAAGATCTAAAGGTCCCCGGTTCAATCCCGGGTTTCGGCAGTTTTTAACTTTTTGTATTTTTTTCTATTATTTTATAATATATCAAATCATATTATAATATATTATAAAAATAGAGTTCATCAAAATCCATATCATTAATGTGAAAGTGTGTCTGTCTGTCTGTTACGCGCCCAAGCCAGGAACCAATTTTGCTGGGTATGGACTATGAAGATACTTTGAGTTCCGGGAAAGGACATAGGATATTTTTTATCTTGGAAAATGTACGGTTCCCGCGCGATAATCGAATTTGCCGCAATGGAGTTGCGGGCGACATCTGGTCTTTTAAAAACGTATTTACAGTTAAAAATTTGTGCAATCAAGCTTATAGAGAACAACAGCTGTTTTTCTTATTAAATTAATACGACACAGTTTCTATGACTGACACTGATGAGTCGCAAACACGTTAACACATTACCCTCCTTACCGCAGTCGGGCAAAAACTGGAATACCGGTGTTGACAGTTAGTACGATGTAGCACATGTACACTTTATCTGTCTTATCAGAAATGATAATGAAATTGGAAAGGTTGTTGATGATACTGAGTTTATTCTTATTTCTTTTTTTGTGGTGATAGTGGGATAAGCAATAACAATAGTCAGCTACGTATTCGTAACGCTATTGGATGTAAATTGTATTAAAAAATCAGGAAGGAGCAGCCGCGACGCGAGCAGACAGCAGACGCTAAAGGTACGCACAAATTGTGACGGGTGTGTGGCGCAGTGGGGCAAATTTTATGACCAAGTGCGCACTGTCATTAAACTTGTATGAAAAATGCGGCCCGCCCCTCTGCCCGTCACAATGTGCACGTACCTTAAAGGGGGGGCATATCGTCCCCTGTAGTAAAATTACTTAATCCGTTCAGTAGCTTGAGCGTAAACTACTACAACTCATGTTAAGCCTGTTACAGACTTAGCTATAATATATATTAATATACCGTACTATAATATATATTTTAGTAGCTACCACACACGTAATAGAAATATATATTATAGCTGTGTGCGGTCACGCGAAAATTAGTATAGAAAATATATTAGTAATATGCCTAGCTATAAAAATATTAATATATATTATAGCTAAGTCTGTGACGGGCTTTAAAGACCGTGGTCCGTGGCATTTATGAAAGGTGTGACAGACGTACGAACTTAAAGTACACGGGTTTCAAGTTCGCGAACTTACTCGGCTCGCGTCGGTGACACACGAGAATCGCTCACACTGAATTACCATGCCTCCAGGCTCGCGGCTCGCGGCGCGCGGCTCGCGGCTCGCGGCTCTTTGCTGACAGGCGATTAAGATCGTCGAGCCATAAGTCCGCGTGCTTACTCGCGTGTCTGTCACCCACTATAACTCCACATTTTATGGTACC
Organism: Polyommatus iphigenia; assembly: GCA_963422495.1. Taxonomy (NCBI): domain Eukaryota; kingdom Metazoa; phylum Arthropoda; class Insecta; order Lepidoptera; family Lycaenidae; genus Polyommatus; species Polyommatus iphigenia. The sequence continues at coordinate 36,918,506 of OY730183.1, forward strand.
ATAAAGTTTAATCACATATCACAACTTGGACTGTAACCTTTATTTTGTACAGGCACATCGTCGTACGACACAGTGCGTCCGCTGGCTTACCAGGACGCGCGCATCTTCGTGCTGTGCTTCAACATCGCGGAGCCAGATACCCTCGCCAACGCCGCTGCTAAGGTAAGCCTTTAGACTGGCCATGGACTGCAAGTTGCAGTCGGGACCGACTGCTCTAGAGCGGGACCGCGTTGAACGACTACACCTACCGCTCAAGAACTGCTCGAGCGGTCCGCAGCGATATGAATTTAGTATGGAAACTGCAGATCTTGGAGCCAGACACACTCGCCAACGCCGCTGCTAAGATAACTGATAAGCCTTTAGGGTCAGCAAACACTACAATGTGACACGGAGATATTGTGTATAGCAACACTACTAGCTGCAGTCATAATACCTACGATTAGCATAATATTATGTGCAGCAGTAGCATTTGGGAGACGCCGAAGGCAAATATAATGGATAGCAACTTTTTTAGCACTACCAGCACCCTGGGTGCCCAAGAAATCTCGCCCAGGTGCTTAAACCGGCACTAATTATGTGTATCTACCGGGATCCCGCTATTTTAAAGAAACATTAACAGCTGCTTTATTAGATCTAGTACGTTTTTAGGGTTCCGTACCCAAAGGGTAAAAACGGGACCCTATTACTGAGGATTGTTCTACTGCATTCTAGTTTCTACTACTACTCCATTCTACTATAGTCCGCGCGGAACTAGTTGGCCGCTCTGCCGGTATGTGAGTAGGTATATGGGCAGAGCGGCCAACTAGTTGCGCGCGGACTATACAGGGTGCAATTTAACCTTCCTGTCAAATTTTGATATATTGATCCTTGTTAAAAATAAAAATACACGTATATTTTCTTTTATAGTCACTCGGTACTAAAATGTTGAGAAATAGCTTCCGAAAGTTATCCTAAAAATGGACACGATGCGTCGACCGCGCGTGAAGTGCCCCCGCGCGCGCCTCATCCCGCGTCACCCCCTCTCATCCCCCCGCGCCGTGAGTGACCATTCTGCAACGATTTAAAATGGGATAAAATATGTCATTGAAAAAAAATAACACCCAATTTTTTTTGATTAAATGGAGAGTCCATTTAACCAAAAAAAATGATACCTAAGCCCTAATGATACCTAAGCCCTGGAAAAAATTTGGCAGGAAGGTTTAATTGCACCCTGTATATAATTGACTTTCCTCATGTTATCATTGTCATCCGATCTATTTATTTGCCTAACTGCCTTGATTGCTTTTCTGTATTTACCTGTATTCACCATTAACCTCCCATTCCAGTGGTACCGTGAAGTGCGCACACACGGGGGCGCGGCACCGGTGCTGCTGTGCGGCTGCAAGGCGGACCTCAGACACGACAAGGAGACCCTCACCATGCTGTCCAAACTGCGCACACACCCGGTCACTAGCGAAGAGGTAAGCCAAGTTGTTCGTTTAGAATGGTCCACTGCATGGAAAGGTTTTATCTAATCAAAGTATTTATTAAACGCAAAAATGTTAATGTAATCACGACATCTAATCCCATGCTAAGTAAAGACTTGTGTTGAGGCAGGTCTCTGCTTAAATTATGTTTAAGTGACTCATGTTTTAAAAAATCTAACCAGGGCTTTTTGTCAAGTACCATTCGTTTATTTCAACAGGGAAGTCAAAAACAGGTTTTTGTAAATTAAACAACTAAATACTCGTACACTAAGCTTAAATCAACTCAAATGAATGAGGAAAAACAAAACCAAATTAAATCCAGCGTCCATTTATTTAACAAAACGTTCATAATATTAAAAGCAACAAATGCCTGTTTTAAATCATACGTGAAGATAATGGGAAACAATAAAATGTATTGAACACTCATTGGTCAGTGAATATATTGTAATGCTAACATTTGGGTCAGTGAACAGATGTATTGATTCATGGCCACTTCTCGTTACAATTGTGACTATGTGGGCATAGTTTTACATTGTCCCTGACACTATATTGTTGGTTTAATTGAATAGTTTCAAGTCCAGTAGCTCTTTATTATTTAGAGCTATACTGTACTCGGCGAAACATGGCGGTAGCGGTCATTGACTCCCTGTCAAAAACTTGTCATTTTCTATATAAACCGCGATTGACAATGAAGTGTCAGATGTTGTCAATCGTGGCTTTGTCATTTTCTACTTAAACTTGTCATTTTCTATATAAACCGCGATTGACAATGAAGTGTCAGATGTTGTCAATCGTGGCTTTGTATAGAAAATGACAAGCTTTTGACAGGGAGCCAATGACCGCTACCGCCATGTTTCGCCGAGTACAGTACAGTATAATCAAAATAGTTATGTCCTTTTTATGTACTGCCGCTCCCTATCGTTAGGTAAACTGTACTTATTTACTAGAAACAAGTTAAGGAACTGTAGAAAACAAACTACAACAACATACATTTTGCATAACTCATAACCTTCTAATGTTTTTGACGAGAGTTGTATCTATTTTACAGCGTAATTGCTGATTAACCAGTTGCTTGATAGTCAATCAAAAGCTCTAATTAAAATTCCTGAAAAACAAGAAACCAGCAACAAATTGCTGGTTTCTTGTTTTTGGGAATGTGCGCAATAAACTTGCTGGGAACTGGCCCCTTAGACAAAGTATCTTTCGTGAAAAACGATGACGAAATTCGTTATCAAAATGTATGGGATTTGACATAAGTCATCGCTAAATGACATTTCACTTGCGAAGACTAATGTCAAATCCCATACATTTTGATAACGAATTTCGTTATCGTTTTCAACGAAAGATACTTTGTCTAAGGGGGCTGGTGTCGGCAAAACGAAACTTGCGACCTATAATATACTTTTTCTACTCTTAAGAATAATTATTTTGCACATCACAATATTATTTACAAACAGACGAAAGAACGGATACGTCATACATTATCTAATATAATAATTATTAATTAGTCTGACATTATATTGTGTGATGTCAAAAAAGGACCCCAGCTTAGCATTAGCAGCGGGTCTGCTGCACTTATGTTGTGCTTAATATACCACAAATAATGTGCTGCTGGAGTAATTAATCCGAATCGTGTACTAATTATTTACTTGACAAGCACTTATAGTTCCTACACCGATAATACCAATTCCACCTTCTTCTCCAGGCCTTATCCGTAGCTCGGCAGCTGGGTGCGGTGACGTACGTGGAGACGTCATCCCGCGCCTCCGCCAAGGGGGTGAGAGACGCCTTCGAGGTGGCAGCACTGGCAGCTCTGGGGAAGTTAAACAAGCAACAGATCAAACAACAGGTAAAATTGAGAGTATGTAGGAGGATGTACTTGTTAGTGAAATCAGCAATATTTTGGCTGCATTTGATGAGTTTTATGAGAAATGCTGCATCAAAAAATAGTAGTAGAACTTGTTTAAATTAAAATGACGCGCCCCACCACTTCACTAGTTGATATAAATGAAAAATTTTGTACTGTGAATACGAGGGGCGCGTCATTTTAAGTTTGACAAGCCCTAGTAGATGTTTTAAAAAACCTGCAAAGCCATAGTCAATAACACAAATCAAAACATTCTAGTGATAACCTCTTTATCAATTAATGTTATTTTTAATTTGATAGTAAAAATCGATATTGTTATAGCATTATAACAGATAACTTTGTCCACAGAACCAAGTGGGCCGAAGCAAAAGCAAGCGCGACCTGAAAGCCGAGCTAAAAGGACGAGCGAAAAGCTGCTGCGTCATGTGATCCGTGGCCGGCCACCCCTCGCGGTGGCCGCACGACTGCTAGACCACCGCGGAACCTGAACGGAACCGGAACCAGGCCAAAAACCTCTTCAAAGTCTCCGACTTTCTGCAACTATACACGTGGTATAGTACCGGGTGTGAACACGACCCCTGTGGTACTCCCGCGAAAACTTTTTGATACTGTGTAACGAAGACACGGGACACGTTTGGCGTTTTATACTGTCAAATAAAATTAGGGTACGGTGAAGTTTTATAATACGAGAGAGCAGATAGAAGGTAAAATGCGGAGTCGGCCAGGGCCAAGCCTGTGATAACACAGTACATGCGTACTGGGATAGAGAATTACGGCCGTAGACGCTCATTATACAATTAGAGTAAGTTTACATGTTCGATAGTAGTTAAATGGGTGTTTTCATATACATAAATCGATGTTTATAGAGGCGTATGTAAATAAGGTGTGCTCAAGGAAGTTTTCTTTGTGATAAATATACGTAAATGCACAACGTTGGACAATATTTGAATTTTTGAGGTCCACCTTAGCGTCCATTGCTAGATTTTGTACTCGTATAGGTGTGTTATTTATAATTGTAGTTTACACATTATTGTTTGTAGCTGAAATTTTTAAATGTGACGATGTAAACTTAATTTTACATATGGGGAAACTTTTTAATAATATAGAGGAAGTGAAAAAAAAGTACACCTAAAGACGAATTCCTTGATCATTGAAATGTAAATACTAGACTAATGCATCCGAGAATTTTACACGAATCATTTAAATATAAACTAATTTTATCAGAACGTAGGAGCACTAGACAGACTTTCTGAGAACTAGCGTTTTAGTAATTAAAACTTCAGTGAACGAGTTGAATAGGAGCACATACAAACACGAGTTGCCGTGTAACTACACTTTGATTAATAATTTCAGTCGGTGGAATTAATTTGCAAATCCTTTTCTACCCATCTTTGTGAATTAAAGAGACTCTTATCATTAAAAGACGGAACATAACTAAAAACTGCGCCTTTTTCTTGGGATAAAACCTATCTATTTGTTGTTACAAACAGATTAAATATAAATTATACAAGACGAGCTATTGCCCGCGGCTTCGCTCGCGTTAAGAAGTATTATGATATACAAACTTTCATCCCCTATTTTAACCCCTTGGGGGTGGAATTGATCAAAATCCTTTCTTAGCGGATGTCTACGTCATAACATCTACCTGCATGCCAAATTTCAGCCCGATCCGTCCAGTGGTTTAGGCTGTGCGTTGATAGATCACCTGTCAGTCAGTCACCTTTGAGTTTTATATATTTAGATTGTGTTGCTAAAAGTATACAAGAGATTTAGAACGAAACTTTAAAAAAATAGGTACAGAAAAAAATGCCATTAAAAATATATTTCAGAAAGTCTGTCTCAGTGAGAACGCTGGGCTAAAAATTTTTAAACGATTTCATTATTACAGAAACTAAATTGTAAGATGACAAGGTAACAATCCGGTGTTAGCGACTAACACGGTCACAGAGCACAACGAAACTTGGTAGCAATATCGTCGTGTGTGAGTAAAAGAGATAACCAGTGGTAGGAAAGTATTTGTACGTGTTCGGCAACCGAACTATGTATTGACCACGAAAATTGGCAATAAAGTTGCGTCAATATACTTTTATAAACTGAGCAGTAGTTCACAAAATTAAAAAATAAACTTGAAAAAAGGACCAGTAACGTATGATTTCACAAATTTAAAATGCCAAAAAAGGCCAAAAAAACACGTTTGTTGTATGGGACCCCCCCTTAAATATTAATTTTATTTTTATTTTAGTATTTGTTGTTATAGCGGCACCGGAAATACACAATCTGTAAAAATTTCAGAACTCTAGCTATAGCGGTTCTTGAGATACAGCCTGGAGACAGACAGACAGACGGACAGACAGACATCGAAGTCTCATGAATAGGGTCCCGTTTTTACCCTTTGGGTACGGAACCCTAAAAAGGATCAGTAACGTTAAAACGTATAATATAATGATATATAAAATACTTATGTTCGACGTTTGACAACGTTTATGTCAATATTCTGATATGACGTGTGCAAAATGTCGGATTTTGGTCGGATTATTTACTGTATGTTATAGTAGCGCCCTCTGCTCCGACCTTTACGTAGTATTTTTATTCGCAACTCCAAATCCTGTTTCTTTGTGTTTTTATCTCGCGTTGAGTTAGTTGCCAACATCGGATTGTCACCTCTATTCATGTTTATCCTAAGGATAATTTTAGTGTAAGTGATATGTGATACGACTGAAGCGTAGCCTTAGTTGGAAACTGAAAGTTTAAAAATTCGCCTGTACCGTCAGAGAAATGGATTCATAGGTTGATGATAGGCAGATGATAGGCCTACGTGATTTGGTCGTGTTAAGTTACTGCCGCACTCAGAGCTAACTACAATTATTAAATGAAGATTTTGACATAAGCCCCATACATTAACTGTCAATTAATTCTTCATTTAATTACAATTTACAGCTGAGTAATTAACATTCGTATCTGAGTGCGGCCAGCGGCACTATGATATCTTGGCGACTTTGCGGAGGCCTCCCCACATGGGCCAATGATTGACCAATAAAAGCGATTATGGACGTGATTGTTCAAGATTTTCCATGCTACAGACATAGAACCTTTAGAAGAGGCATTCCATACAATCGTCAGCACGAAAATGTGTCACCCTCGAAATGAGTGAGCTCACTCATCTGAGAGCAGTGTGCCTAAGGACGCTGTGACAGTCGGACGTGTTTAATGCATTGATTACGTAAAATATGCATTGAAAGCGTAAAATGAGTGAAAGAGAAAGTAGTATATGCTATTACTGTAAGACAAAAAAGGACGACAATATTTTCTCGATACACATTTTGCATGCAAAAACATTGCTACAGTTTTGATGGCGTATGCCATATCCAAGTATTGACATCGTTGGCTATAGACAGCTTCGCAAATCGCAATCATGGTGTCATTATATCCATCGTGGTCAAACGTAGAAAGGAGAATAACCCGACCCAATTACGTAGATCCTCCTAAAAATCAATTTCTCTGACAGTACATAAATTAAATTGTATTAAACGGCATAATTGTTAGTGAAATGTTTTTATTGTGCTTTAGTTATTTTAGGTCGAAGCTTTAAATTTTAATGTTAGCTTTAATTATATTTATAACTTTATGTATTTAAAACGCACAAACAAAAAAGTTAACGCAAAAAACAATGAATACAGAATGTTCTAAAAAGTGTCAATAAAAATTTATGATGAAAATTACAATTATATTTAACTTTGAAAAAGAAAATTACATTTTTATTATTCAAACATTAAAATGTACTTAAACTTCATAACAAAAACTCACTCTTTTTTGCGTTATCTACTTGATGTTATACTTTTCTAAAACTGTAGTTTGCATTGATTATAAATATTATTATTAATCGAACAAAAATCGATTTTCTTTTCCATATTGAAAATTATTTGAAATTATTGTCACTTTTTGCCAACAATTAGTTTAAGCAAAACAACTGGTAAACAAAATCAGCCGTAGAACTATTCAAAAAATTAACTACGCTTATTTAAACGCTCTTTAAATAAAAGTGCAATATATTGTAAACTGTAAAAGTCACATATCAATGCTTTTTATTTTTATTGAAAAAAGTAAATTTTATTCAAAATTCCACCGATGAGCTTTGAAAAGTATAAAAAATATATTGTGACAAAGATATTATATTATTTAGTTTGTATAAAATACTTTCATAAATATTGTAAAAAAAATGACCGTACTACAATAATTATTATAGTACAATTTAAAAACTTTCTATTTTGAATAATTTATAATTTTCTTTGCCCTGTGCATTGTGCAAGAAATGGACGTCCAAGATTTTTTTTGTATGGATAATAAAAAATATTATTTTGTTGAGACTAAAAAAGACTACTTGTATAATTATTATATATGTATCCAGCATAAAATAAATATCCAAACAATCTTTAAAAACATTCATTCTATCCTTGCTAGTAACTAGCATGCACTTTTATACAGCGTGTTACTAAAAATTCCTAGTTGTAATTTATGTTATAAGTGTTGTCCTTTAAAAGATTTTTAGGAAATAATATAAAACCAACAATTATTTTAAAGTGCGCCTAACAATAAGCAACTTTTTTTAATATGTCAGACATTTAGTAACACTCTGTATAATGTCAGTTCATACGTCAGAATGTGAAGGCGATGTGACAGTTTTCTATGTGTAGTATCTAGTTCTCTTTGAATGTTGTTTCTAGAATATAGAGTTCAATGTTTTCTATTGGCTTTTTATTTAACCCCCCATTAATAAATTAATTAATAATAATTAATTTAATGTCCTTAATTTTATTATATAAATTATGATATAGCTGTGACTGTAGAATAGACTGCAGCATTTAAAGGCAATCAATGAAATTTGGTATGTTACAGATTATTTGAGAGACGGAACAAAGAATATATTTTGTTGCGGAAAAAAGTACGGTTCCTAAGCGACAAACGAATTCGACGAAACGGAGTTGCGGGCGTCATCTAGTTTCCTTTCTATAAGAATACCATTTTGAAGTTTAGTAAAAACGAGATTGCATCGATATCGAAGCTGCATTACCGTTAGATTAGCAGAATCAGGGTTCCGCCTAATTAAATTTCATCCCATGTACAGTGAATAAGTTGAACTTTTTGCCTCTTGTATCTGAGGGCCGGTTTGCATATTAAACAGATTTAATCCACTTTTACAACACTTACATAGTAACACGAAATTACAGAAATAACAGATAGTATCCACGCTAATATTATAAATGCGAAAGTGTCTGTCTGTCTGTCTGTGACCTCTTCACGCCCAAACCGCTGAACCGATTTTGACGTAATTTGATATTGAGAATTGAGATAAGTGTCTTTGTGTCCCGGGAAAGGACATATGATACTTTTTATCCCAGAAAAATGTACAGTTCCCGCGCGATAAACTAATTTTGGCGCGACGGAGTTACCCCAACTAGCAAATTAGTCCTATAACGAAAAGCCTAAATGTCATTTAGTCGTATAGAAATCTTATAGTTGTCTTTAAAGTTTCTAACGTCGTGTAACAATATATTAAACGAACAATATGTCGTATAAGAGTTTAGTCATTTAATTTAGTCCTGTAATCGTTAACACGACCAAATTATATGACTATCCTATAAATATCGCAGTTGTGACCTTTAAAATACATATTTGATGTTGTATAAAATTAATTTATATAACAATCATAATCTGGTTGTAATGCTGACCATAACACTACTCTTTATCAGTAATAAGATTTCTACATGGCTATCATGTGAGGTCCATATATTTAACTGTTATAAAATACATCTTTAAATAAACGTTTCTTACATGATTTTCGACTCTTTATATGACTATTATAAAATGTTTATAAGCCTAATCTTCATATTTTGCGAACTTAAATAACTTACTTAAGTTATGATTTTAAAATACTTTTAAAACTTACTGTTATAAAACATTTTAGTTATTTAATGATATTTTCATGTTTCTCTTTTACGACTTCGGCCAAGAAATAATCGGCCAAGTGTGATTCGGACTGGCGCACGAAAGGTTCTATACCGTTATAGAGCAAAAGTTGGCCAAAAATTGTTTTTCTTAAGGCACCCTTAAATATTTAATATTTTATTTTAATTTTATTATTAAATGACAAATATAATTGAAGATTTTGTGAATATTTTATGCACCTACTTTTTACGATCTATTATCAATATTAAAAAGCTTAAGAGTTAGTTAGTTTGATTGGACGCGCTAATCTCAGGAACTACTGATCGATATTTTTTTCGACATCAGAAATTATCACCATATTGAGAATTCGATAAAATGCATGGGTTTTCACTTTGTTACGGTACCCAAAAAATGGCAGATGATAAAATAAATAAATGGTAAGATATGCGACTTATAGTCATGAGACATCATATAAAAGTCATCATCATTACCTAAAATCGTGTAATTGTAAAAGTACAATTAATCTTAAATTAAATTAGATTCATAAATATAATTTTGCAATTATTCGAAAGAGGCGTTAAGTATTTGTTAAAAAACGTATATACAATCGTCGAGAAATTTTATTTCCCTAAGAAATGTAGATATTGATACCGACTAACACCAAATACATTATAGTCAATAGCATTCATTCAATAATAAATATGGCAGACAAACTTTTACCAACATGATGGCTACTTTTTCTTTTATCTTACTTCAACAGAACTGTAAAATAATTACTATCCGCAAAAAGGTAATGCTAATGACTACTTCCCAATATTTATACAACGTCTACTGGATCACAATACGATATTTCGGTTATAAAATTAATCACTTTACGACTGCTATACGAATATTTAGCCACTAAAACGACCATGACACGATCGTTATACAAATAAAAGTTACATATTTTGCGCCTATTTCGCGTCATATAAAGGTTATTACGAATGCTATATAACCAAAAAGGCCTGACCTCAAGTTATAAGCAAAACGTTGTCTCGAAAATTATATGACCAAATTTTGCTAATTGGGACGGGCATCGTCCAGTCCATACTAATATTAAAAAGCCGAAAGTGTGTCTGTCTGTCTGTCTGTTACCTCTTCACGCCCAAACCGCTGAACCGATTTTGCTGAAATCTGGCATTGAGATACTGTGAGTCCCGGGAATGGACATAGGATACTTTTTATCCCTGAAAAATGTATAGTTCCCGCGCGATAAACTAATTTTGGCGCAACGGAGTTGCGGGAGTCATCCATCCTTACTTCCTTACTAATACTTATTATAAACGCGAAAGTGTGTTTGTCTGTCTGTTACCTCTTCATGCCCAAACCGCTGAACTCAGGTACTTTGAGTCCCGGGAAAATGTAGGGTTCCCGCGCGTTAAATCAATTTTGGCGCAACTTCACAGGTTGTTAGGGTGAACACCGTTAGGACTTCGAGATGAATATTAATTATGTACCTATTTAACTGTAATCAAGTGAAGATTTTGACATAAGCCCCATAAATTAATCATATGTCTAACTTTTCATCAAATCATCATTAAATATCTGAGTGCGGCAGTAAAACAACTAAAATTACATTTGCTCATGTTACCAAAGAAACGTGCATTCAATTTGTAAAGTTATTTACGGCGGAAACCGCGCAGGACGCCGTGGGATGGAAAATATTATATTCAGCATGACACGCCCTGACATCCTTTCAGCACCGCGATTGTGCATCGACGTACCAGATCTAGATGTCGCATTCTATTGCACAAAATTAGGGTTGATAATATGAGATTTTGCCACGAGATGGAGCCATGCAGTAGCCGACAGGTATTTTTTTATTATCTATACAGGGTGTAACAAAACTAAGTGATAATAATGTAGTTATAAGGTCTATCTTATACATATATAAAATTCTCGTGTCACAATGTTACATAGCGAACTCCTCCGAAACGGCGTTACTGATTTTAACATGAACGTAAAAAAAAGGCGGACGGAGTCTTGTTATACACAAAACTGTGTCTTCACTTTTCTTCAGAGTCGGCCACGCACACATTCTGACGCCTATCAAATGGTATGGACTAGCGCAAGAATGTGTGCGTGCGGACCTTGTACATACAGCCAGCTGGCCGACTCTGAACGACACAGTTTTGTGTATGATGGGACTCCGTCCGCTTTTTTTTATACGTCCATGGATTTTAACATAATACGACAGTATATATTATAAGTCTATGGATTTTAACCAAATTTTATATGCACATTCAGTAGGTCTGAGAATCGGCTACTGGGTACTTTATATATTGGTAAGTGCATTTGTTGAATAAATAATAGTAAATTATTTCAACCTGAGACTGACGGCGACCATTAAGTTTGTGCGACAGGATAGCGATCGACGTGGCCAAAGTGACATACTTATTTAGTCACTTCAATAAAATAATATGGCAAATATATTATTATGGCAAAGCAATGTTTGCCGGGACTGCTAGTTATAGTATAAAAACAAGTGTCATATTATCGCTGGTGGCGAATAAAATATGGAAAACACACATTGCAGTGCGATGCGAGTTGCGACGTAGTCTCATCGTTAATAATGATTAACGTTACACAGTGCGTTACACTGAATAATAACGCTTACGATCGCAGTTTTGAAAATTTTCTGCCGGCAAAAATGGGCAAAAAATTTTTATGTATTAGAACGTTTAAAGCTCCCAAGTTCAACCAGAATCTTTGCTCCTACTTGTTGCTTCGCTAAGTGAAAAAGTTTCGTTCGAGGCTGTAAGATCTTTCCGTTCATTTTTTTATGCGAAAGTCTAATCCTCGCATAATTCTATTAAAATGGAAGTTTATACGTTCTAACGCGTACGCGTATTAAGTTATTTGTGCGGGCAAAGGCACATACGTGCCTTTGCCCGCACAAATATTGTAACCCGAGGAATCGTGCATTTTCCGGCCATAAATTGTATATATCTATGTCCTTCCCAGTGGTCTAAGTTAAAAAAAAGACCTGTCTTTCATCAAAATCGGAGTTATCGGCCCAGTAGTCAGTACAAAACAACATTTTTCTATTAATAAATAGTAAGTACAGAATACAGCTGGTAAAACCAACTCGTAAAAAGAGTCAGTGATTTCAGAACACTCTGAATATTTCACTGATATTTTACCAGATAAATTGCCTAAATCTTACTAATATCCATACTAATATTATAAATGCGAAAGTGTGTCTGTCTGTCTGTCCGTCTGTCTGTCTGTCTGTTACCTCTTCACGCCCAAACCGCTGAACCGATTTGGCTGAAATTTGGCATGGAGATACTTTGAGTCCCGGGAAAGGACATAGGATACTTTTCGTCCCAGAAAAATGCACGGTTCCCGCGCGATAAACGAGTTTTGGCGCAACGGAGTTGCGGGCGTCATCTAGTTAATATTATAAATGCGAAAGTGTGTCTGTCTGTCTGTCCGTCTGTCTGTCTGTCCACCACTGAATCGTTTTTTGCTGAAAATCGGTACGAAGATACTTTAAGTCCTGGAAAAGAACGTGGGATACTTTTTATCCTGGAAAAGGAAGCGTTGAGGACGTCATCTAATATAATATTGTTTAAAGTCTTTTTTATGGTACGTCGACGCACAAATATTATATTTGCTTTGCCAATTGCTGCACCGCGGGGTTCTCACAAAGAATAAGCACTGAGCTCTGAGGCGAGTATTTCCTCGCTAGTTCCTTATTGGAAACGGGAATACTTAAGCTCGGAAGCTACTTGTTGCGGGAAGGCGAAAATAGGTTATGGGCTATAGCATACTATTAGTATACTTAATAGGTGTGTTACATAGGCTGCTATTTATGTATCCGGAACTGGCCACTTACAAGAACAATATTTAAAAAGTAATTACAACATTTGAAAATAGAACTCTTTGGTTGAAGAATACATTTTGTTTCATGTGACTGTCAATTATTTTTCCATTGTGGCGTCATTTTGAAAATTGCGTGTCTTCATTTGCCATGGATTTAACGCGTGGACATTTTCGTGCAATGATTTACTACGATTTTCGGCGTGGGCTAAATCAACAACAGTGCTTTATTCAACTCACCGCAACTTTTGGAGATAAAGCACCATCAAAAACCACTGTTTATCACTGGTACAGTGAGTTTAATCGTGGGCGGTCTATGCTCACGGATGAAAATAAAGAAGGTCGCCCAAAAACAGCTGTTGTCCCACAAAATATAGATGCTGTGCGGGAACTAATAATGCGTAATCGTCATGTTACATATCGCGAGATAGAGGCGTCCTTAGGCATAAGTATGACGAGCATACATAAGATATTACACGAACATTTGGCTGTAAAAAAAAATATGTTCGCGTTGGATTCCGCACAACTTGACAATCGATCAAAAACGGGCTCGTGTCGATTGGTGCAAAAAAATGATAAAAAAATACAACCGTGGTACGACAAAAGCCGTTTATAATATCTACACAGGTGATGAATCTTGGATCTATGCATATGACCCCGAAACTAAACAACAGTCAACTGTGTGGGTGTTCCAAGATGAGCCGAAACCAACAAAAGTTACTCGTGCAAAAAGTACTTTGAAGCAAATGGTCGCCTGTTTTTTTTGGAAATAATGGACATGTGGCTACAGTGCCATTAGAGAATCGTAAAACGGTTAATTCTGAATGGTATACGACCATTTGTTTACCAGAAGTTTTGAAGAAATAAGAAAGGACAACCGACAACGCAGAATCATATTACATCACGACAATGCTAGCTGTCACACCTCAGCTGAAACAACTCAGTTTTTGGAGGGTCAAAAGATCGAATTGACTGGTCATCCGCCGTACAGCCCTGATTTGGCACCTAACGATTTCTTTTTATTTCCATACGCGAAGAACAAATTACGTGGTCAACGTTTTTCGAGCCGCGAAGAGGCTGTTGATGCGTTCAAAATGCACGTTTTGGAGATACCTCAATCAGAATGGAAAAAGTGCTATGAAAATTGGTTCCAGCGTATGCAAAAGTGTGTCGATCATCGCGGCGAATATTTTGAAAAGCAATAAAACCATATTAAATGATATATGTTTGTTTCTTTTTTTAATTCCGGATACATAAATAGCAGCCCTCGTAATAGTGTGTGTGTGTTATATGTACCTACTTTGTGAAATTATGTCTGCCAAATAAATACAAAAAACTTATTTTTCAGTATGTACCTAAGTACTACATCAGTCTTAAGGTGCTCCCAGACAGAAGTTATATAACGTTAGAAAACATTTTGGTATAACATTTTTTAACAAATTATAACAAAAAACACGTTTATTTTTTGACATGTTGTAGCGTATGTTACACGATGTTATAAAATGTTATCGTGTTACACAATGTTTTATAACGTTATATAACTTCTGTCTGGGAGCACCTTAAGACAAATGAAAGAAAGCGTACCTAAGTTAGTAGACATTTCAGAAAAAGTTAATATTTGGAGCAAATGAAATATATTTTATTTAATTACTAGACCCTATCGGTTTCTCCTATCAATGGGCATTGTCCAAAAAAAATCACATGTACTTTTTATATTTTTTTCGTTAAAATAGGGTATTTTAAGAATATAAATTAAATAATTTTGGAATTCATTGGCTAGTTTTTTCTCAATAAATTTTTAAAGTTTCGCTCTGACGTCATCATCGGCGGCCAATTGACCTCTTATATGTTTTAAATTTCCTTTCAATCTTATTTATAATGGCTGGTTCGTGAAATGCAAGTTCTCATTATGTGAAAGCTGATACGAGAAGCTTACCAAAAGTTCGAAACGTAATGTTGGTCGAATTTATTGCTAATTTAACGCCATTGAAGGTCAAACTAAGGTTAAACATATTTGTTCAAAAATATAAGTAACTAATGGGAATTTTTTTCGTTTATATACAGAAAAACGATCACTGACCTTATTCCTCGAAATGTTTTTGTAAAGAGCAAAATTAAAAAAAAAAATGGACAATCCCCATTACATTCCGAAGAATTCAAATTCTCATTTATTATGAGAATGTAGATTGTAAACTATTTAGGACTTTCTCCTAAAAAAGTGTCCGACTTACACCTATTTCAAATAATGTTAATGTCTAAATATTTTTCCACAGCACACATTTCAGCAATAAAATATTGTACATTTCGAATTTCGACATTCCGGCGATAATTTTCCCAAACCTTCCCATTTATCTGGAAAAATATGAAAAAGGAACGTTTCCTCAATAAAGATAGGCTACGAAATAATCGAAATTGCCCCAAAAATCAACGATACACGATCCCCCATTTTGTTAAGCTACATAAAGAAAATAGCAGCTTTTCCCGCGCAAAATATTTTTAGTTTTTCTGTTATTTCTCGTCGATATCTATTTGCTTCGTGCTTATAATTTACTAGCTGTTGCCCACGATTTCGCCCGCGTCAACACGAAATAAAAAAGATGAATAAATATCCCACTTTTTCTAAATTTTTCACTGATTGCCTAGACCGGTTTTTCCCAACGCCGCGGCCCGCCGGGGCTTTATTTGTGGCCCGAGTGCTGTTAAACCATTTTGAAAATCACGCCCACCGGCAAAATAATGTCAAGTCGTTGTGAAAGTCGTAAAAATTTTTTCACTTTAAATTGTCAATTTTGAAGAAAGTTATTTTTTCATCCTAAAATATTTTTGTTGCGGCCCGCGACACCAAGACCAAAACATGTTTGTGGCCCGTATGAAAAAAGGTTGGGGACCACTGGCCTAGACTCTAGACTCTAGAGTCTAGAGCCTTCTAAAGCCTTCTTTGATAAATAGACTAACACTAAAAGAATGATTCGATTCGTACCAGGAGTTCCTGTGTGGCTCCTTTTGGCCATTCTATTTTTTGACTTTAAATAAAACTATAGTTATTCTTCTATTCTATACTAGATGACGCGGGACGCTAGCAATTCCGTTGCGCCAAAATTCATTTATCACGCGGGAACCGTCCATTTTCTCAGGATAAAAAGTATCCTATGTCCTTTCCCGGGACTCAAAATATCTCCATACCAAATTTCAGCAAAATCGGTTCAGTGGTTTGGGCGTGAAGATGTAACAGACAGACAGACACACTTTCGCATTTATAATATTAGTATGGATTATTCCTAACCCCAAATCAATCCCCAAGCGCCCCAAGCCTGCTGGCTGGCCCAAGGCTGCCGCATAACGATTGAAAATCTATTGTGTCTGCGATACCCACGATGGAGGTCCTACGGCCTACGTATGGAAAATTCAAGAACACTACACAATTCAAGTTGATGATGATGAAAACGCTAGACAAACAAGTATGTTTGCACACAACTTTATCACAGAGTACACTGTACACAGACGCGTCAAACGAAACATAATATTCGTGTTATTAATTAAACATAGTACGAGCGCTGGCTGCCGGGAGGCGGGGGGAGTGGGTACACAGAACGTGATATTCCACCGTAATCGAAGTGCTCTCGTTAACTGATATTTAATCAGACATATAGGCTAGGCGCTGACGGAGAAAAGTAGAATATAAGTAAAGTACGTATTCAGGAGAATATTAATTTATTTAGCCACACAGCCTGTTGTGATTGAGATACCTTACTATAGAATAAACATAGTTATTTCTTTTCTTCTGAGACACCAAGAGCTAAACACCAGAAAACAGTGTTTGCCAAGCTGCTCTATAAACTGAAGCTAACATAGAGTGTCTGTAATTGCATAAGTTAGAAAAATACTACAGCCTATAGGTACACAGTTATTTGAGGTGTCTGTCATGTCTTGTCTGACGATAAATTTATTGAAACGTTCTATACGTATTTTCGATGTTTTTAATTGTTTTTATATACTTATCCCAGACGCGTTAGCTCAGACATATTTTATCTAATCTTTATTAATAATAAATTATGACAAAATTGACAAAATAAAAGCAACATTTAACATTTAAATTTTTCGTCCACCTCCTAGCCTAAGCCGTGATACGTTGCATATTCATATCCTGTTCACACATTCGTTCATTTGCCAAATAATTAGTATAAAATACATTTCAATAATATTACAAATTGTAACATTCATATTTCGTAACTTTGGAATAAGTACATCAAAGTTTTCAAAATATACATTTTGGTAGGTACTTTCCAAAGTCTAGACAGTCTATCTAGGCTAAAGAGCCCATGATATACAATGTTTAACAAAACTAAGTGATAATGTTTTATGACTTCACTGTAAAAGTAGCAGCGCTGAAAGAGTATTTTTTTTACTTTTGTACGGGCTCTTGCCCATACAAATCACAAAAAAATTTGCTCTTTTAGCGCTGCTACTTTCACAATGAATTCTACATAACGGACACATACTCACTACACAGTACACACCCTAAAGTATTATTCATCTTTCTAGAAATAAAAGTTTATTTTCTAAAAATAAACTTTCTTTCTAGCAATAAAAATGTAGGATAAAAATATAGATTCTCTCTCTTTCTCTCTCTTTATCTCGAAAGTGGCACGTGTGATTGGCTTACCGCATTACCTGCTCTTTGTGCAATACATCTCTTTGTTACAAACGACCAATACAAACAGAAATGTTTGCCGTTTTACCAACTCTTCCTTTGAACGGCTTAAATCTCTTTTGTACATGTTACTGTTATTCCTAGCAATTTCTTAAGAATTAAATGTAAGTAACGGCCGCACACATTTAATTTAAAAAAAAAAGAGTTTACAGAAAAGAACTTTGTAAAAATCTTCATGGGATTGACGTTAAATTATTAAGGGCCTATTTCACCACTTTCTGATAAGTGCCGAATAGGCAATCCACCACATAACTTTACAGATATAGTCTTCAATACTTTGAAGTCTGTACCAGTCCCAAAAGTTTCATTTATTCTGACATTGCCTGATTAACTCACGATTAAATTAGCTGGTACCGACTTCAAAATAATGAGGACTATAGTATGTACAGAAATAGTTGAGATTTAGACGAATTCTGAAAGAGGCACTATTAAAGAGTAAGAATTATTTAATATTTTTTGGTTTATATTATTACTTATTCTTTTTACATTGGAAGTCGGTTTTAATTTTTTGTTAAAAATAATTAGTTCATATTACAATTGTTTTTACCTTGGAAGTCGGTTTAAATTTCTTGTTAAAAATAATAATTTCACTCTTTTTAGTAATCTACAAAATAAAGCTATATGCGTAAATAACCAATACGAATGTTAACTATTCACATTATGTTACTGTAAGCGAAATTGTGGTAAATGCTTACAGTTATCTAAGCGATGCTGCAATTTCCAAACTTTTATCTTTAAAGGTTCAGGAATTCTGTTCAGTGCCTTTGGACCAAGAGACACCTTCGTATGAAATTTCTCTTATTCGTAACATATTATGTTTAGCTTACTAGAAACAACATTTTAACCACTATGAGTGTTTTGATAAATTTCAAGGATTTCCCTCGATTGCTCATAGATCCCATCATCAGCTCACCACTTTCGTAATTGTTATACAAAATTAAGATGATATCCTATACAACAACACGAGAATTTTGAAAATCGGTCCACAAACAGCGAAATCATCATCAAAAACATCTGCTTCGATGCAAAATATCACGAAAAGTACCAATTATTGGGTCATAGTGTGATGACCCATGGTATAATGGTGGTTGTGATGATGATGATCAATCAAATTGATGTGTTGGTTTATGCTTTCAGTTGTTTAAACAACGCCGAAATCCCCGAAATCTGTGCCTATAAGCATTCAAAAGTTCTGTTCGGTACCTTTGGATCCAGGGTATAAGCTGGTGCGAAGTCTTACTTTTTAGGAGCATTTACCTCGAATGCTTCAGAAAAAATCGAAATCACTGTATTATGTTTCCATACAAATTTCAAGGAGTCCCCTCGATTCCTCAAAGATCACATTATCAGATCACCACCAAACCGCTCGTCCTCGCGGTGTAGCGACCAAACCGCTCGTTCGCGCGGTGCAGCGACCAAATCGCTCGTTCGCGCGGTGTTGTGATCAAACCGCTCGTTCGCGCGGTGTAGCGACCAAACCGCTCGTTCGCGCGGTGCAGCGACGAAACCGCTCGTCCGCGCGGTGCAGCGACGAAACCGCTCGTTCGCACGGTGTTGCGACGAAACCACTCGTCCGCGCGGTGCAGCGACGAAACCGCTCGTTCGCGCGGTGTTGCGACGAAACCGCTCGTTCGCGCGGTGCAGCGACCAAACCGCTCGTTCTCGCGGTGTTGCGACCAAACCGCTCATTCGCGCGGTGCAGCGACCAAACCGCTCGTCCGCGCGGTGCAGCGACGAAACCGCTCGTCCGCGCGGTGCAGCGACGAAACCGTTCGTCCGCGCGGTGCAGCGACGAAACCGCTCGTTCGCGCGGTGCAGCGACGAAATCGCTCGTTCGCGCGGTGCAGCGACCAAACCGCTCGTTCGCGCGGTGCAGCGACCAAACCGCTCGTCCGCGCGGTGTTGCGACGAAACCGCTCGTTCGCGCGGTGTTGTGACGAAACCGCTCGTTCGCGCGGTGCAGCGACCAAACCGCTCGTTCTCGCGGTTTTGCGACCAAACCGCTCGTTCGCGCGGTGCAGCGACCAAACCGCTCGTTCTCGCGGTGTAGCGACCAAACCGCTCGTTCTCGCGGTGCAGCGACCAAGCCGCTCGTTCGCGCGGTGTTGCGACGAAATCGCTCGTTCTCGCGGTGCAGCGACGAAAACGCTCGTTCTTGCGGTGTTGCGACCAAACTGCTCTTTCGCGCGGTGCAGCGACCAAACCGCTCGTCCGCACGGTGCAGCGACCAAACCGCTCGTTCGCGCGGTGTTGCGACGAAACCACTCGTCCGCGCGGTGCAGCGACCAAACCGCTCGTCCGCGCGGTGCAGCGACCAAACCGCTCGTTCGCGCGGTGCAGCGACCAAACCGCTCGTTCGCGCGGTGCAGCGATCAAACCGCTCATTCGCGCGGTGCAGGGACGAAACCGCTCGTTCGCGCGGTGTTGCGACGAAACCGCTGGTTCTCGCGGTGCAGCGACGAAACCGCTCGTTCTCGCGGTGTAGCGACCAAACCGCTCGCTCTCGCGGTCGCATTTAAATCGAACCTAAGTAAAAGTCGGACTACGTCAGTAACATTGATAATAGCTTGGTACTCCGTGAATATTAAATTTCAAGTGCCTACCTGTTGTTATTGATATCGAGAAAAAAATCATGTTTTTTGTACGAGGGCCCTTAGATATTATATTTTGTTTTTAGTATTTTTTGTTATGTATTTGCAACAGAAAATGTAAATGCCTGGCTGGCCGCATACATACGTTTTCCGTTTGCGATTTCCGATTTCGTTTTCCGTATACGGAATTCCGGGTTCTGAGGCGCTGCATTGTTAAATTAGTACGAGACCCATTTGCACTAAAGTCTTCAAATAACGATTTTCGTTCAACTCATCTCCGCCATACGAATTATTGGTATGTACTTATTAGGCATATTTTCCTGAACACGAAAAGTGCGGTAGTCACTTCCTAAGTGTGTGAAGGGGGTAGCTATGACGTCACAAAGATGGCCGCCGGGCCTATTCTATTCTGCAGATTATTTAATATCTACTGAACCGATTTACTTAAATAGGATGTCAAACGAAAGGTTATTAAATAAGCATCATTTTATTTCGAAGAACTATCAATATGAATTAAGTACCAAAAGGTACCAAGGGAAATATTTCAGAAAAACATAATTTCAAAAACAAAATTTTTCTTTCTTATGTGTATAACTTGGTAACCGTTAGGATAATGGAAGTATAGGTTATTATAAAATATTTGGCTACTTTTATCAGCTTTCTAATGAACTTTAAATCATTACAATAAAGCTATAAAGATAGTAATAATAATTATTTTTAAACCAAAAATTGAAACCGACTTCCACACTAAAAACTGCGGTGAATAAACTAAAAAGTGGTAAATAGTTCAATTCTATATTAATGGCTTTTTTTAGGATTGGCCTAAGCCTCAACTATGTCTGTACTCAATCTTCATACTCTTGAAGTCGGTACCAGCCAGCTAACTTCTAAGTCAAAAATCTCAGAAATTTTAGGAGCTGGTACCGACTTCAAAAGTATGAAGATTGAGTACAGACATAGTTGAGACTTAGGCCAATCCTAAAAAAGCCACTAATATAGAATTAGAATTATTTAACACTTTTTAGTTTATTCACCGTAGTTTTTAGTGTGGAAGTCGGTTTCAATTTTTGGTTTAAAAATAATTATTTTTCTCTTTTTAGTTATGTATAATGTATAATATGTCCATTATGCATATCATACGCAGTCAGTTGTATATCATAATTTTATCTAATTTGTGTATAACTACTACAAAAGTTAACTATACCTAAGTGGATTTCAAAAAGTTACAAATCTAGATCTTTTAAAAAGAAAGACTACGGTTTTCCATATATTTTACGGTTATATTATTTTAATGATAACTTGCAGTAATCATCAAATTTCTAAACTTATAATATATTTAAAGGCTCCGGAAGTCTGTGCTGTGCCAATGGGTTAAGGGTAGGTACACCTTCGTGGGATTCTACATAATCGCAAAATATTATTATGCTTGAGTTATTTGAAATAACGTCACAATTACGTCACAATTACTATATTCTATTAAATTTCATATCCCTCTATCGATTGATATCGATCATAAATTATGAAATATATTATTATGATTTTAATGACCTTCGGAAACATGGTACCAAATTAAGATTACATATTGAACAACGGCGGGAAAATACCATGAGAAGTACCAATAATAGGCTCATAATATGATGGTGCGTGGCATAATAATTAGGGTGATGATGATGATGATTGATGAAATTGATGTATTGGCATTTGCTTTTAGTTGTTTAAATAACTCCGAAATCCCCGAACATCTATCTATAAGGAGTCAAGAGTTCTGTACAGCACCTTCAGAACCAGGGTATACATTGGTGCAAAATCTTACTTTTTGGTACTTGAAGTCCTTCAGAAAAAGTTAAAAACACTATATGTTTCCATATATATTTTAAGGAGTTCCCTCGATTCCTCATGGATTTCATCATCAGATCACCACTTTTGTGAACGTAGTACCAAATTCCAACTATATCCTTTACAACAGCAAAAGAATTTTGGAAATCGGTCCACAAACGACGGAGTTATCCGCGAACAAACATAAAAAAAAAAAATTAAAAAAAAGAACATATATACGGTCGAATTGAGAAACCTCCTCCTTTTTGGAAGTCGTTTAAAAATATATAAAAGTAAGCTGGTACTTATTCATAGGTTGTATTTACAGTTTTTATTAATGTGATCAACATAATAATAGGTTATAGGTAGGTATCTGTTGCACTAAACTTACTGATAAAATTATTAAAAATATTTAAACATTTTTTTTTATTAATGTCCTTAACCTGATCTGTATCTTCTGAATAATTACACTTGTAACAAAAGTCTTTAGAAAGGCCATTACATTTGTAACCGACATGACATAATATGCAATTATCCACAACGGGATGAACGGCAACAAGCTATTATAGTTCAGAAAATGATCGAAATCGTCTAGACTTTGTTAGCTAAATTCTTTCTAACATTGCAGCAACAAATGCTATTCAATTTGATACCGATATGGTAAATACATCGTAATCGTACCGTTAGCTATAAAAATATGCAGGTGGATAGTTACATGGAAATTGTTATTATTTTAATGTTAAAATAATAACAATAAAATAATAACAACAAAAAAAAAGATACTAATTAACAAACGAACTTTTAATAGGTAAGAAACAGGTACACACTACACACTTGTTGAGAGTACAAAATATAATAATAAAACTATAGTATTTTTTCTTGCGTAGTTAGGTACCTCTAATGTAAAATACAAAACGCAGATAATCATTTTTATCTAATTTACGATTAGCTTAGTATTTTTACAATTTAAACGTGGTTGGTAACAGTCAGTCTTATTTGAGTATGGCACGTTCGCGATAAACAAATATGGCGGTGAACCTTTACTCGACTAGGTTTTGTTCGTACGTAATGTTTGGAAATATGTCGACAAAAGCTTATCTATTTGAGTGAATATTTATAATACAGTACTAGGTTTTGTGAGTGCATTTTCTTTGAAAATATCAAGGCAAAAAGCTAATCCACTTGAGTCAATTTTTTTACTGAGATAGAATAGGTATTGTCGAGTAATATGCTTATACAAAAGCTCATATATTAGAGTCTGGCTTGTGACTCAAATGTAAATAGTATAGCCTTTGTAAATACGCTACCGGGAAGTGGCCACTTCATAATTATTGCTAAAATTAATGTTCATACGCCTGTCATTAAGGGCTCTAAAGTTCTGTTCAGTGACTTTCTTTCTATCACTACACTAATGGAAACTCGTCAGCTCAACATAATATAATATTATGCTCAAATATAACTATAATCGTCCTTATAAATTTTCAGGAGAATAACATACCTCATAGTGTTATGATCAAATTGCTAACTTTATAACTTAAACACCAATGTCGAATCATTAATAACATTGAAATAACATTATATATTTTTTAAATTGTTCGACAATTTCGGGTTTCGATCTTAAAGACGATTAAAAGTACCAATAATAGGGTTGTAATTAGATATTTCATGGTGTAGTGACTGGTGGAAGTGGAGATTAAAAGTACCAATAATAGGGTTGTAATTAGATATTTCATGGTATGGTGACTGGTGAAAGTGATGATGATGATGATAATGATGAATGTAACTTGCATAGTAGCATTTGCCTTCAGTTCTTAAACCAACTCCGAAAGCCCCAAACTTGTATTCATAAGGAATCCGGAGTTCTCTTAGCACCCTTGGAACCATGGTATATCTAATTGCAAAATCTTGCTTTTTGGTAGCATGTGCTTAGGATACTTATCATAAAATCGAAATCACTATATGTTTCCATATAAATTTTGAGGAGTTCCCTCGATTACTCGTGGATGTATTTTAAACGGGCTTTGGCCCACCACACATTCCCACCACTGTATCTCCTGTGTCGCCAGGATCGACAGCGGCATCCAACCACGAAAACCCTTTGATATGATCTCAGGGAGCCCGAGGGACATGCTAATACTGTCTTGGGACCCGCAACGAAATTAATCAGAAGAAAATAGGAGGAGTAGGAAGAATCCAATTTCCCTCCCCATAAAAGCGGGAGACAGCACAAAGTTGCAATGACCGAAAGTCAAAGAACTTAAGGGGGAGCACCACGGAAATAAGGTTAATAATTGTGACTCCTAAGCTAAAGCTAAGTTAATATTGGAGTTTATTGTGTTTGACTGTTGCCAATAATAATTGTGGCAAAAACGCTTGAAGGCACGGAAGTTCCTAGCGCTGTCCACGAGATCACCGTAGTATGCTACTCCAGATGTACAGAATAGGTTGTTTAGCATAGTAGTTCTTTCGTCCTGCCAGAGACTGCACTCCCAGAGAACATGATGCGCGGTTTGTTCAAACATGTTGCCTTCGGTCGAGCACTCGCACATGGGTGATGCTACTAGTTTAAATCCGTAAAGTTTGGCCTTAAAATTTCCATGACCGGTCAGGAATTGAGAAACGCAGTGATCAATATCCATCCAATGTTTGGATAGCCGTTCACGAATATTAGGGAAAAAATTATAAAGGTGTCGCCCTTTGGTGGAACAGTCCCATCGTGACTGCCATTCGGAGATTAGGCTTTGCACAGAGTTTTCTAAAGGTTCAAACAGTCTTGCTATTTTAATTTTATCGCGAGCGCTTAAAAAGAACGGGTTGTCAATGTTTTTTTTATGATAGTAAATTGTCGCACGACGCTGAATCTCAAGGTCAACGGGTAAAACTCCGGCTAACACAGGTAAGGCTTCGGTGCTTGTGGTCCTGTAAGCTTTGCATAAGAATATAAGAGCAAGACGTTGGCTTTGTAGCAACTTGCGACGAGCCGCGCCGATTGTTGCTCTGTCAGCCCACACGGGGGCCCCGTAGCAAATGCTGCCTAGGTAAGTAGCAGTGTAAATTAATTTTAGGGTTTTGAAGGAGAGGCCCCATGTCGACGTAGATATTTTGGTAAAGGAGTAAAAATTGCGCTTCGCTGTCTCACCGGTTTGAATTATATGTTCTAAAAATGAAAATTTATTTTCCAAGTAAAAACCAAGATAACAGAGTGACTGTTTGCGTTTAACGTTAATATTGTCAAGTTTAATGCTAGGGGAAGATATAAGGGACCCTTTTAAAAGAATTTGGTAAGTTTTATGCGCGGCGAATTTCAGGCGATTACGTTTACCCCAGCTCGATATTAAATTAAGACTATCATTGGCTTTAGATTCAATTTCGGAACGTGAATTTGCATGAACGATGAGAAAACCGTCATCGGCGTAGCCAACTAGTACGCACAGCGGTGGTAGGGGAAGACTTAATAAATCATCAAATCCGAAATTCCATAGTTTTGGCGAGATAACAGAGCCCTGAGGGCAGCCGCATGTTAAATCTTTGGCGTGTGTACAATGGCCAAGTCGAAGCTTAGTTTGACCGTTAAAAAAATAAGAACGTATTATGGCATAAATATTAGAGTAGCAACCTCGATTTTTTAGTTTTAATAATAACATCGGCCACCAAGCATGATCGAACGCGCCGGAGATATCTAATGAAATGGCGACCACGTATTTAGATTCCGAATGATTTACTATTTTTCTAACTTCCATAGCCGCGTCAACAGTCGATTTCCCGGCGGTGAAACCGAACTGATGACTATGAAATTTAGGGCCACCGGGTAGCAGGCGAGGTACGATGAGACGTTCTAGTAATTTACCTAAGCAAGGCAGTAACGTTATCGGACGGTAAGATTTTGGGTCGTCAGGAGGTTTGTTTCCCGCTTTAGGTATTAATTTTAAGCAACCGGTGCGCCAAATTTTTGGAAATATACCTTCTGCGATACATCTGTTGTAAACATGTAGAATCGATGAACTGGCCGCTAAGCACGCTTGTTTTATCATAATATTCGATATTTTATCCTCGCCCGCAGATTTTTTTATAGGCAAAAGGTTTACTATTTTACTAAACTCCTCCGAAGTTGGTAAATCTGAGGCCGGTGTATGTATGGGGTCTAGCATTCTACTCCTAATGTCGCGGTGGTGTTCATCATCCAAGGAGGGCTCGTCGTCTGGGATGAGAACGTTTAGATATGCCTTCGCCGTTTCGTCTAAGCTACAAGTGTAAGAGTTGTTAATTTTAATATTTGAGAAAAAGCTTGGCTCATTACTACTACCGGGTTTAAGCTCGTGGTATAAAGAGGACCAGGGGCCCTCTTTATCCAGTCTATTCGCGGCATTCTTCAACATATTATTTTTCGCTAACGTAACGGCGGCGCGATAGCGTGACCTTGAAATGCGTAGGTTATTCAAACTAATTATGTAATTATAATTCGAACGATCGTGGCCAGATTTACGAAGATTATTGATTTTGCGCCTGGCCCTTCTAAATTCCCGACGAAGATTAAGAAGGTTACTGTTCCACCATTTACAGTTGTGATCTTTTTTAAGAGGTCTACGACCCAAGGCTACATCGGCACAGTAAACAAATGTGTTTGTCATAATTTCCGCGCACTCATCGACGCTTAAATCCGGCCGAGTGAAGTCTCCGGCATGAGCGGTAATGAGGGAGCGGAATAAATTCCAATCGCCGTTCTTTACGTTGTATTTATAGTCATTAGAATTGACTACGGTATCACTCGGGACCGCACGAGAAAACTCGTACACCAATAAGCGGTGATCACTACATGACGCATCAGGTAGGACGCGCCAATGCCTAATCTGGACGTACGCGCTGGATAGCGTGACGTCAATCGACGATTCGCCCGTTGGGCTACTATAGGTAGGTGGTGCATCGGGGGTGTTGTGAATTTGGAGGTTAAACTCCGCAATAAAGTCTTCTACAGCGGTACGACGGTCGCGGTCAGTGTACCTAAGCTGGCCGTGCCATAAGGGCGAGGATGCATTGACGTCGGCGCCAATAATAATTTTATCACCCGCGAGAGATTGTAATACGCGGCGGAGTTGATGTAAATGTGGGCCTACGGTATCCGCGTACTGAAAGTAGCAGCTTACAACGTATAGTCTAAACTGAGGACACGATACCTCGGCTACCGCACAATGCGACGTCGAAAGGTTAGTTAAGGCCGTGACTGAAAATCTAGACTGAGGTGTGTATATACCCGCGCGAGCTAAGTTATTAATTTGTATCATTTTCGACCGAAACGACGCGAGTTGATATTGTTCTTGAACAAGTACTAAGTCTAAATTGTGATCAGAAACTAACTTTTCTAATTCTAAAGTCGCGTGCTTGTTATTATGGAGGTTTAACTGTCCTATATTTAAACTATCCATACCTAGTAGTTAAAATAAGTTGCTCCATTTTGCTTTTATATGTTGGACAGTCTGGGGAGCCCGTGGGGTGGTCGGAAGATTTTTTATAACGTTGGCAACTACCACAAACTGGCTTAAAATTTTCTTTATCTTTGTTGGGGCACGACAACGAGCTGTGTTTTTCGGCACAGTGATAGCAGCAAGGATTAGGATCGCGACAGAATTTAGCGACGTGCCCAAACTGTTGGCAGTTGCCGCAGCGGACCAGCTCAACGTCGTCCACGAAGCGACACATCGCCCAATCGATAAACAGTTTTTCTTTTGAATTGATTAGGTGTTTACGCACAGCGGGGTCTAATTCGATACCTATCCATTTCCTGTTGTTGTAATCTTTATTTAAATTACGACGTCTTACTATTTTTGTTGAACGCAAAAATTGTTCTTGAGACATATTCATTTCGCCATTAATATTTTGATTAAAAAGTGCGAGAAGGAAATTATCATCCGTCATATGTTGCGGTACATCTTTTATGAGAATACGTGGGTTACGTCCTTTAGGCGACTCGAGTCGCAGACCGGCCGATTTAAGCGCTTCCACGGATTTAAGTTTATTAACTTGCGACTCGCTAGTTAGTCGCAAGATCACACCCGAATTAGCTGTTTTTTTGACGCCGTGAAATTGAAAACCGTCGGCCGGGTTGATGACTTTCATCAGAGCTTGTTTTGTCTCCGACGATGATTTTAATTCCCCCGATTTTTCTTGTGTCGGATAGGCAATAACGCAGGGAAGCGGTTTTCGGGTCTCGACTGGCGGCACTGACTTCGCAAGTCTTAGTTTAAGCGCGTCCGAGTAGGAGGTAGAAGGCGCGGCGGCAACTGTTTGTACGACGGGATTAGTTTTGGCAGCTAACAATTCGCGTTCCATATTAGCGACCTTGGTTTCCAAGGAGGAGTTCTTTATGGCGAGAAGTGAGACGATCGTAGTTATTTTTTGAGTCATACTCATAATATCGGACTTGTTGGCAAAATTATTACGGCGAGACACGGTGTCGTTTGCGAACTCGTTTATTTTGGCTAAGTACGAGCTAGCTTCGCGGACGAGCTCGTAATAATTGCAAGCATCGTCGGATGCGCGGCTTGTGTCTAATAATGACGTAACGGGGGACAGCAGAGGCTCGTCCCTAGTGGGTTGGTGACGCTTCTCCACAGGTGACAAGGAGGAAGGAGATAATTCCGACAACAAACGTTTACCGGACGATAATGTCGGAGAACGAGGAGTTTTATCGCTTCTATTAAACGGGTTTGTATCTTTATCTGGCGGCATATTATTTTGGCTCGACATTGTGAGTTAATATAAAATTTGAATGTACCAATTACACTTATTTAATTTAAATTAGAATGAAACAAAAGTTTAGCTTAATAATCACAGTCAGCTGATCGCAAGGCAGGCCGGCGCCGCGCGAGCGGTACCGACACACACAATATTTTACCTACCTACAATTCCCTACTGATAAAAGTGAACAAAGAAATTTACTTACCGAGTTAAATCCAATAAAATACGAGCAAATGTGTTAAAAAACTTACAGTACACGTAGATTACACCGTTACCTAGCTAATTACACACACTCAGCACGAATTTACCGATTTAAAACCACCGAAAATAATTTTTAATCCCGGAGCGCACGTCAGACGATGTTAACCGTACGGAGGCCGCGGAGGGAGGGGATACTCGTGGATGTATGGTGGAATGGTGGTGATGATGATGATGATTAATGAAATTTGCATAGTAGTATATGCTTTCAGTTCTTAAGACAACGCCGAAACCCCCAAACGTGTATCTATAAGGAGTAAGGAGTTCTGTTCACCACCTCCGAACCATGGTGTATCCTGGTGCAAAATCTTACTTTTTGGTAACATATGCCTGGAATACTTCATATGAAACCAAAAAAACCATATGTTTTCATTTGAATTTTGAGGAGTTCCCTCGATTACTCATGAATCCCATCATCAGGTCACCACTTTTCTGAACATGGTACCAAATTGGAGTGATACCTTATACAAAAAAATAAAAATTTTGAAAATCGATTCACAAGCGCGGAGTAATTGTTGAACATACATAAAAAAAAAATCCACAGCCGAACGTATAACCTCCTCGTTTTTGGAAGTCGGTTAAATACTTTAAAATGTGTATGAGTCCCCTGCATAGAGTTTACTGTAAAAGTAGCAGCGCTGAAAGAGTAACTTTTTTACTTACTTTTGTATGGGAAAATTCATGGCGTTGGGGCGCTTGCCCATGATGGCAAAAAAATTGCTCTTTCAGCGCTGCGACTTTCACAGTGAACCCTTTATAAGAGACACATACACACCTGAGTCTCTGAGTGCAGCCGTCAGATTGTTTTGCTACAGCACTGCTGTAGCAAATAGTTGCTGTAACAACCACACAAATCTCTCACAATCCTTTGGTTTTCCGACTGGATTCTTGCAAAAATCCAGTCACAAGACCAAAAGACCATGAGGAGCATAATAATCGGTAACAAGAGGGTAGATTGAATTTTTATGTGAATGTAATCAGGTTGGAGAACTGGAGCGGCTCCCTGAGGGACACCCAATGAGGATTACCGATAAACCGGACTCCTTATTTATGAGAAAAGGTTCCTTGCTGTAATTTAAATTAATTATTTAAGCCTTTAGCAAAATATCCAAAGTGACTTTAGAGGCTTATTTGTGGAATCCCAAGTTGTATACTTAATGTGAAAATTATTACGATGTATTTTATTTGTTTATCTCTCCCAGCTCTTAAAGCTTTAAACGCCTAGGGGTCAATTCAGACCGCAACGCGACGCGTAGATGCATTTCTATGACCGAAGGAATTGACAGATTTCAATAGCGTGAGACATCTTGCAAATCTGTCTAATCAGTACTAGAAATGCATCTAGGCGTTGCGTTGCGGTCTGAACTGACCCTTAGGCGTTTGAGGCCGCAATTTTTTAGGTTGAAAAGCCAATTCGGTTTACAAATAATCAAATTGAAAAGTCACCTACTTTTGTAAACATTACAATTTATGTAAGTATTTCTTTGTTCACTGTTATTACAAATTGTATTACATAAAACAAATAATTCCGAATTACATTTTTTACGGGTGAACGTTAAATAAAAAATAACGACTTTTTACGAAAATTAAGAGATTTTTTCCCGGAGAAAACGGCCAGTAGCCTCATTATTTTTGCGGTTTCCACTAATGAGTTTCTTCGGTATGAAAACGTTTTGATGTAATTACGACCTCAGGTGACCCTGTTTGATCCGAGCGCGCGAAACTTTTAATGACATGTTACTCAGCTCATTATTAGTTAGTCCGCAGCTATGTCATCTGAAATGAGTTGTTACTTAGCTAAGTTTAATGCAAAGTCTGCTGCGAACGCATGTTTTGAGTTTGTGCAGGAGATCAATTTCACAAAGTTTAGATAAAAGTTGCTTTGAACAGGAACATTTTACAATGAATACTAAGGGCCATATCACACTGGCGATTAGCACGCGATTTGAAAGCGACGCGACTGCGCAGCGCACACGCCGCGACAGCGCAGCGTCGTCGTGGCGTGGGCGTGGACGCCATTTTGTACACTCGTCTAGGGATGTGACGTAATAATCCATTTTGCTACTGAGTGTCCAAAACGCGGAAGGCAAGCTGCGTGCACGCCGCGATTCGCGGCGTGAGCGCTGCACAGTCGCGTCGCTTTCAAATCACTCGCTAATCGCCAGTGTAATAAGGCCGTAAGTAGCATATTATATATTTTATATAACAATCCCTAAAGTAGACCGTATTGTCACTTAGTTTTGTTTAGGGAATGCAATACCGGGATACCGGGATCCCGAAATACCGGGATCCCGCATGCATTTTGCGGGACTAATCCCGGTCGAAAATTTAGCGGGATCCCGCGGGACTAGCGGGATTACAAAGGATCGTGATTCATATGTGTATAACTCTGCGCGCGGAGGTGCGTGAACTGGCTAAAGGCAGCCCACTATAAACAATTTACCTTCAATTCACATGTAATTCACTTTAAATGACAATTGTACTAACCAGCGTGGAAGCTGAGCGAACTTTTTCAGCTGCTGGCTACCTTCTGTCGAATATCAGGAGCCGTTTGGCAGACACAATTAATGCCTCAACTTTTTAGCATACTTTTATAAGCTTGGGCTGTATGTACCTATGTAACCGAATCTTGTAGGACAATAATTTCCCTATATTTCGAAATAAAATTAATAATTTTAATAAAAGATGAAAATAATTAGGAGCGTGTTTTAGGTTTTTTTTAACTATTATTATTATTTATTACGTAGCCATTTCCAAACAAATTGTTAAGCTTCTTTTTATTTTTATATCTAAAAGTTTGAGGTCTTGTAAAAAAGTGTCCGACAAAGTTTGTTTTATTTGAGTTTCTAAGGATAAAACGGGGTCTATCAAGTAAAGTCATTATAACGATTTATTTTAAAATTTTAACTCCACCCTGCGGGATCCCGCAAATACCGGGATCCAGCGGGATTGTGATGGTTCAGTCCCGCAAATACCGGGATTGAAATTATCTTGCGGGATTGCATTCCCTAGTTTTGTTACACCAGGTAGAGTAATGTTGTACCTATCCTTCGGTCGCCAATAATTCTTGGAAATCTTCTGTTATCGTGGCCCACTTGGGCCTTACGGGGATTGATGGGTTAAAAATTTAAAAGCAACCGTGCTATAAAACTTTAAATAAACTTTGCCATTAGAATTTAGAATCCAAATATTGAACTATCTGTTCAATATTTTGCATTCTCTATTCACAAAAACTCAGAAACTATTAGCTAAAAAGCAAAATAATTGAAACCTATTTAGCGATACGCCATTTTTAAGTAAAGTCTATATCCTGGAACATCCCCGATTTTTCCTTAAGCTGTATTTATTAACCCGGCCCTTCTTAAGCCCTTAAGTACATAATATAAATCTGACCGCTACGCCGAACACGCTGCCTGAGACGACCCTATAGGTAACATTTCCTACCGCCGCCGGTCGTGTACAAATTAATAATTCCCTAGAATATACCAAGAAATTATCGCATAATCTGAACATTTGCGGTACACTTTATCACGCCTATTGATTTGTGCTATAATATAGTATTTTTTTATATGTAGATGTGCTAGGGTTCCGAAGGGTTCCGTACCGTTATAGAGCAAAAATAGGAGAAATTGTGTTTTTGTATGGGAGCCCCCCGTAAATTTTTATTTTATGTAAATATTATTATTAATTATTAAGGTACACATAATATATTTAAAGCCTTTGTGAAAAATTCAAGTGCCTACCTGTTACCATTATTGATATCGAGCCAAAAACGCCGAAAAAATCACGTTTGTTGTATGGCAGCCCCCCTTAAATATTAATATATTATTTTGTTTTTAGTGTTTGTTGTTATAGCGGCAACAGGTATACACAATCTGTGAAAATTTCAGAAGTCTAGCTACTAACAGACAGACAGACAGACAGACAGACAGACAGACAGACAGACAGACAGACAGACAGACGGACAGACAGACGGACGGACGGACGGACGGACGGACGGACGGACGGACGGACGGACGGACGGACGGACGGACGGACGGACGGACGGACGGACGGACGGACGGACGGACGGACGGACGGACGGACGGACGGACGGACGGACGGACGGACGGACGGACGGACGGACGGACGGACGGACGGACGGACGGACGGACGGACGGACGGACGGACGGACGGACGGACGGACGGACGGACGGACGGACGGACGGACGGACGGACGGACGGACGGACGGACGGACGGACGGACGGACGGACGGACGGACGGACGGACGGACGGACGGACGGACGGACGGACGGACGGACGGACGGACGGACGGACGGACGGACGGACGGACGGACGGACGGACGGACGGACGGACGGACGGACGGACGGACGGACGGACGGACGGACGGACGGACGGACGGACGGACGGACGGACGGACGGACGGACGGACGGACGGACGGACGGACGGACGGACGGACGGACGGACGGACGGACGGACGGACGGACGGACGGACGGACGGACGGACGGACGGACGGACGGACGGACGGACGGACGGACGGACGGACGGACAGACGGACAGACAGACAGACAGACAGACAGACAGACAGACAGACAGACAGACAGACAGACAGACAGACAGACAGACAGACAGACAGACAGACAGACAGACAGACAGACAGACAGACAGACAGACAGACAGACAGACAGACAGACAGACAGACAGACAGACAGACAGACAGACAGACAGACAGACAGACAGACAGACAGACAGACAGACAGACAGACAGACAGACAGACAGACAGACAGACAGACAGACAGACAGACAGACAGACAGACAGACAGACAGACAGACAGACAGACAGACAGACAGACAGACAGACAGACAGACAGACAGACAGACAGACAGACAGACAGACAGACAGACAGACAGACAGACAGACAGACAGACAGACAGACAGACAGACAGACAGACAGACAGACAGACAGACAGACAGACAGACAGACAGACAGACAGACAGACAGACAGACAGACAGACAGACAGACAGACAGACAGACAGACAGACAGACAGACAGACAGACAGACAGACAGACAGAAGGACAGACGGACAGACAACGAAGTCTTAGTAATAGGGTCCCATTTTTACCCTTTGGGTACGGAACCCTACAAATGAATGAATTTGAATGAATTTAGTGATCTGTCAGCTGGTTTTTACATGTCGCGACCAAATTACGTAGGTCCACCCCTGCGGGTGTCTATGAATTAACTCCTCTGATAATAGTACTCGTACAACATAATATCATAATATAGGAATTATTCACTTAAGATTTAGCGTAGAAACTATTTAGTAATCTGTGCTTTTACAAAAATCAGAATATTGACGTTACGTAGGTAGTTACTTATCTACTGTCAGAGAAGTTGATTTCTAGGCAGATGGCGGACCTAGGTAAAATGGTCGCGTTACGTCAAACCCAGCCAAACACAGCTAAGGCTAACATTGAATTTACATAAGCCGATCACATGACGTAGGTCCGTCAACTACCTAGGAATCAATTTCCTCGATGGTACATTTGTATCTAGTCTAGATATCGACGGTGCAAATTTCAAATGTCGTAAGGGACATTTTGTCGTAAGTACACTTTATATACCATCTGATAGCATTTTTTCTCCACTATCGATCTGTATATTTAAAATTTTGATATCTCTTCAAATATAGGAGATATAGCATAATTCACTGTGTCGTAACATACAAAAAAAAATTAACAATTATGCCATAAGGGTCATGACCTTGATAATACTATTTTTTTGGCGTCGTAAGTCTTTGTAACTGTAAGAGATATGTGTTTTAACAGCCAATCTAAACTAATATAGCCCCTTACGACATATTTTAAAAGGTATTTTTTTTCTTACTATTAATCATAAAGTCCTTTACGACACTAAGTTCAGAAAATAAATCTTAAACATCAGCTGATGAACTTTGTCGTAAGTAACGACCTAGGCTATAATAATTATTGCAAGATGTTACTTACGACAGCCGATAGACACTTGAAATATTCACAAATTTTTTAATTATAATAAAAGTAACAAAAAATAAATATTTAAAAGGGGTTTCCACACAAAAAACTAAATTTTTGCTCGGCCCTACTCGCACTTGACCGGTTTTTTTAAATTTTTCCTGAGATTACACACAATTAACGAAGTGAATTCCTTCCTTCTAAATTTCTATCCTTCATAAATTTCAGCCTTCTAGGTCACCTTGAAGTGGGTTAGAATTTTAATCTATAGATTAATCAGTCCGTCGCCAAATTTGTCACGTTTATGTGAAATAGTTTCTGAATTATGAGGGGGTCAAAAGTGATTGCAAATGGTTCGTGTAATATTACACACGGTGCTGTTCGCCAGTACTATTTTACTTGAACTTGGCTTGGCACGCTACCGCTGTCTAGATGTCAAATATGAAATAAAAGAAAAATCTACTCCCTAATATAATAAAAGGAAAAGGGAAGGGGAAGGGAAGAGAAGAGGAAAGAAAAATGACGTGAGTTCACAAGAGCATGCTCAATATCCGGATAGTGTAGTAGTTCCTATGAAACCTCTGTACGAAATAAAACTACTAATTTCAACTACAAAATATACAGATTTAAAACGATTGTTTTACGCAAACGGTACGATTCCAAAACGGTTTCATGCTGAATACCTTAACCTTCGTCATTTGACTGAATTCCCAGACACGTAGACCCTTATTTTATTCCTATTTAAGCGAACGTCTTCATCATAGTTTAGCTTCAATGTTTAATTTCAGTTCAATCAGTCGAAAATCTAAGATTCATACAAACTTTCATCCCCTATTTTATCTCCGTAGGGGTGGAATTTATCAAAATCCTTTACTTGTTGATGCTTACGTCATAGTAACTTTATGCATTATACATGCAAAGTCTCAGCCCGATCAGTTTAAAATTAATAAAGTTTCATAAAAACTTTCATCCCCTTTTTTATCCCCTCGGGGGTAAAATTGATCAAAATCCTTTCTTAGCGGATTAAGGAGAGCCCTCCTTAATCCGCTAAGAAAGGATTTTGATACAACAAACGTGATTTTTTTGAATTTTTTTACTCGTAGGTAATCCATAATGGCAACATGTAGGCACTTGAAGTAAACACAAAAATCCTTAATTATGTTCGTTATTTAATAGTAATAAAATAAATAATTGAAGGGGGCTCTCCTACAAAAAACACTATTTTTTCGCTTTCTAACCGTACGGAATCCTTTGTGTCATTCTTGGAATACTCTAAAAATCGGTTAGGTGCGAGTCAGACTCGCACTTGGTCGATTTTTAGAGTATTTCAAGAACCCAGCTATTACATACCAAATGAATTATAGTTGAATTAGGAAGCTCATGAAAATTTAACCCCAGCC
Organism: Polyommatus iphigenia; assembly: GCA_963422495.1. Taxonomy (NCBI): domain Eukaryota; kingdom Metazoa; phylum Arthropoda; class Insecta; order Lepidoptera; family Lycaenidae; genus Polyommatus; species Polyommatus iphigenia. The sequence continues at coordinate 36,955,152 of OY730183.1, forward strand.
AACTCATATTTTGTAGTTATTTTATAATTAAAATTTAGTATTTCGCAATCTCCTATGATGTAATTTCAATGAAAACAATATGTTCTTGGAAGTTACTTCATTATCTTGATTATTAAGTATGCTTTACAACATTAAAATGCCAGATGATTCAGACTATTCGGTGGTTACAACAAAATACTTCAAAAAGGGCCACGCGTAAGGGACGTTTGTTCTAAAATTCCCGTGTGTAAGGGACATCATCTCCTAAACTATTGCGTTTTTCTAGGATTACTTGACTTATAGCTGTAAATGATGTGATTCGAAACAAAACTATCTAGAAATTATTTTAATAGGTTGTAAAATGAAAGAGTTATGCCAGTTTGAAAGTAAGAAAAATGTTTTTTGCTCTCCTGTAAAGTCGGTGTTTGTCCCTTACGACATTTGAAATTTCCACCGTCGATATACAACAGCGTCGTCGCAATTTGATTTACCCACGATTCAACACGTCATGAGTTTCCTTTCCGTTTCCTGGCTTTGCTTACACAGTGGCGTAGCTAGGGTTGGCTGCCCCTTAACGCTTTACAACACCCCGAGCCACACCGAGCCGAAGCCTGCCGAACTGAAACGACGTTAGACGAACGTTAGGTGTTTTTTGTTATGGAATTTCTTGATTCGATGGCTGCGCTCAAAGCCCGCGATAAAAGCTATGCAATAGCTTAAAAAAGATCAAGAGTTTTTAACAAAAATAATATATTATAATTTAATTACTTAATCTATACTAATATTTTATATTATAAATGCGAAAGTATCTCTGTCTGTCTGTCTGTCTGTCTCGCTTTCACGCCAAAACTACTGAACCGATTGTAATGAAATTTTGTACACAGATAGTCTAAAGCCTGAGAAAGGACATAGGCTACTTTTTAACTGGAAAAAGGGGTTGTAAGGGGGTGAAAATGCGCAAATTTGTTCAAATTAAGTTAGTTCCAAAAATTCATAATAGATGGCGCCGTGCGTCTCCTACATCGCGCTATCGCTTGCTCATTAGTCTTTCTATAAGAGGTGGTACCATGTTGACATACGTCTTTCGATTCTTTCGATTGTTACACACGTTGATAATGTATAACTCACTACTCAGTACTTTATCTATGCAGTGATGAGTGACGTACCGTAACCTTAAACCTACCAATGATAAATAGTTTATGGGTAAAGCTAAAGTGATGAAATATTATGTGCACAGTGCACACTGCACAGCTGTTTTTGGGTATTTTGATTTACGGGGTACCAGGGTTTTAAAAAGCTTTTTTTGACACCAATTTTGTTGACACCGCGCGCTGTAAGTACACTGAAGTCTGAAGTCTACGCGGACGAAGTCGCGGGCAACAGCCAGTATAATATTCCTATGTATTTTTATGAATATAAATTAACCCATCAAGTCCCATAAGGACACCGGTGACCGCGACAACAATAGAATAACAATAGATTTCCAAGAATCGGCGATCGAAGGATTAATTGTGGATTACGAATATCATGTTATTCAAGATACAAAGGATATCAAAATATTTTTTCATACAGGGGTCTCATAATAAAAAAGGTTGGAAAACACAGGCCTATAATATCTATTTTAGCACTTACCTGGCAAGTTGCTAGAATAGATCGGAGCCCTAATGACAGTTGTTAAAAACCTTACTCATCGAACAGATATATCCAGTTTTTAGTACGAGTCACGAGATCGCAAAAAATCTGTTTGTAAATAAGTAAATAAGTAGATGACGCCCGCAACTCCGTTGCATTTATATTTCGTTTATGTTTCCATCGTACATATTTCCAGGATAAAAAGTATCGTAGAGATAAACTACGAGAACATGGCGCGCCCCTCCAAATTACTGTTTCCATGTGTGTAGTCACATCCTTATGAAAGAGTTTGTATGTAGTAAGTATTCAACCCAATGAGTTTCTAAAATACTAGAGTGGCAACGTCTTACAAACGATTCTCAGAAATGCGTAACCACTTGATAGCCCAAAAGACAATGTCACTTCATAATGTTATTATGTCATTATGTATGGCAGATATGCCTGCAGGCATCTTCAAAGTGGTGACGCGTTGCTGTCGTAAACTGCCAATCTAGTTACGTTAGTAACATACAATATCATTGATTCAACCAATCAACCAGTACTCGTAATTCACTTAATGTCACTTATTACCAAGATTTGTTGGTCAACTAATCATAACTAGCCGACCACGCAAGACAACGCACTTCAAACGTTTTGAATTTTGGAGGGGCGCGCCATGGTATCGTAGTTTATCTCTACTTATGTCTGTATTAGCTTCGTGCTTATGTCCTTTTCCGGGACTCAAAGTATCCTACTTATACTAAATTTCAGCAAAATCGGTTCAGCGCAGCGGTTTGGGCGTGAAAAGGTAACAGACAAACAGACAATATCGCATTTATGGTATTAGTACGGATAAGAGTTAAGTTACTCTAACGAAGACCGCTTGGGATAAAAAAAAAAAAAGGGAAATCATAATATTATGCAAATAAATATACGAACAATAAACTTAAACTTCAAAAAAGCCTAAAATAAGTTTTAATGCTTTTTTAAATGGAAAGAAGATACTTCACAGGTGGTGGTTACTGGTTACATGATATCCCTGGATATAATATTATATATATTGTCTTCCATAATATTTAATCGACAGCAAACAGATACAAGAAGATTTGGCAATACCAAAAGAGGAAATATAGAATAATAACCTATTATTAATAACTACGAGTATAATAATTACTTTGTTACCCTGTTACCTGTTCCTAGTGCATGCGGAGTATTGAACTAGTTACTCGTATTAAACTTGATCTTGATACAAACCTGATTTACATAACTATAGTGAGGTTGGTGCAGTACACACGCTTGGTGCAGTAACATAATATTGAGTTGTAATAAATAATAAGACGTGATAAGTACGAATAAAGGTAAGTTTAAGCTAAATACTGTAGTAACTCGATTATCCGGCCCACAGGTCGGATTCGCGATAATCGTCAGAAAATATTGTGTCATAGGTACCATAATAATTTCATAATTAAACATTGCTTTTTTGTGTTTTTTAACAAACATGTATGGACTGTTTATTAAAGCACCGAACACGACGACCTCCGTGGCTTAATGGTTAGAGTGTGTGGCAACTCAAGCCGGGGGTCGCGGGTTCGAATCCCGCCGACGGAACAAAAAGTTTTTCAATGTTCCTGGGTCATGGATGTGTATTAAATATGTGTATGATATAATAAAAATCTTAAATATATGTATAGTATAAAAGTATTAAATATATTTCCGTTGTCTGGTACCAGTAACACAAGTCCTGCAGGTACTTAGCACGGGGCCAGACTGACGTGGTGTGAAGCGTCCATAGATATTAAGAAAAAAATATATATTATTGTTATTAGAACACGCATTTCGATTATCCGGATTTTCGATTATTCGAACGTTGAACCACAATAATAATTATTATCAGTCCAGTTGATTGAGTTCTTACCGTAATGATAAATATGTAGTCAGTATATATAGTTATTTACTATTATTTATTTTAACTGAAAACATACGGAAGCTAAAATAGACCTTTAATATCAAACCTTCATAGTTATTTTTAAATAGTGTGCCTCAATATAATAATCTCTAGCGCTTTTTATGAATGGACTTTGGTAATATGTTATGTACCTAGTACCTATGTATGGAACTTCCACAAATTACGTCAGCGGTCAGACATTTAGGAGACTGGAGATGTTTGATCCTCACTTGCCCCGTACGTATTATAACTTGTAAGGTTTACCTTGAACCTCTTTTTTAAGTTTTTTCAGTTTTTTAATGTTATTAGGATTTGGTTGGACCTTTATGGCTTACGTAATCTGTGGACGCCCCTTCAGTATCTACGCACTTTATAGTGTAGTCAGTGTTATGAACATTTGATACTATAATCCAGAGGCTCCCAACCTTTTTAGAGCTGTTACCCCTATGGCCTGTTAGAGAAACTGATTTCACCACCCCCCCACCCAATTAGAAACAACTTTATAAATTTGTATTAGTACATTCGCAAGTTTTTTAATATAATTAGGTTCAGACTCCAGTTACACTTAACGCTCATATCATGCTCGACGTTCAGACGGTTTCTTGCCTTTTTTAAATGTTACCAGAGGCCGCTCTCGCATTTACAAGTGGTAGCTAACGGTACCAACATTTTCAGATCTCTGTCTGCAATGGTAGGGCATTCTGTAGCTGTTTTTCTCCAAAATGTACAGTTTATTATTTTTTCTGCCAATTCATTTATTTTAGGTACCAGCTCTGTTACCCCTTTAGAATAGCTTTTTACCTCCGCGGGGGTAATTACACACAGGTTGGGAACCACTGCAGTATAATCGCTAAATGTAATACTATGAAATCAACATTTTACTACACACACAAATTAACTTGACACTCACGGCCGCACTTATAATATTTTAATGATGATTCAACTTGAAATTGGAGAGTTCGACAAATAATATAATGTATGGGCGTAGTGTATGGGGCTTATATCGAAATCTTCATTTAATTGCAGTCAATAATATTACTTGTCACTGAGAGCGGCCATTGCAGTTTCCTAAGAACGAGGTGCCTTCTTAACTTTTGCGTGTTATAAATAATGTAAATACTTTATTAAAACTTTATATTATTATTTCAGTACCATCATGATACTCCGAATATGTCAGCCAATCCCGCTGTTACTCCTAACAGTTCTTGTATTTTGGTCACATTGTCAAAACGACCGTAAGTAACCACACTTATACATTGCAATATTATAAATATCTGACTGTGTTTCGATCTGTCTGTCTAATGTCTATCTATATGTATCCCAACTAGCAAAAAGTGCTCTTATAATTATCTCAAGACAATTAAATCCTATCTCCCAGACCGCAAAAGGGCCCTTTTTATTAGACTATTTGCTCTTATACCATGCTAATAGAATACTTGGTCAATCCGATTTACACTTGTAATGACCTTGTATAACCAAAAACTAGTGTTATAAAACTGAATCGGACTTTAACAAACTTAGGCAAGCGAGTGATAAAACTAAATGAGAATATTTTGCACTTGTCAAGTGGAACGAGATTAAAATTTAGATACATTTCAAAGGTTACATGTATTATTAATTAATAATATTTTTGGTTTCTTTTGTATTGTCGATAGTTGCTTTACATTGTGTTCGTAGGGGAACGGGAATTTATTCAAATCAAATCAAATCAAAATATTTTTATTCGGAGTAATTTTTTTACAAAAACATTACCGAACGTCGATACTACGGTGCCTACCACCGGTTCGGGAACTAACCCGTCGGAAGAACCGGCGTAAGCAACTCGCACGGGTCCATCTTTTGCTAAAAAGATGAAAAATTACAATTAAAAACATATACAGTACAACACGGTCACATTAACCTGACGCACCACTGGAATGCAATATGCCATCACCGTGCCGTGTAACATGTAACTCCATGTAACACCGTGTAAAGTATATTAGGGTATAGCCCAAATTTTTAATGCGCCTCGCTAATTCGAAATATTTACAATAAATATTTATTCAATTATTCAGAATCAATTGCATTATCAGCCATATTGTTTCTACTATCATTTTGAAGAGTGTTATAAGTATATTATCAGGAAAACTAGTTCTATAGGGACTTACTCAAGTGTCTTACAAAACTTGTCTCCCGCCATGTTGCGAATTAGCGATTGATTAGGGTTCTGCAGTAAATATCTACCAAACAACACATGTCTCTGTATTGTAATTAAAATATGCAAATCAAGTAATAAAATATCTATACCTATTATTAAACAAAGTCGCTTTTTTTCCCTCATGTCCCTTTGTTCCCTTTAATCTTTAAAACTACGCAACGGATTTTGATGATTATTTTAGTGTTAGATAGCCCATTTATATAGGAAGGCTATAAGCTATAATTTTATATATTATAGCTATAATATTTTCAACATTCTCCTATTAGTCTTAGCGTGATAAGCACGCTAAGACTAATAGGAGCGAAGAAATAGAGGAAAACGTGGGAAAAAAGGGGAAAATTATTTGAAAGGGCTAACTCGAACGCGCTAATCTCAGAAGTAAAATCTTGTCCGATTTGAAAATTTCTTTCAGTGTTAGATAGCCCATTTATTGAGAAAGACTATAGAGTATAGGCTATATTTTATCACGCTAAGACTAATAGGAGAATGTTGAAAAAACAGGGGAAATTATATGAAAGGGCTCATCTCGCGAACTACTGGAGCTATTTTTATGTTATTTGGCACAGATAAGAAGTAGACCATGTACAAAGATTATAGGCTATCGATTTTAATAATTTGTTCAGTGGCTATATATTTAATACCCGTGCGACGCCGGGGCGGGTCGATAGTAAGTAATAAAATCTTATATATAAAATTCTCGTGTCACAATGTTAGTCCACGAACTCTTCCGAAACGGCTTTACTGATTTTTACCAAATTTTATATGCATATTCAGTAGGTCTGAGAATTGGCTACTGGGTACTTTATATATTGATAAGTGCATTTGTTGAATAAATAATAGTAAATTATTACAACCTGAGACTGACGTCGACCATTGTTTGTGCGACGAGATAGCGATCGACGTTGCCATGGCGACATACTTATTTAGTCACTTCAATAAAATAATATGGGCGAAGTACTTTATATTATGGCAAAGAAACGTTTGCCGGGACAGCTAGTATAAGTACATAAGTAAATATAAGTATTGTTTATAGTTCTTTCACAATTGTCACTTATATTATAATTTTGTACAGAACCCTCATCACTTCGAACGATATTGTGCTTGCTAGATCCACTTGTCAGATGAGAACTCCTGATTTGACAAGTGGATCTAGCAAGCACAATTGAAGATTAAATAACCTTATAAGAGTTTTTGTGGGACGATTTATTTTACGACGATAAATTGTACTAATTATACTCTCGCATAATGCTTTTACCAATACAGCTGATGGAACTTATAAAGGCCAAAACATGTTGTCTTATAATAGCTTACAAGCACAAATAACTAGAGTAAGTACTCTTAAGTCTAGTAACTCTTTTTCGACATGTATAACTGTCATCTTATAAGCTACTACAAGAGCTTATTATAGGAGTAACTGTACTTCAGTATGCTTACTAATAAGGCTTATAAGTGTAATTGTAAGATTAAACTGACTTGAGCATAAAATGCATTTTTCAAAACTATTAATAGTGCAAACAGCATATGTCAAAACTATTATAAGTAATCTATAAGTGCAGTGCTCTTATAACGTACGTAGGTTGAGAGAAATTTGCTAGTTGGGATGTCTATTTGTCTGCTTCTGTTATCTCTTCATGAAACCGCTGAACCGATTTTAATAAATAGGTGCAGCGATATCTAAGACTCCTGGGAATGGACATAATATTAATATTAGGTATGTATTGTAGTTTTTTAGCTCGATAAACTAATTTAGGCACTACAAACTCATGGGCGACGTCTAGTATTTTTAGAAGACCTAAGAAAGTCTTGCGGCAGCAAAGATTGCTGCAACGATTTCGATAAAGTAGTTTTGGCGAATTTAGTTTTTGTCAATAGTTTTTGCTTAAATGATTATTTAAGGAAAAAATATTTATAATCTACCAGGTATATTCCTCCCGAACCTATCAGAGGCGTGTTTCCGCTGCCTGTGCTACGTGTCGACCAAGTGCGACCAGGGGGCGACTTGCAGAGGCGGATACTGCGGACCCTTTAACATCTCCCGGGTGTACTGGGTGGACGCCGGCAAGCCTGTCCTACCTGAAGACGACCCTGAGAGGAACCGCGGTGGGTGTTCACTAAAATCGCATAAAAACTAGTTAATACGAGGGCTGCTATTTATGTATCCGGAATTAAAAAAAGAAACAAACATATATCATTTAATATGGTTTTATTGCTTTTCAAAATATTCGCCGCGATGATCGACACACTTTTGCATACGCTGGAACCAATTTTCATAGCACTTTTTCCATTCTGATTGAGGTATCTCCAAAACGTGCATTTTGAACGCATCAACAGCCTCTTCGCGGCTCGAAAAACGTTGACCACGTAATTTGTTCTTCGCGTATGGAAATAAAAAGAAATCGTTAGGTGCCAAATCAGATCTGTACGGCGGATGACCAGTCAATTCGATCTTTTGACCCTCCAAAAACTGAGTTGTTTCAGCTGAGGTGTGACAGCTAGCGTTGTCGTGATGTAATATGATTCTGCGTTGTCGGTTGTCCTTTCTTATTTCTTCAAAGACTGGTAAACAAATGGTCGTATACCATTCAGAATTAACCGTTTTACGATTCTCTAATGGCAATGTAGCCACATGTCCATTAATTCCAAAAAAACAGGCGACCATTTGCTTCAAAGTACTTTTTGCACGAGTAACTTTTGTTGGTTTCGGCTCATCTTGGAACACCCACACCGTTGACTGTTGTTTAGTTTCGGGGTCATATGCATAGATCCAAGATTCATCACCTGTGTAGATATTATAAACGGCTTTTGACGTACCACGGTTGTATTTTTTTATCATTTTTTTGCACCAATCGACACGAGCCCGTTTTTGATCGATTGTCAAGTTGTGCGGAATCCAACGCGAACATATTTTTTTACAGCCAAATGTTCGTGTAATATCTTATGTATGCTCGTCATACTTATGCCTAAGGACGCCTCTATCTCGCGATATGTAACATGACGATCACGCATTATTAGTTCCCGCACAGCATCTATATTTTGTGGGACAACAGCTGTTTTTGGGCGACCTTCTTTATTTTCATCCGTGAGCATAGACCGCCCACGATTAAACTCACTGTACCAGTGATAAACAGTGGTTTTTGATGGTGCTTCATCTCCAAAAGTTGCGGTGAGTTGAATAAAGCACTGTTGTTGATTTAGCCCACGCCGAAAATCGTAGTAAATCATTGCACGAAAATGTTCACGCGTTAAATCGGAAAAATAATTGACAGTCACATGAAACAAAATGTATTCTTCAACCAAAGAGTTCTATTTTCAAATGTTGTAATTACTTTTTAAATATTGTTCTTGTAAGTGGCCAGTTCCGGATACATAAATAGCAGCCTATGTACATGGTTTTAAAAACGCTTGTGCAAAAAAATATCCAACTCAAACTAAAAATTAATTTCATATAAGCACTTAAAATTATTTTTTTCCTCGGCTATGATAATTACTATTTTGCTTAAACGTCTATTATTTTTATTTATATTATAATAGACTAGAATATGGCCCCGAAACTCCGTTGCGCCTTTCGTTCATCGCGCGGTAGCCGTATATTTTTAATAAAAAGTATCCTGTGTCCTTAATCCCGGGACTCAAAGTATCTCCCTTCTCCACACTAAGTTTCAGGAAAATCGGTTCAGCGGTTTGGGCGTGAATAGTTAACAGACAGTCACATATACTTTCGCATTTATAATATTAGTTTGGATAACAATATCCTGAAATATGGCCCTGTAAAAATAGCTAATTTTGGCACTCACTCACTCACTCACTCACTCACTTGCTCACTCACTCACTCACTGACCGGTAATCAAAACCTCTAGGCCACTTCCAATTGTCCTAGCGTTATGAAATTTGGCACACAGGTCGTGTGTTAAATGTAGATTAACAAAAAATTAAGAAATTTTAGAAATCGGTCAAGCGTGAGTCGGCACATCTACGAACTTTAGAGGCTACTACCAAATGTCCTAGCGTTATTAAATTTGGCACACAGGTTGTGTGTTACATTATTATTATGTAGATTAACAACAAAATAAGAAATTTTAGAAATCGGCCAAGCGTAAGTCGGCTCTTCTACGAACTTTAGAGGCTACTTCCAAATGTCCTAGCGTTATGAAACTTGGCACAGAGGTCATGTGTTATATGTAGATTAACTAAAATTAATAAATTTTAGAAATCGGTCAAGCGTGAGTCGGCTCATCTACGAACTTTAGAGGCCACTTCCAATTGTTCTAGTGTTATGAAATTTGGCACACAGTTCGTGTGTTATATTATGTAGATTAACAAAATATTAAGAAATTTTAGAAATCAGTCAAGCGTGAATCGGCTCATCTACGAACTTTAGAGGCTACTTTCAAATATCCTAGCGTTATGTAATTTGGCGCACAGGTCATGTGTTATATGTAGATTAACTAAAATTAATAAATTTTAGAAATCGGTCAAGCGTGAGTCGGCTCATCTACGAACTTTAGAGGCCACTTCCAATTGTTCTAGTGTTATGAAATTTGGCACACAGTTCGTGTGTTATATTATGTAGATTAACAAAATATTAAGAAATTTTAGAAATCAGTCAAGCGTGAATCGGCTCATCTACGAACTTTAGAGGCTACTTTCAAATATCCTAGCGTTATGTAATTTGGCGCACAGGTCATGTGTTATATGTAGATTAACTAAAATTAATAAATTTTAGAAATCGGTCAAGCGTGAGTCGGCTCATCTACGAACTTTAGAGGCCACTTCCAATTGCTCTAGTGTTATGAAATTTGGCACACAGTTCGTGTGTTATATTATGTAGATTAACAAAATATTAAGAAATTTTAGAAATCAGTCAAGCGTGAATCGGCTCATCTACGAACTTTAGAGGCTACTTTCAAATATCCTAGCGTTATGTAATTTGGCGCACAGGTCGTGTGTGATATGCAAATTAACAAAAAATTAAGAAATTTAAGAGATCAGTCAAGCGTGAGTCGGCTCATCTACGAACTTAAGATAAAAATTATTATGTACTAGTGATACAAGAAGAATACGACGAGGAGGGTGGGAGGAGGAGAGGGAGGGTATAAAATATTGTCATATATAATGCAAACTTAATAAAAAAGCTTAATAAATAAATACTGTTTACTCAAAAATTTGGCTTCTATTAATAGTTTAACAAATACCACTAGCGACATCTATCGAAACTACTGTTTATATCGGGCGTGGCATAAAAAGAAAACATAGGTATGATTTCTTAACAAAAAGTATTGAAATATTTAATAATATTTATAGAATTTAATCAACCTGCCAAGTTCAAATTTAGAAATAATATGGATCAGGCTGTTGATGATGAAGACGATTATGATCGGTGAAGTGCATCTGAACTTGATTGCATTGGATTAGATTTCAACTCTTTTTTTAGGCCAAAATTTAGCCTATAGGAATATAGAATTCTGTATGTTTTCCAGCTTGGGAGGACTGCGCGCGAAGCTACGACTGCGCCAAAACCATCATACTCGGGTACCTACAGAGGTTTGGAAAAGTAAGAAAGTCAGATAAATAATATAATCTTCATCAAAAATAATATAAGATTAAGACCGCACCAGGCGTAATTACTTTGCACTGGCACTGGACTTTTGACTATCAAGAATCAAGATCTTTTATTCACAGATATGTAGTCAAAAGGGTAACAAAGGTTATAATAGTTCTTACATATCCTACCATAACAATGGTGTGTGAATGTCATTATTGTATACAGAACAAATTAAAATAGACTTGGACTTGAACGCTTTCGGCTTTAAAAATAATCTCGAGTCATATCTGTCATGCGAGCAGTAGCGGCGTTAGTGGTGGGCCACGCTAGGCGACCGCCATAGGCGCCGAAGCCAAATAAAAAGGGGCGCTCCCCTTTTAGACCAGGACCAATACATTCAAAAATAAAAAGTGAAAAAAAATTACAGTATGATGAAACCCATTACAAAAGGAGGAGAATATTATAAAAATTAAGGGAAAAATAATTTACGGGCGATCTGAGTTAGGGAAAAGTGTGGGGGGAGGTTTTAAGGGGGAAAAACGGTTTATCTCGATTTCTGGCAAAACTAATATTCCTATGAAAAAAAGTCAAATGGCAAAGCTGTAGGTAAGAAAAAGATCTAAAACTTTTTTATTCACACTTTTTCTCCATAACCTCAAAATTTATGTGAAAAATTCAAAAAACTATGTTTTTGGTTTTTTATTTGTATCTTTCACAAATTTTTTTTTTCACGAAATTTGGTGAAAACTTACATTTTTATGTCCCAGATACGCTGTCATCAATTTGATTAGAAATATTTATTTTTTCACCTTATTTTGAATTTATATCGTAAAAATACCCTAATTTTTAATCGAAAATTCGACCGTCAAAATATCAGCTTTTTTCAAAAAGTTGGAATGCTTTCTGTTCGTTGAAATCTTTACTTTCCGATGATGAAAGAAAATATATATTTTACCATAGTAAATCTTCTCAGAAAATGCAAAAAATCGAAAAAAAACTCGAATTTGAAAAAAAAATTTTAATCATTATGAAAAATTTCATAAAAAAATGTGATTGCTGCAATTTAATACAGTTAAAAAGTTGATTTGTTTAATTCTTATTACATTTCTGTCATAGAAAATCTCATTATATATAAATATATATGTAGATCTATACTTATAAAATAACATGTCCTGACCGACTGAATGATTTATCATCGCTGAGCAAAATCTGTTAAAATTACAGCCGAAAGATTTGGTGAGTAGGATTGTTTTATTAAGTAGAAACCCATTAAAGAAGGAATTTAGGAAATTTTACACCGAAGGGGGTGAAATAGGGGTTGAAAGTTTGAATGAAAGTCCGTCATTTCTCAAGTTAGAAACGTGAAAGTTTATTTTTGGGCTACTGATTAAAAGTGAATGGATACGTATTTAAGCGTTTTTGGAAATTTTACCCCCAAGGGGGTGAAATAGGGCTGAAAGTTTGAATGAAAGTCCGTCATTTCTTAAGTCAAAATACATAAAAAGTATATTAAAAATCTATAAATTTATATAAAATATATAACGTAAATATAACTTTTGGCCGATTTTCATATATATATATATATATATATATATATTATAAATTTCAAAAATATTTCAGATTTATAATAAAATCAAAATATATCAAGACATAAAAAAATATATTTTTTTATGTCTTGATATATTTTGATTTTGAATGATAAAATTAATGTGTTTAAATATGCTGTAATGACTAATGAATAACGTAACCAGAATAAAGTATCTACATTTAATAGTACGACTAGCTGTTGCCCGCGACTTGATCCGTCTCAGCATAGTACAAGATGTTTGTGTAAACACCGTTGTCCTTGAAACCATCAAATGAGCCCGTCAAAATGGACAACTTTTTCTATGAGAACAATGCTGGGAATTAAAAAAAATCTGTCTTCATACCCATACAAAGTGCCGATCCGGGCATCCGTATGGGTATGAAGACGGCATTTTTTTTTTTGAGTTCCCAGCATTGTCCTCATAGAAAAAGTTGTTCATTTTGACGGGCTCATTTGATGGTTTCAAGGATAACGGTGTTTACACAAACACACTGTATAATAACAAAGATGAATAATTTTCCCCAATATAAACTTTAACATTAATAGTAACAATTTAATCATTTTTAACTAATTTATTTATTTTCAATCAGTAGGTTTTTCGTACTAACTTTCAACTCCTATTCCATCCCTTTAGGTGTAGGTTTTTCAGATATGCTTTAAATAAGTATTCATTCATTTTTAAATCAGGAGCCCAAAAATAAACTTTCATGTTTCTAAATTAAGAAATGACGGACTTTCATTCAAACTTTCAGCCCTATTTCACCCCCTTGGGGGTAAAATTTCCAAAAACGCTTAAATACGTATCCATTCACTTTTAATCAGTAGCCCAAAAACAAACTTTCACGTTTCTAACTTGAGAAATGACGGACTTTCATTCAAACTTTCAACCCCTATTTCACCCCCTTCAGTGTAAAATTTCCTAAATTAATTCTTTAATGGGTTTCTACTTAATAAAACAATCCTACTCACCAAATCTTTCGGCTGTAATTTTAACAGATTTTGCTCAGCGATGATGAATCATTCAGTCGGTCAGGACATGTTATTTTATAAGTATAGATCTACATATATGTTTATATATAATGAGATTTTCTATGACAGAAATGTAATAAGAATTAAATAAATCAACTTTTTAACTGCAACAAATTGCAGCAATCACATTTTTTGATGAAATTATTCATAATGATTAAAAACATTTTTTCAAATTGGATTTTTTTTCGATTGTTTGCATTTTCTGAGAAGATTTACTATGATGAAATATATATGTTTTTTCCATCGGAAAGTAGAGATTTCAACGAACAGAAAGCATACCAACTTTTTGAAAAAAGCTGATATTTTGACGGTCGAATTTTCGATTGAAAATTAGGGTATTTTTTCGATATAAATTCAAAATAAGGTGAAAAAATAAATATTTCTAATCAAATAGATGACAGCGTATCTAGGACATAAAAATGTAAGTATTCACCAAATTTCGTGAAAAAAAAAATTTTGTAAAAGATATAAATAAAAAACCAAAAACATGGTTTTTGAATTTTTCACATAAATTTTGAGGTTATGGAGAAAAAGTGTAAATAGAAAAGTTTTAGATCTTTTTCTTACCTACAACTTTGCCGTGTGACTTTTTTTCATAGGAATATTAGTTTTGCCAGAAATCGAGATAAACCGTTTTCCCCCTTAAAACCTCATCCCACACTTTTCCCTAACTCAGATCGCCCGTAAATTATTTTTCCCTTAATTTTTGTAATATTCTCCTCCTTTTGTAATGGGTTTCATCCTACTGTAATTTTTTTTTGTTTTAAAAATTATTGGCCCTGGTCTATTTTTATAGCTGATAGCATAACCAGCACCCTGGCTGACCAAGAAACTTCTACCAGCGGTAGAGCTAAAACCGACACCGCATGCGAGTCATCGCCCGGGCGCGGATCTGCATGAAAGTTGCCCCTCATTTCATATGCGTCGCTTACACTCATCCACAGCCGTTGCTCCTCGCGCTGCCGGAAACGTTATGGAGGCACTTCACATGGCTATTTGTATTTGCGTATTTGATGTATTCGCCAAATAATCACCATGTGTAGACGGTATGTTTGACAAATATTGGCCTTATTTGCCTATTAGACAAATATGACCAATACCAAATACACGTATCCGTACCTTTGTCGGTTTTTGACGCACATCAAAGGAGTCAAATAGGCAAGTAAACAAAATGAAGTAAAAGTTTGGTACTTGACGTCCATGTGTGGAAGGCCGTATTTGCCTTTATTTGCTTGTTTGTGTACGCGTCAATAATTTTGCCAAATGCAACAAATAGCCAATAGTAAATACAAATAGCCATATGAAGTGCCTCCATTATACTTGAGCGGCAGTAACGTAAAGTGAGCGTTTACACTCAGCCCTCTACTCACTTGCCGCGTCGGGCAGCGGCCGCGGCAGCGGCATTTTTCCACATTCATACTCACTTCCCTGCCCAACAAAGCTGAGTACGACGCAATATGGTTTTTCCTGTCACGCGGGCAACACGTATGACAGGAAAAACACCTATTGTCAGGAGCATGTTGTCACGCGCAAACCAGATCCGCGCGCACGTGAATACATGCATGACAGGAAAAGTGAAATTGTATGATGGACAGCTACAAATATTGGAACGAAGTTCCTTTTCTCACGTTCGACGTAAATCTGAAGGCTATGACAAAACGATATTTGACCTTGATTTGACCTCGACACTTTTTTATTAGTAGGTACCAGCATGGTAGGGGCAGAGGGCGTTGAACTATCAATTCTAGTATTCCTGTGCGTCAACTAGATGGCGTTTTTTTTTTAAATAAACAGTGACGCGTTGTTAGTATTTCTGGGCGTCAATAGATGGCGTTTTTGAAGTGAAAACTTCTTTAGCGGCGTTGAGCACTTTTGTGGGATGGGTAAAAACTGTGAAACTCGCGTCAGATTCTCGTGCTGATCGAAACACCTTGGAAAAACCGTAAGACGACGAACTCGAACTCGAACTCGAACTCGAACTCGAACTCGAACTCGAACTCGAACTCGAACTCGAACTCGAACTCGAACTCGAACTCGAACTCGAACTCGAATTCGAACTCGAACTCGAATTGATTGCAAGAATTTCGATTAATTAAAAAAAACGTTTTTTTAATAATCGATTTTCAAAATGGGTTAAAAAATGCACAACGTTAATAATCAAGTTTTCACTTCTGCCGGCACTCCCGGAGTGCAACCCGTCTTTTTTTTAAATAATTTTTTGAGTGTATAATTATTTTTATGTATACAGGTTTTTTGAACATAAGAAATAGCTTCGTTCCATTCGGGTGTCTCTTGACAACTCTCATGTTTTTTTGTCAGCTCCAAAAGTACAGTCCTGTATGCACAGCTTTTGTTTTTCAGGACTGCAACAGCGACGGCGTGACGGACTGCTTCGACTACATGATGGTGAACGGCAACGGCGGGTACGGCTGCACCGCGCCGCTCGCCGACACGGCCAACGGCCGCCGCTGGCTCGCCAGATACGACGAGTGCCGGTATTCGCTGCAATAAAATGTTGACAACAGCTGTTTTATTTCTTACCGGGGTGTTCGAACAAATACTGTACTTAAAATACCCAACATGTTATGGGCCGTTTACTCCTCGCGCTGCCGGCAATATTTCCCTGAATACATCTGCCCTAGTAGACAAGTGGCAAGTGATTATCGTAAACGCTAACAAAATGTATGCGATTTGACATTATTATTTGACGGTATTAACGACGCGAGTGAGCGTTTACACTCAGCTCAGCCTTCGATTCCTTGGAATTTGCGCGCGGTGTATCAGGGGGCTTACGGAGAAAGTGGCGAGTCAGTGGTGAGTGGCAACTGAGGTGGCAACTGGCAAGACAAGCTGGCCAATGAAAATTGGCTGAGAGCACTGGCTCGCCACTCTACTAGTATATAGCCCAAAGGCACCTGATATGTCGCCTATATTTTCCTTCTGACTATGGGCAAGAGAATCGTTGCTAAACTTAAAGATTGCATCGTTTAAAAATATCAGTTTATTAAATAATGAAAATTCCAAACCACAATTTATTCTAGTTTAAAACAACTAGAAAGAAGTAGACTATGATGGGCTGTAGTTCTATCAACATAAGTACACAGACAGAAAAATAAACGTAAAAATGTCGGAGCATTTGCAGGCTGCAGCATTGCATTTAATGAAAAGATGGCGGCATGAAAAAGTGCTTTTAGCGGGAATAAAACGGCGAGTAATAGATTCTGTCGAGTTATCAATAACAATTACAGCGCACTCGAAAACCATTTTATAGAGAAGTGATTTAGTCTATTAATTATTACTTCTCTCGAAATATAGAGGTTATAACTTATAACGTATCGCTTTTAGTTTTAACAACTCTAAAGGGCCTGTTTCAACTTTCACCACTTTCTGATAAAGTGCCGAATGGCGAATAGGCTATTCACAACTTTTTTGACAGATTCTCCATACTTTAACTGTCAAGTTAAGTGGTGGATAGCCTATTCGGCACTAAATTATCAGGAAGTGGTGAAACAGGCCCTAACTGAATTATTAACCCCCGACTAAAAAGAGGGGTGTTATAAGTTTAACGTACGGTCTATCTTGTCTAATGACATCATTAGCAGACGGTCTGTCGATCTGTCTGTCTGTTTAGGTACTGTATATTATGTCTGTCCGTGGCATCGTAGCAAACGGGTGGGTCATTTTGATCTAGTTTTTATTTATTTAAAAGCTGACATTATCGAGAGTGAATTCTTATAGCTAATAGTAAATCATCATAGAGCTAAAAATATTGTTACAATGACCGAATCGGTCATTGTAACTTTGTGCTGTCTCCCGCTTTTTATGGGGAGGGAAAACTGTATATTTCCTGCTCCTCCTATCTTCTGATTAAATTCATTGCGGGTCCCAAGACAGCTTGAGCATGTCCCTCGGGCTCCCTGAGATCATATCAAAGTGTTTATGTGGTTGGATACCGCTGTCGATCCTGGCGACACAGGAGATACAATGGTGGGAATGTGTGGTGGGCCAGAGCCCGTTTAAAAAAAAGCTAAAAAATTGTGTTTAACATTATGAAAGCTTGTAAGCAACTTCCAACTCCATGATTTAATCGATTTAATATTTTGCATCCTGTTTCCTGACACCAATTAGAGTTTGAATCGGGGGTTGTTTTATAATTTTTTAATTAAGTAAACATTATTTTAGGGTTGTTACTAGTTATTCTTTGTCGCAAGTAATGTAGACTGGATATTATATTATGTATACTAGATGACACCCGCAACTCCGTTGCGCCAAAATTCGATTATCGCGCGGGAACCGTACATTTTTCCGGGATAAAAAGTATCCTATGTCCTTTCCCGGGACTCAAAGTATCTCCATACCAAATTTCAGCAAAATCGGTTCAGCGGTTTGAGCGTGAAGAGGTAACAGACAGACACACTTTCGCATTTATAATATTAGTATAGATATTTGTCTTCGAAATGCGTGTGCTTATGTTTGTTTAGCACATTAGTAAAGTTTGTTTTGTAATAGCAGTAATACTCAATACTTCAGTAACACAAGTGTATTCTTTCAACCCCAACAGATTAAAAAAAAATTACAAAATTTTCACTAAACTGTACCTACCTAATTGAAAAATTAAATACTAGCCCCTTTCCTTGCAATTCATGCTTCATTTAGGTGAATAGACGGATTTGAGAGAAAACAAACTTTGAAAACTATGTTTTCTTTGTGTTTCCAACAAATAAATTAGTATTATATCCATGTGCGACAGAACAAAAGGAAAATAAGAGCTTATCTTTTCGTTTCAGCTACGTTGAACAAGTTTAGATCATAAAATAATATCGCGCCATGTAGGGCACTGCAAATAGAAATATAACGTGGTTTTCGTCGGCTATGTACACTGGAATTACTAGCACTAAACTTTGTTTGGATTTCTGTAGTCCGAATCACGAAATGAGTCACAAAACTTCATATAATATTTTAATGCTATTTGTGTTTTGGATGATCTAAATTCTAAACTGAGGTTTTGCAGTTATTTTAGGTCTAGGTCTAAACTGAGATGAAACCATGTTTCCTTACATTATTTGCAAGAAAAAAAAATGTACAGACAGAACGAAATATTTCAATTTTTGGCAAATTAAAGTGAACAATTCTTAATCTTCTTTGATGTCCGTAATACGTACTGACATCTTTACTTTACTTGCATACTATGTTACAAGTAGCTTTCAATACGAGTTGTAATGAAAACTACATCCTTATTAGACGGCCGTGCCTTGAAGACTGAAGTTGTGAAAAAATCTAACTTCAACATATTAAAAGTCTACTTAGACAACTTGCATTCGACACATTTGGATTTGACAGTCTAAACCATTGATTCCCAAAGTGGTCCAGGTGGACCCCCAGGGGACCACGGGAGTCCGACAGGGGTCTATGCTTGCGTGGAAAAAAATGGGGGTCCACAAGTCGTTAACGGGGTTCTATAGAAATGTATTTGGTGACCCGACTTGACTACTTCTCCTATGAATATAGGCAGCCAATGTCGTAAGAAGCTCAGAAATTATTATTTTTGTAAGAACTTTCATATTCCATATTCATAAAGAGTGACTCGCCGATGCCGCGCTACCCGTCCGCCTAGTTAAATAACAATAATTTGTTGAAAAGTGAAAAGCACAGCGACTGTTACTTAAAATAATAGCAAGTTTCATGGATTAGTATTCTAGGAAGGGGGTTACAGGGGGTCCGCAGTATGCACTAACACCTTAAAAGTGGGCCACGAAACAAAGGAGTTTGGGAACCTCTGGTCTAAACTCTAATTATTAGTCATCGCCTTTAGATGTCATTAAACTACGAGTCAAATCAAATCCCTTAACATATCGAACAAGTTGTCTGAGTACCACTTTCGGTAACAGAAACAAATATGGCGATATGTGATATATTAAAGTGATTCTCCTGGCTGGATCAACAAAGTGCAACAAACGGTCGAGCGCGCAGGTCTCGTGAGTCGTGTGAAACCTAACAATAAGGAAAACACTGTGTTTATAAACAGGTAAGATACGTCTGGTTTTACCAACGTTATTGTTATTAAATCATCGTTTTATAAATATTTATCCTGTATTAATCATAAACTTGATGTAAGACAAGTAAAGTGCAGTTAATTGTTAAACATATAATAACAATGAAAAAGCTATTGTGTCTCGTTTTGCCACGACTGATGGGTTTGAACCATAGAATTTTTTTCTTACAAATTACAATCTAATTTAATTTAGGCAGCTTTTCTGTATAAGAAAAAAGTGTTTTCTCATTAACCTATCAAGCCCCATAAGATCACCGGTTATCGCGACAACAATTATAGAATAACAATAGATTTCCAAGAATCCGCGATCGAAGGATTAAAATAAAATATCTTTAATTTTAGCAACACTCAAGATGCGAGTTCCTGTGTTTGTTGTGATGATGCTCTGCTGGGTGTGTGCGACAGGTAAACATCGCATCGGCTACTTAGCCTCCTTCAGCTTCTATTGGGAGAATATGTAACAAAAATTTACTTTTCTAGCTATCGTGGTTTTTGCGATAAAACCTGGAGACAGACAGACGGGCAGACAGCGAAGTCTCAGTAACAGGGTCCCGTTTTAACTCTTTGGGTATGGAACCCTATAAAGTATAAACCAATATTAATCAGTCATCATCAGTCATCACTAACGTGACCATTTATTTTTTTTATCAGAGCGGGACAAATACAGAACCCCCCCCCATATTTATTATTATATTATATTTCAAATGCCTAAAGAGTTTGTTTGTATGAACGCGCTATTATCTCAGGAAGTACTGGTCTGATTTGAAAAATTATTTCAGTTCTAGATAGCTCATTTATCGAGGAAGGCTTTAGGCTATATTTTATCAAGCCAAGACTAATAAGAGAGAAGAAACAGAGGAAAATGTGGAAAAAACGGGATAAATTATTGGTACAATATGGCAGAATAATCTCGTTTGTTCTATGTTACGTCTACGTTACGCGTTACTTCCAGGCATTGCACAGGCATTTCAAGAAAATTTTTGTCGTTTGGTCTGTTTGCAAAAGCGGGACAATTTCGGCCTCGCGGGGGACAGCGGGACAGACTGCCTGAAAGCGGGACTGTCCCGCCCAAAGCGGGACGTATGGTCACCTTAGTCATCACTCATCAGTCATCACCATCCAACGCGGCAATGCTGTCAGTCTGCTAAGTGTTAGGTACACTACCAGGTGGGGATGACCTGGGATTTTTTTTAATTTGATTTACAGTTATTTTTTAGTTTTAAAGTATTAACTTTGTAGATTTTTTGTTGCATATTGGTATACTTACTTCGTTTTACATTTTTTTCTTTTCTATTAGTTTTAAGAAAATGGTACATCAGACAGATTATTTGTTAAATAAAATATACAAGATGTTAGTGTAAAAAAAATGCCGTCTTCATACCCATACAAATTGCCGATCCGGGCATCCACGTATGGGTATGAAGATGGCATATTTTTTTGAGTTCCCAGCATTGTCATAGAAAAAGTTGTTCATTTTGACGGGCTCATTTGATGGTTTCAAGGATAACAATGTTTACACTAACACACTGTACAATAAAAAACATTTCACTTAATCTATCCACAGAAGCGGAAGTAGCTAACCTGACAGAAGCGTGCTTCCGGTGTCTGTGCATGGCCCCAACCCGCTGTTCCGCACCGAAGCGGTGCTTCGGCGACTTCTACGGCCCTTTCAACCTGTCCAAAGGTTACTGGTTGGATGCCGGCCAACCTACACTGCTAAATGACGACGACGACGAAAGAAGGTAAGTTTTAATCTGCATAACTTTTATTGCGGTCTTTGAGCGCGGCTACCGAATCAAGAAATTCCGTAAGTAACGAAAAAAACCTAACACCCTCCGACCGGCGTTACCGCACCGCTGTGCCGATCGGTGCGGCGTTAACAGACTTCGGCACGGTGTTTGTGTGCGTGCGACTAGACGTATGTGAATTATAATTGCAAAAGTTGATAAAAAATGCTATGCAATAGCTTTCCCGCGGCAATCCCCGAGTGACACACGTATTTTGTTTTGTAAGAAAATGTAGAAACTAATTTCCCCAAAATAAATGCAGCTATTTTTTTGTAGAAGTCCAAAAACAGTTGCAGCCTAAACCTGGGAAGTTGTAGCGACAGCTTGGAAACTAGATTTAGGCAAATATCTAAAAGTTCGATTGTACTTTTAAAAAGATTGATATCATGTTGAGTAGCTATTTAATTTTAGTGCTGCAAAAATGGCTAAATTAATTAAACATGTTTTTATAGTTTTTCATAATAAAAAAGTTACATTTATTTTGGCAATATCAATGTTTAATCATAAGATCCACCTCAGAAGACGTGTTTTATGTAAAAAAACCCATACTTGTTTTAACAAAAAGAAATCCCAGACATAAGGAAAGATAAAATAATATTAATAAGAAATGTGGTTTACTGCCATGTTCCTACCAGTAATATAGAGGTCATAATTTTAACCGAATTAAAAAAAGAAGGTTCTTTGTTCTCTACAAAACTCTGTTCATAACATAATGTAATTGTGACTTTGTGTCCCAGGAAAGGACATAGAACAGTATGTCCCGAAAAAATTTACAGTTGTTGCGCGATGAACGAATATTGAACGAATTTTGTTAATAAAATATAATTTTTGTCATTGGTAGAAAGATTAAGTGGCTAAAGTTTAATATTTTTCAATAATTAATCTCTTTTGTTAATTTCCAGCGTTCGAGGATTGTGCTAAGGATTACGAGTGCGCCAAGACCATTGTCACGGGGTACTTGGAGAAATTCGTTACGGTATTAAAGAAAATGTTAAATATTTTTCATTAAAAAATCACAAAAACTGCCCATTTTGGCCACCGTTTATATTATGTTATCAATTTTATGCAATTCAAAATAGAGTCTGCTGGTAGAAGATGATGAAATTAGGTCATTGACCTATCGCTATAAGAGAGAAGTATCTTTCATTTACACGCGAAATATATGGCTATCGCGCTCCATGACGTACCTGAGCATAGCTGCAGCCAGAGTAGACAGTGGTTGCAACTTGCAGCTATAGCCCAAACGGCAAGGCGAAACGCAAAATCCATACTAATATAATATTATAAATGCGAAAGTGTGTCTGTCTGTTACCTCTTCACGCCTAAACGGCTGAACCGATTGGGCAGTTTGGTACAGAGATACTTTTTATCTCGAAAAAATTTACGGCTCCCACGCGATAAACTAATTTTGGCGCAACGGAGTTGCGGGCGTCATCTAGTAAAATTATAATTTTATTATGTAAAGTTTTTTATAAAATTATGTACCTGTCTCGTCTTTTTGACCGTAGCTGCATACAGATAGGCCAGCGGCCTAATTTGGACGTGTCCAGTAACCAAGCTATAACTGTAGTAAAATAACTCTTTCAGGACTGCAACAACGACGGCGTGATCGACTGCCTCGGCCACATGATGGTGAACGCGAATGGTGGGCACGAGTGTTCCACCCCCCTGGACACCACCACCGTCGGCCGGCGCTGGTTGGCTGCTTATGACAAGTGTAAGGTGGATTTGTGAATACATGTCTGGTTGTATAGTTGGGTTTTATTTACCTATGACAGGGTCTATAGACAAAATTCATTTTTAGTAAAAATATATGGGATTTGGCATCCAACTTTGGCCTTTGCTATCAAGACTTGTGAATGCATTTTGACGTTCTTAGGTTCCCCCTCGGACTCCGCCCGCGACAACTACCTAGGTAGAGCTTGCCGTCTTGTCTTGCGTTGTCTCTTGAAATGACGCGCCCCACCACTTCACTAGTTGATATAAATGAAAAATGTTGTACTGTGAATACGAGGGAGGGGAAGCCCTACCGACTTCAAAAGGATGAAGATTGAGTACAGAAATATTTAAGGGTTAGTCGAATTCTGAAAAAGGTACAAATAAAATATATGTAATAGGAATTATTTCATCCTTTTTAGATCATCCTTAAGAATATTAAGTAAGTATCTACTTGTAATGTTTTTACCTTGGAAGTCGGGTTAAATTTTTTGTTACAAGTTGATGATTTTTATGTAATTTACTTTTATAAGTTTGATAACTGTTTAAAAAAACATCGTATACAAAACGCTTACCACACCACCACACCGGAGATATGAAACAAATAACAATATGAGCCCGAGCGAGATGTTGCATTTGATGTTTACAGTTTAACCCACTTCTATTGTTATAAACTTGCTGCAGGTTCGAATAAAATGTGTAAAAACAACTCTGAAACGCCTAGGAATAGCCGTGATACTCCATACATCACTTGGGGCCAACGTTATTCGTAATACGTAGTAACTATTTAGTAATCTGTGGCCAAAGGACTGAATATATAGTTATAGAGTAGAAAATACGTGTGCCACTCGGCACTCGGGGATTGCCTCGGTAAAGCTATTTCATAGAATTGTTTGTCAATTAATGGCATTATAATTCGCATACGTCTAGTCGCAAGCACACAAACACCGTGCCGAAGTCTGACAACTGGCAACGCCGCACCGCCGCGCTGTGCCGGTCGGAGTGAAGTGTGTTGGTTTTTTCGTTACGGATTTTCTTGATTCGGTCGCGCGTTCACAGCTCGCTAATAATTGCTATGCAATACAATATACATCCTATATCTACGAATTTTGACCTATCCCATAAAGTGCACCTAAAGCTCCGTTTAGACCAAACGAGCGAATGCTCATTCTAGTAAAGCACTTTTGATGTAAACTAACAACGAGCATTCTTTCGTTGTTCTAGTGTGTTCGCCACGTGTTCGGCGGTAAATAGGTAGAATGCTCTAAGAATCTCGCTCGTTTGGTGTAAACGACGCAAGAGCGCTCGAGCAATTGCCTAGAGCGTTCTTTCGTGTTCGGACGTGCTCGCTCTTCGAGGCGGTCTCTTCAAAGGGATTCTAGTGTTCTTGATATTTTTACTTTTTGGCGGCTGGTTTTAGGTAGTTTATCAAAGGTTATTTCGTAAATATGGATTGGAGTAATGAAAAATGTTTACAAATGATAGAATTATACCATAACAAAAGATGTTTATGGGATCCAGCCTTTGATGACTATAAAAATAAATTAACTACTTATCGTTGACGAGTGAGCAATGAGCATTCGCTCGTTTGGTCTAAACGGAGCTATATGATTCTCATCTATAGAGCAAAAATTCTTATTCTTGATGTTCTTGTTGATTCGATTGGTGTAAACGATCTAAAGTATGTTGTAACGAATTATAGTTTACACTAAACGAATACAAAAGAATGTTCTTGTGCTGTTCTTGCTCTATGTTCTTTTGGTGTAAACCCACCTTTAAGGAGCTCCATCACCGCGAGCATTCACGTCGTGTGATGTATCATTTTAGATTCGACTTTGAGCATTACATATTCAATACTACCTCCCTGACTGACGAGCATTCGCGTGTAATGTAACATTCGATATTGAGCATTCCATAGCTAGTTGATGTTACAAGTTGTATCAAGATATTACACACTGTATCGTTACAAGGTGCGCATTGTAATGCTCGGCTCTCCTCCCTCACTGATGTAATGCTCCACTCTGTAACGTTTCATTATAAGTGAATGCTCCCGGTGAGGGAACACCTTAAGGATACAAAATATTTATCTTGAAATTAGCTTACTCTCATACTCATTTCTGTATAAGAAATTCCGTATTCAAATTGGGAATAGTTTGGAGTTAGCTAAAGGAACAGAGTGCAGGCTATACTCGAGTGAGTGCTTGAGAGTCCACGACTCAGCGCAAACATTAAACGTTTTCCGATTCTTATTTTACCATATTATTATTCCAAGATTTATATAATGTCACTGGCTGTCCCGGCAAACGTTGCTTTGCCCATAGAGGAAAATAATACATGGCTTTGCCGTAATATATTTGCCATATTATTTTATTAAAGTGACTAAAATATAAGTAGTTATGTCACCATGGCAACGTCAATCGCTATCCTGTCGCACAAACTTGTTGCCGTCAATCTCAGGTTGTAATAATTTACTATTCTTTATTCAACAAATGCACTTATCAATATATAAAGTACCCAGTAGCCGATTCTCAGACCTAGTGAATATACATATAAAATTTGGTTAAAATCAGTAAAGCCGTTTCGGAGGAATTCGCTATCTAACATTGTGACACGAGAATTTAAAATTTTATATATTTACTAGCTGTCCCGGCAAACGTTGCTTTGCCATAACATAAAGTTAAAAGTATTTCGCCCATATTATTTTATTGAAGTGACTAAATAAGTATGTCGCCATGGCAACGTCGATCGCTATCCCGTCACACAAACAATGGTCGCCGTCAGTCTCAGGTTGTAATAATTTACTATTATTTATTCAACAAATGCACTTATCAATATATAAAGCCAAGTAGCCGATTCTCAGACCTACTGAATATGCATATAAAATTTGGTAAGAATCAGTAAAGCCGTTTCGGACGAGTTGTTGGACTAACATTGTGACACGAGAATTTTATATGTAAGAATATAAGAATAAGATATAATTTAATGCTACGTTTTGATGCTTGCCGAGCCACGGCAAGCCTCCACAAGCCACGAGCCTCCACAAATCTCGCTTTGCATTTGTAAGTCGTTTTCACGCTCGTGAACGCGTCAGTGTATTACGTACATCCAAGCATGGCGGACACCGAACTTGTGTCGGCTATTACGTTTGGTTTCCTATTATTTTTAATGCTCTTATAAAGAAAAGTATCATCACATAATATTATAGTATTCTATTAATTAAAAAGATAAAACCGACTTCAAAATTGTACGTAATTGAGAATTAAAATTCCCTATCTCAAAAACTACTGAACCGATTTTGATGAAACTTGCACTGTTCCCTAAGTTAAACAATACCTAATATAATAAAAAAAACTCAAATCGGACTCGGTAGTTCCGGAGATATGCGAACACAAACATAAAAACATACAAACATACAATATACATACATAAACTTTTGAAATTTGGCACATTTGTTCAGACGCTGATATAAACTAACATATACGGAAATTGGGCAATTCTGGAAATATTACATACAAGATGACACCCGCAACTCCGTTGCGCCAAAATTCGATTATCGCGCAGGAACCGTACATTTTTCCGGGATAAAAAGTATCCTATGTCCTTCCCCAGTACTCAAAGTATCTCCATACCAAATTTCAGCAAAATCGGTTCAGCAGTTAGGGCGTGAAGAGGTAACAGACAGACAGACAGACAGACACACTTTCGCATTTATAATATTAGTATGGAAGTATGGACATACGGGTCGAATTGATAACCTCCTTTTTTGAAGTCGGTTAAAATAAATTAATAAACAAATGAACTTTATATCTTTATGGTTAACATCCCTGGGGTTCCAGATACACGTTCCGGTTTGGTAATATTCCAAAAACGATAAACTCTCTTCGTTCGACCAGCCACTCATTTTGTGCATGACGTGCGTTCGTCGCGAGATCACAGCGGCTACTAAGCGCGAGCCAACGTGTGAACACGTCGCAAACGTTTGCCGCAAATGCCCTTTGATCTCTGTCCAAAAACCGACACTACTCCGGATCGTCTACAAGCGTCCGCAAGCTCACGCAAGCCAAGCCATTTTACCTGTTTTCACGCTCGGGCTTGTGGAGGCTTGCCGTGGTTCGGCAAGCATCAAAACGTAGCATAAGAGACTACTTAAGGGCGTTCCCTCCGGAGATTCCGTAATTGACCGTATTTAAAGCCTTATAAACTCATAAAATGAAAGCTACAAAGTTATAATAAAAATACAGCAATAATCTTCAATGTATCAACATTCCTTTCCCCGTTTTAATTTTCTATTTTTGTTTATTATATACTCATGATATCAGCTTCCAAAGTAATACCAATTTATTAAAATTCAAGCATACATTCAGCATCTCCTTAGGATTTACAAATTACTTTTATTTGAAACTCACGCCAATAGATCGACAATATCATAAACTACATATTCCCCGTTTTAATTTTTTTTAGGACAATTTTGAACTAAGATAAGTAAAAATAATAGGGTTTTGGCGCGATCTCGGCAACGCGGCAAATGTATGGCCAAGGTCGTTTGCTCGGGGGACGGCCTTAACCCATCAAGCCCCGTACGAGCACTGGTGATCGCGACAACAATAGAATACAATAGCATTTCCGAGAATCCCCGATCGAAGAATTAAACTGAATTTATCTTGGGGGCAAAGGGAATATTACGCAAAGGTCGGGGCAGAGGGCACTTCTAGCACATAAAGTAAACAATCCGGCCAAAGTCTATGCTGGTGCTGCCGTCTAGCGTGAAAACATTGCAGCAATATAGGTACCTAATAACTGCAGTCTAAAATGTTAGCAAAATTCGAACAATGTTCCATTACATTTCTTTTTGCTTATTGCCTATCTTAAGGCCCGGGAAAACACATAAAATCAATAATAATGTAGCAAAGCGTACGGTTCCCATGCGATAATCATCGCTTTGTTCAAAAAAAGTTAAAAACGTAATGCACTGCCCGGGAATCGAACCCGGGTCGCAAGAATGGGAATCTTGCATGATACCACTACACCAGCAGTGCTCGTGACGCATTGACGATATTAGTTAACTTAACTGACCGACTTAACTGTACGGTTAAAGTCTAGGACTGGCGCATTTTCACTGGTCGATAGGACCCGCATGCGGGGTGCGGGAGATTTCTGAAACGCATGCCACGACCAATGACAATGCGCCATTAGTTGTCAATTAGTTGTCATGGACTCCCCGCATGCTGTATACTTACCGTACGAGTTAATCCTAAAGTAAAGCCTTATCTCCGAATGGCAGCCGCGATGGGACTGTTCCACCAAAGGGCGACATCTTTATAATTTTTTCCCTAATATTCGTGAACGGCTATCCAAACATTGGATGGATATTGATCACTGCGTTTCTCAATTCCTGACCGGTCATGGAAATTTTAAGGCCAAACTTTACGGATTTAAACTAGTGCCTTCACCCATGTGCGAGTGCTCGACCGAAGGCAACATGTTTGAACAAACCGCTCATCATGTTCTCTGGGAGTGCAGTCTCTGGCAGGACGAAAGAACTACTATGCTAAACAACCTATTCTGTACATCTGGAGTCGCATACTACGGTGATCTCGTGGACAGCGCTAGGAACTTCCGTGCCTTCAAGCGTTTTTGTCACAATTATTATTGGCAACAGTCAAACACAATAAACTCCAATATTAACTTAGCTTAGCTTAGGAGTCACAATTATTATTAACCTTATTTCCGTGGTGCGCCCCCTTAAGTTCTTTGACTTTCGGTCATTGCAACTTTGTGCTGTCTCCCGCTTTTATGGGGAGGGAAATTAGAATCTTCCTACTCCTCCTATTTTCTTCTGATTAATTTCGTTGCGGGTCCCAAGACAGTTTTAGCATGTCCCTCGGGCTCCCTGAGATCATATCAAAGGGTTTTAGTGGTTGGATACCGCTGTCGATCCTGGCGACACAGGAGATACAGTGGTGGGAATGTGTGGTGGGCCAAAGCCCGTTACCGTACGAGTTAACGAGTAATGAAAATGCGCTCTTTATGGCATATTTTCACTGGTCGACAGGGCCCGCATGCGGGGTGCGGCAGATTTCTGAAACGCATGCCACGACCAATAACAATGCGCCATTAGTTGTCATAGACTCCCCGCATGCTGTATACCGTACGAGTTAACGAGTAATGAAAATGCGCCCTTTAACCCTCAAGTAACATGGTGATTTTTTGTTACATAACTAACATCGTGGGGTAAAATTTTACCCCACATAAAAACTTGAAAAAAATGATACAGTGCTTAAAAAACTTCTATATTTATGATCAATTTACATTAGACTAGCACATTATAAATCTATAAATAAACAAAAAACAACATTTGTTTAAGAAAATATCTTGGTTTTTCTAATTATGGAAAAAAGTAACTTTTTAACGGTTTTTACATTTGGCTTGTAATAAATCTTCTACAAAATTCTTAATTATAACAGCACGAACGGTATAGCTTGACTTTTTTTAATATATTTGAGTTGGTTAATGCAGGTAATGCTTGTAATGAAATAAACACGAAAAAATTGTCAACTACTTTTCTGCAACAAAAAATGTTGCAAAATTTTCTCAAAAAAAAACATATTTTTTTCCACACATTAGAAACATTCAATTGTATGTAACTAATTCTTCTATTTTTATACTTTTATTACTTTCCAGCTCCGTTTCAGTGACAGTTTCATGATTTCTACGGCCCTATGGCGCGTCTTCTAAATAACTCTAAAATTGGCCATGGAATCCCATAAATCTTGCTTTTCTTCAAAAGCTTTGTCTTCTAGAATGCTATTAACTAATTTGTTAGAAAAAAAATCATATTTCCTCAGTTATATCAATATAGACAAATTGAATTTTTAGGATAGTAAAAAAGTAAAAGTATTGAACATCGTGGGGTAAAAACTTAGCCCATAGGTCTGTACAGCTCAAACGGATGACTTTTCGCCTACTACGACTTCACTACCCTTTAAAATGTGCGCTATACTGAGAATACTTAAAAGGAATTAAATGTACTTTCAATAGAAAAAATATTATTGCAGTTTTTATGCGAGTGGGGTAAAAATTTACCCCACGATGTTACTTAAGGGTTAAATAAGTTAGTTAATTTTGGAGACTATTAGGTTTTGATATATTAACCTATCAAGCCCCATAAGATCACCGGTGATCACGACAACAATAGAATAACAATAGATTTCCAATAATCTGCGATCGAAGGATTAAATTGTTTTGTAATTTTTTGTGTATAATATTAAGGTTTTATGTAGATTATTGTAGTGTGTAAGAATGTATCTTAGATAATCTATATCTATAAATAATAAAATCGTAGAGGTAAAATTTTTGTACATTGAAAATAAACTTGAAAAAACGAGTCAGGGGCATGTTAGAAGTGTAACAGAACACATCATAACTGTTTTTGAAATTTTTGTTTCTCTGTCTATTTGTCTGTTTGTCTGTTTGTCTGTTTGTACAGGCTAATCTCTGAATCCGCTGGACCGATTTCAATGAAATTTGGTATGGTTATACCTTACATCCCTGGTCAAAATCTAAGATACTTTTTTTAACCGACTTTCAAAAAAGGAGGAGTTAATGTTTACTTTGCTGTTTGTGGTCAGATTTTCGAAATTCTTTTTTGTTGTATAGGTTGTTAACCCGAATTTGATACCAAGTTTACAAAAACGGTGACTTGATAATGAGTTTCTCGGCATCCTCGAGGTATCGACGGAATTCCTTTACAACAAAAACATTACAGTAATTTTCACTTTTTTTTAAGTAAGATTAACAGAATATGCTAAAAAATCGGCCAAGTGCGAGTCAGACTCGCGCACGAAGGGTTCCGTACCGTTATTGAGCGAAAGTTGTCAAAAAATGTGTTTTTTGTATCGGAGCCCCCATCAAATATTTATTTTATTTTAATTTTTTAATAATTATAAAATAACAAATATAATTAAGAATTTTGTGAGTATTTCAAGTGCCAAGCTGTTTTCAATATTGATTACGAGCAAAAAAGGCCAAAAAAATACGTTTGGTGTATAGGAACCTCCCTCAAATATTTATTTTATTTCGTTTTTAGTATCTGTCGTTATAGCCGCAACAGAAATACATAATCTGTGAAAATTTCAGAAGTCCAGCTATAGCGGTTCGTGAGTTATAACCAAAAATTTCTATTTAAATAGAAGTTTCAATAGAAGTTTTTGGTTACAGCCTGGAGACGTACAGACAGACGGACAGACGGACAGACATCGAAGTCTCAGTAATGGGGTCCCGTTATTACCCTTTGGGTACGGAACCTTAACAAAAAGTAAGTTTTGCACCAAGGCATATCCCAGGGCATAGGGCTTCCGAAGGTTCCGTTGCTGAACGGAACTCCTGTTTTGCACCAAGGCATATCCCAGGGCATAGGGCTTCCGAAGGTTCCGTTGCTGAACGGAACTCCTGATTCCTTATCTATCTATACTCGTACTAATATTATAAAGAGGTAAACTTTGTTTGTTTGTTTGTTTAATTGTAATGAATAGGCTCAAAAACTACTGGACCGATTTTAAAAAATCTTTCACCATTCGAAAGCTACATTATTTGCGGGTAATATAGGCTACTTTTTATTTTGGAAAATATAGGGTTCCGTAAGATATTTGGGTTTTTCTGACACAAGGTGAAAAAAATCAACCAGAAAAGTTACTTATTTTGCGTACGCTGCCTAAACTATAAAAGATAGAACCATAAACATTGCTAAGTAAATGTAGATCTTATAAATATCTACAAAAATGTCCGCGATACACTATACCTATCTATAGCAAGTGAGGCACAACAACCATTTTTTTATTTAAAAATCTTGATTATTTTTTTTTGGACTACATTTAAACGCATTCATGCTGATACTCATTATCAAAAGAAATTATTTCATCACTAAGTACTGTTTATGTAGATAATATTTGGTGTTTGAATCATTAAAATTGGACGTTTGGTTTAGAAGTTATGGCGAAATTAAAAATTGCGATTTACGCCCGTTTCGAAGTGGGCGCTACCAAGGCGGGGGTGCGCAGTAGCGAAGATTATGACCTGAATCGATTTTAATCATTTTTTCAGTGGCTATAATATATTTTATACCCGTGCGAAGCCGGGGCGGGTCGCTAGTAAATAATATAATAACAAGTAGGAGTTTCAGCGTTGTTTAAAATACTGTAAGCACATGTCACTATGTCAATTACCATATTAATCATCATGGTCACCACCATCATTACACCATCCACAATCACTATAATGTAGTTTTAAGTAGCGCATGTAATGTCGAGATGATAAGTTTCAGGTGTAGGGATGGATAAGGACTAATATTTTTCAAATTGTCATTTTATAGATAGCTATTCATATAATAAGTAGTTAATTATTTATTAGACTTACGTATAGATATAATATGATGAATTTTAGGGAAGCATCACGATTCCTAACCAACAAGTAAGCCACAATAAAACAACTTCAAGCGTTATTTTATTCTGGTTTAATTGTTAGTCAGGAATCTGAGAGTAAGAGGTAGGTTAAAGAGGAATAGATGCCTACATTCAATATCCTGTCTTCTGTCGTCTATCGTCCCCTGTCCTGTGGTCTCTATCCCCTGTCCACGCCAAGTGGTCTTCGAAGGAAGGATATTTCAAAACGGAATCTGGGGTTCAATCCCCGCCGACGACAGTTACAGTTTAAGAGCTTTCAATGTTCCTGGGTCTTTGATGTTAATTAAAAATTTCGTGTTTATAATATTAATACTTATCCACACACACATCCACATTACAATAACAAACATTCACGCGGACGAAGTTGCGGGCAACAGCTAGTAATTAATAATATTATTTTTAGTATCATTATAGCGTGTGTTTATAACTATGCAAAATCTGTAACATATTTGATTCGAATGGATTAATTTATTTGATTTTTCTCTCTGTGGGCAAAACTTTAAAAAATATTTTCTGAATAATATAAAATTCAAACATCTGTATTTCATGCTCTTTCCCAAAATAACCTATAAGTATGGAAAAATCACATAATATGTCAGGTTAGCTAACAATCTCTGACGTTCAAATAAAACCTAATGGTACTTATTTAAACCTAGGTACCATAAAAATAAACACTTAAAAGTTTTAAGCTTTAAACAGGTCCCTCGTTTACCCTTAGGTACAGCTTTTATACATTTTTATACATTTTATATTCTTTTATACAGTTTTATACACTTTTATGGTGCGAATAAAGAGGCTAGTGACTCGAGTCGAGAATAACAAGTAGACGCGACAAATCCATTTTACGATAGGTTTTAGCATAATTTTCGTTCTCAGAGTGTCTCAAATATATTTCAAGTACGAATATATCTTGCATCATGAACGTAGAAAAAAAGGCGGACGGAGTCTTGTTGTATACAAAACTGTGTCTTCACTTTTCTTCTGAGTCGGCCACTCACACGTTCTGACGCCTGTCAAATGGTATGGACTAGCGCAAGAATGTGTGCGTGCGGACCGTGTACATACAGCCAGCTGGCCGACTCTGAACGACACAGTTTTGTGTATGGTGGGACTCCGTCCGCCTTTTTTTATACGTCCATGTCTTGCATCATATTCTTATGTGATCTGAATTAATGTAAAGTTTATTTATTTAATAAGGTTACCAAACAGCATATTATGCATTAAAATAATTACAGTCAATAGTATACAAGAATTTTCAGTATTGATACACACGCCTTTATAGGCAACACAACATTCAAATTTATATAATACGAGCTTTTGCCCGCGGCTTCGCTCGCGTTTAGAAGTATTATTATGTACAAACTTTCATCCACTATTTTAACTCCTTGGGGGTAGAATTGAACAAAATCCTTTCTTAGCGGATGCCTACGTCATAACATCTACCTGCACGCCAAATTTCAGCCCGATCCGTCCAGTGGTTTGGGCAGTGCGTTGATAGACCACCATGTCAGTCAGTCACCTTTGAGTTTTATATATTTAGATGTATTAACAACTACATGCAAAACTATGTTAAATAGAGTTTAAAAACAGTTAAAAATAATGTGAACATAAATTAAAAAGAAATCTATACATACCTATTATTATAATAAAATCGTAGAGGTAAAATTTTTGTACATACATTGAAAATAAACTTGAAAAAACGAGTCAGGGGCATGTTAGAAGTGTAACAGAACAAACACATCTTAACTGTTTTTGAAATTTTTGTTTCTCTGTCTGTTTGTACAGGCTAATCTCTGAATCCGCTGAACCAATTTCAATGAAATTTGGTATGGTTATACCTTACATCCCTGGTCAAAATCTTAGATACTTTAACCGACTTTCAAAAAAGGAGGAGTTAATGTTTACTTTGCTGTTTGTGGTCAGATTTTCGAAATTCTTTTTTTGTTGTATAGGTTGTTAACCCGAATTTGATACCATGTTTACAAAAACGGTGACTTGATAATGAGTTTTTCGGCATCCTCGAGGTATCGACGGAATTCCTTTACAACAAAAACATTACAGTAATTTTCACTTTTTTTAAGTAAGATTAACAGAATATGCTAAAAAATCGGCCAAGTGCGAGTCAGACTCGCGCACGAAGGGTTCCGTACCGTTATTGAGCCAAAGTTGGCAAAAAATGTGTTTTTTGTATCGGAGCCCCCATTAAATATTTATTTTATTTTAATTTTTTTAATAATTATAAAAGAACAAATATAATTAAGAATTTTGTGAGTATTTCAAGTGCCAAGCTGTTGTCAATATTGATTACGAGCAAAAAAGGCCAAAAAAATACGTATGGTGTATAGGAACCTACCTCAAATATTTATTTTATTTCGTTTTTAGTATTTGTCGTTATAGCCGCAACAGAAATACATAATCTGTGAAAATTTCAGAAGTCCAGCTATAGCGGTTCGTGAGTTATAACCAAAAATTTCTATTTAAATAGAAGTTTTGGTTACAGCCTGGAGACGTACAGACAGACGGACAGACGGACAGACATCGAAGTCTCAGTAATAGGGTCCCGTTATTACTTTTACATTTAATAATTACATAGAATAAAGAAAAGTTCATTAACATTATAATATTATGTTATATAAACAGGAAAAATAATAAAAATAAGTATAAGATTATTAATTCTACGCCCAAGATTTTGATAATAATATTTTACTCGTAATTTTTTTTGGCTGTTGCTAGTCGTCCGGTAAACGGATAAATAAAATAAATCTTAGTCGTCCGATTACCGGACGACTAGCAACAGCCTTAAAAGATAATCTATTCGTCCGATAATTGGACGACTTTTTTTTAATTCATCCGGTAATCGGACGACTAAGATTTATTTTATTCATCCGGGAAGCGCCTATCTGTCTATATACGAGTACATATATAAGCGCCTATCTGTCTATATACGAGTACATATAATATACTCCGCATACGTACTAGGAGCTAAAGACAATGCAATCATTTGTTATTTTAATGTCAATTTTAATATCAGTTCAGCTTTATTCGTGTCCAAAAGAAAGTATTACTCAGTATGGAATGTCTACAATATTTTTACTAGTACTTTTACAATGAAGTAATTTTGAGTTAGTAATAGAAAAGTATTTGGAAAAAAATAAAAAAGCATCAACTATTTCTTTCACATTCTACGCGCTACGGTGTAGCATGGTCGTAGCGAAAGTCGTAGAACTTCTACGATAGAGTTTCGTAGCAATATCTACGATGATTTTTAAAAGGCCAAAAAGCCAGAATATGACGTAACACCTATGGTATCTGGGTGCACGGTAGTGCACCCGCCAAGACGAGCCAAGCGAAGCGCAAGGGTTATTATTGTCAACAATATTACACACGGTGTTGCTCGCCAGTTCTGCTATGCTGGAACTTGGCTTGGCTTGTCTCGATACGCGAAAACAACAATAGGGAATATTACGAAAAACACAATAAGTAAATACCTAATATTCCGACCAAAATCCGACATGTTGCGTATGTCATATTATTATTACAATATTTACGGAAACGTTGTCAAACGTCGAACAAAACTTTGTGTTTACTGTCTATGCTGGTCCTGTCATCTAGTGTGTAAACATTGCAGTAACATATCCTATAATTAAAGTGATATTATTACCTCAAGTAAAAGTTACTAAAATATAGGATACATAAATAAAGCCTCTCGTTGTTTTGCGGGTGTTTTCTCGGTCTGAATTCAAAAGAACTGTCCCAAAATAATTGTTACGACTTACGATAACAGTTAACTACAATGACCGAAGCCAAAAATGACTGTGTCAGCTACCGACCTCTATAAACATAAGCAGGGTAGCTAGTCACGGTTTGTATGCAGTTTGTTAAGTGAACTATCTGGCTGCTACCTCTGTAAGTTCAACACCTTAGCTTGGTCTTCACTGGACAGTTGATAGTAAGATGTATTTGATAAAGATGGCGCTATAGCAAAGTAACAAATAAACTGTAAAAAAGCTAAGCTAAATCTAAGCTATTCCATCAAAAATGTTTAGTAGTTTATGCCAGTCATTAAAGTAAAATAATTAACAGTAAAATACTACGTTGCTAACATACTATTTTATTAATTTTGTAATCATTTACCAGCACGTGCCATCTGTTACAAAAAAAAGTCAGTTTAGTTAACAATTGAGCACATAAAAATTGGAATATTTTCCAGTAAAACTTATACAGAAAAAATGTTTTAATATTACAATAGCATGAATTTTTACCTACTGCAATATTTTCAAGCTAGATGTAGCAATAGCATAGACAGCAGCGTTTCTGTCAATATTCTGATGTGTTGTGTGCAACATGTCGGATTTTGGTCGGGTTATTTACTGTATGTGGTAGTAGCGACTAGAGTACTCTACTCCGACCCTATTACATAAGGCTTTTTTGTCGGCGACATAGTTCATCAATCTGAAGCTAGGGGTCGCTGCTGTCGCGGAATTTCCGCATGCGTAGTGAATTTGATTTTTTTGGTAAATTTTCATGAATGATGCCAGTCCACGAGTCGTGTCCGTGATAAAAATTAATTTTATGTCCTAAAATGGTTATATACAACTACAGTGACGTGGTTAGCTAGTGAAAACACAAGGAAACACGTAAGTTAATTATTATATAATATTATTATTAGATTATTAAGATAATAATGGTGGTAATAATTAATAATAACAGCTGGGGTAGGTGAAAAGCTGCGGTAGTTGTATCGATCAGCCTATTTTTGTATTTATGTAAGACATAGTATATGACCTTCGCGGAAAACATCTGCAAAGCCTCGCCAATATTATATATAATATATAGGTCAATGTAGCATGTGTTTTGATTCACACATATAAATAATACCATGACGTAAAGAAGATTTGAAAATAATTCTTTTCTATATGTAAAAGAATAGAAAAGAAAAAAAAATCTTCTGTGTTCTGAAATTTTGAAGAAATTGCTGTATGAACGCGATAGAAAGTATAATATATATAATAATCTGCAAACACTGCAGATATCATTTTTGTTTATAAAAGTTTAGATCTTTATTTGAAGTATCTTAAACAATGATTATTTTCTTGTTTTTAATCATCCCTCTACTCTACTAAAACCGCTCATAATGCGAAATTGTAAGTGTATGTTTTATCCTTTTATGAATTATGAAAAAACTACCTTGATAAAATTTGCCATGGTGTAGTTGTTTGTGTTCCGTAATAGGCTGTTTTTTTTGACAGGCACAGTTTTTTCGTGATAGGCGGTTGGAACTGAGTGAATCCGAAAGTATTGGTCCATAACATTACAAATATTAAGATGTATTACAGTTAAAAATATAGTTATATGAACAGAAATTGACTAGACTGCTTGTCCATCTCTGACACATAAAAAAATCACATGGCAGATAAAGACAAAGAACCATAAACAGTAAAACGCTACCATGTAAATCTTTATTAGTTTTATGTAAAACTATAATTATGATGCCCGCGACTCCATTGCGCCAAAGTTAATTTATCGCGCGGGAACCGTACATTTTCCGGGATAAACAGTATCCTATGTCCTTCCCCGGGACTCAAAGTATCTCCATGCCAAATTTCAGCAAAATCGGTTCAGTGGTTTGGGCGTGAAGAGGTAACAGACAGACAGACACACTTTCGCATTTATAATATTAGTATGGAAGTATGGATTTCTCGTAAACCACGAGTTAAAAAACTTCTTACGCTGTCTTCTTAGAAGCATAAAGATGAATGATGTAAGGATGTTTTATGTAACAGCCGAAAAGTGGGTGAACTCGAGTTCAATACTCGCTTTACGCCTAAATAAACTAAGTTCAAGTAAAGTAGCTTCAACACGTTTCAATTAATTTCCTAGCATAATTTGACTGTTATAATATCAATAATGTAGTTATTCAGTATGTTTGTATTTAAAATCTATATCCATACTAATATTATAAATGCGAAAATGTGTCTGTCTGTCTTTTATCCCTTCGGTTTACATGCCCAAATCTCTGAAATAATTTTGCAGAAATTTGGTATGTAGATCTTGGAGTCCCGGGCCATAGGATACTTTACATACGGAAAATTCTACGGTTCCCGCGCAATAAATGATTATGGGCGCACGGCAGTTGCGGGTGTCATCTACATAAGGAAGAACATATTTATCCGGATAAAACACTACCTTTCCTTTCCCGTTCTGTACAAAGTAGCGGTCAATTTTCGACAGATGTTTGGTCCCAGCCTTACAACATTAAAACCTCATCAAACCCACGACCGAATATTAAAATGGTCAAATCGACCGATAATCACGGACAATGGGTCACTTAGTCGTAGTCATTTATTTGTAATCAAGACCATGACTACAACTTTAGTAAGTAACTAAACGATTACTAAAATTTGTAAAAAAACTAAAGTAGGAAATTAACCCATCCCCCCCCCCCCCCCCCCCGTACGAGCACCGGTGCTCGCGATAACAATAGAAAGGCAAAATTGTGTCTCGTTTTTCCACGATCGAATGATACTATATTATATAGATAACTAGCGACCCGCCCCGGCGTCGCACGGGTATAAAATATATACTTAGCCACTGAAAAAAATATGATTAAAATCGATAGCCTTTTGCGTGGTCTACTTCTCATCTGTGCCAAATAACATAAAAATTGCTCCAGTAGTTCGCGAGATAAGCCCTTTCAAATAATTTCCCCCGTTTTTTCCACATTCTCCTATTAGTCTTAGCGTGATAAAATATAGCCTATAGCCTTCCTCAATAAATGGGCTATCTAACACTGAAAGAATTTTTCAAACCGGACCAGTTGTTCCTGAGATTAGCGCGTTCAAGTTAGCCCTTTCAAATAATTTTCCCCGTTTTTCCACATTTTCCTCTATTTCTTCGCTCCTATTAGTCTTAGCGTGATAAAATATAGCCTTCCTCGATAAAATATGGGCTATCTTACACTGAAAGAATCATCAAAATCCGTTGCGTAGTTTTAAAGATCCCACCAAAAACATAAATGTAAAAATGCTGAGCCAAGTTCCATAAAACATTATATTTCTTGTCTATGGACTTCGTCGTAAAAAGGATGGAGATCTAAATGAGTGCCAAGTTCCATGGAAAATCGAAATAAGTACGTATAGGGACCAAATAACATTATGAACAAATAATAGAGTCTATTTCTTTGCTTTATTGAATATCTATAACAATTGATTTTATTTAAATAATTGTCAAAAAGAGGTTAATATTTAACTGCACGAAGTTAACTCTTTAACCCGGTCAAGGATACAGTTAAGCCGACGCGAAGAAATTTTAGTTTATTTTAATGTGTGTCACTAAAATATTGTTTTAGTTAAAATGTCTGGTGCAGTCAAGTACAATTTGAATACCTCTAGAAAGTTTACGTACCTAAGCCTAAAGTACGCCTAAAATGCTGAATCGATTTTGATTTTGTTCAAATTTTCCATCCCAATATAATAATATGTAGTTTCAGTGCGATAAACGAAATTCTGAGCAACGGATTTGCGGGAAAATTTAGTTACTTTAACACCTCCTTTTTTTCTTTTTTTTTTTTTTTGTCGGGAAATGCCATTATATGCCATTATGCATCCCCGGCAGTGCTGGGGAGGACAACCGGGGTATGTGGTACTCGCTGCGACCGATGAGATGGTAAGTGGCCGCAGCTCACAATGTTACCATTTTTTTTTTCTTTCGAGTGCCTTTCCAATGTCTAATACAAGGACAAAATTTTATATAGCACGTATTATTTTATTAATTATCTACCAATGATATAATAAAAAACTCAAGGCAGATATGTCACTACCGCGCACGTTGTGAAGCTTCAAATACGACCCAATTGGGTCGTCTTTTATTTAGTCTGTCTCTTTTATGTAAATGGCATTTCGTATCTTTTGTTATCTGTCAAATTTGTCAATGTTGTTCGGAAGAGATTTAAGCCGGAAAATAGTATGAACGTAACAGATCTGTATAAGTAGAATATCATTGTTATCTACCCATTGTATAAATAAAAAATAAAAAAACCCGACTGCAAAAAAATGTTTACTAAAAAGAACGAAACAAGACCTAATTCTGGCGGAGGCATCGAATCCATGTTTTAATTGATAGGACTCTTGCTTACGAGTTTCATGCCAGGGGAATAGAAGGTTACATAGAAAAATGTAGAAGAAGAACGTGGACTACAAAATGTAGTTCCATATTATGGAAAGCACAAAGGTGACAAAGTGCAGGGGTACGGTTACCACTTTTTTGGTCCGCTTTTAGTAAATATATTATGCTACTGGACGTCGGGATGTATGTTAATGTATGGGAATAATTGTGCTTAAGATGACATTCTTTTTATTTGAAGGTATTAAATATTTAAAATAAAATAAGTCACATGAGATCAGTAACTTACTTTTACAAATAAATGATTCATAAACAACGAAATTAAACAGTTTTAGAAAAATCAACTTAATATAACAGTGAAAAAAAAACATAAATTGCACGCCAGGTCGACGAGTGTAAGGTGACATATCGATATGATAAGACGACATACTATGATTCCGACTTTGATGGTATGGCGTCTTATACAATACGTAAATCCAAGCTGCACCATCGTCCCTCTAGTTGTCAGTGGTGTAAGGATTCTTAAGAGGCCGGGTAAATATATTTAAATTTAAATATTTTGTAGTAAATTTACTACAAAATATTTAAACTAAAAAATATTTTTTAGTATTTTAATATTTTGTAGTAAATTTACTATTTATTTATATATTTTTTAGTGTTTTACTCTATTTTTTAGTGTTTAAATATTTAGTAGTAAATTTACTAAAAAAAATTTAAAACAAAAAAAAAATTTTTTTGTTTAAGTAAATATTTTGAAGTAATTTTTTGTGTAGGAACCTAGGTAATTACTATCTTAAACTGAAAAATAACTCAAACATGTTAAATATTTTCGTATGAGAAATGATTTTGGAATTACGTTTGTATGAGAAATTCCAAGGGTACCCGGCCCCTTAAGTTCTTCATCATCGTCAAAAAATAATTATACAATGCTTCTGTTACCGATTTTAAGCGGAAACATAAGTAACTATAGTATGTCATCTTAAGCCGACGTCTAGTATGTCATCACTCATCACCAAAAGAGCAAAAGTGGATACATTTTAATTTTGTATAAAAGTATTTAACGTTAGAATACGCTTTTATTAATATTTGTGGGCTATATGAATACAATATAACAATTTCCATAATAACAAATAAATAACAAAATCCATAATAACAATTTGTTATAAGAAAAGATTCTGACCTAATATGTTTTTTCACCACAAAACAAAAGTGTAAGAAAATTTTTCTCTCATCAAAATTAGGAAAACCTTTACTACTTTGTAAAGTACGGTCCCTGTCCGGCATACTAAGTTGGGATACTAGGGACACACTGAGGTGCTCCATAAAACGTCACAAGTTCACAGAAAGCACAATTATTTCAACGAATTTTGTGTCGTCTTATCTGACTATGTCATCTTAAGCACAATTCCCATATGTCAATTTTAACCCGCGAGCACTCGCGCTATGAGCATTTTGCTCACGGTAAATTTAACACGTGCCATCTTATCAAAAACTAGCTGTCCCGGCAAACGTTGTTTTGCCATTTAAAGTATTTCTACTTCATCAGTTGACACAAAATCTTACCCCCTCTTTTGTCCCCTAAGAGGGGTGAGGGGAAAAATTTTATACACCAGATGTTAAGTTGGAAAAACAGTTAGTAATATGAAGTAAGTCCATTAAAGAAAAAAGTTTGATACAAAATCTGACCCCCTCTTTGGTCCCCTTAGAGGTGGGGTAATTTTTATACACCTGATGTTGAGTTGGAAGGAGGCAAATATATCTGCGAAAACCGTATGCAAATCGGATCAGTAGTTTTCGTGTTAAAGCAAAAGTCTTATACAAAATCTGACCCCCTCTTTTGTCCCTTTAGAGGGGTGGGGGGGAAATTTTTATACACCAGATGTTAAGTTGGAAGAAGACAAATATATCTGCGAAAACCGCGTTCAAATCGGATCAGTAGTTTTCGTGTGATGCTGGAACAAACATA
Source organism: Polyommatus iphigenia (assembly GCA_963422495.1). Classification (NCBI taxonomy): domain Eukaryota; kingdom Metazoa; phylum Arthropoda; class Insecta; order Lepidoptera; family Lycaenidae; genus Polyommatus; species Polyommatus iphigenia. The sequence continues at coordinate 36,998,143 of OY730183.1, forward strand.
CAGACAGACAGACAGACAGACAGACAGACAGACAGACAAAAAAACTTTTCGGCTTCTATAGCGATATTGTGACACCCTCCGCTTATTATTTTTTTAATATCTTTAATGTACAGAATTGACATTTCTACAGATTTATTATATGTATAGATATGTTTATGGCCATCGTTTCTTCAGTAGCTGAGTTTTGTTTCGTCCCCCACCCCTGGATACAGATAACTTCTCGCCAGGGTGCACTATTCGCTCATACGAGGAGGTTTGTTGCGCCGTATACCATCATGCGGTATTTTGCTCATCGCGCGGGTATCGGCGTAAGTACTTTTTTTCCTTATGAATACATTATTTTTCATCATATCGACAGTTTTACTGCTACTTTTATGTAATATTATGGTTTTAAATTACTGTTACAGAAAACTATTACGTATTTCTATTATAGATGGATCGGTATCAAAAAGATGAATGCATTTTGGTGTGGTCATATATCTAAAGCAGAGCACCTTGCAAACCTTGTATATCCTCTACAGAAACATCGTATTTTAGCGTGATTAAATGTTTATTACTAGAATCTGAGTTACCAGGACAAGAAAAACCAAATAGAATCTGAGTGGTTTGCCCAAGACGCAAAAACCGGAAGACCAAAAAAGGCCTGCATTTACTGCCAATTTTTTTTTATGTACCGAGCAAAGTCATACATCTTGTGATATGTGTAAAGCTCGGAAATATAATGAAGATTAATACTTTCCACATATCTAAGTTTCCTTTTTGAAAGCATTTTTATTTGTGAATTTTTTTCCTTCATACCACCTTACGGCCGTTCCCAATATTTGGTCTATCTCTGGTTTTGACATACTAGGTATAGAAAAAGCTCTCTATCTTTAATTTTTCTGTCCCAATATATCTATCCAACATAGGCAATCCTATCCGCGGTGCCTATGTATCGATGGGAGGGCCAACAGCTTACTAGAGTTAGATATTTGTATGAAACTGACAGTTGGCGCGTCCCAATAACAATATTATCTGCCAGTGTCATTGAGTTTGGTTATCTCCAGTAACCTAAAATTTGATCCTACAATTTTCTGAGATCAGCCGAAGATTACACGTATTATTTTTGTAAAATAAGTTAGTTTCGCGAATTAAACAATGTCAGACTATCGTGAGATATATATGTATGTATCTCAGGGTATTGCGAGACTATATCCAAAATATATTTATGTACACAACAATACGGCAGAAGATTTTTATAAAATTACAGGGTTTTCTCGTGTGTTAGGTGCAGTTGATGGCAAACGTATATTCTAATGCAATCACCAAGTAAGTATCATAATATTAGATGTAAGTAAATATATAAAAGTTGGGATAAGACGTATTGAATCAAAACTTGTAATAAACCTCATTCCCATTTTACTGCGGGAGAAATTGCAAGAAAGCTAGTTCCCTCTAAAACCTCATGTCTGTGATGTATATCTGTATTTTATGAATGTTGTAGCCTTATGGCCTGGATCAAGTCATGATGCTACCATCTTTAATAATACTGAGTTATTAAATATATTGAGCTTTCAATCACTGTCTTTGTTATAGCAAAGGAATTGAATAAATTCCTTTACTATAGAAAAAGAGTTTTGTGTCTTCGGTAAAATTGATTAAACAGTATGTTAACTTTCAAGCTCAATGTGAGAATGGTGTTTATGACAATCGATGGCTACTTGGCGATAGTGCAAACCCTTGCAATCCTACCTGTTAACACCATTACTCAATCCAGAATCTGAGAATTAAATATACTAGAACTGAGCTCATATCAAAACTAGAAACACTATAGAAAGGTAAATAATCAAAAGTCTTAATAAATTCTATTAAAATATTAGGTGCCATTTGGTACAATAGATATTGTAATAAATAAAAGGAGATAACATTTGCAAAAATCTTTCACAGATGTTTTGGAGTCTGGAAAAGGCGATTCCCAGTAATGTCCTTGAAAATAAGGCTTTGCTTAGAAACTACTCAGGCTGTAGTCATCGCAACAGCAAGTGCTACACAATATTTGCAGAAAAATGAGTTTGGATTTGAGCCGGAGCCTGAAATTGACATTCCATGCCATAATGCAAATATAACGTACGGGAATATCCCGGAATCACATTCCATACATGAGATCCAGGAAAGACGATCCTTAATTGAGAATTATTTCAATGTTAATAGGCTATAGGTTTTAGTGAGATAGTTATTATGTGGGTACCTACTAACATAGTTTGTAAGGTCAAATATACTAACAAATTTATGGAGAAATCTGAAATAAATGAATTACTAATAATAATAGTGTGAATTAAAAAAAAAAACGAAATTTCTGTTAATCATTTTTATTTAAACTAGCATCTTAACATAGAACTTATCAACCTATCATTATAATTATTTACGTTACTATCCTCATGCCATATATTATTAGGACAAACTTTTTTTCTCCAACTCAATTTCCATTTCCAATTTCTCTTTTTTTAGAGCCGCTAAAATTGCTTCTTGTTTTTTTTTTATCTTCATAATAGTCTGTAATCACCCGATTTCTTGCTGTTATGGAAGCGTTCATATCATCAGCGACAATTTGACGTTTCAATTTTCCTAAAAAAGGATGTACTTTTAATTTCCATTTGATTTTGAAAACGTTATTCTACCTTTTCCTATAAATCTCCACTCTGTGCCATCAAATCCGAATCACAAACAGGTGATAACTAGCCTAGCTTCATAATTTCTGTTTTCTCCACCAAACTTTAGTTACCTAGTTTAATACTCCTAAGGCCCACTTGCAGAAGTGAAATGAGTTGGTTATTTTTAACCAAGCTGCTTCCTTGAGCTGATTGTTACTCGCATTGGTGGCTTAAGGCTTTACTCTAAAACACAGGGTTGTCCTCAACTAAATCTTCCAGTTGTTTTACTTCTTTCGTCAGAGCTACGCTTTTTTTGCTGAAAGTACAACAAACTGTTAGTGAAGTGAACAGAATTTCTATATTAAATTGAAATATATTTGTCATAATTGTGGTAGAATATAACTGAGATACTTACTGCAGACATTTTCGTATAGATATCCCAAAAAAGCAAGGCAATAACCGCAGTGGCGGCGTAAGGGGGGGGGCGGCAGGGGCGGTCCGCCCCGGGTGCCAAGTACCAAGGGGTGACAACTCACTCGCGCATTCTTATAACATTTGGTGTTGTTCACCCTAAAACTCTGCTTACGTCAACAGAAGAAGAACTTCGTGATATATTAGGTTGGGGAAAAAGTTTCTTCGCATTTTATATAAAAATTGAAAAGGTTTTTTTTTTAAGTTTATTTACAATTGACTAAAAGTATATAGGTGCCATTTTGTTCGATAACTTTTTGCCATCTTGTTGATAGGGACATGATCTTATTGCATTGCTATAAAAATTTTGGGGCTTCTGATGAAAAAACTGCGACAAGTGGTTTTGGCAGTCCTCTTGTGATGTCAACCTGACACTGCCTAAGAAATTCTGCAGCGACCGAAACCGGTAAAAAACTGAAGGTGCAAGGTCAGGACTATACGGCGGATGCATTAACACCTCCCAGCCAAACTCCCGTAATTTTTGCTGAGTAGCTAAATGTGAGGTCTAGCGTTATCATGGTGAAAAACCACAACCCTTCTGTTGATTAATTCCGCTGGGGTATCACGTAAAAATAGCGATCAACAATCCACTAGCAATAATCGCGCGAGGGATTGCTGGTAACTGGTTGTCATGAATGTCACAAACAATGGTGTCATGTATAGTGATCGATCGCAAACGTATTGTTTTGGCTGATGCGTGATACGAAATTGCGATTTTGGAGCAATTATCGCGCAATAATTGCTATCGCATTGCTCTCGCAAGATGCGTGATACGGGAGCCGGCCGCTTTCTCTCAACTTCTTGCTTTAATCTCATCAGTTGTTCGCAGTACAGTTCAGAATCGATGGTCCTGCCTGGTGGTAACAGCTCATAATGAATAATGCCCTTACCACCACCAGCACCACACCACCACACACACAGCATCACCTTGTTGCAAGTTAACCCGGGTTTCGCCACAGTCTGTGAAGCCTGACCGGCCTTTGACCACGATCTTTTTCGCACGTTCTTGTCGTACGTCATTCACTTTTCATCACCAGTTATCAGCTTCTTCAAAAATGGTTCGGTTTCATTACGTCGTAATAAAGAATCACAAATGAGTACACGGTTCATTAGGTTTCTTTCAGTGAGCTAATGAGGCACCCAAATATCGAGCTTTTTTGTGTACCCAGCTTTTATCAAATGCGCCAAAACCGGTTTGTGGTCAATCCCCAGTTCTTCAGCTACATCTGCATCGTAGAACTACTATTATGCCGATCTTGCTCCACTTTTTCAAAAATGACATCAGTTTTGCCCGCAGGGCGACCCAGCGACGTGCATGTTGGGTATCTAAATTTCCGGATTCAAACCGCTTAAACCAAATTTGCGCTACTCTCACAGATACTGCATTAGGTCCATAAACATCACTTTTCACGGCTTGTGTTGCATTTTTATTTTTTACCTTTTTTGTAATAAAATTTTAAAATGTATCGAATTTCTTCATTAGATAAAATCACTCATTTTAACAATAAAAAACCAATGAAAATCTCACATTTACCTAATTCGAATTTGGAATTGCCTTCTGTAAAATTAAAACTTTTTAATGATACCAAAATCAGCCAAACACAATATAATTGGTATGCCCAAGAGATTTTATGACAAGTTCATACATACTTTATTGCGAAAAGACTTTTTCCCCAACCTATTATTCTTGACGAAAATATATGATGAACTTTGTGCAGAGGACATAATTTTGGAGATTTTACGATTGAAGCGCCACTTGGATGCCGCCAGCATTTCTCTAGAAGCTGTATAATGGACTACCCTGGAGCTTGTAAAATAGCACTATTCTGAGTCTATTCCAAGTCTAGCGGTGTGTCTAAAATTTTTTAAAGAATTTGTGTTTCGGTGGCTTCTTGTAAAAAAAAGTTTTTCAAAACTAAAATAGAATCCTAAATAAGATCCACAATGAGCCAAACGCAAAACTTACGTAACGTGGGCACGTTTAGATGTATTTGTCGTTTTATTTTGGGGGTGCTCAATAGAAAGCCGCCCCGGGTGCCAAACCATGCTACGCCGCCACTGAATAACCGTATTTTAAACATCAACAAACACACCAAAACAAAGAAAAGGAACTTGTCAATTGTCATTTGTCAACAAAATGTCGCTTCGCGTCGGTCTTGACGTTCCGTTCCATCGTTGCCCTTTTCATAAATTTAATGTTTTATGTATTAATTTTAAGATTTAAAATGAATTCAAAAAAGTAGATAATCGTAATAAATTTTACTTAACAGTTATTTAATATTCTTTAATTAATTTACATTTTGACTTCACTGGAACAGCTTGTGCTACGGCGTACTTTAAAACGCAGGGAGGGTTCGGACAGGCGGCTTATCTACTGTCAACTGAAGACAGCAAACACCTATTTGTAATATTGGGACAGCTTCAAAAGACAGATAGATGCTTATCATGGGTCGAGGATAGCTGTCTGTCTTTAGCCATAGATCGAATATTGGGAACGGCCGTTAGGGGACTAGCTCGACTGAAAAATTTCTTGTCATAAATGTTAGTGAAAATTAAAAAGATAAATGTTGATAAAGTTTTAAATATATATACTTTTTATAATAAACAAAGTGTACTTTATTTAATAGAATGATAAAAACTAAAAATATTACTTTGTAAAACCTATATTTAATGACATATATAAACGTGAGCAAAATGCTCTATGCGCGAGTGCTCGTGTAATTTTTAGGGGCGCGAGTGCTCCGTTTTACAGATCATTCAATGTTTTTAATTCACATAGTACATAGTACTTAGGATCCTCTGAAAGATCGCCCATAGAAAAACTTTAAACAGAACTGCGTTTACTAAATTTTTTAGCTTTGAGCGCGGCGGCCGGCGACTGAATCAAGAAATTCCGTAACGAAAAAACCTATTAGCCCCCACTGCGGTCGGTTTACGGTGCGGTGTTGCCAGACTTAACGGCACAGTGTTAGTGTGCGTGCGACTAGACGTAAATTGTATAAGTTGAAAAAAAATGTTGTGCAATAGTTTTACCGCGGCAGTCCCCGAGTGCCACGCGTATTTTCTTTCCGTGCCCTGTAAAAACTATTATTAAGACTACTTTATACAGAGTGCAATTAAACCTTCCTGCGAAATTTTGATACATTGATCCTTGTTAAAAATAAAAATACACGTATTTTTTCTTTTATACTCACTCAGTACTAAAATGTTGAGAAATAGCTTCCGAAAGTTATCCTAAAAATCACTATAATGGACACGATCCCGCGTCACCCCCTCTCATTCCCCCGCGCCGCGAGTGACCGTTCTGCAACAATTTTAAATGGGATAAAATATGTCATTGAAAAAAAATACCACCCATTTTTTTGGTTAAATGGACTCTCCTAATGATACTTAACCCCTGGAAAAAATTTGGCAGGAAGGTTTAAATGCACCCTGTATGTTCCAACTTCCATCATTCCAGCATCATGTCGAGCAGCCCGTTCCCGTATACCTGCGAGCTGTGCGGCGCGGAGGGTCTGACGGACGACGGCATGCGGTCCCACACCCTCACCCACGTGACGGGCCCGGACTGTCCGTTCTGCGGCACGGCGGTCCCGCAGCCGCAGCTGGCCGGCCATGTGCAGCGAGCGCATCTGCACTATCTCACACCGGAGAGGGAGCTGATGGCGTTTATTGACGATCAGAGTCCTAGGTAAGCTAAAAAATAGCTATATAGAACCTCCTCCTTTTTTTTGGAAATGGGTAATTAATAATTATAACAGCAGTCAGCGTTAGATGCTCTTTAAACTACCGGCTTCGCGAACTAATGCTCTCGTGACTTTAGCAAGGTTGGATTACCGGCGAGCTTCCCACTAGGGGTAGAACTGCGTTCGTACTTACCATCTGAGGCACAGTGTCTTGCCAGTAATGTAAAGTTGCTATTATAGCATACACATCATTCATCAATCATCATTGATGTCAAATGGGGCCAATCATAGGCCAAGAGGCATCCCTTTCCTGTTTCCACGTCGTCCGTAATCGCTTGTGTTGGTCCAACATATCATTGGGATTTGGGGTCTACCTGGAGGCTGAAGAGGCCGTATACTACAGTAATTTCACTCGCAAAGTTCGCAGATAAATAATGTAATCGTATTTAACAGTAGGTATCTGATGTTACGGTTACGCCGAGTAGACACGCAAGCTAGTCCCAACTCCCAGGTCGTGTGACACAGTAAATTAATTTAATTTACAGCACACCAACTCGTGTAGTGCTTTCGTGATTATAGAGATTTCAATTGCTAATTATATAACTTTGCATTCTGTAATAGTATGTAACTGCATTTATATTATGTAAGTAATATTCTTTGTAAAGTGTGACAAGTAGGTAATATTAGACCGTATACCTAGTATGAAAAACGTGTTTACGAATTACGATAGTGGAATAACTGTGCTGTGGGGCAAAGATTAGTTTTCGTCATCTTCGTGATCATAACAGATCATCTATATTCCTACAACTGATTTATTTGTTCAGTGTGAACTCTTGGGACTACTTGAAAGGAGTGCCTATAGGGTTCCATGCCCACTCTGTCGAAGACTCCCTAAATTACTAATAAAATAAGTACTTAATAAGAATTCGTACAGGACTCCAAAATTAATAATGCGCATAAGTGATCGTGAATAATGACCGTGTTACAAAACCTACAGGAATATCACGTCGAACTTTGACTGATACATGTATCTTACTACTATGCTAAACAACCTATTCTGTACTTCTGGAGTCGCATACTACGGTGATCTCGTGGACAGCGCTAGGAACTTCCGTGCCTTCAAGCGTTTTTGTCACAATTATTATTGGCAACAGTCAAACACAATAAACTCCAATATTAACTTAGCTTTAGCTTAGGAATCATAATTATTATTAACCTTATTTCCGTGGTGCTCCCCCCTTAAGTTCTTTGACTTTCGGTCATTGCAACTTTGTGCTGTCTCCTGCTTTTATGGGGAGGGAAATTGGAATCTTCCTACTCCTCCTAATTTCTTTTGATAAATTTCGTTGCGGGTCCCAAGACAGTTTTAGCATATCCCTCGGGCTCCCTGAGATCATATCAAAGGGTTTTTGTGGTTGGATACCGCTGTCGATCCTGGCGACACAGGAGATACAGTGGTGGGAATGTGTGGTGGGCCAAAGCCCGTTGATACATGTATCTTAAACGCAATGCAAATAGAAAATGCAATATCGTCTACGGTCTACCGTCGCTCGGGGAAATACGACCGTTGCAGACAAATTTCGGAAACTTCTATGCGCATTATCACTTTTGGAGTACTGTAGTTCGTTGTCTGTCCGTCCATCTGTGTGGGTCCGGGCTGTGTCTCAGCTCTCAACACACCAGTGCTTCCTATGCATCTCTAGAATCGCGATACCTAGACAGTTGAAATTTTCACGAACAAACCTATATTTTCCCGTTATATTCGAGTCCGACTCGCACTTGGCCGATTTTCATTGTTTGTTTTTTTTCAGTTTCGACGAGGACTCCAAGATGACTAACACGGACAGCTGCAGCTACAACACGCCCGGCTCCTTCAACGGCTGGCACAGCCCCGACACCTCCTCCTCGTACCACAACGGAGCCATCTCCAAGAACTACTACAACGGCTTCCAAGAGAAGGACACGTTCAAAAACGATAAGGACGACGAGTATTCAAGATCGCCAAAGAATATCAATCTCACGAACGGGCTGAAGAATATAAACTTAAATAATACGGGAGTTATTCCCAAGAAGAGTCTGAGTAGAGAAAATTCGGACGAGCGAGATGATATTGTAGATAGTTATGAAAAAAAAGGTAAGCTTATAATATTAATAGCACTATTAGCACCCAATTAGCACCAGTCTTGCTCTGATGAACTAATCATTATTCTTTTGCAGGTGCCTATTCTAGTCAAAGTATGAGCAATGGTGAGTCTCCAAATAAAAATAAGGTGAGGTTCCTAAAATGTAATTATTTGACTATAACAACATATATTTTGAATGAACCATTATTTTATTTTGATCTTTATTTTCAGTTAACAATGGCTAGTGCAGGGCAAGGCTCACCTCTGAGATCTCAACTAGCGCTAAAGCTCAAATCCAATACACCGAAAAAATCTGCACCTACGCCTAGCCCGACTGTGCAGGTAAATAAAAGAATAATTTATATTTTGAATATTTTATTAGGTACCTATATTTTTGCCTTATAACAGTCACATTGCTTGCCACTAGCACTAGTGACAATCGTTAAAAAAATAAGATGTCAAAATTCTGGAAGAAGACGAAGAAGAAAATTTATGGTGTCAAAATTCAAAATTAGATTTACACATTTTAAAACCTCAATTTTACTAAAAAATACCGTGTATTCGTAATTTAAAAACACTCAAAACTATTATAGAAACACAAAACGAAACACACTGAAAATCACAAACTTTTGTTTCAGTGCCTTCTATGCGATTTCAAGTCATCATGTCCACAAAAGTTGGAAGAGCACATAAACCGCGCTCATTTCGACCTCACGTCTCCGTCTGTGATGGGGAATGCGAACGCCAATGCAAACGCCACTGATAACGCCACATTGGAGCTGACGAACGCTACTCTAGCACTTAATAACCCTACCCTAGCTCTCAGCGCTATGGCTATGTCTCCTGGCCCCCACACATCGTCTTACCAATGTCCAATATGCGAAAGTGAATTCCAGAACGCCTCAGAAATTGAAATGCATGTAAACGTGGAACATAAGGACATATTGAGTCCACAGAAAGCGGTAAGTTTATGTCTATCTACCATGTTTCATTACAGTTAGCCCGGGCGCGCACTAGCGGCCAGGCCGCGACGGCTAGGTCGCGGAGGCCATCGAAAGTATGGTGTGGCCGCTGGTCGCGTTGCGGCCAGGAGCGTGTGGTCTATGGCGGTTTTATACTGATGTAGCTATCTCGATGGCCGCTAGTGCGCGCCCGGGCTTAGTCCAAGTTTTGCGCTGAATTCTTTTAACAATGTACTAGCACTAAACTAACTAGAAAGTTACAAATACAATGCATAGTTTACATAGGTTTAATTTTTTGCAATACAGCTAAACCTGGATAAGCTAGAGTTCAAGGGAACACGATTTCATTTTCGCTCATAGAGGTTTCTCACTAACCCGAGTTTCTCGCTTATTCAGGTACAAGGTTAGCGTTTCTCTCTTATAGAGGTACGCAGAAATGACAAGTCAAACATTCATGCACTATGTAATTTTATTTTATTTAGAACTTATTTATATTTAAAAAATCCGTCAATTTCTTTTGATTTTATAATTTTATAATAGGTGGATTCTGGTAAATTAATCCTTCGATCGCGGATTCTTGGAAATGCTATTGTATTCTATTGTTGTCGCGATCACCGGTGCTCGTCTTGGGCTTTATGGGTAAATTTCCCTCTGAATTTCATTTCGCGATTTTCCGGATTCAAACGCATTCACTATTTTAAGTTTATCACTCAATGACAGTACTTTAATTTTCCGTTTTGACATGATACAGAACAGAACTTTCCTTCGCATTGGTCAACTATAAACTGAGTAAGTCCGTTCGAAAAGAATGCGATAAAAAACAACGTTTTTTAGCTCAATGAAATAGGATGGGTACAATATTGACGAGAAAACAATACAAAAACAATGGTAGGAAGTTTAACGAAAGTTAAGAATGGGTCATAAAATAGCAGATGTTCAATTTGTAATTTGTTTTCTCATTTGTTACTGCGTATGTAAATAAAAAAATAAACCTTGACTGTCGCTTATAGAGGTATAGAAAAGAAGCAGTCTCGCTCACAGAGGTCCATGAGAGAAAAACGACTCTCTCTAACAGAGGTTTCTGTTTCTCGCTCATAGAGGTTTTGGGAGCTTAAAATGACGGGTCCTAGCTATTACTTTTACTTATACAGTTTTCTCACTTACCCAGTTGTCACTTATCCAGGTTTAGCTGTATTTATTTTACTTAAAAATTATTCATAATACTTATGTTACTACAGGACCAAGTAGACAATGCATCTTGTGAGGATGTGGTGATGATGGAGGAGAGTCCGGTCAGCAACTGCCCTGTCTGCTGTCAGCCGCTGCCGCTGTCCCAGCATGAGTTGGTAATTTTTCACACCTTAGAATTTGCCTACCAAAATATATAAATGTACAGTAAATATCAGTCAGAGGCTTAATTTCCTGGGCTTTATGAAGTAAATTCCTTAATCCTTAGTTAATTCATGAAGCCCCAAGCGGCCACATCCGGCCGCGATAACAATGAAAAAGCTATTGTGTCTCGTTTTGCCACGACTGATGGGTTAAGATATGTTTAACAGTCTACCATATTCTTTAAAATTAGATAAGTATTTACTATTTAGGGCTTTTATCAGACAGAACAAAGATCCATATCACATCCCTTTGACTTTGCAAAAATATTTTTTGTTTTCACTACCCAAAGTAATTTGTGTACACACATTTTTCTGCTGATTTACATAAATAAGTGTGATTTAGATACAACACATAGAAGAGCACTTTGAAAGAGGGGAAGACAGCGGGACACTGACTGCAGCAGAGCGAGAGGCACAGAAGAACAGAGAAGAACATGAGTTTCAGTTGTTGAGGGTAAGATTAACAGTAATCGCTATTTATAGTAGTCTACAGACATGTTTTTAGGAGATTGTTAGCTGACCCGGCAAATGTTGTTTTGCCATATAAATTATTTCTAGTATCAATATAAAAAATTGGTAAAAACCTATTCTCAGGCCTAACAAATGTACATACAAAATTTCGTTAAAATTGATTGAGCCGTTTTGGAAGCCGTTGCTAGATCAAAACATTGCTCAACCTAAGAGCTTGAGAATTGATATTTTTCACACTTTTCTTTTTATGATGTAGCATGATGTAGGCATCCACCAAAACTGAATTTTTAAAATTCTACCCCTAAGGTTAGTCAATGGGAACAAAGAACTTTCTTATACTAATTAGTGGGAAAAAAGTAATTAAAAATGTACCTCATAATGCCATCCGCACTAACATTATAAAATATGCGAAAGAGTGTATGTCTCTCTGTCTGTCTGTCTGTCTGTCTGTCTGTTACCTCTTCACGCCCAAACAGCTTAACCAATTTTGCTGAAATTTGGTATGGAGATACCTTGAGTCCTGAGAAAGAACATAGGATACTTTTAATCCCGGAATAAGGTATGGTTCCCGGGCGATAAACGAATTTTAAACGCCCGCACCAGCCTATCTGCCGGTCGGCTGGGTTTGACGTAACGCGACCAGACTACGTCTGCCTAGGCATCAACTTCTCAGATAGTACATAAAATAGTGTTTAAAATAATTTTCCAGGCACAATACGGCATGGAGGAGGACGAAGAGGGCTACACGAGCCGCGCGGCCAACAGCCTCAAGCGCGCCGTGTACAGCGGAGCCCTGTCTGTAGCGGGGTACTACGAGCGCAGCGTCGGCCTCCGCAGGGCTTCGGTCTCCGGATTAGATACAGGATGCTCTAAGACTAGTGGTAAGTGCTTAACTTTTTTCAGTCAAAATTTAACATAACATTTTAACATTGGATTTCAAACAGTCTGATGTCCTTACATAATTTGTTCAACTTTTTCGGTTCATAGCCCGTGTTTCCACCTGTCGCGCGAAGTGTCTGACATTCTGTCTGACAGCAGCTTGCAAGTGTAAACCACGTAGCAAGTGCTGTCGCGACAATTTGTCAAGCGCTTCCTGTGAGTAGTTGCGACAGCATGTCTAAACATGTCTGCGAGGACTCGCGACAGATCTCGCTGCTGGTCACCGCAGATATATACGGTCTAGTTTCGTATAGTATTATCTGCGAGCTTCTCGCACGACATTTATTGCAGCAATAAATTGCAGGAATTAGTACGAAATGTAAACAATATCGCAAGAAACTCACGAAAGACTTCCGCGAGTTTGCTTGCAGGTGGAAACACGGCCTTACGCCAGTTCTCTTTAGCGCGGCATAGGAACCAAAACAATTGATTTTAACACTTTATGAGGGAGAAAGTTTTTTACTTCTCCATGCATAGAGCATAAACTTATGTATTTTCGGTTTGCATTATATTTGACAATATTTTCTAGGTATTCTAGAAAGGATAGCCCAGCTCAACGCACAGAACCCAAGCATAGCCAAGACATACCTGTGCAGTGCGGTAGACCACTATGCCAGCACATACGGAGACCGAGGATGGGGCTGTGGATACAGGTAATTTTCAATTGCAGTGCTAAAGCTGTATGTAGCATAAATAGAGAAGCCCTAGAACGATTTTTTTTTGTGATTACTAACAAGCTAATTTTTTGTGAGTAGCTACATTTTGATAAGACAAACAACATTTTTATTTTCGAAAAATCTCGAAAGTGGTAACTGGTAGCTAACAGAGATAGAAAGGATTTCATACTTTGACTTGATGGTCCTAAAATATGGATTGTTTTATTTGTAGGACAAGGTTACTCTTAAATTATATAACTATTAACCTACAAATATACAAAAAATCAGCTAGTTAGGGTTCCGTTTTAGGGTACAGTAGTCAACCAAGTTTTGTTGATGCGATTAGCATGAAGAAAAAAAGTAGGTCAAGTAGCCTATTATTCAAATTGGACCAGTAGTTCCTGAGATTAGCGCGTTCAAATAAACCCTTTCAAATATAATTCCTCCCGTTTTTTACACATTTTCCTCTATTTCTTCGCTGATATTAGTCTTAGCGTGATAAAATATAGCCTATAGCCTTCCTCGATAAATGGGCTATCTAACACTGAAAGATTTTTTTAAATTGGACCAGTAGTTCCTGAGATTAGCGCGTTCAAACAAACAAACAAACGAACAAACTCTTCCGCTTTATAATATTAGTATAGATCATAGGTTCTCAACGTGGGCGATAACGCCCCCTTGTGGGCGTTTGAGACTTTCGGGGGGGCAGTAGAAGACCCAGAGAAAATTAGGGGGCATTCAGATGGCGCAGATGGGGCGTGGGTAGATTAAAAAATATAGTTTAAAAAGGCAAAAAAATACACGCTAATCACATACAAAAGTAAAATAAAAATTAATTACATATATATATATATATATATATATATATATATATATATATATATATATATATATATATATATATATATATATATATATATATATATATATATATATATATATATATATTAATAATATAAATTTAATTTTTGTTATTGTAGGTTGATTGTTGGTATTGTTATCATTTTTATCACGTGTGCACGTATTATATATGCAAAATATTGCTCAATATAACTAACTATGCGTTTTAATTGCTCCCATTGAAACATTCTTCTTTCATACGTAAGAACGTTTAAATATAATCGTGGCAACTGGCAATAGCTGTTTTAAATTCACGAAAGACGGTAAGTAAAATTAAGACGGGGGGGGGGCTCTAGAAAACAACATATTCTCAAAGTGGGCGGTGAGCAAAATAAGGTTGAGAAACTATGGTATAGATCAACAGCTGGCTGTAAATTTTTGTTTACGTAAGGGACCGTCCATAAAGTACGTCACACGATTTTCATGATTTTTAGAAACCCCCTCCTTGCAAGTTGCAACACCATGTCATCGACCCCCTCCCTCCCCCTTTTAGGTGTGACATACTTTATGGATGACCCCTAAGCATCGGTCGATCTTTGTCTACCACTATATCTGTCTCCTAATCAGTTTGGTTCCCGTGTAGTCTGGAGATAATCAGAACTATTTAACCCACATTTTTGTCTCTTCTGCAGGAACATGCAAATGGTGGTCTCCTCTCTCGTCTGCGTGCCAGCATATGCCGCAGTCCTGGGGGGCGGAGTACCCTCCATCCCCCGGCTACAGAGGCTGGTTGAGCGGGCCTGGAGGCTCGGCTTCGATGCCCCAGGATCAGAGCAGCTCGGGGCGAGACTCCATAACACTAGGAAGTGGATCGGGGCTTGTGAAGTGGTTACTGTGCTGTCTAGTTTAAGAATAAGGTTGGTGAAGTGATGATGGTGATGATTTTTATGATATAAACAGTATTATATAAATTAAGAGACGAGACGCAATATTTAAGATAGCCGTAAAAAATTTAATGACATAAGAATATATATAGTGTGTCGTTGCTAGCGTCCTAACTACCCCCTTATCAGAGTAGACAGAACTAAGGAGTACCTCGACTTCAAACAAACGGGCGAATCTACGCGAGTTGAGCGTGAGTGTCACTTTCAACATGAGTAACGCATTAGTACTGCGCGCGCCGGCCGATATGACATACTTCGTCAAACATATAAAAGAGTTTGTCCACGTACGGACATCGTGGCCTAATGAGACGTCCCTGGCGCAAGGACCTCGCGGACCTGCGGGGGTGCCGGGGGACGGGGCGGAACGTGTTTGGAGTAGGGATGTAAAGCGGTAAAATTACTTTCGTAAAATTCGGTAAATTACGATATTTTACGTAAAATATTATATTTTACGGTAAATTACGGTAAGATTGGGTAAAAAACGATTTGCTTTCGTGGCATAATTTTCATTAATAATGGGGATATAAACAGGTTACTCAATGCACGTCTAGTGCAGTCAGTCAAAACAACATAACTGCCAGCCAGCTGGCTTGCTGTATGCGCTGTCGAGTGTCGTCAACTGCCAAAAAGTCGCGACAGCGCAAAATGTTCTGGCAAACAGCACTAATCGGCAACGTCGCACCGTGCAAAGCGCACGCAATACGCAAGTTGCAAGTTGCAACTTGCAACACACACGCCCCGCCCGCCGTCATAATATCACCATTCTACATACATACGTAGTCGGTAATTTTACCGTAATTTATATAAATTACCGTAAAATACGCGTATTTTACCAGCGTTTTCGGTAAAATTACGTAATTTTGCAACCCAAGTTTGGAGCGACGACGGCGGCGAGCTGCGCGGGCCGCGGCGGGACCTCGCTCTTCTTCCCGAACCACCGGCGCACGCGCACGTCCACTTATAATATACCTACCAATTAGCAACATTGTAAATCGTAATACATAATATATCGGAGTTCTATCGTTTACCTCTTTTATTCAATCTACCATTAGATAGGACCCGACATTTTGGTCCTTCGTCATTACCAGCGATTTGGAGTGCAGCTTGGACTTTGCATAACTCCTTGGTCCAAGAAGCGAGCCACGTGGGACGGAAACAAAGGAACATCAAGAGGAGCATTGGGACGACAGGATTGGGCTTACAGAGTGAGATCGTTCCAATTTTATTTCCTTTTCTACACATATTTTCCTTTCCTAGCCTTATATTTGACAAATCTTGCATTTTTTCTTACTAAATAATTACTGCCATAGTAATTGTTAGACTAAGCAACTGTTAAATTCAAAATAATAGCACAAAAACGCTTACGTCGCACGTACCTATTGCATCAGACACGGGCGTCGCGCACGCGGTGTCAGCGCGACCACGTGCATCAATAGGTTATTTGCCTATCGAACTTATTTTTCAGTGCCTTATCTATTCTATTGTTTCATTTCAATAACAAGGTTAAATATTTCCCACGGTAATTACCTTCCATATTTCGCACTATTACGCTTTCTACTAAAATGACTGATAAACTCATCAAAAAGCGAAGTTCAATTAAGGCTAAGCTCACTCATTTCAGTAATCATTTACAGCTTTTATTGAGCAGCGATTGCTTATTCAAGCTACAGCCAAGGGCGTCGCCAGCCGATGGCGCAAGGGGGGGGGCAAGTTGACTTTACCTACTACAATTCATACTTTTCTTATTCTCTATGAATTAGAGTGGAATTAGTGAATTCATTCGAGTTTCGACGTACGGGAATGATTGTTCAAGGCTTGAACTTCAAGCAAATCACCTCAAAGACTTAGGACTTTGATTGCATTATAATATGTATTTGGCAACTTTTTTAGAATCTCTAGGGGGGGGGGGCAGCTGCCCCTCCCGCCCCCCCTTGGCGACGCCCTTGGCTACAGCGCAGAGACTTAGAAAGCCGCTTCGATAAATTCATAAGGATTTACGATGAATTTGATAATTTACAGACCGAGATCGAGATGCATTCAGACAATCCAGAGGAGGCTTATGAGGCCAGTTTACCCAGTTTACATTCACTGATTGCCCAGGCGGAGACCCTACTCGCTGACAATCCTGACGAGGATATAAAGCGCGACTCTGGAGGGTTTGTAACGGGCTCGGAAGATGGAACAGGTAGGCCAAACAATAATTTTGTTCAATTACCTAAAATTGATTTGCCTCACTTTGACGGCGGCGGTCTTGGCTTGAGTTTAGAGATACCTATTTATCATTGATACACGACAACAAAAATATCGATAAAATCAATAAATTTCATTACTTACGTGCAAGTTTAAGAGGTTCAGCAGCAGAAATGGTTAAAAATACAGTGTTCAAAGCAGACAACTATGAAATAGCATGGAATTTACTTTGTGAGCGATTCAATAATAGCAGGCTTCTGATAAATTTTCATGTACAGGCTTTGTTTAACTGTGAACCAGTGCACAGGGAGTCTAGTGTTTTATTGCGTCGTTTGATTGACGTAATAAATAAAAATCTTAGGGCACTTAAAATGTTAAACGAGCACACTGAATTTTGGGACACGCTCATAATTCATATGATGTCAAAAAAATTAGATCCTATAATTTCTAGAAATTGGGAAGAATACCGCAATACTTTTAGCAATTCAACATTATTACAATTCTGTACATTTATCGGTAATAAAGCTGACCTTTTAGAAACATTAGAAGAACAAAATAAAACCAGCGATAAATATGGCATCTACAAAAATAATATTAAATCAAAAAAATGTTATGTTTTCAAATAATAATGAAGGCCAATCCAAAAACATTTACACCAATAAATGTCCATTATGTAGTAAAGATCAGTTATATACATGCGAATTATTTAAAAGACTTTCTATCGAATCACGTATTAAAAAGGTACAAGAATTAAATGTTTGCAAAAATTGTTTACGTCCGGGTCATGACGATAAGCATTGCAAATTAGCTCATTGCAAATATTGTAAAATCAAACATAATACTCTTTTACATTTAGATAAATCAAATTCTCAATTTATAAATCCTATGCCTGGGCCTTCAGATGTCACACTTTCAGCTAATGCTGCAACTTATTGTACCAATCAGCCCACTACGCGGTCTATTGTTTTACTTTCCGCAGCATTGGTTCGAGTCGTCAGCTCAAACGGTGAAAAACACACTGCGCGAATGTTACTCGACAACGGGAGTACATCCAACTTCATTACTGAGAGTCTATGTGATAAGCTGAATCTACCAAGGTTACAGGTATTAACAACTTAATTAGTAATAGTACACAGTCTTGTTACCTCACGTTCGAGTCGATTAACGGGACTTATTCTAATCAAATTAGTTGTCTAATTTTACCTGTCATTACAAACAATTTACCTCCAATATCTATAAACGTTAAGAATTTACCTATCAGGCGTCGAATTAGCCGACCCATCTTTTAGTATTCCGTCTGCCATAGACATTCTAGTGGGTGCCGAGATTTTTTGGGAGGTCGTAGGTAACAATCGTATAAACTTAGGTAAAAAACAGCCTATTTTGTGTGAGTCTAAGCTTGGTTGGATAGTGTCCGGATCCGTATCCGTCTATTCACTGACAACCCATTCACACATCTGTAATTCTACCGATAGTGCGCAATTAAATTCTAATTTAACTAAATTTTGGGAGCTTGATTCTATTTTACCTAAACATAAGCTTTCAGCAGAAGAACGCTTCTGTGAAGAGCATTTTAAAACTAATACCTATCGCAACGATTCACGAAGGTCGATTTGTAGTTACTATTCCTCTAAAGTCAAGTCCTAAGTGCTTAGGCGATTCATATGCAATACCTAAGCGTCGTTTTTTCTTACTAGAGAAGCGCTTTAGCAAGGACGAACATTTTAAAAAACTATATTTAGATTTCATGCGCGAATATGAAAGTCTAGGACATATGACTGAATACCTAGGTGGCTCTAGTGATGTTCACGTCGAATATTTTTTACCGCATCATGGCGTTCTACGTGAAAGTAGTTCAAACACTAAATTGCGCACCGTGTTTGATGCGTCGTGCAAAACTACGACTGGTATTTGTCTAAATGAAATACAGGCTGTAGGGCCAAACGTCCAAGATGATCTCTTGTCTATTTTATTACGTTTCCGACAACATAGGTACGTAGTTGCAGGAGACATCGAGAAGATGTATAGAGAAGTAGAGCTAATACCGGAGCAACGTACTCTACATCGTATTATTTTTCGCGAGGATCCGTCTATGCCTCTTAAAACGTATACTCTAAACACGGTTACGTACGGCACGGCCTCTGCCCCTTATTTAGCGACTAAGTGCTTAGTAAGCTTAGCCGATCTAGCACAAGGCTCTAGCACAGAAGGTAGAGACGCGATACGACACGATTTTTGGGTCGACGATTTCCTATCTGGTAGTAATTCTATTTCTGAAACTGTACAGTTATGCAACGAGGTCAAATCTATCTTAGCTACTGCTTAATTTAATTTAAGAAAATTTAAATCTAATAATAATGAAATTTTAGAACAAATTGCACCAAGTCATAATGGTACTTTAAATAATAATCAAGTAAATCTTTGTGAATATGCAAATAATATTTCTTCTAAAACTTTAGGCATTAATTGGTCTTGTGAAACAGATATTCTTTCATACTCTATAAATATTGAAAATTCGGAAATTGTTAGTAAACGTCATATTCTTTCAGTTATAAGTCAAATATATGATCCCTTGGGTCTGGTAACGCCATGTGTAGTTGAGGCTAAATTAATCATGCAAAAACTTTGGATCGCTAAGTGTGAATGGGATGACGAGGTACCTATAAATATAAAAAATGAATGGCTTAATTTTGCTAACACATTACATAACTTAAATCAATTAAAAATACCTCGTTGGATTTCGTGTGTTAATTCAATTAAAAATGAAATTCATACTTTTTCAGATGCATCAGAGAACTCTTACGGTGCATGCGTCTACGTTCGCTCTGTCGATAGCAACGGGTTAATTACGGTACGCCTGCTTATTTCTAAAAGTCGTGTAGCCCCAATAAAACCGACCACTACCCCGCGATTAGAATTATGCGGCGCGTTACTAGGTTCAAGACTGTGTACTAAGGTAAAGGAGTCTATAACTATACCTATACATTCATGTTATTTTTGGTGCGATTCAACTGTTGTTCTCGGTTGGCTAAAAACTTCCACTAGTCAACTTAAGAAATTTGTTGCCAATCGGGTAAATGAAATTCAGGAGAACACTTCTGGTAGCACATGGAGCTACGTACCATCTAAATTAAATCCATCCGATCATCTTAGTCGTGGCCTGAGGTCTGATCTTATCCGCGATTGTAAAATATGGTGGAATGGACCTCAGTTCTTAGAGAAGGATGAGAGTTTTTGGCCTAGTTTAACTAAAAAATCAAAAGAAAATTTGCCAGAAACTATTTGCAATTTATCTGTAACCAATTCCAGTGAAAATAATTCTGAAAATAAAATTACTCAAGGTCTAGTTAACCTTTCCATTTTACAAAATTTAATAGAAAAATATTCAGACATAAATAAATTACAAAGAGCAGTAGCGTACACATTAAGATTTATTTACAACTTAAAAAATAAAAATAATAAAATGAAAGGTTTTTTAACATGTGTAGAATTACTTTTTTTCATTAGATACAATTCACTTAACCTAATTTTACACGCTTCACAACTAGAAATGTTCCCGGAGGAATATTTATTATTAAAAGAAAGTAAAACTTTACCTCGTAAAAATAGATTGATTTCGCTAACACCTTTTTTAGATGCTAACAACCTCATTCGCGTAGGCGGCAGGCTTGCTAACTCGCAATACGGTTATAATGTGAAGCATTCAGTAATTTTGTGTAGTAAGCATCATTTAACTAAAATTATATTTAGAAATGCTCACGAAAGGCTGCTTCATGGCGGACCTCAACTACTTTTATCATTTATTCGTCAATCTTATTGGCCACTAGGTGGCAGGAATTTAGCTAAAAGTATTGTTAATAAATGTGTTCAATGTTTTAGGCAGAGGGCTACTAGCATACAGCCTATTATGGGTCAATTGTCGGCATGTAGGAGTGCTCTAGAATTTCCCTTCCTCAACTGTAGTGCCGACTATGGCGGGCCAATATTGATAGCCGACCGTAAAGGGCGAGGATGTAAATTGATCAAATCTTATTTATGCATTTTTACTTGTTTGGCCGTCAAAGTTGTACACTTAGAGCTCGTTACTGACCTGACTAAGGAAGCCTATTTAGCGGCTCTTAATCGTTTTATTTCTCGTCGGGGTAAACCGCGATCTATCATGTCCGATAACGGTACCAATTTTGTAGATGCCGCTAATCTAATTAATAATATGTTACAGGAGTCTAACGCTTTATCCACTATTTCCCAGGAGGGCATCGAGTTCTCTTTCTCTCCAGCGTACTCACCGCATTTCAATGGTGTGGCTGAAGCTGCAGTACGCTGCACTAAGTATCATTTAAAAAGGTTGCTTAAACTAACAAACTTAACATACGAGGGGATGGCAAATCTATTAACACAAATTGAAGGCATTTTAAATTCCCGTCCTATAACACCTCTATCCAATGAACCCTCAGACCTTGCCGCCCTTACACCTTCTCACTTCTTGATTGGACGGCCACTCTTGTCAGTTCCACATCCATGCGTCTCCGATGTCTCTATAACATCCCTGGAGTGCTACAAGCGGGTGGAACTCTTAAAGCAACATTTTTGGAACCGCTTCCATAGCGAGTATGTTCTCCTGCTTCAACAGAAAACCAAATGGACGGCTGCATCTGGTGCTCTATCGGAGGGCGCTCTCGTTCTCGTGAAGGACAAGTCGCTGCCTCCTCTTCTATGGCTGCTGGGGCGAGTCCAGAAGGTGTACCCAGGCGGAGACGGTGTCGTGAGGGTCGCCGACGTCTTGACACGCAAGGGGACGTTGAGGCGTGGATTCAATAACATTTGTCCACTACCTATTGAAGATTCTTCAACCCGGGCAGTATGTCCACGTATGGACATCGTGGCCTAATGAGACGTCCCTGGCGCAAGGACCTCGCGGACCTGCGGGGGTGCCGGGGGACGGGGCGGAACGTGTTTGGAGCGACGACGGCGGCGAGCTGCGCGGGCCGCGGCGAAACCTCGCTCTTCTTCCCGAACCACCGGCGCACGCGCACGTCCACTTATAATATACCTACCAATTAGCAACATTGTAAATCGTAATACATAATATATCGGAGTTCTATCGTTTACCTCTTTTATTCAATCTACCATTAGATAGGACCCGACAGAGTTCGAACCTTTTTGTATGGAGCGTGGCATACCTAAAGTTATTTTCGTGTACACCTATGAAACATACGTCAATCGACAGAGAAAATAATTACAAAAAATAAATAGTCTTTGACAAAATGTCGTAAGTGGTATACTTTTTGAAATATTTCAGGTTGTATATCTGAAATAAAGTTATTTTACATTTTCAGACTGAAATAACTCAGAAAGTATATCATTTACGACAATTTGTCAAATAATATTTATTGTTTGTAAACATCATCTCTAACGATTGGAGTATGTTTCATAGGTGTACACCAAAATACGACATTTTATATGTACTTGTAAGTATAGGTAGGTTCGTTGTTCTTTTGAGATCTCTTCTGAATCGGTCTACTCGTTAGTTCTGTTCACTCTGGTAGCAATATGATGCCACGTGCCAATGTGATGCATTTTAAATAAGCTATTTAATACATGACCAGTCTATCAATTCAATGTGTATCTTTTTGTGTAGTGAATTAAGAACATTTTTGCTCTGTCAGATGTCAGCTGATCGACTTCCACAAGCCGACGGGCGCGGACGGCAGCCACCCCGCGCTGTTCGACTGGGTGCTGCGGTACTTCCAGCGAGACCCCGACGGCTTCAAGGCGCCGCTGTATCTGCAGCATCAGGGTAAATACCATGTGGAAGACGTTATACGCCTGATCTCAGGTGTCAGCTGATCGACTTCCACAAGCCGACGGGCGCGGATGGCAGCCACCCCGCGCTGTTCGACTGGGTGCTGCGGTACTTCCAGCGAGACCCCGACGGCTTCAAGGCGCCGCTGTATCTGCAGCATCAGGATAAATACCATGTGGAAGACGTTATACGCCTGATCTCAGGTGTCAGCTGATCGACTTCCACAAGCCAACGGGCGCGGATGGCAGCCACCCCGCGCTGTTCGACTGGGTGCTGCGGTACTTCCAGCGAGACCCCGACGGCTTCAAGGCGCCGCTGTATCTGCAGCATCAGGGTAAATACCATGTGGAAGACGTTATACGACTGATCTCAGGTGTCAGCTGATCGACTTCCACAAGCCGACGGGCGCGGACGGCAGCCACCCCGCGCTGTTCGATTGGGTGCTGCGGTACTTCCAGCGAGACCCCGACGGCTTCAAGGCGCCGCTGTATCTGCAGCATCAGGGTAAATACCATGTGGAAGACGTTATACGCCTGATCTCAGGTGTCAGCTGATCGACTTCCACAAGCCGACGGGCGCGGACGGCAGCCACCCCGCGCTGTTCGACTGGGTGCTGCGGTACTTCCAGCGAGACCCCGACGGCTTCAAGGCGCCGCTGTATCTGCAGCATCAGGGTAAATACCATGTGGAAGACGTTATACGCCTGATCTCAGGTGTCAGCTGATCGACTTCCACAAGCCGACGGGCGCGGACGGCAGCCACCCCGCGCTGTTCGACTGGGTGCTGCGGTACTTCCAGCGAGACCCCGACGGCTTCAAGGCGCCGCTGTATCTGCAGCATCAGGGTAAATACCATGTGGAAGACGTTATACGCCTGATCTCAGGTGTCAGCTGATCGACTTCCACAAGCCGACGGGCGCGGACGGCAGCCACCCCGCGCTGTTCGACTGGGTGCTGCGGTACTTCCAGCGAGACCCCGACGGCTTCAAGGCGCCGCTGTATCTGCAGCATCAGGGTAAATACCATGTGGAAGACGTTATACGACTGATCTCAGGTGTCAGCTGATCGACTTCCACAAGCCGACGGGCGCGGACGGCAGCCACCCCGCGCTGTTCGATTGGGTGCTGCGGTACTTCCAGCGAGACCCCGACGGCTTCAAGGCGCCGCTGTATCTGCAGCATCAGGGTAAATACCATGTGGAAGACGTTATACGCCTGATCTCAGGTGTCAGCTGATCGACTTCCACAAGCCGACGGGCGCGGACGGCAGCCACCCCGCGCTGTTCGACTGGGTGCTGCGGTACTTCCAGCGAGACCCCGACGGCTTCAAGGCGCCGCTGTATCTGCAGCATCAGGGTAAATACCATGTGGAAGACGTTATACGCCTGATCTCAGGTGTCAGCTGATCGACTTCCACAAGCCGACGGGCGCGGACGGCAGCCACCCCGCGCTGTTCGACTGGGTGCTGCGGTACTTCCAGCGAGACCCCGACGGCTTCAAGGCGCCGCTGTATCTGCAGCATCAGGGTAAATACCATGTGGAAGACGTTATACGCCTGATCTCAGGTGTCAGCTGATCGACTTCCACAAGCCGACGGGCGCGGACGGCAGCCACCCCGCGCTGTTCGACTGGGTGCTGCGGTACTTCCAGCGAGACCCCGACGGCTTCAAGGCGCCGCTGTATCTGCAGCATCAGGGTAAATACCATGTGGAAGACGTTATACGACTGATCTCAGGTGTCAGCTGATCGACTTCCACAAGCCGACGGGCGCGGACGGCAGCCACCCCGCGCTGTTCGACTGGGTGCTGCGGTACTTCCAGCGAGACCCCGACGGCTTCAAGGCGCCGCTGTATCTGCAGCATCAGGGTAAATACCATGTGGAAGACGTTATACGCCTGATCTCAGGTGTCAGCTGATCGACTTCCACAAGCCGACGGGCGCGGACGGCAGCCACCCGCGCTGTTCGACTGGGTGCTGCGGTACTTCCAGCGAGACCCCGACGGCTTCAAGGCGCCGCTGTATCTGCAGCATCAGGGTAAATACCATGTGGAAGACGTTATACGACTGATCTCAGGTGTCAGCTGATCGACTTCCACAAGCCGACGGGCGCGGACGGCAGCCACCCCGCGCTGTTCGACTGGGTGCTGCGGTACTTCCAGCGAGACCCCGACGGCTTCAAGGCGCCGCTGTATCTGCAGCATCAGGGTAAATACCATGTGGAAGACGTTATACGCCTGATCTCAGGTGTCAGCTGATCGACTTCCACAAGCCGACGGGCGCGGACGGCAGCCACCCGCGCTGTTCGACTGGGTGCTGCGGTACTTCCAGCGAGACCCCGACGGCTTTAAGGCGCCGCTGTATCTGCAGCATCAGGGTGAATACCATGTGGACCATGTGGAAGGCGCCGCTGTATCTACAGCATCAGGGTAAATCATCAGCTGTCGCGTCGGTCATCCGCCCCAATGGGTTATGAGAGTAAAGGAATAGAGAGTGGTCTTGTGCACTGCGCACACGCTTGGGCACTATAACTTTACTCTTGCGTAACTGGCCTGGTTTCAATATAATCGGCCACCGTCACTGAAACCGGTGTGGGAGTCGTTATAATATTATCAGTGTAAATACCATGTTGAGAAGATGTTATACGACGGAGTACGTATTACGTAATCATATCGATATTCGTAAATCGTATTAGGCCTTATCTCGCCTGGATCATGGATGTTAATACTATCAGAGAAGTTGATTTATAGGCAGCTTAGGGACCTTTGTAATTTGGTCGCGTTATGTCAAACCCAGACATATCAGTAAGTAGTAACATTTTAAATTGACATAACCCGACCAAAATGGTGTAGGTCCGCCATCTGTCTATGAATCAATTTCTCCGATGGTACCTAATTTGGGCGGCTTAAACTGTATTCAATAGGTATTCAAAGTGAAGGTTTCGCAAGCTAGACAAGTAAATTTGCAAGGTAGCCATAAGAATAACTTATGATTATTATGAAAGTAATAAATTGTACAGAGTGAGATAGAGCGATATGTTAATTGACTATGCGTTTCGCTTGCGTATTGAAATATCTTTTAAAGAAAGTTAATATATTTGCAGGTCATTCTAGAACAATAATAGGCTATGAACGTCACAAGGACGGCAAGGCGACACTGTTGGTGCTGGACCCCTCACACTCGCCCGCACAGGTCAGTACACCGACCA
Source organism: Polyommatus iphigenia (assembly GCA_963422495.1). Classification (NCBI taxonomy): domain Eukaryota; kingdom Metazoa; phylum Arthropoda; class Insecta; order Lepidoptera; family Lycaenidae; genus Polyommatus; species Polyommatus iphigenia. Next base: position 37,024,452 of record OY730183.1, read on the forward strand.
CACAACCACGGTGGTTGTGTGGTCGGTGGGTCAGTATTATATGTAGTACGTGCTATCAGAGAAGTTGTTCCATAAGCAGATGGCGGACCTGCGTAATTTGGTCCCGTTATGTCAAAACCAACCGAGAGATCATAACTAACATTAAATTGAAATAATCTGACCAGATGACGTAGGTCCCTCAACTGCCTTTGAATCAATTATCTCGATGGTACACATAGTCGTCAACTAAATTCTAAAATTATACTTCCAAGTTCCACCTTTTAAAATTTAGGGAGTGCCTCCGCTGCCGGCGCCGGTTGCTGAAATGGCTGCCGGCGCCGTTTTCCGAACTCCGAAGTTTGCCGAAGTCACGCGATGTTTGCCGAATAGGCTGCCGGCGCCTATTCGGCAAACATCGCTTGTCAAATGATCAAAAACATCAGTCTTAAGCTAAAGGACTATGAAAAGTACAAATAATAAGGTCATAAATAGTCATATTGTAAGGATGCATATTTGAATCCTTCGATTGTGGATTCTTGGAAATGCTATTGTATTTTATTGTTATCGCGATCACCGGTGCTCGTATGGGGCTTGAATCTTGATGGGTTAATGGTGGTGATGATGATGCTGATAAATGTGATCTGCATAGTAGCATAATACAATATCTTTGCTTCTATAAACAACGCTGAAATTCTCTTACATGTATAAGGAATCTGAAGTTCTCTGCAGTACCTTCGGAAGTATACCACGGGGTTTATAACTGTAGCTGTGGTGCAAAATCTTACTCTTTGGTAGCTGAAAAAAGGTAGCTAAGGTAAAGCTAAGCTAAGAAAATGCACCACAAAAAACTAAAATATCTACAGCCGAACAAATAGGTACCTAACCTTCACCTTTGGAAGTCGGTAAAGTCGAATATATTTGAGATTATAATTATTATTTCGTGTATCGGCACTGGAACCTAGCGCTTTACGCATTATCACCGGCTCCCATTTTGAGTTATATCTCGGCTGCCGGCAGTATACTTACCGCCGGTTCCCATTACTGATATTTTTGGGAGCCGGCGCCGGCAGCGGAGGCACTCCCTAAAATTTATTCTCAGAGAAATATCTACGCCCTAAAGTCATTCAAGCATTATTTTGATTGTAGCCGAATTACAAATTTAAGCGAGACCGCACTAGGCGACACTATGCTGGACTGAAGTGACATGACACTTTTTGATTCCGTAGTGACGTATTGTGTCGTGTTACGTGTAGCAGCGCTAACGCGCATGCGACTAAGCTCATACGATTTCATACGAAAAATATTTTTGTGTCGCTTAATGCAGTGTAGTTACACCTGGTGCAGTCTCAACTTTGTCGCTAGCGTAATTTTTATTGACTGCTGCTACGCATCTAAGAATTCATGACAATTGACAATGTCATTGACGCACAAACATATCCTTTTCGGTCTGTAACTCTATACTTTATAATATGTCACAAACAATATCGTTATGTAGGTGCGGCAAGTAGTATGCGGCAGCACGGCGGCGAGCGGCGCGGCGCTGCGGCTGCTGCGGCGCGGGGCGGCGGCGCTGCGGGCGCGGCAGTACCAGCTGCTGTGCGTCAGCGGGCTGATGGCCGACGACGACGAGTACCAGGTACGCTGACCGTCATGACGCAGGTGCGGCGCGGCGCTGCGGCTGCTGCGGCGCGGGGCGGCGGCGCTGCGGGCGCGGCAGTACCAGCTGCTGTGCGTCAGCGGGCTGATGGCCGACGACGACGAGTACCAGGTACGCTGACCGTCATGACGCAGGTGCGGCGCGGCGCTGCGGCTGCTGCGGCGCGGGGCGGCGGCGCTGCGGGCGCGGCAGTACCAGCTGCTGTGCGTCAGCGGGCTGATGGCCGACGACGACGAGTACCAGGTACGCTGACCGTCATGACGCAGGTGCGGCGCGGCGCTGCGGCTGCTGCGGCGCGGGGCGGCGGCGCTGCGGGCGCGGCAGTACCAGCTGCTGTGCGTCAGCGGGCTGATGGCCGACGACGACGAGTACCAGGTACGCTGACCGTCATGACGCAGGTGCGGCGCGGCGCTGCGGCTGCTGCGGCGCGGGGCGGCGGCGCTGCGGGCGCGGCAGTACCAGCTGCTGTGCGTCAGCGGGCTGATGGCCGACGACGACGAGTACCAGGTACGCTGACCGTCATGACGCAGGTGCGGCGCGGCGCTGCGGCTGCTGCGGCGCGGGGCGGCGGCGCTGCGGGCGCGGCAGTACCAGCTGCTGTGCGTCAGCGGGCTGATGGCCGACGACGACGAGTACCAGGTACGCTGACCGTCATGACGCAGGTGCGGCGCGGCGCTGCGGCTGCTGCGGCGCGGGGCGGCGGCGCTGCGGGCGCGGCAGTACCAGCTGCTGTGCGTCAGCGGGCTGATGGCCGACGACGACGAGTACCAGGTACGCTGACCGTCATGACGCAGGTGCGGCGCGGCGCTGCGGCTGCTGCGGCGCGGGGCGGCGGCGCTGCGGGCGCGGCAGTACCAGCTGCTGTGCGTCAGCGGGCTGATGGCCGACGACGACGAGTACCAGGTACGCTGACCGTCATGACGCAGGTGCGGCGCGGCGCTGCGGCTGCTGCGGCGCGGGGCGGCGGCGCTGCGGGCGCGGCAGTACCAGCTGCTGTGCGTCAGCGGGCTGATGGCCGACGACGACGAGTACCAGGTACGCTGACCGTCATGACGCAGGTGCGGCGCGGCGCTGCGGCTGCTGCGGCGCGGGGCGGCGGCGCTGCGGGCGCGGCAGTACCAGCTGCTGTGCGTCAGCGGGCTGATGGCCGACGACGACGAGTATCAGGTACGCTGACCGTCATGACGCAGGTGCGGCGCGGCGCTGCGGCTGCTGCGGCGCGGGGCGGCGGCGCTGCGGGCGCGGCAGTACCAGCTGCTGTGCGTCAGCGGGCTGATGGCCGACGACGACGAGTACCAGGTACGCTGACCGTCATGACGCAGGTGCGGCGCGGCGCTGCGGCTGCTGCGGCGCGGGGCGGCGGCGCTGCGGGCGCGGCAGTACCAGCTGCTGTGCGTCAGCGGGCTGATGGCCGACGACGACGAGTACCAGGTACGCTGACCGTCATGACGCAGGTGCGGCGCGGCGCTGCGGCTGCTGCGGCGCGGGGCGGTGGCGCTGCGGGCGCGGCAGTACCAGCTGCTGTGCGTCAGCGGGCTGATGGCCGACGACGACGAGTATCAGGTACGCTGACCGTCATGACGCAGGTGCGGCGCGGCGCTGCGGCTGCTGCGGCGCGGGGCGGCGGCGCTGCGGGCGCGGCAGTACCAGCTGCTGTGCGTCAGCGGGCTGATGGCCGACGACGACGAGTACCAGGTACGCTGACCGTCATGACGCAGGTGCGGCGCGGCGCTGCGGCTGCTGCGGCGCGGGGCGGCGGCGCTGCGGGCGCGGCAGTACCAGCTGCTGTGCGTCAGCGGGCTGATGGCCGACGACGACGAGTACCAGGTACGCTGACCGTCATGACGCAGGTGCGGCGCGGCGCTGCGGCTGCTGCGGCGCGGGGCGGCGGCGCTGCGGGCGCGGCAGTACCAGCTGCTGTGCGTCAGCGGGCTGATGGCCGACGACGACGAGTACCAGGTACGCTGACCGTCATGACGCAGGTGCGGCGCGGCGCTGCGGCTGCTGCGGCGCGGGGCGGCGGCGCTGCGGGCGCGGCAGTACCAGCTGCTGTGCGTCAGCGGGCTGATGGCCGACGACGACGAGTACCAGGTACGCTGACCGTCATGACGCAGGTGCGGCGCGGCGCTGCGGCTGCTGCGGCGCGGGGCGGCGGCGCTGCGGGCGCGGCAGTACCAGCTGCTGTGCGTCAGCGGGCTGATGGCCGACGACGACGAGTATCAGGTACGCTGACCGTCATGACGCAGGTGCGGCGCGGCGCTGCGGCTGCTGCGGCGCGGGGCGGCGGCGCTGCGGGCGCGGCAGTACCAGCTGCTGTGCGTCAGCGGGCTGATGGCCGACGACGACGAGTACCAGGTACGCTGACCGTCATGACGCAGGTGCGGCGCGGCGCTGCGGCTGCTGCGGCGCGGGGCGGCGGCGCTGCGGGCGCGGCAGTACCAGCTGCTGTGCGTCAGCGGGCTGATGGCCGACGACGACGAGTACCAGGTACGCTGACCGTCATGACGCAGGTGCGGCGCGGCGCTGCGGCTGCTGCGGCTGCTGCGGCGCGGGGCGGCGGCGCTGCGGGCGCGGCAGTACCAGCTGCTGTGCGTCAGCGGGCTGATGGCCGACGACGACGAGTACCAGGTACGCTGACCGTCATGACGCAGGTGCGGCGCGGCGCTGCGGCTGCTGCGGCGCGGGGCGGCGGCGCTGCGGGCGCGGCAGTACCAGCTGCTGTGCGTCAGCGGGCTGATGGCCGACGACGACGAGTATCAGGTACGCTGACCGTCATGACGCAGGTGCGGCGCGGCGCTGCGGCTGCTGCGGCGCGGGGCGGCGGCGCTGCGGGCGTGGCAGTACCAGCTGCTGTGCGTCAGCGGGCTGATGGCCGACGACGACGAGTACCAGGTACGCTGACCGTCATGACGCAGGTGCGGCGCGGCGCTGCGGCTGCTGCGGCGCGGGGCGGCGGCGCTGCGGGCGCGGCAGTACCAGCTGCTGTGCGTCAGCGGGCTGATGGCCGACGACGACGAGTACCAGGTACGCTGACCGTCATGACGCAGGTGCGGCGCGGCGCTGCGGCTGCTGCGGCGCGGGGCGGCGGCGCTGCGGGCGCGGCAGTACCAGCTGCTGTGCGTCAGCGGGCTGATGGCCGACGACGACGAGTACCAGGTACGCTGACCGTCATGACGCAGGTGCGGCGCGGCGCTGCGGCTGCTGCGGCGCGGGGCGGCGGCGCTGCGGGCGCGGCAGTACCAGCTGCTGTGCGTCAGCGGGCTGATGGCCGACGACGACGAGTACCAGGTACGCTGACCGTCATGACGCAGGTGCGGCGCGGCGCTGCGGCTGCTGCGGCGCGGGGCGGCGGCGCTGCGGGCGCGGCAGTACCAGCTGCTGTGCGTCAGCGGGCTGATGGCCGACGACGACGAGTACCAGGTACGCTGACCGTCATGACGCAGGTGCGGCGCGGCGCTGCGGCTGCTGCGGCGCGGGGCGGCGGCGCTGCGGGCGCGGCAGTACCAGCTGCTGTGCGTCAGCGGGCTGATGGCCGACGACGACGAGTACCAGGTACGCTGACCGTCATGACGCAGGTGCGGCGCGGCGCTGCGGCTGCTGCGGCGCGGGGCGGCGGCGCTGCGGGCGCGGCAGTACCAGCTGCTGTGCGTCAGCGGGCTGATGGCCGACGACGACGAGTACCAGGTACGCTGACCGTCATGACGCAGGTGCGGCGCGGCGCTGCGGCTGCTGCGGCGCGGGGCGGCGGCGCTGCGGGCGCGGCAGTACCAGCTGCTGTGCGTCAGCGGGCTGATGGCCGACGACGACGAGTACCAGGTACGCCTTTACCTCAATGAGGAAGCAGATCAAATCGTACCTTCAGTAAGAAATGCTCGTACCTTCAGTAAAGACAAGGGCAAAATGCTTTAGTCTTGCGAAATTATCCCGCTAGGTGTCGCGATTACTATCACCCTCTTCGCTTAAGGACGCGACGCGACACTTCGCGTTCCACGTATGCATACACATTAAGGTGGGTTTACACCAAAAGAACATAGAGCAAGAACAGCACAAGAACATTATTTCGTATTCGTTTAGTGTAAACTATAATTCGTTACAACATACTTTAGATCGTTTACACCAATCGAATCAACAAGAACATCAAGAATAAGAATTTTTGCTCTATAGATGAGAATCATATCCCACCAAAACATGAAATGTAAAAGAAGCCAAGCAAAATATTGCATAGCTATTCTATACTTCTGTCGTAAAAAGTTTTCAGATCACATTCAAGCCAAGCCTTCAACTAATTTTGTAATTTAAATCAACATTCAGTAAATGTATCAATAGATTTCTTTATTTTATAATTATTATTGTGGCTTGGCAATGAGCACTAGGGAAATAATCAGTGACTAATTGGATTTATTGGGTACCATCGGCCACATGCGTCGTTACATAATATTAAAACACTTTACGCTTGCCGTCTGTGTAAGTATATGAACTCCTCCCAATATGCAGTTTTATATTTGTTTCTATTGTGCTCATTGCCAAGCCACTATAATAATTATAAAATAAAGAAATCTATTGATACATTTACTGAATGTTGATTTAAATTACAAAATAAGTTGAAGGCTTGGCTTGAATGTGATCTGAAAACTTTTTACGACAGAAGTATTGAATAGCTATGCAATATTTTGCTTGGCGCCTTTTACATTTCATGTTTTGGTGGGATTTCATTACTTTTTTGAAGGTTTTTTTTTCTTTTCTTTTCAGATCACGTTATAACTTTTCTGTACTTAGCTTAGCACCCATTCCCTATCTCCTTTATATATTTTTTTGAGGCTTCGTTAGTTCTATAGGTGGACAACGTAACGTAAACACTTCTGAGTTCTGAGTCGATTATTAAATTCATATTGACTCTGAAGCTAATTCTTGAAGGTGGTCATTTTTAGCATTACCGTTGAATACATAGCAGCACTGTTGTAACCGTCACGACGTTCCTCGCAGGAAAGGAGCACACCTTATTTCATGAGATAACTTAAAACTCCCATATTATCGAGCAAGTAAGGAGTGTATATCTCAGTACTGATTAGTGATTACATTTATATTCAAATCGATCAATTATTGTTTCATTATTTACGTTGTTAATATTATTTTTTATTTATTTAATACCATTTCATTAAGGCGCTGACAACTGCCAATGACCTTGATCTCGCATCACTCTCGCACCACTATCGATTTTCATGCCAGAGACAGACAGAGATGTGAAGTGTTCACTCGGTAGCGTGGATACATTTTTCGTTTTTTAGAGGAAAAAATAAATATTATGGGAAATCTAGATGTCAGAACCGAAAATTAAATCTGGCAATATTTGGATTTTTGTAAAAGGTATCAAATAAACAAATTTTTAAAGCATAGATTGTATTACTACTTTAGTTAGAACTGTTTAAAGTTCCTGAAAGATGTGACTTTGGTATTTTTTTTCATCCAGTAGGAGTACATTATTTTATTATTTAAATTAGACAAGCTTTTCCAAATATAATCAAAAATCACATATATTTTTTTTGTGCCAATCAATGAAATACATACGTCTAGAAAACTGCACAAAGATGTCGAATTGGCAGCTGTCTTCGCCTTAAGTTCATAATTAACTTAAAGCCTTTTGTACGTCAAACAAATATGCAGTCGAAACTCATACTGTTCTTGCAAAGTTACAAATATATATTTTTTTATTTAATTTAATAAAGTATTATATTATATTATTAATATTATATTATTTTTCAATTTCAGTTTTTAGGTTTCCCTGCCCAAAGGATGAAAACGGGGCCCTCTTATTAATAAGTGTTCGCTGTCTGTCCGTCGTCCCTCCGTATGTCACCACTCACCAGGCTCGATCTCGAGAACCGCAATAGCTAGATAGTTGCAATTTTCACAAATTATGTATTATGTTAGTGTCGTTATAAAAGCTAATAGTCCAATCAAAATAAAATAAATTAATAAAGGGGGGCCTCATACAACAAACACGATTTTTTCCCCTTTTTTGCTCCATATCCATAATGGTAACACGAAGGTTTTTGAAAATTTCAGAAAATACTCAATTGTATGTTAACTTTAATAATTAATAATAAAAATTAAATAAACTTATTATTTAAGGGGGGCTCCCATACAAATTTACGGCACGGAACCCTATGTACGCCAGTCCGACTCGCACTTGGCCGGTTTCATAATTTTTCCTTTCATTGTGAATAAAAACCTATCCGGGTACCAAATTTCAAGGTTCTAAGTCTGCTAGAAGTACCTTAGAATTTTGATGATCTGTCAGTCAGTGAGTGACAAAATGTAGTAACCATCCATTTGACCATCCGTAACTACTAAACTATTTATCGGAATTTTATGTAATTTGGAGGTTAAGCTAGTTTTAATACTTGCTTCTAGTGACCGAAATTTTAAATCCCTAGCTTTGTTAACATCGAAGATAAAGGGGGTGTGAAATAGCCACGAACCGCTTCGAGAAAAGTATGGTACGGCCGTGCCTTTGCTAAAAAGCTTGGCTGGGGCACTGCCGTGCCCCCAGATAGCTCCGTTTAGACCAAACGAGCGAATGCTCATTGCTCATTCGTCAACGATAAGTAGTTAATTTATTTTTATAGTCATCAAAGGTTGGATGCCATAAACATCTTTTGTTATGTTATAATTCTATCATTTGTAAACATTTTTCATTACTCCAATCCATATTTACGAAATAACCTTTGATAAACTACCTAAAACCAGCCGCCAAAAAGTAAAAATATCAAGAACACTAGAATCCCTTTGAGGAGACCGCCTCGAAGAGCAAGCACGTCCGAACACGAAAGAACGCTCTAGGCAATTGCTCGAGCGCTCTTGCGTCGTTTACACCAAACGAGCGAGATTCTTAGAGCATTCTACCTATTTACCGCCGAACACGTGGCGAACACACTAGAACAACGAAAGAATGCTCGTTGTTAGTTTATATCAAAAGAGCTTTACTAGAATGAGCATTCGCTCGTTTGGTCTAAACGGAGCTTTACACATACATAGCTCCTAGCTTGAACGCCTCCGTGGTCCAGTGGTTCAGAGCTCAACTCGACTTGACTCGGAGGTCGTGGGTTCGATACCCGCGTTGGAAACATGTTATTTCCAAGTTTGGTTAGGACAATGCAGGCTGATCACCTGATTGTCTGACAGTAAGATGATCCATGCGTCGGATGGGCATGTAAAAAGTCGGTCCTGCGCCTGATCTCTCGCCAGTCGTGTGACGTGTCGGTCGTCCGTCCCACTGGGTTATGGGAGTAAAGGAATAGAAAGTGCTCTTGTGTACTGCGCACACACTTGGAGACTATAAAATGACTCCTGCGTAACTGGCCTTGGTTTCAATTGAAACCGGCCACCGTCACCGAAACCGGTGTGGGAGTTATTATTACATAGCTCCGCATCGTGGCAAGTTGTAGGAAAGTGTTGGAAATTTTTATTAAAAGTCCTTGAAAACGTGTGTGTCTGGTCTATACTCTATCCCCTAGCGGCATATGAAATATCAAACCTTAGTGTTTGCTAATAAATATACACGATGAAATGTTTAGCTTATTCAATGTGTAACATTTTTATTAATAATTGAAATGAAATTATGTTTGTTAATTTTTTTATCATTTCAAAATGGCTGTTTAAAACATTTCCGTTATGTTTCAGGCGAGCAAGGTGCTTCAGTCGGTTCGGATTCCGTAATACTGACTACAGGTTACAATTCTAAAGGTTGTGTTACATTGTGTTACAGTTTGGGCTTGTATACTCGCAGGCATGAGTAGAGGTTAGAACGACTAGGCTACGGTAGCGAGATATAGTCGAAACCGAGAAACAAGAAAGTAAAGTTAAATATTAGGTTCATAAGCCGATATCGGACCCACGTAATTTGGCCGGGCTATGTCAGACATTGACTTGATATAATCTGACCAAATTATGTAAATCCATCATCTGCTGAATAAAATCTGATGGTACTTGCGTAGGAAAACTATGTTTGCTCGAAAAAAAAAGAAACGCAAATAAATAATAAAAACATTTTTTTTTCTAACACAAGGAACTAAACACTGGCAGAGTTTATAAAAATACAAAAGAATTACAATCGAGTTAACGTAAACACTACATGACAACATTTAACGGCATTCAGTGATGGGACCTATAATTTTTTTTCTTATGCTCAAGGAAATGCTTGCAATCGTTGCCAAGATAAATAATAAATATCATACAAGATAATCTCGTTTAAAGTATAAAATCATGTTTCTCGTCTCACTGTTTTGGCTATATTGTACTGTGAGGATGCTACTTTATTAGTGAGGTTAGAAAAATATACGATCATGTTGAAAATGAAGTAAAATGTTACCAAAAGAATTTAGATCTAAACAAAAACGAATAGTAAAAACTTTAGTTAGATACTAATTTTAGTTTAGTTTAAAACAAACATTTTGAAGTATTCATACCCGGGTTTTTGACTGAATTTTATCTTTTTATTAGCGTTTTTAATTGGCTGACCCAATGTCAAAACATTAACCAATGAGCAACGTTGTTGAATAGATAAAATACAGTCAAAACCCGCGAAACTAGTCAATATTAATTTAAATATACAAGCTCAAACATTTCTAGTCTAATTTGAAGTAAGTTATATTTTCTACGATATATTTTGTCAATTGTTTTCGTCAATTTCGCTTGTTCCGTTGTATGATAGGATGTTTGTTACCAGACAAACAAATATATCGCACTAAAGAATAAGAACTAAACAATTTTATTAATAACATTTCTATTGAGTATGGCATAAATTAAATAGAATAGTCTAACGAGTCTAACAGTTGCTTGATCTGACATTATGTTCTTACTTTTTAGGAGGTACGCAACACGATAATAATTATGATGTTCCGTATTTTTTTTATTGATGCAATGGAATCTTATCAAGGATAGAATAATTTAAAAAATTGAATAAATAGTGTCATATTTTGTTCTATAGTGCGAAATATTTGCATGAAACCAAAAAAAATAGATATAGATAGCAATAACGCTTCATATCATCGCCTGGTAGTCGCCGCTTGCTGCACCTCAGATAGGAAGAGAGAGAAAGAAAGTGATAGAAAGAGATGGTGAAAATTCTTACAGTGTTTTGTTAAAGATATAATAAATGTTTACTCTTTAGTAACACGATAAATTAAAAATATTACTTGCTACCGAAAGTGTAATGTGCTGCTTACGTGGAAAGAAATATTCAATAAGAAAGAGACAGCAGTATTACGGCTAAAGTGTGGTCACGGAGCTACTAGAAGTTTCTCCAGAGACCATTGGCTTCTTGTCTCTTTCATCTCCTTTCTTTTTCATATGCAGGGTGCAATTAAACCTTCGTGCTAATTTTTTTCCAGGGCTTAGGTATCATTAGGAGAGACCGTTTAACAAAAAAAATTGGGTGTTAATTTTTTTTAATGACAATATTTTATCCCATTTAAAATCGTTGCAGAACGGTCACTCGCGGCGGCAGGTATGAGAGCGGTATGGTATGGTAACGCGGGGAGAAGCGCGCGCGCGGGGACAAGTCACGCGCGGGCGACGCATAGTTTCCATTAATTGTAGTGTTTTGTAGAATAACTTTCTGAAACTATTTCTCAACATCTTAGTACTGAGTGATTATAAAATAAAAAATACGTGTATTTTTATTTTTAACAAGGATCAATATATCAAAATATGGCAGGAAGGTTTAATTGCACCCCATAGACTTATAATATATACTGTCGTTGCACCCTGTATAGCTGTCTCGTTCCAACACATACCCGTTAGCATAATATTTAGCTCAGAAAAGTGGTAAGTAATAATAAAGTAATGAAATCTCAGCTTTGATTTGCTTAAATCAGCAAAGTCTGTAAGAATTTTCGTTGTCTCAGAAAGTGTACAGAGTAGGGTGTCGATCGGAACAATTATGGTGCCTAAAAGTTATTTTCAAATGTTAAACGTGTAAATGTATACAAAATGCAAAATATTAATATAATCGATACATATTTGTTATAAATAAAAATGTAATTTTCAATTTTACATGGTCATGATTTTAACTTTGAATAACTACTAATTATTAATGTTAATAAAAATTAAATTATTATTAACTTTGTAATGTTAACACATCGCAAAAATTAATGTTTTTAAAAATTCTGTTTGTGAATTAAAAAGAAATCAATTATGTTCTTTTGCGATGTGTTTGATAGTCAGATAATATGCTATGCATATTAAGAGCTTAACATTTGTAGCTTTCAAATATTTAGTATTATAAAATATTGGAGTGTATAATAATTTTGTTAATTTTGCTGTTTAAAATATTTAATGAAATGTGTTGTATCATGGAAACTTTGGCTAATTTTAATAATAATACTCAATACGTTACACAAAATTACTTTCAAATTGATTTATATCATTGATTGTGTCAATTATAAAATGTATTTATGTTATGTAATTGTAGTTTTAGATATCGACCAATGGTTTGTCGTAGAATTGTTTTGAATGTTACGTAAGTTTTTTGTCAGCGCGATCTATAATAAAGTCAACGCCATCTAGTGACAAAAAAAATTTTGTGAGTGATAAGTGTGCAATGTGCAGATGTTATTTAAATGTCACGTCTATTTTTAATTTAAAACTAAGATATTTACGCTTAATTCCTACGATTTCAACTATGGCATAATTTCTTCTTTCTAGTTCCTACATAACTTTTAAAGATGTCTGCATATTGCAATTTTGCAAGACGTATGATTAGGCGTACATGTCTCGTTCCTTGTACAAATAACGCGTCGTCGTTAATTTATTTCTTTGACGCTTTAACAGATCTATAGAGCACTATTTTGCAGAATATAGCACTTTTTATGGGGGAATACCCTTCGAAAGGTTAATAATATTGACCGTAGACATTCCGTAATTACTATTAAATCATAAATGTATAAATTATTTTGATGTAATTATTATTATTAATATTACGTAATTTTTTTTTTCTTGAACATTTTAATATACTTAGCTCAAATATTTCGACTTAAAATGAATGACAATATGCTACACGTAACAATTCTCGCATTCCATTAACACAAAGCTGTATACATTAATAGATTAAAACGCACTCGTGTGATATTAAAAAAAAAGTTGAATTTCTAAATTTGAAATTCAATTTTTTCTGTTCGTTTGGAGTTATTTTTTTTTTTTTTTTTAGTCAGGACGTGTTGACGGCATAATACTCATTTTGATCGTACTTAAATGCGAAATAACTCCGATCGGGCTATATTCTATAATCATAAGTCAATAATAACTGATAGTAAACCTGTGATAGGTGAAGTGTATTCGCTCATGTTCATTGTTTACGGGCTGTCGGGGGGTCACAAAATATATTTTTCACGAGACACCTAAAGGTACACGGCCGAAAAGATCCCACCTCTTAAAATGATGCATTATCGAATCTTCTTACACTATCCGATATGCGGAATATCGAACCGATAATTATGTATCCTTCCGATATCGGATCGGGTAGTGTTAAGACATTTTCAGTGTGTAAAAGAGATATGCTTTGGAAAAGAAACTTACCAAATAAAAAATTGTGGTGAACGAATGATATAAAGGACAAAAAATATATTGTTACAAAGGCCGACGTGTATTTTTTCGACCTTGTGCAGTATTTTAGTGATCCCCAGGCAGCGGTTAGTTGGAGCTGTAAGTCACTTGCCTTGTGTAGACGGAGGAGAGCTTTTAGGGGCAGCTAGGCTGTGCTAAAGTGTTTCTTCAATAAACTACGATAAGTTACATACGTGTGTTTTTGTATTTCCTTCACGATTTTAATGAGCATTCTACAAGGTGAAACAAAACTAAGTAATAAGAATTTTGGGTGTGTATGTGTCCTTTTAGGCGCAGCGCAGACGAGAGACTATACGTGACGCACTTTTTAGTCTGTGGGAAATAGAACATATGCAATTATATGCAGTAACGCACACGACGCGCAAAAGGTCTGCATATAATTGCATATGTAGGTTCTATTTCCACAGACAAAAAGTGCGTTACGGATAGTCTGTCGTCTACGCTGCGTCTATATAGTTCACTGAGAAAGTAGCAGCGCTGTAAGAGCAAATTTTTTGTGATTTGTATGGGCAAGCGCCCGGGCGTCATGAATTTTTCCATACAAAAGTGAAAAAAGCTACTCTTTCAGCGCTGCTTCCTTTACAGTGAACTCTATAAAAGAACACATACACACCTTAAAGTATTTTCACTTAGTTTTGTTAAACCCTGTATAATCCAAACTACAAGATGAGTAATTTAAGATTTCATATTACATTGTTTCAACCATTATTTAATACATAAATACTCTGATCAACTTAGAAAATAATATTTCTTAGTTTCCAAGCTCAGAAAATTAGAAAACCTATCGTTTTACAAGGAAACTGTATGTTTATTATTCATACACATAATAGAAAAAAACACACATATCAATATCATAACAAAAAGGTTGTGGGGTAATGCGTAGCGGCCACAAAGGAAGATCTTCCGACCGAGCGAGGTGTTATGCCCGGTCAGGCCGATGCAGGAATGTTAGGCGAATTGTGGGTACCGCCACAAGGTAAAATGGATCCAAAATGAAATATAATGTTCATTTTGTAAAAACTTTATTGGAAAGAAAAGTTTACAAATTCCAGTGACGATAAGGACACTTCAACAGACTATTACAATTCCAATAATTCAGTTTAAATATTTTTCGTATATTCACTATTTATTTCAATACAATATAAATTACAAATTTCCATACAATCATTTTAGGCTCATTCACATTAATTAAATTCAATTATGTATGCACGCTAAAACTCGCGCGGGCGCACGCTCGCGTGTGTTCAAACGAAAAATAGTATGAGCAGCGCAGGAGCGTGCGACGGAGGGCGGACGCGGGCGCACGCGACGGGTGCCCGCCGCGTGCGAGCGGGCACCCGTCGCGTGCGCACGCTTTTCGCAATCGACGTTGTTTCCGTTGACGTCTTTTTGCCAAATAATAAATTAGTAAATAATACTCGGTAATCTACTGGACACAACTGTACACGCTCGAGATAAAAATTATATTAGCAGCGCTAAATGAGATGACGCACGCGACGGGTGCCCGCTCGCACGCGGCGGTCGTCCGACGCGTGCGCCCACGCGTGCGTCCGCTCGCGTTTTAGCGTTGGCCCTTACAGTTATTACAGTATAAATATTAAATTCAATTATTACAATATAAATTTATCATTTTAAGCAATCATTTTTTTATTACTTAGATTCAGTCATATTTTCAACTTAAGCTATATTATTTTAGACGTAGTTGCAATTTCATCGTATATAAGTATGACGCTATCCCTTTCGTTATTATTAGGGCCCGGATTTATATGTAAATACATATTTTTATTTTACGCTATTTTCGGCCTAGAATGTGTTTTTACACGAATTATCATGTTTAGACTGTGGAAAACCAAGTTTTATTTTCCATATTTTTCCATATTTTAGGGTTTTACAAAGATAAGTCCATATTTTGCAAGAAAATGTCACAATCGTCCATATTTTCACTAAAATACAAAAAATATATATACGTTCCCGCCACCATGCGGCTGCGTATTTCGTTCCTCTCGCGTTTTATCGTGGTATTCTGTTTTCAAATAAGATTATTGAAGAAATAGAAAATAAAGTTTCAGCTATGCTGAAGGTTGACTGTTACTGACATGGCTAAACAAAAACTGAAGTAAAAAAATATCGTGAATTGTGAGTTGTGACGTGCAGGGATCATTTAGCCAATATTAACCCATCAGTCGTGGCAAAACGAGACACAATAGCTTTTTCATTGTTATCGCGGCCGGATGTGGCCGCTTGGGGCTTCATGAATTAAGCGAACCCAAGACGATCATTTTTTAAAAATGAAATAAGGGGGCAAACGAGCAAACGGGTCACCTGATGAAAAGCAACTTCCGTAGCCCACGGATACTCGCAGCATCAAAAGAGCTGCAGGTGCGTTGCCGGCCTTTTAAGAGGTAATAGGGCAGGGAAGGGAAAATGGTAGGGGATTGAGCCTCCAGTAAACTCACTCACTCGGCGAAACACAGCGCAAGCGCTGTTTCACGCCAGTTTTCTGTGAGCCCGTGGTATTTCTCCGGTCGAGCCGGCCAATTCGTGCCGAAGCAAGGCTCTCCCATGTCAAATCATGCAGCATGACGTGCGTTACGTGCTGTCATGCTTACAATATTATGATCGGCATGTCATGCAAGTCGCACAATTAATACTATCACGTATGTTTATTCCCAAACCAACTATGCATAGGCAAAACCAGTATAGCATATTTCTGGCCTCTATCTCTTTGTTAACTGTCACGAGTGACTCTTTTCTTACCTATAACACTAAAACAACGTTTAATTATTGGAATTTTATACTCCATATTTTTTCCATATTTTATACTCCATATTTTTCCATATTTTCGATTTTTTAGTCCATATTTTATGTACATATTTTGGATTTTTAGTACATATTTTTCCGGGCCCTAGTTATTATGTATATCGAGAGAGATAGCAATTTAGATCAAGGATTAACATTTAACAGTTGGTGAAATTGCTACTAAAGAGCATAAAGGCAAGCTTCTACATACTTTGTTATTTTAAAAGCATTTTACTATGTTTTGTTAACAAAAGTGTAGGTTATACATTTATACACAAAGAGCCTTTTACAATCATATCATAGAGAATAGATTGAGCTTATACATTGAACAATATCTAGAAAGGATTAAGTGTACGTTCTTTTTCGTACAATCGTCGACTAAAACGGTGTATTTTGGACTTTATTATAATAAGATTGAACTGTTACCACCCTGTCTGCCAACGACTGTACTTGAGTAAGAGACACGTATGCTCTATCTATCCTTTTCTAGAGTACTATCAACATACCTCATTCCATTCCCTTTGCTTTCACAAACACACAATATCATAACTTATGTCGTACAACCGTTTATATTAATGGTGAATTGATAAAATGTAGCCAACCAACTTGAAGCCTAGGCAGCTCACAAAATGCGTTTTAAAATTATATGTTAAAAAAATCTAATCACAATATTTCGGTTGTAGTGAAATTTTTCTTGGTGCTTTTAACATATTTGATTTTTATGAAACTCATGAACGGCCTAGTCATCTTCTTGACTAGCCAATTCAACTAGATAACTGCAACAATGCACACGAAATAATTCTAAGTTATTGATGCTTTAAAATATTTTGCACTTTTGTGCTAGACCCCAAGATGAAAAATTGAGAATTTAAAAATGCAATTCCTATTATTTTACAATTCATTTTAACTGCATATTATTAAAAATGAGAATTTACAAAATGTAAATCATCAGAACTCACATATAGAAAGTTTAAGCTAGACTACACGGCCAAATAAACTCTTGGGGCCAATGTTCGAATACTGATAGTAATTTAGGAACTACTATAAACCGTTCGATAAACCAAAGAGACGTGAGTTCCAGAGACAAAGCGATATGCCATAGACAAACCTCTTTATCACAGATGTAGAAATGCAAGTTGTTACGGACGGAACATACGACACACGAAACAGCGTTTACATAATAAAATGGAGCTCTATTTACTACATAAAAGATGGATGTACAGATTTAAAATAGTTATTGCAATTAACCCAGAAAGCTATAGATAATCATGAAAAAAAAGTAATAGTAGATAAACATCTTGGCGTGTAAAATTTGACTTTTTTTAACCCCTAAACCTGATAAAGGTAGATTTTGCAAATTATTTTCTTATTGAATGGCTCAATAGATAATAAATATGGAAACATATTATATGCGAAATTTCAAGTTTCTGTCTCAAAGAATTTAACTTAAGCGTAATCCCTCGACCGTGGATTCCTGAAATCTATTGTTTACGCGGTCCAATTCGACCGCTTGGGAGTTGAGGCATAATATAATAACCAATCTGCTTGCCTTTTCATCCTACGTAATACATTTTTTATTACATTACTCCAGATAAAGTATGGAGAATCTGTTAAATATGTTGTGGATAGCCTATCCGGCACTTAATCAGGAAGTGGTGAAACAGGCCCTAAATGTAGATTGCATGTCTAGATTTAAGTGTGCCGTATGTTCCATCCGTAATGCATTGTCCCTTGTAATAAAGCTAAGTGCGAAAATGGCGTAATCTTATATCTATGTCTTACGGTAGCGAGACTTGTCTATGGACGCGGCGAGAACGCCAGTACAAAAATAAATTATACACTTAATAATAAACCTAGTTTGTCCGTTTGTCTCTCATACTTGATATTTACAAATGTGCATATAAAATTGGTATAGTAAACTTATATTTTTGAGACAATTTGAATTACATCAAAGTTTTGGCTATAGTATATTCTATTTTATAATATAACAACTAGTATCTTATGTGTTAAAGATATTTAAAAGTTAGGAAGCATGTTTTATAATTATTTTTTTTATTATTTATTATTCATATTTGGTCCCGGCATTAAAATATGGAGTCGAAAATAGCACACTTTGGATCAGATATTATATTTATACATGTCTACATTATGTGCAATTCGAAAGACAAACGACAAACTAACTAAACACTAAATTGTATCTATGAGTCGGGTTTCTAAACCAAACTTTGGTTAGAAATGCGCAAAATGTTGCAAATGTTTATACTGCTTCTAATGTTCAACGAATGGTTTTTTCAATTTTGGTTTTATTAATCCTTCAAGCCCCATAAGAGCGCCGGTGATCACGACAACAATAGAATACAATAGCATTTCCAAGAATCCGCGATCGAAGGATTAAATTATAATATTATGAAGTATACTTTTACTATAATACCCCATTCTAATAAAAATATTTACTCAATATAATAATATAATCAGGATATGATATACATTAGACAATGTTTTTTCCTTGTCCAATAAGTTGGTGAATTTACTTGAAAGACAAGGATAAAAGATTGTATAGCTTATTCATTGTGTAACTTTTATTACTAGCAGTTAAATAATATTAAAAAATGTATTGTTGTAATTTGACATAATATTTTATAACATTTTGCGCATATCTACCTTGATGTCGTGTTCGCTAGCCGGTCACACGACTTATAATTTATAAATATTTAAAAAATCTACACAAAATTATAAATACATATACAAAGACAGCCAATTACAATCAGCCTTACGCTTCATTCATTGCTTTTTTTTAGATTTTTTTTTTTACATTTATATAAGGATGGAGACAAATTTTTTTATTCTTTGATTTAATAAAAATTGGTACAAACTGGTACAAATTTTGGCTAACTTGCGTCTAGTGTCATCACAAAAAAATCATGCTTTCTCTTTCATATCTAAGAAGAAAGAAAGAGAGGGATGTAGCATAATTTAATTCCTTTAATCCAGACTGAAGCAAGTCAGCCTTATTTCTTTTAAAATTAACAAATAAATAGAAAGTGATATTTTTGTAAATTACAATATTTCTCTAACTAGCAGACTTAACTAATATTTATACATTTATAAAGGGTTTTGTATAATTTAATGTTCTAACATGTGAGGCAGTCTTCTGTTGCATTATTGGGTAAGTAAGTCCCGTACATATTTAAGAATTTGAAGAGGATTCGTATTGAGGAACCCTAAAAATATTCTTTGTAAATGAGAATTACAAAATTGAGATTTCACTTTTCAGATAAGTTATAAGTTATAATTAAGCTTAATAGCCCTGTGTAAAATAATAATATTATATTGTGATGCCTAAAAGTCCTAAAATATAATAATTGGTAGCGTATGCTAGATTTTTTTTCTTTAAAAAAATGCCTCATAAGTTACAATTTAGGAGCCGAAAATACTTTGTAATTCTAATAAGTAGGTTTTTATGACATGATTATTTTGAATTGAGGCTACGAAAATGATAATTTTACTAAATTGTATAATACTATACAAATTAAATACTAATCATATTTTGCTATTTTACTTTGCAATAATATTATAATGAACTTGTATTCGATAATTTCGACAGAAGTTAGTAATCAAAAACATTTGATATAAGTACCTTTAAATGTTTACAGTCTTACCACAAAAATTTTAAACACCTATTGAACAGTTGATTAGAGAAAAATTCAGTACAAAATGGTATCTAAACTACTGTTCAACAGATGTTTAGTTTTTTGTGCTAAGACCGCTTGTATTTTAAACTTTCGATGTTCAAATGGTGTCGAAATTATCAAAATATGCAAGTCGTCTAAGTAACTATTATATTGACTTTTCATAAAATACAGCGAATATAAAAGAAATTATTATAGAAATACAAAGCGGGCTAATACTTTTGAAGTTAATATTTGACCAGGTGATAATTTACTGAATACTCAAACAGCATATTTGTGGGATTCTCAAAGTTGGCTAGACCTTATGTTACAGACCAGAGTCGATGCTCAGAGATTTGAATAGTTCTCAACAGCGGCGGCCTTAGGATGTGGCGAACAGGGCAATCGCCCGGGGCCTCGCTCTTTACTTTTTCGTAACACAAAGGGCCTCGCAAAGACCTTCCACCCGGGCCACGCAATGGGTAAGGCCGCCAATGGCTCTTAAGGCCGTCCCCCGAGCAAACGACCTTGGCCATACATTTGCCGCGTTAACGAGATCGCCCCAAAACCCTATTTTTTTACTTATCTTAGTTCAAAATTGACCTAAAAAAAATTTTAAACGGGGAATATGTAGTTTATGATATTGTTGATCTATTGGCGTGTGTTTCAAATGAAACTAATTTGTAAATACTAAGGAGATGCTGAATGTATACTTGAATTTTAATAAATTGGATTTACTTTGGAAGCTGACATCATGAGTATAATAAACGAAAGGAAGGCTAGAACGTAGGGAAGGCCCTTAAATAGAACGATTTGAGTATTCAGCCGGTAATCTTCGCGGAAAGAGATACAGATCGTGTAACTATCATACGCACACAATATAGCGAGCCGCATCTTCATACATATCGCAAATAAAAATACGGTCCGCTACGCTGCTTCTGTCCGAGACTTACTCCACCCTAGTCTAAGCGGAGGCCTTCTCCTCCTTAAGGGGCTCCGCCTCGGGCTGCGGCGGCGGCGGGGCGGAGGCCCAGGGCTGCAGCTCGCCGGACCCGAACGACACGAAGACAACAGCACCGAACGCGTAAGTCGCAGCCAGTATGAAGAACACTATCTGCCATTGCTCGTATGTGTTCTGAAAAAAAAATGTATTCATTAATTGTGGGTTATTGTTATCAATTTCATAATAATTGTTTTGAATGTTCGTTTGCTATTTTAAATCTCAAATATATTTTTAAAAACGTACATCTAAAACAATAATTGTAAAACTAACACTGATTACGTATCTTGATTCTTACGACAGTAACATAGAAGGCGTTGACATCAGATTCCATCCGATCTATCACTCACAAGGCTATCGCAAAATACATAATCACTCTATAGAATATACATCTTGCGACAGTTATGCGACAGCATTGGACAGCATATTGCACATCTGTCTTATATGATCTTCGACTACACTTTAGGCAAAGGTAATACATATTACCAGCGTTTATCGTAGAGTAACTGAGTAACTCACCCGTCCATGAGTGAGCTCGCCGACCATGTACGTGGACAGCCAACCTCCGAGTGAAGACAGCGTGTTCGCGATACCGAATATCGTCCCTGGAATAAAGAATTTATATTAGGAATCTTAAATACAATTAGCAAGTAGATACTAGAAGACAATAATAAAGCCAATAAATAAATAATAATAATAATAATAACAATTTATTTGCCAGAGTGAAATGTACAATAATATGGTTTTCATGATAAAATAATATATGTATGATCATATCACTCAACTAAATCAATAGTATGCAAATGTCATTTCATTAATCTAAAAGGTGGAGAAAAGAAGTAGAAGTATTACCATTACTAAATGTCACAATATGTCAATAAGTCAATAATAGAGAACTGTCAGAAATAAGTACCAACGAAAAAATCCTTTACTTCATAAAAACAATTAAATAAACAACTTTTTGTTGTACTATCAGAGAAGTTAATTCATGGGCAGTATGGCGGACCTACGTAGTTTGGTCGAGTTATTTCAATCCCAATTCCCAGCCGACAGATGACGACTTACATTGAATTGACATAATCCAACCCAATGACGTAGCTCCGTCAACTGCCTATGAATCAATTTCTTCGATGGTACAAAGTTGGAAAAGTCGAGAGACAACTCTAAGCCAGAGGTTAACTCCTTTGTTTCGGTACTACTGTTTTAAACCACTGTATCACAGGTACATTTCATTATATTATTATCTATGTATGTTAGCGTCAAGGCTCAGACCGTGTTCCTACTTTATACATAACATTTTTCTCGTTCAAATCCAAAGATCTCTAAACCTACTTATGTCATTGTTCAAATCCGTCTTGATGAGGTAAATCCACAATGGGGATTGTCCATTTTTTTCATCAAATTCAAAACATTTCGAGGAATAAGGTCAGTGATCGTTTTTCTGTATATAAACGAAAAAAATACCCATTAGTTACTTATATTTTTGAACAAATATGTTTAACCTTAGTTTGACCTTCAATGGCGTTAAATTAGCAATAAATTCGACCAACATTACGTTTCGAACATTTGGTAAGCTTCTCGTATCAGCTTTCACATAATGAGAACTTGCATTTGACGAACCAGCCATTATAAATAAGATTGAAAGGAAAAAAAACATACTGCAGAGGTCAATTGGCCGCCGATGATGACGTCAGAGCGAAACTTTAAAAATTTATTGAGAAAAAAGTAGCCAATGAATTTCAAAATTATTTAATTTATATTCTTAAAATACCCTATTTTAACGAAAAAAAAAATATAAAAAGTACATGTGATTTTTTTTGGACAATGCCCATTTGGTCATAAACAATTTATAAACACAAGTATTGCACAGTAATAACAACACGTCAAAGTTAAACAATTATAATTCAAGACGTGAGTGGAAGAATAAGGTAAGTAACATGAAAAAACTTCCCGTTTTTTTGCTTAAATGAAGGCATTAGGGCCGGAAAAATTATTTGAAATAGAAAAACTATGAAGTATATGTGTAGCCAGATATATTAGCTAGGATATGAAGTAGATAAGTTACAAGTTTTATTAAAATAATTAGGGAAAAAATGAAGTATTGTCCGTATGTTACGAAATGTTACTTGTTCGATTCTTCCACTCACGTCTTCAATTACAGCGCGGAATCGTTTGCGAATTGCGATATTATCAACAAATAACATGCTGCAGATATGCAGGTATACGTCAGAGAAAAACCCCTGACCAATTTTATCATTAAACTTTTTGCTGAATTATTTTAATTTTTTTACACGTGATTTGATGTTATCCTAATCCCTACTGCTTTTATTTCTTTTTTGCTATGCAACACACAAAGTTATAATATAATAATTTACACAGCGGATAACTTACGGGCTATAGCCGCACTAAGAAGTTTAACGATTACATAACTTTAAAAAGAATAGTACGACATTAGCTTTATTATTTTTCTCTGCAACTCTTCATTAAATTAACGTTAAGTACTATGTCTGTGGGTACAGCCGGCTGAAGCTGAACGTTCACTGTGGTTAGTGAAAACGGGCAGAAATTAAATACTAGATTGTGGTTCTAGAATCTAAGTAGAAGTCTCGACTGTGTGTACCAAATATCTAGCGAGGGTTTTTGGCAAACACTTACCACTACCAAAGGCTAGAGAGGAATGGTAGGCACAGTGCCGGTTTTAGCACTACCCAGTGCCCTGGTCGAGATTTGTTCGGCGCCCAGGGTGCCTGGTAGTGCTAAGGCACCCCTCTTTGTTTGTCTGCCTTCGACGCCCCTTTTTAGGCTGCGTTTCCATTGAAGCGGAGCGGAGCTTAGCTGTGCCTGAATTGACCAATCGTGCTATTCCAGCGGAATGACAGCGAAGCGGAGCAAAGATTTCGAGCACGGTGATTGGTTAATTCGGCACCGCTAAGCTCCGCGTCAGTGGAAACGCGGCCTTATCCGGCAACCTGTGCGGTCGCCTAGCGTCGCCCCCCCTAATGCCGCTACTGGGTAAGCACTTACCACTGAACCGTGGCGCGATGTCGAGTCCGTTGCCGAGGTAGCCGGCGGTGACGGCGCCGTTGATGGTCAACGCCATAGTGAAGATCGCGATCGACCAGATGCGGTCGTGGCCGAAGAACGCCTCCGCCAGCATCAGCAGACCTGCCATATCAATGTGTATTACTGATCTATGATAAATAATAACATAATAATATCTATGGACGCTTCACACCGCGTCAGTCTGGCCCCGTCCTAAGTACCTGAAGGACTTGTGTTACGGGTACCAGACAACGAAAATATATTTAATACTTTTATACTATACATATATTCAAGATTTTTATTATATCATACACATATTTAATACACATCTATGACCCAGGAACTTTGAAAACTTTTTGTTCCGTCGGCGGGATTCGAACCCGCGACCCCCGGCTTGAGCTACCAACAGCCCACCAACTGAGCCACAGAGGTCGTCAAAAATACTTTGTAAGGCGAGGAGTAAGCGGTGAGAGTGGCATGAGGACTCAGGAGTCAGGACACGCTATTTAAGGATTCGGTAAATAAGTCAGATCAGATCTGAGGGCTTAAAGTGTCAGTTACCATCTTGAATCTATACAATTTAGTAATGAAATTTTATAGGATTAAAGCAGCGCCCCTAGTGGCTAACAATAGTAACTGTTTCGACACCACATAATAATATATTATCGTCGTAAGCATACTCTTGCCTGTCGCGCTCGTGTTGATGTCTAGTACGTAAATTGCACACACACATGGGCACTATAACATGGTCTAACGGTCCTTGTTTCACAGTCAGCACCAGCAGTCAGTAGGTCTGGTTTCAATGAAACCCTAATCGATAATATGGCACCATCAACGTGTCACCCACATTTTTTTTTTTTTGAAAAAGGCACGTCGCTGTAGCCCTGGCGTCACTGCGACCCATGAGGATCTATTGTGACTCCTTCGCACTAGAGTATTATCCCCAACCCAATACTGCTCATAAATTGAACAATATAGTTGGTTTTGGTGCCACGAATTTTCTCTGTGGATGAGTATTCGTGGCGACCAAGATGCCTGTTCCTGCTCTGTAGTAGAGCAGGACAGTCGAGGAGAAGGTGTTGAAGGTGTGTCGTCCACATACCTGGCAGCCCCACGGCGAGGCCGGTGAACAGCTTCCTGGCGGTGGTGGTGGAGAGGGTGCCGGTGCGGCGCAGCGAGTCCGCCAGTACCGACGACGCCAGCGCGCACAGGTACTTGCCAAGGTACGGGAGAGAGGAGAGGAGACCGTTCTGTAATAGACGAGATGCGTGTTATTGATGCCTCGCCGAAAGTAAACAAGAACTTTTCACGCTTCGAGAACTCGACAGGAGCGCTCGAAGAAATCACGCCCAGGGCGATGGTAGTGCTTAAACCGGCACTGGCGTCAAATAGGGCTGTAAGGACTACCGAACCCAAAAGACAACTACTTCTAAAGTGGTAAATCAGGGAGTATTCTTTTACTAAATGGTCTTTATATTCAGCCACTGCCGCTGCTACTAGCGGTGCCGGCAATATTGCTCTGTACTTCTACGGCAGTAACGACGCGTGTGAGTGTTTACACTCAGCTTACTTACTTGCCGCGTCGGGCAGCGGCAGCGGCATGACGAGTGGCAGCGCGACTGCGAGTGACTATTTTACATTCTCACGCTGCCCACTTCCCTTCCGGTTTCCCTACAGCAGCCTACAAGGCTAAATGTAAACGGCGCATTAAGGGCTCCCGCACACGGGTCACCGGCCACAACCACAAAACGCCGCTACCGGCATATTTCCTGTAGTTTTTATACATTTTTTGACGCCGGTGGCCGCCACACGCTACAACGATTCACTTTACGACCAATAGACTAGCTTAAAACGGCGTTTGTGGTTGTCGCATGTGGCCCGTGTGCGGCGACATCAAATGCAGACTGGATAGAATGCTTGACCTAACCTAAAACCTTCTTCATAAAAATGCACGACTTTTAATTATAGCTAATAAAAACAAATGTCACAAAAGGCATTTGATTATTTAAAATAAATGTTTTACATAATTAAGAGCCCGTACTATCTTTTCTACTGCTCTCTTCACACTCACGCCCGTCTTTCATATGCCAGGTGAAAAAGGACGATCGCCAAGTTAGCGGGCAGTTATAGGTATTCTGTTTTTAAAGGGTTTTTTATATGAAAGTGGTAAAAAATAATTCCAACATTGTATAGACGACTTTCTCAACAGTACATTGTATTTTTCTCATACCGTTAAGACGTCAATACAATCAATAAAAAGGTGATATTCTAAACCTTTTACAGCAAAAATCACAAAACTGTCGCGGGTTTGAGTTGGATTATTTAAAGATACTTAAAAAATCTAGCTGCAACATTAGATTATAATTGAAATGGTCTTACATGTTGTGCATTAAAACTTATAGAAATACTGTATTTTAACTGTTAAATCACGTCTGTTAAATGAGCGAAATCGGCAAAATTTCGTATACGGACTCTTAAATAGGTGAGGATTATTGAGTATATTAATTACTAATTAGGTATGTAGTAAATAAACCTTTTAACCTAAAGATACACCCATAAATTACTCAAATCGGTTAATTTTGCTCTAGCAAAGAATGTTTAAGGCCGTCCCCCGAGCAAACGACCTTGGCCATACATTTGCCGCGTTGCCGAGAGCGCACCAAAACCCTATTTTTTTTACTTATCTTAGTTCAAAATTGACCTAAAAAAATTTAAAACGGGGAATATGTAGTTTATGATATTGTCGATCTATTGGCGTGTGTTTCAAATAAAAGTAATTTGTAAATCCTAAGGAGATGCTGAATGTATGCTTGAATTTTAATAAATTGGTTTTACTTTGGAAGCTGATATCATGAGTATAATAAACAAAAATAGAAAATTTAAAACGGGGAAAGGAATGTCGATATACTGAAGATTATTGCTGTATTTTTATTATAACTTTGTAGCTTTCAAATTATGAGTTTATAGGGCTTGAAATACGGCAAATTACGGTATCTCCGTGAGGAACGCCCTTAATGCTCGAAAATTAGGGTCTCATAAGTCCTTAAAATTACCTGACGTAATAATATTTGTAGACGCCCCATAAGTAATTATTTAACGATAGGCGAACTTATTAGCATATTCTAGCACTGGTTGACGACTGGCAATTACTGTAATCACCCACATTAAAGGATGAAAGTTAACTTGGGTATTTAGTCAAGTTGCATTCGATAATTCCGAAAACAGAGTTAATTGGTCATAACTCGGAGGGCATCTAAAGTTTCTGAGTTTTATCTTCGCTAACGAAATTATCCAAGACACGTTATCTAAAAATATGCTTAGATAACGTGTCTTGGATAATTTTGCAACACACACATTGCAACCATCAACCATGTTTGGTTTTTAACACGACATGACTATATCCAGGTCATTTTGATCACAATAATTTTTTCTGCTAATTATCGAATGCAACTTGTCTTAAGGCTCAGGCTTTCACCTGGGTTGAACGTCCAGCAGTAAAAAACGGCGCCAGTCGCGAATGCCTAGCTATTTATAGGTTTAACTATTTATAGGAGCCCATCTTGATTACCGCAATTACGTCTAGGATTAGCAGAGGCGGCGTCAGGCGTGGGCGATGTGGGCGACCGCCCACGGCCTTGCGGTCCAAGGGGCCTTGCGAGTCGCGCCCCGGGACCGCGAGACCCCTTGGACCGCGATTTTTTAATCCTTCGATCGTGGATTCTAGGAAATCTATTGTTATTCTATTGTGCCTCGCTCACCGGTGAGCTTATGGGGCTTGATGGGTTAAAAGGACCGCGGATTTTTTAAGGATTTACGAGTTGTTGATACTCAATTTTTTATAAATAAAAATAAGTATGTATTTATATAATTAAAAGTTTGAGTATCAAAAAACTCTTTCTCTCAACACAATCCGTCCTCTTGCGTCATCCATCAGGGGGGCCTCGCAAAATAATATAATATTATCTTGCTCACATCAAAAGGTCTTGCCACGCCACTGAGGATTGGTTTGATCAAGTTGGGAGTTGGGACGAGATGAGCGTAATGGTGATTGCAAGATGCTAGTTGCAACATACGTGTAAGGTAGGTAAGGTAAGGTATGATTGGTTTGTATTTGGAAAGGTAGTGTAGGCTTGGTGCAAAGGTGCGATCAAAGCGACTAGCCAAGAATAGAAGTGGTAAATGAATTATTTTTGACAAACTTTTATTAATGCTATCACATGAAGTTCAAAATGTTACCTCTTCACGCCCAAACCGCTAAAACGATTTTGCTGCTAGGTATGGAGATACTTTAAATCCCGGAAAAGGACATAGAATACTTTTTGTCCGGGAAAAATAGTGTGTTTGTGTAAACACCGTTATCCTTGAAACCATCAAATGAGCCCGTCAAAATGAACAACTTCTTCTATGAGAACAATGCTGGGAACTCAAAAAAAAAATGCCGCCTTCATACCCATACGGATGCCCGGATCGGCAATTTGTATGGGTATGAAGACAGATTTTTTTTTAATTCCCAGCATTGTTCTCATAGAAAAAGTTGTTCATTTTGACGGGCTCATTTGATGGTTTCAAGGACAACGGTGTTTACACAAACATCTTGTATACGGTTCCCGCGCGATAAACTAATTTTGGCACAACAAAGTTACGGGCGTTATAGTAACTTATAAGTCCTCTCTGAGTAGACAACAAACAGTTACATACAACTTACAGTCCAGTGGTACTCAACCTTTTTTTTATACGGGCCACAAACACATATTTTGGTCTTGGACTGCAACATAAATTTTGAAGGGTTCAAAATTGACGAGAAGGTGAAAAAATTGGGCGTTCGAAAAACTTCACTCGGGCCACTGATAAAAACCCGACGGGCCGCAGGTTGAGTGTAGCTGACTTACACTATCAACGGCCCTATTGATCCGTTATCCCACTGGTTTTCCTCATAGCATGATTCATTCGAGTGGGCATACTGTGTACAAGCGACGCATTATAATATCTAGTAAATCATTTCATTATGTAATCTGTTTGTAATTTATGTAATACTATAAAATATCTGAGTTAATTATTCCAATAAACATATTATAATATATCTACTGTATAATCTGATAAATTGCCTACCTATTAAGAGGCCGGGTACACTTGGAATTTCTCATACATACGTAATTCCAAAATCATTTTCTCATACGAAAATATTTAACATGTTTGAGTTGTTTTTCAGTTTAAAATAGTAATTACCTAGGTTCCTGCACAAAAATTTACTTCAAAATATTTAAACAAAAATTTTTTTTTTTGCTTTAAATTTTTTTTTAGTAAATTTACTACTAAATATTTAAACACTAAAAAATAGAGTAAAACACAAAAAATATATAAATAAATCGTTAATTTACTACAAAATATTTAAACTCTAAAAAATATTTTTTAGTATTTAAATATTTGTGCAGGAACCTAGATAATTACTATTTTAAACTGAAAAACAACTCAAACATGTTAAATATTTTCGTATGAGAAAATGATTTTGGAATTACGTATGTATGAGAATTTCGAGGGTACCCGGCCCCTTAAGTAACTAATTCCTAAAAATTAAAATATATTATTTATTCAGATGATCTTCCTCCATACTAATATCATATTAGCGAAAGTGGTTCTGTCTGTTACCTCTTCACGCCCAAGCCGCTGAACAGATTTTGCTGAAATTTGGTACGGAGATACTTCTAGTCCCGAGAGAGGACATAGAATACTTTTCATCTCCGAAAAATGTACGGTTCCGCGCAAATAACGGAGTTGCGGGTATCAAAATATGTAGTCCATACTAATATTATAAATGTGTGTCTGTCTGTCTGTTACCTCTTCACGCCCAAACCGCTGAACCGATTTTGCTGAAATTCAGTATGGATATACTTTGAGTCCCGGGAAAGGACATAGGATACTTTTTGTCCCAGGAAAATGTACGGTTCCCGCGCGATAAACGAGTTTTGGCGCAACGGAGTTGCGGGCATCATCTAGTTAATAATAAGTGAATAACGCACATTCTCAAAAACTTTCTTTTTCCTTTTACCTTACTGCTTACATGACCAATAATAAATTTAAGTTTCTTTTTCTGCAGCCGCTAAATGCTAACATAAACGATGGCGCCAGCGGAAAGCGCACGCCTCGTTCGCAATTCCTGGGAAGATGATTCATGTGCATGCCGGACCACCAGGCAAACGTTGTTGCTATGTCAGATTTAGCCCATCAAGACCCATAAGGACACCGGTGACCGCGACAACGATAGAATAACAATAGATTTCAAAGAATCCGCGATCGAAGGATTAATTAAATTACTAGATGACGCCCGCAAAATTGCCATGAAGAAGGCTGTTGCGCCAAAATTCGTTTATCGCGCGGGACCGTACATTTTTCCGGGATAAAGTATCTTCATACTAAATATTTAAAAAAAAAGAGGAGGGGGTTGTTTAAAATCATGAAAATGACGTAGTTTATGAATGGTCAATTACTGCAACTATGCTATTGACGGCAGAATTACGTAGAACTATTTAGTAATAACAGTTTAATGTCATACAAATATAGCATCATTAGGACAATCAGACAACAGACGCATTCTGTCGCAACACCCATCTCACGGTAATCGGTATATCGCCAACATCCTGCCATCTTCAATATCCTGTGACCTGGATCTGGTATGTACCAGATACAAGTTACAACCAGTTGCAAATGCAGGTTGCGCTGTCACAGTGACCTGACAGTGCCAGCGTGAGAGTAGAGATAAACTACGATAACATGGCGCGCCCCTCCAAATTACTGTTTCAATGTGTGTAGTCACATCCTTATGAAGGAGTTTGTATGTACTATGTAGTAACTAGTAAGTATTCAACCAATCAACCGGTACTCGAAATATTTCACTTAATGTCATTTATTATGAAGATTTGTTGGTCAACTAATCATAACCAACCGACCGCGCAAGACAAAACACTTCAAACGTTTTGACAACGCACTTCAAACGTTTTGAATTTTGGAGGAGTGCGCCATGTTATCGTAGTTTATCTCTACAAAGTTGTCAAAATGTCAACGAAATCTGTAACTTGTCAGCTTTGGACAATGGATACGCTTGCTCTCAATACAGCCTCAACCACATTGGCCAATGATGGTCCAATATGAAAACGAATATGGAGGTTATTCGTCTAGGATTGCCCATGAATCCATGTTCCACATCGTTTGCATGCTATAGACAGCTTCGCAAGTAACCGCTGAACCATAGGCATAGTTACTTTAGGTCCAGGTGCCAAGTCCCTGGACCTTTGCCTTGTAACCTAAGTCCTGGCATAGGACAGTTTTATCCCAGAAACAATTTCCCGCCCGATAAATTACTTCAGCGTAGGGTTGCCAACTGTCCTGTTTTACCAGGACATGTCCTGGTTTTTGTAGTGTCCTGGGACGTCCTGAATAGTTTTTAAGCAGCGTCCTGGGTTGTCCTGGGTTTTTTAATTTTAAAATTCGAGCGCCTCTTTTCAAATTTTTACGCTACGAGCGTGAAATGTGATTATTTTAACTACTTGAATTCCATTTCATCTGTTTTCACTAGAATCTAGATTCTAGATATTTATTTAACTATTGCAACTCTATTAGGAGGGCGACTAACGCAAAAAATCGAACATCGTCCTCTCTTTACTTTCACGCCCATCTTATGATGCCAGGTGAAAAACGACGACGCGGAATCATCGCCAAGTTAGTTTTTTCTTAATAACTCGATAAATATACAACATTTTAAAAATCCGCCAGGTCAGTGTCTCAATGATAGAATTTTATACAATGTGTTAAAATTATATTAACTTAGTTGAATGCACGGTTACGGCAATATATGAAAAATTCGTGAAAATTAGATGCATCTTTGTGATTTTTTTCTATCGAGAAAATTCTAAGATATCGTGTTTTCGCTCAAATCAAATTCTTGGAAATACAATGTTGTATCTATGTTTAGAAAATGAAACAATTCGGGGCTTATTTTCAAGTATGAAAATGAATTATAAAATCGACAATGTTGGGTTAGTCGCCCCTTTAATGCGTCCTGTTTTTTTACTGAATTGTCCTGGTTTTTCCAACTTCAAATCCTGTTTTTTTAAATTTGAGGTTGGCAACCCTACTTCAGCGTAACAAAGTTGCTGGTTGCAGTCAACATCTATTATCATAATCTATGGTGTATAATTCTGATGATAGCCATTAATTTATTTATCAAATCGTCGGAATCAAGGGGAAGTGGTCACTGGGTATTTTAATGCTAGTATTAAGCCATTTTATGTTCTCCGAACCGGTCGAATCTGGATTCAAACTGGATAGAAGCGGATTCGATGCAAGATTTAAGATTCAAAACCAGTATGAGTCATTTGATATGGCGTTAAACAGGTAATAGAGGCAACTCGAAAGGTTGTGTTGAAAGTTGAGACCTTTTATTTTTTTTTTTCATACTTTGCATTTATTTAAAAAAAAATTCTTTATTCAAGTAAACCAAAGACCACGCTGTTTTCAAATTTCATTAATTATTTCAAAATATGGAGATATTAATGTGTTTTTGAAGTGAAAACTTCTTTAGCGGCGTTGAGCACTTTTGTGGGATGGGTAAAAACTGTGAAACTCGCGTCAGATTCTCGTGCTGATCGAAAAACCTTGGAAAAACCGTAAGACGGTTGGAGAGTAGTGTTTTGTGTCGAGCTTGAACTCGAACTCGAATTGATTGTAAGGGTTTCGATTAATTAAAAAAATCGATTTTTTAATAATCGATTTTCATAAAAAATGGGTTTTAAAAATGCACAACGTTAATAATCAAGTTTTCACTTCTGCCGGCACTCCCGGAGTGCAACCCGTCTTTTTTTTTCATTTGTTTTTAACGTCAATTGTAAGAAAAACACATACTTACTTAATGTTTTGGTACATAGAATTAGGTGATATGACACGGCCCACGGGCCCCGGCCCACGGGGCTCAAAGGAATGCAAAACAGCTGTCACTCAAAATGACACCAAAGTTAATTCTTGTAAAGCCGTTATTTATTATTCAATAATGAATACATTAAATAACAATAATAATAATAATTAATTAATAATATTGTAAACGGAAATAATAATGACCCAATTCAACTTGTAAACCTTAAGCGGACTGCGCTGGCGGCGCCGACCGTTAAGTGTGGGGTGACCACGGTATGAGCAAAGTAAGGATATATTCGGGACTTGTTTTTTTTTCCTAAAAAGGTTAAAATATTATAGGCTGAACGTCGTATAAAAACACGTCAGAAAACTTTTTTTTTTTAAAGTAGTGCAGATTTTCAGCACCATTTTTTTTAAATATCATATTTGAAAGGGCAAAATTTTGTGGATTGTCTGTATAATGTGAGCAAATATCGAACGTTATGTTACTAGTTTTTTTTGTTATTATTAGTACGAAACCTGAACGGACAACGGTTATTTTTGGTTTTTAGCAATTAAAAGAATCACAAACGTTGTCGGAACAGGTGATACCAATAACTAACTTAATAAAAAACTCTTATAACAACAATAATATTCTCTGGTGACTGGTGAGAATGGCGGATATTTTCAAGAGTTTTTTATTTATTTTTTCTTTAACTATAATTTATGGATAAAAAAAACCTGTCCATAATATAATATCCGTTGTCATTACTCGACTGGGTCCGAAATCATAGTTTACTGGACATTGTAAAATAAAAAAAATAATAAAAAAATAGTTTAGCGCGTTTAAGGTAAATAAGCTATTTTTTCTGTTGTCAGTTAGTTTCTTCTCTTTTTTTATTTTAAAAACAACTAACCGTTTAGTTGAAGGGTTAATACGGTGACTAGTTATATTTTTAAAGTGTAAACGTTGGAAAAAAATAGTTATGATGAAAGATTATTGTGGCGTTAATCTCCACAAAATTTTAAAAGCTGTTGTTTATTTTTTAAGTTGTGTTTTAATTGTAATACTTGTAGAAAACGATTTTTACAAATACCACTTTTAAAAAAACTTTTTTTTTTGCTTAAAAATGTAAAATAATAATTTTTGACTACCCACAAAACCTTGTAACTTGTTTTCACGACTTATTGTAATAAGGCGACATTTTGCATTAATGTCGTTTAAATTACACAATTTCCGCCCATAATATCCGTTTTACAGTGATTAATTTCAAGTTACTATGGAAATTCATTCAGTCACCTAATTTCTTTAATTAGTTGTATTCAGGTTTCTAAACACCAATCAAATACTTGAATTTGTTAACTGCACAAATTACAAATTACTGTAAATTAACTTATTGTGATCATAATGCTTATGTAAAAATTTTTATTTACTTTTTACGTTAAAAGTCCATTTTCAGAAGACAAAATGTTTCCTATAAAGTTTGGTTACACTCGTGTTATACTGTTCAATGTTCATCCGTGGGCTACCTGTACCGAGTACAGCGCAGAGAGCTCAGATGTTGAGACTTTTTCATTTCTAATACACCAAGATGATTCAATTCATTTTTATATTTTTATCTCTCTCTGTCCTTTCTTATTCATTAAAATATATTTATTTACCTATGGGATTAATTTATTAATTTAATGAATAAGAAAAAGCCTACTTTTTTACTGAAAATATATACTTAGAGAAGAAATCATTTAAACTAAAAAGAACTAAAATATGAAAGAAATATGTATTTATTAGTCATACAAATTATACTTAAAAACCACTTATCTTAATTTTTTTTAATATGCACCTTTTGTGTTTTAAGTTTTACTCTTTTTTAGTGTTGATATCATAATTCGTCTAGGGGTAATATTAAAAATATTTAAATACATTTTAAATCTATAATATATCTTATCTAGAATTTATAACATGCAAAATATTCTAGATATGTATTTTTTTTATTTAAATACATTTAATATGTATAATTTTATGACAGAAATATTCTTGGCAATAAGTTCTGTCGTTTTACTACCGTTTAAGGTGGAG
Organism: Polyommatus iphigenia; assembly: GCA_963422495.1. NCBI lineage: Eukaryota > Metazoa > Arthropoda > Insecta > Lepidoptera > Lycaenidae > Polyommatus > Polyommatus iphigenia. The sequence continues at coordinate 37,059,179 of OY730183.1, forward strand.
CAAGCTCCGATTAATATAAAACCTGAAGTTGTCCACTCTTGGCTGATGCAATAGAAGCAAAGGCTTGCGTGATGCTTGTTTATGAAAATCATCAAATGAAAATAAGGCATATTCCTATGAACAAAAGGATAAAAATACTTCACATGATATTTAGAAAGTTAAAACCGAGTTATGAAATTTATCTGCCATACATGTAGAAATTGCCTTCAGATTTTTGTTTATTAATTAATTATAATGTGTAATTTTAGGTGTTTCGATATTTATAAAGTCAAATTAAGAACGATAAAATGCCGATAACTTACATTAATTTCAAGGGTGATTGACAAGCTATTATTGTATATCTATTATTTATTAACAATATAAATTTGGAACGAGGTAATCATGTCTAGGCCACTTTATTTTAATAAGTTTTATTTTTGCGACTGGAAAATACGTTTCTATTTAGCACTTCACACTATTATAATATAGTATATCCTCATATTACAAATTATATATAGGTAATTACTTGACACGTGTGGTAAGTTAACATTGTTGTCCGTCTTTAATGAATGTTGCACTAAGTGATTTATTGGACCTACATTGGTATTAATTACTGCGGACAGTGAGGTATTTCCTTGACATTTTTAATTAATTAATATAAGAACTTATTTTTTTATTGTAAGATAACCGCATTTTTCTATACTCTAGTGAACGCATATCGAAGGTAAAATTCGTTAGTAATGAGCTCCTTACAATGTTGCGAGTGGTTGCTTAAATTATATTGTAGAAAATGTTATTTTAAGTTTTATAATTTTAATTTTTCTCTTTTATTTTATTTTAGAGATTACAATAAAAAACATGTATTTTTGTAGTAAATACTACGTATTCCTAAGGTGAAAACTGATATAATATAGATAAAATATATAAATAAATTCTACAAAAATTAAACAAAAACTACTTAATGGTTAAAATAAGTTTAGGTTACAATATTTATTAAATTATTCTATACTAATCTATGTCAAGGTACTCGTGTGTAGTTTAAATATTTTAGTCCACGACTTACGTGCAAATTTTAGTCGTAATAGCGAAAAATTAAAACAAAATGTTTAAGCAAAGTTTGCTGTAAGCCAACGTTTGATAGCTTAAAAAAAATTAAGTGAGCAAAAAAAAATTTGACTCCAATCAAAATATTCGCCCGCTGCGTTCGCTCAATGAATGTATTTCAACTGAATGTATATTACTTGTAAGTTTATACTATTATTAGATAATAATATAAAAATAATAATTTATTAGATAGTAAAATACGATTTTTAATTACATATTAACATAAGTATATAATTAATATTCAAATCATTTAAATTTATTAATAAATACATTACTAAAAAGTAAAAACACAAAACTATTCATATTATTCAATGATAATATTTTTTATATTGATTGACATTGTCACCCTACAAAGAGCAAGTTTGCAAATAAATTGTGTTGAATCGCAAATGAAAATGAACCTTATGATTTTTCTATTCAAATGTAAATCTAATAACACCTAGCTATTCAATAGGATAAACAGCTTATGATCTAATAAAAACTTGGCATACAGCTTGCCACCTAAGTCCTAAATAAATAAAACCTAAATTCACAAATATACAGCCGAAAAAATCGATACCAACATATTTTATGGTGCATAAAATTATCTGGAGAAAAAAATTAAAAGCTTGTGGTTTCAATTTAAAAAAAAGCTTATTCTAATCTCAAACGATAACAACCGTGTGCAATGTACAGGGCATATTAATCTATATTTGCTCATGATTGACGTCGATTGTGCATCGACGCAGTCTCATAATCTTGTTTACAATCATGTTATACATCGTGTCCCAACTTCACGTAATGTCCACAAAAACGATTAACCATGGTCACAGCACATTTTTGTAGATGTAATAAATTGCAATTTTAATTTTACATCAACACACTTAACTTGCCAATTTAAATAAGATTTAAATTGCACATTAATTAATAAGGTCAATTATTTCAGAGAGATATAATATTTTGATTCAGGCCAAGAGAAACGAACTACCAAACGTAGTAAGATGACGTACATACATAAATAAACAAAATAATTGGTTTGCAATAAACATAATAATAATTATTATCATTATTATATACGTAACGTGGTGAATGGTGACGGCTTACTTCGCCACGTTACGCTATTTTTTTATAAACTTAGGGAACAAACGAGCAAACGGGTCACCTGATGGGAAGTAACTTCCGTCATCCATGGATGGCAATATTAGAAAAGTTGCAGGTGCGTTGCCGGCCTTTCAAGAGGGAATACGCTCTTTTCATGAAGGTTTTTATTATTACTTTATACTTTAATTAGCTATAAAATATAATATGTTATATCTTTAGAATCTAGAATTAAATCGTTATCTAGATTTTCTTTTTTCTTAGAATTGAGTCTCTAAAATCACGTGTCAAATGTTACAAAACAAGCTATAATACCACGTAGCAAAAACTAACTGCGCCGAACACACCTAGAATCTGATAAAATCAGTTTTTGCACCTAGCTTATTTTAAACTTAGAATTTTGCAACTAGTACCTACTGGCAATTCATTTATAGAATCCTGTTCAGATCGAATACATTATTTTCGATAACGCTAAGAATAGGGAATATCAGGCAAACGTCGGAACAGAGGGCACTACAAGCACATACAGTAAATAACACAAAAAGTTTTTTTCTATAAATATACAATTTTAATATGACGTATGCAACATGAAGGATTTTGGTCAGATTGTTTACAGTATGTTCTGGTGCCTGGTAGCGCCCTCTGCTTTTCGCGTAATAGGGCTCCCACACATAACTGCAAATTCGCATTGCATCGCAAATATCTGCGATAAAATTTGTAATAAAAACGACATCGCGATGCGATACGAATTCGCAGTTTTGTGTGGGAGCCCATATTCCCTATTATCTCACAGTCGTTCCTGAAAACAATATTTTTTAAGTTGAATTAAGTACTCACGTGTTTAATATCATAGTGCAGGATGGTATTGACGTATGTGGGGAGCTGGTTGACGACAGTGAAATATCCGAAGACGGAGGCGCCGTGAGTCAACACGATGGCCCAAACCGGAGCTGATAGCAGCATGCTGCGCCACGGTACTGGGACGTGCTGGGGAAAAATGGTAAATATTGGCAGTGGTACAATACTAGAGCAGTTACTTCAGTGGTGCAGCGGCACAAGTACAAGCTAGAAGTTAGAGGCCGGCTACATGAAGCGGCAGCAGGCATAGTGTCGTCGCGACACTAATGGTTTCTATGTATTTCTATAAATAAGTGTCGCTAGCTGCGGAGGGTGTTTCATAGAAATACATAGAAACCAGTTGTGTCGCGACCGACGACACGTCGACTGCAGTTGCTTCATCTCAGCCGCTGCCAACCGGCACCTTTAGACTTAAGAACTTATCTTTCGATTCGCAGGAAGTAAGTCATCAATAATGTTGAATCCAACATTTTCGTTGAATCCGTAGTGGCAAACTCACGTCACACACGTTTGCGAGTTGCGCTACTTTGAAGCATCGATACAGTCGCGATGCTGTCGCGAATCGCGTAACACTAGCGATGCTGTAGCCTGTAGCTACTGTCGCGATGCAGAAGGAAAATCAATGCAAAAATCTGTTCATTGCTGGTGTCGCGATGGTGTCGCGCGTGTGTATCGAATATCGATGCTAACACGCAACAGGGGGGTGTGCCAAAATGTTTTCGTTTTCGCTTCGTTATAGAATCGCCGATGAAAATGTATGGAATTGACACAAGCGTTCGTTAATATTACGTTGACGTTCGACTCGTCTTATGTCAATTCCATACATTTTGATCGGCGATTCTATAACGAAGCGAAAACGAAAAAGTTTCGGCTAAATGGCCTGTATTGATACTAACGCGCGACGACATCGATGCAAAAACTGCTGGTGTGAGGTGTCGCGATGCTGTCACGCGTTTCAAAAACGCGCGACTGCATCGCTGTTAAAAGTCGCAGTGTGTAAGGGGCCTAAAACTAGCCTCAACGAAACTGGTGTTTATGTTTGTGGCATCATGTACGCTTATTATCCTTCTCTTTCTATCTCCTTTTCAACTCACCACTTTATCATTTTCCTGGGGCAGGGCCTTCAGCAGGTAGTTGCGTTCCGTTTCCGAGATGCGAGGGTGCTGGGCGGGGGAATCATACACCATGGCGAACCACGCCACAGACCACATCACGCCGATTATACCTGGAAAATACGCAAGTTAGAAACTTCTAGAATCTTATTTTATAATACTTTTTGCACACACAGAGGCGGGCTTAATGCCTTTAGGCATTTTGTTCCAGCCAACCTTTGGGTGATGAAGAGACTAAAATATAAGGTAGATGCTGTGCGAATCTTCTAGGGCCTATTTTAGTAATATCATACTTGGATTGTTGGTTGTCAGTCTTGCAAGACCCTGTAAGTTCGTAAGTAAATCGACCTAAAATCGGAGCTGTACGTGAATAAGTCGCTTTAACCTATCAAGCCCCATAAGATCACCGGTGATCGCGACAACAATCGAATAACAATAGATTTCCAAGAATCCGCGGTCGAAGGATTAAGATAGAAATCTATCAGCTACGGTTTTGAGAAGTGCTTTCTCTTTCACGAGATATTTCCCTAGATCTCCTATTTCTGAGATCAGACAGAAGAATATTTTTTTGCGGAGACTGCTTATTCTTCGTTTACCCAACAGCGGCTACCCAGAAAAGCCAAAGGAAAGCGAACTAGCTACTTCGATTTTCTCAGACCTCAGAGGTGCTAGGTTTAGAATCACACTCTAATTAGAGATTCAAATTGTTACCTGTGAAGTAGAAGGCAGACTCCCATCCGAAGTGTGATATCAGGAACCCACAGATTGGCATAGTGATGGCCGCTCCCAGGGATGACGCTGAAAATAAAAATGCCTTAGAAAATACAGTTTATCTAAAAAAATAAAGTGTGAAATACTTTGGTAACAGCAGGCTCAAGTTGACCACAACAGACATGCAATAGAATATAGGTAAATACTGACAGATTTTGGGAACAAGTCAAACCATATTCCTTCAAAAGTCTGGCACTTTTGATATGTAACAAAGCCTTCATATTTTAGAAGATACTGTCCATAAATATTAAAAACTTTATACTTATTCGTCTTAACATATTTCTTAGTAATAACGGTCACAAGATGGCAAAGGCCAAAGGGGGTTATGGTTAGGTTTGTAAATTGTCAGTTACTGTTTTGTTTATTTTTAAATAATGATTAATGATGTCTTCATCAATATAGAAGACAATAAATCAATTTAAAAAATATTTACTATATTAAAAGTATACAATTATTTTATGACTATAATTGATTTGACACTAAAGTTCAAATTGGTCTTTAACTTCGTGCAACTCCACGTTGGAAGAATGCAACGTCTTTGATTGGCCATAATCGACCATGGTTGTAAATGCTATAGTTAGCTTCGCAATCATGATTGTCCATCATAGCTATACGTGGAGAGGTGCCTTTACAAATTCAACCAAACAACGAAAATCAATTTTTCTCATAACAACATTCACAGAGTTTGTAAACTTTTATAACTATCGAGAGTTCTGTTTTAACTCCCAACAGTAATAATATAGTGTGTTTAAACTCTGTCTGTCTGTTTCTGTGTTACCTCTTCACGTCCAAACTGATGCACCGATTTTGCTGTTTGGTATGAAGATACTTTGAGTCCCGGGAAAGGACATAGGATACATGTTGTCCGGGAAAAATGTACATTTCCCGCGCGATAAACGAATTTTGGCGCAACGGAGTTGCGGGCGTCAACTGATATACACTATATTTTATAATACCCCAGTCCCAGATAACTTTCGTATTATATTTTACATAATTTTATATGAAAGTAATGAATGTTTCGTGCAAATAACTAGTTAGGAACTATAATATTATGTTATCGTGCCTTTCGTTGCAGACAGATTTTAATGATGTGTTTGTAGAATGTTACATTTATTTTTAGTAATGTTGGAAACAATTTCTGATTTTTCGAAATTTTCGCGAACTTCTTACGCCGGTTCTTCTCGCCGGGTTAGTTCCCGAACCGGTGGTAGGCCTCATGTAGACACGACGTTCTAAAAGTGTTAATTTTGTTAACCTATTTGGAAATAAAATATTTTGATTTTGATGTCCATCTCCTGAAAACACTGTATCATCAATTTTGTTTAAAATAAATAAATAAATACTTATGTCGAGTTTTTCCAAAATTATTATTTTCGGTCAAACCTTTGGCTTGGGCCCGAAATTAATAATGCTTCAATTAAGGAATTCAATATTTTAGTTAATAATTTGAATCTAATTTTTTATTTATTTATTTATAATACTTTATACTTATCTATCCGGTATAACATTTCTTAAACATTATGTAATTCCCGCTACGACGCGTCGTCTAAAAGGGTAGCTATTATAGCGTTCCACCTCCGGATTTTAAATAATAAAAATATACAGGATACAGGGCAGCGCACGGACACGAATCCCACACACTCTGGTCATCACGGTTGTCCTCCCCAGCACTGCCGGCAGCGTCCTAGGATGGCGGCAGGGCCCGTACATAGGGGCGGCAAGATTAAAATGGCATATACTCATTAAAAATATAAATCCGGCCCTACTATTAAGGCGACGCCTTGATAATTTGGCTGTAGCGATGCCGATTTTTCTCAGCAATGACTAAAGCTAAGAAATTGAAGTTCATTGTCAGTATTCATCATGTCTTTGTCTTTGAATTGCCCATAGCATAACACGATTGGACAACTTTTATAGCACAGAATAATCAATCGAAAAGACCTCTGTAAAAAAAGGGATTCCTATTTTTCCAACAGAGGAGAGTGATTTAAGGTTGCAAAATTTGTACATAAATTGGTTCAAGCATGCACTTTAATTTGTGCATAGCTTATATGAAATGTATTTATGGTTTTTAAATTATGCGACAAAAACCATTTTGTCGCTTACGCCCTTTCCATTTTTTGCTGTTCCATTGCTTGTTTTCTATGAGAGGCCGGCCCGGCCTCTCATAGAAAACAAGCAATCTAAAACATATCCAACACGGTTTCTTACTTTAACGCTGCGTCACCTTAAGGTAGCCGATTAATCATCCTCGACTTCTGGCAAAAATCGACCTTCATTCACACACCATCAGGAAAAACATCGCCAATTTCCTTGTACACGGCAAAAACAACACAAAATTGATATTCAATATGTAATTAAAGGTGGCATTGGCAAAGGTTGGTTATTTAGGAAAATTCGCGAGTCAAGGCGGCCGATAAAGGTTTTCCTCCGACCCGCTTTCGTGAGGATAAGTGCAAATTGGTTCCTTGACATCGAGGCATTTAAAGGCACGATTGACTTACTGATTCAGAGGATGCGATAAAACCTTTAAAAGGAAGTGTGGACACTTGTTGAATAATCATTTGGATAGACTGAAAAGCTTTGTTGTATGTAGACAACTATAATAGTACTTTAATTGAAGGAGATTTGAAGTGTCCTTTGGAGATAAATGTGAAAAATGCGCCAATCGCGAAACGAGTTTAAAAACAGAGTTGCATATTTTTCAGATTTGCATGTTCTGCATATCATTCAATAAGGGGGCAAACAAGCAAACGGGTCACCTGATGGAAAGCAACTACCGTCGCCCATGGACACTCGCAACATTAAATGGTCTGCAGGTGCGTTTCCGGCCTTTTAGACTGCGTTTCCACCAGAGCTGAGCGGAGCTGTGTTGCGAGGAATGTGTTTTAAGTTTTTGAGAACCAATAGCATCGCCGCGCTGAGCGATGTCATGGCAAATTTATGTCTAATGTCAATGATGCAATTCTATTGCTCTGATGGAAGGAAATGCAGCCAGGAGGGAATACGCTCTGTTCTTGAAGGTTTCACGTTTGGCTCCGGAGGAAAATAAAATAATAAATAAAAATTGTTTTATTTCCGAATAGATTTGTAACAAATGCTTTCAGAACGTTCATACTACTGGTGCCTACCACCGGGATTCATGAGATGTAGATTTTGCAAGCCAGGACTTAACCTAAACAATTAAGATCAGCTAGCTAAAGTATGCACTATATACACAATATGGTGCGAAGTGCAAACATCTTTGTTTGGCATAGCATTTAGGTAAGCGTTACATTACATAATATTTGAAGGGACCTATAATAAGGCTGCGTTTCCAGTGAAGCGGAGCGGAGCTTAGCGGTGCCGAATTGACAAATCACCATGCTCGAAATCTTCGCTGTCATTCCGCTGGAATAACACGATTGGTCAATTCGGGCACCATCGTGCTATTCCAGCGGAATGATTGCGGCGAAGATTTCGAGCATTTTAATTGGTCAATTCGGCACCGCTAAGATCCGCTCCGCTTCATTGGAAACGCAGCCTAATAGGTAAAATAGCTGTGAATACAATCAACTGACACTATTTCGTATAAAGTCACGTGTTTGACCATAATATGCTCAACCTCAACTCTGACCCTAGGGCCTGGACTATCTGAACGCAGTTTCTCAATACTTTATCTCAGTACAAAGATCCTTCCGCTGTCTGTAATACTCCACACATGGAAAATATCAAAACGACTAAACTTTTAATTAAACTTTTGTTTGCTTAGGGCCTGTTTCACCACTTCCTGATTAAAGTGCCGAATAGGCTATCCACCACTTAACTTGACAGATGAAGTATGGAGAATCTGTCAAAAAAGCTGTGAATAGCCTATTCGACACTCTATCAAAAAGTGGTGAAACAGGCCCTTACTCGAGTTTCTGTCATGCGTATCATCGCCCGCGCGCGGATCTGCAGGGTGACGCTGGACGCACGATTCCCGTTCGACTCGGCTTCGGAAACTTTACCGAGCGTTCATTGGTCATTAGCCGCGTACTGACCAAGCGAGCAGCCTCACTGCCTCGCCCGAGCGTGCCGCGGCCGCGCCAAAAGTTGTCGGTTTTTGTCGATGCTCAAAGGCACCTCGGTACGTTTGCCGCGCACTAAGGGCCGATTCACACCGGAATGGTAGAGGCGCGGCGAGCAGTTTCAGTGTCATATGATTTTAAACTTTATCTTCATTATTGTAATACACAGTATCGCTTGAGAAATCTACGGCCGCCCGTGGACGCTCGTGGCATCTTGCGGCCGCCAGCGGCGTCGATTTCTCAAGCGATACAATGTATTACAATAATGAAGATAAAGTTTAAAATCATGACACTGAAACTGCTCGCCGGCCTCTGCCATTCCGGTGTGAATCGGCCCTAACACGTACTGACCGACCGAGCAACTGCGCGCGAGGCTGCCGCGGCGAGGCTGCCGCGGCGAGGCGGCTCGCTTGGTCAGTACGCGGCTAATGCCTAGCGCAGCGAGCGTTTATTGGATATCGCGCAATGAAGTTTCTGAATCCGACGCCAATAGCCGCGTACTGACCAAGCGAGCCGCCTCGCCGCGGCAGCCTCGCGCGCAGTTGCTCGGTCAGTCAGTACTTGCGAGCGCGCGGCAAACGTCCGAGGCGCCTTTGAGCATCGACAAAAAACCGTCAACTTTTGGCTCGGCCGCGGCACGCTCGGGCGAGGCAGCGAGGCGGCTCGCTTGGTCAGTACGCGGCTAATTAGGTACGCATTGTGAATCAGGGGCCAGGGCCCTGGTCCGCATGAAAGTTACCTGCATCCTATTATTTCATTGATGTTGTTCCTGTCATGCGGACCACACGCGCGAGCCCATGAGCATGTTGTCACCCGCATGCGGACCAGATCCACGCGCGAGTGAGAACGCGCATGACAGAAAAAGCGCCCTAAGACAAATTAGGTTACTCTCTGTACGTACTACGTGTTATCATATTATCGTTATTCGTTATCAACATAATGCAACGCATTAACTTACGTATTAGCACATAATAGATAACGCATGATAAAACAATGCACACTCACGCTGTGACGTCGGATTAACGCGTAACTAAAACAAAACATCATACGATTCTGACCCTCATCATAGAGTAAATATACAGTCTCTGCCCTCGTCTATTTTTGAGCTTACCATTTTGATAACAACGTCATCTAGCATCGCTTGGCAAAAATGGAAGGGAAAGCGGAATGATACTTAAAGATCTCTTTGGTGGCGAGAGGTGTAAGCGGGGCGGGTGTGCGGCAGAGCACAGGGACTATTGATAGATGATAGATCAGTGATCAGACGGTTATTTACTGATAGATCGCAAATAAGACTCGTTATTGGTAGATGTACACAAGCGTTCTATACTCTATAGCCCCCTCCAGTTTCACCACACTATCTTAAAATTGTGCGTGGCCTGTACCATGTTGATACGATTAGGAAGTCACTAGCATTCCCTCAGGTACATAAGGTCATGTGGAATCCTGCAGAAAGTTATGGATAATAGCTCATAAGTAGGGCCCGGAAAAATATGTATTAAAAAATCCAAAATATGTACTTAAAATATGGACTAAAAAACCGAAAATATGGAAAAATATGGACTATAAAACAGAAATATGGAAAAATATGGACTATAAAATTACAATAATTAAACATTGTTTTAGTGTAGGTAACCCTTAAATATTTATTTTATTTTAATTTTTTATCAATTATTAAAGTAAGTACAAATATAATTAAGGATTTTGTAAAAATTTCAAGTGCCTAGCTGTAGCCATTATTGATATTGAGCGAAAAATAGCAAAAAAAATACGTTTGTTGTATGGGAGCCCCCCTTAATTATTAATTTTATTTTGTTTTTAGTATTTGTTGTTATAGCGGCAATAGATATACACATTCTGTGAAAATTTCAGAAGTCTAGCTATAGCCGTTCTTGAGATACAGCCTGGTGACAGACAGACGGACCGGATAGGGTCCCGTTATTACCCTTTGGGTAAGGAACCCTAATAATCGGCACAGAATTTTGTTTTTCTTTGTGTGTTACGTACTTAAATTCTTTATTTTACCCGAAGACCGAAACATACTTCAGTTTTTGTTTAGCTATGTCAGCAACAGCACCTTTTACATCTGAAACTTTATTTTCTATTTCTTTATTAATCCTTCGATCGCGGATTCTTGGAAATGCTATTGTATATATTGTTGTCGCGATCATCGGTGCTCTAATACTGAAGGAATAATCTTCTTTGGAAACAATAAATATGACGATAAAGCGCGAGAGGAACGAAAATATACGCAGCCGCATGGTGGCGGGAACGTATTTTTTTTTTTGTATTTTTGTGAAAATATGGACGATTGTGACATTTTCTTGCAAAATATGGACTTATCTTTATCTTTGAAAACCCCTAAAATATGGAAAAATATGGAAAATAAAACTTGGTTTTCCACAGTCTAAACATGATAATTCGTGTAAAAAACACATTCTAGGCCGAAAATCACGCAAAACAAAAATATGTATTTACATATAAATCCGGGCCCTACTCATAAGTCACAAGCCACATAAAAACAAGATCGAAAGCATACGTCGACGTGTAAATAATCAAAGCATACGTCACGCAAGAAAATACAGTTGTTTTCCACAAACAGTTTAAGGCCTTATCACACTGGCGATTAGCGAGCGATTTGAAAGCGACGCGATTGGCGTTGACGACATTTTGTACACTCGTCTAGGGCTCGTATACAAAATACGAGTGTACAAAATGGCGTCCACGCCACGCCGCGACGACGCTGCGCAGTCGCGTCGCTTTCAAATCGCTCGCTAATCGCCAGTGTGATAAGGCCCTAAGAGTGGGTGTGTTGTTTACCGTCACAGGCGTGTGCCAGTTCGTTATCGAGTGCACTGCCCACTGGACCCTTGTAAGTTTCCTATCGACCTAACCTTAGAGACTTCGATAACTATCACGACAGCTCAACTGACGTTTCCATTTGTGTCTGATACGGTCCTTGTGTATTCATAAATATAGGATTTTTCCTTTGGGTTTTGTTTATAAAATGGGTGAGGGAATATCAAGCAGACGAGCAATCTGCCGTGAACGTTGGGGAGTATTATCTGAGGAGTTATGAGTATTCATAACTTCTTTCTTCCTTTCTTTTCAAAGCCTATGTGGTCCATATGCTGGCAAAGGCCTTTATTCATAACAGCAGCTTCTCTAGCAATATTGCGTTTTGGCATTACCATCCATGGAGTAAAGACACATTCGTCTATGGCATTACCTACTAGTTTTTAAAATCCTTTACCATCTTGAAAGATGTAAGAATCTAAATTATCTTTGGGAATGATTCTCAGACACCTAGGTTATAGCCAGGTGAATATAATGGAAATAAAAACGAATCATTCCAAAGTTGACGAGAAATCTAAAATAGGTCTTGCTGTTTATTGAACCTACTAACCACGGCTACTAACATAACCATCTGTGATAAGATAGCTGTGGGTATGTTAGTAAAAGTAAAGTTAGCATAACGGTACGCGCAGGTTAAAATTAACCTTGGCATACATCGAGAAACGCCTACTGTCTGTCGACTGTCACATAGGCACTGTGGTGGGTGACATAGTGAATATGAACTTGAAAGTTGAAACACGTGTCGAGTGAAATCGTTTGGAAATTATTCCTAGTAACGAGTAACGACAGACAATGAACAAATCTTCATTAGTAAGACTATCTTTTAATCGAACAGCTGTAAGCAATACACGAAAGTAATATGCGTGTACAGAAATAACAAAGATGGATACTGCGACGTCATTTGAAAATCGAATTGAAAAAACTCAACCTTGCGCACGCGCCTAAATAACGTGCAAATTGAAACATGGCGCATAGCAACCGTTGCGCAAGGTTGCGTGCGGGCGAGCGGCCAATCGGCGCGCGGTATCGCCGTGACGTCAGCGACCACGCCTGCGCGCGCCCCCGCTGGAGCGAGTGCAGCAAAACAACGACAGCGCGAGCCGTTTAAAATTGGAACGTCTTGTACGCGTTAACTCTTTTCGATTCTCGGAACTTGGTTTCTGGAATGTTCGTCCAAAAAGGAGGAAATATTAATATGCAGTATTATAAGATGATCTATATTCTATACAGTACCATTAAAATCCACCCATGCACACATTGGGGTAATTTCAAATAGTTTGCAGAAAAACCTACTTTTGCCAGAACTTTATACGTATAACTAGGAAGGAATTTGATGAGGCATAGATAAATCCGGGAGCTTTTTGCGTTATTATGACTACCGCTGATAAGACGACGATAACGGATAAGTGATAACATCAATCATAACGTCTTGTTAAAATATAATGCCATTTGCCATTACGCATAAATAACCCAAGTCTTATTAATAAGCACTGTGGCTAACCGCAAACCTAGTTTGAAAGCATCACCATTTTTAAAACTACCAACTACTGTTAATAAACAACTTTATTGTCTCAATAAATGCAAATTTGGGAATACTAATATTGTACAAGTTAACAAAATTAAGTTTGTAAATACTGCTCGACATACACAAATTGAAACAAATATTAACAAGGAAGTAAATCATCATTATGTAACGAACATGTGTGGTCAAGGAGAGGAGTCTCAGACTAATTGACCAAGTCATCATGTCATGAATTAAAAACAACAATTGCTTAACAGATGCTAATCATTTGTAATTGTCATTTGTCTTGTTTGCTTCGACTTATTTTAGAAATGACATCTGCCGTTTTGCAAATTGACTTGAAGGAATAAGTCTGCTTCATAATATGATTGGCAAATTGATTTGAAATTTAAATTGAGAAGTTACCAACGTTGTCATTTATTCCTTTGTCTAGGTTATCTTAATGATCTAAAATCTTTCGTCAATTTCCACGGATACCTCATGGTGATCAAGTCTCGCTAGAAGTCATCTTTAAAAATTCAGCATGAAATCATGTTATAGCCTCTTTTAAACGATTGTATCTATTCACCAGTGCTTTTGATGATCCAGACACTCATCAAAATAACGTAAGGCAATAGAAAATCCATTACAGATAGCAAAACCGCAACAACAACAATTTATTGTTATTTCATTGAAATTCTCGCAATAAAATATTAAATTAACGACCATTTCATACCACATATTGGATTAATATTCTATTGTTCATTGTCTTACAAGAATATAAAAGCAGTCAACATCCATGCGAAAATAATAAATGCAAACAGCAAAATATTGTCTGCGTAACCGTCTAACATTATAAATACAGATACTGTACTGTATAATTGAAAATACACGAATCCATAAGGATTAAGGATACGGAGATCGTAAAAAGTAATAAAAAGAATTCATAAGCATATAACGATGAGCAAATAGCTGCGTCAAGGTATTTAATTCTTTAATATAGATCTGGAATTTAGGTCTCATAACCACGGAATTCGCTAGCGTAGGGTGTGTTTTCATCGGAGCTGAGCTAAACTGCGTTCCGAGCAATGTGGTTTTTGAGAACCTACACAAGGAAAATCGCTTCACTTACCCGATCTCGTTCTGCTCAAACGTGCTATTGGATCTTAAAAATATTCCTCGCAACGCAGCGCAGCTTAGGTGGAAACGTTTCATGCTTAAATCTCGTTAGTGATTGAAGATTCCACTTACCCATCATATTGGACATGAATTTAGATCTGTCCATTGGCGGGATCCACTTGGATGCCATGGGCAGTATAGCCGGCCATGTTGCTCCTAGCAGGAAACCCAGGGCCACTCGCAGCGCGATCAGCCAGTAGTAACCAGCGGCTGCTGCGGCGGGGGACAGGAGTGTGAGGACGCTCGCTATGAGGGTGCTGTAGCCGAAGACCCGCCTGAAAAAGAAGAACAGTTGAAACTATCGCAGAAATCAGAAGCAAGTTATTAGGCATAGTCTTCCTAGGAGTTCCTACTTCTTCTTAGACATTTACTAGCACGATTAGCTTTGCCACCATTAATAGAGTTTCTTGCTGCCGAAGAATTGACAGACACGTTAGCAAAGGCAATTTTTCAGTTTGCCCTTTAAGTTTGTCGGTTTCTATATTCTTTCGCATTTACACAGTGTCCATGCTAAACCTGCAGCTAAATTATGTGCTTCCTGCAGTTATGATTGGACAATTTGAAAGCGTTATAGCTGCCTTTTAAAGTTTACTTTTTCATCAAGTAAACAAAATAACCCGACATACACAAGTAACCTTATAATCAGCAGCTCAAAATCAGATCAAGGCAATAAAAATGAAAACCATTTGGCAGCGCAAGAATAGGAATGCCCACTCAGATTGTCGTTCGGCGCCACATGGCAGACATTATTAGAGTGATGCTAAGAAAGCAGTCAGGAAGGTCTAATTAAATTATCCTCAAGCAAGGACCGATAAACATTTTAATCAGAAACTTGTGAAAATCTAGCTGTTATTCCAAGAAATTAAAATTGCTTTTAGGGCAAAATAATATTAGTATTGGACTGCGTGAACTGCATGTGCGTCAGACCTGTGGCAGCAAAGAAGGAAATGCGGGAATATTTTCAGAAATGTTTCTGGTAAAGTGCATTTGTGAACTTATCCAAATTCATGAGCTTATCTAAATTACTCCATCGTTAAGAAGAGCTACAAATCATGGCTCAAACGTACTTTATATGGACAATGTTGCGTGGTGTTGCCAAATGACCTGTCGAGCACAGTGTTGTCGAGGACTGTTGCAATTCAGGTTAACATCCTACAAACTAAATAGCTTTTTGCTTATAATGCTATACGAAATATACGAAATAAATGAAAAAATTCCTTGCAAATGCTCGTAAAGTTTTTCAACATTTCTTGGTGGAGATCCAAAAGTTTTTGGATCAATAATAAAATAATTCTGGTAGCTCATAGCTGACTATCAGAATGAGGTGAAATTACTGTTTATTGTACTATGAACAAATATTTTGTAATCAGTTTCCTTATTCCTTATTTAAAATCCTCAGAAAGGCTACATCCATATTTTGATGCCAAATGAAAACTGGCATCAACTATTGGCATACAAATTCTGACATTAGAAATTGCAATCATTATGATATCCAGTAACAAAATTAGCTAATGTAAATCATAATGAATCAACAATTATTTATATTGCTGATTCATTAAATAGTACAATCATTGGGTCTCTACTTCATATCTGTTAAAACGAGGTTAAATGAGTAATTTATATTATTCACAGTTTAACGAAAATAAAGACTTCCTTTAATCAATATTTATTTAGGCGTACGTAATATCGTCCTCGTCTAAATGAAGGAAAAAGATAACGTAAAATCCCAGCAATATTAAACGACCTACAAATAAATTCATTCCAAGATAAATAAACATGGAATATCTATAAGCTATTAAAACAAACACACCTAAGTAATAGCTACCATTAACTTTCTCATTTTGTAACATGAAAGTGACAGCAATTATAGACGGGTCGCTATCATTAATCTGAACCGGTAAAAAGTGGCCGTAGAACGGATTAGCAATTAATGTTAAACCTGCAACAAGGTCTATGTTAGCTGATCTCGATCCGGCCTACATTACTCACCCGCTAACTCAGAAACCAGTCGATAACAAGTTTCAGTCAAGTGAAACAAAACAAAGTGCCATAAAAAATGCGAAACGAAATTATTCTGACCTGGCCGTAACGGGTTTGGAGATTATCGAGAAGACAAATCGACAAGACATGACATTGACTCCAAAAAAACTTAAGAGAAATGATTACCAGGAATTTACAACAAACATGTTTTCATTAGATGACCCGGTAAACTTCGTATTACTTCCCTCCTAATATGAACCTTCCCTGGACCTCCGCGGATATTTCGAGACTAAAATTAGCCAAATCGGTTCAGCCATTCTCGAGATTTAGCGAGATTAACAAAATTGAAAATCCATTTGTATGTAATGTATAAATATGCATACATACTCGTATAATAGATAACACTGTTTAGTTCCTGTGTTTAGATTTATCATTTCCGGATTAGAACTAGTACTTAATACCATAGTTATTGAGATTAAAGGACTCGACTGTCAGGAATTATTAACATTGTTAACCGTGCCCTTAATAGTCGTTTTTAGGGTTCCGTACCCAAAGGATAAAAACGGGACCCTATTACTGAGACTTCGATGTCTGTCCGTCTGTCTCCAGGTTGTAACTCAAGAACGGTAATAGCTAGAGAGTTGAAATTTTCACAGATTATGTATTTCTATTGCCGCTATAACAACAAATACTAAAAATAAAATAAAATAAATATTTAAGGGGGGCTCCCATACAACAAACGTGATTTTTCGAACATTTTTTGCTCGGTATCAATGATGACAACAATTAGGCACTTGAAATTTTCACAAAAGCCATAAAATTAATATGTACTTTAATAATTAATAATAATATTCAAATAAAATAAAAATTTAAGGGGGGCTCCCATACAAAAAACGCAATTTTTGGCCTATTTTTGCTCTATAACGGTACGGAACCCTTCGTGCGCGAGTCCGACTCGCACTTGGCCGATTTGTTATTATATTAATTGACGGTCTGTAGGTCGCACATTGGATCTCGTTGACTTCGCGACCCTTCTATTGTCTGATTGATTGGATTCTCGAAAGTTCTGCGTGCAACCTACTAGGCAACCACATTAAAGTCATAAGACCTATCAGATACTGAAAGATGTGAAGGCAATTTACATCAGATTTGTTCCAGTATCCTGTTTTTGAGAAACATGATCGAAATGAACATAAAGGTCCCATAAAAATTTCAAGTTACATTAAGTAACAAGCCGATACAAGAACTCTGCTATCATCTATGACATTGCAAAATTGTAATTTAATCCATCCGTTATAAGCCTTAACCCACATTTTCCTTCCATTTGTTGCAATTTTAACGATGTGGCCTGAAGAAGAACTCATCAGTTTTATGACACGTCAAATAAAGGTTTTTAAAAAGTCCAAGGTTCCTGACAATAATTTTAATTGATAACGAAAATGTTTCCTATAGTTCAACACTCATTTGCATTTGTATTACCTGTCTGATTAATGTTACCAACTGTAAAATGTCTAGTATATTTAATAATGCTTTTTTGAATTGCACCTTTTCTGTTTTCGATTTCACCGTTACTGATATTTATAAGGAAAGGCAAAATGCCAAGATCAAGAAGATGCTGAAAATATCACTTTGATGTATAAACTTTCGTTAAAATAACCCAATGGAATGTTCAAATATAGAGCTACATAGAATTTAGGGCTAAATTCTTTCAGGTGACGTTATTTACGCTATATGTAGTAGCTCATAAGTCATCATCAGTCAACCAATCTACCACCAGATATAATACATTTATTATTTAAGCTAAAAAGTAAAGAGACCTTCAATCTGCGTTGATCAGAAGTTACCGATTACTCGGTTCTCAGAAATGCACAATGGTCATAAAAGCGGGGTCCTTCCCGTTTCATACCACATATTTTTCATACCGCGGTATGAAACAGCGAAGTACTGTTTTTGAATTGCCTGTTTCATACCGGCGTCCGAAACAGTGAAGACCTTTTTTGAATTAGTCGATTCGTACCGCAGCGCAGATTTTAGTACAGTCAAGCTCAAAATATCTATACTTACATAATATTATATAAATTATAACATTATAAATTATTTTAATTTATTTTATTATTATTATTATTAATTATATAAATTCATCCCAGAGAAACCAAATATTGGGCAATTTATTGATGGTATACGAAAATACTCTAACTATTATTGTGCTTTATTAAAAAAACCTGGTGATGAAAAAATTTCAAAAAGATAAACACAGTCAATTGAAATAAATCAAAGAATACATAACACCATCCATGAATTATTAGTGGGTGAAATAACCATAGGCCATTGCTTAGAAAAACTAAGGATTTAATAGTAATAATAATAGTAATAGTAATGATTATTTTACTTTTTTAAATAATTCTACTTTTTTTGTGCCTGTTGATTTTAATTTTACAACTATGATTTCCAACAATTATATGTAGTTTAAAATTTTTTTTATTTACATTACATACTATTCTTGTTGAGTTGTTTAAATTTTTTTGACTGTGATTTTATACAATTATGTAGTTTTAAAATGTATTTATTAACCTTATAATTTTAGTTGATTTGTTTTAATTTTTGACTTTTTGATAATTTAAAATTTTACGACTGTGATTTTAAACAATTATATAGTGTTAGGTTAATTTTAAAGTTCTATGTGTAATTTAAATCAAGCTGTGATTCTATTGTTAGAAATCTGATAATATATTATATATTTATTGATTTTGAAATAAATGACATTTCTTTATACAAAATATTTTTTTATTTCTTCTTGTTGCCACTTTTCAATACGCCAGTATAAATAAGTGATTAGACTTAAAATATTTAATAAAATTCGTGGTACGAATCCACCCACACCAAAAAAGAATTAGTCGTTTCTTACCACTCCAAGCACCGCGGTATGAAACAGGCAATTCAAAAACAGTAATTCGCTGTTTCATACCGCGGAATAAAAAATATGGAAGGACCCTAAAAGCGTTACCATTTTTGCAATGACGGTACAATTTTGTTTGACCCTACGTTTTTCCTTGTACCTTTAGCATTAAAGTAAAATAATACGAGTGCATTTTTAGCAAAATTCTTAGCACGGCCAGTGGAAATGCGAAAAAATGGATACACCCACACACAGATGGTAAGGACAAAATGACGAATTTCCCCTATTTTGTGACTCCGTACGTAGAAAGAAATAACTTTTAATGGTGGTTATCCCAAGCCTGCCGTAAAAAAGATGATAAAGAACCAGTGCTTTATAGAAGATCTTACCTTGCACCTATAATCTCAGCAAGTCGCCCACCCGGCACCTCTGTCATTATGTATCCGAAGAAGAAGCACCCCAGTAGATTGTTTGTCTGCTTCGTGTCCCATGCGTATCTCGTTTGCTGAATGGTTTCTGGATGCTGCAAAGAAAATAGTTCCCTCAGATAGGCCACAAAATATCGCAGATTAAAAAGGATGGGTAAGTAAACATTTTGTGCATATTATCCATTAACAGATTTACATAATCTAGAGATTAGACTGCGATATAATATTATGTATCTAACAAAATTATTACTGCCTTAATTGCAGGGAAACCCAGTTTTATGGGCACATATATTATCTGGCTGGTAATAAATTCTACGCACTTGGCCTTCACATGTCTATTACACAATATCCATACTAAGTCCATTGAACGTTCGCGCAGCCAAAAGACCAAATTAGTATCGCCGCGTCATAGCCATCATGGAATATGAAAAAAACATTACGAGCAAGAACATTCGCGAAAATCGTTTGTCTTTGGAGGATAAAAAAACTGTCGGTAATCTTACAAAATATATAGTTATCTATATTTGTAAGATTTACGAGCCACACTCATCTAGCGACGCAAAGAATTTCAAATAGGGATGACTAATAATTTTGCTGAACGAATAACTCACAATCCAGACATTAAATCTTGAAGACTATTTCTATTCTAAGCAGTTGAGGATTTGGTAACCAAAGACCGATAACGTTCTACGATTTGTAGTGTCCATGATCTGCCAGGCTCAGAATTGAAGCCTCTAAGTACAACATACGAGAACGCGTCATTTACTGATGGGTCCTCTATTTTTGATGATGTAGATTGCAGACTACATATTAATTGTTGCCAACTAATCGGTGAAGTTGAGCGCAGACATGACATCACGACTATAAATACGACACTTTATTTCAATTTTATCCAGCGAAGATCGTGTTGCGTCCTCATTCGATACGTTATTGCCACAGGTGATGTTCAAGTCGCAATGGCTTCAATTAGAGATCAACTCATGCCCGTTTTCTGAAGATTTTTGAGAGGAGTTTATAGAGTATAAACTCCTCAACAATGTGCTCGATTGGTTGATGTTATGACGCTACGTGCTAGCCAATTGTTAAGCGCTAGTGAATAATAATCTCTTGCCAAAAAAGAAACTGGGCATTAAGGCACAAAGGGCAAGAAAAACACCCTATGTAACGCCCAAAGCCTATATATTCTGAAGGAAGCAATATGAAATGGATGGAAATCCCTAAAAGGTTAGGCTTATTCATTTTAACCCCATCAAAATTCTCGTTTAACATTTTTCGCACAGTGAGGAAAATAAAATGGTTAATTAGAACTCACGTGATTTTATCAAGTCAATCAACCCAGCATTAATTTTTTACAGCGACCATTTTGATATGATCATTTTAAAAATGATGGTTTTGAAAACCTGTATGCAGGATCCCTTGTCATTTATATTTTTTGTTCAACACTACGTCGGAGATTTGGAGACGTTAACCTTCTCAGGAGCATTGCCATCAAATTCTTTATTTTGGAGAAGGATCATACAAAAGGCTTGGGACTACTTGGCGAGCTTTTCGAATCTGGTATCCTACAAACAAGATTCTGGGGATTTCCTTCTTAGATAATCCACCGTTTACACCCTTCTGTAAGATACTAACTTTAGTCTAACACGCAAAAAACCTGTCATAGGCAATATCTAGGGGAAGCTACTAGGAAGCTAAGATGATAATAATTCTCACCAGCTCCACTATCAAATTGCGTCCTGTTTCGATGCGTCATTGCCACATCATGATGTTAATTCTCAATAGCATCAATCAGAAGAAATGGATCCACTCAGGCTATATGCGGGAAAAATGCATACCCATCCCACATAAAATACTGATAAAATGTTAAATAATACAGGTGCTTTATGTAATATGGATTACAATCCAGCGGATTTGAGATAGTATCTAAATTACTCACCTCTGTAACATTGTGTGGGTGCAGTACGTCTGTGGTAGTGTTGGTGTCTTTGAACACCATCTCCACGATGGCGATGGTGAGGTTGACACGGAGGGAGTAGTTGAGCATGAAGCCCAGCAGCACCATTATGTTCAGCACTTGGACGCATGTTAGACAACCTGAAAGAAAAAATAACTTTAGTGTTGCCTATACTTAGGACGCATTAAGATGCGTCTTTTCTAGCCTACTTTTTGTTAAGACAAAATCAATGTTTGCCGCAGAAAAGTAGGCTTTGTAGAAAATAAGATATTTGGCCTAAGGGTGTTCATCTTCTTATTATTTTTAACCTATTAACTCCCAAGCGGTCGAAGTCAACCGCGTAAACAATAGATTTCCAAGAATCTGCGATCGAAGGATCGAAGGATTAGGTTGATCAAGATTCAAAAGTAGCAGATGCCCAAATATAAGATGGGAGGGTTACCAACAATTTTCTAAAAACATAATGATCACGGAAACTTTAAAAACATCAATGCAGCTTTTTTCAGGAGCTAAACGTGTTTTTACTTTTTGTGCATTTGCCAATATTTTTTGCAAGTTTTTGCCACGTAGTGCGCAAACGCTTCGACCTTGATTCTGGTTTTATTGCCCTTGCTATTTCGGTTGCTTCTGTCTACGACATTTCAAGACTGGCATGACAGAAGAAATGTATTTTGTACCACTTCTCATCTATCCTAACATTTTAAAGGAACTGCTGGATATGCTCGAAAACTGCTCGACAGATTTTAGTAATAATAAGACCTGTAGAACACGGGGAATGATATTATAAGCTAGGTTATAGGTACCTTTTTATCGCGGGAAATTAAACCTTTCAATTAAATTTTATTGTTCGCATTGAGAATAAAATTTAAAAGAATATTTTAGAGCCTGGCCTGGTGACCAAATCGAAGTTACTACAATTTGGGTAGTAAATAAGTACTTACTAGGTAGTACTTAGGTGGTTAGTAGTTAATAATAATTAGTATATTTATTATTTAGTAGTCTCCATATTTTTATCTCAATGTGACAATGCTGTTAAATTGTAGTGTACATATCTAAATTTCTTTTATAAAAACCTTTTTTTATATTATTTTGTACTCTTTAGTTTATGGTATTTTGACTTGTTTACTTTTTGATAGATTTTGTCATAAGATTATAATAATTCATCTTGAACATCGAGTGCGTTATATCCTTTTCTCCTTTGCACCTTCTAAACTGAAAGTTGGGCAAGCGATTCACCTCGCAACGACGCGAGGACCGTGCTCACTTCATTGGTGACCCCGGAAGGAACACAGGATGGAGAATCTGAAGGAGAATGTAACCAGCGAACAAGGAGACGGCGCAAGACATCGGTGACCATACACGCCATCTCCATCACCATCACTCCCCGCTCCTCACTCCCCTTCGCACCGCGTCAGCCAGCATCGCCTCATCGGATATCTCGTCCACTAGCCGCAATGTACCGCGTCCTGGACGACTCCGCATCGGCATCAACGGGCTTTCTCACTACACCGACCGGTCAGCAAGCAGAGCACATCTCTCCTGGTCAGCACGTAGCATCGGCCCCGCACGGCAGCTATCCGACTCACTGGATCCCGTGCAGCAGCTTACAGTTCCGACTCACTGGGACTCACTGCAACAGTTCCGACTCACAGGAACTCTGGCGACTTAAGCGACAAGACTTAAAGATTCTACCTTCCGTCATGTAAAATTTCCGGACTATTATCGCCCTTGACGGTCTCTGGAGGGGGGTGATGTAGTGTACATATCTAAATTTCTTTTATAAAAACCTTTTTTTATATTATTTTGTACTCTTTAGTTTATGGTATTTTGACTTGTTTACTTTTTGATAGATTTTGTCATAAGATTATAATAATTCATCTTGAACATCGAGTGCGTTATTTTACAAGATTCTCCTTTGCACCTTCTAAACTGAAAGTTGGGCAAGCGATTCACCTCGCAACGACGCGAGGACCGTGCTCACTTCAAAATAAATAAATTACACACGGTGCTGCTCGCCAGTTCTGTTATGCTGGAACTTGGCTTGACACGCTACCGCGTGTCTAGATGTTTCTTTGTTGCTATACGCAATTTTCGAATGACTTCTTCCACGGTGCTATCATGAAAAATATCAAATTTTATTTCGCGCTCATATGTTTTGAAAACATTGAATAATTTATATAAATAGTACCACATCATACAACATATTATTATTACTATATTAACCTACGTCCTACACCACGAATAATGAAAAATATCCTAAGACGTAATTTGCTACAAAAATATTTTTTGTGAAACATGTTTTTGCAAAGTAACATTTAACTTCTAATAATTAGGTACATATCTATACTTCTATACTAATATAATAAATGCGAAAGTATCTCTGTCTGTCCGTCTGTCTCGCTTTCACGCCAAAACTACTGAACCGATTGTAATGAAAGTACACACATAGCCTAAGCCCGAGAAAGGACATAGGCTACTTTTTAACTGGAAAAAGAGGTTGTAAAAGGGTGTTTATGCGTAAATTTGTTCAAATAGGCTTGATGACTAATTTTTTTTTTCTTACTGGTAATTGAAAGACCCTTAAAAAATAGAAACATCGCTGAAAGAATGACTCTGATAGCTTAAAAATTCACCAAGATATGACAATTCAAACATCTCATAAAAAAGACCCGCCCGAAACGCTCCATACAAAGTGCTACGAAAGACTGACGTCACTCTTTCGTAGTTTGTACGAATCGGGAGAGAATTTTGTTCTATAGGTATATTAAATATTGCGTTTATGAAAGTGGTTTCATAACAAAAGTTGCTTATAATTGCATAAGTTATCGAATGGTATACAAATATTAAGAAATTTAATAGAAAAAAATTCGACTTGATTAGCCAACTTTGAAGGCGCATAACAAAAAAAATACAAATGCTATCGAGCTGAAATTTTGGGAACACTTATTTTTTACCGTGATTTATTTATTTTATTAACAAAATTTGCTAATCTTTGACCTTGTCATCATCCCTATTAAGTTAGTTCCAAAAATTCATAATAGATGGCGCTGTGCGTCACCTATTATGAATTTTGAGTTAGCGCTTGGGCTACATCGCACAAGCGCTAACTCAAACGTGTTTCTATAAGAGGTGGTAAGGAGTAAGGCTCTTTTCGCGTTTTTTGTTTTTTTGAAGTTTTAAGAAGGGTTGATGTTCGACCCCAGGTTTTAACTTTTAACCTCCGACGCAAAAAGAGGGGCGTTTTAAGTGTGACGTGTCTGTCTGTCTGTAAACATTGAAGTTTGAAGTAAGCGTACCGCGGAAACAACTCTGTCGTGGATACATCTATACTTATAAAATTACATGTCCTGACTGACTGACTGACTGACTGACTGACTGATTCATCATCGCTGAGCAAAAACTGTTAAAGTTACAGACACGAAATTTGGTGAGTAGGGTTGTTTTATTAAGTAGACACCCACTAAGGAAGGAATTTTGAAAATTTTACCCCGAAGGGGGTGAAATAGGGGTTGAAAGTTTGAATGAAAGTCCGTCATTTCTTGAGTTAGAAACATGAAACTTTATTTTTGGGTTACTGATTAAAAATGAATGGATACGTATTTAAGCGTTTTTGGAAATTCTACCCCCAAGGGGGTGAAATTGGGGTTGAAAATTTGAATGAAAGTCCGTTATTTCTTGAGTTAGAAACATGAAATTTTATGTTTGGGCTACTGATTAAAAATGATTGGATACGTGTTTAAGCGTTTTTGGAAGTTCTACCCCCAAGGGGGTGAAATAGGGGTTGAAAGTTTAAATGAAAGTCCGTCATTTCTTAAGTTAGAAACATGAAAGTTTATTTTTGGACTGCTGATTAAAAATGAATGGATAGGTATTTAAGCGTTTTTGGAAATTCTACCCCCAAGGGGGTGAAATTGGGGTTGAAAGTTTGAATGAAAGTCCGTCATTTCTTGAATTAAGAACATGAAAGTTTATTGACGTTTGCCTTTGACGTTTGCTTAAATAGGGTCCCGTTTTTACCCTTTGTATAAGGTAAGGAACCACAAAAATGGGAAAACTATCCATCTTTGTTATTATGTACTATGTTAACGCGGACGAAGTCGCGGGCAACAGCTAGTAATATTATAAATACGAAAGTGTGTCTTGTCTGTAATACCTCTTCACGCCCAAACTGTTGAACCGATTTTGCTGGGTATGAAGATAGCTTTGAGCCCCGGGGAAAGGACATGGAAGTTGCGAGCGTCATCAAGACTCTAGTACATTAATTTAAATACAACAAGAGAATAATCTAACAATTCTATACTGTACTCGGCGAAACTGTAATGGCGGTAGCGGTCATTGATTCCCTGTCAAAAACTTGTCATTTTCTATATAAACCGCGATTGTCAATTATGAAGTGTCAGATGTTGCCAGTCGCGGCGTTGTATAGAAAATGGCAAGTTTTTGACAGGGAGTTAATAACCGCTACCGCCATGTTTCGCCGAGTACAGTATAGCTACCCAAAAACTGTGACACAACAGAAGCTCGTTTTTCATTAATATTCATAGAAAGCTTTTGACCATTTAAATACTGGTTACATGCAGATCAGCTTCATTTGAATACAATATTGTTATGCAAAATCCGGTTTTAAATTAATATCTTTATCAGAAGCCGCCACGATCTGTTAATTTATTTTATGATCAGTCTACAAATTCACGTGAGCAGAATTTACATTATTTCAAGAAAAATGTTATAATATGGGGAATTGGAATTTATGGCGAGACTTAAATATTGAATTTTAATGTTAATGTTAATATTTGGATATAGAATGGATAAAGCATAACAGCTATAGGTAAGACTAAGAAAAAATTTTTGTATAGTCATCCTACTAATATTATAAAGCCGAAAGTTTGTGTGTTTGTCACTTCTTCACGCTTAAACGGCTTGAGCGATTTCGACAAAATTTTACAGGAAGCTAGCTGACATCCTGGATTAACACATAGGCTATATTTTTAACCTACTTTCAAAATGGAGGATATGTTATGTTTATTTTTATAATCCTTTATGTTCAACGATTACTCCGCCGTTTTTGAATCGATTTTCAAAAATTTCACTATCGCCTACTTGGGGGGGCTGCGCCTCCCCAAGCCCCCCCCCCTCCTGGTAGTGTTGCTTTTAACGAAAGAGTGTCGCGTCGTTAGTGCTGAGTTTTAATTCTCCTCTTCGGCAGCGCCCCCCCAAACTCCCGTTCCTTTTCGTATCACAAACGGCAAAGTATTCATTAATCATAAAAAATCACATTGGTCGGTCGGTCAAAGTCGGTTAAAAAATAGCATTAGACAGCATTATCAACTTCCATCTCTCAGTCATCAAAATTGATGTTTCCGATGATCAAACTCAATTAAGGTGACGCAGCGTTAAAGTAAGAAACCGTGTTGGATATGTTTTAGATTGCTTGTTTTCTATGAGAGGCCGGCCCGGCCTCTCATAGAAAACAAGCAATGGAACAGCAAAAAATGGAAAGGGCGTAAGCGACAAAATGGTTTTTGTCGCATAATTTAAAAACCATAAATACATTTCATATAAGCTATGCACAAATTAAAGTGCATGCTTGAACCAATTTATGTACAAATTTTGGAACCTTAAATCACTCTCCTCTATTGGAAAAATAGGAATCCCTTTTTTTACAGAGGTCTTTTCGATTGATTATTCTGTGCTATAAAAGTTGTCCAATCGTGTTATGCTATGGGCAATTCAAAGACAAAGACATGATGAATACTGACAATGAACTTCAATTTCTTAGCTTTAGTCATTGCTGAGAAAAATCGGCATCGCTACAGCCAAATTATCAAGGCGTCGCCTTAATATAGTCTCTTAAACTAATAACTATTTACCAATTAAAATTTAATTTACCTAATAAATCGCGGGTACCACCGGGCACAGCTATAGTTTGAAATACAATGTAAGGATTGTAATGATGAGTGGATGGTGATTTTTGAGCTTTATTATTGATAAAAAATATAGTATTGTTTTAAAACAAAGGTTCTAGTCACTTGTTTCAGAAGTCAGAACTTTCCGTATATTGTAGAGCTCGGATCTCTACCATATAAGAGTTTAGCAGAGAAATTAGAAAATGACATGATTACTGAAACAGGACCGTAGTCCGTAACCGTGTCATTTCAGAAGTGTGACTATGTCACACAACTGAAGACGTGAGTGGAAGAACACAATTAAAAAATGCCGTTTTTTTTTTGCATAAATGAAGGTTTTAGGGCCGGAAAAATCATTTTAAATCAAAAATTGCGCTTTTTATGAGTAGTCAGATATATTAGCCAGGTAATGAAGTAGATAAGTTAAAAGGTTTGTTTCAATTATAAGGGAAAAAATGAGTAACGTCCGTATGTTACAGAATGTTAGTTATCGTGTTCCTCAATTCACGTCTTCAACAGCTGTACTAGCATTTTGTCATGTCACGCGACTTCATCCATACGGATGTCCGTTGTACGGTCACAGTAACAGCCACGCTTTATCTGGACCTACTGCACAGCTGTGCATTTTATTGCAGTTTTGCTACCTGGCAACAAGTACCATTTTAATAAGCTACTGGCATTCTACTAATTATTATTCGTAATACAAGTCCTCTGAGGCCTGAGCACGAGGAGAGTTCGTGATCCGAAATTATGCAAAATCATTAAAATGAAACATAAAATCCGAGACAAAGGCTGAAATCCGACAAGAACATCGTAAATTCACGTGGCTGGCAGTATGAAATGAGAATACATTATTTAATGTACACAAAATACTTTACAAAAACAATAATTATTTTTCTTATGTACAATAAAGAGTTAAATAAATAAATAAATCAATAAAATTATTGTCTTTATCATAATCTTTGGTATTGGTCTAACATTTAACTATCTTATAGGTGAAAATTTCAATGCAAAAATCTATGAAAAAGGAGATAGAACGGAGTACGGCTAAAGCTTGGAAAAGATACTGGTCACTCAAAGAGGTAATGAAATGTAAAGATTACGAACTCTCACTTAAATCTAAACCCTACCAAACCTGGAGCCTCACAAAAAAACTAACAGAAAAGCTAGAAACTTGCCAAAGATCCATGAAAAGGAGCATGCTAAAAATTAAACTACTAGATAAAATAAGATGCTCTACGAAAAGAGACAAAACAAAGGTAAAAGATATCACAGCGCTGACTAACAAGCTAAAGTGGAGATGGGCTGGACAACTTATACGAGGTAAATCAAGTGGAGCAAAACAGTAACTCACTGCCAGTACACAAGAGGCAATGAAATAAAAAGAGGCAGAGAACTAAAATGTTAGTCAGATGTTTTTCGGCAAGCAGCTGGAAGGACCTGGCATAGAGCAGCATTAGACGTAAACGAATGGAAAAGTCTAGAGGAGGCCTTTGCCACAAGGCATTTAGACTAAATTTAAACAAAAAGTATCTCCATACCAAATTTCAGCAAAATCGGTTCAGCGATTTGTGCGTGCAGAGGTCAGAACTGACAAACACATATTATGGATTTATTAACTTTCATCCGCTAGCATCATTCGTCAATGATCATCATGACTTATTGACTAGTTTTTAACCAATCAATTGCACTCTAGTTAACAAGTGCCATTTTCGTCAAAACCTGATCTCATGCACCGAAAATTATGATTTTGGTCTCATTCGATTCGGAATACCATCTGGAACATTCTATCAAAATTCCAAGAGGGGCTGAAAAAAAATGCAAAAGTTATAAACAAATAAGTAAACGTAAAAAAAGGGTTTGTTTTTTTTTTAATATATCGAAAAGTATTTGAGATAATCCAAATTTGAAAATAGATCCTTAAAGAGCAGGAAATTTCCTAAAAAAAATCTTAGATACTGGAACCTTATCAATAATCGTTATAGCTTTAATTGAGCGGCGAAAGTAACGGTAAATACGCGTGGTTCGGGTTTCGCGTGATTTGCCGCAATCTGCTACGTGAACAAAAAAAATATTTTAAGTGGTCAAATATTAATATTAAGGAATAAAAAAATTTGGGTACTAAGTAGACATATCAATAAACAATAATCCGTTAACAAAAATAAATTATCACAATTTGTTTAATTAATATGCTTTTCTTAATTTGTTAATAGTCACCATTTTAATGTTAACATAAAACGCTGATTATTTCAAAAAAAGAAATCCAGATTTTTTTATAATTCTTTTGAGCTAATCTTAAAAGGCCTTATAAGAGATCCCCGTTGAAAAATTTTTTTTTTTTTTATTTTTCACTTTTTTATTAACATTCAAAGGTATTCCAAAATTAGTCATGTAAATAAAGCAATTACTGTATTTTTATATCCAATTATTGTTATTATTTTGTTTTGTTATTGTTAGAAGCCAGATAACAATACATTTTTTTTTATTTATAACCAATAAAATTTAAATAATAATTTTTATTGATGAAAAAACCCTAATTGCTTTATTTACATGAAAAATTCATGAATGCCTTTGATTGTTCATAAAAAAGTGAAAAATCAAAATTGTTGAATTTTTCCAACGTATATCTCTTCTAAGCCCTTTTAGGATTAGCTCAAAAGAATAATAAAAATTTCTAGATTTCTTGTTTTGAAATAATCAGCGTTTTTATGTTAACATTAAAATGGTGACTATTAACAAATTAACAAAAGCATATTAATTAAACAAATTGTGATAATTTATTTTTATTGACGGATTATTGTTTATTGATATGTCTACTTAGTACCCAATTTTTTTTATTCCTTAATATTAATATTTAACCACTTAAAATATTTTTTTAGTTCACGTAGCAGATTGCGGCAAATCACGCGAAACCCGAACCACGCGTATTTACCGTTACTTTCGCCGCTCAATTAAAGCTATAAGGATTATTGATAAGGTTCCAGGATCTAAGATTTTTTTTAGGAAATTTCCTGCTCTTTAAGGATCTATTTTCAAATTTTGATTATCTCAAATAGTTTTCGAAATATTAAAAAAAAAAACCCTTTTTTTACGTTTACTTATTTGTTTATAACTTTTGCATTTTTTTTCAGCCCCTCTTGGAATTTTGATAGAATGTTCCAGATGGTATTCCGAATCGAATGAGACCAAAATCATAATTTTCGGTGAATGAGATCAGGTTTTGAGGAAAATGGCACTTGTTAATCAGACTATTGATACATGTGTCATGTAATGATCCATTGATCCATGGAAACGATCGTAAGTAGGAGATCAATCATTAATCTATCTATTATCAACTGTGTAGTTAGCTGTGACGTAAGTACGTGGAATTTTACATATTGTTAAAGCAGTGTTTGAACAAACAGTTAACACTGAACCGATTTCACAACTACCTTATCGGAATTTTAACAGGCGAAAAAGTTATTGACTTATCTAACGTCTTTTGGAGATTTGGTGGAGTTAAAAATCAAACCTAGTGAAGGACCACCATATAACAATATTATGTTGAATCCCTAGGCCTGCCAGAGGGCTCCCGGGGGGCCTTTTCTAGGCCTAGGGCGGGGTAAGGCCTGCACACTGTGAATTGTGATGAGTCTGCGAGACGCGGACAACCGTTCGCGGTGGTAGTTAGTGTGTTGATCGTGCAAGGAATTATGGCTAAGCGGGGAGTGGAGCACCATGGGAGATGGGGTTTTAGTGGATAGAGTCGGAGTCCCGCATACCCTGGCCGATGTCCCCAATCCGCCGGGGATGCGCAAAGCATTTCCCCATGTACAAAAAGAGGCCTGCATAAGACTAAATTAATGATACATCACGCTATTGTGTATTATGAATTTGTGAGTTTGTATCTTCTTCACGCAATGCTACTTTTGTCCTAAAAATGTAGTGTTCCTATGGGATACTGTTTACTGGATCACCAGGTTTTGCCGAAAGCAGACATGCGGGCAAGAGCCAGTATTATCAATTTTTACGACTAAATATACATACTATGTTACATCGTAAAAATTATATAATAATCGGCCAAGTGCGAGTCGGACTCGCGCACGAAGGGTTCCGTACCGTTATAGAGCAAAAATAGGCCAAAAATTGCGTTTTTTGCATGGGAGCCCCCCTTAAATTATTATTTTATTTAAATATTATTTTTAATTATTAAAGTACACATATAATTCAGGCTTTTGTGAAAATTTCAAGTGCCTACTTGTTGTCATCGTTGATACCGAGCAAAAAATGTTTGAAAAATTACGTTTGTTGTATGGGAGCCCCCCTTAAATAATTAATTTATTTTGTTTTTAGTATTTGTTGTTATAGCGGCAACAGAAATACATAATCTGTGAAAATTTCAACTCTCTAGCTATTACCGTTCTTGAGTTACAGCCTGGAGACAAACGGACAGACAGACGGACAGACGGACAGACATCAAAGTCTCAGTAATAGGGTCCCGTTTTTACCCTTTGGGTACAGAACCCTAAAAATGTAGAGGCCGCCTACGCTTCTAAACCGATGCTATCTCGGTCGCTATGACATAATGTAGTTTCCGAATTCTGGATCCTTCATCTATTCGTAATAAGCGGTAATATAAAGCAGCTTAATTCTGCTGGCATAGAAAATTGGTAAATAATGATGAAAGATATCAGCGTAGACTGTAGACCACCAAGATTGACTAGGTACTCAAAATTAGTCATCCATACTAAATTATATTTATGTATTTCCGGACCCATTCGACCTACAAACCTTTAAGAAGAGAGCGTATTCCCTCTTAAAAGTTAAAAGGCCGGCAACGCACCTGCAGCTCTTCTAATGTTGCGAGTGTCCATGGGCGACGGTAGTTGCTTTCCATCAGGTGACCACTTCGCTCGTTTGTCCCCATAAATGTTAATCACGTAAAATTGTACAGCTCTCGGGCAAACAAAGCTGCAGAGTTCTTCTAGTATACAATATCTAAGGAACTATCGTACCAGTAAATATTTCGAAATGTAAAAAATTGCAACATCGTGTGTCGTTGCAATATTTACGTTGCGAACACGTAGAGGTGCGGAAGTCAACACTTAGCAACCTTTCACCAGGGCTGCCTGCCCTCAGACGTAGTCTTGGTCCAGTGGTTAGAGCAAATATACCATCCCCATCACCTTGAAGAGTGGCAGTCTTCCACCGTGCGTTTCTCGCGTAACTTTAAAACTCTGGAACGAACTGTCACCAGCAGCATTTCCGGACCTATACGACCTGCAAATCTTCAAGAAGAGAGCGTATTCCCTCTTAAAAGGCCGGCAACGCACCTGCAGCTTGATGTTGCGAGTGTCCATGGGCGACGGTAGTTGCTTTCCATCAGGTGACCCGTTTGCTCGTTTGCCCCTTATTTTATAAAAAAAACCCGAAGGTTGTTAGTTCGTTTTCCACGTTAAAAAAGGGTGGATACCGAGTTTGGTAAGGACAGCAAGCAGAAAGACAAGAAAGATGATCCATGTGGTTTCTCGCCACTCGTCCCACTGGGTTATAAAAGTAAAGGGGGGGCGAGTGCTTCTCTATGCGCACACACTTGGGCACTTCACTTCTGGGTAGCTTGATTTTAATGTATCTGACCACCGTCACGAAAACCGTTTTTGAAGGCATTTTAATGCCAGAACAAGATAACAAGTGCAAGGTACAACCCTGTAACCTTAGGTCCAATGCAGCGACCTCGTCTGAGTTCACAAGAAGTATCATTCATAACTCATAAGATATAATTAATGGCTGGCTTCCTTCTTGGATCTGGTTTTATACGGGTGTTAAGTGTATCACGAATTTTTCATGGAACATGATAAATAATTGATTATTCTACACCTAGCTTCATAAAATATATAGTTTTGGAAGTTGAAACTGTGCAAGCAGATTATAATCAAGTTTAATTCTTTTCAGTCTATAAACGGATCGTTAACAAAATAACAACGAACTATTAACCGATAGTGCCTAGTGGTTATGAGAAGATTCTGCATTCTTAATTCTCCCTGTCCTGGGGCCTCCAGCCTCAGGATCCTTACAAGGTATTTAATCTCTGTATGCCCCTAAGTTCTTTCCTTTCTGGTTGTCAACACAAACACACTATCTTAATTTTGTCCTTACTGACTCTAAGCATAAGGGTTAGTGATTTTTGTATATTTCACAGTATAACTCCTATAGAAGTCGGTTAAAACACTCAGGTCTCAAGTTCTCATCATCTTGCGACTCGTTTGTCGAGTAACCGTTACAGTATGCTAACTCGCTAACTTGGAGATGCAGTTAACGGTGTTTAACAGTTGACCACGGTGACTTACTGCCTGCTTACACTTTCAACTCACCGAGTGATTTGTCAAATCAAATAGCGGAAAAAAGTTATACGAGACAACAAGTAAATCGGAATATTGTTTAAATAGTCCGGTTGGTAAGCATGTAAGTATTGGTCCTGACTCCTGAGTCCTCCTGACTCTTGAAAATCTTGAAATCTAAACCCACATGCTGGACAATATCCCAAAAATCTACACCCATAGAGGAATGAGTGGACAGCATAATTTGTGGTTCGCACAACCTGGAGACTGGCGAATGAATGACCTCCTTGCAGATGCCAAGATTTTGATATGGTAGTAATTTTACATGCCAAGATCCAGGAATCGAACCAGCTCCCAATATAAATCAATCCACCCACTATGCCGCAGCTAACAATCTTATAGAACACCCTACAATTCCCACACCCAAACTCATGCTTGTAAATCTAAACCTCTACAGCATCATAAACCAATAGATTGATTTCTGATACATTTCCTTATTCAAAGCTCATTTCCTGTATTTATGGTGGTGGTGATTTATGTATGTCCACCCACACCTTGAACCCATCACCACCCACCAGGAGAAAGTTATTAGCCATCTAGACGGTTTCCTTGCGCTAGGCAATGTGATATTAATCCGACAGCCGGAGATCAGTACTGTATAGCTTTAGTAATTTACATAATGGGTATGTCAATTTAATGGTCAGAATATTGATAGAGATTTGTGCAGCAGCAGCGAAGGCTAGTTCCGCTGAGGAAAGTCGTAGCCTAGTAGATATAATATGAAGGGATTTGGACTTAGGTAACTTCTTTAGGGTGTAAGAGCTAAGGGAAGACGATAGGGATGATGTTAACTGGCGCAACACCCATATTTTTTTTGTAAAATTCGGATGTTACGTGAACCAAAATGCTTACGACTACCGTAGATAATGCGATAGAATAGAGACACTGTCAGATTTTTGTTACATTTTAGATTTAATATGTCACTTTGTCTATTCTTCCGTGGAAAGAATCCCCCTTCCATGCTGGCCATTTCAAGCGTGCTGTTCTGCATTTTACATAATCCACCAATTTCCCTTTAATCACATGACATTAAGAAAGTTGGTCTACAGAACAGAAACACGTCTCTTTTGCTCCAATTAGAAGCGCAGTGACACCTGGCGCCGGGTGCCGGGTGCGGGTTCGAATTTCTGAACCAGTTCACTTTTTATGTAAAACGAGGTCATCATTATTTTAGTGACAAGTTTTAGCAATCCTTTGTAGAGAATTGAAAATCATTTAGCTCCGTGTTAAAAATGCAGTCGTGTTGCCAAGAAAAACATACACATAAACACGGCATTTTAAACATTTTTGATTTCCAGATTTTACCCCCTTGTAAGTAGGAACTAAGATTATGAAAATTAAATAGGCTTTTGAAGATTTTTTAGTCAAGGTCCATTCTAATTTTAGTTTTTTAAGGCACATAGATTAGTTTTTTATCTCGGAAAACGTATATTTTTTTCAATACAATACAAACAAAAATTTTTTTTTATAAAAAATTAACACATCTAAACAAGAAGCTCCATGATAAGCCGAAAACCGTGAAGCAAAAAACAGACACTTTGGACAATCGTTTTGCTCTTTTTGTGTGATTCTGCGAATTTACAAGAATGTTTATTGTCTCAGGTTACGACGAACTCATCTACGCCAAGGCCACACAAGGCACCCATGCAGACATCCTGGTGCCATCAGGAATTCCAAGAAAATTGATCGACAATAATAAAATAAACATTAAACAAGCCGTATACAATAATAATTAATAACATAGATCTGATGGTTGATGATAGCCACCACCTGTCCTGCTGGACTGTTTGGCATAACTGGGCATTTGCCCAGAGCGGCAAAATGGACTTATTACCGTCCTATCTACCACCATATTCATTAGCCATCCACCACTCGATGCTGTGGCCCTGTGGGGATATAAATAGAAGCCTCAAAAATCTTCAATAAAGCTACATTTTAACTTTTATTATTGAACTATGGTCAATCTTTAGCAGGTGTATCATGTCGAAAACTCCGATAGCGCGATTCAGGAATGTGACTAATCGATCCGCCACAAGGCACAGGCTAGACGCTTATTATCACTCGATAAAAGTAAAATGTATAAAGCGGAAATGTGTCCGTTTGTGTTTATTTTCATAATGGCCGCCTGCCAGCGCGTCTACGTCAGCCCACACGAGTCTCACGACTTGTGCAGATATCTCAACGATATTATTGTGGCTAATGTGGCTATTATGGTTTTTTATGGCTATAATGGCTAGTAAGTATGGCTAGTAATGTATAATATGTTTATCATAATATTAGTAAATCAGGGTAAGTTTGGACACAGGGTAAGTCCGGATAATCAAGTTAACGCTTAAGTAATCTACAGTTACGGTAGGGTACTACAGTTTGCGGTTACCGTGCAGTATGGCGAATATGCCCGTAGCCCAGCCCAGGCAAAAAAAAACACTGATTAATTTTGTGATAAGTTGAATAATTTAAATCCGGACTTACCCTGATTAACCTTACCAACCTTAAATAGAAATTGAAACTCGAAATTATTATTCGCATATAAATCGGTATTCAGTATCATGATTATAGTGAAGCTTGTTTACATTTATATCAAAATGTTTTGAAACGTTACTTGTACTAATATAGGTATGTATTCTGTGACGGAAGTCGGAACACAGCACCGCGAGTCCGCGAATAAAACTAAACTAGAAATTAACATAATTTATCAATATTGGCTAACTTATTAGCGAAAAGCTACTGGTGTTAGTGCAAGAGTCTGCAATAGAGACGGAACTCTATTATGAAAAACAAATTCTCTATTCTTTAATGTCTTTAACAATAAAATGCAATTAAAAATAGAATGTTGAATTTATTATGTTCTATATTCGAAATTTAAAGTAGAAAATATCAGTGCGCCAGCGACCTTTCCGCCTACATCCACTAGCATACTTTGGTGGCAGTTCATAATATTGCAATAGGTAAAGTTTTAAATCTTTTTAATTTTTATGTATATTTTAAAATATTATGTATTATTATTTGTTCTTTTTCTATAAAATACAAGCTTTGGATAAACGAGAAGAAATTTTAGCTGCGCTAAACTCGAAATATGATCTATGTAACATTTTATATTTTTAAATCCTAGCCATATAATATGATATGGGTAGATTAGATAAACCGTAAATTAAATCGGCCAAGTGCAAGTAGGACCTCGCGCACGAAGGGTTCCGTAGTCAGTACCACAATAGAGCAAAAATAAGTAAGTCTTAGCAGAGACCAGTTATTACTCTATGATCTTAGTAATAGGGTTCCGTTTTTACCCGTTGGGTACAGATAACAGAACCCTAATATCAGACTAAATCTAAATCTTATCACAAAATCCGTTACTTTTTTGTGTAAAAAAATGCAGCACTCATTCGAGCAGTCAAAAGTTAAAAGTACTCACCCGTAAAGTTTCTCGGAAACGACTTCTCAGCTTTGGCCATGACGATTGAAATAATCTGAAAAAAAAAACACAGTTCATTGACCTCCAGCTCTATATTACGTTCAAGAAATTTTAAACGATTTGGTGCATGCTAATAGCAAGCTAATATACGTGTAATTAGCCTATTTCACACTTCAGTGCGTCTGCGAGAAAGTCTACAAAAAATTAGGTAACGAGATGGATGCCAATAGTAAATAGTTGTTCCAAATGCTCACATGTCACATAATATTTAGGCTAATATAAATGCGAAAGTGTGTCTGTCTATTTGTGTGTATGTTACCTCTTCACAATTCACATTCGTTAAAACCGCTAAACCAATATTGATAGTAGAAATACTTAGAGCTCCGGAAAGGATGCGTAGGATAGTTCAGCCACAGAATAGTATGTACTCCGGTTCAGCCCTGGATTTATAAAAGCAGCCTAGAGGCGGCAACGTCCATAAGGGCCGATTACGTACATGGGGCGGGGAAATAAAGTGGGCTACACTCATAAAATCGGTTGGGTCAACGCTCACAGTCAAGGCTATTATTTAAAGTGTGGGGTGAGACAGGGCGGGGTCACCTCTCCAGGTCTCTTCAATCTGTTTGTCAACCAGCTGATCGGGGAGCTGAACGGAGCCATGGTCGGATGTTCAATTGACAGGAGAATAATTAATAATATTAGTTATGCAGACGACATGGTTCTGTTGAGCCCGTCGGTAGCTGCGCTAAGGAAACTGGTCGGAATTTGTGAAAGGTACACGCTGACTTATGGGCTGAAGTATAATGCCACTAAAAGTGTTGTCATGTTGTGTAAAGCCGGTACTAAAACCCCTGCAAGCATTCCGTCCATCAGTCTATGTGGGGTAACACTTACAAGAATGTATAAGTTGAAATACCTCGGTCACATGCTGACAGACGAATTGCGGGATGATGATGATTTGGAGAGGGAAAGGAGGGCGTTGGCAGTCCGCTGCAATATGCTGGCCCGTAGATTTGCACGCTATACAAATGATATAAAATTGCTCCTGTTTAAAAGCTTCTGCCAATCTTTTTACATGTACAGTCTATGGATCAGTTTTACGCGGCGGGCTTACAACACTCTCTGAATCCAGTACAATGACGCGCTGAGGATACTGCTGGGAAAACCGCGGTACTGTAGCGCATCCACGATGTTTGCACAGGCTGGAATTGATGATTTCTTTGCCATAATTCGTAAAAGAACTGCATCCACAATGGTAAGACTTCGGAATAGTACCAACAGTATCCTAAGAACGTTGGCTGGAAAAATTGACAGCCCGTTTCAAAAATACTGGACAAGTGTACACCTTAGTAGTAATAAGAAGTAGGTTAAATTAATTTACTAACAAATACTAACTCTTAATTATTACAACCACTTTATTATTGTATAAGACTAACCAAGTTACTAAGACATTTTTTGTTATTTTTTGTTTTTTAAGAAGTGTCTGTTTTTTTTTATTTTATTTTTTTTTCTTGTCATAATATTTAATTATAACCTGTAACTGTTAGGCTGCAATATGGGCTATTTGGCCTGAAATAAAGATATTATTATTATTATTATAAAAAATAAGGTTAAACAGGTTAAGTTCGGAACTTCGGACACAGGGTAAGTCCGGATAATTCAACTTATAAATTAGTTTTTTTTACCCATACTGCACTGCAACCGCAAACTGTAGTACCGTACCGTAAATGTAGTTTAATTTAGCGTTAACTTGAATTATCCGGACTTACCCTGTGTCCGAACTTACCCTGATTAACTACGTATATAAATTCGGCACTGGGCTAGTTCTTATACAGGGATGCGGGCTATAATATTGGGACTTGTTTAAAGATACATAATACTTTGTAATTATGTAATAAATAATAATAATTATACAATATTATATTATGATTTTAATGTTAAAATTATTTTCCTATTTAAAGGCTAGACAAAATAAGTAAAAATGTGCATTTTATTGGTGTAATTAGACTGCATAATATTATGACGTGAATCGTGATTCTCAATGAATATAATAAATAATAATATTAATTTTAAAATAATAACATATTGTTTACTGTACAAAATTTGCAGTAAAGTTATTCGAAAAATAAAACAAAATTATTATTTAAAGCAAAAATATGAAATAAATACATGCACAACAACAATAAATAATTTTAAAATTTATGAAAATTTTTAAGAAAGATTTTAAGTAAAATTTTCGGAATATCAAAAAGTTTTTGTATAATATTTTTATGTTCTGTGTTTAAAATGCCCTTTAAACATCAAAAAAGGAGGCATGATATTTAGTCAAGACTCTTAGCTATTAACCTAAAGCAACATAGGATCGGGACTTAATTTAGAAACCCTCCTAAAACCAATTTCATATTCAAATTCTTATCATACCAAATTGGTAGCCAGTAGCCACGTGTATCGTCGACAAGTTTTTCACCAGTGAACCTTATCATTATAGTGATAAGGTTGGAAAGCACCAGCTCGATAATGTTGTGACTGTACAATGTACGTAGTGCGGCCTTGGTGACTTCCTACACCAGCCAACTTACAACACTATTTGCAAATACACCGAGTGTACTATTTCCGAAAAGGTGAAGGTCTATTTTAGGGGCCTTCAAAATTTCATATAATTAGGTAGATATTGTAATAATTGATATGTATTTTAAATGCATAATTTAAGTAAAGTTTAATAATATTTTTGGGCAACAAGCAGATCGCCATTAAAAATAATTTTATACAAGAATGTGTAACATATTTTGTTAGCAACATAAATGCAATAAATCAATGAAATGCATGTCACAGTAAAGCAAAGGTCAGTTCAGGTTTCAATGTTTTATGTATTTAGTGAGTTTTTTTTTTTTTTTTGTGTCGTGCATATTATAATTTATTAACATTTTTTTTCTTTTTTTTGCTATGAGATTGCAAAAGTGTCAAAAAATTTAAGAATGAATTTCAAAATAATGTAACTAATGTGTTTTTACTTTGAGATGCAATAATTCATATTTCTTGAAGTGTTATTTCCAATTTGGATTTTAACCCATTCAGTGCCAGCAACGCACCATTTGCGTTTTGCGAGTTTACTTTCTGGTGCCACCAACGCACCATATGCGTTGAGGTACCTTTGATATTTTTCCCGGTTTTTCTTTATAATGGCTATATTTAATTTGAATCTTTGGCCTCATTAGCTACTGGAGATATATTTTACATGTGGTGACACTGTCGGTTTTTGGTCTGGACCTCCCCTCTTTTTTTGACAGCGAAAAAACCGATAGCCCAAAAACTACCTGATTTCAATTCAACATATTTTCAGTTTTATTGAATTAGAGTGAGAAGTTTTTGACTAAGAACATGGTATATTTTGTGAATAAAATTACCATAACGCAAATGGTCCGTTCAATGGCACTTTAACGGCGAATTTTGTTGGATGGTTTCATGCATGACGCAACACTACTATGTTCAAATTAGTAAATTTTACCAAACATTCGTTGTATTTATAATTAAATTGATACAAAATCTTTTACTAGCTGACCAGTTGTATTTTTCAATATTTAAGGAAAAAAATATTTCAAATAAGTAAGGATTTTATTTATTTTATAAGGATTTTATTTCAATTTTCAGTTTTTTTTTCAAAGAATGAAGGGGAGAAAGGACTTTGAATTACCATGGGTAGCTTGATAAGCGGTTAACTGTATGTAGAAAAAAAACCTACCTGTATTTAAAAATTATTCAGCTACCCACTATGTTGCATAACACAGTTCAATTAAAACAAAAGCGTCAACGTAAGTGGTGCGTTGAATGGCACTTGTGATTGGATTTGTCTCACCAGTGCCACCAACGCAATTGGTGCGTTTATCGTATTTAGAGAGGTTTTCGTTATCTATTGCATTATTTAATATATAAAATACGTTAAACAATGTATTTTAAGTTAGAAAAAACAAAAAAATCAAGTGGCACCACCGGTATGTTACAGGTGGATTGGTGGCATTAAATGGGTTAAGCAATAAAATTTTGGAAAAATTATCACTCAAAAACATTTTTAAAAATTAAAATACTTTAAATAAATTAACCTGATGTTATTTTCTATTTTCTCATCTTTATGGATTTATTTAAATAGTGTAAACAAATGTAATGTTTGCGTCACAATCGACGGTTCAGGAATACAATTTATTATTTACATCTGATTAACTTTAATCTTTTGATTGGAGATTCTCGGAAATTCTATTGTTGTCACGATCACCAATGCTTGTACGGGGCTTGATGGGTTAATAATTGTGCTACTGTTATTACGGAAACTTCATATCTTTCATTAATTTAAAATCTTTTATATTATATATAGTTAACAATATGGTATATCGAAAGCAAGATGCAGTGTGATTTGGAAAAGATACTTTTTATTGATCAGGATTTGAAACCCATTAGTTTTTAATCAGACGGTTCAAATACAAGAATCTTTTATCCCAAAATTTATGTGGTGCCCCAGTGCTTGGCATATTATTATGTCTCAAATATGGGATTATGAATGATTTTTCAATATATATTTGAATATAATATTTTTTGGTCGGTTTTATATTTGAAATCTCGAAATGACAGAATTTAGTGAAAACACTGTATTAATCCTTCGATCTTGGAAATCTATTGTTATTCTATTGTGTCTCACTCACCGGTGAGCTTATGGGGCTTGAAGGGTTAATATAAGAATTTTCCCAAAATGTAAAGTGTTTTATATTTTTACATATTTTCTTTAAACTAAAGTGGCAATATTTTATTTGGATAAAAAACTACCAAAGATCATTATTTTCCTAGATGCAAAAATCTCTTATTTCATGTCAATGAAAACTACCTACGTAAAAAAAAACATTTTTTGACGTAATCGGAACATAAAAATCGCAAATCGCATGCGTAAAAACTGTCAATTTAATGGAGAATGGGAACAAGCTTTTTTTGTTTACGTTGTAAATGATCGACAATATTGTTGTTTATATTATATCTATTGTATCCTACAAGCTGTAATACAAAACTGAACCAACAGCTATTCAATGATCCCCCATTAGTCATTATAATTAAAATTTTATCCGCAACAGCTGCACGGCAACAATGCATGTAAAAGTTGACTTAAAAAATCACATTGTGCTCTATACCTAAGTTCAATATACAACGAAACATGTAAAGCACAATGTAAAGTAACAAAAAACAGTTTTTTACACGTTAAAATGCAGTTTCTGGAGGTAATTTACGAGATATAAACCGCGTGGACGTATGCATGGAGTGTGCTATGTGGACAACGATTTTACACTCAAATAAACTGTAACATAAAACTATAAATTCGTGTATCACCCAGGATATTTGTTTTTACCTATTTTATATTTAACTATACTTAAAGTATCAGGTATAGCGAATGCAACAATTGAAAGTGACTGAAACCAAGAATGTAAAACTCACCGGTAAATACAGTTCCTACTTATTATCTACAAAACACAGAACCTTAATTATTTAAAGCACTTATAGT
This sequence comes from Polyommatus iphigenia, assembly GCA_963422495.1. Classification (NCBI taxonomy): domain Eukaryota; kingdom Metazoa; phylum Arthropoda; class Insecta; order Lepidoptera; family Lycaenidae; genus Polyommatus; species Polyommatus iphigenia. The sequence goes on from OY730183.1 coordinate 37,102,154, forward strand.
AGCTTTCTCGTACTATTTATATACTAAATACGTAACGCTAAAGCTTTGCTTTTGATAAAACACCAACTAAATATTTATTTAGCTACGTAAAATCGAGTCAAGAATGCGCACACCCGACACCGGCAAGCGAAGAAACCCGACTGACGCGACCTCACGCGGCGCTAGACAAAAATACGGTTTACGTTCCGTTTTTATATTTTGAATGGCTTCATTCATGAAAGTCAAGTCATCCATTCTCGGTTCGTGAATTAGCAGCTGTCGCTTGAATTGAAATCGACGTACACGGTACAGCACAGTATAGTCATAACTCATAAGTCCTAAGTCAATAATGATTAATATTATACATTTCCCAATTATTAATATAGATTACAAAATATTTCGCTAATGGATAGCGCCAACGCGCTACGTCATACTCATACCTAACTCATAACATAAAGGTACAATTCCGTGCATCGCGATCGATCGCGGTCGTGCACGACCTACGACTGTCGTCGGACGCTCGCGACCATAGTCAACGTATGAAAATGTATGGCACCGCTTCCGAGGCCCGCGACTGACGCGCGCGGCCTACGACTGTCGTAAGCCGCGCGCGATCGTGTCTTGAAGTTATGACAGTCGCGCACGACCGACGACAGTCGTAGGCCCCGCGCGACCGTGTTAAAGTTATATGGCACGATCGCGCGCGGCTTACGACAGTCGTAGGCCGCGCGCGTCAGTCGCGGGCCTCGGAAGCGGTGCCATACATTTTCATACGTTGACTATGGTCGCGAGCGTCCGACGACAGTCGTAGGTCGTGCACGACCGCGATCGATCGCGATGCACGGAATTGTACCTTAACTCATACGAGTAATATTATGTAGATCAGCGAGATCGACAGATCTACACGTTATTGGTAGTTGTATAGTCAGTCAAAATTATGACGGACTATACTTTACACGATTTTCTAGAGTTTTGCGCGGCCCATACTGTTAGAATTATTTGAATTTTTAAAATTATAGCTATAAAAAGTTATAAGGTTATTTTAATAGGTATATTATTTAACTCACGCTATTTCGATTAAACCGTCCGCTCTCGGTGGCTTTCTCATTGGTGAATTCAAGACGCGCCTCCAGTTTCATGATAAAGATAATGAAAACGTCAGACGTATCGAGTAATATTTATTATACGAAATGTCTCCATCACGCGATCAGATAATAAAATTAAATATATTTTGTTCAAATATTAATTCATGAAGCCCCAAGCGGCCACATCCGGCCGCGATAACAATGAAAAAGCTATTGTGTCTCGTTTTGCCACGACTGATGGGTATTTAAACAATTTTAGAAAATTTTAAAACGCAATGATAAAATCGTGTATAATACTTAGCTTTTAATTTTAGGTGTGTTCCGCAACTCTAGAATACTGGCCAGTTGGCAGTTAGAGATTTGATTGGCTACCGACAGGCGAGATGTATAATAAAACTGGCTAATATAATGTTCAGAGTTTAAGAACATACACATCCATACGGTCTACCAAACGGCATACCAAAATTGAAAATTTTTCTGCCTACCCTCAGTTTTTTATAACCAACGGGTGGTTACTGCTAGGCCTATTTCAGTCGGGCTCGGGAAGAAAACCAACTTAGCGGTTTTAGGTTAACTACTTAAATATTTTTAAAATATTATGTTTTAGTAATTTTATTATTTTTTACATTAATATACATCGATGTTTATTATTCGTATATATTTATGACTTTTATTGAATTTTAAATAATATTTTAACAATGGCATCTACAAACTATTTAACTACGAAACCACATCTAACAGAATTCAAAAGCAACGCTGACAAGGATACGTTGAGTGAGGTAAGCTTAAAATTTATCATAATTATTTAATTACTTTTCCAAAAGGAAACTAAGATAAAACTTAGCCTTGCATATGCAGGTACTCCGCCATGTTGGCAATTCGGCAAATCTTAAATTTTTACCTTTCTTGCGACAAGTTTTAAAGAATACCTACATCGGGTCCATACATTCGCTGAATTTAAAATAATCCTGATTAATAATTTTACTATACTGCATTACAGGCTTCCGAAAGTGGCACAAGTAATTCAGTGACGTCGGCAGAAGATTTACAAAAGTTAGCGGTTATACTTGGACTGAATAGTGCTGAAGATGTGTACCAAGAGAGATTTCGAGTGGACCGACGTCGTTTAGAAGGCATGCTCGCAGGTAAATTCCTTAAAAGTGCATTTTAAATTCTAAAGGTCATAGAATATCTGATAACAAGTTTCATTTGTCGAGTTTTGATTGACTTTCAAGATGTCAGAATATTATGGTATTGGTCAGTGTACTGCGTAGAGCTTAGGAACACACAGGGAGATTATGGTTACATTAAAATGTATGTAATACCTTTTTTTTTAGATAATTTGGAAGAATCGCAAACGGCTCAATCTTTTTTTCATCGGGTAAGGGTCATTATGATTATGTTAAAATACATATTAAGTATATTTTTTATTTAAGTAATTCAAAGTATTTTCGTTGCTTACACTTACATGTAAAAAAACCCTTGAATGATCAATTTTTTGTCAAATAATATAATATTTTATTATACTGGTGCCTTGCTTTAGGTAATGAATGAAACGAATACCCTTATCAACTGGCCAGCGAGGTTGAAAATAGGAGCTCGGTCTAAAAAAGGTGAATGTTTTATTTTAAATTTTAATTATTATGTCCAAACTGAATTAATTTGCATTACTAAAATAGTTTTTCTCACTATTATAAAGCGTTAATCAATGTCCATAATATTATTTGAAAAATATTTTTATGAAATTGAAACGTGAAACGAAACGCAAATTTTCAAAATAACGTTTCCCTGAAAAATGAAGCGGATGGCGCCAAGTCTGGCGCGCGTCGGCGCCCGTCTGGCGCATTATTTTTCAGATTTCAAAATTTTATTGCGCTCATGCGTCCACGCACCTAATTTTTAAGTTTTTTTTTATAATAATGAATTAAAATGTCTATATCAAATGAGAGTGCTGAATTTGTTTATGACCTAATTAAGTATTTAAGTAAAAATCATTATACAGATCTGTTGCATTGTTTAGGTATTTTTTTGTTTTTATAGTTATAATATATTTTGTTGGTAAAGCTTGTGAGGTGTAATTTAAATTTGTCTTCATAGATCCTCATGTTCGAATCGCTGGTCGAGTTGATGATGTTAAGCTTGCAAGAGAGAAAATTATGCAACTTTTGGATACAAGGGTATGTACCTATGTTTAACGACTTTATCAAGGTAGTTTTCAAGTAGTTTTTAAAACGAGAATTATTTGACCTTGTGCATACCTTGTGTAGTTTTAGCTGTATTGAGGCTGTACTACAGTTTGTTCTTAAATTTTAATAAGGTTTTTTTTATCACTAACCTAACCTTTATTATCCAGAAATCACTCGCACTTAGCTCTAGGCGCCTAACCATAAAATCGATTACGGCCTAACATGTTGTAGCTTGTCTTAAATTATCAGGAGTTATTATTAATAAGTTACAATCTTATCTTACGTTTAGAGTTGTAATTATAGTTATTCTGAAATCCATATTAATTTTTATAGTATTTCTATCGATTTTACTCACTAGAATGTCGTCAATAAGATGAGAAATACATACAATAAATTACAAATACGATAAAACACGCAAAAGGTAGCGTTATGGAGTTTGTTTCTCAATAGTTTTATTTTTTTTAATTTTGCAATTTGCTTTTCAGAGCAACAGGGTCACTATGAAAATCGACGTTAGCTACACTGACCACTCGCATATTATTGGAAAGGTGAGTGTATAAAGTAGAAGTTATGCTTCGGCATAAATGGGCTGTCTTGATCAGTGTGCTGAACTTTAGTTTACTTACCAGTTTAACACTAGACACGATATCGTTCCTCACGGATAGGTTGTACACAGTAAGAGAAGCTCTCTTGCGAGTACACAGGCACAATAGCTGCCTAGTGCCTGCTGTCACTTCAGTTGCTCGTCCTGTGTAACCTATCCTTAAGCCAGCTCGCAGCGTGTAACCCAGGCATTACACTCAGGCCTCAGCACTTTGAAAAAAATGTCCCACATAGTGTGACTATATTAGCTCGTGACGAAATTATGTATGAAATCCCTGCAGAGTGCACAACTATGGACAATGTAAGCTGCCATGGTACACAACAAAATAAAAGAATATTTCCCTTGACCATATAGATTATGGTTACATACCTAGATTACATTCTCTTACAGGGTGGTCTGACAATAAAGCGCGTGATGGAGGAGACCGGCTGCCACATCCACTTCCCGGACTCCAACCGCACCAGCACCCTGGAGAAGAGCAATCAGGTGTCCATAGCTGGCGACATGGAGAGGGTGGAGCGCGCTAGAGCCCGCGTCAGGGTAAGTTCATCATCAGCATCATAACCTGCAGTACCTAGTACCTACCAGGAGATGAGCAATCAGGTGTCCATAGCTGGCGACATGGAGAGGGTGGAGCGCGCTAGAGCTCGCGTCAGGGTAAGTTCATCATCAGCATCATAACCTGCAGTACCTAGTACCTACCAGGAGATGAGCAACCAGGTGTCCATAGCTGGCGACATGGAGATGGTGGAGCGTGCTAGAGCTCGCGTCAGGGTAAGTTCATCATCAGCATCATAACCTGCAGTACCTACCAAGTACCAGGAGATGAGCAACCAGGTGTCCATAGCTGGCGACATGGAGAGGGTAGAGCGTGCTAGAGCCCGCGTCAAGTTCAACAGCATCACCATCACCATCACCATCATCATCATCGTCATCATCGTCATCATCCTCATTATTATCACTGTCGTCTGCTCCGGAGTGACTGCTGATGTGCTGAAGCTGAAGCTGAAGTAAGTCATCATTAGGAAGCATTGTATTTTAGGAACACGAAATAAAAAGTTTATAATATTAAAAATTCTAACAAATTACGATTAGCATGTCGGGGTTGAATTTCCCCACAGGCAGCCATGGTTTTTTTCTGAAGAATAGAAGGCAAAGTGTTATGAAATGAAATTATTTATTTCTAAATCTATACATATACATATAATAAATCTGTAGAAATGTCAATTCTGTACATTGAAGATATTCAAAAAATAATAAGCGGAGGGTGTCACAATATCGCTATAGAAGCCGAAAAGTTAGTTTTTTTTCTGTCTGTCTGTCTGTCTGTCTGTCTGTATGTTTGTTCCAGCATCACACGAAAACTACTGATCCGATTTGAATGCGGTTTTCGCAGATATATTTGTCTTCTTCCAACTTAACATCTGGTATATAAAAAAAATTATCCCCATCCCTCTAAAGGGACGAAAGAGGGGGTCAAATTTTGTATAAGACTTTTGCTTTAACACGAAAACTACTGATCCGATTTGAATGCGGTTTTCACAGATATATTTGTCTTCTTCCAACTTAATATCTGGTGTATAAAATTTTTCCCCCCACCCCTCTAAAGGGACGAAAGAGGGGGTCAGATTTTGTATAAGACTTTTGCTTTAACACGAAAACTACTGATCCGATTTGCATACGGTTTTCCCCCCTAAAAATTACCCCTCCCCCCACCTCTAAGGGGACCAAAGAGGGGTCAGATTTTTTATCAAACTTTTTTCTTTAATGGACTTACTTCTAACTTATTATTAACTGTTTTTCCAACTTAAAACATCTGGTGTATAAAATTTTTCCCCCCACCCCTCTTAGGGGACAAAAGAGGGGGTAAGATTTTGTGTCAACTGATGAAGTATTTTAAATGGCAAAACAACGTTTGCCGGGACAGCTAGTAGATTAATAAAGTTAACACTTTTAGAACGTCGTCTACTTGATGAGGCCTACCACCGGTTAGATTTACCAATCAGCTTGTCAGTAGTTCCATTCTTTCGCTTTAATTTAATAATAATAATAATAATATCTATGGACGCTTCACACCACGTCAGTCTGGTCCCGTGCTAAGTACCTGAAGGACTTGTGTTACAGGTACCAGACAACGGAACATTGAAAACTTTTTGTTCCGTCGGCGGGATTCGAACCCGTGACCCCCGGCTTGAGCTGCCACACACTCAACCAATTGAGCCACAGAGGTCGTCAAAACTCTTTCTGTGCTATTATGCTGACTGGATATTTTCTGCAGGCGCTAACGCCGCTGGTGTTCTGCTTCGAGCTGCCGGTGGTGGGGCCTTCCCAGCCGCTGCCAGACATCAACTCGCCCTACGTACAGCAGATACAGGAGCAGTATAATGTGCAGGTAGGTACTGAATTGACGCATCGGTGTGGGGACGCCGATGTCCATTGCACAGAGCCCCCGAGCGGGTCGCGATGCGCTATGTGTTCCAGTGCATCGCGACGTAAATGCAGAGGAATGGCCTAGACAAGCCCTAGTAGGGTCTCTGTTATGCCTGGGGGGTGTCCGAGCACCCTCACTCAGACGTGTCTGCCGACAACCAGGCAGACGCCCGCTGATAGAACTGCGGTGGCCCCACATTTCCCGTGGATCTGTCAGTAGCGGCGCATAAAGGAACACGGGTCGGGTTTTAGTGGGTAGAGCTGCGGCCACTTACCATCTCATCGGTCGCAGCGAGTCCCACATACTCCGGTTGTCCTCCCCAGCACTGCCGGGGATGCATAATAGCATTTCCCGACCAAAAAAAAAGGTACCTACTGGATTGACACTGAGGACGCAAAATAACACGACGATAAATAATTTTTTATCATAAATCGTGCAATAACACAGAGTGTGAATATTAATAAATTAATAATGTTTTATTATCCTTATTGCCGCCTATGTTTTTAAGGGTTGGTAAGTATATATTTTTTTTCTATGAAGCCTAAGAAATAATACTACTCACTATGTACAGCTTTCAATAAGCTGTATTTAAAATTTAAATCAGATACATTATTTGAAAGAAATGTCTACCTACGGGCATACCATAGTAACCATGCTCTTATACACTTGCCACTATTTTAGGTGATGGTCCGCAATCGGCCCAAGCTGCACGCGAACCTGCTGGTGGTGAAGGGCGTGCAGTGGGAGGTGCAGGCCACCATGGAGGCCACCACGCTGCTCATGAACTACATGTGCGGCCAGCTCGCGGTGAGTGCGATCACGAGTTTACCCTAGGACCTTAGTCATTCCCAGGGGGTACAAGACCCCCAAAATCTAGTGTATGACTATGTGAAATATGATTCTCTTATTTCATAATGCTCCTAGTGGTCACGCTCAGCTCAGTACCTACTTAGGGGACCTAAATCTTGTGTAACTAAGCTAAAAATTGCGGTAGAAGTCAATAGGTACATTCATCAAAAGTTCGTTTGTAAAAGTAACGTAGAAATTGTACCCTAATTAAACTATCATAAATCATAATGCAATAGCGATGTACACGTAGCATTATTTCTTTTTCAAAATTATATACTTCTTTTTCTATCAAATTGTAATTTTTACAGCTGCAAACGCAAGTCCAGATGTCCCTGGAGATCTCGCCGATCCACCACGCCGTAGTAGTCGGACGGTACTCGGAGCAGCTGAAGCTCATCACGCGCGGGACCCACACCCAGATCATGTTCCCCGACGCTGACGACCCCAACGTGCCCGCGCTGCGCCGCAGCTGCGTCACCATCACCGGCCGCATCAGAGACGTGTATATGGCGAGACAGCAGCTAGTGGTAAGTGATTAGTGATTACACACTCACGCGTGCACCCACACACCCACACACACACAGACATAGCGTGCACGCACACAAGATGGCTACAACGCACGGACGAATGCACGTACGCAAAGTTGCAAACATAGACGAAAATAAACAATAAGCGCCCACGTAAGTACGTACCCCGTATACACGCACACACGCACGCACGTTCGTACCTTACGCTGTATGCAAGCACCCAAGCACGCAACCTCGCACGCACGAACTCCGGTCGTACGCAAACGTTGATTCAAAGTTCAAACATATTACAGGAGGCGCACGCGCACACATAATCAAACACAGCTACCCACAATTAAAGACACTCACACATACTCACAAACTTTTTTAAAAGGACTTTCGGTGTCTCTGGCCACAATATTAAGTTCTTCAATATTAATTTCATTTCAATTCTTATCCTTTTCTCCCTCTCAGGGAAGTCTCCCCCTGGTTGTGATATTCGACGTGCCGGAGGAGGCGTGTCGGATGGACAACGATGCGGTCGCCAAGCTGATGACGAAGCACAACGTCAGCATCAGCATTCGCCGGAAGCCGAAACAGGGCATCGCTAGCATCGTGATTAAAGGCATCGAGCGGTGTGCTGGTAAGGGACCATCCATAAATTACGTACCACACGATTTTCATGATTTTTCGACCTCCCCCTTCAATAGTGTAGACTGTAACGTCACAAATTTGACATCTAAAAATTAAGAGTGGGTTGCACGAACTAACTTTGACCTTAACTTTAACTTTAACCGGAAAAATTGACAGATGTCGTATGAGCTAACCCAACCTAAAACCACCTCAAAATTATAAATTTCGCTATTTAATAAATTTAAAGTGACCAAGTTTGGACCAACTTTGGACCCCTCCCTCTCCTTGTCACACGTCACAATTCGTCGACATCGTCGTTTTATTATTCTTGCGCTGGTTGTTCTCGCCGGGCTAGTTCCCGAGCCGGCTTCGACGTTCAAAAAGTGTATAATTTATAAACTTTAAATTATAATACTTACCTATTTTGAGTTTTTTTATTTTATTTACTTCCAGGTGACATCTACGAAGCACGGCGCGAACTTCTCGGGGGCAAGGAGCCGCTCATCACGGCGGAGATACCGGAGTCCTACAACATCCCCTCCCTCACCAACACCATGCCTAACTTCACCCCATTCAACCCCTTCTCCCCCAACTCCAACTCCCCGTGCTCCCCCTTCAACCACCAGATGGAGTACAACAGCCCCATGTACAATCCTCCCACTCCAGGGGGCTACACTCCGTTGTCGCCCGTGGCTATAACCCCCCCGGTGTTCCCAAATAACTGGATGGTACCGTCTCCGCAGCCGAGGACAGGACAGTTCTTCCCGAACCTGAGCCCGAATCAACCGGTTATGTATAAGAATCAAGCGCCCTGGAATCGTAAGTAGAAAGACTCTCTTTTTATATTTAAAATAAGGGGCAAACCTGATGGAAAGCAACTACCGTCGCTCATGGACGCAGGCAACATTAGAAGAGCTGCAGGTGCGTTGTTGGACTAACTACTCTATAGTTTGGTCGCAGAATATGTTCAATGACTCTTCTTGACCTTCTCATAAACATATTATTACATATTGCTATTATTTTTCCACAAGTATCGTCCATTGAATTACAGCTGCAGGCTTAGCATGGCCACCGTAGAAATGCGAAAGAATAGAAACGCTCATGGGTGTAGCGAGGTACGGGCAGGGGGGGGGCAGCTGCCCCCCCCCCCCCTCCCTAGAAGAGCGATCGGTCGCTAAAAAGCTCAAGAGTTAAGTGGTGAGAGGGGAGGCATTCAATCCCAGTTCGCTCACTCATAATTTGTTATATTTGTGGTTCTATTGTGAGATTCTCATATGTAAAAAATTACGAATTCGAAGTTTATAGTCCGCGCGGAACTAGTTGGCCGCGCCTTAGGTAAGGACAGGGGTGAGGGGGCGGGTAGCTTGCTGCTCGCAACGCACATGAGATTAGACAGTGACGACCAATCTCGCGATATCGTGAACAATAATATATAATTATTGAAAAGAATAAATTAAAGACAATTGATTAGTTTTATATTCTAAATCATTGACATCGGCTTTCCGTTTTTTACCGTTTTCGGCAACTAGTTCCGGATTATACGGATAGGATTTTCTCAATCTACCCCCCCCCCCCCCCCCTCCCCAAAAAAAAACCTATGGCCCCTCCCTATATCGAATCCTGGCTACGCCCGTTCAAACGCTGACAGTTTTTGCGAACAAACTGACAGATTTCCTTTGTTATTTCAACAGTTTGTTTACTATCGTAAGAATAAACCTTTTATTGTGACCATGCTAAGCCTGCTGATAACTTGTTTCAAAGGTTTTGTAATAGTATTATTCTTCAGCAATGGCGAATGGCGGAGAAATGGTGGGCGGAGCGACCGGGCCGGTGCCGCAGCCCTACCTACACGTCGCAGACGGAAGGCCTGTAAGTTAAAATCGGCCATGTGTGAGTTGTATGCGTATAGCTGTTGCATTTATATCGGAGCCAACGAATAAAAAAAACTTGAGAGGTGTCAAGGGACACCCGGATCGAACGAAGTTTTAAATTTCCCGCCAGTTGACGTCATCGCCACATCACGCCCTCTGATACTGAGTACTTCACAGGTACTAAAATAAGTGTCGGTCAAAAAGTGTCGTTACAACTTTTTCCGTCGAGCCCCCTTTCGCATTGCGCGATAAGGAGCTTCGTTCCAAAAAAAAACGTTTATTACACATTGGAACCCCTTAAATATTTATTTTATTACTCAACAATGATGAGTTGTTGTTGTCGTCAGTCGTGTTACTTATTTTTGTTGCTGTCGCAGGTGACGCTGAGCCAACTGCTGAACTCCAGCTCGCAGGCGAGCTCCGGTTACCAGAGCAATTTTACCGGCAGCTCGGTATCACTCGACACGCAGAACGTCTCAGGTATGTTGTTTTGACAGCAGGTATGTTGCTATGGTAGCATTTTTGTTGCTACGGCATTGCAGGGATGTTGCTGTATAAGGGATGTTTAAATATTATTGTGACAGCAGCTTGAGTATTATGAGGTGGCGGCATCGATATAAGCTTAAATGTATGACGATATCGCTGAAATATAATGCAACTTGTATCAAGAAGCAGCAGCATTCAATTTGCTGCAAAATTGTTGCTGCAAAGTTGGTGCAACAGTAGTAAATATTAGAGATGAAACGGATAGTATTTTGGCCGGATACCAGATACCGGATATTCGGCCAACCACCTGGCCGGATAGCCGGATATCCGGCCGCCGAATATCCGGCGGTACTTAGCCGCTTGGTGCAAAGCACACATACTTTCAGCACCTTGTAGCAGTGTGTACAGCGAAAGATTTTTCTGAAGCTGGCCTTATTTATGAAGAGAAGCGAAACCGCTACCTATCAATTAGAGAAGTTGGTTTTTATTTACCATCATTTGCCCTAAGTGCAGTATGAGTACTAATTAATTCATTTTCTACTTTAAACTAAAACTACTTATATTTCTTAAGACTAACTAAATAAAGTAAATAATTACTTAAGATTTTTTTTTATCCAGATCTTTTTTTTATTCGGCCGGATGCCTATCCGGCCGAATAGGAGCTATCCGGTAATCGGCCGGATAGTATTAAGACCGCCGGATAGGCCGGATACCGGATAGTTGCCGGATATCCGTTTCATCTCTAGTAAATATTATATTGTTGCTCTTTCATCGTTTAGCTTAAATCTGAGTAAAGTCACGTTTTAATGCAATATGAGTAATTATATAAGTAATTATATTGTTATCAGGCGGTGAAGTATGCAACGTGGGGTCCCCGTCCGTATCCCCAATCAGCAAGGCGCACACGCAGAGCCCGACAGCCTCCTCGGAGAATGATCGCTCACAACATGGTAAAGCCTTTTATGTTTTACCAAATACAATTTTTTGACCAACTTTCGAAAAAGAGGAGGTTCTATGTTGCGCAGTGGATACTTTATAAATAAGCTGAGAAGTGCTGAGAAAAAATGTAATTTCTCATTCTAATGTATGAACGAAGCTGGGAGGCGATGGGCGATGGCGCCTTCTTTCAAATGTTTAATACTAGTTCTTTCCAGTCGCAATCATTTATATAGTAGTACGACAATAACATACTCTGTACTTTAACATAATACATTTTATTAATTTTCTCAAATCATGATATACAATAGGCTACTTGACTTATATTTAATTTCATTGAAAAAATGCATATTTCTAGTAGAACTTGGCCTAGGAAACCGTATTTCACCCTTATCATCAAATAAAAGCTTATGATTGATAAATAAAGTCGATTTGAAAATATGATTTTATGAAAATATGAATTGTACTGACGAAAACGCTTTTGCGGTACTTCCGATTTGGATGTGACGTCATCCCATTTGTAATTTAATATCTTTTATTTATCGCGCTTGTTATATGTAAGTTAATATTTTGTACATAAATAATATGAATAAGCCTAGAAAGATTTATGAAATATATTTTCTTGAATAATTCAAATAAAACATCAGTTTTATATATTATCTCCATTTATTGTAGTTAGGAAATGAAATGGCCAAAACTTTTCTACAAAAGTGTTCAACATTACAAACGATTTCTAAATTCTTTTCTAATTTTTTAGCACTGTTATACTCGTACGCTATATATAGCACATATAACTTTTTTCAATAAAGAAAGTATAAAATACAAAAAACATGACGTCACACTATGGCGGCACAATGGCGGACAGTGTTTTCGGCGCCATATAAAAGGCATATTTTTCAATCAACATTTTTATGGGTTTCTACTGTTTAAAATATTAAAATATTAGTTTTTTTGGTGAAAATGAATGATTAAGAAGCGATTAGAATGAAGAAAAAAAATAGGTCAAGTAGCCTATTATCACTCTTATGTGTACAGAAATAGCGTCTATAATATCGGAGTTGCCGCTGTCGGAGCGGCGTGCGGTGGGCTGCGAGAAGAAAACCCTGGAGACCCTCGGCAAACTGTCCCCGCGGGCCGACCTGAGGCGCCTGAGAGCGGAGGCTGATAAGGTATTTAGCTCATGTAGTTGTTCTGTAGGTCAGCCATCAGTAGCCCTAGCATGGCCACCAGTAGAAATGCGAAAGTATAGACAAACTGTGAAGATAAACTTAAGGTGCCGTTCCGATCTTTTTTCGCTCTGAAAAATTCAATTAAAATGCCACTTTATAACAGACTATAGTCTTAAAAATTCAAATAATACCCTACTTTATGACATAGAGTATAGACTATATAGTCTGTCATAAAAGGGCATTTTAATTGTATTTTTGTCGATCGCGATTAGGCGCGGTAAAGATCGGAACGCCACCTTATGTTAATGTCCACAGTTTGTCTTAGATACCTTCGCATTTCTACCGGTGGCCATGCTAGGGCTACTGGCCTTTTAATTTTCAATATACATAATATATTTTTTCTGATGAATGATGATACATTCAAATTCAAAGCATACTTTGATTAATGTCGACTTCACTGGTTAAGGTCGATTACTCTAGTGAGTAAAACGTCCGGTCCGCCAGAAGTGAAACATCTGTAACTGCCGCACTAAGAGACAAATTATAATTATCTATGGCTGTTTACGCACACGCCGCAGCGGCAGCGGCCGCGGCGCCGCGGCAAATAGAAATACAAGGATGAGTAATGACTCATCCTTGTATTTCTGTTTGCCCTTACACACGGCGGTACCGTGCCGCTGCCGCTGCTGCGCCATGTGTAAGGGCCCATAGAAGTACAAGGTAAACAGCCTAGGGGCAGCTTTTTCACCACTTCCTGATAAAGTGCCGGATAGGCGCTATCCACAAATTTTTTGACAGATTCTCCATACTCTATCTGTCAAGTTAAGTGGTGGATATTGGCCTTTAGGGCCTGTTTATGTTATATTGTTAGGGCGGATAGGCTTATCCGGAACTTTATCGGGAAGTGGTGAAACAGGCCCTAAATGTAATTCAAGACGTGAGTGGAAGAATAAGGTAAGTAACATGAAAAAACTTCCCGTTTTTTTGCTTCAATGGAGGCTTTAGGGCCGGAAAAATTATTTGAAATAGAAAAACTATGGATTATAATATGTGTAGCCAGATATAATAGCTAGGTTATGAAGTAGATAAATTACAAGTTTTATTAAAATAATTAGGGTAAATTTTAGTTATTGTCCGAATGTTACGAAATGTTACTTGTTCGATTCTTCCACTCACCTCTTCATTATTATTAAATGAAGATTATTGACATAAGCTGCATACATTTTCTGTTAAACTCTGAATGTAATTGAAGTTTAATCATCATTTAAGGTGTCCGAGTGAGGCATTAAAAGCACTGTATAACCCAAGTATAACCAACAACTCCAACAACAATTAGTAACAACACAATGTCCTAACTCCTAACTTCTCAGGCGATGCGCTCCCCGGCCAGCGGGTACCGCGTGCCGACGACTCGCTGGAGCGGCCTGTACTTCAGCCACACCTCGCCCGGACCCATCTCGCTGCCGGACGCCGAACCCGCCACGGTAACTGTGCATTTGGTCAAGTGACAAGTCAAATAGACCTAGCCTTAGTCCATAATAAGGCAGCTGCACAATAATGGTAACATGTGCATTGTCTAAATTGGTCAAGTGACGAGTCAAATAGTCCTCCTAGCCTTAGCAGTAGCAGCCCTAGGGGGTGTTGAACAGGGCAATCGCCCAGGACCTCGCTCTTGCAGGGGCTGGGACTCGCTCTTGCAGGGGCCTGGGCCTCGCAAGGTGTTTTTTGGAAGACAAAGGGCCTCGCTAAGCCCAATTTAAAAGCGGAATTAGCGGCTAGGCCACAGCGGCCAGGTCGCGGCGGCCATCGAGAGTATGGTGTGGCGTGCGCGTGGTCTATGGCGGTTTCATACTATCTCGATGCAGGGCGCCGAGACTTGGCCGCTGCGGCCTAGCCGCTTAGTGCCCTATTGGCCAAAGACCTGCCGCCCATGACCTCGCAATGAGTAAAGCCGTCACTTAGCCTAAGTCCATAATAGCCTAATCCTGAAACATTAAGTTACTTATACTCCGTAGGCCCCAAAGCCTCTTGGATTTTTTTCTTTCATTACCCACTCAAGCATTGAGTTATTAAAAATGCTTTTCAGCCTGAGAAAGGATGGAACAAGTCAGATCTGGTGCGACCCAGTATCGTGGAGCCCGCGCCTGCCCCGGCGGCTGCGCCCTCGCCTGCCCCGGCGGCTGCGCCCCCGGCGGCTGCGCCCTCGCCGGGGGCGAAGCCCTGCCGCTACCAACAGCTGTACGATTTGTTGAGAGACGTGGGACTGCATAAATATATTGGTAAGTTCAATCCTTCGATCGGGGATTCTCGGAAATGCTATTGTATTCTATTGTTGTCGCGGTCACCGGTGTCCTTAAGGGGCTTGATGGGTTAATTATTAATGTTATTCTGATGATATAGCGCCTATTTTAATTATTCACTAATCACTTATTAGCAGAACTGGTAAACTGATGAGATGAAGTATCCAATGTCCAAATCCAAAGTCTTTGTCTGGCAAGGAATGTTTCCGAATTGTCAGAGCAAATAAAATATTATACTAAAATATTTCTTCTAAATTAGTTTAGCTTCTGTTTCAGCTTAAAGTATGTAGTAACAAACAAGCCGACAAACTGACACTGGATACTAGGGTTTTCGATATTTAATTTGCTGCTAAGTGGCGTCCTGGGTGACCCGGTGGACTCGTGTTTTCGGGAACTGTCAATAAACAATTTTCATACCTACCACCTGTCACCAGGCGAAGCTATGCAATGGGGTCCTTGTCAATTTTCGTGTCAAATAGCTGACATAATTATTATGTTACGATAGTTTTTATTATTCGTTGGCATTTCGTAGGTCACGAACTTAAAAACCCTCGCACCTTGTGATTCCAGATCTATTCGAGAAACACGAGCTGGACATGTCAACGTTCGCGTCGCTCAGCGAGGCCGACCTCATCGAGATCGGAGTTAGCGCGTTCGGTGCGCGCCGCAAGATGCTCATGCTTATTTCCGGTATGTAAGTTGTACTAGCAGAGAAGTTGATTCCTAGGCAGATGGGGCACCTACGTAATTTGGTCGCGTTATGACATGACGCCCAGCCGACAGATCACAATAATTAATATTAAATTGACATGATCGGACCAAATGATGTTGGTCTGTCAACTGCCTAGGAATCAATTTCCTCGATGGTACAACTACAGAGGCAGCGGAAGGCGTGGGCGATGTGGCTCACGGCCTCGCGGTCCAATTCCTCGCGACTCTTGGACCCCGAGGATTTTTTTTGGGAATTTACGCGTTTTGAGACTCAAATTTTATTTATAAAAAATGATTATCTAAAAATAATCCATTTGGGCCTAGGGGGCCTCGCAAAATGTTTGTAGGCAACAGTTATTTGATATAAGAAATAGTGCATTATATTCTGTCAACATTTTATGGCGAAATCTTTGACAGCTGACAGCAAAATTGTACATTTTTCGCCTGTTGCATTGCGGTCGCAATGAATTACCATATACCTGTTTTTTGATATCATTTTATTGACTATATTATTATAACGATGTACCGTTTAATGGAGTTTTTTATAAATCTTTCAGATATGCAAAAGCAGGCGAGCTCGTTCAAGGCCGGCACGCCGAGCGGCAAGAAATTGATCAACTCGCCGCCATACAACACGGCTGCGCTCGCGCAGGACAAGTGGTAGATAGATGATGGTGATAACTGATAAGACAACGCTTATGTGATTGAAAATAACAGGCTTGTATGTAGAGCCAGTAGTGAAGGGCTGACATAGGTTACTTCAAAAATGAAATAGGACACTCAAATGTCCCTAAAAACTTGTACAACATAAGAGAGATTAAACCTCAAGGATTTGGAAACTCTTAGAAAGAGATAAAACGAATGTACGGCCAAAATCTATCTCTTTTTGCAGTGTAGTGAAGTGTGGGTCGCTTGTTCAATTTGTCTCTTTCTAGAGTTGTCGATGTACCGTCCGATTACCGATTGCGCCAGTAGTGCACCGTCTATGCACTTTTGTCTATGGTTAACCCTTCGCTACTGGCTGTATTTTTACAAAACGTGTACTATGAAGTGTACATAAGGTGCATTTCACAAAATCCACTTTTAAATACAACTAATTAATATTTAACTACTTGTTTACACTACATAGTATTTTATTATTTTTTTAGATGCACTTTTTATCATGATAAGTGTTACAAGACTAATTTTAATAATCGTGTTACGATATGTTACGGTCTCTAGCTTTATGAATTCAAAATGTCCAAAACAAACGGGCAGGTTACCGTTGGAAACGTGCAACAGACATTTTGGTAAACGCTATTTTTCTATATTTTAATTTTCTTCTTTTATTTCTTTTTAAGATATCGTAGCACAGGTGTTAATGAACTACTTTAGTCACATAAGCGTTCCATGCGTTCTTTAATAATTAAGTCTGGCAACATTTAGTTCGTGGCTGTTTACAGTTATGTCTTTGCCTTTAACCAGTGCTACCAGTTGTAAACATTCCAAGAATTAAATGTTAGCACGATCTCGCGTTCAAGACTGATTAATTGACTAAGTTACTGTATCATCAGTTACGATTCAAAATCGACTGAATCAAAAATAGTATAGACAGTGTTGCATTATAAAAAACACAGAATTGTCGGAAATCGTGACAGTGTTGCCCCATTAAAAACACAAAATTGTCGGGAGTCGTGACTGATTGTTAAATTTTATTGAAAGTTGATTTTAATAGGATTTTTTAAATTGTTATTCCTTTTAGATTTTATACCCTTTATGCGTTAGGACGATTTGATCTCTAGTTTAGACCGTACGATTGTTGAAGTAAACATGGATAAGTTTAGTTTATGTAGGGATCGTGTTAGGGGCATGTTTTATTTCTTGATTTTAACCATTTTATTACTATTTACTACTCAACATCATGAATATCAGCAAGCTAGACTATTTTTGTACTGTAATTATACGAGCAGGTTTTTTTAATTCTTGATTATTAATGTAATTGAAAGTTTTATATTTTTTTTATCGGCCAATCCTATCTTTTATTGTCATATTATCAATAATATGCTTTTTAAAAGAATAATGTTGGCAAATGACAAAATCAACATCAAGAAATTAGATCATTGCATAGTGACTAAAATATAAAGACGAGAGTTGGGATCTAGAGTAGACAATAGATAGTCGTTGCTGAAATTTTAATCGATTAACATTTTATATTGATTTTCGTTTTTGTTACTTATTTTGAGCATTTTTGATTTTAACCGTATTAACATGCTAATTATTGTGTATGTGTTTATTTTATGTGATAAGTTGTTGGTGCAAGAATGCCATAAATTAAATAACACCAGAATTTATTATTGTATCAACTCATTTTCTTTTTTATATACTCTTTGAAAGGTCAGAAATGTAATTTTAATCATGAACTTATGATTCAAATCGATTGTTTTAAACTTTGATTATGATATGATGTTAGCCACAGTAGTTTTGTTTGTGATTAGGTAGTATGTAGTTGTAAGTCGGTTGATGGGTCTCATTTAAGCATTAGCCGTTTTCGTTTCATTTTGTAGTTTTAAGTAAGAAGTGTTGCACGTTTATTTTTTTAGTTTTTGCTCGAATAAACAATTATGAAAAAATAAAACTCATTTTATCAGGGCGAGCGAAGCGAGCCCTAGTGTATCCCACAACTTGTACATTTTGTGGTACACTTCATGGAACGACGACCGCTGTGGCTCAGTTGGTGAGCGAGTTGGTAGTTCAAGCCGGGGGTTGCGGGTTTGAATCCTGCCGACGGAACAAAAAGTTTCAATGTTCCTGGGTCTTGGATGTGTATTAAAAAAAAATCGGTTGTCTGTAAAGTCGGTTTACTGAAGATAGTTGAACGTGACAACGTCATAGCCTTAACCCTTCCTTAACCCCTCAGTTCCGGTAAAAATCTATGCAAAAAAGTTGGCAGGTCAATGTGCAAAAAAAAGGCGCCCGGCCTACCCTCTTTGTAAAATTAATGTAATATGAAATATCCTTACATATAATCCATATTTTATGTTTGTGTGAACTACATTATAATATATGTTAAATTTTCTATCTATCAAGCCATCATAATATAGTATTTAGTCCGATGTGAGATTAGTTTCTCAATTATAAACTTTCGAAACTATAATTAGTGACTTGTTCAGAAGAAATAAACGAATACTTTATTCTTCATATGAATACCGGAAATAAAATATGGTGTAAGTGCCAAAAACAAAATGTGGAGGAATTGTTGATCAAAATAGTAGCTCATCTTCGGAATAAATTTTGTTTATTTTTTTGAGGGAAATACTTATACTACGATAAAATCTCTTTGTGTAGAAAAAACTAAGTATTTTACTTATCAATTACTACAACAAAATTACATTTCAATTGACATTATATAGCAAACCCTAACTCCAATTCTAACTAACTTAAATAAGGCTCTAAGTGCCATGCATTATGTTTTAAATAGAGATCTAAGTTCTAATGTTTGTTTCGGTAAATTGGCACTTTGGACATTTAAAGTCTTAGACACACAAAGACCAGTGACGTGATATTACATAAGTAAATAACCAAAAACAACAAAGTTACCAATTTTTTGAGTCAACATCTTAAAATACCAAGTAAAAATAATGAAAGCAATAAAACATTATTCATACTATTCTATTTAAAAAAGCTTCGTAACGCCTTTCTCTTCCCGAACCGATAACAACAACAGGTGCTATATCCACCATTTTCATAACATTGGCGGCACGTTGGCAGGGACTTAAACCCTTTTATATAACAATGTGCTATGCGCCCCGCTCCTCCGCCTTTATTAAAAGATGTAAAAACCAAGCAAAAAACTATGCTAGTCACTTAATGCTTATTTTAGATTATTGGCGATGGCACATAAAATACGTTTCCGGTAAAAATACGTTTCGAAAATTTTGGCACTTACACCCTATTTTATTTCCGGTATTCATATATTAAGTCATACCTTGACACGTAGGAAATAGAGCACAATTTTGAATAGCCGAAATAATACTAATAGCTCACAGATTATTTATTTTTCATTCAGAGTGTGGTCAATGTATCAAAGGTCATAACTAACCAAACTTCTTCATACAAAAGTATTCTCTAAGTCATCGAAATACGTAATATAATCGAAACAAAGAGCGCGGCCCAGGTGGGCCTTACGGTTGTTGAGAGACTTGAGAGTGTAAATGGAACGTCTCAGAGCTGTCAGCGAGGTAACGCCGCATGAACTGTCATGTTTTTCGGGTGCGTAGCCCATATCGAATTATAAGACGTTATCACGTCAATATAATATAAAAATCTTAAATATATTATGTATAGTATAAAAGTATTAAATATAATATTTCCGTTGTCTGGTACCCGTAACACAAGTCCTTCAGGTACTTACCACGGGGCCAGACTGACGTGGTGTGAAGCGTCCATATATAAGATAAGAAAAACTATCACGCCTATTGATTTGTGCTTTAACATAGTAATTTTTATTTATATATATAGATTCTAGAATTCTAGATGTTTTATCATTAGTCAGTCAAGGTTTGACGACACGAGCCCTCACAAAGCTCGGCTTTGAGCTAGTTAATATTGTTAATATTATCTCCATAATCCCTCGATCGTGGAAAAACGAGGCAATAGCCTTTGCTGCCTTTCTATTGTTATCGCGGTCGCAACAAGGATTTTTTATTAGTTATCTCGAAGGATTATTTACAGATTTTCGTATTATCTGCCATCTGGCCATGTTGCTATGGAATATTAAAATTTATTTTATTAATAATAATACTATTGAAATACTTCTTTGCTCATCGATTTATGAAATAGAAGTAGGTACAGCCTGGCCAATTAGTGTAGTAAAATTTTCATACAAAATTGCAAACAAACTAGCGCACTAGCGTGGCAGAGCAGAGTGCCCTTTACTCTTTATGGCCAAGCTGCATTCAAGGGTTAAATCTGATTATTATTGACATCTTTGCCTAAAAACCCCAATTTAAGAATGATAAATGTCACGAACTGTCAGAAAAATATTGTGCTCTTTTTGACATTGACATATTTTTCATTTGCGAATTCGGTGTGAATCGATGTGATTATTGCATCATAATTTTTAAAATAAATAGCTAAAAATGGGTAATGCAAGTGCAAAAGCTGTGGACGTAAAGGTGCCGGAGCCCCCTGCGCCTGCTAATGCCGAAAAACCCAAACTGAAACCTTGCTGTGCATGCCCCGAAACGAAAAGAGCGAGAGATGCCTGGTAAGGACATTTTTCTAAAAATTTAAATGTGACCTTTCTGGAATTCTAGCTATTAATATTACAAAACGAACATAAATAAATGGAACAGACTAGAATTCGCTTGCCTGATTCGTCTTGATCGGTCCTAAAATGAATCTATAATGAATTATGAAATACATTACTTACAGGTTAACCAACTGAAAACTGACATTGCTGACATACACTTTATTAATTATAGTATTTATCATTTGAATTACAAACATTTTCTTCATTTATACAGACTACAACAGTTGAAAACATTATTTCTTTTTTCAGTATTATTGAAAATGGCGAGGAAAACTGCGGGTCATTGATTGAGGAGCACAAAGCTTGCATGAGGAAGATGGGTTTTAATATTTAAATTAACTAGTAAGTCATGCTATCATGGCATTTTCTTATCTCTGTTGACCATCAGTGCTAGGAGTTTTTGTAAACATAATGTGATATAAATTGTTAGGTTTGCTTGCGGTCGAGTTGAAGGTAAACCTATGTATATGTATTTCTTAAAATTAATAACACATTTTTTATCAAATCATAAAATTTTGCCTCCATTAATGAAATAATTTGATTGTAAATGTATGTAAAACACAACTACATACTGTAGTAGTAAAGATAACGTCATGTAAAAACATCTAAGAAATATGTTGACTTATTTTGTTACTCATGTTGAGAAGATAATAATAGTAATAATACTATTATTATCTTCTGGTTTAACATTTAGAGAGATGTGCTAAGATTAACCTTAGAATTATTTTAAAACACTTAAAATGTCCAACATAAATAATTATATTAATACCTTGATCATGGAAAAACCAGACACAATAGCTTATCTATTGTTATTGCGGCAGCATGTGGCCGCTTGGGAGTTGAAGCATTATAATTCTTTGCAAAACTGTTCATAACTACCCTGAATTTAAGTAGTGATAAAATTAATTTTTAAATAATTATTTTTAGTTTTAAAAAGTACACCCTTGGACAAAATATTTTTAATATTTTTAATCCCTCAATTGTGGAAAAATGAGACACAATAGCCTTTCTATTGTTATCGCGGTCGCATGCGACTGCTTGGGGCTCGAAGGATTAAAGGAGTTTTAAAAATAATGTTTCCTATTTTAAACATGGCAAATGTACTTGTTGTCAGTATATAGGCTGTAGAAATTATTATTTAAAATAGGTATTAGCCAAAGGAGCACCTCAGTCATAAAAACAATTGGTAAAAATTATTAGCTTATTTTAATGTAAGAATGTTGTTAGTTATTTATTTTTGTTTCTGTGTAAATAAATGTCTTCATTCTTGATTTATATTGTTTTTGGTCCGCCATCTGCCTAGGAATCAACTTCTCTGATAATACATACCAGAGACTAGACATACATTTTTTTTTATGAAATAAGGGGGCAAACGAGCAAACGGGTCACCTGATGGAAAGCAACTTCCGTCGCCCATGAACACTCGCAGCTTCAGAAGAGCTGCAGGTGCGTTGCCGGCCTTTTAAGAGGGAATAGGGTACTAGGGGAGGGTAGGGATGGGAAGGGAAGGGAATAGGGGAGGGTGGGGAAGGGAATTGGGCCTCCGGTAAACTCACTGACTCGGCGAAACACAGCGCAAGCGCTGTTTCACGCCGGTTTTCTGTGAGAACGTGGTATTTCTCCGGTCGAGCCGGCCCATTCGCGCCGAAGCATGGCTCTCCCACGTATAAATACATGTACACACTGATATTTAGAGTAATTTTGCCACATAGCCTGGTTATGAGAGTCAGTAGTCACTAAAAATTATTACCTTTTTGTAATTTCTACATAATATTATATAGAAAGGAAGAAAGAATAAACATGATACTTAACCACCAATTAACTTAAACCAGAAATTTATTACTCTATGCTTAAACCAAGACTAGTGTAGGTCAGCTAAATTTTAAAATGACGTTCAATAAACTGAAGTGAGAATCGCAAATTGTATTAAATTTATTGCTATTTAATTATTGTAGGCGCACTTATTAAAATATATCTATTACTCTATCCGTACTAATATTATTATGAGAGTGAAAGTGTGTCTGTCTGTCTGTTACCTTTTCACGCTTTAACCGCTTAACCAATTTTGATGAAATTTTGCATGCAGATACTTTGTGTCCCGGGAAAGGACATAGGATAGTTTTAATCGTGGTAAAATGTACGGTTCCTGCGCGATTAACGAATTTTGGTGTAAATTTAATAGGTCAACAGATTCTGTCTGTGAGTTAATAAACGTTAGAGTACATTTTTGTGGCGCAGTTTATGTTTAACTTGCCATGTGTCACCTGAGGAAATGGACCCCTAGTCCCAAACGGCGGAAATGCAGATCCAACAATATGGGCGCTGTGGGCATGCCCACAAGCAGTAGCGGCTTTAGTGGTGGGGCGACGCTAGGCGACCGGCTAGGGCGCCGGATAAAAGTGACGCCGCAACCAGCACTGGGCGCCGAAGATATTTCGCCCAGTAATTTTAGTGCGAAAACCGGCACTGTCCACAAGCACAACCCATTACTTCTGGCTTGTTGCCCAAATCACCATGCTCGAAATCTTCGCTCCGCTTCGCTGTCATTCCGCTGGAAGACAGATGACGACTTACATTAAGTTGCCAAAATCCGGCCAAATGACGTTGTTCCGTCAAATGCCTATGAACCAATTTCTTCGATGGTACATATTTTTTTTATAATTATTAATTAGTTAATTAATTGACAATACAGTTTTATAGTGGTACAGAGATGTTTCGGCGATTGTGCACTGTACTATGTTGCAAGGGAGATTTATTACTATGTACTATGCTATGCATCTGGAATCTGGATGATGTAATAATATCGCCTCTTTCATCATGAGGTTCATATAAATAATGTCTGATCCTTCGGATGTCAAGACCTATAAATAAAGGGAAAACACATGACCTAGGTATGCTAGATAGAGTGTAAATATGAACAAATTACAAAGTAAACAATTCATAATAAACGTTTGTTTTATGAGATGACACATTCGTGTCGAAATATTGCTCTGGCAACTACCATGGACTCAGAAAAGGGGTGTAAAATAACGTCTGTTTGTGTTGTTTTGCCAAGTGAAGTTAAGTTCGGAGTTTAGGGGATATGAGAATATACCATAGATATCAGATGGTTTAATACCTCTGTGGAATATATAATCATTCGTTACATTTTAAATTAAATTAATTTATAGTCTTTTAATATAAGTAAAATAGTAGTAGCCGAAAATTATAAAAAAAATCAAAAATGTAGCGGGAACCTTGTCTATGGAAATCAGTGGCGGTGCTACAGTCTCAAAAATATGGGCCTACATAACCCTAAATGGTTAGAGGGCAATTTTTTTCACTCCTAAGTGAAAACTCTTGCAGCAGCATCGTCAATTTAGCTAAGCAAATGTTATTAATCAAGCTGACCTGATAATATTTTACGGTTAAATTTTGGAATTGTTAAATTACAATGCAACATTTAACTAACAATTAGCGCTTTATCTTGTGATTTCTTTGTATCGAAGTTATCAAGTGTAAAATAGTTATTATTGCTATTAATAGTGGATCACTATGATTATATTTATTTATCGCGTTACGTAAAAATTTAGAGTTCACTTACGTCGCTTTATCTCATGAGCGTTTCTCGTTTATTTTAACGTAAATATTCATCTGGAACGGAACTCGATGTTGTTATAATTTTTTAATTCGTATTAATAATAATATTTTAAAATGAGAGGTAAAAGGAATAATAAAATGAACAGTGAGAACGAGTCAGCGGCTAGTTCTTTTCAGTCGACCGACAGTTTTGGGTAAGTTTTTAAATTTATATGTTACGTTTTTATGATAAAACTTCTATATTTTAAGCTCTTAGCTATTAGATTGCTTCGAAGATTTCATTTATATGTATTTTATGTTAAGCTTTAATAATATTTAATTAATAATTTAAAAAGTATGTTAAAATAAAAAATGAAACTGAGTTCAACTTCGGTCACTAGGTAGTTGATAAAATAACCCTAGAAATTGTTTTAGGACCCTCAATTTCCGATCATATCGAACATAATATTTAAATGCATAGGTATATGAAATCCTCAGGAGGTCAAGGTTTTGAATTGAATACAATTTAAATAATTTTGTTTTTTAAGGTGAACGCAGATTTGGCCGCACCGCACGCACCGCAGTCGCCGCATTTCGAATTCTTCATATAAAGAATGTAGAAGTTGCGAAGACTGCGGCGCGGGTAGGTATGCGAGCTTGCCTATAACTTCATATAAAGAATTCGAAATGCGGCGACTGCGGTGCGTGCGGTGCGGCCAAATCTCCGTTCACCTGACCTCGTCGATAGTGCCAAAAGGAAATGCTACCAATGACATAAAATACGTGTAACGACTTCAAATTATTTTAATCACACCAGAATATTTGGCTAATCACATTTAAAACTACAAATCGGTGTCTAATATTACCTGCAGATACACATTAGATTTTTAGCAAACATTAGGTAGAATAGTGTTATTGAACATGATTCTTATTTTTGAAGTTATTATCTTTCGTTCTGATTTTTAGCATTTGAGTAGGAGTGCAACCAAAGTTTAGTTCCCGAATCTTTTACGTGAAAAAAAACGTGCATAGCTTCATACGATATCCCATTTTATCAACTCACGTGTACAATAATAAACATGCGATTTTATAAAGCATTGATAATTATAACTGACGAAAGTTATGTCACGTATGAATCATGATGCACTCGGCACTCCCATCCTCACAGGAGTTCAAGGAGTTTTGTTGGAATAAACAATGTAATTAATGTGCAATGTGGCTTACTGGGAAAATGCGATATCTTTCGACCTTATACAAAAGTTGAATGATAGTTAGTTTGCAAATTATACGTATTTAAAATAAATAAAATACGTGCTTACTTCCAGCTAATTTCCGCGTTGTTTTTAT
The DNA here is from genome assembly GCA_963422495.1 of Polyommatus iphigenia. Taxonomy (NCBI): domain Eukaryota; kingdom Metazoa; phylum Arthropoda; class Insecta; order Lepidoptera; family Lycaenidae; genus Polyommatus; species Polyommatus iphigenia. The sequence continues at coordinate 37,128,095 of OY730183.1, forward strand.
TTTAATTTTTATCAACTTTATTGCAGAATATTTGGTGGCGTCTGCTCTGATCTATCGGACGGTGAAGATGAAAAACACATCCATGAACAGTAAGTTGTATTTTGAAAAACTAGTTTTAATTATTAATTAGTTTAATTGATAATTAATTAGTAATATTTGAATAATTTTAATGAAATAGAGATGGATTGGGGACTTGTGGCCTTTAGGCCTGCGGTAACCTTACCCAAAAGAAACAATAACTCAAGTGAAATTTCACATTGGCTTTATCATTTCGTTTTATTTTTCAGCACAGATCGAAGTCCGGACAGTCACAAAAGTTTTAGAATACTGGAGCGGGAAAAAACACCACTCTTGCAGAGTCAGGCCATGCCCATCGTGTACAAAGCCATAAACAACAACTCTGATACTCCGGTAAGATTTTTCTTTACCATTAGGTTAACGCTACTACCAAAAATAAATGCACGGTGTCACGTTGCATTTTGTTATAGATCCGAAGGTGTGAATTATTCCTTTTTTCCATACCTGATTATAATAATTTTTATATTGCGTTTTTATGCAGTGGGTCAATCTGTGACCTCTCCTGCCTAGCTAGCTAACAATAATATTTAAGAAATTTTAAATCAACAATGTTTTGATACGTTCATGTAATCACGCATAACATTAACAAATTGTTATTAGTAAACTTTTTATACGAACGCGATTATTTCTTGAGTTATCTGAAAGTAGGCATTAGGTATGAAATACAAAACATGTTAAGCCAGATGTTTGATGCATTAAAATTCATTAAATAGTGGAAGCTTAGCTTTCTCCTTTTAGCTTAGGCTTAAATGGGTAGCAAAAACTAGAGGGGCTCTGTATCAGCTTTATGAGTATCTAGGTACAAAATTTCAAACGTTAAATGGGTGAAAAGAGCAAATGATGCTAAATGGTCTTAGATATTGGACGAGCCATCTGCTTATTTTCACCAAAAAATAGCTGTAACTTAGGTTTGCATTTTTGGTACCTTTAATCTGTTCTTCATCGTTTTTTTTTAATCTTCCTCAAATTCTGCCTTCAATTCAATAGTCTAGTCATCATAGTTTCTCACGGGCTATATTTAGCGTGTCGCGTGTCGCCTGTCGCCGATAACCCGCGCGTAACTCATCTGTCGCCAATCTATTTATTGGGCAGTGATAACCTCATTGGGATGCATTTGGGTGCTCGTAGAGGCCATAAATTACCAATTACACGCTCCATCTACATTGGAAACGATCAATTTATTATTCCTTGATGTCGCAAAAGGGTATCAAGAGGTAGGAATGAGCAAAAAAGGGGAAAATCTCCAGAACAAAATCACATTACAACAAAATAATAAAATAAGAAGAGACCTTATGGTTTTGGCCCTAAAATTACATTTTGATAGATTGACTTATCGTATTTATTGGTCATTCAACAAAATGCTTTTATTTCATCATATTTTATCAATATTTGTATGGCCTATAAATGCGTAGTGGGAATTACGGTTTTAATAAAAATACGATTGAGTTTAAGTTACGAGCACACTGCACATCTGTTTAAACTATTACTTAATACAATTCATAGTCCATAGTACATACTCCATAGACGAAAGATTGGCCTATCGCTGGCGAGTGGTGTCTAGCGAGATATATTATGCTTAATTAATATAATAGTTAGTAACAATTAACTATTTTAATTAGTAATTAATTAAATTAAAATTTAGTTGTATAGTGTGCCCTTGACCTTTGGCCCTGAGTGCATAGGCCCATAGGTGAAGCTAGATCCGCCACTGTAAATTATACTTCACTTTAACATTAGGGTGTGCACTAGCACACCCTAATGTTAAAGAAATTTGACGTGACTGCAGACTTTCTTATCTTGACACGATACACGATACGACTTACGACTCGTAGTCGATACGACCGATTAGGTACTGTCATAATTTCTTTAATTTATATAAGCATGAAAATCACTAATTATTGCGATAGTGACAAATCAAAAGACCAAAAACGAATGACGTATGTTGTTTATTAATCGTTACTACGCCTTGCTCTCCGTTATCGCAGTCACAAGACCAAGTATTTTAAGATGACACTAGCTTAGCATGCGACATCGTTTGTTAAAATATCTACACGAAAAAGTCTTTGGAAAATAAGTGGCAACTTTTAGCAGTTTGTATGTTCCACCAGGTGGCATCCTGCTCAGTTATATAAATATAATATATTTAACTGAGCAGGACGCCACCTGTTATAGCTGCTCAGCTGTCAGCTACCAAGGTACAAAGTAGAGCGGTGCCCTGGGGGCTTGGGTTACCTAGTGACGCCACTGATTCCAACGTAGCACCTAAACTACTAATCGAATAGCTCTAGGGCCCGGGATTTTTCATCGATAAAATATGACTAAAAATGATGTATAGGTAATATAATTTAAGATGTAATGGTCCTCTATCGATCTATACTTATTCTCCTTCATTCTCGACGAGTCAACGATTAGATGGCACGTCGCGCTAATACTGATATTTATGAATAAGATGTTACTAAAAGTCTATAAATGACCGGTGCTTTACTAAACAAGTACCTACTATACTTTATATCTTTGTGTACCGTAATTTACCGTTACATTTCCATTTTCCCAGATCCCAGACCACATATTCGGCAGTGACATACTGACGACGCTGAAGCGGACCAGCGAGAAGTCCAAAACTGACCCCAGCAAACAGAGCTCTCTAGTTACTATGTAAGTACATATTTGTAACTTACTTTTAGCAAGTTTCAGGGCCCCCGTAAGGGCTACTAGCGCCTGTGTGCAAATAATCGGCCAAGTGCGAGTCGGACTCGTGCACGAAGGGTTCCGTACCGTTATGGAGCAAAAATTGGCCAAAAATTGTGTTTTTTGTATGGGAGCCCCCCTTAAATTTTTATTTTATTTAAATATTTTTATGAATTATTAAGTAACACATATATTTAAGGCCTTTGTGAAAATTTCAAGTGCCTACCTGTTGCCATTATTGATATCGAGCAAAAAAGGCTAAAAAAACATGTTTGTTGTTCCTTAAATATTAATATTATTTTGTTTTTAGTATTTGTTATTATAGCGGCAACAGATATACACAATCTGTGAAAATTTCAGAAGTCTAGCTATAGCGGTTCTTGAGATACAGCCTGGCGACAGACAGACAGACAGACGGACAGACAGCGAAGTCTTAGTAATAGGGTTCCGTTTTTACCCTTTGGGTACGGAACCCTAAAAAGGAATTTGGCGCCCCTTTAGGCAAATTTTTTGGGTGCTTGGTTTTGGCTCCCCTAAAGATGGTGATTTGGCACCCCTAGAGGATGGCGCCCGTGTACATTGCACACATTGCACATAATATGGTAGCGGGGGCCCTGGCAAGTTTCTTTCGAGCTCCTTCGCGAACTTCTGAAAAAAAAGGTTCTAACTTCTAAATTCAGTTGTATTTTTTGTATGTTCATCGATTGCTCCGCCGTTTATGAACCGATTTTCAAAATTCTTTTTTTGTTACATAGGTTATACTTCTAAATTGGTCCCGTTGTCATCCGATGCGTTATATTCTTTCAGTTTCTCAGTATGGAACACGATAATGGGTTCGTCCCTGCTGAGTATAGCGTGGGGCATCGAGCGCGCGGGGCTGCCGGTGGCGCTGCTGCTGCTGGTTTCCATGGCAGCGCTCTGTCTGTATACTGCGTATCTGCTGATACAAGTAAATGCGAGACATGGTGAGTTAAACTGTTATACATGGTAACCAACTTCTTGGTATACATAATAACACCCATTTTTTTTGTCGAGGGCAGGTTTTATTGAAACCAAGCCAGACAGGAGTAATTTAATAATAAGTGCCCAAGTGTGTATGTACATGAGAAAGTGCTCTTCTTTCTCATAATTTCGCGCATCCGTCCTGTAATCATACATGGAGACACCAATGAAGTTTGTCACGTGATTTAACCGGTCATTTTTTCTTCTAACATACATTCGTAGTCGGTTTAAATTGGCAAAATAATGAGGGTTTTTTTTCAATTACCATTAATCTCTTATGATCTGCAGGTGGCATCGGCAGCGAGGTGCCAGCACTCTGCGGGTTGCTGCTGGGGCGGAGCGCCGCGGCGGTGGCGCAGGCCTGCAGCTTGCTGGTGCTAGCCGGCGCCTGCGCCTGCTATTGGTTGCTGCTCGCCAACTCGTTGTATTATACAGTCACTGGGCTTGTGGGTAGGTTAAGGTCTAGGAAATGATAGTCTTAAATAATTATTTTGGTTATTTTGTGGTGATGTTCTTGAATTCCTATTAAAGAAATGTTGTTTGGGTGTTTAGTAAATAGCTCGTGCTATATATGGCTCATCGCTAAAACTTACAATTAGTTATGAGGTTCGAGGGTCACATTATAATCTATACTGTATATTATAAAACAAAGTCGCTTTTTTCCCCTCATGTCTCTTTGTTCCCTTTAATCTTTAAAACTACGCAACGGATTTTGATCATTCTTTCAGTGTTAGATAGCCCATTTATCGAGGAAGGCTATAGGCTATATTTTATAACGCTAAGACTAATAGGAGCAAAGAAATAGAGGAAAATGTGGAAAAAACGGGGAAAATTATTTAAAAGGGCTAACTTGAACGCGCTTATCTCAGGAACTACTGGTCCGATTTGAAAAATTCTTTCAGTGTTAGATAGTCCATTTATTGAGGACGACTATAGGCTATATTTTATCACGCTAAGACTAAAAGGAGAATGTGGAAAAAACGGGGGAAATTATTTGAAAGGGCTTATCTCGCGAACTACTGGAGCAATTTTTATGTTATTTGGCACAGATAAGTAGACCACGTGAAGGATCATAGGCTATCGATTTTAATCATTTTTTCAGTGGCTATATATTTTATACCCGTGCGACGCCGGGGCGGGTCGCTAGTATAATATCATATAATATAATCATATTATGTATTTCTAATAACTTATAAAATATACAGTCAGCATTTTATTTATATCTAAGATATTATGCCTGTTACCATACCTAATATAATGTGACACTTCAAAATCTCGTGACTGGGGCCTGGGGGCTTTGAGTTGCGACTCAAAACAAACATCCGAATTACAAGTAAGTACTTAGTTATCTATCACAGTCTAGAGTCTAGACTCTAGACTCTGAAATGTATAAAACACTTTCAGATATAAGCACATCAAACACCACCTACAACTCCACCGTTCTGTGCCCGAGCGAGGCCCGTGCGGTGCCCATATTAGAGGCCCCGCTGGCGGAGGCGGCCTACTGGGGCCTCCACTCGACCGTGCCCCTGTATGTCGCAGTCATCATCTACCCGCTGCTCAACTTCGCTAATGTTTCGTTCTTCACGAGGTTCAATTCGCTGGGTAAGGGTTTTGATGTCTTAAAAATGTTTTCTTATTCCATACAATGAATAATCAATATACAGTAGCGGCGTTAGGGGGGCGACGCTGGGCGACCGCCCAGGGCGCCGAATTAAAAGGGGCGCTGAAGGCAAGGGGCGCCAATTTTTTCAGATTATATTTCATGAGATAGGAGGTGAAGGTTTGAAAATTAGAAATATACTAGGTACTTACATACATATCTGAAAGAAAGAAGAATTTGCTTAGCGCTTAGACACTAGATAGGGACAAGACATTGTAATGAATATTTTTATAAGACAGATCAAAAAGGTAACTATTTCTTTCGTTAAATGAGTAGAAGTAAATATTCTTATTTCAAATTCCACTCAGCTGGGCTTTCTGTGTCTCTTTGATTTAGACTAATTTCACCCAAACCTTTTGATTCCAGGTACCCTCTCAGCCCTGTACCTCGTAGCGTTTGTCCTCACGAAGGGCACGATGTGGGGCATCAACCTGCGGGCCCTGCCGCCGCTGCACCTCGCCGCCGACGCCGCGGTCCTCAGCGGCATGCTGGCCATGTCCTTCTATATACACAACATCATTGTGACGATTATGAGCAATAATGCGAGGCAGGAGAAGAATGTAAGTTGGTGATACTCTACTTATATTTTGCTTGCGAACTCTAGTCGAAATATTGCGAATAAGGTTAGTGCAAACCTTATTAACCCTTAATAAGGCGCATCAAGAAAATCACCCAAGTAGTCGCATGGGGTCTCTACTGACCCCAAATACAAAATGAAAATAAGTTGAAGGAATGAATTAAACGAAGTAATAATAATTATGCAAATTGTTAGAATGCTTTATTATAAATAATCTTACTAAGCAAAAATCTTCCTTTGCATACAACTAAAAAAATCAATCAACTTCTGCTCTGTCGAAATCTCAAAAATACTAAAACTATCCTGTCTCCTTCGGTAGAGTCAATGTGTCTCCATAAGGGCCGGGACACAAAAACACGGCACGGCGCCGTACGGCGTCGAAAACCGCGACACGGCGCCGTACGGCGTCGTACGACGTCGTGCCGTAGAAACTCACGTAAAAATTCAAGATGAGTTTCTACGACGCGACGTCGTACGACGCCGTACGGCGCCGTGTCGTGGTTTTTTACGACGCGCGTCGTGGATTTCCATGACACGGCGCCGTACGACGTCGTACGACGCCGTGCCGTGTTTTTGTGTCCCGGCCCTAAGTCCATACCAAAGTTCACAAAATCGGTTAAGCTGTTTTTGTGTGTATTCAGCATATGGACACACTTTACTATTTCCAATATTATTAGTACGACGTTTAACTCGCGCCTCAGCTGCAGATTCATCAGAGGCCAAGCGCCATCTATGATCTACAGGTAGATTATGAGGTAGGGTCAATTTATCAGTATCGGTTTTATCACTACCAGCGCCCTGAGTGAGATTTCTTCGGCGCCCACGGTACCATGATAGTTCTAAAAAAGGCGGCACCCTTTTTGTTTGCGTTCGGCGCCCCTTTTTATCCGGCGCCCTGGGCAGTCGCCCAGCGTCGCTCCCCTTAACGCCGCTACTGCGTTTGAGGATAGTGCGAGATATTTTGCTTGCACATGAGCCCTCGATTACTCTAAGCTCGCGCATGCAATATGACGTGGTTCGGTGGTACATTTTACAGCTTGACAAGGCTTTAAAGTTTAAATGAACGTGGCGAAAAAAGGAACTAACGCTGCCCTCATACAAAAACGTAATTTTTGACAGTTCTCCTTTACCAGCAGTGCTCCGTCCACGTTCATTTAAAGCCTTGTCGCACTTTAATATCTATTCGGGCCAAATCTACTGATTAATAGTTTCCAACATTTTAGGGTCGCGACCTGAGCATCGCGTTCCTGCTGGTAACGATAACGTACACGGCGGTCGGCGCCGTCTTCTACGTCTGCTTCCCCCTGCCCAAGGCCTGCATTGAGGATGTGAGTTTTGGCACTAATTATTACTATATTGTTCTTGTTAGGTTTAAGTTAAGTTTTGGTAAATGGGAAAATGGTGCATTCCCCTAAGTATTTTATCAGAGAAGTTGATTTATAGGCAGATGGCGGACCTACGTAATTTGGTCGCGCTATGTCAAAAAAAATATGGTTTTGACAACAAAAACTTTTTTGATGTCAAACCTAAGTGATGGATACCGAGCCAACATACGTAACTCGACCAAATGTCAACTGCCTAGGGGCTGAGAATCAATTTCCTCGATGATACAATTTTCCTACGAGCTTGGGCCTTGGCATATTGTCCGAATCACAAAACTCATCGAGCGTCAGAATTTGTATAACATAAATATTATCAATAGCATTTTAATGTTTCGAAAAAATTAAGAGGGAAATGAAGGTTTTGTTTTGTTGTAGAACATGTTGAACAACTTCGAGACACACGACACGCTGACTGCCGTCGCCAGAGCGGTGTTATTGTTTCAAGTGAGTATAATGTATAATTTCAGTAGTAGGTACACCTACTTGGTTGCAAACACTACTTTGCCATGTAGTAATTTTGCAAGCGACTGTAACTTCTATAGTGAGTGTAGCAAAGCGCGCCACTCCGGCAGTATGGAATTTATAGCTACATCACTATATGTAATATGGTGCACTTGTCAAGGTGGCTTACACTGTACACAGGGCCCCCGCTACTTATATTATGTGCAATGCACACGGGCGCCATCCTCTAGCCTCTAGGGGCGCCAAATCGCCATCTATAGGGGCGCTAAAACCAAGGACCCAAAAAATTTGCCTAAAGTGGGTGCCAAAATCCTTTTTTTACACACAGGCGCCAGTAGCACTAACACACTTTGCACACAATTTTTGACATGGACCACACCCATAATTATAGCAAAAGGCTACTTGACCTATTTTTTTTTTTCTTCATTCTAATCGCTTCTTAATCATTCATTTCCACCAAACAAACTAATATTTTAATATTTTAAACAGTAGAAACCCATAAAAATGTTGAATGAAAAATATGCCTTTTATATGGCGCCGAAAACACTGTCCGCCATTGTACCGCCATAGTGTGACGTCATGTTTTTTGTATTTTATACTTTCTTTATTGAAAAAAGTTTTATGTGCTAAACGTACGAGTCTAACAATGCTTAAAGAATTAGAAAAGAATTTAGAAATCATTTGTAATGTTGAACACTTTTGTAGAAAAGTTTTGGCCATTTCATTTCCTAACTACAATTATAAATGGAGATAATATGATGTTTTATTTGAAATATTCAAGAAAATATATTTTATAAATCTTTCTAGGCTTATTCGTATTATTTATGTACAAATAAACTTACATATAACGAGCGCGATAAATAAAAGATATTAAATTACAAATGGAATGACGTCACATCCAGATCGGAAGTACCGCAAAAGCGTTTTCGTCAGTACTATTCCTATTTTCATAAAATCATATTTTCAAATCGACTTTATTTATCAATCATAAGCTTTTATTTCACGATAAGGGTGAAATACAGTTTCCTAGGCCAAGTTCTACTAGAAATATGCATTTTTTCAATGAAATTAAATATATGTCAAGTAGCCTAATGTCTTATTTCTAAAATCTGTAGGTTGTAGCTTTAATTTAACCATCATATAATATAATAATTAACAACAATAATTTATTTGCAGAAAGAAGTACAAAAAGTACTAATAGTAATTATACATTAACCAGGTGGTGACAGTATTCCCTCTCGTGGCGTTCATGCTACGTTGCGAGGCACTATCGCTACTGCCGTGGGCGGTAGTGGGCGGGGCGGGGGCGGAGGGGGTGGGGCGACCGCGGCGCGGGGCGGTGCCCGCTGTCAACGCGGCGATAGTGGTCATGTGCGTGCTCGTAGCGTGCTTCTGTCCGAGTATAGGGACTATTATCAGGTGAGATTGTTATTTATTGTTCATGCTACGTTGCGAGGCACTATCGCTACTGCCGTGGGCGGTAGTGGGCGGGGCGGGGGCGGAGGGGGTGGGGCGACCGCGGCGCGGGGCGGTGCCCGCTGTCAACGCGGCGATAGTGGTCATGTGCGTGCTCGTAGCGTGCTTCTGTCCGAGTATAGGGACTATTATCAGGTGAGATTGTTATTTATTGTTCATGCTACGTTGCGAGGCACTATCGCTACTGCCGTGGGCGGTAGTGGGCGGGGCGGGGGCGGAGGGGGTGGGGCGACCGCGGCGCGGGGCGGTGCCCGCTGTCAACGCGGCGATAGTGGTCATGTGCGTGCTCGTAGCGTGCTTCTGTCCGAGTATAGGGACTATTATCAGGTGAGATTGTTATTTATTGTTCATGCTACGTTGCGAGGCACTATCGCTACTGCCGTGGGCGGTAGTGGGCGGGGCGGGGGCGGAGGGGGTGGGGCGACCGCGGCGCGGGGCGGTGCCCGCTGTCAACGCGGCGATAGTGGTCATGTGCGTGCTCGTAGCGTGCTTCTGTCCGAGTATAGGGACTATTATCAGGTGAGATTGTTATTTATTGTTCATGCTACGTTGCGAGGCACTATCGCTACTGCCGTGGGCGGTAGTGGGCGGGGCGGGGGCGGAGGGGGTGGGGCGACCGCGGCGCGGGGCGGTGCCCGCTGTCAACGCGGCGATAGTGGTCATGTGCGTGCTCGTAGCGTGCTTCTGTCCGAGTATAGGGACTATTATCAGGTGAGATTGTTATTTATTGTTCATGCTACGTTGCGAGGCACTATCGCTACTGCCGTGGGCGGTAGTGGGCGGGGCGGGGGCGGCGGGGGCGGGGCGACCGCGGCGCGGGGCGGTGCCCGCTGTCAACGCGGCGATAGTGGTCATGTGCGTGCTCGTAGCGTGCTTCTGTCCGAGTATAGGGACTATTATCAGGTAAGATTGTTATTTCTTACAGTTACTTATATAAGTTACACAAAGTTTTGCTCCCGTTTTTGTTTGGTTGTGCTTTCTATAAAAGAGGCTATTGTATGTAAAGTTTCAAATGAGGTTTTTTTTACAGTAGCATTTTTGGTTAACCTTAAAACTAACCTATAATAAGCGTTAGTAAAAAATAAACTCCGGCCAAAATCTCAAATGGAGCGTTAGAGTTATTCAAAATTATTGTTAAGGCGCCAATCCACCGCGGCGCACGCTGTGCACCTGTGCACGGCCACGCGGCGCACGGATTTATTTCTTTGACTACGTGGGTCAACGTTTCCACTGCAGCACACGCTATACAAACACGTTACTTGCGAGTTACGACTTACGACTATGACGTACACGCTTCCGTGTATCCCGTGCACAGCATGCGTAGCGTGGCCAGCGTTGAGCTACGTGTGCACCATATTCGAGCAAGCTACGTGAGTCAATTCGTGCGTAGCGTGTCCGTGGGTTGCAGTGGACACAGTCACATATATTTTCTTACAAAGCGAAGCTTGACGCACGTGCGTAGTCTCTCCGTGCGCTGCGGTGGATTGACGGTTTAAGAGTACTCTTAGTTTTTGACGTGACAACGTCTAATAACTCATAACTCAAGACTACGTGCTGCACGCGAAAAAGATGACGTCATTGTCCCGTTACGCTCATTGTGGCGTTCCGCAAGCGAGAACGCGGCAAGACCGAGAGAGGCATGATCGGCTCGAGCGACTGTAAAGTTTGACGTTGTCACGTCAAACTACCGTCCGTAATCGTAAACCGACTTTACAGACAATCAATTTTTTTTATCAAAAATCTTAGTTATTTTACAAATATGAGGTGGAGTTCTTCTTTTAAGCATAACTTGTATTAGGAGACTCCAGCTTTTTTTATCTTACGTCTCACCTCCTTAGTAACCTTTTTTTTGTCTTCAGATACACAGGCGCAGCTAGCGGTCTAGTCCACGTGTTCGCGCTTCCCTCCCTCCTGCACATGCGCTCGCTCCACCTCCGCGGCAAACTGACCCCGCCCACTGCGCTCGCGCACACCGCTATTATAGTCTTCGGCACTGTTAATCTGCTGATGCAGTTCTTTGTGCAGTGAAAGAGGTGCAGAGGATTTGACAAACAAAATTGGTACTGGACATCTGGTGTGTGTTCCGAAATATAAGCCAGTATACTGGCCTGCTCATGACGTCTAGAATCCACGCCATACGGTTTCTTTGAGTTTATGGGATGTCATTATCCCAAAATATGCTTAATAGTGTATAAACAAATAGTGTATAAGTTAAATTAGTGTATAAGCATTGAACACTATACTGGCTTGTATTTCAGAGCTTACGCCTGGTTACAAATGACGTGTGAACCTAAACTTATAAGTGCGTAAATTACGCAGTAAATAGGTGTACCTTAATTGATTTTAACAATTAATGTTCTGATGGTGAACAATTATTTTGAAATGAAAGATCATATGAACGTTCGAATGGAAGTACAAAATATGTTAATAGTAAGGGGATGATCTCTGACTGATAAAAATATTTACCACGAATAATAAAAACTAAGGAAACGTAACTCCCATATTTCAACCGTTTTGAATTTGGTTCTTTTTCGCACACTAAAATATGGCAATAGCAACGAAACACTAACACTCAAATTTACGAAATAAAGCCGCTGACATTAATTGTCACTTAAAATTGTGTAACGAATACATGCATAAAATATGCATGTATTCGGATGACATTTTGTAGACTCGTAGACAATTTTTTTGACACAGTTAGAGCCGAGACACAAAAACACGGCACGGCGCCGTACGGCGTCGTATGACGTCGTGCCGTAGAAACTCACGTAGAAATTCAAGATGAGTTTCTACGGCGCGACGTCGTACGACGCCGTACGGCGCCGTGTCGTGGTTTTTTACGTCGCGCGTCGTGGATTTCCACGACACGGCGCCGTACGACGTCGTGCCGTGTTTTTGTGTCCCGGCCCTTACTCTTCCTTAGTTTTTATTATTTGTAGACCACAGGGCATGACATAAAAGTCGCTATCTTTGAACTTACCAGAAACCGTTCAAACAAAATATGACTTCACAAAGATAGCAGCCAGTATACACATGTAACAAAACAAAACGTGAGTAAGTGATAACACTTTAGGGAGTGTATGAGTCCCCTGTATTGTATAGAGTGCACTGTGAAAGTAGCAGCTCTGAAAGAGTAACTTTTTGTAAAACTTTTGTATTCGCAATCCCATGACGTTAGGACGCTTGACCAATGGCCATACAAATCACAAACAAAAATGTTGCACTTTCAGCGCTGCTACTTTCACAGTAAACTCTATACAGGGGAGTATGATTCGCTAAAGTATTATCACATTATAGTTTTGTTACACGTCCTATAGTCGTTGAGCTGTGAAAATATTTTTATTAGTAAAAGAGTTTAACTATAAATTGTTAATAAACGTGTAATCTAGTCAATAAAACTACAATTCCTATAAAATGTTTTATTTCAAAATAACAACGATAAAATCTCTGAAGACTTGATTTTTTTAATCTCATAACAATTTATATAGATGTACAAATATCTTGTAAAAACCAATTAAAACCCAATTATTAAAAAAAACGTAAATAAATTAATAATTTTGATACAGTTTACAAAAACTACATTTAACACTTAAAATCATAATGTATATTTGTAATGAAAACAGTAAGGTAATAATTATTTTTCTAATGCGTATGTTGATCTATTTTAAAATCAGACTTGAAAAGGAGGGTAATTACATTTTAAACATAAGTTGCAAGGATTGGACTATTATAAGACAAATACAAATAAAATAAAAAAAATACATTATACATACACAATATATAACTACAACTACAACAATATAGCACAAAACATAACAATCAGATTCAAATGCTATTAGGATGCGACCTTTTAGTCGTAGCACAGAATATATTATATTAGTTGTACCAACAGAATTCCCACTAACGAAACCCGTTTAAAGAATTAACGACTCATGCTACGATACTATAAAGTTCAAATTCCGACCGCGCAGTGCTAGGTGCCTACAATTATATTTGCCTACATCTCCGCTCTCTTTCTATCGCATAACTCGTACCTTTTCTGAAGAAATCAGGGTTGTCTCTTTTTAAAAATAATCTTTATATTTAATTAACTACATTTTATTTAACTCGAAATAATCTAAGATATTATGTCTTAGTACTATGTAGATTTAATTATCATAAATTCGCGTGTAACTAGTTACGCGTACTTAGATTCGATAGGTAGGTACCGTATCTTAATTATTGAAACCGGTCTTATATTACCTACTTAAAGTGTTTGTATAACTTAGTTATTTTTGTAAACAAATGAGGTTTCGAATAGTACGCATCGCGCAATATTTCTTTGCCCTTTTCTTGTCCATTGTGAGATTAATATCAATTCTGTGATAGCGATCGAATAAGTCACGCAATACGCAGGTATGCAACGAACAACTCGTGCGCGTGCGTCACCGCTCGCTTGTGAGTCCCTACTGATTTGCCACCCGCGGGTGGTACTTACAGTTCGTTGCCTATTCGAGCGAGTGGGACAGGCCTGGTCGTAGGTTACACGGTCAAATTTTCATCAGTCTGATCCATCAATCCGGTAAAGATTGACGAAAAGATCGTCTAACCCACGGAATGATGGATTGATCGTATTAAATTTAATATCAATTTTTTATGACCATCAATGTTCCGTCAATCAGATTGATTGACGGAACATTGATGATTGAACCAATAAGCAACGCTGTCGGGAAAGCACGTGACACGCAAGTGACCAATAAAATCACTGTCGTATAACGCAACTACAAAAGGTCCTAAAAACATTTGAATCTGATAGTATGGGGTTAAAACTGTATTTATTACTGCCTAATGTGATATAGTTTTGAAAGGCAGGGAGTAGGTAAAGAACTTATCTTAATTTATCTACCCTATTATGCCTTTAAATATTGCACCCTATTAAAAATAGACACGGTACAAAAATACTACATAGTATTATAAAGAATTTGGGAACTACATTATATTTTTGTACAGTGTAGAATTCAACGACTACTAACTTATTGAGCGTTTTCACCGTACCGGATACCGATATTACACCGCAAACACATATTCTTAGAAAAAGTACGTTTTCTATCCGATATTGTATCAAATATTGTGCGTTAATAAAAACGATACGATAGAAATATGTTGTAATGTTTCGTATTGAATATTTCATGTCTTTGTCGTGTCCAATCGTAACCGATATCAACCGATATAACCGATCGCATATATCGTTTCCGATGTCGTATCGCAGATGTCGTTTCCGATGTCGTATCTCATATATCATGTCCGATATCGTATTGCATATATCGTATCCGATATCGCACAGTGAAAACGCCCCTCATATCCACATTACGTGATGACGGTGGGCGCGTCGCGGCCGGTGTACTTGCTCAGCTGCGCGAGCTCCAGAGCCAGGTCTACCAGCGGCTTTAGCATCACTTGAGCGTCGCCGAGGACGTCCTTGGCCTCGTACGAGTCTATGTATAGCCTGGATAGAGAAATGGGTTAATAATTTACCCGATTACTGATAAAAATATTCACATAATGGATAGTCTGATATGCTATAGTCTGAATGCTAGTCTAGCCTCGGGCAAAACATTGTCTAGCCGCTAGATAATGTTTGCCCTTGTCTGCATCTATTTCACTGTGTAAAAGTTTTGGAACGAAGTTCCTTATCGCGCGTTGCGCAAGGGGGCTAGAAGGAAAAAGTTAGGACCAAAAATTTAACGACACTTTTTTGCTATAGTTGTAAGCCGTGCGGCGTGCGCGTGTTCCTCTCTCTCTCTCTCTCTTGCTCTCATAAAAAGCAACTTCGTTCCATCCGGGTGTCAAGACCTCTAAGTTTTTTTTTTTAGGTTTGTTTAATTATTGTATCGTGAGTGTCATGAAAGGCCATCTTGGTAAGTTAAGAGCCTTATAATGTCGTTCGTTTAGATATTATGTCCATGTCTTCTAAAAAGTGTAACAGACAGACACACTTTCGCATTTATATTATTAGTATAGAATATAGATATAAGACATACCTGACAGTGGCTCCTGAGCTGCCGGTGCCGCTCAGACGGTACACGACGCGGGAACCGTCCGTGAACACGATACGGAGACCCTGAAACAAAAATTATATTAAGTCACTTTACAGAGCTCTCTCGGGCTCCCTTAGATCATATCAAAGGGTTTGGTGCTTGGTTGTCGCTTGCCCCCTATAGTGCGCGCGAAACTAGTTGGTCGCGCCTTAGGTATGTGAGCGGTGGGACGGAGAGGCGGGGGCGCTTGATTTTGACAGTTCTGGCTAGCTTAGACAAAACACACAAGAGATTGCAATAGCAAGATAAATAATACTCAAAGTGCATAGGTTTTTAAAAAACAGACAGCCGATGTCAATAATTTAGAATATAAAACTGATCAATGGTCTTTAATTTATTCTTTTCAATAATTAAATAATATTATTGTTCACGATATCGCGAGATTGGTCGTCACTGTCTAATCTCATGTGCGTTGCGAGCAGCAAGCAACTTAGGTAGGGACAGGGGCGTGGGGGCGCCCTCGCCCCTGTCCCTACCTAAGGCGCGGCCAACTAGTTCCGCGCGCACTATAGACAAAATGCATTCGCCAAGTTTCATGGCCCTTGCGATGCATTATATCAAATCACAGACATTTTATACATCTAACTTTGCTATCGAACCGAATGCATTTTGTATATACGGTTAGATCACAGCAATTGCAGTAATGGAAATAAGAAGAGAAATAAGAACCAATGCTCGTTAAAAAAGTTTACCCCGAAATGAAACGACGAAAAAAAAAACGACATCTTGACTTCTTGTTTCGCTATTGTGCAAAGTTGCGTCGGAACTCGAATCTTTATGGGCTAGGAAGTAGCCGCGCATCTCGCATCGTTTGAGGAGTTATAGACATGCCTGACGTCTTGACGGCTAGGCTGCAGACCTTGAGGTCTACTACGAAACTGTTTTGAGACTCAAGCAATCGAATAAGAATGTTACGTTCTACTCTAACAAACCTAAAATGATGTTGTTAGAGCAGGACGTGGCATTCTGATTCGATAAACGATTTCGTGGTACGGGATATTATGTTATGAATCTCTAAAAGTTCTATATTGGTCAATAAGTTTTAAATAAATAATACAGGATGTGAATATTATGTCTGTTACTAGACGTTCCGCGCGGCTTCGCCCGCGTAAATTAGATATTTCACAGACAAATTAATAGTCTACTTCTTATCTGTGCCAAATAACAGAAAAATTGCTCCAGTAGTTCGTGAGATAAGCCCTTTCAAATAATTTCCCCCGTTTTTCCACATTTTCCTCTATTTCTTCGCTCCTATTAGTCTTAGCGTGATAAAATAATTCGTGAGATTCGTCGCTACCAGAAGAGTACCGGACTGCTCGGCTGTGATGGCCCTCCAGGAGGCTAGCGAGTAGTGATGAGCAAAATTGGTCTTGGTCTTGCAAAAAATACCAAGACCAAGACCAAGACTACCCTAAGACTAGCAAGACCAAGACCGACTAGCTCTATGCTCTTGCTAAAAATTTTACTTAAGGGGCCGGGTCCCATCGAAATTCTCATACATACATAATATCAAAATCATTTTCTCATACGAAAATATTTAACATGTTTGAGTTAATTTTCAGCTTAAAATAGTAATAACCTAGGTTCCTGCACAAAAATTTAATACAAAATATTTAAACACTATTAATATTTTTTGTTTAAATATTTCGTAGTAAAACTACTAAATATTTAAACACTCAAAATATGGTAAACCACTAAAAATATATAAATAAATAGTAAAACTACAAAATATTTAAACTCGAAAAATATTTTTTTAGTAAATTTATATATTTTTCAGTGTTTTACTATATTTTTTCGCCCCCTTTCGGAACGCGCGATAAGGAACTTCGTTCCAAAAATTTTTTTGTTTCAGTTGTACCTATGGGTGCCCCTACAATTTTTAATGATTTTTCTATTTTTGTAACAAAATCTTAATGCGGTTCACAGATTACACCTACTTACCAAGTTTCAATTGTATAGCTTTTATAGTTTCGAAGAAATGTGGCTGTGACATACCGACAGACAGACAGACATGACGAATCTATAAGGGTATCGTTTTTTGCCATTTGGCTACGGAACCCTAAAAATACTTTAGAAGAAATCCGAGGGAAAGTTCTTATTTTTCCCGACCGTCGAATTAAGACGTTTACGAAAAGTTTTGAAAAATGTTTGCAAGAGTCTTGCTTTTTGCAAGACCAAGACCAAGACTAGGCGTGCAAGACCAAGACCAAGACCAGACAGATTTGAGCAAGACCAAGACCAAGACTGCACAAGCAAGACCAAGACCAAGACCAAGACTGGCCGAGTCTTGGTCTTGGTCTTGCTTTGCTCATCACTACTAGCGAGGCGTACTATAGCCTATAGCCTTTCTCGATAAATGGGCTATCTAACACTGAAATAATTTTCAAGATTGGACCAGTAGTTCCTGAGATTAGCACGTTCAAATAAGCCCTTTCTAATAATTTCCCCCGTTTTTTCCACATTTTCCTCTATTTCTTAGTTCCTATTAATTTTAGCGTAATAAAATATAGCCTATAGCCTTCCTCGATAAATGGGCTATCTAACACATAAAGAATTTTTCGAATCGGACCAGTAGTTCCTGAGATTAGCGCGTTCAAACAAACAAACAAACAAACTCTTCCGCTTTATAATATTATAAGTAAAGATTAAATATACCTGTTTCATAGCGACGCTGCGGTCAACAGGGTCCATATAGGAGAAGTTATCAGCCACTTCAACAGTGTATGTCTTGTCGCCGCTCTTGTGTGTGGAGCCGACGAAGCCGGGGGAGGTCATCTTGCGTTCTAACTCCGACATCATCTCGTAGCACGGGTTGCTAGGACACTCTTCGTAGTCATATCTGTGAAAAAATATGTTATGAAAAATAAATAACTTTTTTTTATCTACACAATATTATCTTAAATGTTTATCATTTACCCCTTTACAAATAAATAACTCTGTACACGAACAAAAACTAAAACAATATACAAAAATTAACAAAGTATAAAAAGAAAAAGTCCGAATTGACAGGCTTACTTCTGGAAGCAGTTTCTTCCAAGCGACAGATAAAATACTCGTGGCACCCGGCGAATGCCGCGCTAAAGCATTTTTATCAACTTATGCAATATAATTTGCATACGTCTAGTCGCATGCACACAAACACCGTGCCGAGGTGCGGCAACGCAACATCGCTGTGCTGGTTGGAGTGGGGGTGGGGTTGCTAGATCTTTGGAGTTCGATCGCCGCGCTCAAAGCCTTACGGCAGTTGATTACAGTGATGTATGGCGGAAAGTTTCTTCTCCACCATACATCGCAGTCCTCAACTGCCGTATACACCAGCCTCATTTGCCGTACACACCTGGTGAAGTAGTTCCGGCCGAACTGCCGCCAGTGCTGCTCCAGTAGCTGCTGGACTGACTTGCCGGCGACTGCCAGCACGCTGAGCCAGGCCAGCGCAGCCCACAGGCCGTCTCAACTACCGTACACACCTGGTGAAGTAGTTCCGGCCGAACTGCCGCCAGTGCTGCTCCAGTAGCTGCTGGACTGACTTGCCGGCGACTGCCAGCACGCTGAGCCAGGCCAGCGCAGCCCACAGACCGTCCTTCTCGCGGACGTGGTC
This sequence comes from Polyommatus iphigenia, assembly GCA_963422495.1. Taxonomy (NCBI): domain Eukaryota; kingdom Metazoa; phylum Arthropoda; class Insecta; order Lepidoptera; family Lycaenidae; genus Polyommatus; species Polyommatus iphigenia. The sequence goes on from OY730183.1 coordinate 37,147,098, forward strand.
GGACCCGGTGCCGAACGACTCCTCCCCGCATAGTGAGAGACGGCCAGCGTCCATTAGGTTGCCGAAGTATTTCCAACCTGGAATAAATAGCGATGATATGTCATAAATATTACATTTTCAGATCGTTTTGTGAAACTGAAACAATCGGGGCATGCAGACAACCTTTTCCAAGGGTATGTTCAAATGACAAGCAACCCACGTTTTAATGATGAGTTGTTTACAACTAAAACGCGCGCTAGCATGTATAGAGCTTCAATTAATCCTTCGGTCGTGGATTCTTGGAAATCTATTGTTATTCTATTGTGTCTCGCTCACCAGTGAGCTTATGGGGCTTGATGGGTTAAATAATATGTTGTTGTAAACGACAATGTTTGATAAATTGTGTCATCTGAACATATTCCTAATAACAGGCTACTTGACCTATATTAAATTTCATTGAACAAATAAATGCATATTTCTAGTAGAACTTGGCCTAGGAAACCGTATTTCACGCTTATCATCAAATAAAAGCTTATGATTGATAAATAAAGTCGATTTGAAAATATGATTTTATGAAAATAGGATTTGTACTGACGAAAACGCTTTTGCGGTACTTCCGATTTGGGTGTGACGTCATCCTCATAGTAATTTAATATCTTTTATTTACCGCGCTCGTTATATGTAAGTTTATCTGTACATAAATAATAAGAATAAGCCTAGAAAGATTTGTAAAATATATTTTATTGAATAATTCACTTAAAACATCAGTTTTATATATTATCTCCATTTATTGTAGACGGGAAATGAAATGGCCAAAAGTTTTCAACATTACAAATGATTTCTAATTTCTTATTTAATTCTTTTATAATTTTTGGGCACTTTTAGACTCGTACATTTAGCACATAAAAAAATGTTCAATAAAGAGAGTTTAAAATACAAAGCGTATGACGTCACACTATGGCGGACAGTGTTTTCGGCGCCATATATGAGGCGTATTTTTCAATAAACATTTTTATGGGTTTCTACTGCGTAAAATATTAAAATATTAGTTTTTTTTGTGAAAATAAATGATAAAGAAGCGATTAGCATGAAGAAAAAAAGTAGGTCAAGTAGCCTACTGTCTGATCTCGATCTACCAATAATAAGCTGTCTGATTACAAACTTACTAAAATTGAAAACTGCGCCTTTTCCATTTTGTCGTGTATCGTCACATCTTAGAGTTCATTGCGGCCTATGGGAACCATAGATATTTCTATCATCATCATCACTCACCGGTCGGCACCTGGAACATCTCCAGGCCCATGGCCTGCGCGACCCTGTCCACGGCGGCGGCGGTCGGCATGGAGCGGGTGAGGCCGCGCACGCCGCCGCGGAAGTACGGGATGTGGTGTAAGTGGTTCGCCAGCACCATCACCATCATCATCATCATCATCACTCAACGGTCGGCACCTGAAACATCTCCAGGCCCATGGCCTGCGCGACCCTGTCCACGGCGGCGGCGGTCGGCATGGAGCGGGTGAGGCCGCGCACGCCGCCGCGGAAGTACGGGATGTGGTGTAAGTGGTTCGCCAGCACCATCACCATCATCATCATCATCATCACTCACCGGTCGGCACCTGGAACATCTCCAGGCCCATGGCCTGCGCGACCCTGTCCACAGCGGCGGCGGTCGGCATGGAGCGGACGAGGCCGCGCACGCCGCCGCGGAAGTACGGGATGTGGTGTAAGTGGTTCGCCAGCACCATCACCATCATCATCATCATCATCACTCACCGGTCGGCACCTGGAACATCTCCAGCCCCATGGCCTGCGCGACCCTGTCCACGGCGGCAGCGGTCGGCATGGAGCGGGCGAGGCCGCGCACGCCGCCGCGGAAGTACGGGATGTGGTGTAAGTGGTTCGCCAGCACCATCACCATCATCATCATCATCATCACTCACCGGTCGGCACCTGGAACATCTCCAGCCCCATGGCCTGCGCGACCCTGTCCACGGCGGCAGCGGTCGGCATGGAGCGGGCGAGGCCGCGCACGCCGCCGCGGAAGTACGGGATGTGGTGTAAGTGGTTAGCCAGCACCGCCAGCGAGTCAGAGGGCGTCACGAAGAAGGCGTCACGGCCGATTATCATGTTGCGATCACCTGGAATGATAAACATGGATGTTAAGCTAGCTGGCTATTGGCTGAGGCAAAAACCCATAAAAATAAAAGAGAAAGATATATGTAATTTTCTAAGGTGGTCCCAGTTTTGGAGTCGAAAAACACATTGTTAGCAATTTGAAAAGTACTCATTTATATGTTAAGTAGGACTCCACCGTCCACGTACATAATAGGTACAATAGTGTAAAATATATTAAATTAAAATATATTATAAAGACTGCCATTTAGCGCTCTCTCTATGATAAAGTCTAAAAGTAAAGTTGGTGAGCACCACCAAAATCTTCTAGCTGGGTGGTGCAAGTCTGTCACTTGTACCACATAAATAATAATAGCTCCCACACCGGTTTCGGTGACGGTGACCGGTTTCATTGAAACCAGGCCAGCTACGCAGGAGTAATTTTATAGTGTCCAAGTGTGTGCGTAGTACACAAGAGCACTCTCTATTCCTTTACTCTCATAACCCAGTGGGACGGCAGACCGACACGACCGGCGAGAGATCAGGCGCAGGACCGACTTTTTACATGCCCATCCGACGCATGGATCATCTTACTTGTCAGACAAGCAGGTGATAAGCCTGCATTGTCCTAACCAAACTTGGAAATATCATGTTTCCAACGCGGGAATCGAACCCACGACCTCCGAGTCAAGAGCCGCGCTCTATACCACTAGACCACGGAGGCATTAAACATATAGATAGGGTAGTGTCTACCCTAATCTAGCCTCCCATTTCCCACCGATGGCTATGTAACAGTCTCACCATAAGCTTTCAATTTTAGACTGAATATTACCTACCGTCTCCATCAAAAGCCGCTCCGAAGTCATAGTCCCCATTCTTGACAGCATTGACGAGGTCAGCCGCATACGTCAGGTTGGGGTCTGGGTGAGCACCGCCGAAGTCCTCCAGCGGGGTGGTGCGGGTCACGCTGCCCTCGCTAGCACCCAGCTCCGTGATAAACACGCGACGAACGTACGGGCCAGTCACTGGAATGAGTAAACGATCAATATAAAGTTCAAATGGCGAATCAAGGCACAAAACTTCATAAACATTTTGAATTTGTATGAATTTCTGTGACTCGTAATTTCGATTATGTTATACCATAGACAAATTATATAACTATATTTATTACTATGGTTATCTGTATGGGCAACGCTCCCTTTGCCTGTCCCGACCGGGACGAATTAAAAAAAACTCTATGGTTATACCTAACTAGATGACGATAAACGATAAACGAATTTTGGCGTAACGGAGCGGGCTCCGTTACGCCAAAATTCGTTTATCGCGGGGGAACTGTACATTTTTTCGGTATCAAGGTATCGCTAGCGCCATATCATGTTAAACATTTTAAAGTAAATATCTTACTTCGCCACAAAAATATTCATATTAGGCAATTTGATAAAATTTTCTGAGTTGAAGACCTCAATACGGCGCGCCCATTGGTCTAAAATCAAGTTTTCTAAAATCGGAGATCTTCAAGTTACATATGTAATATGTATGATTGAATAACAGGTGTACATAGGCTGCTATTTATGTATCCGGAACTGGCCACTTACAAGAACAATATTTAAAAAGTAATTACAACATTTGAAAATAGAACTCTTTGGTTGAAGAATACATTTTGTTTCATGTGATTGTCAATTATTTTTCCATTGTGGCGTCATTTTGAAAATTGCGTGTCTTCATTTGCCATGGATTTAACGCGTGAACATTTTCGTGCAATGATTTACTACGATTTTCGGCGTGGGCTAAATCAACAACAGTGCTTTATTCAACTCACCGCAACTTTTGGAGATGAAGCACCATCAAAAACCACTGTTTATCACTGGTACAGTGAGTTTAATCGTGGGCGGTCTATGCTCACGGATGAAAATAAAGAAGGTCGCCCAAAAACAGCTGTTGTCCCACAAAATATAGATGCTGTGCGGGAACTAATAATGCGTGATCGTCATGTTACATATCGCGAGATAGAGGCGTCCTTAGGCATAAGTATGACGAGCATACATAAGATATTACACGAACATTTGGCTGTAAAAAAATATGTTCGCGTTGGATTCCGCACAACTTGACAATCGATCAAAAACGGGCTCGTGTCGATTGGTGCAAAAAAATGATAAAAAAATACAACCGTAGTACGTCAAAAGCCGTTTATAATATCTACACAGGTGATGAATCTTGGATCTATGCATATGACCCCGAAACTAAACAACAGTCAACGGTGTGGGTGTTCCAAGATGAGCCGAAACCAACAAAAGTTACTCGTGCAAAAAGTACTTTGAAGCAAATGGTCGCCTGTTTTTTTTTTGGAATTAATGGATATGTGGCTACAGTGCCATTAGAGAATCGTAAAACGGTTAATTTTGAATGGTATACGACCATTTGTTTACCAGAAGTCTTTGAAGAAATAAGAAAGGACAACCGACAACGCAGAATCATATTACATCACGACAATGCTAGCTGTCACACCTCAGCTGAAACAACTCAGTTTTTGGAGGGTCAAAAGATCGAATTGACTGGTCATCCGCCGTACAGCCCTGATTTGGCACCTAACGATTTCTTTTTATTTCCATACGCGAAGAACAAATTACGTGGTCAACGTTTCTCGAGCCGCGAAGAGGCTGTTGATGCGTTCAAAATGCACGTTTTGGAGATACCTCAATCAGAATGGAAAAAGTTCTATGAAAATTGGTTCCAGCGTATGCAAAAGTGTGTCGATCATCGCGGCGAATATTTTGAAAAGCAATAAAACCATATTAAATGATATATGTTTGTTTCTTTTTTAAATTCCGGATACATAAATAGCAGCCCTCGTATATTCATTATACACCTGTTATTTCTATACAAAAACAATGATTAATGAGGATCATTAGTAACATGACTTCACTTATACTTATCATCATGTATGCTACAGGCAATATGAATTTAAATTTTTGCTAAATACTGTATGTGAACATGCCTGATTCGACAGTGCTGCTAAGTGATTACAGGCTATACTGACCTCCGTTCATGGAATCAATGAGTATCTTGAACGGTGGGCGTTGGTCAGAGCCCTGTAGCAGACTCTTGATCTTGGGGAAGTCGAATATCTCCTTCATATAGTCCACATAGTCCTGTACCGGATCTATCATCTCCACCACAAACTCACGGTCTTCTACCTGCAAAATAATTATATTATGTTTTTTTTTTATATAAAATAATGCCCAAAAGGCATGGACACTCGCAACATCAGAAGAGCGTTGCCGGCCTTTTAAGAGGGAATACGCTCTCTTCTTGAAGGTTTGCAGGTCGTATAGGTCCGGAAATACTGCCGGTGACAGTTCGTTCGAGAGTCTTATGCGCGGCAGAAAGCACAGTACGCAAAAAACGCACATCTCGGCGTAATTCCAAGGGGTCCAGCTTGTTTGAAACAGTAAACACTATGACAGTCAAACAGTATTACAGGGGGGAAAGTTCAGTGGGTCATCTAGTAACCAATAATTAGTAGAAATATACTGTTGCGGCGAAGCAGCTATTGAGGTGTTTTGGTAATTATTCTTTTAATACATAACACAATATGATATGAAAATTGTGTTAGTGGTTAACTGTCTGATTGTGATAAAAAGGGTGTTAGATAATGCATTTTTGTGGTTTCATGATTATTTATAGAATAAAAATAATAACTTAAAACTTAAATTTTTATTTTTTTGTGTACTCAATTACTCATCAATAATTCAGAAATAAATTTATCTAATAATCAAATACTCAACAGATTTTAATGCACCATTGTATTTAAAATTGTAACCCACCTTAAACTTCTGCACACCAACTTTGGTGATATCACATGTGATATCCGGCACAATCTTATACTGTTTGATGGTTGTGGATATATCATAGATGCAGTTAGTGGTACCGTCCGGTGCGGGACCACCGTTAGCGCAGTTAAACTTGATACCGAAGTCATTGTTGATACCGCCCGGATTGTGGGAAGCAGTCAGGATTATACCACCTGGAAATTAGCAAATTGGATCATAAAACTTAAGTACGATTACTAGAACAATACAAAAAGTATCCTGTAAAAATCTGTACTTGGCAAAACAGAAAATGACAAGTTTTTGGCAGGGAGTCAATGACCGCTACTGCCATGTTTCGCCGAGTACAGTGTAGTATAAAATATAAATGCACCATTGACTAGCATTCGTAAAACAAGGAAACTACGAGACCAGATTTATGTTGTGTGAAAGCATCAAATACATATGTTAATAGTTTTGTAAGATGTCCATCAAAATATTCAATTAAAATGTTTCAAATTCACTCTGACAGAACAGTAAGTTCTAAAGATTTTTATTGTTCTAAAAATTATATATTGTTTTCCAAACACTTTAAATAGATAAACATGATTAGTGATAAACAAATTTGATTAAAACATCATTATGTACCGGTATTTCATAACATTGTATAACATTACAGGTAAGTTATAAAAGCAAGTCATGACAAAACATTGATTTGTGGTAAGGATATTTTTTTACATAGATGATGCAAAGATAAGATATTATGATAATGGCCTTGATGAGAATTATGTCTTACAATTTATTTTGTGATCATCCATACCATTTTTATAAATGCAAAAATGTGTCTGTATATTACCTCTTCACACTAAAACCGCTAAACTAAATTTGATATGGAAATAGACCAGGAGAAAGACATAGAAAACTTTTACCCTGGAAAATTCTACAGTTCCCTCGCGATTAACAAATTTTGGTGCAACGGAGTTGCCAGCATCATCTAGTTTGATTATAAATACAACTAATAACAGTAACTGTACAATACATTAATTTAGATTTTTGTTAAAGAATAACACTTTGATAATTCTTATACATAATATTTTAAAGGTTTTAGCAAAATAATACACAGTAGAATTGTAAATATCCTAATTTTTTGTGTAAAGTAACTATTTTATTTTATGTCTTTTAGCTCTCCACTATTATGCATTTAAATCCTTACTTCCTTATTAATATTATTATAAATGTGAAAGTGTGTCTGTCTGTCTGTCCATCTGTCTGTCTGTTACCTCTTCACGCTCAAACCGCTGAACCAATTTTGCTGTTTGGCATGGAGATACTTTGAGTCCCGGGAAAGGACATAGGTCCCCGCGTGATAAACAAATTTTGGCGCATCGGAGTTGTGGGCGTCATCTAGTAAGAATTAATATTTGCATGAAAACACACAGTATCTTATCAATGCATATTTTAAAAACCTGTTTGGTTAACCGCAATGTAATGTAACAATAAAATGCTTACTTCATACTTGTAATGAACATTTTTAATTTAGTGTAGACACAGAAAGTCCTGAATATTATGAAGACAAAATTGCATTATGGACAAGGGCGGATCCAGCTTTTGTATCAGGGGGGGGTCACCATGTCGCAGACAGCTTGGCTGTGTAGTCTAGTTTGGATAGATATAGGTATACTTAATACTATAAAAGAACATAAAAACCACCTATATGACCCAGCTGGATCGATCCTTGATTATGAACAAGGGGTCTGACCACATCCATACTAATATTATAATATAGTGTGACTGTCTGTCCGTCTGTCTATTACCTCTTCACGCCTAAACCGCTGAACCAATTTGGTGAAATTTGGTATGGAGATTCTTGGAGTCCTAGAAAAGGACATAGGATACTTTTTGAGTAGTATGAAAACTTACCTAAAGTTTTATATTTTCTGATTAAATGTGACACAGCTGGAGTTGACAAAATGCCGTTTTGACCAACCATAAGCTTGGCTACCTGTTGCAGAATAAAATAAAATGAATTAAAAACCTTTACCATTCACTGTTTTGCTATATTCTACAACTTCTTACTGAACATATTATTGGAATTTAAAGAAATTAGACTATGCTGTTCCCAGAAAATTAATAATTTGGCTAGAATTAAGAGAAAATATTTAAACTTACCCCATTCCCGGCGGAAATTTTTATAATTTTATCCACGACCTCCTTGACTAGATATCTTCCATCGCCTCCTACTACCAGCGTAGAACCAACTATCGCATCTTTGTTAGCATCCAAAATGCTCTGAACAAAGTTTTCTGTGTAATTTTCTTGGAGGAAAACTTTAACTTTTTTTCTCAAACCACTGGTACCCGGTTTTTGGCCCTCGTAGGGGTTTGTATTTACTGTGACGACACCCGACATTTTATAAAGTTAAATAGTAGTTTCTAGTCGCTGCTCGAAGTTATCGCGAAGAACTAAACGTAAAAATAAATTTGATATCGCTAATCACAGTTCGTAAGGTCAAACAGCCCGGTGCAATTCCTTCTCAACTGTCAACACAATGTCAAAGAAGGTCGACATTGACATAAACTCAACGTTCCGTTTTATGGAATAAAGTAGTAACCAACTCTAATTTTTAAAATGTTTTCAACAATTACACAAAATTTAACAGAACAGTAAGTAAAATATTTATAATCAAATTTTAAAATGATAAAGTTTTTTACATATTTAAATATCACATATATTATATAAGTAAATCATGGAATAAAAAAATGCCATAACTATTTAATTTACTGTTGAAGCGTCGAATGGAACGTTGTACGCGGTAATTTTAAAAGAAATTGTGGGGAAAGCTAGGGCCGCTAGGGGAAAGGGATAAATAGGTAACTTTAAGTTAAAATACTGTATTCCGCAGCCCGCAGGACTAAATACTATATTTATTTAAAGGTTTTCTTTTAATGTTACTATTATTAATAATTATCTTTGGACACAATTATTATTTACTGTATCAGTGGCGGATTATCGTGCGAATGCCCTAAGGCCCAAGGCAGTTCACACTTCACAGTCGTGAACTGCCTTGGGCCTATTGGATTGCCTATATATTGGATTGCCTAGGGCGTCACAATTCACAACATAGTTAATATTCAAAGGCATAAACCTATGATCAGTATATATTATAGTCTATGTTCAAAGGCGTCACGGCTCACGAGACAATGTTTAAAAATTAAATTAAATTTATTGATGTGTAGATAACACGTGACGATCTGACGACAGGCAAAATTTTATAAAAAAACTTCAGCTGCAATGTATTTTTCTGTAATATAACGCCAGCCTTATCTTTCAATTGTCAATACATTAATCCTTCGATCGCGGATTCTTGGAAATCTATTGTTATTATATTGTTATCGCGGTTACCGGTGTCCTTATGGGGGTTGATAGGTTAATAAACAAGCGACATAAATGTGGTAGAGTAAGTAGCTACCTACGCTATTTAAACTTTAAAGTCTCTTTTACACGAGACTCGAGAGTTTTTGAGGTAACAAAAATCAAAAGAACTGTAAATACCAGCTGATTCAATATGGTTGTATCACTTGTAAATAAAATTCACAACGTTCGAGAAATAATTATAAAAAAAGATGGGTTGCACTCCGGGAGTGCCGGCAGAAGTGAAAACTTGATTATTAACGTTGTGCATTATTTTTTTAACCCATATTTTTATGAAAATCGATTTAAAAAAAAATAAAAAGAAACGATCGTTTTAATTAATTAATCGAAACCCTTACAATCGATTTAAAAATATTGACAATCGAAAAAAAAAGCTGCTGTCAGACAGACTGTCAGACACTTCTCGCGACAGTTGTCTTGCAGGTGGAAACACGGCCTTAATCAGCGCGTCTGCTAAAGAACTCATTTCCCCGACTGTACATTTCTGCTAAACAACTCATTTCCCCGACTGTACATTTCTGCGTAGCACAATTATCCCCGACTGTACATTTCTGCTAAACAACTCATTTCCCTGACTATACATTTCTGCTTAGCACAATTTTCCCCGACTGTACATTTCTGCTAAACAAATCATTTCCCCGACTGTACATTTCGTTCGAGTTCGAGTTCGAGCTCAACACAAAACACTACTCTCCAACCGTCTTACGCGTTTTGTATGGTTTTTCGATCAACACGAAAATCTGACGCGAGTTTCACAGTTTTTACCCATCCCACAAAAGTGCTCAACGCCGCTAAAGAAGTTTTCACTTCAAAAATAATAAGCTAAAAACTAAAAAGCTAGTAGGCTCCCCGAAATCCGAATAGTTAGTCTGGCTCTGTCTGTTTGGATGTCGGTCTCGGACCTTGGTGGATTTGCGTAATAACTAATACGTTTAAAAAATTCAGTGAGTTTCTATCCGGTGAAGGCGTAGGACGTGTCGTTCGTTCGGACTTTTACCGCTAACTAATAATTTATGCCGAACTAATACGTAAGTATTTAAATATCTATTACCATTACTGTTATTAATTATTATGTATGAATAATCTAGAATCTAGATTCTAGGTAGTTTTATTTTATTCGTTCATATATATATTTTTTTATTAATTGTATGTAGGTGGGTACATTTTGAAAATAATAATGTTTTTATCTGAAATAAACATTTATTTGTTTATATATTTAATGGTTTTTGACAGTCGTGCTTAAAAGAGCCACTATATTTTTATGTGGTGGTGGTTAGGCTAGGTTAGGACAATATAACCCCTTCTTAAAGTTGCATTCACATCAATAAATTAACCAAAGAACAACCGGTCTAATTTGTAAAATTTTCCTGTCTCGGCCTGTTTGTTGCTAAACTCCTCCAAAATGGCTGGATTGATTTAAATATCAAATTTATGTGCCTACTTTGTAGGACTGAGAATCGTCAAATAACTATTTACCTACAAGTGTCTAAAGTACGTACCTAACTATTTTTTAAGAGGCTACGCTGTGTCTCTGCTGGGTAAGGCTTATACCTAGGTAGGTAGGTATATGGCGAAAAAACATTTGCCTGGTTGCAGCTTGCAGCCTGATTCATGATTATGAACATAATATAATATTTTGATGACAAATTCAAGCTCAACGCAACTTATTTTACATGGTTGATGGTAATTAATTCGTATAAAGTATAAAGTAACTTAATTAATTCGTATAAATTCATCTTATAGTTAACGACTTTGCTAATTTTAGCCACAAACATTATTTTTCTATAAGATTCTAGGTACGTTATTCTTTTAAAATATTACCTATATTGTTTTATGTAGATAATAATTTTAACTTTCTATGAATTAGAAATCTATACAAACTCTTTTACTTTATTTAATCATAGAAAACCAATAATAATGGGTAAGTATTTAATATTTAAAATCATAGACCACAACCAAGTTATTGACATCCCTGGACCCTGGGTTAAAAAAAGGTGTGGCACTCGGGTACTGCGGCTGCCGCGGTAAAGCTATTGCATAATGCATAGCATTTTTTATCAACTTATGCAATTATAATTCGCATACGTCTAGTCGCACGCACACACCGTGCCGAAGTCTGACGAACTGAAAAAATCGGCCAAGTACGAGTTATACTCGCGCACGAAGGGTTCCGTACCACTACATAGCAAAAATAGGCTAAAAATTGAATTTTTTGTATGGAAGCCCCCCTTAATTATTTAATTTATTTAAATTTTATTATTAATTATTAAAGTACAAATACAATGAAGTATTTTGTGAACTAATTAAGAGCGAAAAATAGCAAAAAAATCACGTTTGTTGTATGGGAGCCCCCCTTAAATATTTAATTTATTTTGTTTTTAGTATTTGTTGTTATAGCGGCAGCAGATATACACAATCTGTGAAAATTTCAGAAGTCTAGCTATTGCGGTTCTTGAGTCACAGCCTGATGACAGACAGACGGACAGACGGGCAGACGGACAGACATCGAAGTCTTAGTAATAGGGTCCCGTTTTTACCCTTTGGGTACGGAACCCTAAAAACTGAAAAAGACGATACACGGCAACGCCGTACCGCTGTGCCGGTTGGAATGGGGGGGTGTTAGGTTTATTTTCGTTACGGAATTTATTGATTTGGTCGCCGCACTCAAAGCCCGCGATAAAAGCTATGTATGTATGTAAATGCGGCAGTGTGTCTGTCTGTCTGTCTGTCCGTTACCTCTTCACGCCCAAATTACTGAACCGATTTTGCTGGTTATGAAGATACTTTGAGCCCCGGGAAAGGACATACCTAGGATACTTTTAATATAAAATGTGGCTGCCATTGTTATCGACCCTAGGAACGGTCCCCATTCATATAGACTTCTAATGTCGGGGCGCGTAGACTTATACTTATAGTTACTACTTAAGAGGCCGGGGTACCCTCGAAATTCTCATACATACGTAATACCAAAATCATTTTCTCATACGAAAATATTTAACATGTTTGAGTTATTTTTCACCTTAAAATAGTAATTACCTAGGTTCCTGTACAAAAATATACTTGAAAATATATAAACTCTAAATAATATTTTTTAGTATTTAAATATACTAAAAAATATGATACGATGACCTCATATTCCTCTCCTATAAAATTCGATATCCTAAACCCAAGCCTCGTATTATAATGCAACGCAACTATAATTTAATTGACACTGCCAAATTTCTTGAGGATCTTGGAGCTATTGATTGGGATGTGGTATATAATGCACCCACTGTGGACGAGAAGATGGATAGCTTCAACTACCTCTTAATGCAGATTTTTGATTCACATGCTCCTCTACGTCCTGTGAAGTTAAAACATCTCCCTGCACCGTGGATATCAGATGAGATTAAGGACCTTATGGCCAAAAGAAATGCTGCCAAAGCTAAATTTAAAAATAACCCTACTGATCAGAATCGTGACAAATACAAAGAGCTCCGTAACAGATGCAGCCGCTTGTGCAGGGATGCACAGCGTCGCCATATCCACTCATCTGTTACTAATGGTGATCCAGCGAAAGTATGGTCATTTCTCAACTCCCTGGGTATCGGAAAAGCGAAGTCCTCTCCCTCACCTAACCTTGACCTTGATGACCTTAATCGTCATCTCACTTCTGCCTGTCCTATACCAGCCTCTGTCAAACAGCAGTCCCTAAATGCCATTTTACATTCTCCTACACCTGACCCTCCGCTTTCTCCTTTCGCTTTTAAATCTGTTACTATCCAGGAAGTTGAGAAATCCATATCAAGCATTAAATCGAACGCTGAGGGTGTTGATGGTATAAGCCGAAAAATGATTATTCTCAGTTCACCCGTTGTACTCCCCGTCCTCTGTCATATTTTTAATTTCTCCCTCAGTTCCAGCACATTTCCTAGCTGCTGGCGCAAAGCTGCAGTTCTTCCCATTCCCAAAATCAAATGTCCTACCTGTACCTTACCCTCTGACTTCCGACCCATTTCCATTCTCCCATTCCTATCGAAGGTACTTGAGCGCCTTGTTTACCAGCAATTAAATACATTCATTAATTACAATAGTTTGCTTAGTCCTTTCCAATCTGGCTTTCGTTCGGGGCATAGTACTGTGACTGCTTTAATCAAGGTGACCGATAACATACGCTTTGCCATGTCTAACCAGCAACTTACTGTTCTAGCATTGCTGGATTTCAGTAATGCTTGTAATACCGTTGACTACGACATCCTCATTGCTATGCTAGGTGCGCTTAAATTCTCTGATCCTGTGATGGAGTGGTTTCGTAGCTATCTTGTTGGTAGACAGCAATGTATACGTATTAATGATAAAATTTCTGGATACTGTGATATACCAGCTGGCGTTCCTCAGGGTGGTGTCCTATCCCCTCTCCTTTTTTCCCTATTTATCAATTTCCTCACCCCGCTCCTCACCTGCTTCTTCCACCTCTATGCAGACGACCTTCAAATCTATACCCACGCACCTGCTAACGATTTAAAATCTGCAATTACGGCTATCAATACGAATCTTGCTACCATACTTCGTTGGAGCCAGGGTCATGGCCTGATAGTCAATCCCAAAAAGACTCAAATTATTGTTATTGGTAGTACGAAACAAATAAACCGGCCTAATTACGATACTCTGCCTAGTATTACCTTTAACAATGTAGCTTTACCTTGTAGCAATGTGGCGAAAAACCTGGGTGTATACTTCGACTCAACTCTAAAATGGTCTCATCACATCTCTGAAGTCAGTCGAAAGATTTTTGCGGCGGTGGGCTCATTGAATCGCTGGAAAAATTTACTCCCTGTAAAGACTAAAACCGAGCTTGCGCAGACTTTACTTCTACCTATCCTCGACTATGCAGATGTTTGTTTAATAGATCTCAGCGAAGAACAACTCAACAAGCTAGAAAAATTACAAAACATCTGCATCAGATTCGTGTATGGACTGCGCAAGTTCGACCATGTCTCTGAATTTCGCCAGAAACTCGGGTGGCTGCCCATCAGACTCCGCCGGGAGGAGCATGTCCTGATCCTATTATATAAAATCCTACATGACCCCCGCTCTCCCCCCTACCTTAAGGATCGCTTTCAGTATCGTAGTGCAGACCAAAATAAGCGTGTGTTACGTTCTGTTTATATTAATAAACTATTAGTACCTTTTACTAAGTCGGGATACTTTGCGAATTCTTTTACTGTGAAGGCCACTCACTTGTGGAATGAACTACCATTCGTGATTCGCGAGTCGCAGTCACTAGCTTCTTTTAAATCGAAGTTACATATCCATCTGAGGAGTAAAGTCTCTTACTAAAACTGCGTGTCTAACTTAATAATATTTATCTTTATTCATATGTAATATGTTATATTACATGTACCTAGGTCTATTAGTATATATTTATTTTTCGCTCAGTTTAGTATCCAATTGTGAACTTTAATACTACTCTTATTTAATATTTATTATCATTTTTATTATTATTTTAGTTTTATTTTAGTCACTAAGCTGTTATTCTTTACCCCGTATACTATTTTTAGATTAAATTTTCCTCTTCCGCAGGGTTGCCTGGAAGAGATCGCTCATAGCGATAAGGTCGCCCTTGCCCACATTTATGTTTTGTTAAGTTTTTAGTTAAGTTACATTATTGTAATTTATATGACTGTAATGTGAGCAATAAAGTATCTATTTATCTATCTATCTATTTTGTAGTAAATTTACTATTTATTTATTTATTTTTTAGTGTTTTACTCTATTTTTTAGTGTTTAAATATTTAGTAGTAAATTTACTAAAAAAATTTATACACAAAAAAATTTTTTTTAGTGTTTAAATATTTTGAAGTAAATTTTTGTGCAGGAACCTAGGTAATTACTATTTTAAGCTGAAAAATAACTCAAACATGTTATATATTTTCGTATGAGAAAATGAATTTGGTATTACGTATGTATGAGAATTTCGAGGGTACCCGGCCATTTAATCCCATCAAGCCCCGGGCAAGGACACCGGTGACCGCGACAACAATAGATTTCCAAGAATCCGCGATCGAAGGATTTTAAGTGTTATATTAAGTAGAAATGTCGAAAAGCGACAAAAAGGAATGAATCTAAAATTATTCTAAGACCTAGTCAAGTCAAGAGGTATGTAGTGGTTTGTCACCCACTTGAATTTTATTACAAATCAAGTTGTGAATAATCAAGGAATTACGTAGGTTTCTAATAATTTAATTTGAAGCTTACAAATATTTAATAAAAAATTAAAAATAATACATCTAACATCTGAAAATATTATATTCTGTCTTTAACTTCCCCAGATTATTGTACCTATACAAACGTAAAGATGCAAAGTTGTTGCAATCTCTAACAGCAACATTGTATGTTATAAAAAAATCCCCAAAATCTAGATATTTACAAGCACGATAATAATTATTATTGCATAATATGCGATTTAATAATTAAATGGGTAAAATCTTAGGTGAACAGCAAGGAACATTGAACCCGCTATCATTCTCAGTTATAAGATCAGCCGCAGAGTGAAAGTTTTGAGGTTATCGAACTTATTTATGTTTTGTCCGAGAAAATTGCATAAGTGGAACGAACCATGTTTAAACATACAATTAATTTTTTTATCTTTTATTGCCAAAAGCTTCTTGCATCACATAAGTGGCAAAGACTTTTTTGGTACCTACTATACCAAAAATGGAAAAGATAAATCCTTATCTTGTGCTGTTGGCATCAACGTAGTGATGGCATAAACATAATGCTTAATTTTTTACATCTTTGTAAAATATATCCATAATATATAAAAAGTTCTGAAAAAAAACTCACATGATGCATTTTGACTTCTAGATGCCAAAAATAGCATAACACGAAAAACCCCACAATAGCACATTGTCCGATTATTCGGTGGGGGCGTCGATATTATTATTATTTTAGTAGGAAGGCAGTAAAAACCAAGCTTTTAGAGCTTAAAATATGGCTTATTAAACGTCTAACTCTAAGATTACCCCATTGACGTTGCAGGTTATACCTACATGTAAGTTCATGAATATCATGAATCATGAATCATGATCCATGATCTTAAAGTCTCAACGTTGGTTGATGAAATTTGATTTATATTTGGGTTAAGCCATAGATCATTTAAGTTATTACATATTTTGATTTTTGACAAAAATAATAACTTAAAATATGACCTATGGCTTAACCCAATTGAATTTTTTTCGTCAATATTTTGACTTAACGGAGTTTAATGAAATTTTTAGGAAAAGTAACACGAATTGCACCCCTACGAAGATACGGCGGTTTCATGCAGACTCGTTATGACGTAAACGTTACGAGTCCAACGTAACTGTAGGAAGTATTTCATTGTCAGTCACGCACTCGTGGTTTTACGTAAACCACTCATTGAGGACCTTTCTTTTGCTCTTATGCACTTTTTACTAAGATAATATTATTGTTACCTAATTTCTTTTTATCTTTTTGAGAAGAGTTACCTAATATCTATGTAGTTATAGTTTTACGTAAACTAGGGAAGTTACAAAATATGCACGTTGAACAATGAACGGAAAATCAGTAAAAAATTAGTTTTTTAAATGTAAAAATTAATGATGGACTCATGTGGCCTAGCTACGCCACTGCCCACTGCCCAAAAAAAGTTGTCAAAAATGACAGTTACATTCAAATCTCAGAATACAGAACTTCAAATATATTTCTCTCATTGCAGGAAATTGCACATAATATTTTGACTAAATATTCATAATTATTTTGATTTTAATCCGTTAATATTTCATTCAGTTATTATATTAATTAATTCCACGTTTAATTCAGAACATAGGATATAGTGACTCTATAAATATTTCTTTTTTTTTTGCAGATTGAATCAAAATGTCGTTTCTCAAACAGGCGGGAAAATGCCTGCGTATGTTCCTGGATATGGTCATAGACTTCTTCTTCTCCTTGTATTGGGAGTGCCACAAGGACGTTGTGCCAGACCTCGATAAGGACCAAGTTTTGCTATCTGAGAGTGCTACATCCTTGGCTAACAAGATAAAACGGCGAGAACTGAAATCCGAGGATGTTGTGCGGGCTTACATTGATAGACTAAAAGAAGTGAGTATTAATTATTTTTATTATTAATTTGATTTGGTCCACTACTAGTGTAAAACTAAATACATAATTTTTAGTACTAACAGCTTTTAGGCCCCCCTGTGCTCAGTGGTGGCCCTAGGGGGCGGCGAACAGGGCAATCGCCCGGGCTTTGCTTTTGCAGGGGCCTCGTAAGGTATTTTTTCGTAAGACAAAGGGCCTCGCGAAGACCTGCCGCCCGGGGCCTCGCAAAGACCTTTCGCCCAGGGCCTCGCAATGGGGAAGGTCGCCACTGCTTGTGCTAATTCAGTGTCAAGTGTCAAAATGCCATACCTACTAAGCGAAGAACGAAAGAAACAGACAGGCCTAGTAGTCGTTTTTAGGGGGTAGACGGTAAAAAGGAGATAACCAAGCAGAGACGATCGAGTGATAACACTCTTACATAAGGGCTCCTTCAGAAGGCACTTTAAATTTACATACCACTTGAATTGGCTGATGTCGTCAAAGAAACAGGCGTCCGATCAAATAATATTATGTTTTGCGAAAGTTATCGGTATCACTACTTTACTTTTTTTTATTTAGGTACTATTTTATGTTTTTTTTTTTCAGGTAAACCCAGTACTTAACGCCATAGCAGCAGATAGGTACATAGAAGCATTAGATGAAGCACGAGAGCTCGACAAAAGAATCGAGGATGGAACTGAAGATCTAAACAAACCATTCTTAGGTATGTTATTGCCAATTGGATATCCAATATGTTACTAATGGCAGTTCAGTCATTGACCTATCGCTACTGCCTACTTGCCACTTTCACACACAGACGATTGATCGAATATTATTTCCACAGGCAACTATGCAATAGGTCGAGTATATATAAGCATTACTTGACTAAGCAAAGGGCTAAAGTTTCTATAATAAGTACTTATTACATAATAATTTTGGAAGTGATGCCAAATGTGTTTCTTTTCTTGGCTTTTACCAGCTGCCATCTGTGGCGAGATATACTAAAGAGCTGACAATTAACCATTGTCCATTTCTTAGGCATGTGAAATTCAGTGACTTATTTCTTGTATACCAGGTGTACCTTTCACAACCAAGGAGAGTCAGGCCATAAAGGGGATGCCTCTCACCATGGGACTCTGGTGCCGTCGCAACAAGAAGGCTGAGGAGGACAGCGAGGCCGTCATCAGGCTAAAGAACGCAGGAGCCATACCCTTGGCCAGCACCAATCTACCTGAGCTGCTTATTTGGTGAGATTGTTTTCTGAGACAACGTAGGAGCATCTTGAGATCCAATGGTAAATCCAGTTGTCTACCAAATAACGTTATTTGGTTGAGTCATGTCAAGTCATTGGTAGTCGAAGGGCTAGGCTAAGGGGCACTGGGTAGGGCACGTCTCCCGTATGCACCCGGAGTCCTGGACAGGTGGGCGCATCTAGTTTCGAAGTGGCTACCGACTGGTCGGCGTAATAGGTGGCGCGACAAACTGGATGCGTTCGACAAAGAGTGGCCAGTAACAGCAGAAGATCGCGAATTGTGGAAAAAAAGATGTGAGGCCTTTGCCCAGCAGTGGGACAGTCAACATAACACGACTAAAGAACGTAGATAGTCCAGAATCCAGATGGACTACGTTCAAACAGGTTCTACGGTCTTTAATCGTGTTATGTTGGGCAGATGCCCATGAATTAATTTCTAGATATAGTACTTTAACAAATTCATATGCATATTCGTTATAAGACCTAGTACCAAACATGTTTGTTTTAGTATTTATTAGTGACATACTATTTGACAAGGTAGGTAATGCATCAATCACTAGACTCATCGTATGTAAAAAGGAAAAACTGTAGAAACCGGTTTTCAAGTCCATTATGTATGTAATTATTTAACCTTGACCGCATCTAAACTCGCAGACTATTTTAATAATATTGTAATGTCGTTTGTTTGTCCAACTGCCTTTTGTTATTCATGACTTAATTCTCACAACATAATATTTTAACAATGGGAATTTTAGAAATTAGCTGCCTATCAGCTAATATTGTTTACTACGAATGTACTTACTATTTTTTTAAAGACTCTGTCAGATAACGCGATTATGGGTTGTATCAGCTCAGGTCAGACTTACCATCAGGCGATTTGTATGCTTGATTGTCCTGGTTCATAAACGAAAATGCTAGTATTTATGATCTATTTACTATTTTTTTTTCTTCTTTAGTATCTCTATCGATACCGTTACCATTAAACTTCGTGACTTGACGAAAAAATTAAGATAAAATAAAATTGTAAACAGTTATGCGAGATACAAGACGGTAAAAGTATTTTGTCTGGCACGTAAAGTTATCTTGATGAACACGTCGTGTCTCAGAAAACAATGCTACAGTCTGTTGTAAGATTCTTTTGATCATATTATGCAATAATTAGTACCTACTTACCTACGTGATTTTTGCTAATGATAGCATGTAGCAAAAATTAAGTAGGCAAGTAGCGCATATTATTACTTATGGTCAGCAAAATATTTATGCGCTATTTGTGAATATTTTAAGGCCACAATAATTTATACTTTAAAATATGTAGCATTTAAAGTTTCCTTTTTAATCTTGATTTATTAAACTGCCAAGTGCCAGGGCCCAGGGGCCATCCAAGGCAAGGCATAACTTTAAGACGGCCCTTGGATAGGAGCCGCAGCAAACTGGCAAACCACCAACAATATTAGATACAATATAATAGCTGTAAGCACAAATTTTGGACTTATTATTTTTCTATAATGTCAGGTCGGAGACGCGTAACCCTGTGTACGGCATGTGCAACAACCCCCATCACACAGGCCGCTCGCCCGGGGGCTCCAGCGGCGCTGAGGCCGCGCTCACCGCTAGCTACGCCACTGCTATCAGCTTGTGTGAGTAGCGCAAAGTTTTTTTTCAATTTTTTTATTGCACCAATGGCAATGATTTTACAAATTGGCCAAAAAGAAAAACGTTTATTTAAAAAATATAAAAAGTTTTTTAAATTGTTTTATTTAGGTTCGGACATAGGCGGGTCAACACGAATGCCTGCGTTCTATTGCGGCATGTTTGGTCACCATCCGACTGCTGGGACTACCAATACCAAAGGTACTTGAGGGATTTCAATTTTCATAGACCATTTTGATTAACTTTTGAATAAAATACAGCTTAGGGTCTACTTTCTTCTGTACTTCGATCTAAATGTCATTAAAGGACATCGTGTCGATTCTATTTTATGCTCTAGCAATAACTTAGGGTGCAAGTATTTTCCTTTATGGATTGGTGCAACTGGGTGCAGTAACAATAAGGTTGCAGGACTGGCAAAATGCCACGGGCTAATGACCCAAAAGGGCCCTGTACCTGTTTTATTATTAACGTGAAGACTTTTATGTGATCATCAAAAGAATTTGCCATAGGCCCCCAATGGTATAGTTACGCCACTGACTAAGCCCGAAGCTTCAATTAACTAAAGCAATCTTTCACTGAAAATTTACAATTCTTACTCATTAATCATCCATTCTAGGATCATTCTACCGTAACGGCGACGAGGATTCCATGTTTTGTCTGGGCTTCATATCCAAGAGCGTGGAAGACCTGGCGCCTCTCACTAAGGTCATTGCTGGAGACAAGGCTAATTTACTCAAATTGGACAGAAATGTTGATATGAAGGTAAAAATCTTACCCCTTACTTTATTACCACCGTAGCCCCTTAAATGAAATATTTTCTCAGTATGTAATGGTTTCACAGACCGTCTGCCTCTATTTTCTCGCTCATTGGAATAATCGCATGATAGACAAAGCACCCTTAATAAGCTGCGTGAACATCTTTGTTAGTAAGGGGAAAGCGAATAAAAATAGTTAAGTCATATTTTTTTTATTTTCTTCAGGATATTAAGTTCTACTATTTGGAAGAAGGGAATGATTGTCTAATAAGCCCGCTGCGTTCCGATGTAAAGAAGGTCATGCACAAGTGAGTATACATATAATAATATCAATACGTTGGTTTGTTTGTTTCAACGATTAGCGATTAACAAATCGCAAAATCTACTAGTTCGAATTGAAAACTTCTCTTTAAATATTGAATAGTCCATTTATCGAGGAATCTGAATAAATATCTACCTAAATAGTAATAATATTTAAATTAATTTCGTCAGGGTGATAAAAAAGATCAACGAGGAGCATAAAACAGTGGCGGAGCCGTACACTCACGACGCCCTGGGCTCCATATACAAGCTGTGGTCGTACTGGATGGGCCGCGAACCGGGTGACTACGCCGCCATGTTGACGGACGGACAAGAACAGCTCAATGGTTTTGCGGAGCTTGGGAGAAAGGTAGATGTTTACTATTACGTAGTACAACTCTACGTACTACTGTAAGTAACGAGTTTATTCCTTAAGTCCCTCTGCACGTAAAACTATGAAGGATAGAAATGATTGTAACCATGATTGTGATTACATCGATCGGGCAATCATTGCCACTAATTTGCAATTAATTTGTATAAGTAAAATGAAAATTATTTTATTCCGAAATCGGTTAAAAATTGACACTTTTGTCATGTGAAGAGGCCGCATTTCAAAAAATTGTTTCGAAATAAAATTATTTTTACTCAATGCCATAATTTTAATACAACGTATTTATTTTCAGTTGGTCGGCATTAGCAAACATTGCCTGTTCGTTATTATGCGGGTATTGGAGATGAGACTGATGCCTAAGACCGACAAAGAGTGGGCAGAAAAGACTACCAAGGAGCTGAAAGACGATATCATTGTACGTATAATTTGTAAAGCTCTGTCTACTAGACTTATAGAGTATAATAATAATAATATTTTTTTATATTTTCAGAACAAATTGGGTGACAACGGAGTGCTAATACTGCCGAGTGCCCCACACCCGGCGCCCTACCACTACTCGTTCTATCTGCGCCCCTACAACTTCGCCTACTTCGCCCTCGTCAACACGCTTAAGTGCCCCGCCACGCAGGTTAGATACGCCACTGACTCGAATAAACTGGTGTTTCAAGTATTATACTTACTAGAAAAAGATAAGCAGATCTTGTAAAGTTGTTCGTTGTTTATTTTTTTAAGGGCAGATGATTGTTTGAGATTATTACAACTAACCTATTCGATTTTCAAGTTTCGGAACAAGTTTTTTTTTAAATTTACTTTCAACTTCTTTGTTTCAACTTCAAGTTTCTTGAATTTTCAGGTACCACTGGGAAAGAACTCGCAGGGACTTCCATTGGGCGTCCAAATCATGGCAGCCCCCTATAACGACGCCCTATGCCTCACCGTAGCCAAATATCTGGAGAAAGAATTTGGAGGTGCCGTCATGGCATGCAAAGCTAAATAAGTTTTAAATAATATTGTTAAGATGTTGTTAGTTGTTATTGCCTTTGCATAAAAAAGTAATGCATGGTTGATGTATGAAATAAATTTTTTATAATTTTTTTTTTATTGTTTTATTTTGTAACTACGAGTATACGCAGCATGCAGCATGCTAAAGCCACGTTTCATCCAGAATGTCGCACCAGTTACTGCATCAATGTTAGTAGTTTTAGCTTAAATTTATTTAGAAAAATCAGTCTAATGCATGGGATGTGTTCTTTCTATAATACAAAATACAATGACTTATTGCTTTTAAATTAAAACCTTTAAAATTAGTTTAAAATTATAATATACTATCAGGTTTAGTTTAGTTTAGTAAGTATTTCTTTCTTTTTCTTCTTTTTTGGCAACTTGACACAAACGATGTGTATGTTGTGCCACAGACAAGGTAAAAAGGTAAGGAATATGGCGGGAAAACCATATACCTCCTATTATAATTTTCATCATCGTTTTCATGTATCGTCAGGTCTAAAGTCTAGTCAAAGTCTAAGTAAAAGTCAATACAGTCACAGGAGTCAAGTCGGTCGATTCAGTAAAGTGGTAGACGCTTTACTGAAACTTTCGATGGAGTTTTGGAGGGAACACAAAATAGCACGTTTCTGGATATTACATCACTTTCCTACACTTGTGCATGAACACGAATATCTAATGGTTAATATTCTACCAATATTACACATTAAAAACCCAGCTAACACAATTTTAGGAAAATAATACAAAAACACAACAGCACTCTTTCACATGCCCGCCAAAACTCCAGTAAGTATTTATTTGCTTTTGGAAGACCGTCAGATTGGAGTTTTGCCGGGAATGTGAAAGAGTGATGTTGTGTTTTTGTATTATTCTCCTAAAATTGTGTTATCTGGGTTTTTAATGTGTAATATTGGTAGGATATTAACCATTAGATATTCTTTAACGTGCACAAGTGTAGAAAAGTGATGTAATATCCAGAAACGTGCTCTTTTGTGTTCCCTCCAAAACTCCATTGAAAGTTTCAGTAAAGCGTCTACGACTTTACTGAATCGACCGACTTGACTTCTTGACTGTATTGACTTTATACTTAGACATTGAATAGACTTTAGACCTGACTGACCTGACGGTTGTTTTCCCGCCATTTGATTTATTGTCCGCCGATTGTTTACTCGACATTGGCCATGGTTCTATAGCCGAAGTGCCATTATAAGAAAAAAAAAGACCGTCAGAATTGACATCTGTCAATAGATTACACCTGCCCAGGGTTGCCAACCGTACGAGGTTCCTCGTACAAATACGAGATTTGTGGTCTTCCGTACGAGGTACGAGGACACTGTCAGCCTCGTACAATTTTGTACGAGATTTTGACGTTAGGGAAGGATACTATAATAATATTTTGCATAACCATTATTAGTAATAGGTAATGCCAATTGCCATCTATCAAAACTTGTAAATTAGGAACACACCAATTTAAGTTTAGACTGAACGTATCCTTAACGCGCAATGAAACGCTCCGTGTCCTGACATCATATTATTTGAATTTTAAATATAGGCTCAGGCAAAATGAAATGGATCGATTTGTGATTAAATATTTTATTTTAATATCTACAAATGATGTTTTATTTAGTAGATAACTTGAAACAGTACATTTCATTGTTTAAAATGTCCTAAATTAAAATCATTTCGGTTTTTCAACTTTTTATTGAATGTACGAGGTTTGAAAACCAAAATACGCGATTTTGAGCAGCTCGTGTACGAGGAAAAAAATTCTAAGGTTGGCAACCCTGCACGTGCCAGTTGTCACTTGTCACTTGTCCTTCGCTGATCGCTCCCAAGTCCAAAAGTCAACAAACTTATTTTGTTACTTTACGAATTTGTAAATTCGCTTATTTTACGAATACTTATTAATAAAGTACGTGCTTTTATTACTAGACTTAACAGGTATTCACTATTTTATGTTTCTTATAACAATACTTATAATACTGTAATAGGTTAAGTTAGTAATGAAAGTAGCGGTATGACTTGGGTATGACTATTAAAATTAGAAAGGCAATAAATAGGCTTTGCTTTCATCAAATAACGTACCTAATGGAATACAACTCAGCAATACTATATTATCTCGGTCAAGTCAATTAAAAAGTGACTTCTGTATGAATAATTTAGTTGAATATTTTAGTTTTATGACATTGTATTATCATTGGGGCCTAGAAAATTTTCTAGTGAAGTAAGGTAAAGTTCTGATTCATTCGTTAGTGGATATTTCCTATATTAATTACATCATAAGAACTTAGTTTAATGATTATAGTGATTATTACTGTAGCTATTTAGTAATTAGTATAAAAGTTACCTTAACTATCTTATTTTTGTGTTCTCAGGATATTTTAAAACCTAAAATAATTAAAAATACTTTATATTCTTAAAAAGTATGGCCACCGAAAAGGTTAAAAAGCCTAAAAGAGAAAAGTCCAAGGTATAGATTATTATTTGTTTAAAGCATGCTCTCTATTTAGCATCTTAGCTTTGATAATAATTTTGTATACATTTAAAAATATTTTTTCTGCATGTAGTAAACAATTATTAATATTATAAACCATGAAATAATAGTTTATATTGAAATAACAATTACAGCTGCAATCAGAAACATTTAATACTTGTAGAGTTACTTATAGTTGGTCAAGAAAGTGAAGAAATTAAAAAGTGGCAACATCGTAGTGTCATCCCTTTCAGACCTATCTAAGAAAAAAGGGATGACACTAAGATGTTGCCACTTTTTAATTTCTTCACTTTCTTGACAGACTATAGTAAATAAAATTATATTAAAAGTTAATTATTTTTTGCTGACTTAATCTTACGATAAGGCCTTTAAAATTTAAATAAAGAAAAAATAAAAAAAAAGTTAACTATTTTTTCTGAGTGTTGCTGTTTCTACAAAACTACTTCTTACAAGGGCAAATGGAATTATACATATAAATCAAATGGCACATAATTTTTGAGAAAACTAAAATTGCATGTATTTTATACAAAACTAATATTGTAACACCTCTATTAATCCTTTGATCGGAGATTCTCGGAATTGCCATTGTATTCTATTGTTGTCATGATCACTGGTGCTCGTACGGGGCGTGACGGGTTAATCCTTAGATCGTGGAAAAACAAGACACAATAGCCTTTCTATTGTTGTCGTGGTGGCATGCGAACGCTTGGGGCTCGAAGAATTAAATAAAAATTGTATCTTAATTTACAAAAACTTATATTACAGCACCGAGAAAATAAATCAAGCAGGATTTGTAAAGGCGTAATGATGAATATCTTGAGAAATTTATACTTGATTCTACGAGTTTTTGTTGAAAAACTTATTGACTATGGATTTTCCTTGTATTGGGATGGCGAAAACAAACGCTTACCGGACCTGTCGAAGAGGCATGAGATACTAAAAGGGAGTGCCGTATCTCTGGCAGCCAAGATACGAAACAAGGAGCTTAAATCTGAGGATTTAGTGCGGACATGCATTGAGAGGATAAAAGAGGTTTGTAATAATAATTGCAATCATCTGAAAAAAATTGCTTTTATTTATTTATTACAAAATCTTACATCTAATTACAATTTTATATATAGATATGCCTAAATACGCTTGTCGAGTTTGTCTAACCATAATAGTTATGTGTATTAAATTGTGTATTAAAGAATTTTAATTTGAATAAATCATATGATATTTAAAATTAAATAAAGTAAAAGAGAATGGTACTAAAATTCTTATTATCAAAAGCTATATAAATATTATTTGTCAATAGTTGTATTATTATATTTTGAGATAACTCTAAAATTTGCTTCAAGTGTAACTTGCTTCAATAATATATTATTAAATACATATGTAGTATAGAATACATTACACATTGTTTTAATGGTAATTCAGATAATCTTTGACCCATTATAGTTTATATTGTAAACTGGATGTTGCGATTGTTACGCCTAAATTAGTTTATTTTTCTCGCTACCTTAATAACCAACTTACAAGATAAAAAAGCAATAGGTTGCACAATTGAAAACATACATTTTCGCCGCGCGGCAGAAAGAGGACGAAGATGATATTACTTCCTCTCCTATGCCGCGCCGCTGGTCTTATCTTTATCTTTTTATATCTTTTATATAATAATATCTGTGTCATGACTCGAGCTTAATTTTTTTTTCGCAAAAAAATGCACAACGCCGCCAAATAACATAAATGATAATTTAAAATATTAATTTATTAAAATTTATTACAGGTGAATCCAATAATAAACGCAGTAACTGACGAAAGATATGAGCTCGCTATCAAAGAAGCCAAGGAGATAGATGAGAGCATAGAAAAAGGTCTTTCCGATGAATATTTTAAAGAAAAACCATTCTTAGGTAAGTATTGAAACAACTTATTTAAAGTGAGTTAGTGCTTCGTTTTGTAGAAGACTTTTCTATAAACATCAAATATGAATAATATGTATTTTAAAATGTATGTGGCAGGCATATTACATATTATATAGAATTTGACCAACTTTTTACATGCCCAATTACTGACCCAAGGATAATCTTACTTGTCAGACCGTGATTATATCCAGTAATGTCCTAACCAAACTTAGAAACAACACATTTAATTGTTCAGAAAAAGCTCCAAATCACTAGCTAGTAATGAATAAAATAAATAAGACGTTATTTCGCAGGTGTACCATTCACAACAAAGGAGAGCATAGCGGTGTCCGGGCTACACAACACGCTCGCGACGCTAGCACGCAAGGACACGCGCGCGCCCGCTGATGCGGCGTGCGTGCGGTATCTGCGTGCGGCCGGCGCCATACCGCTCGCTGTTACTAACGTGCCGGAGATTAATAAGTGGTGAGTGGAATGTTTGTTTGTATATAAAGAGAGTATATTAGTATCCGGGTTATACAACACGCTCGCACGCAAGGACACGCGCGCGCCCGCTGACGCGGCGTGCGTGCGGTATCTGCGAGCGGCCGGCACCATACGCTCGCTGTTACTAACGTGCCGGAGATTAATAAGTGGTGAGAACCTTAATATTATGTCGCATGGAGATTTATGGGCACAAGAACTTTGTGTTGTAATAGAGATTGATGGGCGATTGCGCAGAAAATAGTAGAAAACCTTTATGATATTACAACATTTACGATTTACTTATATGTAAGTTATTGCCTTATCTGTAAAATAATGACTATAATAATTAGTTATGTATTTTTCCATTAAAACACTGTTGTCTGAATGATGTCACTTAGGTTATGCATATCTCTCTCTCTAAACTCAAGTGAACTCTGTCATATTTCTAGGCAGGAGACCAACAATCTGATCTTCGGGAGGACGAATAACCCGTACAACGTGGGTCGCGGCGCGGGCGGCTCCAGCGGCGGGGAGGCGGCGCTCATGGCCAGCCTCGCCACGCCCATCTCGCTCTGTGAGTCACTACACTCCGCTACGTCACACTACACACTACAACACGTACAACGTGGGTCGCGGCGCGGGCGGCTCCAGCGGCGGGGAGGCGGCGCTCATGGCCAGCCTCGCCACGCCCATCTCGCTCTGTGAGTCACTACACTCCGCTACGTCACACTACACACTACAACACGTACAACGTGGGTCGCGGCGCGGGCGGCTCCAGCGGCGGGGAGGCGGCGCTCATGGCCAGCCTCGCCACGCCCATCTCGCTCTGTGAGTCACTACACTCCGCTACGTCACACTACACACTACAACACGTACAACGTGGGTCGCGGCGCGGGCGGCTCCAGCGGCGGGGAGGCGGCGCTCATGGCCAGCCTCGCCACGCCCATCTCGCTCTGTGAGTCACTACACTCCGCTACGTCACACTACACACTACAACACGTACAACGTGGGTCGCGGCGCGGGCGGCTCCAGCGGCGGGGAGGCGGCGCTCATGGCCAGCCTCGCCACGCCCATCTCGCTCTGTGAGTCACTACACTCCGCTACGTCACACTACACACTACAACACGTACAACGTGGGTCGCGGCGCGGGCGGCTCCAGCGGCGGGGAGGCGGCGCTCATGGCCAGCCTCGCCACGCCCATCTCGCTCTGTGAGTCACTACACTCCGCTACGTCACACTACACACTACAACACGTACAACGTGGGTCGCGGCGCGGGCGGCTCCAGCGGCGGGGAGGCGGCGCTCATGGCCAGCCTCGCCACGCCCATCTCGCTCTGTGAGTCACTACACTCCGCTACGTCACACTACACACTACAACACGTACAACGTGGGTCGCGGCGCGGGCGGCTCACTACACCTCGCTATACATCACACAGTTTTGTAGTAAAAAGACTATTGTTATTTATTTATTTTGTTATGTTTGTTAACAGGTTCTGACATCGGTGGATCGACTCGCATGCCGGCGTTCTACTGCGGCCTGTTCGGGTACAATCCCACAGCAGGACACACCAGCTTAGAGGGTAAAACACTAAACACATACATTACTAGCTGTCCCGGCAAACGTTGTTTTGCCATATAAATGGTGCTGTATGTGAAAAATGATTTTCCTTGTTTTCCTGCTTCTTCTCTTTAGAAGTTTTTTCTGGATTTTTTTTTCTATAGACCTCACGGTGCCCGAGACCTTTCCAACGAATGCAAAACCGTGGAAATCGGTTCGTGCGTTCTGGAGTAATAGCGTCAGGAAGGAAAACCCGACTTATTTTTATATATTCAAAATCAAATCAAAATATTTTTTATTCAGAGTAATTTTTTTACAAAAATGTTTCCGAACTTCGACACTAAGGTGCCTACCACCGGTTCGGGAACTAACCCGGCGAGAAGAACCGGCGTAAGAAACTCGCACGGGGCCATCTTAGTGTCAACCCACACGTACCACAACCACACGACATCACAACGACAAAATGTCGAGCAGTGTGTACGTGTGAATGGTGTCGCTGCAGCATTTTGTGGTTGCGTTGTGGTACCGACAAAATGCCGACGTGGTTGCGTTGTCGCCAGTGGTTGCGATGTGGTTACGTACGAAAGTCAATGAAACGGAGGGGGGGAAGAGCACGGGCGGTGTGCGCGCACTGTCGTTGCATCGACGCAACGTTGTGGTTGCGATGTGGTTGCGATGTGGTCGGCTGTGGTTGCGTCTGACAAGTTATCTGACAAGTGGTCGACAACGACTGCAAAATGTGGTACGTGTGAATGGTCTAGTTCATTTACAATACGAAATATACGCCCGACCACGTGGTGTAGTTGTGGTTGTCGTGTGGTTGTCGTGTGGTTGTGGTACGTGTGGGTTGGCCCGGCCTAAACTAAAAAGATGACAATTGCATTCCATAGATTATCGCGTTAAGTTTTCAACCTTAAATTTTCCGAAATCAAAACTATCTTATGTTCTTCCGTAAAACTCAATTTTTCTGTTTAAAAAACTTCATCAAATCAGTGGTTCAATTGTAAAAGGGAAACAGATTGATGAAAATAAACTATTTTATCGTTTCAGGTAACGCGCTGCGCACTGGCAAAGAACCGACTATGGCGTCCATAGGTTTCGTCGCCCGACACACAGAGGACTTAGCTCCTCTCACCAATATTGTGGCTGCTGAGAAGGCAGCGCTGTTGCAGCTAGATAGACCTGTTAATATAAAGGTAATTATGTCATATGAGTTATGACAGCTTTTAGATACTTAAGGGGGGGGGGGGGTGGTTACCTTAAGTAACAAAAAGGTACCACACTATATCATCTTTTTGGTAGTAAGTTTTTATCTGCATATCTTTGTTGTCAATCAATCTTTATTATTCTTTGATTATGTCTTTTGTTGTGGCTTGTAGCTTCAGTTAAGTTTTGTCAAAATCGATTCTGTAGTTTTGGAGCCTTTTCAATAGAAGGAAACATCCTAACTTATTCAGTATTTTGTGTGATTTCAGGACATAAAAGTGTTTTATATGGAGACCTCTAACGACCCGATGCTAAGTCCGGTGTGCGATGACCTTCGACAGGCTATGAAAAGGTACATGCATTGAAATTTGTTAAATAATACTTCAACTTCTTGAATATATCCTCAGTTTGCCTGAGGTGAGTTATATTTTGATCGATTATATTAAAATATAAATTAATTATGTTGTACTTACTATGCATCAGCTATACAATGTTTTGTTCTTATCTTTCTAGCATTATATTTGTTCTTGTCTACGATGCTAGACAAGATCAAAATATATAATGAATAGCTTAGCCATTGTATAACTATTTGTATTACTGAGGTAGAAAATATTATTGTGATGAATGATGATATTGTTACGTGCTAGGGTTCGAAGGATTTGGAGAGAAAGACCTGATGACTCTCTTGAAGACTTTATTCACAAACACTAGCTAGGTCACAGAGAGCACAAAGTCCAAACACTAAGCACTATCACTGTCCTAGGTCGTAGCCGAGTCGTAGGTTCACTAGAATCACTCACTAATCAATAGTGACACTTGTTTTCACTTCGAAGTCGCCTCGAAGATCGCTCAGATTAAACTGAATTGCCGGCTCGTCTACCTGCGGCTATTTATATGGCCCAAGGCGAGTGCTAGAATATTCCAGAGAATTCGTATCCGACTCGCGTAAACAAGTAAACAAGTGTGGGATTTCTATAAAGTTCGAGCATGCAATTGAGCACCAAACGCCATCAGCTAGTATCGAGTAGGGGATTTATGTTGTCTGTGTTACCTCGATAGGTTTCGCTGTTTTGACGCTAGATGGCACTACGTGTCCGTATCCGTAACAATATTAAACTGTACAGTTCTTAAAACTTGTCATTTAACTATAAGAATGCCATTTTAAATCCTTAATATGTATTACAGGGTAATAGCCAAGCTCTCCGAAGAAACACCTTCACCTCAGCCGTTCTATCACCGCGGCTTCAACTCAATGTATCGGCTGTGGAAGCACGGCATGGCGTTAGAAGCGGAGGACTTTGCCGCCATCTTGAAAGACCATAAGGGACGAGCTAATGGGGTCGTGGAGTTGGTGAGGAAGGTAAGGCTTAAATATACTCTAACAGAATATGGTACGGTCATTCATATTAAATGTACAGTCCAGTCAGTTGATATGTTAAGTTAGGATCTAAGTCGAAGGAACAAAGTGAAGGAAGCATGTAAGTTTTAAATTTCAGTTGTTTTGCATCCACGCTAACAGGTCTACAAAGTAACATTTTACAACATAACTACATTTTTGGTTGTTATCATAATTATTACTATGCTTTGTTAACTTTAAGAAATATTTTCCAGGTGCTGGGCATGAGTCAACACACGCTGGCGGCCATCTTGCGGCTGCTGGAGCTGCAGCTGCTGCCGCCAGTGCCCGCGGAGTGGGCCGACAACCTCACGAGAGAGACAGCCGACGAGCTCACTGTGAGTGCGACAGAGACAGATGTATATCCAGGTGCTCGGCGTGGGTCGACACACGCTGGCGGCTGCTGCTGGTGCCCGCGGAGTGGGCCGACAACCTCACGAGAGAGACAGCCGACGAGCTCACTGTGAGTACGACAGAGACAGATGTATACCCAGGTGCCAGGCGTGGGTCGACACACGCTGGCGGCCATCTTGCGGCTGCTGGAGCTGCAGCTGCTGCCGCCGGTGCCCGCGGATTGGGCCGACAACCTCACGAGAGAGACAGCCGACGAGCTCACTGTGAGTGCGACAGAGACAGATGTATACCCAGGTGCCAGGCGTGGGTCGACACACGCTGGCGGCCGTCTTGCGGCTGCTGGAGCTGCAGCTGCTGCCGCCGGTGCCCGCGGAGTGGGCCGACAACCTCACGAGAGAGACAGCCGACGAGCTCACTGTGAGTGCGACAGAGATAGATACATATCCAGGTGGAAGGCGTTGGTCGACACACGCTGGCGGCCATCTTGCGGCTGCTGGAGTTGCAGCTGCTGCCGCCGGTGCCCGCGGAGTGGGCCGACAACCTAACGAGAGAGACAGCCGATGAGTTGAGTGTAAGTGCGACAGAGATAGAAAATGTCAAAGTTAAATACTGCATGAAATCCTCTAAAAAGAATAAGGTCCAAATTGGGCTAATTTTAAAAGTGCCGGCCAACGCAAATAAACCCATTATTTTAATAGAATATAATCTAAGGAATATTTTTTATTATTACACCAAAGTTCTAAGTCAAGTCTCCGAGTTGGTATTCAAGGTCAAACTTTTTTTATAACATAATATGTAATAAAACTTATTTTATTAATTAAGAGGGAGACCTATGACAGAAAAAAATCGGTTTTCACCCGCCCACTTCATACCCCCCGCACTTGCCTAACGCATTCAAAATGTCACCGCGGCTATAAATTTGTGTAAATACTCTCGTCAGAGTAGACATTGTGCTCTCGTAACCACTTTTCGTACGAACGTAGTATAACCAAATATATCAGATAAAATTTTGAGAAGTTCGAGTCTTATTTTCCATCTGTACTTTGATAATCTAATTAATACTTTTTGGCTTATACACTAGTAATATTTTATGATATGTTTATTTATCGAAATCGAATAGGCACTACTGGATCGATTCTGGTTAGAATTCCTAAGCTGTAGTTGTTACAAAAATATTATAAATTTATTTAATATAATATACTAGCCACGTCTTCGTCCACATCCGAATTTGGTTAGTTTTGTATGTATTTGCGTAAAACATATTAACATTTGAACACTAATAAAACACACTTTTCTTGCACTTTTTCCACTATATTTAGATATTACTATAACTTTTAACAAATTACACGACCGGTTTCGAAATTATTCATCATCAGGTGTAAGTTTAACGTCGGTAGTTTTAAATAATTAAATACAATCAAAACAAACATTAGGGTTGTCAGCATCATGGTATTTTTTACAATTTGTTAGAATTTTTATTCCAAATAAGACTATTTTCTTCAAATGTTAAAATTAATATTTAGTTGGATTTACCTATTTTATATTGATAAATTAATAATGTTATGCTGGTAATGTCACATATACAGATTTCAGAGCCTAAGATTAAGTAATAATTGTTTAATTTCTAAATTATAATTTAAATATGTCACAAAATTTCTATAAAATTATTAAAATATCAAATAAATTAATATAAACAATGTCAAACTAACAATAATAATAAATTAAGTAATCATGACTGACACTAATACTAACACTTTACCCGAACCTACAAATTCTGCACAGGTCCATAAATCTGTAAATAAAGTGTCAGCTAAAATTCCACAATTTTGGCCTGAAAAGCCCATTCTCTGGTTTAGCCAAGTGGAAGCTGAATTTCACCTTGCAGGCATAGTTTTTTTTATTATTATTATGAAAATTGGGGCCGTCTATGGGCTGTTCGCCCATATCCTTTTTTTTATTTATTCTATAGATTTTTCGCACCAAGGATAATTGAAATAATATTATTAAGTAATTTTAATTAATTGTAGTCCATAACGCCATGGACTTTTTTTTTGAAATAATAGAATAGATTATAATATATACTATTAGCTAAAAATCGTACCCCAGAACAGGTTACACCGATCCCCACTACCTCCTATATAAGCAGAAGCATAACCGGGCAAGGGCCTCTTTGCTGCCCGTTCGTCGACCGGTAAGGTAGTTGTTTTCGGTGTTACGCGTTCTGGAGGTTAGTCTCTTATTGTTATATTTGGTCTATTTTGTATCAGTGCTTTATTTTAAGTGTTCAAGTGATTATTATGATATTGTGATTTGTGTGTAATAATTAACGATTGTCTATTGTAACAAATTTTGATTAATTAGTAAATTGTTAATTTTAAGTCAATTAAAATTGTTTTTTTTTAATGTTTTATCACTTCTGATTCCTAAAATCAGAAGTGGGATAGAATTTCGTCCACATATTAGCCTTGCCAGCGTAGACAATCGTTGATTTTTACTATGCCACGCGTTTCACGTGAACGGACGGTTAAAACATCCCGAAATATTAGTCAACGGTCACGTCGAAGTAGGCTGCGCTCGACTTCAGGCGGAAGCAAAACTCGTTCCCCGTCGCGTCATCGTAGTAGTACGAATAGCCGAGCGCGCTCCCGTCCGTACCGTGATAGATCGCATTCACGTCGCCCGCGCCGCTCGCGTCGTAGGAATCGTTCGGCATCGCGAAGAGTTAGATCTTATTCTAGTGATAGTAACCGCTCACGTAAAAGTTCGAGATCTCGTTCAGATCATTCGCGTCGAAATTCAAGTAAATCTCAATTCTACCCTCGAGATAAGTCCGTAAAAAACACTTTAGGATTAATAATGTCTCGACTGAGTGCTATTGAGGAAAATACGATTAATGGTTCGCATGTTCCGTCGTCCGTTCGTGGTAATACACCTCCTTTGAATAAAAATGAAACTTCGATCACGCAAGCTTTTGTAAAAGCGTTAGATACGTACGTAAAACCTAAGTGTTCTAATTATTATGTGTCAAACTTTGATCCGGCTATAAATAACTTTGAAGTGTGGTGTAATGAGGTAGAACGGGCTATAAGGGCGAATCAATGGGATGATTATGAGTGTTTTTCTCGGGTGGCAAATTGCTTAAAAGGGGATGCAAGGACTTGGCTAAACGAATGGGCTACCAATGACCGTTCGTGGTCAAGTTTCGTTAAAGAATTTAAGTCTTTGTGTCCACAAAAAGTTAATTACGCGCAAATACTTCATGAAGTGTTAAATTCATCGTCCGAAAAGTTTTTATCGTATGCAGAATACGCGCGTCGTTCATTGTTACGGTTACGTACGGTGAAAGGGCTAAGCGATGATCTTATCGTGCAAATAGTGATATACGGTATCAGTGACGTACAAGTTCGTGCAGCAGCTACGAATGCTGACCTAACAACGGAAAACTTAGTTTCATTTTTAGCTACGTACTGTTATAAGGAGGTTCGATTTTCACTTTTTAAAAAAAAGATTTATTCGATGAACAAAGAAATAGTACAATTAGTAAAACAACGAAATAGTAGAAGTGGCACAACTGTGTCGAATGGAAGACGGGAACTGACTGGCGGGGCTGGTCTGGGACCTAGATATAGGAGGTCGGAAGGAATCTATGGTCAGCAATATGGGAAAGCTAGGGTGAGCATGTTAGGGTACAGATGTAGGACATAACACCCCCCCGCGGAAGACTAAACTTCGGGGACGAAGTTTATGGAAAACGGATTTAGGGGTTTAGACATTAATTCTAAGGGTAGGAGCAGGAGCGGGATTTGTGTCAACTTTAACTTTAGGTAGGTTCTGAAGAGGAATAGAAGGAGGAGAAGAACTAGGAGAAGAAAGCGTATCGTCAGTTGGAGAAAATGTTTGGGAAGACCTTGGAAGGACACGGTGACAACAGTTGTAGCCTTTTATTAAAACACAAAATTTATAAAAACACAATAAAACGATAATACAAGAAACAATTATTAAAATTATGGAATAATGAGTTTCATATTTGATAAAACTATGTTCATTAATAATTTTATCTGCTTCCTTTGAAAATGATTTTAATTTTAATATATTTTCGTTACTAATTAAATCTAAATCGAAACTTTGTAAGTCTATTTTATGATTCTCATTATTCATCTTAACGTTATTTAATTCCTTATAGTTACAACAAGAATCATTTATAATATTTATATTAGACACAATTTTATTTATTTTGAATTCTTTAATTTTAGATTTAGGAATAAGTTTATTATTTTTACAGTAAGCTAAACAGTTATTAGGCACATAAAGTATTCCTGTACCTATTATATTAAAATCAACATTAGTTTTATTACGACATTCTAGTAAAACTTTGTTATAAGTGGATTGTACATAAATCCATCTATTGTTTG
This sequence comes from Polyommatus iphigenia, assembly GCA_963422495.1. Classification (NCBI taxonomy): domain Eukaryota; kingdom Metazoa; phylum Arthropoda; class Insecta; order Lepidoptera; family Lycaenidae; genus Polyommatus; species Polyommatus iphigenia. Next base: position 37,183,654 of record OY730183.1, read on the forward strand.
AAATTGATTTCCAAACGTCAATCTTTCCGTGAACACTATCGATTTTGCACTGCACTGGTAAGGCTCTTATGACATTCACTAATATTTCACTTTCACAACTGGGATGCTCACTGGTGGAAAGTACCGTAGTCACGTCGCAGATGTAGGTTAGCGAGTTCATCGCTTTGCATTCCCGTAATGAGTCTAAGTTGCAATACGAGGTTCTATCATTGGTCATTGCAATATATTTACTATTCGGTACAACATAAGTAAAATAATTAGATTTAGAAACATCGTGTGGAGTAGGAAGAGCAATGTTATGATACAGATTATATTCTGATGAGGATACAAGAGGAATTCTTAAAATAAATACAATTTTATTATTAACACTATAGCTAAATACATTTGAAACATTTATAAGGGTAAACATTTCACTTAAGTCTAAATTAACAGGTAATTTTACATCAACAGGTAAGTGACGAAAGTTATCGACAAGCTCTTGATATAGATAATTAGGTGATAATATAGAAGGATGTAGTATACTTTGGCTACTAAACATTATCGCGTTGACTATATCCTCTAGTTGAAAAGATAAGGTAATAATATTTGCTTCTAGTCCATTTAATATATTTATCATATTAGTTCTCATAATAATTGCTTTAGAAATAGTAGATATATTATTTATTTTATTAGAGAGATTGTCGATAGCTACATTAAGGTTGCCTTCATTAACTTTGATTTTATTTAACGTGACATTTAAATTTGATAAAGTTGTTGTTGTTATTAAAATACTATCTTTAATTAATGAAGCCAATTCCTTTTGATTTGAGTGAAGCTTTTGAATTGCTTCTTCATATTTAACAGCGTCATTTTCGTCGAGAGTACCAAAAATTGTCTTAAAAGCAGAGCCTACACCACCAAACCATGCAGACCTGCGGAATCTACGATCTATTAAATGAGATATAGAATTATATTCTTCTACTAAGTCATTAGACCTGACGGTAAGAGGTTGCAGTATGTTGTTACATTCTAAGCTTTCATCATATTCGTTTTCTACTTTGTGACATAGAAATCGTAATGTACCAATAATTGAATTTATATTAGCTAAATGAGGTTGAAAATGAGATATATCTATAGGAGTAACAATATCTAGATAATTTGAACATATTTTTAATTTACCAATGGGATCAAAGTAAATTCCTGGACTTGAATTAATTTGTTGAACATATTCTTGCGTCGCTAACGCAGATGCGCTGAAATAGAAAGATATTTTCCTTAAATTCAAATTGATTAAGTTTACTTGTTAATTTATTATACTAATAGTTTATTTACAAATATTAATCTTACTCTACGGGTTGAGTCGACACGTGTTTTAGTTCGTCGACGTGATGTTTAACATGCCTACGATTTATAAGTAGAGATACTGTGTTGAAGCCATGAATTTTAACGATTTTGTATGGGCCTTTCCATTGAGGCGACAAGGCTTTCCTTAGGCGTAAATGGTTTTTTAAATATACATAGTCACCTACTTTATATTGAATTGGTCGAGTGCGATTATCATAGTAAGTTTTGGAAGTTTGTTTAGATGCGACTATATTTTGGATAGCTTTATCTCGGGAGAGTTTAAATCTATGCTGGAGCATTTTTAGGTACTCGGGATAGGTGACGTCTTGTGGTGTGCTATAAATAGAATCAGGGAGGTAAGGTTTATGTCCAAATAGTAGTTCGTAGGGTGAGAATTTGGTAGTACAATGTATATTAGTATTGTAAGTGAGCATGGCTGTATAGACATAGCGAGGCCAATTATCCTGGTTTTCATTTGTGAACGATTTTAAGTATTCTTTTAATGTAGAATGGCTGCGCTCTAGTGCGCCCTGAGTCTGAGGATGATATGGGGTTGACCAAATTTGTTTGATTTTTAGGAAATTACAGGTTTTCTTAAACAATTCTGCAGTAAAGTTGGTACCCTGATCGGAAAGAATGGTTTTGGGGATACCAAATAAGGAAATGAAATGGACTAAGCAATCACTTGTTTCTTCTGCTGTGATTGATCTAATAGGATAAGCTGTTGAGAACTTCGTTAGGTCATCCTGGAAGGTCATAATATATTTAAGTTTGGCTGTTCCTGCTTCTGGCAGGGGCCCTACGATGTCAATAGCTATACGCTGAAATGGAGCAGTGGATGTAGTAGTTATTTGCATAGGAGCTCGATTGATCTGTCTTAATGCTTTATTTTCTTGGCATTGTTTGCAATTTTTAACATATGTTTCGATATCTGAACGCATACCTTTCCAGTAATATTTTTCTTTAATTCTACTTAGCATTCTAACGGAGCCAAGGTGTCCGGCTACAGGTAAGTCATGATTTTCTCGCAAAATAGTTTTAATTTCACTGAGTGATGGATACATTATATTATTGTGATAAATATGGACAGCTATACTAGAATCGTGAAACAGGTGTGTAATCATATTATATATTTTGCTAAATGTATGTTTATCAAACGGATTTTTGAAATCTGATATGGCAATTTCTGTGATAATGGATGAATTTACTAGCATATTTTTTATTTTTTCCAGGGATTGAAAAATGTCGCGGTATGAGCTTTCTTCGAAGTGGTGTACTTTGGTAAAGAGTAAGTAGTAAGTTTTATTATTAATTTCTAGATTTTTAAATGAGTATAATTCTTTTTCGCTTTGTAATATTTCTTCTTTATTTGTAGAACACGATAGGACATCATTTATATAGGGATTAGATTCATCTAGATCGATAGAAGTTGGAATAATAATGTGTGAACAGGAAGTTTTAAGCAGAGACTCGTTGCGTTCAATAATGTTAGTATTAAAAGATTTATTTTTATCTGCGATTGTTTTAAGAAATTGTGAATATTTTTCGTTAGAATTTATATCGGTAGATGGGGACTGTTGCTCTTCTGAAATTATAGGTAAGGGATTATTGTTAGGTGGACGTAATAATTCATCTAAGTCTAATTCTGATGCTAGATCAGGGGCTTGTTGATTAGAACCACAGGAACCAATGTCTGAAAGGTTATCATTAGGTAATGGGATATTATTTTCAGGATCGATGCCGGCATACGGAAGGTAAGGGGATAGGACGTCGTCGAATGATGGATTAGGCATTAGTGGTGTTTCATTTTCAGGCAATGGATTAGAATTTTCAGGAATTATGTTGTTATTATTATTATGTTCAGGAATTTCATTATTTCTTTGTTCAGGATTCAGTGGAGCGCCTAATTCTTCTAATACATTATTTGGAGATGGGACAGAGTCTAGAGGATCTTGGACAGGATTCAGAGGCATTAATTCGGGAAATAGTTGTGCATCGTCATCATCTGGGAAAATAGGATTGACAGGATAGCGCGATAAGGCATCAGCTGCTGAATTAAGTCTGCCTTTACGATAAACTATTTCATATTCGTATTCTTCGAGTTGTAAGCGCCATCTTTGAAGTTTACTGTTATGATTTGAATGATTGAAAAGCCATTTTAGGGGTTGGTGATCTGTGATTATAGTGAATTTCCGGCCATAGATGTATGGGCGGAATGTTTTACAACCAAATATTATTGCTAGTAATTCCTTTTCAGTTACGGTGTAATGACTTTCGCTTTTATTTAATGTGCGTGAGGCGAATGCAATAGGACGGTCTTTACCTATTTGACCTTGGGATAGTACGGCGCCGACAGCGTGTTCAGAGGCATCACAAGTGTAAGGTAGAAGAACTAAGTTTAAATTTGATTTGATGTGCACTGGAGATTCAGAAGTATTCACGACGGATAAATTAATTCTTTTGTTAGGTTTTACAGATACAAGACAATTGGCGATTAATAAATCTTTAGATATTTTTTTATCTAGTATAAGACCCTCTTTTAACTCGGGGTTGACCACGGAGCATTCAATAACCATCTCTGTACGAGCTGGGATAAGGTAAGTTGGTTCATAGAAATTTAATTTAATTTCATGATTTTTAATTTTCAGTACATCGCGGTTATAATCAATATTACAGCGGAATAAATTCATGAAATCACTGCCAATGATGCCGTCGTAAGGTAAGTCAATATTTTCTACAACATGAAATTTACTAGAGATAAATTGATTAGAGTTATCGGATACGTATAGTTTTAGATTAAAATGACCGAGTGTATGTGTGACTTCTTTCCCTGGATCAATACCTTTTATTTTTATTTGTTCCGGTGTAAGTTTTAGCGGCTTTATTATAGAATTTTTTTTTAGTAAGCTAATGGCGGAACCAGAGTCAACAAGGAGGGCTAAAGGAATATCAGAGGTTTGAGTGTAAAGTAATACATGCGGCAATGTTTTGTTTGTATGATTAGTATTAATCTCATAAATTTCTAAAGGATTTTCAGTATCATTTATTACAGGTTTGGTACTTTCAAATTGAGAATTATTTTTTAATTCAGTGTGTAAGGATCTTGTAGGCATTGAATTTGTAGAATTTGTAATTTTAGTAGGCACAGAGGATTTTGAAGTATTAGACTCGGAGGATTCAGTGTTTTTTAACGATACAGAGGACTCATTCAAAGATTTAATAGCATTAGATTCAGTGGATTTAGTATAATTATCATTTGATACAGTGGGTTTAGAAATATGAGACCTCGATACAGTGGACGTAGAATTATTATTCGATACAGTGGATTTAGAAAGTGGTAAATTATTACACAATTTGCCCGTGTAATTAGAATTAGGAGAATTAGAAATTGCACCACATGTGCGTTGATTTAGTAGCATGGTGTCGGATTTAGTAAGCTTTCGTCCCGCACGACACCGGGACGAGACTTTATTTAGTTTTTTGGAGTATCGGCGACAGTGTCATAACCTTCTTCAGCATAATTTTGTTCGTTATTATCATCGACATTACGTGACGTATAATTCACCCTTTGAAAAGGCTTAAAATTCTGAGCACGATTATTGTTATATTCGCGTTTCCTGCACTGATCTATTGTGTGACCTACATTTTTGCAATACTTGCAAATTGGGGATGCACTGGCATTAGTAGAATTTGGGAACCGATTGTAATTATTATTTTGATTTCGGTTATTATTGTTATAATTTTGGAAACGCTGATTAGCAAAATTAGAATTATTTTGGTTTGAGTTTTGGTAGCGCCGGTTAACATCAAAATTGGGTTTCGGGGAAGCCGATTTATTTTGTGGGTTGGATTTGTATAAAAATTGTTGAATTTTCTCCTCTGAAATGGCTATATTAACGGCTTCATTAATTGTCTTAGGAGTTTTGCATCTCACTATATTTGAAATTCGTGGTAAAAGTCCCATTTGGAAATGGTGGAGAGCTAATTCCTCCATAGCTGCTACGCGACCTATCATTTCTCTATTTTTTGAACCGTGAGAGATGGCAATTTCTGTTAGTAATTGAGATAAATATGTTTCAACTCGAAGTGCGTACTGACTAACTGGTTCGTTTAAATTTTGTTTGCAATTCTGTAAGTCTGTGAGCAAATGAGCGTAATGTTTCCTTTCACTAAATTGATTTTTCAGAAACTCTTTCAACTGTTGCCAGTTCACAAATTCTTTAATTGAACAGGCCATTTCGGCTTTTCCTTGAAGTTGACATAAAATAAATTTAAACAAAATATCTTTCTGTGGTTCAGAGGCTAGATCAAATGCGTTACTGCAATTAACTAGAAATGAGTTAAGTGTATCCCTGCTACCGTCATATGGCTTAATAAATTTTAGTAAAATGTTCAAGTCTAACTCTGGTTTGCTCGGAGGGTCTGTTTTGCCCTTCTTTTTAGATCTAGTGTTGGGACCTTGGCTGTCTGACGGAATTTGTAAGGTAGGAGGTTGGTATTCCTCCTCCTCGTTAAACTCTACATTTTCAAATTTAGCGGGACTCGGTGCTCTATCTTTCGCTGCCATTTTGTCAAAAGTTTTTTACAATAAACACAATAGAAAGCTATTTCAATAATAAAATAAGTTCGGCAATATTCAAATTTAAAATGCAATGACCAAAAATAGAATAATTATAATGCAAGGGACTCACAGGAATGCGGCGATAAGGAGCGTCTGGAACATTTCCTCGATGCGTAGGCGGTAGTCAAAACAACTCCGGCCCGAAGACGGTGATAAGGCGCGTCTACGTGTGGCGTAGACCAGGTAGGCGAAGATTGATCTCTATGAATGTTATTTTTGTATTCCCGGCGCGGCGTTTAGTTATTATTTAATCGCGATTAATTATTATTTAGTATTGATATCTAGGTTTAGTACACTTTCACTGGCTGGAACTGAGTTTTCACGATTTTCGGACACTTTGGACTAGTACTTTAAGAAAACGCGAGGCGTACCGTGGTGGAAGTTATCATCCCACCGCTGCCACCAATGTTATAAGGAGGTTCGATTTTCACTTTTTAAAAAAAAGATTTATTCGATGAACAAAGAAATAGTACAATTAGTAAAACAACGAAATAGTAGAAGTGGCACAACTGTGTCGAATGGAAGACGGGAACTGACTGGCGGGGCTGGTCTGGGACCTAGATATAGGAGGTCGGAAGGAATCTATGGTCAGCAATATGGGAAAGCTAGGGTGAGCATGTTAGGGTACAGATGTAGGACATAACAGTACGTTAAACCTACCCGCAAGTCCGACGTAAATAATCATAACACGGATAAAGCTAAGATATCTCACAATTTCAACACAAATAGAAAACGTAGTTTTGTAAGTAATTCTAGCAGGTTTGAAAATAAGTGCTTTATTTGTGGTGAAGTTGGCCATTTTAAAGATAAGTGTCCAAAAAAGCGTAATGTTACCGAGAACACTGTAAAACCGACTTGTTCTTTTTGCAAAAAACGAGGGCACAAGGAAACTGAGTGTTTTGCTAAAGCTAGATCTGAGGCTCAAAACATTAATAACAAAAAGCGTACGGTCAATTTGTGTAATGAACGTTTGTCTATGAACAACAACCGTGATATAAGTACAGGCGTAATTCAGGGCATTCCGGTGGACATTTTGATAGACAGCGGTGCCCTCAATGTGTCCTTGATATCCTCTGCAGTAGTGCGCTATTTTTCTGGCCAGCGTAAGCCAATTAACTTCTCCTTGAAGGGAATAGGTGACAAGGAATTTTTAGCTCGAGAATACATCACTTTGACGGTTGAGCTTGATAATATCGCACTCGAAGTAGATTTTGTGATCGTGCCCGCCTCTTATATGAACACGCCGATTATAATAGGGACGGACGTTCTGAACCGTGATGGCGTAACGTTTATTCGTACAAGAGATAAGCAATATCTTACTCGCACACCTAATAGGATATTAGAAGTTAATGTAGTTGATGCTAACGATCCCGATACAATAAATACGCCTCTCGAAGGCGTGGAGCTTGCCAAGCTGATGACTGTCATAAATGAATTCTCTTCCTTTCTAATTTCCGGCACAGCCACTACGACTGTGAAGACAGGCAAAATGCACATCAGCCTGACAAGCGACATACCTGTCGCATACCACCCGTATCGCTTATCATACCCGGAAAAATTGAAGGTGCGCGAGATTTGTCAGGATTTGTTAGATAAGAACATTATTAGGGAGTCTAATTCCGAGTACGCAAGTCCGATCATTTTGGTCAAGAAGAAAGACGGTTCAGACCGAATGTGTGTGGATTTCAGGGCACTGAACCGCATCACTGTTAGGGATAGGTATCCCCTACCCTTGATTGACGACCACATTGATCGGCTTGGGGGCTCGAAATTCTTCTCATCCTTGGATATGGCTTCGGGATTCCACCAGATCCCGATCGAGGAGAGCTCTATCCACAAAACCGGTTTCGTAACTCCCGAAGTCCATTACGAATACCTAAAAATGCCTTATGGTTTGTGTAATTCTCCAACCGTTTATCAACGCATTATCAATAACACTTTGCGTAAATTCATAGATTCGGAAAATGTTCTCGTATATATTGATGATGTGCTTATACTAAGCATGTCTATCGAGGAAGGCGTTTCTTTGTTACGTAACGTTTTAAAAACTTTAACGGAGGCCGGATTTTCTATTAACATGAAAAAATGTTCCTTCCTTACCACTAAAATAGAGTATCTAGGGCGCGTAATTAGTCACGGTCAGGTTAGGCCGAGCTCCGTTAAAGTTGAGGCTTTAGTTAATTCACCTGTACCCACTAACGTCAAACAAGTACGCCAATTTTTAGGACTCGCGGGATATTTCCGACGTTATATCGAAGGCTACGCGACAAAAACTGCTTGTATCTCGCGTCTTACAAAGAAAGATGTTAAATTTGAGTGGGGACCTGAACAAAATCGAGTTCGCCAAGAACTTATACAGCATCTAACCAGCGAGCCAATACTAGCAATTTTTGACCCGAGCCTTCCCACAGAACTACACACCGATGCCAGTAGTTCAGGGTACGGTGCAGTGCTCATGCAGGTCCATGTGAGTGGTAATAAACGGGTTGTAGCTTACTTTAGTAAAGTAACTCAAGGTGCAGAGCCCAAATACCATTCATATGAATTGGAAACGCTGGCGGTCGTCAAGGCCTTGCAACATTTTCGCCACTATCTTATTGGCATACATTTTAAAATAATAACTGACTGCAACGCCTTGAAGGCCACCGAGCGTAAAAAGGATCTGCTTCCAAGAGTTGCACGCTGGTGGATTTACATGCAGGATTTTAATTTCGAAATACATTATCGTAAAGGTGTAATGATGAGTCATGCAGACTACTTGAGCAGGAATCCACCAGCGTTGCAAGTCAACAACATAGACCGACCTCTAAATTGGGCTCAAATAGCTCAGTCAGCTGACTCTGAAACACTTGATCTCATACAAAAACTCAGAGACGGCAATTTAGACTCCAATCGATACGTGTGTAAAAACGATATCCTTTATTATCGATATTCACCTGTCAGTGAAGAATCTCGTTTGTTATGTTTTATCCCTAAGGGACATAGGTTGAGCTTATTGCGAGTCTTTCATGACGAGCACGAGCACATCGGGGCTGATAAAACTTACGACCTAATTTTAAAACATTTCTGGTTTCCGGGCTTAAAGCAATTTGTTCGAAAATATACTTCACACTGTTTGGTTTGTATTTCAAAGAAACGAGTCCCAAGAGCCCCTCGTCAGCCTATTACATCATGGGAAAAATCTGATGTTCCATTCGAGGTTATTCATGTAGATGTTTTAGGTCCACTACCAGAGTCTAATGGCTATAAGTTTGTACTAGTTTTGGTTGACTCCTTTACAAAATTTTGTTTACTTTATCCCATGTACAAACAGGACACTAATGAATTAAAACGAGTATTTAATAGTTCCATTTCTTTGTTTGGAGTCCCTAAATTAATAGTTAGCGACCGTGGCCGTATGTTTGAGTCTTCAGCTTTCACAAGTTGGATATCCGATATGGGTAGTGATATTCACTACATAACGCCCGAAATGCATCATTCCAATGGGCAGGCCGAGCGTTATGTAAGAACCGTTCTTAACTTACTTCGTGTCGAAGTAAATTGTAAAACTTTAAATTGGTCTGATACTTTGTGTAAAATACAGTTAGTTTTAAATATTACTAAACAAAAGACCACACAATATTCTGCTTTGTATTTATTGATCGGTACTAATGCGACCACTCCTGTGATTCGTGCACTGATCCGAGACGTTGCCGTCGAGAGCTCCAGTCCCAACCGTGAAGCAATGAGAGAACTTAGCAGGAGTGCAGCCAAAGCATCACTCGATAAGAATCAAGGTGCTCAGGATTCTAGGGTAAATCGTCAGAGACACCCGCCGAGAAAGTTCCAGGTCAACGATCAAGTTTTCGTGGTCAAGTACACCCAATCCACTGGGAAACTCGACCCTGGAATGAGGGGCCCGTACCGCATCATCAAGATCTTACCAAGTGACCGGTACGAGCTGAAGTTACTGAGTGGGGCGAGAGGCAAGACGACTCAAGCCGCAGCTCAATACATGATCCCATGGAAAGGCGAATGGTGTCCCGAGAGTTGTGCTGCATTTTTTGAAAGTGAGTCTGATTTGAAACGTCTGTGTAATTTTTTTGTTTTTAGTGCATTGGAAACGCGTTTCGACTTTCGGCTACTTCTCACAGTAGACTGAGTCGGGTCTCGACAGATTTGCAGCCGCAGCGCTAGTGGGTGCACACTACAGTTCCGGTAAACGTGTTCCCTGAACGCGTGTCAGACACAGACCTAGCAGCCGCAGCGCTGGTGGGCGCAGTCCCAGTATACGTGTTCCCTGAACGCGTATCAGGCGTAGACCTGGCAGCCGCAGCGCTGGTGGGCGTAGCCCAGTAAACATGTTCTCTGAACATATATCAGGCGCAGACCTGGCAGCCGCAGTGCTGGTTTACTTTCACGTTTTGTACAAGTTAAAGTGTTTATGATTGGGACACTTCGCATGAGATGTATGCACGTTTGTTGAAAGAGAAGTGTCTTAGCTAATGTTGTGTTAGTTTGATGAACGAGGGCCTTGCAAGAGTGATGAATGGAAGACTAGGCACTGTCGTGCATGTTATGGTTTAACATTACAGATGACTGTGACGATGACCCCGAGGATTCCGGTGCATCGACGAGTGCTCTCGCTGACCCTGCTACCCTCCCGAGAGTTGAAGAGTCACATACGGGCGAGCAAGGCGAACAAGATACTCCCATGAGTTCAAGTCCAAGCAGCTCCCCAGAAGATATTGCTGGTGCAGCCGAGGACGGTGCACGATCAGGATAGGCCGTATTAGCTAAAAATCGTACCCCAGAACAGGTTACACCGATCCCCACTACCTCCTATATAAGCAGAAGCATAACCGGGCAAGGGCCTCTTTGCTGCCCGTTCGTCGACCGGTAAGGTAGTTGTTTTCGGTGTTACGCGTTCTGGAGGTTAGTCTCTTATTGTTATATTTGGTCTATTTTGTATCAGTGCTTTATTTTAAGGGTTCAAGTGATTATTATGATATTGTGATTTGTGTGTAATAATTAACGATTGTCTATTGTAACAAATTTTGATTAATTAGTAAATTGTTAATTTTAAGTCAATTAAAATTGTTTTTTTTTTATGTTTTATCACTTCTGATTCCTAAAAATACATATAATAAATAAATATATATTTATTGATTTATAAATTACATAATTATAATGTTAGTGTTTTGAACGGTGCAGGCATAGTTTGTGACACAACTAAATACAGTTATGTCATTGCTGCACTTGATCAACACACTATAGGAGAAATAGAGGATAATATTATCAACCCTCCCGTTGATCAGAAGTATGAAAAATTAAAAAAGGATTTAATTTCAAGATTTTCAGCCTCGGAAGAACAACGAGTCAGACGTCTGCTAAGCGAAGAACAGCTCGGAGACCGAAGACCATCTGCTTTTCTCCGGCACCTGCGGTCCTTGGCTGGTTCCCTGAAAGATGACAACCTGTTACGACAACTATGGATGCGACGACTGCCGAATCAAGTACAGACTATTTTGGCTGCACAAGCAGATCTGAGCCTGGACAAAATTGCAGACCTGGCAGACAAAATCATGGAATTACCGTCTGCATCCACCAGCGTTTATGGGATTGAGAGCTCACCGGTACTTACCACACTTGTCACACAAGTTGAGAATCTTACCAGGCAAGTTGCAGCTCTCACAAGTGGACATCCTCAGCACCGTGGCAGGTCTCGTAACCGGTCTGCCTCCAGAAACCGCAGCAGCTCCAAATCGGAAAGACCTAAAATGTGTTGGTATCACAAGAAATTTGATACAAAAGCCAACAGATGCTTTTCTCCGTGCAGCTGGAAGGAAAACTCCAGTAGCAGTTAGTAACGGCGGATACTGACTGCTGTTCCATAGACTACTGGCCGTCGACTTTTCGTTACAGACAGAGCTACAAAAAGGCAGTTCCTTATCGATACCGGGTCTGACTTATGCTGTTACCCGTACCGCTGGGCCCGTGAACAGAGGACTCCCACTGACTGGGAACTCAGTGCTGCAATTGGGAGTAGCATCAAGACCTACGGAACCATAAATCTACGACTGGATTTAGGACTGCGTCGCGACTTCTCATGGCGTTTTGTAGCTGCGGACGTGAACACCGCAATCATTGGTTCAGATTTTTTGGCACATTACCACCTCTTACCAGATTGCCGCACGAAAACCCTAGTGGATGGTACCACTGGATTAAGAGCCGTCGCAACTACCGCCGCAGTCGAGCAGCCCAGTGTAAAGTCTGTGGATATCCAGAACTCAACCTACGCACAAGTGCTTGTTGAGTTCCCTGATGTTACTCGTCCCCCAGGACTCCCTCGGTTGGTTAAGCATAACACAGTGCATCACATCAAAACTTCAGATGGACCACCGGTTTCTTGCCGTCCTCGCCGCTTAGCCCCTCAGAAGTTGATAGCAGCTAAGAAGGAATTTGAAGATATGGTGAAAAATGGCACTGCTCGACCATCGAAGAGCTCCTGGTCCTCTCCGTTACACATGACTACCAAGAAAGACCAGTCATGGCGTCCTTGCGGCGACTATCGCGCCCTGAACGCCAAAACGGTACTGGACCGTTACCCTGTCCCGCATATAAATGATTTTGCCCACAATCTCTCTGGAGCCAAGATATTTAGCACAATTGACCTTGTGAAGGCCTATCATGAGATACCAGTCTTTGAGGAAGATATCCCTAAGACCGCTATCGTTACCCATTTTGGCCTCTTCGAATTCCCTTTCATGACTTTTGGGTTACGAAATGCAGGCCAGACATTTCAGAGGTTTATCGATGAGGTCACACGGGGTCTCGATTTCGTGTTTCCGTACGTAGATGACTTATTAGTGTATTCTGCTGATGAAAGTCTTCACAAGGAGCACCTGAAAATCTTGTTTAAACGCCTTCAAGATTACGGCGTTGTCATTAACCCGTCAAAGTGCATTTTTGGCGCCAGAGAGGTTGTTTTCCTCAGATATACGATTAACTCTGAAGGTACTTACCCACCTAAAGACCGTATCTGAGCCCTACTTGATTTTCCCCCACCACAGACTGTCCAAGGAGTGCGGCGTTTCCTCGGTATGTTCAACTATTACCGCCGGTTTGTACCTCATGCTGCACAGTACCAAGCCCCCTTGATTGATGCCTTAGTAGCCATTAACGGCAAAGGTGCGAAGCCATTTAAATGGACACCTGAGCTTCTAGAGCATTTCAAGGCTTGCAAGGAGAGTTTGTCCAGCGCTACATCTTTACAACACCCGGTTAAGGACGCACCCCTTGGATTATTCACAGACGCATCGAGCACATGCATAGGCGCATGCTTACAGCAACAGGTGGACGGAGAGTGTTCTTCAGTAAGAAGCTCAGACCACAGCAGACGCAGTGGTCAGCTTACGAGGGCTGCTATTTATGTATCCGGAACTGGCCACTTACAAGAACAATATTTAAAAAGTAATTACAACATTTGAAAATAGAACTCTTTGGTTGAAGAATACATTTTGTTTCATGTGACTGTCAATTATTTTTCCATTATGGCGTCATTTTGAAAATTGCGTGTCTTCATTTGCCATGGATTTAACGCGTGAACATTTTCGTGCAATGATTTACTACGATTTTCGGCGTGGGCTAAATCAACAACAGTGCTTTATTCAACTCACCGCAACTTTTGGAGATGAAGCACCATCAAAAACCACTGTTTATCACTGGTACAGTGAGTTTAATCGTGGGCGGTCTATGCTCACGGATGAAAATAAAGAAGGTCGCCCAAAAACAGCTGTTGTCCCACAAAATATAGATGCTGTGCGGGAACTAATAATGCGTGATCGTCATGTTACATATCGCGAGATAGAGGCGTCCTTAGGCATAAGTATGACGAGCATACATAAGATATTACACGAACATTTGGCTGTAAAAAAATATGTTCGCGTTGGATTCCGCACAACTTGACAATCGATCAAAAACGGGCTCGTGTCGATTGGTGCAAAAAAATGATAAAAAAATACAACCGTGGTACGTCAAAAGCCGTTTATAATATCTACACAGGTGATGAATCTTGGATCTATGCATATGACCCCGAAACTAAACAATAGTCAACGGTGTGGGTGTTCCAAGATGAGCCGAAACCAACAAAAGTTACTCGTGCAAAAAGTACTTTGAAGCAAATGGTCGCCTGTTTTTTTTGGAATTAATGGACATGTGGCTACATTGCCATTAGAGAATCGTAAAACGGTTAATTCTGAATGGTATACGACCATTTGCTTACCAAAAGTCTTTGAAGAAATAAGAAAGGACAACCGACAACGCAGAATCATATTACATCACGACAATGCTAGCTGTCACACCTCAGCTGAAACAACTCAGTTTTTGGAGGGTCAAAAGATCGAATTGACTGGTCATCCGCCGTACAGCCCTGATTTGGCACCTAACGATTTCTTTTTATTTCCATACGCGAAGAACAAATTACGTGGTCAACGTTTTTCGAGCCGCGAAGAGGCTGTTGATGCGTTCAAAATGCACGTTTTGGAGATACCTCAATCAGAATGGAAAAAGTGCTATGAAAATTGGTTCCAGCGTATGCAAAAGTGTGTCGATCATCGCGGCGAATATTTTGAAAAGTAATAAAACCATATTAAATGATATATGTTTGTTTCTTTTTTTAATTCCGGATACATAAATAGCAGCCCTCGTATTACCGAGAATTGTTGGCCGTGTACGAAAGTGTACAGCACTTTCGGCATATTCTAGAGGTCCAACATGTCACCATCTTTACTGACCACAAGCCGCTGCTGTACGCTTTCGTACAACGGCGGGCAAAGTTGCCACCTGCGCAACTTAACCAGCTGTCTTTCATCGGACAATTTACAACTGACATTCAATACATCAGGGGTGAAGATAATGTGGTTGCAGATGCCATGTCTCGTGTGGAAGCGATAACATTATGTGAGGACTTTGAGGCTCTTGCAAAATCTCAAGAAAACGACCCAGAGTTAGCTACCTTACGAACAGGCGACACTGGCCTTAGCCTGACGCAAACCATTGTTCCTGGTTCTAACATTTCCATCACCTGCGACGTGTATACTGGCAAACCTCGCCCATTTTTGACCCCTCCATTTCGTCGTGCGGTGTTCGACAAGTTGCATAACTTGAGCCACCCTGGCGTTAAAGCTACAACCCGTCTTTTACTTGACCGATATGTTTGGCCTTCGATAAGAAAAGATTGTCGAACATGGACCCGATTGTGCCAGGCATGCCAGCGCAGCAAGGTCACTCGACATATCACCGCTCCACTCGGACAGTTCGAGCAGCCATCTGGACGATTCATGCATGTCCACATTGACATTGTGGGCCCTCTCCCAGTCTGTAACGATTTTCGTTATTGTCTTACCGCCATAGATAGAGCATCTCGGTGGCCGGAGGTATGGCCTATGCGCTCCATCACGGCAGAAGAGACGGCTGACACGTTCACTAGGGGCTGGATTGCTCGCTTTGGTGTCCCGTCGATTACAACTACCGACCAAGGAGCCCAATTCGAGTCCGTCTTGTTTCGCCGTCTCACTGAATCTTTCGCCGCAAAGCGAATCAGAACGACGGCGTATCACCCGTGCGCAAATGGGATGGTGGAGTGAGTTCACCGAACACTAAAGGCGGCACTCATGTGCCACGGTGACTCGTGGTTCAGGTCCCTCCCGTTTGTGTTGCTGGGTATGCGCACTTCTTTTAAAGAAGACCTGAATGCCACGGTTGCCGAAATGCTGTATGGCGAGTCCCTTCGTCTACCTGGCGAAATGATAGCTTCCGTCCCACGAAATGACCAGCTAGAGGACGCTTCTGACTACGTAGTCCAGCTCCGACGCAAAATGTCTAATGTGCGACCTATACCTGCCTCTAGCCACAGCAAACCCGGTTCTTTTATTTTTAAAAATTTGTCTTCAGCTACTCACGTATTTCTGAGAGACGACACCGTGCGGCGTCCCCTCTAACCTCCCTACACTGGACCATTTTTAATCTTAGAACGCTCCAACGACGGCAAGACCCTGACTCTCGACGCTAAAGGTAAAAAAGTAGTTGTTAGCGTCGATCGAGTGAAGCCTGCCTTCGTTGAGAGAGACATAATTACAAATGGTCCACCACAACCAACTCTTCCAGTTCCAGACACAAAAATTCCAGACATTCAGCCTCCCCAGGCATCGGACCAACCAATTCCTCCGCGTTCCACTCGTTCCGGTCGTGTTGTTAAATTTAAAGAGTCCGAAAATTTTATTTATCTTTCTCCGTGGGGAAGTGGTGTGGCGAACCACAATTAAAATAGTTATGTAACTTAGTCTATGCTCATCATATTATTTTGCTACATGGCAACATGTAGCTGAAAAGGAAATTGTAAAAGCAAATACTGGCAACACTTTTGTCAACACTTCCGCAAAACTTTTAGTTCGAACGCCATATTTTTCGTAAAACTTTTTCCTTATTAAGTCATAAACTTTGTGAAACTTACTAACTAAAGTATTGGACTGGTGCAACAATAACAAATATATGTGGGGACTAAATAAACCAAATCTATTAATATCGGAGTCGTTTGATTTGTGTGCATTTCTCCCAAAAGGTTACTCTTAAATTATATAACTATTAACCTACCAATATACAAAAAATCAGCTAGTTAGGGTTCCGTATCATCAATACTTGGTTGACTACTGTACCCTAAAACGAAACCCTTACCAGCAGATTTTTTGTATATTGGTAGGTTAATAGTTATAACTTATATAATTTAAAAGTAACCTTGTCGTAAAAATAAAACAATTCATAATATTTTAGGACCAACAAGTCAAAGTATGAAATCCTTTCTATCTCTATTAGCTACCACTTTCGAGATTTTTCGAAAATAAAAATGTTGTCCGTCTTATCAAAACGAAGCTACTCACAAAAAATTAGCTTGTTAGTAATTACAAAAAAAATTGTTCTAGGGCTCACTATACTTAATATTTTTTTCATAGAAATAAAAATATCCGGAAGTATTTTTTATAAATCTTAATAATTATTAATTTAATATCTTTAATAATTATTTATAACAAAAAATTAAAACCGACTTTCAAGGTAAAAACAATAGCAATGTGTACTAAAAAGTATTAAATAACTCTTACTCTTTAATAGTGCCTTTTTCAGAATTCGTCTAAATCTCAACTATTTCTGTATTTGAAAAAATCGGCCTCAAGATCATAGCAAGGCAATGAGTGGAGTTAGATACAAAGTTTGAAAGACAAAATCGTGGTAAATTTTAGTAGCTTTCATAAAGTTCTTTACGACTCACTGTTATAAAGAGCTAAAAAACCGGCCAAGTGCGAGTCGGACTCGCACACGAAGGGTTCCGTACCGTTATAGAGAAAAATAGGCCAAAAGTTGTGTTTTTGTATGGGAGTTTAAATTTTTATTTTATTCTATTCTTAATTATTAAAGTACACATAAAATTGAAGATTATGTAAAAATTTCAACAGCCTGTCTGTTGTCATTATTGATATCCAGCAAAAAAGGCCAAAAAAATCGGTTGTCTGTAAAGTCGGTTTACTGACGATAGTTGAACGTGACAACGTCATAGCCTTAACCCCTCAGTTCCGAAAAATTTAAAAATATTTATAATGAGTAAAATAAACTATTCGCAATACAAAACGCTACATAAATTCGTGAAATCCAGTAAAATCTTCGAACAAAGCACAAGTCAAACCTTGACACGTAGGAAATAGAGCACAATTTTGAATAGCCGAAATAATACTAATAGCTCACAGATTGTTTATTTATTTTTCATTCAGAGTGTGGTCAATGTATCAAAGGTCATAAGTCATAACTAACCAAACTTCTTCATACAAAAGTATTCTCTAAGTCATCGAAATACGTAATATAATCGAAACAAAGAGCGCGGCCCAGGTGAGCCTACTGAAAGCTGTCAGCGAGGTAACGCCGCATGAACTGTCATGTTTTTCGGGCGCGCACCCCATATCGAATTATAAGACGTTATCACGTCAAAAATCACTTTTGTTGTATGGCAGCCCCCCTTAAATAAAATTTTATTTTATTTTTAGTATTTGTTGTTATAGCGGCAATAGATATACACAATCTGTGAAAATTTCAGAAGTCTAGCTATAGCGGTTCTTGAGATACAGCCTGGCGACAGTCAGACAGACAGACGGACGGAGTCTTAGTAATAGGGTTCCGTTTTTACCCTTTGGGTACGGAACCCTAAAAACTTAAAAACAGGAACTTTTGGCCTTAATTAGAAACTCGTAACTAGCTAGATTTTTCTATATAAAGTGCTTTTATTCATATTTCGCCTAAAATTCATGTATTTTTCTACTCATTCTTCACACTTTGTAGGCTAGGCGGTACCAGCCAACTTAAAAGACCTGCGACGAAAAGTGGTATTCGGTTGACACGTCTTGAAAATGCTCAGCAAGTTGGTAAGATCCTGGTTCAACACTAAAGCAATGTGCAAAACGAAAAATCACCCCTAGAAATGTGATAGTCACACTTTGGTGGTCTAATTGCTGGTGTGATAAGTCACAGCTTTTTACAAAACGGCGAGAGCATTACTGCAGATGTGTACATTGAAAACTGCCCACAATGATGGCGATGCTCGTACGTCTGCAACTAGTTTTTGTCAATCGATCGTCTCCGCTGCTCCTTGATGACAACGCGCGACCCCATTTTGTTTGGAAGCTCTCCTTCATCTGCCATACCGACTATTACGTTTTCCAAAATTGGGAAAACTTTTACCGGGAAGAAAATTTTATTCGCGAGAGGCTGTACAAAATGCATTAGAAGTGTAGTCTGCCGTCCAGCTCATATTTTCAATAAGGACATCTATACACTGCCACTGCGTTGGCGAAGGTGCATTGATTGCAGGGGTGATTACTTTGAATAACAGAAATAAGTAAGTTCGAAATAATCAGCCAAGTGTGAGTCGGACTCGCGCACGAAGGGTTCCGTACCATTATAGAGCTAAAAATAGTCCAAAATTTGTAATTTTTGTATGGGAGCCCCCTTAAATATTTATTTTATTTTAATTTTACTATCCATTATTAAAGTGCAAATATAATTAAGTATTTTGTAAAAATTTCAAGTGCCTAGCCATTATTGATATCGAGCAAAAATAGCAAAAAAATCAGGTTTATGTGGGAGCCCCCCCTTAAATATTAATTTTATTTTGTGTTTAGTATTTGTTATTATAGCGGAAACAGATATACATATTCTGTGAAAAATTCAGAAGTCTGGCTGTAGCCGTTCTTAAGATACAGCCTGGAGACAGACAGACATTGAAGTATATAATAGGGTCATCAAAGAACATTTTTTAAACAGAAAGGCAATATCATAGGTATAAAAGACCTTATAATATATTGTGTAGTACCTATATGTACTCTTAAACCTTTCATAAATGTGCCGTCACCTTTGTTCATGCTCTTGTAGTGTTCAAGTTCAAGCGAATGGTCGAAGTAGTGAATTTTGCATATAATATAATAATGTTATCACTGTTTGACAATTTAATCTTATCATTTCCAGACCGTAGCGTTGTTCCGAAGAAATTTATTCGATATTTCCATAACATTGAGTACGACGTTCATTGAAACCAAATCGATTTTCAAATCGCAGTCATAGACTAGTTTTTGTCAAAACTATATCGATTTAAAGCCGATTTATTTTTCAATCTCTATTGCCGCGGCCGCTGATTCGTCTATCGTCACGAAGCTCCGTGCTATGAGACGATACCATTGGACGATACACGCATATCGTCCAATGGTATCGTCTCAAGCACGAAGCACTACGCATGTGCGGCCGCAACATATGAGTTTGACAAATTATTTGTCATGATAATATTATTATCATATTTGTAAACAAATATACATATTTTATATTAAATTAAAAAGCCTTCTACAATTGTTCATCGGCTCCCGTTTTCACCTGTGAAGGTTGCTTTTAGTGTGTTTATTTAATTTTTGTTTGTTTCCCATGGTTTCGATTAAATATTTTCTCAATCCTGAGTAAAGGCAAAAGAAGTACAACCTCCCCTCAGGCGCGCGCGAACGCGACTGTTGGCGACTGAGAGGTGAGACCACAGAAATAATTAGATAGAAATCTGTGGGTGAGACAAATCTGGCGGTGAAGCGCCAATGTGGTTTTTCTTAAATATCTTAAAAAATATAGAGAATATTAAAAACCGGTAGAACGAATCCTCGGTGATAGAATTTTATATGATGTGTAAAAATATCAACTCAGTTTAGTGCATGGTTTTGGCAATATAGGAAAAAAATCGTCAAAGTTAGATGCAACTTTGTGTTTTTTTTCTATCGAGAAAATTTTACGATATCGTGTTTTTGCTCAGATTGAATTCTTGGTAATATAATGTAGTATCTATGTTTAGAAAATTAAACGATTCGGGGCTTATTATCAAGTGCAAAAATGATTTATAAAATCGACAATTTTGGGTTAGTCTCCTTCTTAAAAGCAATAAGTAATCGATCCCAACGTCCCTATCCGAGTCATAGAACAGATTAGAAGCCAAATACCTACAAATGATTTGGAAAAATTCAAAGGAAGAGGGAACCTCTACGTGCTTGGGGCTTGCAGGGCACAACTCATTGCTTACTTGGAATACTAGGCAAATGCCGTGCGTACCCCAAGCACGTAGAGTATCCCCCTTCCTTTGAATTGTTCCAAATCATTTGTAGGTATTTGGCTTTTTATCTGTTCTATGACTCGGATAGGGACGTTGGGATCGATTACTTATTGCTTTTAATTAATAAAATAAGTTTTATTACATATGTTATAAAAAAAAGGTTGACCTTGAATAACAACTCGGAGACTTGACTTAGAACTTTGGTGTAATAATAAAAATTATTCCTTAGATTATGTTCTATTTAAATAATGGGTTTATTTGCGTTGGCCGGCACTTTTAAAATTAGCCCAAAATTGTATGGACGTTGGATCTTGTCCTTTAGATGATTTGAATTTAGATCTCAGCTCTATAACATTCAAATTCCATTTTCATGTAAATAGGCTGACCAATAGTTTAAACTCGACAAAATAAATAACACGATATTGTATTTCTTTTTGTACGATGACTAAATTAGGTAAGTAATTAAAATTTGTACAGGTCTCTATTCTGATTTATGTCTAAAATTTTAATGCAAATTAAAATTTGAAGCCGAAATTCGGTGAATTTTGCCTCAATAAGCTGTTCATCCAAACTAATTCGGTGACTTGAACGAGAAAAGTTAACAGACAAACACATTCATTATATTAATATACATCGATTTCCACAGAAGGTACTCGGCACCGACGGCGTACTAATTCTGCCGAGCGCGCCGCAGCCGGCTCCCCACCACAACGTGTTGTACCTCCGCCCATACAACTTCGCCTACTGGGCGATATTGAATGCGTTGAAGATGCCCGCTGTGCAGGTAATAATTGCGTAAATAGTGTTTCTTGGAAACTTTCAGTAGTGCAAGTAATCGCTGATTGAATTTTGCAGAGAAACTAGAAGTCAATCTTAAGATAGTTATAACCTCCTCTCAAGCTTAAGGGCTCCCACACATAACTGCGAATTCGTGCGAATTCGCATCGCAATGTCATTTTTATTATGAGTTTTGTCGCAGATATTTGCGATGCGATGCGAATTCGCAGTTTTGTGTGGGAGCCCAAAATGTAACAAGCCATTTAGGCTCTAAAAGTTTACTAAAGAAATGATTCTAATGGCTCATTGCAATTAATGACTATCTGTAGTCTGTAGATTATTATAGATAGATTATTATAAAAACAATATATTATGACTTACAGGAATATGACTACATGCCAGAATCATCCGATGATGTTTTAGAATATACAAAGTCGCGACAGAAAATAAAGCGACCATGTTTCTAATTTTACATACATTCTCTATAGAAAAACAAAAACTGTATTTAAAAAATAAATAAAAAGGACGCTATGCAATGTTTTATCTTTGTCCGATACATTCGAAAAGTCGCTCCAAAAACAAATACAGCATATTATATTGATACTGTATGTAACAAGACAAAGTAATAATAGTTTACACTTTAGGGGTGTGTGTGTCCCTTGTATAAAGTTCACTGTGAAAGTAGCAGCGCTGAAGAGCAATTTTTTTGTTGCGATTTTTATGGGCATAGTTTGTCAGTTTGCCCATACAAAAGTAAAAAAGGTTACTCTTTTAGCGCTGCTACTTTCACAGCGAACTTTATACCGGGAACTCATACCTTCCCCTCAAATATTATCACTAGATTTTGTTACACGTTCTATAGTTTATTAATTCTGTAACTATTTTTCATGAGTAAATTTAAATTATTTTCAGGTCCCGCTCGGTCTGAACTCATCAGGTCTACCACTAGGCGTGCAGGTGGCGGCGGCGCGTGGGCAGGACGCGCTCTGTCTGGCCGTGGCGAAGCACCTAGAAAAAGCCTTCGGGGGATACGTGCCGCCATGCAAAGTGCCGCACTAGTGTGGTTAGAGAATATTCCTTCCTTTATTTGTTATTATGTGTTACTTGTTAGGTTGTTGTTCAAATATCTAAGTAAGGGTCTACACAGACGGACCGCATTTCAACTGGAATCCAACCGCAAATTGCAGTTCAAGCGCAGTTTGAATGCAGTTGACACGACTGCAATAGACCTGCAAACCAAACAGTTCACACGACTGCACGCCAAATGCAACTGAACTGCAATACGAGTGCGCGTTTGGTTTGCAGTTCTATTGCAGTCGTGTCAACTGCATTCAAACTGCACTTGAACTGCAATTTGCGGTTGGATTGCAGTTGAAATGCGGTCCGTCTGTGTAGACCCTGAGGCCAACGGCGCTGCCGAAACGCTTAGCGATAAAACCAGCCATAGGCGCAGCGCAGATGACAGACTATCCGTGACGCACTTCTTAGTTTGTGGGAAATAGAACCTATGCAATTATATGCAGCAACGCACACGACGCGCAAAGTCCGCATATAATTGCATAGGTTCTATTTCCACAGACAAAAAATGCACAAAGTCACGGATAGTCTGTCGTCTGCGCTGCGCCTAAGGGCTCCCACACAAAACTACGAATTCGCATCGCATATATGACAAAACTCATAATAAAAATGACATTGCGATACGAATTCGCAGTTATGTCTCAGTGGGAGCGCTAAAGGCCTAGGCCGTTCATCGTACTTGAATATAAGTTATATAAGCTGCTGGTAGTTAAGGCCTAATTACACCTGCCGAGTAGTGGCGAGAGAGTGCCCTCGGCCGAGCACTCGCTATGTATATTATACGTGTGCTCGGCGCCGTACTATATTTGACAGACAAAAGCTAGTTATATTCTGTCAGTGCCAAAATTGTCTCAAACCGAAGGACATGCCGCATGCATGCATGTAATATTTGCATGTCCATTGTCCAGTCTTTAATTCTGTATTGTGATACTATGTATTTCGTATTAATTTGACTGAAGTAATAATTATTATTACATAATATGATCTTTTTTATATGTCAGAGTACATTTCATATTTGTTAAAGAATATTCATATTTTTATATTGTTGGTGCTGAAATGTTTAAGACTGTTTATGTATTATTAGGTGAAGGTTAACAATAAATGTTTTATTTTGATATGCCTTTCTTAATATTGATTTTTAAGTACAACGATTCAACAATAGATGGCGCTACTAGTTCACTATTTAATTTCTTTTCGGAAATATTTGAAAAGATATTTGTCAGAAATCATTGAATATTTACTTGGTTAAAGTTTACTAGTACTAAAATAATAACTTAAAACGTAAAAACTTTCCAAAGGAAAAGGAAAACAAGAAAAGACGTAATAATATGAAGAAATTTTATTTAGATTTGAAATCTTCGATACATCTATCGCTGCTGGTCGGTCCACGCCTGCCGGCATGGCCCCGCGCTCGTGCCTTCGTGGTCCTGGCCTTGCCGCTTGGCCCTTAACCTAATATGGCCCAATATTCTGGGCTTCTCAAATTGCCCAACATTTTGAGCCTTTCTTAATGGCCCAATGGGCCTACTAAATTTCCCGACATTTGTGGGCCTTTATTAAAATATCCCGACATTGCGGGCCTACAATAAAGTTCAATATTCTGGGCCTTTCTAATGGCCGTGTGGCCTCACTGGGCCTACATTGGCCTCCACGTGGCACCTCACGCGGCTCCCACCAATACTGACGACATCCGCTCGGTTATATTCTACGTTTCGCAACAAATTGACTAATATACTATACATCTCCAATTATTCGCTACGACTATATCGGAAGAATCACATTTACAAAATCTACGTCTGTTAAAGCGATTTTCAGAAGCGTTTGAGATTATCAGTTACATTATATCTTTTTAATTATAAGTTACGTCTATTCTGGATTTACACTAAACGTCAATTCATTGCGAAAATACGACAACTACGGACTAAGGTATCACTCGGATCACTCACAGTGGAATGGTTTAATCACATAAATCGGCACCCTGCGCTAAGTCTTATTTACATCACATTTAAATTTAGTTTGTACATACATTTCGTACGAGATAGGAGTCGCCCGGCGGGCGCTACTTTATCCTAAACCTAAGGACATGTGGAACAAGCGGGAACATGTAGCAAAATATTCATTAATTTCTTTAAAACAATCGGGTGCCGGACTTGTCTACTCGGAATTATGACTGAATAATACAAAATCGGCGTAAAAGAGATCGGCAAAAATCCGGATCACATCTTTGATGGCTGGACTCGGTAAAAAAAGACCGGCTTCGGCTTCGGCTTCGGCTTCAGGCGGCGGCGCGCAGGCGGCAGCGGCACAGCAGGCGCAGGGCGCGGCGCAGCAGCGTGCTGCCTCAGCTCGGGAACTTGGCGTACAGGGCGTAGTGCAGCGAATAGCCAGCGAAGCGGCAGTTCTGGGCGTCACGGGCGCCGTAGTCGGGCGGGGCCGCGGGCGCGGGGGCGGCGGCGGCGGGGGCGGAGCCTGACGCGAATACTGTGACCACGAAGCGCCCCGGCCGGAACGTGCGCAACACGCGCGACAGCAGCGCGTCGTAGCTGCGGACCGGCGCGTTGGACTCGAACGACACGTACGAGCATGCCGCTTCAGGGGTTATGTGGATCGTCATGTACACGCCCTGTGAAATTATATAGGGTTTAGTTTTATACGAATAGCCACATATTGTTGAAACAAGCTTACATTGTGTCATATTTGCTATTTCTACAATAAACAATTTAATTTTGTTCTAGCAGACCTGACTGTGTTTTTTGAATTATATGTCTGAAGTTCAAACCGACTAACAAAGTCAGGTAAAAAATTGCTAGTAAACTAAATTCATCTATCACATTATTCAAGTCATAGGAATATTTAAATTGAGCAAGTTTTCAATTCTTCAATATACTACACTTACATTTGGTAAATCCTTATCTCCCTTCAGAAAGCACAAAAGAAACGACAATGGAACATTATAATCTTTCTCATTTGCATGCATAGCAATCTAAGGGTGAAGCCAAACGAGCGTTTGTGAGTTGTGAGTCGCAGAATTTCGGTCGCGTAAATATATTTTCATACAAATCATGACTCACAAAATTACGCTCGTGTGAATCAAACAGGGCTTTTGTATGAAACAAACAAATTGCGCTCGTTTGGCTTCACCCTAAAGCAACCTAATAAATTTCAGCGCTGTTATTTTCACAGTGAACTAGGAACACGTACACACCCTTAAAGCAGCTATACTTAAACTGCGGCTCGCCGGGACTTTATTAGTGACCCGCATGAATCGATAATTTTGAACAACGTTATATTTTTACTCCCAAATAATTTTGGTTGCGGCCTGCTACACCAACCAAAACGTGATTGTAGCCCGTATAAAAGGTTAATTATCGCTGCCCTAAAGTATTTTTATTTAGTTTTGTTAGCCGGCTCCTAGACGTGCAATTTTATTGCGCAATATCACGTATTGCGTAATATTATTGGCCGTATAAGGCTGATATTGAACATCGCGCGCCTTCAATGTCAAATAAACTGTTCAATAAAATTGAAGCGTGATATTCGAAAAAAAATTGCTCGTCTAGGGGCCGGCTTACACCCTGTTGACACACAAAATAAATATATGAATTGAACTTACATGTTTAGCGACGCCGTTCATAGAGTAACCACAGGGGTCGAACAGGTAGTCGTCGATCACCATGCCCGGGATCAACTTGTCTATGCCCGACACCTAGAACAGAAACATAATTTATTATCCTATGGTTCTTTACGCCTCTAGCAGGCCTGTCCCACTCGCGCGTCTAGGCATCGAACTGTAAGTACCACCCGCGGGTGGAAAATCATAAGGGACTCACAAGCGAGCGGTGACGCACGCGCAAGATTTTTCTATCGTATCTACTGTATACTGTAGATCATAGAGGAATTTAATACAATATAATACTGATTTAACCGCTGTGACAAAATCGTTATAAATCTTGTAAAAATGAACAATTAAAAAGCCAATGAAATATGTAGGTACCTATTATATTTGAATAAGGTATTTAAATACAAATAGTAGATAAAAACTATACAAACATAGCAAATAAACCAATTTCATACAAAGAAACACACAAACTACACAGAAATAAACACAAGTTACTATGTTTAAATTGTAAAAGTTTCCTGCAATATTATAATTCAATATAGAACTACTATAAAATATAGGTTGTTTTACTGAAATTTGATATTACTATAAAAAGGTTTGCTATTCATTACCAATAGCAATTTAAAAAAATATTTTGTTTTCTAAAAGGCGAAAACCTTGATTTCTTAAGAAAAGGTACGCGTTATGCGATAGAAAGAGAGCGCACTTGTAGGTAAATTTATCCGTAGGCAATTTGGCATTGCGCGTCGGAATTTCAACTTTATAGTATCGTAGCTTGCGTCGTTATTTCTTTAAACGGGTTTCGGAAGTGAGGAATCTGTTGTTAAACTAATATGTATTCTGTGCCTCTAGTCCACTGACGCATTCGCATGCGGCAGCGAAAACTGTCAGCAAACTGTCAGTAGTATGGCAGAATTTCGCATACGCTTTGTCTCGCTCTAACATTAGCTTAAATGAATTAGCTGCGTCCTTGTCGGTATTGTTTCGCAAGGAATTCCGAACAATACCGACAAGGACGCAACTATTTCATTTAAGCTAATGTTAGAGCGAGACAAAGCGTATGCGAAATTCTGCCATACTACTGACAGTCTGCTGACAGTTTTCGCTGCCGCATGCGAATGCGTCGGTGGACTAGTCCACTAGAGGCGATAGCCATCAACTCAGTGGGTACAAGTTACCAGCACCAGCATGCTTGGACACCATAGAAACGGTCTCTTTCTACGGAAGAATAGACAAAGTGACAGATTGACAAAGGAAGTTTGCTATTTTGTCACTAAAAACAACGAACCTTATTGGCATACCTATACTTACAAGTACATATAAAATGTCGTATTTTGGTGTACACCTGTGAAACATACTCCAATCGTTAGAGATGATGTTTACAAACAATAAATATTCTTTGACAAATTGTCGTAAATGATATACTTTCAGAGTTATTTCAGTCTGAAAATGTAAAATAACTTTATTTCATCTATACAACCTGAAATATTTCAAAAAGTATACCACTTACGACATTTTGTCATATACTATTTATTGTTTGTAATTATTTTCTCTGTCGATTGACGTATGTTTCATAGGTGTACACGAAAATAACTTTAGGCATGCCACGCTCCATACAAAAAGGTTCGAACTCTTTTGTCAGTAAACTAAAATGAATTGTTTGCCGTTTCTAATGTTTTTATGCTAAGCCTGCCACTAGTCTACTGCTGCTGCTGCCGCTCACCTTGGTGGCCTCGGCGGCGGTGGCGGAGGCGGCGCGCGTGAAGATGTCCATGACGTCGGGGTCGAGGTCCGACATGAGGATCTCGATGGTCTGGTCGGGCTCGCCCTCCCACGCCGCCCCGCCGTGCTGCTCTTTCTCCAGCGCGTCCACAGTACCTGCAGGGTGAAGTTGTCATTAAAGTCCTATATAATAATAATAATAACTCCCACACCGGTTTCAGTGACGGTGGCCGGTTTCATTGAAACTAGGCCAGGTACGCAGGAGTCAATTTATAGAGCCCAGCGGCCTTAGCATGACAACAGTAATAACTAATAAAACAATAAAAAATTCAAAATATAAAATGCTACTTTATGACAAAGTCTATGTCATAAAGTGGCATTTAATTTGAATTTTTGTCGGTCGCGGTTAGCCGTGATAAGTTTAAAATGTAGTTTATCTCTACTTTATTAATTCTATTCTTTCGCATTTCTACTGTGGCCATGCTAAGGCCGCTGGTGTGTGCGCAGTACACAAGAGCACTCCCTATAACCTTTGCTCTCATAACCCAGTGGGACGGAAAACCGACACGACTGGCGAGAGATCAGGCGCAGGACCGACTGTTTGACCATGCGGCACTTGGCGGCAAATAGGATATCAAAAACCCTCATTACAGGTGCTTCAAAACTATAATATTAACTGTAAAACAGTTTAAAATATGTACCTTCCAACGGCAAGAGTGTGTAGAGGTACCAGCAATCCTTCTCCGGACCCATGATGTACGCTCGTCCGTCACCAAAGAACGAGTCCAGAAGCTCCACCTAAAAAAATAAATATAAGTTCAGACTGAATAACTTTCGAAAGAGATTAAAAATGTCCAATTTGTAGGCTTTAGATAAATTATTATTGCTATAAAATATTATGTTTAAGTTTTGAGATAAGAACTTACGTTAATTAAAAGTTTTACTCTGTTACGCTTATTTTAACACACACATTAGTGCTTTATCTTTAACCTACCTAAAGTAATGACTTGTAAGTTGTTATCTTAGGTTAAAAGTTAGAAGTTTAGAACCTTGTTCTTAAATTTTAAAATATGATAAGCCAAGATTTCTTCCAGAACAAATTCTGTTCCTCAATTTTTTATCTTGTAATTTATCATATTTTATAGTACAACCTAAGTACAACTGACCATTCGACCTCTGAAGATACGGTTTTAAGTTTTAACGCAAAATGACAAAGTTCATTTTGCGATAACCCAGCCGTAGGTCAATGATTCGTCAGTTCCTTGTGCAAAATTGATAAAAAATTAAAATTAGTAATAGGTATATTTAAATATACTGGTGCGCGGTTGAGGATAATCAATAATTTTACATTTCGTCGCTTAGCTAACAATACCGCGTAAGTCGAAAATTTGTCATTTTGACTTTTATACTTCATTGGGTAGATTTTGTCGGCGCGCATCCAATGATGTTAGAATTTTGTTTAAATTGGCCAATCGCAGCGCGTTATTCAAGTAGTTCTGGCACCGCGCAAGTCGTTTGTTGTGTCACAGCCGCGTAAGTCGTCAGTCCGCCATACTATCTTGTGTTGATGTGTGACCACGCAGCAAATTTATTGTATATTTTTGTCTATTACGGTTTTATCAGAGAAACAGACACTTCTGATGGACCAAAAAGGAAAGACAACTCGATTATTTATTATTTTGTAGTTTAATAGAGTATAATTACTACTATTTTAGATGCATTTTAAACTTCAATTATAGATCGGCGGTTTTTCAATGTAATGTTCATTGACTTAGGCGGTATTGTTACGGAGTCCTGGCCCTGACCTTCCTTTGGAGTTCGCCCCATGGCTGCTCTATAGGATTATGGTCTGGGCTTCTTGCTGGCCAATGCGTAACCGAAATTCCGACCTCGGAGAGATATTGACGAACTATCGCAGCAACGTGTGGTCGAGCATTGTCCTGCATCAATATGAAACCTTTACCAACTAACTTCGTATGGCACCGCATGATATCCTAGCACGACCTGGATGTAGCGATGGGCATTCAAAGTGCCAAGGCACGGCCCGTTTCGAACTCAAAATTGGTTTTTGCACCAAAAGAAATACCGCCCCAAACGGTCCCGAAACCCCCGCCAAATGGAACCATTTCGTCAATGCACACCCCCGCAAATCGTTTCTCATTTTCTAAGGTATACTTTCCTGCGACCATTGCTACCATAAAGATTGATTTTGTACTCATCAGAGAAGAGTACGACGCCCCATTACTCCAACGACCAATCAACGCAAGAACGGGCGAAATTAAGCTGCGCTTGACGGTGTGCTGGGGCAAATTTTGGGCCGTTAGCGATTTTTTGTGAAGTCAAACAACTGTCTGCAAGTCTTCGTCGTACAGTCCACTCAGTTACTGTAACTCATCCTGTTAGATGTAGCCCGATGTCATCCTGAACCTGGTCGCTTGGTAAAGTTTAGAGTCTCTAAAAAACTTCGGTATACTCTTCTAACCAAAGATCGACTTAAATTTAAGACTTCTAGCCACAAATCAAAATGAGAGGCTTTATTTGAAGTACTATCCATATTATCACAAACAAATAACGTCCAAAATGAAGTTGAACCAACAATAAATCAATAAAAATCAAGACAAAACAGGATCAATAAAATTTGACCAATTTTATCCACAGGACAAAACAAAATTAAGAAACTGAGTGATGGGGGTGCTTAGTGATTTGTGTCTTTTGTAGTCAAGCACGTTGATGTAAAAAAATGTATTTAATTTAATTAAAACTTAAAAAAAATGTAATAAAAAGAAGTTTAAATACCGCATAAGTCTTTCTTTTGTTGAACTAATACCGCCTCAGTCAATTTTAATACTGATACAATATTAAATACACATATTTTAATATGTAACACCATAATTGTACCTATTTTATACCTATTTATGTATTCAGTACACATGTCTGAAGTATTTTAAAGAAAATAATCGTTTTTTTTGTCTCTCCTGAAAACTTTTCAAATTTAACTTGCGCGGTATTGTTAGCTAAGCGACGATTTGGACTAAGCCTGTCATATTTTCTAGTATAGGACAGTGGTAAAACCCCAGGCATAAGTTCGGATGATGCTACTTTTATGCTAGCAGAAATCTAGGCTACGCTTAAATCTAGGCTAGACTAGGCTTAAAGAAAAATAATCGGCCAAGTGCGAGTCGGACTCGCGCACGAAGGGTTCCGTACCGTTATAGAGCAAAAATTGGCCAAAAATTGTGTTTTTTGTATGGGATTATAAATTTATATTTATATTTTATAAATATAAATTTATAATCCCTTAAATTTATATTTTATTTAAATATTATTATGAATTATTAAATAACACATATATTTAAGGCCTTTGTAAAAATTTCAAGTGCCTACCTGTTGCCATTATTGATATCGAGCAAAAAAGGTTAAAAAAATCATGTTTGTTGTAATATGGGAGCCCCCCTTAAATATTAGTATTATTTTGTTTTTAGTATTTGAGTAATTCTTCAAAATCGATTCTCCGCGTAACTTTCGTGGGGATTTTTTATTTTAGAGTTATGTTTAAACAAATGCAAATACCTTTAAGGCGCTGTAAAAATAATAAATACGATCTTTAAGACATGTAAATCGGTCCATAAACTACTGAGATAATCTAATTTGAAATTTCGATCCCCACGAAAGTTGCGACAAACTCCACGAAAGTTACGATTGCATTTTCTAGGAACAAAATATGGATTAAAATCTTTTTTCCTTAATAAATAAAAGATAATGGATCAAACTGAAAATATTACGTTTCGACGTGTTCAAGCGCATACCGTTACGAACCTAGATGACAGTTTTGACAATAACAATACTCTAGATGTCACTATGCATAGCGTTCCAGATATATCGGAAGACGAACATATTGATATTGTTACTGAACTAAAAAAACAAGTTAATGACTTAACAACTAAACTACTCAGCGCAAATAATGAAATAGACTCCTTATTAATTGAAATTGAAGCGCTAAAAACTGAAAATAAAAATCTGACTCGCAAAAATTCATTCTACAAGCAAATAGTTACCCCGCTTAAAACTACAAAAAGAAATCCACGACAAACAAAAACATACAGCACCAAGCAAACTCAAACAGATACTTCGAGTAAAACTAATATTATTATAGAAAAACAAGCACTGGAAAATAATAATGTACATTCCAAAGCACAGATGGAGCCACCAGTCCAGTATGAAGTGAAAAAATATGCTCAAGTTCCAAAAAATAAGCTATGTATATTAAGTACAAATAAAACTAATAACATTTTAAGTTTGGCTAAGGAACATTTTCAAGAAAAATTTCAAATCTGCCACTACTTAACTCCAAATGTTGGAATGAGACAACTCTTACAGAACATGTCAACAAAAATAAAAGATTATTCTCTTAATGACTTTTGTATTGTAATGATTGGTGAGGAAGACTTTAGAAGAACGAATAACTATTATGATATTATAATATATATGAGACAAATGCTACTTGACATAAAATATACTAATATAATAATCATGTTACCAACATTTAAATTCAATAACAACTTTAATAATATTTATAACTTTAGACTGGAAACATTTAACAATATGCTTTACTTGGACAATGCCACCCATGAATATGCCTATATACTAGACTCTAATTTGAACTTAAGTTATCATCACACTATATACACAAAATCTTGTGTTTTGAACAATCATGGCATGAGTATAATATTTAAAGACTTAAACTACACAATTCTGGCTATACAAGAGGAAAATAATAATATACGTTCAGAAGAATTAGTATCGCATGAAGAACTTTCGGAACCAGCTTTTTTTCGACAGTAAATATCTAAATGTTCTGCACCAAAATATCGCAGGATTAAGATCAAAATATAACGCACTATCTGTTTGCCTGCAAGAACTTTCAGATAAAAATACTGATGTTGATATTGTATGTCTGACTGAGCACTTTATGGTCTCAGGTCAAGAGGAATCCTGCCCAATCCCTAACTACATCTTGGCATCTTGCTATTGCAGAAATGATTCAAAGCGGGGTGGTTCATGTATATTTGTAAAAAAATAACTAAATTTCAAAGTTATTTCAACACTTTTAGGTCTTTCCTTATGCTCTTCTTTTGAATGTTGTGCAATAGAACTTACAGATTACAAAGTTGTTGTTGTCTGCCTCTATAGAGTACCATTACTAAGTAGCTTAAATGTATTTTTCAATAGATTAAATAAATGTTTGGCTTACTTAAACATGAATTATCGTAAGCACAAAATAATCATAGCTGGTGATTTTAATATTAATATCCTTAAACAAAATAATCAAACGCTAGAATTTGAATGTATTCTTCTTAACTATAATCTAAAATTGCAGATAAGAGAACCTACAAGACATGTAAGCCAGACATGTATTGATAATTTTGCCCACAATTTCAAAAATCAGTGTAAATCTGAAGTAATCGAGCTAGGATTATCCGACCACACTTCTCAATTGTTAAGGTGCAATGTAAAAAATATTTGTTTAATTAAGTACTGGAGAAAGAAACGGCATGATTTTTCCAAAGAAAACCTTGAAAAGTTCAAATATTGTATTAGTCAGCTTACATTCACAGATGTTTATAATGTATGTGATCCGAATATTGCTTACAATGTTTTCTTTGATATATTTACATTGTTTTATAAATTGTGCTTCCCATATAAAACTATAACTATACATATCCACAAAAAACCTAAATGGATATCACGGGGTATAAAAATTTGTAGTGCAAAAAAACGTAAACTATTGTGGAATTATCGAAGATGTCCTACTATAGTGAATAAGCAAAAATTAACTCAGTATACTAAAAGGTTTAAAAAAATTGTAAAATTAACGCAGCGGGCTCAAAATAACCATAATATAGCAAAATCATACAATAAAGTAAAAACTATATGGCAAATCATAAATTCCGCAAAACAAAATAAACCAACAGATACTATTTCATATATAAAACAAAATAATAATATTATAACGAATCCTAATGACATTTCTAATGCTTTTAATAAGTACTATATAAATAAAGTGACACAAATAAATTCAAATAATCAAACTTTTTACAAACAATATATGACATCAAAACTTAATTCCATTTTTATGAAACCATGTACACCTGATGACATTAAACAAATAATAAAAGGTCTAAAAAACACTAACAGTGTTGGATATGATAACATCTCGACTAAAGTCATTAAATATGTAGTTGATTACATTAAGTCACCACTTAGCCACATTTTAAATTTATCTATAGAAAGTGGGATATATCCAGAAAAATTAAAAATAAGTATAATCAAACCAATATTTAAGAAAAATAATAAAGAAAATATTGAAAATTATAGGCCTATAGCTCTAGTACCTGTTTTTTCCAAGGTGTTCGAAAAACATTTATATAATACTATTTACAATTATTTAGAGCAACAAAATATTCTTGCTAAGGAACAAAAAGGATTCAGAAGAGATAAAACCATAAACCTTGCTATATATGAATTTCTAGATGTAGTAATGTCGAATGTTGATAAAAGGACACCAGTTTGCGCCTTATTTATGGATATGACGCAGGCGTTTGATTTTGTAGATCACAATATTCTGCTATTTAAGCTTGAAGCGTATGGCATAAGAGGTAATACATTAAAACTCATAGAAAGCTATTTAAAAAATCGCACTCAGTATACAAAAATAGTAAAAATTAACGCCAAAACAAAAATAGAACAAATATACCTCTCAAAAGCCCTAAAATTACTGTACGGTGTGCCACAAGGAAGTGTTTTAGGTCCACTTCTATTTATTATTTATATCAATGATCTCCCTAAAGCGACTTCCAACCCAATAACACTTTTTGTTGATGACAGTACTGCTACAATCAAATGTAAAGATAACAAAACATATGAACTAGACATAAATAACACGCTAAGGGACATAATTAAATGGTTAGACTCAAATAATATAAAAGCTAATCTAGAAAAAACAAAGCTTATGCATTTTAAACAACGTGTTAATGTTCCCAAATTTGATATTAATTATAAATCTGAGTCAATCTCTGAAGTGCAAACTACCAAATTTCTCGGACTCACAATAGATAGTAAACTATCGTGGAAAGCTCATATCGAACTACTCTGTAAAAAAATTAATAAATCGGTTTATGCCCTTCATGAATTAACTCAAATTTCAAATGTCAGTACAATAGTAACTGCATATAATGGATTAGTGGTTTCGATACTAAGGTATGGCATAGTATTTTGGGGAAACTCAACAGATGTTGAAATAGTTTTTAAGGCACAAAAGCGATGTGTAAGAGCTATGTTTGGGCTATCACAAACCGATACTTGCAAGCCATTTTTTGTGAAATATAAAATTCTCACTCTTACATGTCTATATATTTATGAAGTTGCAACATTAGTTAAACAAAATCCAAATCTTTTTGAGCTAGCATCGATAGCGAGCAACAGGCGTCAACGTGACACATACCGCCTATGTAATCGTATGACAAATACCACGCTAATGCATAAAAGTGTTTTTCATATGGCTCCTGTGATTTATAATAAATTACCAAAAGACCTAAAAGCAATGAATCTTAAAAAATTTAAGAAACAATTGAAAAGGTTTCTGATAGAAAAATTTTATTATAATTTATTAGACTATGTGAATGATAAAAAATCAATAATATAAATTATTTATTGCATTATGTATGAAATCAATTATATTTATATTACTGTTGGTTGTAACTACATTTGAAAATTTAAAAATTATTTTAATGTATGACATGAAATATAATATGGAATTGAATGAAATGAATGTAAATAAATTTAATGAATGACTTAAGTATATATTTTATGACTTACATTTTATGCTATGTATATTGATCATAATGAATACCAATTGACAATTTTAATGAAAGGTTTGAATGAAATGTATTATTATTTTCTTTAAGATTCTTATCTATACTATATTCTATTACATTAAATTTTAATTGACTAAGTAAACAGTAAAATTATAATACAATTTTATTCAAACAGAACACTTTCTATAAATTTTATCTTAATGAAATGTGTTTTTTTTATATATTTTATTTAAATTATTCTGTGTGTGATCACTGATTACTATAAATTTTGCATGCCTATAGTTATTAGGTAGAAAGACTGAAACCCTGTATAATTATAACATCTTTTGTACGGTACTTTCTGCAAATAAATGATTCTTATTCTTATTCTTAAATTATTATTTCATTTATTAAGATCAACAATACTAAAGATTATGGAACTTTAATTTTTTGTTTAAACTGTCTAGTAACTGGTCAGCTCTCGGTCAGGACCGAAGACTTGAATGCGTCTTTTCGTGGTAGATTTCCTGAAATGCTGTGACTTTTTCGAGGTTTAGGTGATGTTATTTGAAGTACTTGCAGATTAGGTAATTTAGGAGGTCATATTATTCAACTAAACAAAATGTTGAGGTTGTAGGATATAAAAGGGCTCGCTTCGCTCGCCCTGATAAGTTTTAATGAGTATCGTGTTGCTTTTGAAGATGTAATGTCAGTTGTTTCATGTAAAATACTGATATTCAGGTAAATCCGCTAGACTAGAAGCAGACCCAATATATTTGGGGAAAAGATCTGATGGAAGATTGATGTAAAGCCACATATGTTTTGTTTTTTCTAAAAAAAATCTAGTAGAGTGAAAAGTGAGTTCAGGGTGCTAAAACCATAGCTGGGAATACTATATTGTAGCCAATTCATATAGGAAAACGGTGTACAAAACAGCCTACGTAGGTTTCGTAGGTTGCTAGGTAACTTTTGTGGATGAAAATCCACGAAAATTGTGCCACGAAAGTTACGAAAATTTCACATTTTTTATAATTACGAAAAAAGTAATGGGTAAATAAACAAACAAAGTACTAGGAAATAATCTCGATCATATACCTTATTCCTTTATTTGATATGAGTGTCATAATTATAAATTATTATCATTCAAAACATGCACGCAAAAGTTACGTGACTACAGCCTCTTCATAATATTTAAGGAATATTTTTCCTCGTATTTTCTTTGTTTTTAAGCGACGAGCGTTTGTGTCCCCTGTACTGATGCCGGAACGGCACTGAGCGTTGGTGCAGCTAAAACTTGTAACCACAAGTCGTCGCGTTTGGAAGATAGGTGCAGTTTTGTTACCCGCCCGTGAAACTAACAAAATCGTGTGACAGAGACGTTACGCCTATTAACTTTTTTAACTTAAGATATAACATTCTTTTAGTTTAGTAATTAGGTAGTTTAGTTAATCTAGATTAATTTGATGTATCACACTCTATGCTAATGACTAGAATACAAAAGTTATTAACGCTTTCCGTAAGCGCGAACAGAGTGTGACGCGCGGAGAACACCGATTTTGCCCCCGATTTCGACATTAAATTATCAATTAAACAAAAACTATAAATAATTATAGATGTTATTTATTGAAATCAGATACTTAAATAAATGAAGAATAACATGTGTTTGGTCCTAAGGCTGTATGTTTAATAGGGTAGTAGTAAAGAGCGTGTGACCACATTTTGAGGGGCCTCGGAGAATTACTCATTTGTTGTTATAGCGGCAACAGATATACACAATTTGTGAAAATTTCAGAAGTCGAGCTATAGCCGTTCTTGAGTTGCAGCCTGGAGACAGACGGACAGACGGACAGACGGACAGGCATCCAAGTCTCAGTAATAGGGTCCCGTTTTTACCCTTTGGGTACGGAACCCCAAAAAGAATAGAAATACTGATATATTGAAGAACAATACGAATTATATTTTCGTGTTGTTCTTCAATACAAAACGAAAATATAATTCGAAAACTGTGACCATAATATACTGTCATTGCTCGTTAGCCCACTACAAAATTCTGCGGTAGATACGATTGCAGTAAAACCTGAGGACAAGTACTCTAGATCTCAAGATTCACAAGGTCTTGTAGAATGTAACTTCTTGTAGTACTTTTGTCCATGCAATAAAATGATCAACAAACCAAGAACCAACTGCATCAATCCTCCAAACACAATAAACAATAATAAAAAAAAAGTAAAAAAAACTCGTCCTTTTTTTATTTTAATAAATTATTGCATTGTCATTGGCTTTTAATACGTATTCAAAGTTTCGAGTTAGGGAGATCGCAGACGACAGACTTTGTGCGATCAAAGTCTGCGGCTTACATACATTCCGCATGGCGCGCGCCATCAGATTGTATGGAAGCCGCAGACTTTGATCGCACAAAGTCTGTCGTCTGCGATCTCCCTTAATAAGACTACTGGAGATAGGTAAAAGTCGCGCACAAAGATTCCGTTACATACATACAGCCCAAGCTTATAAAAGCGTGTTAACTGTTAACCTACCTACTGTCCTGTATATAACCTGCAAACCTAGCACACGTTCCTCGACATGAACATGATTTATGAACCAACAACTAACCTCAGAATCGAAGTTATCATGCGGCGCTCTCTGTGCGTGCGGGCGTGCGAACTCGCGCCGCGAGTAGAACACGTTGTGTACGCGCGCGTGGCCCGCGTCCGTGGCAAGCGTGAGCACCGCGCGCACGCACCGCAGCGGCGTCGTCCGCCCGCATGTCTTGAGGATCCAGCGACGACGGGACACGAACATGCTGCTTTCGCTGGAAAAGATGATAGAAAAACTTTATTAAAAAAATCGCAAAAACTTTGATCTAAACATGACATGAAAATCGCGCCTTAAAGGGACCATTCACTATCCTGCATTGCAGTCCGCCGTGCAGGCCTGCAACACCATTCACTATCCTGCATAAGCCGCCGTGCAGTCCGCCGGCTTATGCAGGATGGTGAATGGTGTTGCAGGCCTGCACGACGGACTGCAATGCAGGATAGTGAATGGGCCGTTTTAGATTTATTTTTTGTGGTGTGGCTTTAGACGACGCATCGTCATCACGATGTAACGCATAACGATAAGGACCCGGCGATGCTATGAATCATTTCGATCCGTCGCAATTCGAAAATTATTGCATCAAATTGAATCTTCTTAAGGTGAATGGTAAAGCAAAATGCGTTTTAGACGTCTTTTTGGCGATGTTTTACAGCTGAATTACAGATCGGGAAATACAGAAGTTTTGTGTAATTAGAAAGTGTTTCTTGAAATATATTGTCATGAACGATATTTTTGGTGATCTTTATTCAGTTATCAGAAAATATATTTTTAAAGTGCTTTAACTCGCGTAAGATGTATATTTTAGGATGGGTTTTTTTTTGGTTTAGCTAATCCGTTTATAATGAATCTTTGCATACATGTTTCTTTATTTTTTATCTTGTTGATCGAGAACCATTTGTGATAAACATTATTGCAAAATAGAAGTTATATCATCAAACTCTTTAGTGCCTACTGTAAATCAAACTCCACTAGTAAATGTCGTAAAGCATTTGCTCATAAAATTTAACAGGCGTAAATCAGTTACGGAATGCGTCGTTGTCAGCTCGAGATATGTACAACGCAGCGCGGCGTTGCCGTTCCGCACACACGTCACAAGCAGTGCGTGCTCTTCTTTTGATTAGTCTCACTGCTCACATTTGACAATTTACCGGCTATAAGTTTTAACAGTTTGCACTTTGCGCGCGTAATTGTACTGTGTACATGTTGTGTGATTACGTTCGATATTGAAACAAAGTGAAAAATATATTATTTCTTCTTTTGGTGAGCTGTGAAACAAGGTGAAAACATGGGTAATAAAAGTATTCCGAAACAAAGTAACAAACGATCATTCAAGATGCTGAATAAAAGAAGATCTCGTCTTGCATATCAGGCAAAAAAAGCAAAACAAGCCAAACCAAATGATATTGAAAAGTAAGTATCTACCTACTTTCTAGATATAATATTATAGTGCTCCCAGACGGTAATTCAGCATGACATGCATCTATGATCTATCATGATCTACGTGACAGTATATCCCTCGATCGTGGAAATAACGAGACACAATAGATTTTTATTGTTATCGCGGTCGCATGCGACCGCTTGGGGCTTGTTGAATGTTGCATGACATGTCGATTGCGAAACGAACATGTGTGCATGTAATGCAGTTCAATGTACAGCACGTAGTTTGCATGTCATTCACATCAATCAATACAATAAACGATCATGCGTCCATGGCAGCACGTAACGCATGTAATGCTGAATTATCGTCTATTTTGTACCTAATATCACATAACCTTTATCATTGTATGTGATTAGTGAGTACATTACAAGCTTTCACTACACTTGACGTACTATAGTTACAGCACAATTCGCTAATAAATTGCTAGCATGCAAATTTTCATTTCTCATAATCAACCCATCAAGCCCCACCTGTGACTGCGACAACGATTGAATACAATAGCATTTCCAAAATACCCGATCGAAGGATTTAAAAAGAAAAAAAAACAGTATTATATATATACTAACAGTGGACAAAATAACAGTAGTTACCAGAATAAAATAACAAAATTATCTAATTTAAATGGTTAATTAAGGAACCCTAATGAATCAAACCAGCTGACTTCGCGCTCCTGCAACTTTCCCATCAACGGTGGCCAGCAACTTCTGCGAATCCCGTACAATAGTCCATTCTTTTAGGTCCCTATTGTTTTAATCCCAGAAGCATTCTTTTCATTTACAAAATTGTCACTTCATAATCCCACTTCGATTAGGATAGTCGCTTTTAGAATAATTAACTTTAAAATTGTAATTTTAATTTTAAATAAATAATTAAACATTTTTTGGTTTTTTTTAAGTCCTCAGACTGTCGCAAACGTAATTGGCGCAGTCTTGGGGGGTAGGATACTCGCGGGCCGGTTCGCTTGAGTACAGTAGCTTTTCGCGCCGTGTTTGCGTGCCGCCCGAGTGGCCATCCAGCTTCGAGTTCTACCCAGAACCTACGTGTGGCAGTTCGGGGACCAGAAGAATCCAGCCATCGATTCGAGCAAGAGACCAGAAAATGTATATGTGAGTACACTAGAATAATTCTCGTGTTGCTCCTCTCTAGCCCTAAGCCTATTTTTAATTTTCCAAAATTTATCATCCTAG
This sequence comes from Polyommatus iphigenia, assembly GCA_963422495.1. Classification (NCBI taxonomy): domain Eukaryota; kingdom Metazoa; phylum Arthropoda; class Insecta; order Lepidoptera; family Lycaenidae; genus Polyommatus; species Polyommatus iphigenia. Next base: position 37,224,525 of record OY730183.1, read on the forward strand.
AGCCTCTAAATCCCGAGAGCCTGAATCTTGGCAGGCGCGTCGGACGAGATTAGCAGATAGTTTTAGGAATATAGATATTTCAAATTTAGATTTAGATATTTCTGATTTATTTAATTTTAATAATAAAATGGCACACGATCCAGATACAATTTTTAAGGCCCTCCGCCTGGTGCCGGAATTTAATGGCAATCCGAATATTCTTACGCGATTTATTCAAATATGTGATCAATTAGTAGTTAAGTATGCTAGTCAAGAGCCTGGAAATGAATTTTCTAATCTTTGCTTATTAAATGGAATTTTAAATAAAATAACTGGTTCCGCAGCAAATACAATAAATTCGAACGGAATCCCAGATAGTTGGTTAGGAATTAAAAATTTACTCATTAATAACTTTTCCGACCAAAGAGATGAAACTGCTCTTTATAGTGATCTCTCTTTAGCTACTCAGGGGAACAGGTCACCCCAAGAATTTTATGACCATTGTCAAAATTTATTCAGCACTTTAATGACATATGTTTCTTTACACGAAGGACTTGCGACTACTATAGAAGCTAAGCGTGACTTATACAAAAAGGTTACTATGCAGGCATATGTACGTGGTCTTAAGGAACCACTAGGGTCCCGCATACGTTGCATGCGACCGCCTACAATTGAAAAAGCCCTTGAATATGTGCAGGAAGAGCTTAACACTATGTACATGCATAATAGGTTTGACCCGAAATCATTTAAAATTTCTTCTATGCCGCACACATCTACTCAACGCCCCAACTTTGCTCATCAAAATTTTTCTATGCCCTGTAATAATAGTAATTTCCCAGTGCCGCTAGGACATAGACCTTTTACACAGAATCCACAGCCTTTTAAATTTAATAATAATCATCATCAGCACAGGCAACCCACACCTACACAGAGAATGTTCAGTGCACCGCCACCAAATTATAATCCGCGTAGTCATATGTTTAGGATGCAACCTAAAAATAATTTTGCACATAGGCCTATCCAAAATTCTAGCTCGCAGCCTCAGCCTATGAGTGGTGTTAGCCACTATGTTACACGACAATTGCCACCTACACATCACACATTGACAGGACATAATTGGTATAGGCAGGGAAACCCTCCTCCGACAAATTATTTTAAAAGCAGGGAAATGAATTTTAATGATTGTATGACTGACCCGACTGATGACTATTATGACTATGATCCTAGTTATTATAATAATGAGTATATTGTAGAATATCCGTGTGACCCTGAATATGAAAATCAAGGCCAACCTTCCACTACGTCACCCTTACAAAATAATGTTGAGAATACAGCATGTGATCAGGATTTTCAGAAAATTTCAGAATCCGACAGTGTAAAATAGAAATTAATTTGCACACACAACGTCAGCTTCCTTATATTCAAATTTCATCACCGCCATTAAAATTATTAATTGATACCGGAGCTAACCAATCGTTTTTATCCCCTACAGTAGTTGAACATTATTTTAAAATTATCCCCTAAATTATGATCCTTTTGAAGTCGTTAATGTACATGCCAAATCTAGATGTAATTATTCTATAACAATACCGTGTTTTACAGAATTCAATAGTCCCAATCCTTTAACTTTCTACATCTATAAGAAACAAAGTGAAAAATATATTATTTCTTCTTTTGGTGAGCTGTGAAACAAGGTGAAAACATGGGTAATAAAAGTATTCCGAAACAAAGTAACAAACGATCATTCAAGATGCTGAATAAAAGAAGATCTCGTCTTGCATATCAGGCAAAAAAAGCAAAACAAGCCAAACCAAATGATATTGAAAAGTAAGTATCTACCTACTTTCTAGATATAATATTATAGTGCTCCCAGACGGTAATTCAGCATGACATGCATCTATGATCTATCATGATCTACGTGACAGTATATCCCTCGATCGTGGAAATAACGAGACACAATAGATTTTTATTGTTATCGCGGTCGCATGCGACCGCTTGGGGCTTGTTGAATGTTGCATGACATGTCGATTGCGAAACGAACATGTGTGCATGTAATGCAGTTCAATGTACAGCACGTAGTTTGCATGTCATTCACATCAATCAATACAATAAACGATCATGCGTCCATGGCAGCACGTAACGCATGTAATGCTGAATTATCGTCTATTTTGTACCTAATATCACATAACCTTTATCATTGTATGTGATTAGTGAGTACATTACAAGCTTTCACTACACTTGACGTACTATAGTTACAGCACAATTCGCTAATAAATTGCTAGCATGCAAATTTTCATTTCTCATAATCAACCCATCAAGCCCCACCTGTGACTGCGACAACGATTGAATACAATAGCATTTCCAAAATACCCGATCGAAGGATTTAAAAAGAAAAAAAAACAGTATTATATATATACTAACAGTGGACAAAATAACAGTAGTTACCAGAATAAAATAACAAAATTATCTAATTTAAATGGTTAATTAAGGAACCCTAATGAATCAAACCAGCTGACTTCGCGCTCCTGCAACTTTCCCATCAACGGTGGCCAGCAACTTCTGCGAATCCCGTACAATAGTCCATTCTTTTAGGTCCCTATTGTTTTAATCCCAGAAGCATTCTTTTCATTTACAAAATTGTCACTTCATAATCCCACTTCGATTAGGATAGTCGCTTTTAGAATAATTAACTTTAAAATTGTAATTTTAATTTTAAATAAATAATTAAACATTTTTTGGTTTTTTTTAAGTCCTCAGACTGTCGCAAACGTAATTGGCGCAGTCTTGGGGGGTAGGATACTCGCGGGCCGGTTCGCTTGAGTACAGTAGCTTTTCGCGCCGTGTTTGCGTGCCGCCCGAGTGGCCATCCAGCTTCGAGTTCTACCCAGAACCTACGTGTGGCAGTTCGGGGACCAGAAGAATCCAGCCATCGATTCGAGCAAGAGACCAGAAAATGTATATGTGAGTACACTAGAATAATTCTCGTGTTGCTCCTCTCTAGCCCTAAGCCTATTTTTAATTTTCCAAAATTTATCATCCTAGAGCCTCTAAATCCCGAGAGCCTGAATCTTGGCAGGCGCGTCGGACGAGATTAGCAGATAGTTTTAGGAATATAGATATTTCAAATTTAGATTTAGATATTTCTGATTTATTTAATTTTAATAATAAAATGGCACACGATCCAGATACAATTTTTAAGGCCCTCCGCCTGGTGCCGGAATTTAATGGCAATCCGAATATTCTTACGCGATTTATTCAAATATGTGATCAATTAGTAGTTAAGTATGCTAGTCAAGAGCCTGGAAATGAATTTTCTAATCTTTGCTTATTAAATGGAATTTTAAATAAAATAACTGGTTCCGCAGCAAATACAATAAATTCGAACGGAATCCCAGATAGTTGGTTAGGAATTAAAAATTTACTCATTAATAACTTTTCCGACCAAAGAGATGAAACTGCTCTTTATAGTGATCTCTCTTTAGCTACTCAGGGGAACAGGTCACCCCAAGAATTTTATGACCATTGTCAAAATTTATTCAGCACTTTAATGACATATGTTTCTTTACACGAAGGACTTGCGACTACTATAGAAGCTAAGCGTGACTTATACAAAAAGGTTACTATGCAGGCATATGTACGTGGTCTTAAGGAACCACTAGGGTCCCGCATACGTTGCATGCGACCGCCTACAATTGAAAAAGCCCTTGAATATGTGCAGGAAGAGCTTAACACTATGTACATGCATAATAGGTTTGACCCGAAATCATTTAAAATTTCTTCTATGCCGCACACATCTACTCAACGCCCCAACTTTGCTCATCAAAATTTTTCTATGCCCTGTAATAATAGTAATTTCCCAGTGCCGCTAGGACATAGACCTTTTACACAGAATCCACAGCCTTTTAAATTTAATAATAATCATCATCAGCACAGGCAACCCACACCTACACAGAGAATGTTCAGTGCACCGCCACCAAATTATAATCCGCGTAGTCATATGTTTAGGATGCAACCTAAAAATAATTTTGCACATAGGCCTATCCAAAATTCTAGCTCGCAGCCTCAGCCTATGAGTGGTGTTAGCCACTATGTTACACGACAATTGCCACCTACACATCACACATTGACAGGACATAATTGGTATAGGCAGGGAAACCCTCCTCCGACAAATTATTTTAAAAGCAGGGAAATGAATTTTAATGATTGTATGACTGACCCGACTGATGACTATTATGACTATGATCCTAGTTATTATAATAATGAGTATATTGTAGAATATCCGTGTGACCCTGAATATGAAAATCAAGGCCAACCTTCCACTACGTCACCCTTACAAAATAATGTTGAGAATACAGCATGTGATCAGGATTTTCAGAAAATTTCAGAATCCGACAGTGTAAAATAGAAATTAATTTGCACACACAACGTCAGCTTCCTTATATTCAAATTTCATCACCGCCATTAAAATTATTAATTGATACCGGAGCTAACCAATCGTTTTTATCCCCTACAGTAGTTGAACATTATTTTAAAATTATCCCCTAAATTATGATCCTTTTGAAGTCGTTAATGTACATGCCAAATCTAGATGTAATTATTCTATAACAATACCGTGTTTTACAGAATTCAATAGTCCCAATCCTTTAACTTTCTACATCTATAAGTTTCACGATTTTTTCGACGGATTAATAGGTACAGATTTTCTAGATAAATTCGATGCTATAATAGACTATAAAAATAAAACCCTTATCACTAAAACAGCCTCAAATCCCATCCACGTCTATGACTCTCGTAATGTAAATCTATATGAAAATATAATTCCCGCAGGCACCTCAAAATTATTAAAAATCCCTATTAATTTTCATGATGGTGAAGTTTATATTCCGGAACAGCGAATTTCTAGTTGTATAATAGGAGAATGTCTAACAACTGTGAAAAATGGTAGAGGAATAGTAGAAATTATTAACCCTAGCAAAAGTGATGTTATTTTCTCAATGGATAAAGCAGCCTCAGCAGAATTAAATAATTTTGAAACTAATTTATCTGATCAGCCAAAACGAGTTAAAGAAGTTTTAGAGCGTCTACGTACAGAACATCTTAATCAGGAAGAAATTAAAAATTTAGAAATGCTTTGTTCTCAGTATGCCGATGTATTTTACTTAGAGGGAGAACCCCTTACTTTTACAAATAGATTAAAACATTCAATTAATACTACAGATGAAATGCCCATATACAGTAAAACCTATAGATACCCATATATACATAGAGAAGAAGTACAAGGACAGATAAATAAAATGTTAGAGCAGGGAATAATTAAACCTTCTAATTCGGCATGGAGCTCGCCTATTTGGGTTGTTCCAAAAAAGGTAGATGCTTCAGGAAAGAAAAAATGGAGAATAGTAGTAGATTTCCGTAAGCTTAATGAAAAAACAATAGATGACAAATATCCGATCCCTAACATAAATGACGTATTAGACAAATTAGGCAAATGTCAGTATTTTACGACCTTGGACTTAGCTAGTGGATTTTACCAAGTAGAAATGAACCCTAAAGACATACACAAGACAGCTTTTAATGTTGAACATGGACATTACGGATTTCTTCGAATGCCCATGGGATTAAAAAATTCTCCAGCCACTTTTCAGCGTGTAATGGACGATGTACTGAAAGGACTTCAGAACAAAATTTGCTTAGTATATATAGACGATATTATAGTTTTTAGCACTTCACTACAAGAACACATAATTAATTTGCAAAAAGTATTTCAGAGACTCCGTGAATCCAATTTTAAAATCCAAATGGATAAGTCTGAATTTTTCAAAAGAGAAACAGCTTTCTTAGGTCATATTATTACAGCAGACGGCGTTAAACCCAATCCGGATAAAATAAAGGCAATTAAAAAATATCCCATACCTAAAACTCCCAAAGAAATAAAACAATTTCTTGGTTTAGTTGGATATTACCGTAAATTTATTCCAGATTTCGCAAAATTAACTAAACCCTTAACACGGTGTCTAAAGAAAGGTAGGAAAATTATTTTAAATGATGAATATGTAAGTTCTTTCGAAAAATGTAAAGTAATTTTAACAAATGATCCAGTTTTGCAATACCCAGATTTTAATAAAGAATTTAATTTAACTACAGATGCATCTAATGTTGCCATAGGCGCTATTTTATCTCAAGGCCCAATAGGATCAGATAGACCAATTTGCTATGCATCTAGGACTCTTAATGATAGTGAACAAAATTATAGCACCATAGAAAAAGAGCTTTTAGCAATTGTCTGGGCTACGAAATATTTTAGGCCATATTTATTCGGCAGGAAATTCAAAATTATTACAGACCATAAGCCCTTGCAATGGATGATGAATTTAAAAGAACCAAATTCACGTCTTACACGATGGAGGTTACGTTTAAGCGAATATGACTATACAGTAATTTATAAAAAAGGTAAAAATAATACAAATGCAGATGCCCTCTCTAGAATAGAAATACATGCAGAAGAAACTAATTCCCTTATGCAAGAAATAGACGAATTAAATTCATTATTGGGAAATCCATCTAATACTATACGCAGACCTTCAAATTCATCAACTATAACTGCACCTGAAAGATCAAATTCCTCAACAATTACAGCTAGCCAAAAATCTAATTCTTCAACTATGACAGCACATAGCAGTAATGAAAACCCTATCCTTAGTATACCCACAGTTGACGATCCCCTTAATAAATTTCACAGACAAATAATTTTCACATTAGTAGATGGAGTAAAAAGAAAACCCATAGTAACCAAGCCCTTTGAAAATCATACAAGAGTTAGTATTCAGTTAGATAAAACAAATTTAGAAATAGATTTAATTAATGCCGTTAAGGAATATATTAGTCCCAAAATCAAAACAGCCATATTAGTTAACCCTCTTTCAGATATGTATACCATTATACCAATTTTACAGGATAAATTTAAAAGTTCTTCTATGAATTTAGTTTTAGTAAAGAAGGAAATAGAAAATGTTAAAGAATACCTTAGACAGCAGGAAATAATTAAGCATTACCATGACGGAAAAACCAATCACCGCGGAATTAATGAAACTTATTTAGCTTTATCTAGGAATTACTATTGGCCAAAAATGAAAATTGAAATTACTAAATTTATTTCAGAATGTGTAATATGTGGACAGGCGAAATATGATCGAAACCCCGTTAGACCTCAATTTAATGTTGTCCCTCCAGCTACAAAACCCTTTGAAATTATTCATATGGACTTACTGACTATAGACAATGTAAAATATGTGACATTCATTGACGTTTTTACTAAGTACGGACAAGCATATTATCTACGTGATGGAACAGCAATTAGTATTTTACAGGCCCTTTTACAATATTGTACCCACCATGGTGTACCTCTGACTATAGTTACAGACAATGGAACAGAATTTACAAATCAGTTATTTAATGAATTTACCCGGCTTCACAAAATTAAGCACCATAAAATTTTAGCACATTCACCTAATGATAATGGAAATATAGAAAGATTTCACTCTACTATTTTAGAACACATTAGACTTTTAAAATTACAGCATAAAGATAGTCCAGTAGTTAACCTCATGCCTTATGCATTAATAGCTTACAATAGTTCTATTCATAGTTTTACCAGATGTAGACCTTTTGACTTGTTAAATGGACATTTTGACCCAAGGGAATGCTTAGACATTGACATAACTCAACAAATGCTACAACAGTACTTACAGATTCATAAAGAACAAATGCAGAAAGTATATGATATAGTTAATAGTTCATCCCTTAGCGATAGGCAAGCTTTAATAGAAAATAGAAATAGAACGCGTGAACCTGAAACAGAATATGCACCCGGTCAGCAGATTTTTATTAGGAACCCATCAGCAGCTAGACAAAAGACAGCACTACGTTACACACATGACTCAGTTATTGCAGACTTACCCATACACATATACACTAAAAAGAAGCGAGGTCCCGTTGCAAAATCTCGTTTAAAACGGATCCCTAAAGCAGCGAATTTGTTACAGGATACCCACGCTGATACTAATGATAATGCCCCTGGCACATCCTAAGGAAATAAAAATAGAAAGCCTTGACGACGGACCTGGACTACTACCGTACAGACTTGGACACATGAAAATTACTACACACTACCATACTTTTATCCAATATATAAGACTTGACGATATAGAGGATAAAATGACGACTTTACAGGACCAATTGAAAGACTTTGAAAACCAGTTGAATAATGATACATATGCAGTCTATGAAATTCAGATAAAATATTTGCTTAGTAAATTAGATGACATATTTGACCAGGTTAAATCATTAGAACCTTCAAGAGCTAAAAGAGGAATCATAGATGGTCTCGGATCAGTTATTAAAAGTATTACAGGAAATTTAGACTATACAGATGCTTTAAAATATAATCAAGCAATTAAACTTTTGGAAGAAAATCAAGATAAAATAAGTAATGAAATGAACAATCAATTAAGTATTAGTAAGGAATTTATAACGAAATATAGCAGTGTTTTATCCGAATTAGTAGATAATCAGAGTAAAATAAATAGTACTTTATCGTTAATTTTAGCTAGTAATAAGAATAAGGATTTCACTTTAATTAAATATGCTAAGTTTGCTCAGCTTTTAGTAATTTTAACAGAAAATATAGATGATTTATTAAATGAGTTATTAAGAATAGAAAATAGTTTAGCGTTTGTTCATGCATCGAGCATGCATCATTCGATGATTAGTATAGATGTATTAGGTTTAATGGTTAATAAAATGAAATCAATATACGGTGAAGATAAAATTTTAGACTTAGAATTAAGAAATTATTACTTATATATAGTTTTACTTTATATAGATTAGCAGTGATACCAAATAGGAAGGCTCAGGCTCTCATTCCGCCCTCTCCTTTCATTGCAACTAACGAGATGTCGTTCGTGTACATAGAGGCTGAATGCCCGAAGTATAATAACTGGTATCTCTGTGAGAAGGATTTCAATCACCGTCTTCGCACAAAACCTGACTGTATCCACGACCTCATCACCAGCCAAGTTCTGAAAGAAACATGCCACTTAACTTCAATCAACCTTCTACGAGACTCAATGGAAAAATTGGACGACGTACACTATGTAGTATCATTCCCACACGAAGAAAAGGTACAGATTTCATGCAACACCCAGGAGTTCACCAAGCTGAAAGGAAGTTACCTATTATCTATTCCAATCAAATGCAAAATTATAACTGAAGATTTCACAATAGTCAACGAGAACAACGAACTCAAAGGACACCCCCTGAAATTGATGAAGATTGCAGACAACATCGCTCACCAGCCCGACACCACTTTGAACATTACCTCAATCAATCTACAAGGACTTCATAGTATTCAAGAAAAGATCATAATGCAGCAGCCGCTACAAATAGATCATGGACATAATACAGCTATATACCATACCACAATACCATTATATACGCTGTTATTAAGTACAGGTGTACTTATCATCATTTTATACCTGTACAAGATGAAGACTACTAGAAAAGCAGAGAAGTCGCATAAAGAAGATGAAATAGAAGACAAGAATAAGGAAAGCCCTGAAGGCACAAGCATCCCGGCAACATTTTCGCTCAAAATTCTCAAATAGTTGCCTCTCTAGGGGTGGAGGAATTAAGGAACCCTAATGAATCAAACCAGCTGACTTCGCGCTCCTGCAACTTTCCCATCAACGGTGGCCAGCAACTTCTGCGAATCCCGTACAATAGTCCATTCTTTTAGGTCCCTATTGTTTTAATCCCAGAAGCATTCTTTTCATTTACAAAATTGTCACTTCATAATCCCACTTCGATTAGGATAGTCGCTTTTAGAATAATTAACTTTAAAATTGTAATTTTAATTTTAAATAAATAATTAAACATTTTTTGGTTTTTTTTAAGTCCTCAGACTGTCGCAAACGTAATTGGTTTAATTCTAAGTGTCATATTAGTAAATATAATAATAAAATGTTATTATCATGGTATTGCAAGCTTTCACTATGGTCAATAAACTATATTTTGTACATTACATTTCGAGCAAATAAAGATATTATGATTATGTACAACTACGTGCGGAATCTTAGGATCTTTTGAGGGACTTTCTACGGTCCCATTGACTTGAAATTAGGTATGAAGCTGTATTCCTGGTGACAATAGGTTCTATCAGGAGTTGGTATTGAGTCAATAGGGGAAACTGAGGACACTTGATCCCCCACTTTGATTTTATGATCTCACGTGTACTGTATTTCTTGAGAAATAGGTATAACATGTGTTTAGAGTTTAGACTAAATGATGCATTATTATTATTATAAACGATGCATAATTTAACCAAGCACTAACTGTGTATTGGTAATTAGGATTAAACTATATTTGTAAAATTTATTGGAATAAAACTGGTGAAACAGGTTTACACCAAGTGTCCCGTATGTCAGGGAGGAATGATCCTCCTAGTTGGATGACTTGATCCGGGGCGGATCTAGTCTCCCATAGTATTGGAGACATTATTATTATTATTATTATAGCTAATCAAATATCTTACATAATTAAACTGTTTCTTTTGCAAATACATACTTTTTTGTAATAAATAAAAGCCTATAAATACTTATCAAAATGAGTTTGCGCCTCCATAGAATCTAAAAAGACATGTCACTTTAAAATGTGAAATAGTTGACACATCCAACTGTGAATAAAAGTTTGCTTGTACCATAGACAGAAAGTGTTGCTAGAATTAATAAGCATTGCTTTGGTAGAATTTCCGTAAATTGGGTGTACCGTGTGTCCCACAGGGATCTAGTGTCCCCAGTTTCCCCTACCTTCTTTCAAGTCTATGGGACCGCGAAAAGTCCCTCAAAAGATCCAAGATTCTGCCGTACAGAAAACATAATAATATTATGATCATGTGATGTCTATTATTTATCGGACATTGTCATTGTAATGTAAATTGTTACGTAAATGTATAGCCATACAGAATAGTTTATCACAGAGACTTCACACAATTATTTTTTACTGTTACACTATTATACCTACATAACTATAGGATGTTTAAAAAAATTTTGCTATACATGGAGATAATATGCCATAGCTTCAGGGAAGGTTCAGTATTGATAAAGGAAACCGTAAAAATTAAAAAAAATAATTTTAATGAATTTTTTAGGGTTCTGTAGTCAACAAGGAACCCTTATAATTTCGGTCTGTTCGTCTGTCTGTCTGTCCGCGGTTTTGCTCAAAGACTATAGGACTTACAAAGCAGTAATTTGGCATTAAGACCGAGCTCCCTTTTTTGCTGTGTTTTCTAATAAGTATTACGATCCCGGAAGACGATTGACACAAATGAAATTGAGATTTATTTAATCATTGTATATTTATCTGATACTTGCCTAACGGAAAACGCAATTCACTTATTTTGACTCTATAGTTTTATTTTTCGAAATATGATTTTTTCTGGGCTTTTCAACAAATATCTGTTACACTTATTGAGTTACTATCATTCAATAACTTGCACTACTACAATCACACACTATATGAAAGATTAACTAAAGGAAATATTAGTATTGTATTTAATTTTTAAGTAATCAATAATCATCAAAACATTTTTGGGACTAGCGAAATTTACTTTCGTGCTATAATGCGCCGGACCGTTGTTACGCGATATTGTTCATTATTAGCTACAGCGCAAAATACATTTCATGCGGGCACGATTCATGAAATCATTGTATCATGATTGGACGATAGCCGTGTGTGTAGGCGGCGCTAGCGTTTTGACAGCAGGCTCTTAATGCACATATTAATGATGCCGACAAAATGGTACATTAACGGCCGTATGAATAAAAACTTAGCGAGGGTTTTAACTACGTTTTTACTATGTTAAAAGCTATTTTAAACCCTCGCTATGTTCTTATTTTATACGACCGTTAATCTTTAAAAAAATATTTTTATGGTACCTTCCCTACACATCAAGCGGGGATGAATATTTTTTTTCGCGTCCACCTCATCGTGTGGTTTATATTTTTTTTTATTTCTTTTTTTTTTAAGAATTTTTAGTTTTATTTTTTAATATACCTTCATGTGTATACGCATCAGACAATGCATTGATTTTCAAATTGTTTTTATTAACAAAATTTTTATTTTTGTAATCCTGTAGGATCCAAGGTAGGATAGTTGAAATTGATGCAACCGAAGGACAAAATTTAGAAGAGTCATTACATCAGATTAATGATAACACGGAGTCAAATGTCCAGTAAGAAATATTATTATTATCTTTTAACGTAAATATTAATTATTGATTATATTAAAAACAAAAAGCCAGACTGGAGGGAGTAGTAGTGTTTTTTTTTGGTCAGCAAAATATTGCCTCCGACTGCGTGTAATGTAAAGTAATTCTTGTTTTTGCCTTTTCAGTTCATTCAGTCGGGTTCTTTGTTTTTATAATAATAATTTTATTTTAACATACATTACTTACTGTTTTTACAGGGACAAACACAATACTGGAGAAAATATATTTGCTGGCCTTGAATGTGAATTTGAGAAAACATTAAAAAACACAGAGTGTGGTGCCCAGTAAGACACATTATTATTATTAGTTTAACTATTTTACTATACAGGATGTTAAAAAATTGTCAGCCATATTAGGGTAACTACAAGTAGGTAGGTAGGTAAAATTATTAAAATTTAAACATAAAAACTAATTTAATCAATTTTAATACTAAACTATTATTGCGATAATTTTCATTTTTTATTTTGAGAATTTGCTTTTATTTTTTACGGGTTAATTTATCGATTCTGAACCTACCCTGAAGCTATGGCTCGCAATTTTCAACGCCCTCTACATTAATAAGCCGAGTGTTTTTAGTATAAAACAAAATTTATTTTTTCCAGAGGCACAAATAAGTTTGGAAGAAGAATAATAAATATGTATCAATTTTTTAAACAACTTCAAGAAATATCATCTCATGGTCCTCTTGATTGCGGTTTAAAGTCAATGGAAATAGTTTCAGAAACACGCATGGGTTTCACTTCTAAATTCAACATAAAATGCAAAATGTGTGATTTATCTTTTTTAATATACAACGATAACCCAGTTGATGATATGGATCTTAATACCGCTGCAGTGGCGGGTACAGTGGCTATTGGGTGTGGATACAGCCAGCTAACCGAAATAACTGCTTCTTTGGGAATACCTCCTATGAATAAACAGTTGTTTTCTGCAAAACTGGAAGTTGTTCATAAAAAATGGGAAGATGAATTACTAAAATCAATGACAGAAGCTGGTGAAGAAGAGCGTCGTTTAGCCATTGAGGAGGGTAGGCTTAATTGTAATGGAATCCCAGTAATAGATGTTATAGCGGACGGGTGCTACGCGAAACGATCTTATAGAAAAAATTATTCGTCTCTTTCGGGTGCAGCTGCTATATTAGGAAAAAGAACGAATAAAATTCTTTATATGGCAGTAAGAAATAAATATTGCTGTATTTGTGCCCTAGCTCAGAATAAGGGTAAAGAGGCAAAAGATCACACGTGCTACAAAAATTATTCTGGTAAGTAACTTAGTCTTATTTACTAGCTTTTTTTCTTTGACACCTAGTACCCTTTATTTCCCTAACTGTTTTCTATGTATCTGACCGAGGTATAAGTAACGGTTATCTATTTTTTATGATTAATAACAAAACAAAACGAATTTAAGTTTTTTTCTTTTAGGAGCGTCTACAGGAATGGAGTCTGAAATCTTGGTGGAAGGGTTTAAAAAAAGTATTGAAATGCACAATATAATATATGGACGTTTAATATCGGACGGGGACGCCAACACGTATTCAAAAATACTCCAATCTAGACCTTATGAAAATTATACCGTTGAAAAAGTAGAATGCCGGAATCATTTACTAAGAAATTTTTGTAATAAATTTTCAGCACTAAGTACAGACACAAAGTATTCTCTTAAATATAGAAAAACTATTACGAAATCACGAATATTAGGCACCAGAAAAGTAATTACCGAAGCCATCCAACAATACAAGAATACAAATAATATTACGGGTCTTTATCAAGATATTATAACTGCACCAGATCATGCATTCGGACGCCACGACAAATGTAAAGAATATTTTTGTACCAAAGGTGAAGAAGAGGCAATAGATAAGGAAATTTTTTCTAACAGCATTTGGTTGAAAATTAAGCAAATTATAGCTCAACTCGCAGCCCATGCAAGAAGCTTAATCTTGGATGTAGACAGCAACTCCGTAGAGAGATATCATAGCTTGGTAGCTAAATTTGTAGGAGGCAAGCGCATAAACTTTAGCCGCAGATTCCAGTACCAAATGCGATGTAATGTAGCAGCTGTGTCATTCAATACTCAAAAACCTTTATCCGTTCTGCATAAATCAATTGTTGGAAAAAGTCCAAGCAACGAAATTAAAAGGAACGAAGAAAAACGAATGAAAAGTCGGAATCTGACTCAGAAATATTTGAGAAAAAAGAGGAGACTGTTTCAGACCCAAGATGGAAAAAACTATGGGGAAAATTGCTCAAAACCGGATATGGCTGAAGATATGCTGGAGGATTCAAAAAGAGTATTTTTACAGAATTTAGAGAGAAATGCCGAGGAAAGACAGAGAATTGCCAGAGAAACTGTGTTGCAGAGTGGGAGTTCAGAGTGGTTAAAGCTGCGTCGCAACCTCTTAACTGCCTCTAACTTTGGTAGGGTTGTAAAAAGGCGCCTTGACATTAGTTGTCAAAATATGGTCAAGGATATTCTTTACAAAAAATCAATTGAACATGTGGCGTCTATTAAACATGGTCGACAATATGAAAAAGTTGCCCTACAGCAGCTAGCGGAGGAGGCAAATGTCAAAATAGAGCCATGTGGCTTATATATAGACCCGGAAATCCAATATTTTGGAGCAACCCCAGATGGCACTGTAGATGACGACACTATAGTAGAAATAAAGTGCCCAAAATGTTGTTACAATGTTGGTGTAGAAAAAGCCATAAATGATAAAAAATTAACGTTTTATATAAAAACCAAAGACGGGTTACAAATTAATAAAAACCACGCATGGTTCTACCAAATACAGGGTCAGCTTCATGTAACTAGAAGCAAAAAATGCATTTTTGGTATATGGTCTGGCAAAAACTTTCCAGTTAAAACGGAAATAATCTATCGTGATGAGGTATTCTGGAAAACAAAAATGGAGAAAAAGCTGAAAGACTTCTATATGGATTGCATACTGCCAGAATTAGTGGATCCTAGATATCCGAGAAAAATACCTATTAGGGACCCACAGTATATAACAGAGGCTGTTACCAGAAAAAATGAAAAAAAGTCAGAAAAAAGAAAATTAGTCCCCCACCATTCAAGCCAACAAGCCCCATTGCCCAAAAGGAAAAAAAAAAAAACTTAATAATTCTCAAATTTACTCGAATACCTGTCCTGTCCAATATCCGGAAGTCCAATATTTTGGAGCAACCCCAGATGCACCTCTTAAAATTATCTGCATGATTTTGTAGACATTCATCTCCGCGTCGAAGATTGGATCCATCGCTATTACGAGCAACTTGGGCGTCAAGGAGAAGATAGAAAACGTTCTGTGATGTCTCGTGCAACTTGCTGTCCGTTATCACCGGATACCCGTGACATTTAGTGAAGTTGGGGTAATGGTGTACTGCCACGGTAAGCCCGTGATGTCCGGTAAGAGCGTAAACAACTTGTTTACTCTGGAATTCAAGGTACGTATAAACTTGAATAAACGTTCTGGAAGTCTGCAAGTCTGTCTCTAAGAGGCAAGTTTCAGTAGCAGCCTCGTCGACAGAAGCCGAATATATATATGGCTCTGTATGAAGCTGTTAAAGAGGCTTTGTGGTTAAGGACTTTAGCTACTAGTATTATTATTGAAATTAAAGAACCTATATCTTAATATAGAAGTATGAAGATAATAATGGATGTATTAGTATCGCTAATGATCCATCGAGTGACAAGAGATCCAAACATATTGACATTATCACTTCTCCCGAGAACAATGTGAGAATAAGACAATAACTTTGAAATGTACTTCAACAGATAACCAGATCGCGAACATGCTGACCAAGCCGCTGCCAGCAGCCAGGTTCCTCGACCTGAGGGACACGAACGTGAAAGATTTTTTTTTTTATATTTCAATAAATACTTAGTATTAATTAATTATTATTTAGTGATCTGGTGAGGTTTTTCTGGGGTTTTCCTCATCCTTGCAACGAATGTTGGATCAATTTGTATATCCCCAGATTTTAAGGCTAAAGTGCACGGAAGGTTCGTCAATTAGGTATTACTCAATGTAAATTTTAAATCAAAACGTTTTTTGTTGACTCTGCAGGTCAGTTTATATTACTATTAAATATTGTACACTACTCTCCTTTCCTCCTTGGAGTGAAGACGTGCCTTACCGAATGCGCTTAGCCAAAATAAAGCGTAATATGAAAGTGAATTTCTTTTATTTCATCTATCCACGACCTCACAGTCCAAGTCAATAAGACATAGCCCCTGTTTCACCACTTCCTGATAAGTGCCGAATAGGCTATCCACCGCTTAACTTGACAGACGAAGTATGGAGAATCTGTCAAAAAAGTTGTGAATAGCCTATTCGACACTTTATCAGAAAGTGGTGAAACAGGCGCTAACAATAATAAATAAATAATTTAAAATATACTTTTTTTTAACAGCCTGTTATAAATAATTTCCTTGTGTAAGAAGTATTAAGTATTTTAAAAAACTAAAAATTTAATTTTTTTAATTATTTTTAATAAGTTTTAAATCAATGTTTAGTAGTATTTGCATTTTTGTATAAATTTTAACTTAGCTAGATAGATTTATCGCCCCTGAAACCTCCCCCACTCCAAATATCATGAAAATCGTTTGAGCCGCATTCACGATTCGAGATACATATAATACGGGACATACATAAAATACGGGTTAAAAGGGGATAAAATAAAAAAAGTGTTCTATGAACATATTTATTTAATTTAATAAATTCGAAAAACAAAACAAGTAGTTTCTGTTTATTATTACTCTGCCCACCTCTGCAAAATAAATTGCTAAATGCTACATCTAGCGGAAATATTATGTAGTACCGTAGCTTGACAACCCACACCTATTACTGCTACATTGATTCATAAACAGATGGCGCTCCGCGTCAAACCTAGGTACATATCACTAATCTGTGCGTCAAACGTCCAAGGTCATTTGCTTAGATATTCGTCTTAAGTACTTATATTGTCTACGAACCTCTTCACGAAACCAATTCAAAGCAGTCTTGTTGACGTACGAACGGCCATTTTAAGGTCTTAAATGTAAGTAGGTACAAGAATTAACTTTTTATTAATATAAAAACTTATAGTTTATTTAATAAACAAAAACTTAAAAACAATTAATTTTCATCTACATATACTAATATTATAAAGCGTAATATTATAAAGCGGAAGAGTTTGTTAGTTTGTTTGTTTGAACGCGCTAATCTCAGGAACTACTGGTTTGATTTGAAAAATTCTTTCAGTGTTAGATAGCCCATTTATCGAGGAAGGCTATAGGCTATATTTTATCACGCTAAGACTAATAGGAGCGAATAAATAGAGGAAAATGTGGAAAAAACGGGGAAAATTGTATGAAATGCTTATTTAGTAATAGTTTGAACGCGCTAATCTCAGAAACTACTGGTCCGATTTGAAAAATTCTTTCAGTGTTAGCCCATTTATCGAGGAAGGTTATAGGCTATATTTTATCACGCTAAGACTTATAAGAGCGAAGAAATAAAGGAAAATGTGGAAAAACGGGGGAAATTATGTGAAAGGGCTTATTTGAAGGCGCTAATCTCAGGAACTACTGGTCCGATTTGAAAAAATCTTTCAGTGTTAGATAGCCCATTTATTGGGGAAGGCTATAGGCTATATTTTATCATGCTAACACTAATAGGAGCGAAGAAATAGAGGAAAGTGTGGAAAAAACGGGGGGAAATTATTTGTAAGGGCTTATTTGAACGCGCTAATCTCAGGAACTACTGATCCGATTTGAAAAAATCTTTCAGTGTTAGATAGCCCATTTATCGAGAAAGCTATATATATTATCACGACAAGACTAATAGGAGCGAAGAAATAGAGGAAAGTGTGGAAAAAACGGGGGAAATTATTTGAAAGGGCTTATTTGAACGCGCTTATCTCAGGAACTACTGGTCCGATTTGAAAAATTCTTTGAGTGTTAGATAGCCCATTTATCTAGAAAGGCTATAGGCTATATTTTATTACGCTAAGACTTATGGGAGCAAAGAAATAGAGGAAAATGTGAAAAAAACGAAGGAAATTATTTAAAATTGCTTATTATCTTAAGAAACTACTGGAGCAATTCTTATGTTATTTGGCACACATGAAGAATAGACCACGTGAAAGGACATACATATTATGTTTCTTTTTTTGCGGAAAAATGTACGGTTTCTATGACATTCCTAAATTACGCGGGCGAAGCCGCGCGGAACATCTATCATACCATAAAAGTATATTGTCCCACACTATATACTTTTAATAAGTTTTATGATTTGCACGTTAACTATTCAATCGATGTACGGGAACAACTACATATAAACTATAGTCCACGCGGACGAAGTCGCGGGCAACAGCTAGTGACTCATATTTGATAATGTGTCATACATTGTTGCACAGTACATTGCTCCACGTGGCTGCCCCCACGTGCATGCGCGTGCAACCGATACGCGATGTGCACTAGAGTGGTTATCGAGATCGAAATCAACACTCGTGGACAAAGTCACTGTAATGTCGGCACTACATATAGGCGAACGCGTTGGCCTACGCGTTGGCCAACGCGTCGGCCTAATGTGTAGAACGGGCGACTCGCGCGTTGGCGGTAGGTATTTAGACGTTGGCCGACGCGTTTTGTCGGCACTACATATAGGCGAACGCGTTGGCCGACGCGTTGGCCAACGCGTCGGCCCAATGTGTAGAACGGGCGACTCGCGCGTTGGCGGTAGGTATTTAGACGTTGGCCGACGCGTTTTGTCGGCACTACATATAGGCGAACGCGTTGGCCGACGCGTTGGCCGACGCGTTGGCCAACGCGTCGGCCAACGCGTTCGCCTATATGTAGTGCCGACATAAGGTCGATAAGGACATCCGCCGGTAATTATAAGAAGCGGTTAATAGCTAAAGGTGGTTACGCAAAATAAAATCTGTCTCACTTAACAGTCCCGTCACGATTTCTTAGAAAATCGGGAATAATACGCATAAATTCAGTGGGCCTCCATATGTAACTAAAACAATAAATTTTTATTTATAATAGTAAGCACCTATCTTTTTGGCAAGTTAAAAATAATTTCCAGGATAAAATTTCTATGGGACTGACGAGCGATACAGAAATGCTTTTAAGAACCTTTAAAGTATTAGTTTATTATGAAGTAACGTAAAAGTAAAAGAACTAATACTTTAAAGTATTAGTGCCGGTGGTAGGCACCAGTAGTCTCAACATTCTGAAAGTATTTTTTTGAAATCTATTCAGAAATAAAACAATTTTTATTTTATTTATTATTTTTATTTACAGAACCCACTATATTAACTTTTTAACAGCCACACTCAGAGATTTTAATTAATTTTATATTTCGATCAATCTTTAATTTAATGAAGAATTTGACACTTGACAGATAGCGTATGGGGCTTATGTCAAAAATTCAAAATCATCATTTAATTACCTACCGTAAAGTAATTAATATTAGACTCTGAGTGCGGCACATAGACTTAAGAATATACATATTAACCTATCAAGCCCCATAAGAGCACCGGTGATCGCGACAACAATAGAATAACAATAGATTTCCAAGAATCCGCGATCGAAGGATTAATTTCTACAGAACTAACGTATTTCCCTCACTGATAACACGTTATCGGCCGTAAAGGTTACAAGATTGTCCTGACAATCTCGGTGTAATCGTTATAATTGGAGACCGTTATCTGAGTATAAACATACGATGGCTGCATTAATAATTATTACACTAATAATTAATAATTGACTAGTCTAGACCAGCGGTTCTTAACCGGTGGTCCGCGGACCACTGGTGGTCCCTGGAGGCATTCCAAGTGGTCCGCGAAGCCATCCTAATGATATGTGAGAATCAGCAGTTAGGAAAGAGTATGGACTTTGCAGTCACAAAAATCACATTAAATTAAAATCTGTAATTTTTACATTTTTACCAAATAAAAAAATGAGTGCTAATTATAAAGTTGTCCTTGTTTTCTTTATCAAAAAACCCTTAGTTTAGGTAAACCAACCGGGTGGTCCCCGGCTTGACAAACATATTTTGGTAAAATGGTCCCTCATGACTAGGGTTGCCAGGTCGCTAAGCCGAAAAGCCGGACAAAATAGGCAGCTTGGCCGGACATTCGTATGAAAAAGCCGTAAACTTTTATTCAATCTAAATTCACAGTATAGCAATACGTTCCTGTACAATTTTTCTGTTTTATTTAATCAATTTAACTCTGATTGATAAAATATTACGTCTCGTTAGATGTAAAACCGTCTGAAATTAGTAGGATTTTCATATAAAATTATAGATTCAAAGCTCTACAAAAGCCGGACACCTATTAATTTTGGCCGGACAAGCAAACAAAAAGCCTGACTGTGTCCGGTTTTATCCGGACGCCTGGCAACCCTACTCATGACTAAAAGGTTAAGAACCACTGGTCTAGACGTTGCCTGCATCTTCGTAGAAATTCGTTAACCGTACATTTTTCTGTAATAGAAATTAATCTGTGACTATCTTCCATGCCTAGTAAATTATAAAAATCGGCCAAGTACGAGTTGTACTCGCGCACGAAGGGTTCCGTACCACTACAGAGCAAAAATAGGCTAAAAATTGTATTTTTTGTATTGAAGCCCCCCTTAATTATTTAATTTAATTAAATTTTATTATTAATTATTAAGGTACAAATACAATTAAGTATTTTGTGAGCATTTCAATGGGCATTGTCCAAAAAAAATCAGATGTACTTTTTATATTTTTTTTTCATTAAAGTAGGGTATTTTAAGAATATAAATTGAATAATTTTGAAATTCATTGGCTAGTTTTTTCTCAATAAATTTTTAAAGTTTCGCTCTGACGTCATCATCGGCGGCCAATTGACCTCTGCAGTATGTTTTTTTTCCTTTCAATCTTATTTATAATGGCTGGTTCTTCAAATGCTAGTTCTCATTATGTGAAAGCTGATACGAGAAGCTTACCAAAAGTTCGAAACGTAATGTTGGTCGAATTTATTGCTAATTTAACGCCATTGAAGGTCAAACTAAGGTTAAACATATTTGTTCAAAAATATAAGTAACTAATGGGTATTTTTTTCGT
Source organism: Polyommatus iphigenia (assembly GCA_963422495.1). NCBI lineage: Eukaryota > Metazoa > Arthropoda > Insecta > Lepidoptera > Lycaenidae > Polyommatus > Polyommatus iphigenia. The sequence goes on from OY730183.1 coordinate 37,245,911, forward strand.
TTATATATACAGAAAAACGATCACTGACTCTCTTATTCCTCGAAATGTTTTTGTAATGAGCAAAATTAAAAAAAAATGGACAATCCCCATTGCCTATGTGTTGCCGTTATTGATTAAGAGCAAAAATAGCAAAAAAATCACGTTTGTTGTAAGGGAGCCCCCCTTAAATATTTAATTTATTTTGTTTTTAGTATTTGTTGTTATAGCGGCAACAGATATACACAATCTGTGAAAATTTCAGAAGTCTAGCTATAGCGGTTCTTGAGTTACAGCCTGGTGACAGACAGACGGACAGACATCGAAGTCTTAGTAATAGGGTCCCGTTTTTACCCTTTGGGCACGGAACCCTAATATCGGTTTAAAATAGCAAAAAAACACTCGCATCTATCTGTACTTCTGTCTGTTACTTCTTCACGCCCAAACCGCTGAGCCGATTTTGCTGTGGTATGGAGATACGTTTGAGTCCTGGGAAAGGGCACATGATACTTTTTATCCCGGAAAAATGTACGGTTCTCGCGATAAACGAATTTTGGCGCAACGGAGTTGCGGGCGTCATCTAGTCTACTAGAGTTTAGCCACAATCAGAGGCTGACAGTATGGTACATTATGGCAGTCTTATGAGCCTTATGGCAGTTGTTTATGTCAAATAGAGTTTATTATTGGTAGGTTGGTAGTTGGTGTCAAATTATTGTAGGTGTTTGTGACCGGCGGGCCGATTCTGTATCGTACATTTGTGAGTTAATAACTGAGTTAGTAACGAAACCGAGGAGTGAGTAACGGAAAGTGCCACTTTTTGTATTCACTTGCATACAAAAGTGAGACTTTCGGTTGCTCACTCCTCCGTTTCGTTACTAACTCAGTGATTAACTCACAAATGTACGATACAGAATCGGCCCCCAGGTGGTCAAGTCACAACTCACAGGAGTTGACGCGCAACTCGTCGCGGCGATCGATACACCTCGTACTCGTACGTCACAGGGCCCGTACCACGAAACGGTTTTGAGACTCAAACAATCGTACGAGAATGTCGCGTCCTACTCTAACAAACGTGAAATGACGTTGTTGGAGCAGGACGCGGCATTCTCGTCCGATTGTTTGAGTCTCAAAACGGTTTCGTAGTCGGCCTACAGACTCGCAGGACCAAGCGCTCAGGGCACACACTAATCACAAACACGCCGATTACAGGCCCTAGCCGACTATAAAATATACCTATAGAATCGTATACAGGGTATAACGAAACTAAATAACCATAATTTTGGGTATGTATGGGTACCCTGTATAGAGATCACTGTGAAAGTAGCAGCCCTAAAAGAGCAAATGCCCGCAACTGCGGTGAGCATAAATTAGTTGTGCATAGTAAATTATCACGTGGGAAACGTACATTTTTCCGAAAAGAAAAGTATCCTAATGTCCCTTCCCGGGGCTCAAAGTATCTCAATAGTCCATACTCCATACCAAAATTCTAGCAATATCGGTTTAGCGGTTAGGGCGTGAAGGTGTAACAAACAGACAGACAGGCAGACACTCGCAATTTCACATTTATAATATTAGTATGGAAATTGGAAGTATGGATTTCACTATCCAAAAGTAAATACGGTAAGAAATTGTGCACGCACTTGCGACTTCTCCGATATTGGGCGGTTTGCTCGTACTTTGTTCTCTAAATTTTCTTTTATTAAAAAATAAAATAAACTGAGGTTTGTTTCTTAAGAGGGTAGATTTTTGATTGTTAAGAAGGCGACTAACCCAAAATTGTCGATTTTATAAATCATTTTTGTACTTGATAATAAGCCCCGAATCGTTTAATTTTCTAAACATAGATACTACATTATATTTCCAAGAATTCGATCTGAGCGAAAACACGATATCGTGAAATTATCTCGATAGAAAAAAATTACAAAGATGCATCTAATTTTCACCAATTTTTCATATATTGCCGTAACCGTGCATTAAACTAAGTTAATATTTCAACACATTGTATAAAATTCTATTATTGAGACACTGACCTGGCGGATTTTTAAAATGTTGTATATTTATCGAGTTATTAAGAAAAAACTAACTTGGCGATGATTCCGCGTCGTCCTTTTTCACCTGGCATAAGAAAGACGGGCGTGCCGCGTGAGTGTAAAGAGAGAAGGACGATGTTTGATTTTTTGCGTTAGTTTTACTGCTTTGATTTACTGCGCGACCATAGTAGAGCGAAAGAGATATCATCAAGTGGCACCGGGCACGTTGCGCCTTTGTTTTGAATTTGAAATAGCATGGCAGCGCGGCAACGCAACTACTTGCGAGCAGTGCGGCCGCTCGTAGCGTAAAAATTTGAAAAGAGGCGCGGGAATTTTAAAATTAAAAAACTCAGGACAACCCAGGACGCTGCTTAAAAACTAGTCAGTCCCAGATCACTACAAAAACCAGGACATGTCCTGGGAAAACAGGACGGTTGGCAACCCTAAAATACGATAAGAAAATATTGTGCACGCACCTGCGACTTCTCCGATATTGGGCGGTTTGCTCGTACTTTGTTCTCTAAATTTTCTTTTAATAAAAAATAAAATAAACTGAGGTTTGTTTCTTAAGAGCGTAGATTTTTGTTTGTTAAAATTCCGAGATCAAACCAACTTATTAAGCTCCGTTTAGACCAAACGAGCGAATGCTCATTCTAGGAAAGCTCTTTTGATGTAAACTAACAACGAGCATTCTTTCGTTGTTCTAGTGTGTTCGCCACGTGTTCGGCGGTAAATAGGTAGAATGCTCTAAGAATCTCGCTCGTTTGGTGTAAACGACGCAAGAGCGCTCGAGCAATTGCCTAGAGCGTTCTTTCGTGTTCGGACGTGCTCGCTCTTCGAGGCGGTCTCTTCAAAGGGATTCTAGTGTTCTTAATATTTTTACTTTTTGGCGGCTGGTTTTAAGTAGTTTATCAAAGGTTATTTCGTAAATATGGATTGGAGTAATGAAAAATGTTTACAAACGATAGAATTATACCATAACAAAAGATGCTTATGGGATCCAACCTTTGATGATTATAAAAATAAATTAACTACTTATCGTTGACGAATGAGCAATGAGCATTCGCTCGTTTGGTCTAAACGGAGCTATATGATTCTCATCTATAGAGCAAAAATTCTTATTCTTGATGTTCTTGTTGATTCGATTGGTGTAAACGATCTAAAGTATGTTGTAACGAATTATAGTTTACACTAAACGAATACGAAAGAATGTTCTTGTACTGTTCTTGCTCTATGTTCTTTTGGTGTAAACCCACCTTTAAAGGAACCACTCAGTGTCGGACTTAATGCGTAGTGGCCCTAGGGCCACGCACAAATTTTATAGTGCTTTGGTGAATATGTATCTTCGTAAACAAGCGTTATAAATTAAATAAATAATCTAAATATAATATGTACTTACGTACTATCACAGGTACTAATATGTATTCTGTAGTACTACCACGATAGGATTAACGTTTAAAATACATAATATTTAAAATACAGCAGAGTTAATACTTTACACTTTTTAATTTTTATCATCTTATGCGGTAAATGCTAGCTACGTATATCTTTTTTTATATTTTCTTTATCTACATGGCCATCAGGCGTAAAGGCATTTCACGCCATCGCTGTAGGTTCGTTCAGAAAGTAACAAAACAAGTAACATCAACCCTGAACAAACAATGCATTCCCGTCAAATATCAGGGCCCTTTAAGTCGTGTTGGTCTTTTTCATTCTTGTATTTGTAGAACGTAAATCTTTGTAGCTTTTACACACCTTTTTTATTGAAATTGGTAATGTTATATATTTTTTTATAATTTTCATACATAAGGGCCGCGACACACCGGAATGGCCGCGGCGAGGCGAGCACTTTCAGTGTCATATGATTTCAAACTTTATTTCATTATTGTAATACATAGTATCGCTTGAGAAATCGCCGCCGCCGGCGGCCGCCAGCGTCCACGAGCGGCCACTAGCGGGCACGGGCGGCCGTAGACTTCTCAAGCGATACTATGTATTACAATAACGAAGATAAAGTTTAAAATCATATGACACTGAAAGTGCTCGCCTCGCCGCTGGCATTCCGGTGTAGCGCGGCCCTAATGCCTTTATAAAATATCATACCGTACAAAATGTATGCATACCGTACGAAAATGTTTTCTCAAGACATGAAAATAAGCGCATTATGTGTTTGCGTAGGATATTAGCTGTTTGACAACATATTATTATGAAAACAGGTGACTCGAGACGTGTAATCCGTTTATACACATTGCTCATGCTGCAGGGTTTCCACAAGCTATTAATACCCACACGTGCACCACCACGCGGTCTGCGTTTCGTCTATGCATTCGAGAGTTTTGAGAAAACTTCCTGGGACTCAAAGTATCCCAAACAGCAAAATCGGTTCAGTGGTTTGGCCGTAAAGAGGTAACAAACACACACAGACAGACAGACAGACAGACAGACAGACAGACACACTTTCGCATTTATAATAAATATTATCTTATATATAAAAATGGATTTTCAAATGTGTTAGTCGCGCTAAAACTCGAAAACTGCTGAACGGATGTCGGATTGGGCTGATTTTAGTCTTAAAATATTCGTAGAAGTCCAGGGAAGGTTTTAAAGTGACACGAAGTTCACCGGGACAGCTAGTCTTATATGTATAAAAATGGATTTTCAAATGTGTTAGTCGCGCTAAAACTCGAAAACGGCTGAACGGATTGGGATGATTTTAGTCTTAAAATATTCGTAGAAGTCCAGGGAAGGTTTTAAAGTGACACGAAGTTCACCAGGACAGCTAGTATTTTTTGAGAATGTATGTAGGCCACTTTAATTTTGCCGCCCCTATGTACGAACTCTGCTGCAATTCTAGAACGCCTTAGATACTGCCTATACACAAATCCAGTGCTGGCCATACATAATGGTTATATTTCAGTCAATTACGGAACGTCTCTCTCTGGGCGCAGAGGTGGCGAAGTCCAACCTGCCTAGCATACGCCAACGAGATATCTCACTCTCGAGATAATTAAAAACTACTCGTCTCATAATGTCAAAATCTCGACATTATCTCGACAAAACTCTATATAATGTGTTATTTTGATGATAGATCTACGCGAGAAAAAATGTTAGCCATGCTAGGGTCAATAGAGATGAAGATACAAACTATCAAACATCGAGAAACATGTAGAGTGAGATATCTCGTTGGCGTATGCTAGGCAGGCAGGGAAGGTTTTAAAGTGATACGAAGTTCACCGGGATAGCTAGTTAGTATACAATATACATATTGTGTGGCTTTAGAGTAGAGGCTTCCAAAGTTTTTTTTCTACGTGTTAAAATATTATATTAATAATGAAATTTTTTACAGGTAACTGGCAAGTATCCTAGTGTATCCATGAGGAAAATAGGTCTAATTGAAGAATTGCTCATATCTACTTAAGTGTCACAGCCTGTTTTGCGTAACCCCTACAATTAATGAGTGATAACTGATAAGCAAGTCTATATTAAATTAATTGTATGATAAGTTATCACTTCTCGGAAATATTACAACACTTTTTACTTTGTAAGTTTATAGTTTAGACAATAGGTGGCTTTCAGTTGAGTCATCACGCCGTGATAAGCATACAGAACCACATTGACAGCGAAAATGAACAAACATTCTTCAATATTAATCAGCTATACTGTATACATAGAGTATATTGATATTTGTAATTTTTGTCTACCACTATTTGATATAGATTACTGTAGCTTAAAAGAAATGGTGATAAAACAGCTCCTTTTACTAACTTAATGTTTGAATAAGGCCTTGTAGTTTTGACAAAGCACATAGCTCGTTTCGTCTTACCAAATGCCAAATAATAATATTATCATGAAGTCGTCTATGTATAGTAATAGAGGACGCGTCAAACAATCGCAGTGCCATGATGATTTCCCGCTTCGAAGAACGTGTTAATTTACAGTCATGTCGGCAACATTCCCACAGCCTTGAGCCGAAACACATAACCCTACATGATTTTTTACGTTCCCAAAATAGGCCTTACTACCTTCGTAATAAGCGTCACCATTGTCAAGGTGAACCGGTGTCGTAGCCTGCAGCCATTACATAATTTAATCATTTTGCTTGACTCTCGTGATATAAATAGATCTTCAGCATTAATTATTACGAACGCTTCCCGGCGTTCATTATGATCAGAATGTTAGTTTGGCGCAAAGTACGAAGAATATTATAGGTGGCTAGTATTGGTAACGATATTGTAACGGTATTTCATTTAGGACACAGTCAAAATCAACTCTTTCTGGCAGGAGACGATTTCTAGGCAAGTATAATGTAAAATATTGTTTCCTGAAAAGTGAAACTTCGTTTTTAATTTATACATTTTATTCCTTAGCTCCATCCTAAAATATACATTTACCGACTTAATTTGAAGGTGTCAGCAACAATTATTATATCACGAGGAAAAGAGAACGGTGAGCATTGAGCTAGTCAATTTTTTTTTCATTACTTGGGTTGGGACTTGGGAGTAACACTTAACAGGGCACAAAAAGGGACACCATTATCCCAGTCAAGTCGTCCACTATCATTCATCGCCCATTATCCAAAGTAACATATTTTCTCAGATTTCATGCTTAATCGTATCCGAAATCCGAATCACTAAGATTTAATTAGGTTGCTTTCTTTTATACCTTAAGTCACATTATAACCTTGTCTATCAATACGAGTATTCAGTCATCACAATGAAAAGAGAGAACGTGAGTATGAGCATTGAGCTAGTCAATTTTTTTTTCATTATTTGGGTTGGGTCTTGGGAGCAACAGGGCACAAAAAGGGACACCATTATCCCAGTCAAGGCATCCACTATCATTCATCGTCTATTATCCAAAGTAACATATTTTCTCAGATTTCATGCATAATCGTATCCGAAATCCGAATCACTAAGATTTAATTAGGTTGCTTTCTTTTATTACTTAAGTCACATTATAACCTTGTCTATCAATATTCAGTCGGGGTCTGCACTATCTATTTTTTGCAAGCACTTTTTGTTCAATCGTGGAGGTTGGGTTGCGAAACACTTCGTGATTGTTCAAACTCGTTTGAGTTTTTGTCTTGTGATTCGTGATGTCATGTTTGGTTACTTCAGCACGTATGTATCCAGAGGTCGTGGTGGTCGTGGTAGCCATTTTAGGCACGTCCATCCATGCTTACTTGTCTTTTTTAAATCTTTTTACTGAGATTTTTCACAATGGAAAATATTACACCAAATAATATAGGATCTTAAGAATATTGACTGTTAGACAATATTTATTTTTGAGCTTCGATCTTTATTTGTTATTGCCAAATTGCGTCTCCAAATCTGAATATAGACTGAAGTTGTGAAATGGCGAAAATAGTTCACAGTTGGAAGACTAGAGTGACGTCAGCGAAAGATCGTCAACAGATTAAAGAAATGCCTTGACTTTGATGTGTTTAAGAAAACCCGGTTGTAGTATATTTAAATAATGTTGCTTAATTTAATAAAGTTATTTATAATTAATCATCACTTTCAACGATAACAGTATCATTCTAAAAATATGAACAGCCAAACATAAAATCTTTTTTTAAATCGATTTAAAATTGCTTATATCAATAATAGGCCAGTCATTAAAGCCAAAACCCGAAAGAAATTAGTAACTTGATAAAATTTTAGGGGGTTGTTAAACAAGGTAAAATAACTTACCGTGTGATTTGCAGCGTTCTGGGGTGTACGGAAAGGGTTGAAAAGGGGTGAAAAAGGTTTTTTGTTAATAACATTGCGTAAAAAATTAGTAACACGCTGCAAATTTGGAATTAGGTTGTTCTTACCGTTTTGTAACGTGTATTAAATTTGCAGCGTTTTGCAATACACGGAACATTGTTTATTATTAAAAAACAATAAAATTTGTTAATAACAGGGGTAAAAAAATTTGTAACACGCTGCAAATTTAGAATTAGATTGTTCTTACCGTTTTCTAACGTGTATTAAATTTGCAGCGTTTTGCAACATACGGAACATTGTTTATTATTAAAAAACAATGAAATTTGTTATTTACAAGGGTAAAAAATGTAGTAACACGCTGCAAATTTATAATTAAGTTGTTTTTACCGTTATCAATACTAAATGAAATATTTGTTCATATAGTAATAAACAATGTTCCGTATGTCGCAAAACGCTGCAAAATTAATCTTTCAGGCCCCGCGCGAGCACCGGTGATCGCGAGAACAAAAGAATACAATGGGAATTCCTAGAACCTCCGATCGAAGGATTAATACACTTTACAAAACGGTAAGAACAACTTAATTCTAAATTTACACCGAGTTACTAATTTTTTTTACCCCTGTTATTAACAAATTTTATTGTTTTTTAATAATAAACAATGTTCCGTATGTTGCAAAACGCTGCAAATTTAATACACGTTAGAAAACGGTAAGAAAAACCTAATTCCAAATTTGTAGCGTGTTACAAATTTTTTTACCCCTGTTATTAACAAATTTTATTGTTTTTTAATAATAAACAATGTTCCGTATGTTGCAAAACGCTGCAAATTTAATACACGTTACAAAACGGTAAGAACAACCTAATTCCAAATTTGCAGCGTGTAACTAATTTTTTACGCAATGTTATTAACAAAAAACCTTTTTCACCCCTTTTCAACCCTTTCCGTACACCCCAGAATGTTGCAAAATCACACGGTAAGTTATTTTACCTTCTTTAACAACCCCCTAAAATTTCATCAAGTTACTAATTTCTTTCGGGTTTTGGCTTTAATGACTGGCCTATAACTGTAGTAACCTAAAATATCTACAAACATAAAGAACAACTTAGGTCTTGGTACACCGTAATCTTAGTTGTCAAACTTGTTTTTAGCATGGAGCATGCGCGTTCTCCACCTTGACCTTACCGATGGGGGTGTCACCCCCCACCTCCCACATCCGGGGGGAAGCCGTCACATAAATCAATAGTGCAACGACATATTACACACGTTTATTTATATACTAGTTGATATGATATACTTGGATTACTTGGGTTTGGTGATAACTGATAACGGTCTTTACTTAATATTACCTTCTCATTAAACCTCTTTCCTTTTATTTTAACCGATCTAGATAAAATTTGGTTTGGAGACACTTTGAGAGACGAGAAAGAAAATAGAATGGTTTTGTTGCGGAAAAATGTACGGTTCCGCGCAATAAATAATTTTCAGGGCAACGGAGTTACGGGTGTCGTATAGTAAGTAGTATTAGTTCTACCTTCTAAGTTTAACTCTAGCTTTAAACTTTTTACTAATTTTATGTACGAAGTAAACACAGTTGTAAATAATCACAAGCATTCATTTAGGTAACCATAAAAAATTAAGATAAGAAATAGGAAAGTAACATAATATTACATAATATCGTTATCGTATGTTGTGATTATTCTTCTACTAGCTGTTGCCCGCGACTTCGTCCGCGTGGACTTCAGTTTATAGCGCGCGATGTCAACAAATTTGGTGTCAAAAGCTTTTATAAAAAAAACCCTTATACCCCTTAAATCAAAACACCCAAAACCAGCTTTGCAGTGTGCACATAACTTATTTCATTTTTTAAAATTAAACTTTATTTATGCCAAATTTTAAAGTTTATTTAGCCCCCCAATTACACAACTTTTGCCATGAACTATTTATCATTGATAGGTTTAAGGTTACGTCACTGCATAGATAAAGTACTGAGTTAATTAATAAAGTAAAAGAGTACATAATAACAATCGAAAAAATCGAAAATTCGTTATAAGATGATACCAGCTCTTATAGAAAGACGTTTGTGTAAGCAATAGAGCGATGTAGAAGACGCACAGCGCCATCTATTATGATTTTTTGGAACTAACTTAATTTAAACAAATTTACGCATTTTCACCCCCTTACAACCCCTTTGTCCAGTTAAAAAGTAGCCTATGTCCTTTCTCAGACTTTAGACTATCTGTGTACAAAATTTCATTACAATCGGTTCAGTAGTTTTGGCGTGAAAGCGAGACAGACAGACAGACAGACAGACAGACAGACAGACAGACAGACAGAGATACTTTCGCATTTATAATATTAGTATAGATAATATATTTTATCATAACCGGTTTTATCGATTTCTATGAACTTTTCATTAATAACTATTTCCTAAGCTTGTGTCGAATTAAAAGCGATAGCGAAGTAGAATTAACACGCTAAGGTTTACACTTTACATTCTTTCTAATAAAATATAACTTATGGTCGACTTCTGGGGCTTGACATTTAGGGCCTGTTTCACCACTTCCTGATAAGTGCCGGATAGGCTATCCACCACTTAACTTGACAGGTAGAGTATGGAGAATCTGTCAATAAGTTGTGAATAGCCTATTCGGCACTTTATCAGAAAGTGGTGAAACAGGCCCTTAGTAAGGTACTATTATATTGTATTCTGTACCTTAATGTAATTATTTAACATAGATATTGAATGATTTTTGAAAATTCAGTGCTGATGATTGGTTAAAGCTTTGGCGTTAGTCAATCAAAAGCATTAGTAAAAACCTCAGAAACCGAGCTTTAAATTGCCAAAATGACAAGTCAGAGGCGGATTAAGGGTAACACCCAAGGGGCAGCCAGTATTTAGGTCAAGGAGTCTCCGATACATTTAAAACCAATAAAGTTATCGCAGAACAAATTAACTAAATGAAATCATAATCTTAATACTAAATGTGTCACGGACTTGCTTAATAGCATGTATTAAGCGGCAAAATCGCAAAAACTACAGCTTTTGAATTACAGAACACAAAAAATTAGCACCCTGCGACATTTTATAAAATGTGACGTAGTAACCATAAAAATGCCGTAAAGAACATGAAACTACGTATAAAAAGTTAAAAGACGTATTTTGTTTAATGGAAAATAATATTTTAACGAAGAAACTGAAAAGAACCCGTTAAAAGTAGGAAAAATGTCGTCATGGTTTATTTATAATATGTTATAAAAATAAAAATATCCACAGCCGAACGTATAACCTCCTCCTTTTTGGAAGTCGGTTAACAAATAGATTTACGGTAATGACGTTGGCTTGTATTAGCGCATGCGACGGAAATGTAGCGCAACGTACGGTATTGTTACTATGTCAACAGAATTACGTAATATCGTAGATTGAAGCAACATAGTATGTTTGAATACTATTAAAATGTAAACATTAGTATTTTATTTCAAAATCATTTCAGGTTAGCTGAACCATGGCTGAACTCACTCACTTCTGTTGAAGAGCTAAGTTCCTTTAGGGAAACAGTATTTTTATACACATAACATAGCTTATTGACAGACTTACTTCCGTGACTCAAAGTATCTATATATGTAATGAATGTATAAGTATCATACCAAATTTCATCAAAATCGGTGCAGCGGTTTAAGCGTGAAAGTGTAACAGAAAGAGTAAAGACAGACAGACACGATTTCGCCATTATAAATACATATTAATATTATAAATGCGAACGTGTGTCTGTACTCTGTCAGTCTGTCTGTCTGTTAACTCTTCACACTCAAACCGCTGAACCGATTTTGCTAGGCATGGAGATACTTTCAGCCTCGAGAAAGGACATAGGATAGTTTTTATCCCGGAAAAATGTACGGTATCCGCGCGATAAACGAATTTTGGCGCAACGGAGTTGCGGGCGTCATCTAGTAAATAAAATATAAGTGTGGAAGTATGGATATTAATTATTATGTACTCTATATTTTCTGTCTTTCCTCATACGTTATTCAATAACTTAAATATGATATCAATTATTCATATTGACAACATCACGCCAAATCATAAGCGAGGAACCGCAAACGCCCCTAAGAGTATTGATCTAGTAGAGATACTTTTTGGAACTTGGCCCCTGCGTCACTAGCCAAAGGTCCATTATATTATAAGAATTATAAGAGATAAGATTTAAGAACCACGCAGATGCTGCGTGCTTATCTGGGGTCATGCAGATTAGACTTCGCTTTCCTAACGCTTTGCGAGATATGAAATATTGGAATAGGGGAAGTACTTAGGATTTTATGTAGCTTTACTCATATCGTGAGTGGTTTATAATTTCTAAATAATGAGGTTGTATAATGCGGTCTTTTTACGTTAGCCCATGATACGCTAACAAAAGCGATCACGAACGTAATATTATATTTTAAAATTATATGATTGGCCATGATTTGCGTCGACCATGCATGGATACACCTTAGCAGTCATGGTTATTGTTGACCAAACGTCGAGGAGTTTTATGCGTAACTAAGAACTAATTATTTAATTTCAAAACTATGCTTATTTTGTGTACCAACAATAATATTATAGTAAACAAAAGACTAGCTATCGAGATTGGCTACGATGCAACTCGCAGAACATTTGAAGCGGCGCGGTGCCAAGTTTCTACGTCGACCTTTCGCTATCATTTAAACACGTCAGGGGAAAACGTTGGAGTGTACGTTTTACGTTGGGCCTACACTAAAAACGTCACTACTGCGACCGGTAAACTAATACGTATTCTGTGCTACCGGTAAAAACTAAAAATTATTATCTGTGCTTTTAGGATGCTACCGATGCCTTTATGCTATGGTAAGTGGCAAGTTAAAAATCCGATTTTCACGTATACGCTAGGCTAGGTTAGATGATATTAAGGCGACGCCTTGATATTTGGCTGTAGCGATGCCGATTTTTCTCAGCAATGACTAAAGCTAAGAAATTGAAGTTCATTGTCAGTATTCATCATGTCTTTGTCTTTGAATTGCCCATAGCATAACACGATTGGACAACTTTTATAGCACAGAATAATCAATCGAAAAGACCTCTGTAAAAAAAGGGATTCCTATTTTTCCAACAGAGGAGAGTGATTTGAGGTTCCAAAATTTGTACATAAATTGGTTCAAGCATGCACTTTAATTTGTGCATAGCTTATATGAAATGTATTTATGGTTTTTAAATTATGCGACAAAAACCATTTTGTCGCTTACGCCCTTTCCATTTTTTGCTGTTCCATTGCTTGTTTTCTATGAGAGGCCGGGCCGGCCTCTCATAGAAAACAAGCAATCTAAAACATATCCAACACGGTTTCTTACTTTAACGCTGCGTCACCTAAAGCGACGATTCACGAGCACTATATCTTAAACGTTGTTGAAGACAGGTTCATCATCCTCTTAAAATCAAAATGTACCAAAATTACAGTCAACGCTATGTTAAAACATAAATTATATTCCGTCAATCGTCATGTATGATTTTAGCAATAAAATCAAATTAATTGTAGTAAATAATACTCGTAATCAGTAATCCTTATCTTGAGCTTGCAAATATTTTCACTAATTAAAAATCTGTCACGTACACTTTGAATGATTTCCGAATACATTGTAACACTGATAACAGTTTGCCAGGTGCTACTGTGTTGGCATTTAGCCATAAAAAATTATCGAGTAAGCTGTTGTGTAAAGTTATGTACAAAGAGTTAGGTACTACCTAGCTTGGCGGTAAAGAATAAGTTTTACATTAAAATTTTTGGTTTCTAAAGTCCGAGTTTAAACCAAACAGTTCACACGACTGCACGCCGACTGCAACTGAACTGCAATCCGACTGCGCGTTTGGCTTGCAGTTCTATTGCAGTCGTATTGCAGTCGTGTCAACTGCATTCAAACTGCAATCCAACTGCAATTTGCAGTTGGATTGCAGTTGAAATGCAGTCCGTCTGTGTAGACCCATAGGCTACATGCTGTCATATAATACAGAAAAGCAATTTATTATAAAATTGTTATGACTTATGACTAAATTACTAGGAATGATAAACCACAGTTTACTTTCTTTGTGTTTTTCGTAGGTCGCCCTACTATTGATAGATAACCTTACGTGTGAATTTAGTAACTAGTAAAATATGATTAATACGTGTTTATACAGGAATATAATTGAGTAAATAAGAACAAGAAGCGATGAACTCACTATCGAATGCACGTGGACATGTAATGATAACGTTACATTAATAATTATCTGTCGCATTTTAAAATAACTAAAATCGATTTTTTAAATATAATATTACGATGAATTGTCTCAATTATTTTTTAACAAAAAATTAAAACCGACTTCCAAGGTTAAAACAAAAATAATACTTATTCATAATCTAAAAAGAATCAAATAATTCTTATTCCTTATTATAGTGGCGTCTTCAGACTTCGCCTAAACCTCAACTATTTCTGTACTCAATCTTCGTACTTTTGAAGTCGGTACCAGCCCGGAAAAGTTCTGAGATCCTTGACATAGCAAATTTTAAGCTAAGGTAAGCTGGTACCGACTTCAAAAGCATGAAGATTGAGTACAGAAATAGTTGAGGTTTAGGCGAAGTCTGAAGACGCCACTATAATAAGGAATAAGAATTATTTGATTCTTTTTAGATTATGAATAAGTGTTATTTTTGTTTTTACCTTGGAAGTCGGTTTTAATTTTTTGTTAAAAAATAATAATTTTACCCTTTTTAGTTACATAATAATTATGAGACGACAAGGCTATATTATAGCTTGTTGTCAGTTGTACAATGTACATATTACTAGCGGTCGCCCGCGGCTCCGCCCGCGTGGATATGGAATACGGCTGCAAAAAGCCTACACAGGAAAGACTCGGTCAGCAAAATGATTCCCAGGTCAATTCACAGACTCCGACACTGACATCGACGACGCGGACGCAGTCATTATCCGAAGGGTGCACACTGCACAGATTGTCTTCCTACCGCACGCGCATCCCCGCTTGGTGACGCCCACTATCTTAATATTTTAATTTCGCCATAATTTCAAAACCAAACGTCCAATTTTAATCATTCAAAGACCAAATTTTATCTACATAAGCTGTACTTAGTGATGAAATAATATATTTTGATAAGTATTAATAGCATGAGTAAAATAAACGCGTTTTTTTAAATGTAGCCCAAAAAATTCAAGATTTTTAAATAAAAAAATGGTTATTGTGCCTCATTCGACTAATGTCGGCACTACATATAGGCGAACGCGTTGGCCGACGCGTTGGCCAACGCGTCGGCCAACGCGTTCGCCTATATGTAGTGCCGACAAAACGCGTCGGCCAACGTCTAAATACCTACCGCCAACGCGCGAGTCGCCCGTTCTACACATTGGGCCGACGCGTTGGCCAACGCGTCGGCCAACGCGTCGGCCAACGCGTTCGCCTATATGTAGTGCCGACAATAGATAAGTACAGTGTGTCGCGGACTTTTTTGTAGATATTTATTAGATCTATAATTACTTAGAACATTTGTGGTTCTATCTTTTATAGTTTCGGCTGCGTACGCAAAATAAGTAACTTTTCTGGTTGATTTTTTCACCTGGCGTCCGAAAAACCCAAATATCTTACGAAACCCTATTTTTTCCAAAATAAAATTTAGCCTATGTTCAGCAGAAATAATGTAGCTTTTGCTTGGAGTAGTTTAAATAAAGCCAAAATCCTCAAACTTGTATCTTATTTCAAAAGTTCTGTTGGGTACCTTCAGAACCAGGGTACATCCTGGTGCAAAATCTTAATTTTTGGTAGTATATGCCTGAAATACTTCAGAAAAAATCGAAATAAGAAAAAGGTTATATGTTCGTCTGTTTATATATATATATATATATATATATATATATATATATATATATATATATATATATATATATATATATATATATATATATATATATATATATATATATATATATATATATATATATATATATATATATATATATATATATATATATATATATATATATATATTTATATTTATATTTATATATATATATATATATATATATATATATATATATATATATATATATATATTTTTTTTTTTTTTTGTATGTTCAACCATAACTTCGCCGTTTATGGACCGATTTTCATGATTCTTTTATTGTTGTACAGGGTTGAATCCGAGGTTGGTACCATGTTCACAAAAGTGGTGATCTGATGATGGAATCCTTGAGGAATCGAGGAGACTCCTTGAAATTTGTATGGAAACATATAGTGATTTCGATTTTTTCTGAAGCATTCGAGGTAAATGCTACCAAAAAGTAAGACTTCGCACCAGGTTATACCCTGGATCCGAAGGTACCGAACAGAACTTTTTAATGCTTATAGGTACAGATTCGGGGATTTCGGCGTTGTTTAAACAACTGAAAGCATAAGCCAACACATCAATTTGATTGATCACCATCATCACAGCCATAATTATACCATGGGTCATCACACTATGGACTCAATTATTGGTACTTTTCGTGATATTTTGCATCGAAGCAGATGTTTTTGATGATTATTTCGCTGTTTGTAGACCGATTTTCAAAATTCTTATGTTGTTGTATAGGATATAATCTTAATTTTGTATAACAATTACGAAAGTGGTGAGCTGATGATGGGATCTATGAGCAATCGAGGGAAATACTTGAAATTTATCAAATTTATGAAAAAAAGTTGATACGAAATCCAGGAGACTGGTGAAAAATCGGAGCGTTTAAAAGCAGCTTTGGGCTAATTAATACACAAGAATAATACACAGTATTGTGTCTGTCTGACTGTTACCTCTTCACGCCCAAACCGCTGAACCGATTTTGCTGAAGGTGTGGAGATACTTTGAGTCCCGGGAAAGGACATAGGGTACTTTTATCCCGGAAAAATGTACGGTTCCCGCGCGATAAACGAATTTTGGCGCAACGGAATTGCGGACGTCATCTAGGTTTACGATAATTTCACACGTCTTGTGAGGTTCTTAAAGAGCCCATTCACGGCAGTCCGCCGTGCAGGACTGCAAATCGACGGTTAAAAGGAAATAGGGTATAAGCGCCAAAAAGTGAAATGTTCAGGAGAGTCGTTTAAAGTTTAAGTTTAGAGTTTAAGAAAAACTGACGTATCTCTGTTATTTATTGACGTATCGTCATAATTTAAACAGTTATAAAATGATAAAAAAATGGGCCTCTTACCGGTATTGTTAGTTTTAATGATTTGGTGCTATTTAAAGTGTTTTTTGTCCCTTATAACAATTACTTTAAAATTTTGAATGAGGTAATATGGCATAAGAGACAAATGACAAAAAAAAATTAGAGGATAAGAAGCCAAAGTAAAAGGGTATACGAGACTAGACGATTCAGTAAGTGTTATAGGAAAAGAAGGATAACGTACTTTTTACAGGTCGTGTTATGGTCGTTTATTAGTTAATAGAACACAAGTAACAGTAGACTTTCACAAAAACTAGAATTATAAGACTTAAGTGACACACATGTGACACACAATGTCGTTTGAAAGTGAAGGAAAAGACGAATAACCAACATCTGGCGACTAGCATTGCGTGAGTCTATGGAAATATGGTTGAAAAAGGTTGTAGGGTATAACCGACAGAGTAATATGTAAATAAATTTTGGATATATAGGGTAATAGGCTACGATTTACGATTAATAAAAAACTAAGGAAGAGTAACTCCGTCAAAAAACATGCTCCAAAATACTTGTCAAAAAAGTGTACCTTAGTTCACTTTTCATACATTTGCAATATTTAGGTGACCTTGAGCGGTACAAAGGCTGACGTTACATGACAGTTCGAATGGAACCAAATTTAAAACTGTATTAGTATGGGAGTTACGTTTCCTGGTTTTATTATTCGTAGGTAATAGGGTACAAGCGCCAAAGCTATGATCAATTACGAAATGGAAGAAGGTTATAAACGACGTTTCTAATTTTTGAGAGAATTTCTTAAAAGCCGAAAGCTGTAGACAAATATTTTTTGCAGGGGTACAAGCACCTTTACAGACAAACTGACCTGAATTTTTGTCGGTTACAAAAAATACTACTAGCAAATTGCTTTTTTTTGCTAGGGCATAAACGCCAAAAAACTCATCGTAGAGATATGAGAGTCAGCGCATTCGAAAGAGCGGGAAATTTAAAGTAAGATGGCATTTAAAACTCATTTTTGACAAAAAAATGTCGCTTATAACCGTCGAAATGGACATAGCTCACTCATTGGTTCACACGACCGGAAACACCGAGTGTGGACATTGGTCCAAATGAACATAGCTCACTGATTGCAGTGAGCTATGTTCATTTGCAGTCCTGCACGGCAGACTGCCGTGAATGGGCCCTTTTAGGATGTAATTTTTTTTTTTGATTTCTGTTTGCGAGCCTACACGTAAAATATAACATGGTGTAATTGTGTAAATCACATATACCTATTTACATAGGTGTAAATGTAAATAACGTAAGATGACTCACCTCAGTACATAGGCATCGACTTGGTCGCTCTGGGTAAACGATATGATCTCACAGCCAACAATCTTCAGCACATTGTCCCATTGTTGTCTGAAACAAAGTGTTTATTAAGTGTCTCGTCCAATCTGCACACTTGGGATGGCCTCCGTAGAAAGTGTACCTTTCTAGGCATGGCTACATATTAACCCATCAAGCCCCATACGAGAACCGGTGATCGCAACAATAGAATACAATGGCATTTCCAAGAATCTCTGATCGAAGGATTAAGGACTTATTACATGGAAGAAATCTGTCATCTTCTATTTCGGACAATATGCTAAGTTTACAGTTATGACTATGGCCCAAACAGAATTACAATAGATCTGAAGTCCATAATAATTAAAATAAATAATCTTTCTTTTCCTACACAGATACTTAGTTTCAAATAATTAACTTGTTTGTGTAATAAAATAATATTCTGAATATGAAAATGATAAAAATTATAATCAAGTATTTTTTAAATTATGTAATATTCAGTTCAATAACCTTAATTATCTGCAAAAATGCATTTACTAAATACCTAAATAATACTTTGAAATGAAGTTAATTAACACACATAAACAAAAAAAAAAGGATGCCATTCACATTTCATACATTGTTGGACCAAAACAATATAGTCTAAGATCCCACTGCAGAATTGTGCAGGTATCGAGTACACGCTTAAAACCACATTTTTACAAATATTTATGATAAGGAGAACATATTTCTACTGGGGTGCCAGTCCAAATGTGGCCGCAATTATTTTTAAAAAATTAAAAAAAAATTGAGTTTGCGGGATAAAATGTTTTCATCGGGTATTGAAAGCAAACATGGTTCATTTCACAGCAATGAGTATAGAGATTTAGAAAAATCCGGTGTGCCATTGGGCACCCGGCCGCAACTCTATTGTAACCAGGCGTGAACAGGTATGATTCTGATATATTTTTGCATCCATAACGTATATTGATCTTTTATATATCATATGGAAGTTTATTTTTCTGTTATTATTATAATATAGGTGTGCCTAATTAAATCTGGCCGCAAATAAGGGGTGCCGGCTGTCAAAGATGGCAAACTATCGAAGGTTGAGGGAAAGGGAGCTAGCGCGTAACATTACGGGTCTGACGAGGATAGCAATTGTACATCATGTTAGTGTACTTAACCATCGGTTCAAACAATAGTAATAATCGGCCAAGTGCGAGTCGGACTTGTATTTTTTATATTAAATTTGTGTTTTTGTATGGGGGCCGCCCTTATTTTTTAATTTTACTTTAATTTCATTATTAGTAATTAAATTGCACATTTAATTGAATATTTCATGAAATTTTAAAGTGCCTATCCATTACCGACATAAAGCGAAAAAGGCCAAAAAATCACTTAGTATTTTGTTGTTATAGCGGCAACAGATATTATACTGTGAAAATTTCAGAAGTCTAGCTATAGCGGTTTTTGAGATACAGACTGGAGACAGACAGACGGACAGATAGACAAACAAACAGACAGACAGAAGATAGACAGACAGACGGACAGACAACGAAGTCTCAAAACTCAAACTCAAATTTTTTATTTATTCAGAATAAATTTTTGCAAATTATATATTCTGAACGTCTTCATCAGGGATCGGCAAGTAATTTTAGGTGTGGTCCGGATACTGCGGAAATTTTTTAACGAGATCTAGAAAAAACACTTGTTCTGTGTAGCTTGAAAATATTATTTTAATTAAATAAAGGTATAACGAATACCTTATCTATGTATTAATTGATACTTGGTATAAAATGCATTACAATATTTCACGGTCCGAGATTCGACCTTTCGCGGTTTCGCGGCCCGCCTGTTGCCTACTGGTTATATAGACCAACTGCAACGGTAAGCAACAGGCGGGCCGCGATCTACATGATGCCTACCACTGGTTCGGGAACTAACCCAGCGAGAAGAACCGGCTCTCTCAGTAATAAGGTTTTTACTCTTTGGGTACGGAACCCTAATGAAAAGATTTTATTGTAAATTAAATATATTCAATTAAAAAACTTGAGAGGTGTCAAGGGACACCCGAATGGAACGAAGTTATTTCTTTTAAATTTAAACCCAAAAAAAACTGTAAATTCCATCTATTGACGCCCAGGAATACCAACAACGCATCGCTGTTTAATTAAAAAAACGCCATCTAATTGACGCACAGAAATACTAACTAATAACGCCCTCTGCCCCTAACATGCAGGTACACTAATAAAATGGCCTTTTTCGCTCTATGTCGATACTTTAACAGATAGGCACTTTAACATTTTTCTAAATCTTCAATTAAATGTGCAATTTAATTACTAATAATAAAATTAAAATATAAGGGCGGCCCCCATATAAACACACAAATTTTGGCCTAATTTTGCTCTATAATAGTACGGAACCCTTCGTACGCGAGTCCGACTCGCACTTGGCCGATACTAACATGACGTACAATCACTATCCTCGTTAGACCCGTAATGTTACGCGCTATCTCCCTTTCCCTCAACATTTGATAGTTTGCCATCTTTGACAGCCGGCACCCCTTATTTGCGGCCAGATTTAATTAGGCACACCTATATTGTAATAATAAGAGGAATATAAGCTTCCATTTGATATATAAAAGATCAATATACGTTATGGATGCAAAAATGTATCGGAATGGTACCTGTTCACACCTGGTTACAATAGAGTTGCGGCCGGGTGCCCAACGGCATACCGGATTTTTCTAAATCTCAATACTCATTGCCGTGAAATGAACCATGTTTGCTTTCAATACCTGATGAAAACATTTTATCCCGCAAACTCAATTTAAAAAAAAAAAATTAAAAATAGTTGCAGCCACATTTGGACTGGCACCCCAGTAGAAATATGTTCTCCTAATCATAAATATTAGTAAAAAGGTGGTTTTAAGTGTGTACTCAATACCTGCACAGTTCTGCAGTCGTATCTCGTACTAATATGCCAGCTGCAGACAATTTTTCTGATTACAATTTAAAGTTTTAAAGTTGATTTAATTGGATGATAAAAGTCACAGAAAAAAGTGAGAATAAGCATTAAGCCTTCGAGCCCTAAGCGGTCGCATGTGACCGCGATAACAATTAACAATAGAAAGGCTATTGTGTCTTGTTTTCCCACGATCGAGGGATTAAATTCCACATCAGGAACACTATAAAGTGGTGGAATACAGGATCATGAATCATGATTCATGGTATGTCGTTGCACCATTTTCCAGGCAATTAGAATAAGTGACTTTCTGAAAATTGATGTAAATGGTAAACTTTAAAAGAACTTGGCTGTGCACAGTCAAATCTAATGATTATATTATAAAGACAATAATATCTTGGATTACTGACTGAATATAATTAAATTGCACAACCAGATAAAGTGCTTTGCAATAGAATAATATTGTGAAAATTTATTGTTAGGGTGTTTCATATACCTAATATTACTTTTTTTGTGTTACTATTATTTTTCAATAATAATTACCTAATTCTTCGATTGTGGATTCTTGGAAATCTATTGTTATTCTATTGTTGTCGCGATTACCGGTGATCTTACGGGGCTTGATAGGTTAACAAAAGCACTCAGTTATAGTATTGTGAAATATTGCAAAAATTACAGTAGAGTAATATTGTGTAATTAGAAACTTTTTAGTATATTCTCAAGAAGAATACTATAAATTTAATATATTATATTACAATCTAAACATAAACGGTTAAGCAGGGTACACATATTAACCCATCGATCGTGGCAAAACGAGACACAATAGCTTTTTCATTGTTATCGCAGCCGGATGTGGCCGCTTGGGGCTTCATGAATTAATGGTAATAATGAGGTACATTGGAATCTTCCCACATGGGACCATTAACAAGTTCTTAAAACTTTCAGAACATGTTCCCAAAAGCATAAAGCATTTAGGGAACAAGTTTTGATCATTCCCATTATTCTTTCCCATTTTTTGTGGCCTGTAATTACAAGACAGGAACTCGTGGCAAAGTGGTAACTGGTAATTACGCGATTCTTGAAAATGTGGGTAGCAAAAAAGTTTGTCTTTCGCAAATGGTTACGGGAAATTTGGTGATGTATTGCATCAAATAGCGCGCCCGCCGAGACTGGAGGCAAATCAATGTCGACGGATCACGGAATGGCTCCCGGCCAATCAGCAGCCGGCATCCACCATCCCGAGCACCGGCAACCGTGGAATCAGCTGATTCTAGAAGCTTCCAAACATACACCTGCCCCATCGAATATAACTTTCCGATGCGCTCCAAGTTTATGTAATGATATCGTGAAAATCGATTAATGAGACATGTTACATGTAATGAAGATGCGTAAACGGTTACGTGCATAATTAAATTATACCAAAATTGCCGGTAACCTATACACGTGTGACGTGATTATGGTTAGAAATAAATTAAAATATTATACCTTGTAATTTTTCTGAGGTCCGCATTTTTTTCGGGCGTGAACCAAATCTCGATTAACTTTTCTACACCTTCAAAAAATTGGTCATTATTCTCACTATTTGATATTATTTCCGTTTCAGCCATAGCGGTTTCTTTTTTCTTCACTTATTGATTTAACTTGTTTACGCAAATAACCCGACCGCAAGATAGGAGCTTCGGAAGAGAACTGAAGATCGAGCGAATTGCGAAAGAAGTAAAGAACTCCGAGTTCCGACTGAAGTGATTAGCGAGTGTCGAGTGACGTCGTGCTCCACAGATTATTATTATATATTTGTAGATCGTGCTCTCAAAAATATGACGTACCGCGTACGACATGACGTGGCTGTGATTGACAGTTGGCCGTTATTCATTGCTTGTTTTCTACATTTTCTGATTTTAGAGCCTGTCCAGACGAGCGTAAAACGCTGGGAGTGATTCAGCAGCCAGCATGGACTCGGAAAGAGCAGTTGTATTGTGGCTTTACTACACACAAATTTTTACTACATAAAGTTTTTTTCTTTTCTTCGGAATCACCTGCTTCACAAAAAATCTCGACGATTTCTTCCCAGTTCCTGTGTTTTATGACTTTATTGGAATAATCTGAAGATTCCATATGGCATCTCTTTTTTCAATTTGGTCAATAAAAAGTTCCGTATCAAAAAGGCTCTTATGATGCCCGTATTTTGATTGAATCACAATTATAACTTTAAACCACTCCAGAAATGGCTTTTATAAGTTCATATTATTATTATGATTACTATAACAAAAATCTACATAAATAAAAAATAATTTAACAATGATAATAATTAGAATAAAAAAAAAATGAAAAACAAAAGATCTTAATCAAAAAGGCCACCCCGCAGCGTACCATGATCAAACGTCCCCATCACACTGGCCGCGTTACCGCGCTGAATGGCTAGGGAGACGTGTTGGGCCAGGTAAGACCCGGAGCGGGGATCGTTACCCGATTCCCGCAACCGACGTCCGAGCTGGCGATTATTATGATTGATTTATAAGATGCAATCGTACTTCGTAGTAAAATTGCAGACCCATCTAGCGGTGGGTAGTAGAACTATTGTTCAAAATCCCTTAAAATCATCTCGAGTAAGGGAGATCGCACACGTCACACTTTTTGTGTGATCGAGTCTGCGGCTTCCATACATTTTGATGGCGCGCGCCATGCAGATTGTATGTAGGCCGCAGACTCGATCACACAAAAAGTGTGACGTGTGCGATCTCCCTAAATGGGCGAATATTTGAGAGAGACAAAATTCATGTCTTTGAAGTTGGGTCCAAAACGCCTTCGTAAATTTGATGTAACATTACACATTTCAATGTCTGATTAACTTACGAAAATGCTGCTAAAACTATTTTAAAGTAGAGTTAATATTTCAAAAGTTATTATAAAAAAAAAGTACCAAATTGTGAAATTTTTGCGTGTCGTTTCGATATACGCTTACAATTTATTATTTATAAAAAAAATGAGCTAGAAAGGATTAAAAGCTTTATGTGAATTTGAAGATAATGAACTAATAAACTATTCGATACCAACAAATAACACATCAACTTACATTAAATAACTAAAAATTCTATTTTTAAAGTGTTCATAAAATTCGCTACATTGTCCTGTGCATTGTTTGTTTTGAATGCCTTGCCGATACACTCTACGTGACGGGTTGAAACTATTTTGCGATAAAATCTGCTGGCTCACTTTATTTGATCGCAGCGCTTTGGTGTGGATAGAGGTCTTCGTTTTATGCAGGTGAGTCTTTGAAATACGTTCTACAAAAATTTCCAAATAAGACGTCATTTATACCTTTCTCGATGTGTGCCAACATTTGTCTGTTTTTCACAACTTTTTTTTATACCAAGTTATAAAGGCCCGCAACATTTCTAAGTTCTTAATAATTTTCTTCCATTATTCAGATTCAAGACAAACATCGCCATCTATTGGGGAGTAGCTGAAACTTTTCATGACTTAATGCAGGGGGTTCTCAAACTGTGCGCCGCGAGGAGGCAAGAGGGGCGCCATGAGTCGATCCTCCATCATTATCCATAACCACAAATATTATAAAATAAAATTATAATGTAAATTATACAAAGCAGGCAGATGAATTAATATTTGTTTATTATTATATACTTGCTTAACCTAACTATAATCATTAAAGGTGTTTATTTAGGTATCTTTTTTTTTTATAATAGCTAGGTAAAGTAGGGCGCCGTGACAAAATATTGACTTGTAAGTGCGCCTAATTATTGACTTTTCAGCCTGCGCTGAAAAAGATTGGGAGCCCCTGACTTAATGGAAGAACACAATAACTAAAAAAATTTTTTTTTTTCATAAATGGAAGCTTTAGGGCCGGAAAAATGTTTTTAAATAAAATAAAAACTGTGTGCATTTTGTGTGTAGCCAGATATACATATTAAGGCAGGTTATGATGTAGATTGTTGTTTGTTAAAATTATAAGAGAAAAAATAGGCAAATGTCTGTAAGTTACTTATAATTGTGTTATTCCACTCACATCTTCAATTATTTTCTTATAAGTTCTAGGATTACCTATGCACTCAGCACTGCATAATATAGTTGCAGGTAAAAAGTTGGTGAATTATAATAACTTCAAAATTCATTTTTATTTAAATAACATTATTCTATTACAAAGAAAATATAAGCAAATGTCATAAATTTTCAAATTTGACTACAAGTTTGTGCAGATCTCCTTTTTCCACTGGCCGGACTTTGCTGACTTTGGGTTTTAGTATCTGTATATCAGGGAGCATGTCTTCAAATTTCTCATCGTCACAGAAATCTTCTATATTTGGCTCGAGATCTCTCTTTGGGGCTATCTTCGTTTTTGAAGGTCTTTTGGTGATCCGAGGTTTCTCAATGCTGGTATTTAATTCCACTAAATTCTTGTATATTCTGTCATTGAAGTGAAAATTCAGTTTTTTTGTTACCTGAAACAATATCATATTATGTATAAAAAAAAAAAAATATGGTGCTAGTAGCAAAGGCTACTTTTAAGCTACATCAGTGACTGCAAATGTAATTTAATATGTACAGTCGAAGTCATATCTGGCTTACAAAATATTTACCTCATAATAGGGGTCAACCTGGGGCCCTACCATGAGCTCTTATAGCAGTATTACTTTAATATTACTTTAGAATTTCGCATAAACAAACATGATCTCTATTTAAATAAACATAGCTATGTTTTTTGTTTGTGCGGAATCTGAAAGTAATATTAAAGTAATACTGCTATAAGATGTCATGGTAGGGGGCCAGATCTGACTTTGAACATATCCCTTACCTGAGTACAAATTTTATCTTTATTGGTCTCCACATCCGGAACAACTTGTGTTGGCAGACTGTTTTTGGTGTAATTTAAATAATTTGCGAGAGTCTCACTAGAACACAGTGTTGGCTGATCTAAGTCACAAGCTTTCTCCTGTATTAGTTGTTCCTTTGTTCTATTAGTCTTTGAACTACTAGGAAGACTTTCAAATATAGCTAAATTATCTTTAGTAACTGGTTTTTCATAGTTCCTCAAAAGTGTCTTTTTTACAGCTGGATCTTTACCGAACTTTTTCATGACAGCTTATTCATTTATAGTACCCGAGGACTTTTTGGCCTTATGATAATTGGAGAATTTATAATAATTTTAACAATATTGAAATAATATTTTTGTTCTGGAATTATAATAACTATCTGAACAAAATTAAAAGATCACAATAAACAGAATTTGAAAACAACGGCGGTGAGCGGTCATCAGTCATGACAAATGACATTGACATTTGACAGTTGACATATGATTTGACGTCCGTTTTTGAAGTGAAAACTTCTTTAGCGGCGTTGGGTACTTTTGTGGGATGGGTAAAAAGTAAAAACTGTGAAACTCGCGTCAGATTTTCGTGTGGATCAAAAAACCATAGAAAAACCGTAAGACGGTTGGAGAGTAGTGTTTTGTGTCGAACTCGAACTCGAACTCGAAAACTCGAAAACTCGAAAACTCGAAAACTCAAAATCTCGAAAACTCGAAAACTCGAAAACTCGAACTCGAAAAGTCGAAAACTCGAAAACTCGAAAACCGTAAGACGGTTGGAGAGTGTTTTGTGTCGAACTCGAATTCGAACTCGAACTCGAACTCAAACTCGAAAACTCGAACTCGAAAACTCAAGCTCGAGCTCGAGTTTTCGAGTTCGAACTCGAATTGTAAGGGTTTCGATTAATTAAAAAAAAACGATTTTTTAAAGTTTAATCGATTGTAAGGGTTTCGATCAATTAAAAAAATCGATTTTTTAATAATCGATTTTCATAAAAAATGGGTTAAAAAAATGCACAACGTTAATAATCAAGTTTTCACTTCTGCCGGCACTCCCGGAGTGCAACCCGTCTTTTTTTTTATGCCCGCTGTACACTCTCGCCGAGAGCTCTCGGGCGAGAGTCTTGTGCGAGAGCCCCTTGCCCGAGTGCGATCATGTACATTCTCGCTTAGTTCAATCGCAGTTAAGAACTCAGAGAAGATGGACGAAAACGACCATTCACCATTCACCATGCATCGAAAGATATCATTGTAATCCAAAGATTTATAATCATATTTAATTTTATTTCTCACAGATAATGACTAATAATGACGTTTATTATTGTTATTTTTCTGTGATACACTGTCCAACGGCGGGACTAGTACTGAAAGACGCGAGAGTGTACAGTAGTGCGCTCGTTTTCCTCGCGAGACCCTTTGTCTCGGGCGCAAAATACCGACAACGGACCGAGAGGGTCCGAGACAGGCGAGACGAGGCGAGCGCACCCATTTACACTCTCGCATTCGGGCCGCCTCACTGTGTCTCGGCGAGAGTGTACAGCCGGCTTTACATTCAGTTCATTATAGAGTAAGGATTTACTATTACTAATAGTAGGGGGAAGGTGCAATAATTTCGGTAGTCACTCGAGCGTCGTGGAGACCTAGTAGGTTTTTTACATTAGGTAAAACTGATAAAAAAATAATATGAGCGTTTTTTTATTTTAGCGGTGGGTTCATAAACTGCAGCCATTTTAAAGTTTTGAAAAAGAAAATTTATTTAGAAAATTGCTTATTTAGGTAAATCTATATTTATAAAACTACATGTCCTGACTGACTGACTGACTGACTGACTGACTGACTGACTGACTGACTGATTCATCATCGCTGAGCAAAAACTGTTAAAGTTACAGCAACGAAATTTGGTGAGTAGGGTTGTTTTATTAAGTAGACACTCACTAAGGAAGGAATTTTGAAAATGTTACCCCGAAGGGGGTGAAATAGGGGTTGAAAGTTTGAATGAAAGTCCGTCATTTCTTGAGTTAGAAACATGAAACTTTATTTTTGGGTTACTGATTAAAAATGAATGGATACGTATTTAAGCGTTTTTGGAAATTCTACCCCCAAGGGGGTGAAATTGGGGTTGAAAACTTGAATGAAAGTCTGTCATTTCTTGAGTTAGAAACATGAAATTTTATGTTTGGGTTACTGATTAAAAATGATTGGATACGTGTTTAAGCGTTTTTGGAAATTCTACCCCAAGGGGGTGAAATAGGGGTTGAAAATTTAAACGAAAGTCCGTCATTTCTTAAGTTAGAAACATGAAAGTTTATTTATGCGCTACTGATCAAAAATGAATGGATACGTATTTAAGCGTTTTTGGAAATTCTACTCCCAAGGGGGTGAAATTGGGGTTGAAAGTTTGAATGAAAGTCCGTCATTTCTTGATTTAGAAACATGAAAGTTTATTGACGTTTGCTTAAATAGGGTCCCGTTTTTATCCTTTGTATAAGGAACCACAAAAAGGGGAAAACTATCCATCTTTGTTATTATACAAAGATGGATTAGCGCGGACGAAGTCGCGGGAAACAGCTAGTCAAAAATATGTTTTAAACAACAAGGACTAAATCATTTAGTTTAGTGCAAAATAAAATATCTGCGAAGCTTAGTTAGGAAAATACGAAGCTTTATTTTTATATTATATTTGAAAATGTCGCTACAGGCTTACCTGACCTTTGAATCGTCAGTGCTTTATATATGGAAGCTTCTTTGAGGTATACTAAACATCCCCTATCTTAATCTGACAGATCATAATCAGAAATCAGAGGACAGATCCGATGACATTTCAATATAAAAAAAAAACGGTTGTCTGTAAAGTCGGTTTACTGACGATAGTTGAACGTGACAACATGCCTCTTTGCTTGCACTTCAAGCCTTAAATGGACCGCCTCAGAGCGAGGTAACGCCGCATGAGTCATGTTTTTTCGTGCGTGCAGCCGGCTCCATCGAATTATAAGACGTTGTCACGTCAAAAATATTTTTTTAACCCACCACGTGAGAAATCTGATTTCTATACCTACCATGATAACTAGACACATGTCGGAAGCCAATACAAGCTTAATCTGACACGCTCGAGCTTATCTCGAAATCCCCTCTTCCCCTCCTCAACTATAAGAAAACTAATAGCGTTTTCAGTATTTCGAGAGTCGAGACGGCCGGCAGGCAGGCAGGGCCTACTAATAATATGGAAATAGCCGATAACACAAAACCGATGATCCACGAAACACGTGGACTTAGTACTCTGTACTAGTGCAATATGTAGCTTATAATATGTTCTTAATTTAAACTTTGCCTATTTTCGCATCCGCTCGGCCCGCGTTGACCCGCCCCTGCCTGCCCTGCCCCGGGGCAGTTCGAGATGCCGAAAACCGTAGACAGAGTAAAGTCTCCCGCAAACGATCAAACATCAAACCGTCAAACACGTCAAAACACGTAGTAAATCCAAATTTTCTTCAAACGCGTCAAACACGTCAAACACGTAGTTTATATGGTGTTTGACGTGTTTGACGTGTTTGATGTTTGATCGTTTGCGGGGCACTTTAAAGTATAGACAGCTGGATATTTCCTTTTCACTCACACAAAGAAAGAGATGGTTAATTACATATTGCTTGTGGAGAAAAGAGATAAAATAATTATTTTCTGTCCCTCACCGCGTGGCCATTTTTTCCAATGTGATACACTTATTAAGTGTAAGACAAAGTTTGACGTTTCGTACACAAACAGCTGTGATTTACAAATTTTGTTTGATTTAACCAATTATTGTAACGTAGAAGTAGTGGTTTGTGTTTTTGTTATAAGATGTATATGTGCACTATATTAAAATAATGTTGGGATGTAGTGTTATGGGCTGTAAAAGCAATACTTTATGGAAAATTGAGGGAATATCTTTTCACACGTAAGTTTTCAAAAATTTCGTTTTATTTTATTAGCATCACAGTTTTTATAAATTAACTTTCTTTAATTATTAATATTGTTCACATTAAACATATATTTTACTAAAATTAGCATCTAATATATTGTATTTTAAGTATTTTGTTTTTATAACCTCAAATGCCAGTGTTGCCAGATGTTGCTTACGTTAATTACCCTGCTAATGGGAAATTTAAGTAAATATATTTTTTTCAACATTTTGTTGTTTTTTAACCGACTTCAAAAAAGGAGGTTATCAATTCGAAGCGTAGGTATGTATGTAATATTTCTAGAACTGCCCAGTTTTTGTATAATATGTTAGTCTAGATCAGTGTCTGAACAAATTTCAATTTCAAAAATGAAACAAATTTCAAAAGTGTATGTATTTATGTATGTATGTATGTTTTTATGTTTGTGTTTGCATATCTCCGGAACTATAAGTCTGATTTGAGTAATTCTTTTTTTGTTGTACAGTTTGATATAATTGTTCAACTTAAGGAATACTGCAAGTTTCATCAAAATCGGTCTAGTAGTTTTGAGATAACGTAATTTTAATTCTCAATTAAGTACAATTATTTTGAAGTCGGTTTTATATTTTTAATCCTTCGATCGCGGATTCTTGGAAATGCTATTGTATTCTATAATAATTGTTGTCGCGATCACCGGTGCTCTTATGGGGCTTGATGGATTAAAGTACTATTTCAATACAATTAATATGTATCCAAATTTTTTTTTCAGATTTCCTAACGACCCTGAAATCCGTAAATTATGGAGAACTGTAACAAATAGACTGAATTGGGACCCACCACGTGATTCAAGAATATACAGTAGACATTTTAATAAAGAAGATGTATTACTTAAATGTTGGAAAGAAAACATTTCTTTTTCTGTGCCTGTCAAGGTAATTTATTTATAATTAATTAGGTACTTCTTATCTGTGGACAGAAATTAAATAAATATTTTTATTACAGCTCCTAGATTCTAAGAGCGAAGCATCAGGTAACCCATCGTGTGAGACCTTCCGCTTTGTATGGGGAGGGAAAATGGGAATATTTCCTGCCCCTCCTATCTTCTTTTGATTAATTTCGATGCGGGTCCCAAGACAGCTTTAGCATGTCTCTCGGGCTCCTTGAGATCATATCAAAGGGTTTTTGTGGTTAGATACCGCTGTCGATTCTGGTGACACAGGAGAAACAGTGGCGGGAAAGTGTGGTGGGCCAAAGCCCGATAAAAAATACTTCTTTAAAATTTACTTTAGTTTGACGACCTCCGTGGCTCAATGGTTAAAGTGTGTGGCAACTCAAGCCGGGGGTCGCGGGTTCGAATCCCGCCGACGGAACAAAAAGTTTTTAAATGTTCCTGGGTCATGGATGTGTATTAAATATGTGTATGGTATAATAAAAATCTTAAATATATGTATAGTATAAAAGTATTAAATATATTTCCGTTGTCTGGTACCTGTAACACAAGTCCTTCAGGTATTTAGCATGGGGCCAGACTGACGTGGTGTGAAGCGTCCATAGATATTATTATTATTATTATAAATAATTACTGCCGTACTCAGAAATATTTAATGATTATTAAACTTCAAATAAATGAAGAGTTTGACAGATATTGTATGGGGCTTTATCAATTAATGTACTATGTGAAATAAATATGTTGATGATTGAATTGTGTTTTTTTAATACACTAATAGCTAATGCCAGATTTTACCCGCGGGTTCGCCCTACTTTTCAATCCTACATATTTCATACTACATACTTTTCAATCCTACATTTATATCCAGACCAGCAATCTATTTTCTAATAGATTGCTGGTCTTTAATGCAATAAATTATGATTAAAATTATAATATACTAGCTGTCCCGGTGAACTTCGTGTCACTCAAAAACCTTCCCTGGACTTCAAGGATTATATTTTGAAGGCTAAAATTAGCAGAATCGGTTCAGCCGTTATCGAGTTATAGCGTTACTAACACAATTGAAAATCCATTTTTATATATAAGACTAGCTGTCCCGGTGAACTTCGTGTCACTTTAAAACCTTCCCTGGACTTCTACGAATATTTTAAGATTAAAATCAGCCCAATCCGTTCAACTGTTTTCGAGTTTTAGCGCGACTAACACATTTGAAAATCCATTTTTATATATAAGACTAGCTGTCCCGGTGAACTTTGTGTCACTTTAAAACCTTCCCTGGACTTCTACGAATATTTTAAGACTAAAATCAGCCCAATCCGTTCAGCCGTTTTCGAATTTTAGCGCGACTGACACATTTGAAAATCCATTTTTATATATAAGACTAGCTGTCCCGGTGAACTTCGTGTCACTTTAAAACCTTCCCTGGACTTCTACGAATATTTTAAGACTAAAATCAGCCCAATCCGTTCAGCCGTTTTCGAGTTTTAGCGCGACTAACATATTTGAAAATCCATTTTTATATATAAGAGATATAGATTAAGTATATCTAAATAAATAGTTTGAACTTTGAAGTAATGTAGTTTCCGAGTTACGACCGAAAAAATGTCACAATAATATTATAATATTTTTGGTGTCGAATAATAATATCAAAATTTCAGTAAGTACATAATATAAATGTAAAAGATTATTTACATTTATATTTACTGAAAGTTTTTAACTTGGCATTAATATAATATTAGATCACTGGGTAATTTTTTCATTTCTCTTATTACTGGTAACACTAACTACTTTTCTTGTTGTCCCTTTCAGTGGCACGCTGAGAATGATTCTACTGGGTTTCTTTTTCTAAGCCGAAAACGCTATTAAGCAACAAAACAAAGTAACAAAAAATTCATAAAATATGAAAAAAGTGAGTTTGCATTTTTTTATCCATCGCGACTCGCGAGTCGCGACTCCCGTCGCCTTTTGCAGCATGAAGTGGTGTAAAAAAAATGTGATGTCAGTTATCACTCTGAAGTCTGAATGTCAAAGTCAGATGTTCTCTAATGTCAATTGTCAAAGTCAAACCAGGCAAAACTCAAGTTTCTTCTGTTCGGTTTTAGTTACAATTTTTTGTAATTTACAATACAACCCTCTTAATTCTTTCTGGATTTCCTACCAGTATTTCACACACTTTAGCTACTTTATTAACTGGTCTAAAAGTGACTGAACACATACTTTATCCTTCATTTTAAAAACAACATGGAAAGTCATACCAAGGAGTTTAGTGTAAGTTTTAAAATGTGTACGTGTAAACAATTGCTATGTACTGTAACTACATATTACAATATAACGCTCATGAAAATATTTCTTTACTTTCCAGAACCCAGATAATCTTCCTTCTGAGAGTTTAACATTACTTGTATCAGATGCAGGTGTTGTAAGAAATATTAATGCC
Organism: Polyommatus iphigenia; assembly: GCA_963422495.1. Classification (NCBI taxonomy): domain Eukaryota; kingdom Metazoa; phylum Arthropoda; class Insecta; order Lepidoptera; family Lycaenidae; genus Polyommatus; species Polyommatus iphigenia. Next base: position 37,279,227 of record OY730183.1, read on the forward strand.
ATAGTAAGTATTTTATGAGAATAAACCGAACACTTTAATTATTAATACTTGCATGTTCCTGGATAATTCATACTATTACATGTTACAAAGTTTTAAAGTCATAAAAATATACTTACTTATATAATTTCTTGAAGAAACTCTTAGAAACATTGAAATGGCTTTACACTTTACCAAACCCATGAATATTATTATTCTGACGACCTCCGTGGCTCAATGGTTAGAGTGTGTGGCAACTCAAGCCGGGGGTCGCGGGTTCGAACCCCACCGACGGAACAAAAAGTTTTTCAATGTTCCTGGGTCATGGATGTGTATTAAATATGCGTATGATATAATAAAAATCTTAAATATATGTATAGTATAAAAGTATTAAATATATTTCTGTTGTCTGGAGCCTGTAACACAAGTCCTTCAGGTACTTAGCACGGGGCCAGACTGATGTGGTGTGAAGCGTTCATAGATATTATTATTATTATTATTAAGTGATCTATTCCACTTTAAAATAATAAACTTTTCCTTATTTGTAGGACCCATATTGGGTAGATAAAAAGGATTTAATATACTATGAAAGGCCTCCATCAGGCAGCGAACTAGTATTCGGTGCTATTGACAACTGGAAATCAAAAATGGAACCATATTTAGAATATTTACAGGCTTTACTACAAATGGAGCATCACAGGTATTAATCCCTTGATTGTGGAAAAAACGAGACACAATAGATTTCTATTGTTATTGTGGTTGAATGCGACTGCTTGGGGCTTGAAGCATTAATTTTAAAAAAATCTTTTCCCTTTTATACTTCTGACAATAATAATGAAGACGTGAGTGGAAGAATCGAACAAGTAACATTTTGTAACATACGGACAATAACTCATTTTTTCCCTAATTATTTTAATAAAACTTGTAACTTATCTACTTTATAACCTAGCTTATATATCTGGCTACACATAATCCATAGTTTTTCTATTTCAAATAATTTTTCCGGCCCTAAAGCCTCCATTTAAGCAAAAAAACGGGAAGTTTTACCTTATTCTTCCACTCACGTCTTGAATTATGAAGACCCTTTGAACTTCATATCACTTCCCTCCTAATATAAACATTTCCTGGATGGTGAATATTTCAAGACTATTTGCCAAATCTTTTCAGCCGTTATAGAGTTTAATGTCGACTAACAAAATTTTAAATTTATGTACGTTGCACAATGTTTTATATAGGTTGCACAATGTTATGATTTAAATTATGAAATCTGTAAAGAAGCATTGGCAATGAAAGTTATGTCATTTAAATTTTCTATAAAGGGTAATTTTAATTAAGCACTTGAGCATTAGACCTATATTTAAATGTTGTTCCACGTCCCATGTATAGTATTTTTCATTCCCTTTTCAAATTTCTACATTACCATTCATGTACTTTTTAGTCTATTAAATTATATTAAATTTTTTGAACATTTAAAATAATTAAAGCTGTGTAGCAATATAGGTCTGATAGCCAATATGGGTCTGATAGCTAGATTCTTGTAAACTTCCAGATTTTGGAGTACAATAATATACCACGAACAGTGTATGGACACATTGATATCATTCCTTCAAGAAGCATATCCGCCTTATGTCCCACCGCACGAAAGTCCAGAAGTACAGAGGCTGTATGAGGAAATACGAAAACACATACTAATAGTGTTTAGTAGACTAGTTACTAATAAAGGAAGTAAGGTACAGTAAAGCTAACTTTCTAAATATTCTCTATTATAGTTTGTGCGTTTTAAGATGATATGGGTGACACGTTATAATTGACAATAGTAGGGAAGTTACCTAAAAATTTTAATCGACAATTTAAAAATATCGAATCACTTCGTAAAGGAATTGCAATCGAAATTATCGATTTCGTACTGACGTTTCAGAGTGGCGCTAGCGATTTAAGATGGCCGCCCTTTTTATCGATTTGATTTCGATTCAACAGTGTCAATCTCTATCTGCAAAAGTTCCGTTTTATGCATCTGACATTTTTCAAATATTTTCGTATCAATAATTTCATACTCCTATTTCACTGTTAATATTTATAATTTTATATTAATAAGTCAGCATTTAGCAACTTTTCATTTTTATTCATTTACAGTTAGGAAACATTTGTTTTTGTAGATGGAATATAATTTGTTACATATTTTTGATTTTTTTGTTTTCTGGTAAAAAATCTGTAGCAAGGAATATGAGAACTGTCACCCATATCATCTTATAACGCACAAACTATAGATAACACCTGTAACTCCCTTGCTCCCAAATTCATCACACGGGAACCGTACATATTTCCGGGTAAAAAAGTATCCTATGTCCTTACCCGGGACTCAAAGCATCTCCATCCCATATTTCCCGGGACTCAAAGTATCTCCAATCTCTATAGTCTATACTCTATACCAAATTTTAGATAAGTAAATTGGTTTAGCGGTTCAGACGTGAAGGTGTAACAGACAGATAGACACACTTTTTGATTTTAATTTCAGTCACGGTGGTTAACCAAGGAGTATATGGGTGAGATAATCTACGAGAGGTTCATATTCACCGTCCCCGTGCTGTGGGACATCTGTCTGACGTACGGCTGCGACAACCCCCGGCACGTGTCGCGGCTGCTGCACACGGTGTTTGAGCTGCAGCCGCAGTATAGAGCGGATGTGGTGCACGCGCTGGCGTTTGTTAAGGAGGTATGTTTATTTTTATTAAATTCATTAGCCACATACTGATTGCCGCAGCCTCGCAAGGCAAATCCTTGGTCGGTCAAGACGTACTGCCTCGCCCAAACGTGTCGCGGCCCGAGCCGAGTGTTGTCGGTTTTTGCCGATGCTCAAAGGCGCCTCGGTACGTTACTCAACATGGTAGAGTTTTGCCTCGCTTATTCGTTGCGTGTTAGTTGTGCGTTTCAAGTTAAACTGAGCGTCGATGATGGCTAAGCCTTACGGTGGCTCGGCTATGCCGCGCGAGGCAGCCTCGGATTAGAAAACTTACAGACCGAGGCCGCCTCGCGCGCCATGCGTACTGCGGCAAATGTCCGAGGCGGCTTCGCGAGGCCGCTCGCTTGGTCAGTACGCATAACCCGACAGACGTTGTCCCGCTTAAATTATTAAAAACAGTAAGTTGATTGAAATAATTGTGGTGGTATTTTTAAATTTTCCATATATGCAAAATTACATTCTTCTGTCATTAGCAGCACATACCGCTGTTAATTTTTATATTATGGATGAGGAAACCAGTAGATTCTTTACCTAATTATAAATGATAGTCCTCTGTCAAGGACATTTGCAACACCAGAGGAGTTAGTAGTTACCTCCCCAGTCGTCTTTAAGGGCGAGATGACATAAAATCTTCTTTTAATTGGCGATTTTCACATGTCGAAATTATATTCTACAATGTTAAAGGCAATCTTTTTAGTTCTCGAAATAAAATCGTGTTCACATCCATTAGTTTCCATGTCAATGATAAAGATATATTTACATAATTGCACTAAAAGCGATATCCTATCGCATTATCTGAAAAGTACTATATTACGTTTGTTTCAGGCTTTCAAATACATAATACTACAAGTTAACAAAACATATGAGAGTGAAGAACCGCCCAACTTGCCGGAGACATTCAAAGGTTTTGGAGAAATAAAGCGACCGACAGACTCAAAGACTGAGACCATATCGTTCAGGACTCTCAGAGATCTAGTGCTACATCTACTAGACACTGCCATGACGTTGAGAATATTCGTAGAAGTTTATCCGGAGAGTGTAGAATTGTTTAAGAAAACTAATTTTGTGTTAAGGTGAGTTTACATTTTAACGAAAAGTATTATTAAGGGCCTGTTTCAACTCTTACTGATAAATGCCGGATAGGCTATCCACGACTAATACCTGATAGATGAATGTGGATAGCCTATCCGCCACATATCAGTAAGTGGTGAAACAGGCCCTAAATTTTCAAAAAATATGAAAATTCAAGGTCTATTTTCAATCCAAAATTCATGATGAAACAATTTCAATACAAAAGAGCGATATAGCCGTCTATGACGTTATATTATATACACAAAGCGGCGCGTATGCGTAGTTGGCTAGTGGTTCACATTACTGACATAGAAAGCTGTATACGCATATAATAGAATAGAGCCACGCTTATGGTGAGTTGATGAAATTAATATGATTTTTAAAAGTTGGCTAACTAAATAAATAAAATAGCCCTTTATTCTGTGTTTACAAGTTTTCTTTACAAGTTTTTTGGTTTAAATGTTCACATCAAAATGTTCAATCAATGTTCAATTCAAAAGTTAGATTTATTAGGTTTAACACAGTGTGCCTCTCGGCATAGGCCTCCTCCTAGCCAAAAGTTTAGCCAAAGTTGGCTAAACGAAAATTAAATCAACCGCCATTTGAAAACAATTTTATTTTCATATCAATCGGAATTGCCAACAATTTCAACTATAGACAAATTTGTTACCATAATACATCAGTAACAATCAAATATAACGCCTCATATTTTCAGTATAGTCCAACTCTACGAATACGGTATACCGAACCTCTGCACAACCCTGCAGGCAGTCGGTGACAAAACCAGCATACAGTATACTGAAGTGGAGGGGTATATAGAGCTGGCCAGAGCTGAACTTATAGACTTGTTTAAGGAGATGCTAGCGGTGTACAAGAACGCTATATTTAGTGGAGAGTAAGTACAATTATTATTTCAAATATTCATTAACATTATTAGGCGACAAGACATTTGGTTATTAGTGAAAATTATACATAATCTTCCTTAACAATAAATTTCTTTTGTTGGTTGTATGAAAGGATTCGCTTGAAGAGCGCAAATCATAAGTTATGTTTTTACGCTTTTTATGTGCAATAAAAATAAAATTATACCTATTCTGTATTCGAACCTGCTATCAATATTTTAGGAAACTACAAAACTACCTATGTATTTTCCCTTTCATGGAAAATGATATAAATTATTTATTTTTTATATTTTATTACAAATTATATGAATAATTATTGTAACATGTCTTTTTCACTTCTTTATAATCGTAATCTATACTTAATATTATAAAGCGGAAGAGTTTGTTTGTTTGTTTGAACGCGCTAATCTCAGGAACTACTGGTCCGATTTGAAAAATTCTTTCGGTGTTAGATAGCCCATTTATCGAGGAAGGCTATAGGCTATATTTTATCACGCTAAGACTAATAGAAGCGAAGAAATAAAGGAAAATGTGGAAAAAACGGGGAAAATTATATGAAATGCTTATTTAGTAATAGTTTGAACGCGCTAATCTCAGGAACTACTGGTCCGATTTGAAAAATTATTTCAGTGTTAGATAGCCCATTTATCGAGAAAGACTATAGGCTATATTTTATCATGCTAATACTTATAAGAGCGAAGAAATAGATGAAAATGTGGAAAAAACGGGGGAAATTATGTGAAAGGGCTTATTTGAACGCGCTAATCTCAGGAACTACTGGTCCTATATGAAAAATTCTTTCAGTATTAGAAAGCCCATTTGTCGAGGAAGGCTATAGGCTATATTTTATCACGCTAAGACTTATAAGAGCGAAGAAATAGAGGTAAATGTGGAAAAAAACGGGGAAAATTATATGAAATGCTTATCTTTACTAATATTATAAAGCGGAAGAGTTTGTTAGTTTGTTTGTCTCAATGATGACTTTGTCTCAATGTCATCAAACGACAGCGATGAAAGTTTTCATAGTGCCACATCAGTACCTCTCAGAGAGACAATAATGGGCAATTTTTCATCTGTAAACAAATGTTTTAAGGCAGTTCACATTAATGCCCAAAGCATTCATGCTCACTATGCTGACTTACTCACAACCTTTGATCGTGTTAATGTGGATGCCATTTGTGTATCAGAGACATGGCTAAAGCCATGCTTACCATCTACCTGCTACGGTTTACCTGGATTCAAACTAATTCGTAACGATCGCATTGGTAGGAGTGGAGGCGGTGTTGCTATCTACTTGCGTTCCGATTTGCCTTATACTATTATTAGCGCATCAGCACAGCCCCCTCCTACGGATGCTCTTGAGTTTTTACTTCTGGAAGTACAGGTAAGCCGTTACAGCAAAATGTTATTAGGTGTCTATTACAGTCCGTCTATGCATAACGACTATTTCCAATCGTTTGAAAGTACTTTAGAGGTTTTTTTGCCTAACTACAGTCATTCTATATTAATGGGTGACTTTAATACCTGTTTACTTAAAGGTGATAGTCGTTCCCGTAAACTTACATCTATTCTAGATGCGTATAACATGAAAGTCCTGCCGCTAGATCCGACTCATTGTTCCCCAGGTTGCCGTCCCTCCCTGCTTGATCTTATCATAGTCTCCTCTCCTAATCTTGTCGCTAAGCATGGGCAGTCTTCGGCTGAGATATTTTCGTACCATGACCTCGTCTATGTTGCATATAATGTTCGCCCTCCCAAGGCCAAGGTTAAAACTCTAATGCTACGCAACTTTTCAGCTATGAACGTTGAGAGCCTTAGGGAGGATGCATCTAACATTGACTGGTCGGATTTAATAAAATCTAAATCTATCGACGAAAAAGTTGCCGAGTTCAATGTAAAAATAAAATCTCTCTACGACAAACACGCCCCTGTTAAGCCTGTAAAGATCAAACATCTTCCTGCTCCTTGGCTTTCAGACGAGCTTAAAGCAATGATTAGTGCTAAACATGCAGCGAAGGCTAAATTAAAAAAAAATAAAACAGAAGAATGTCGAAACAAATATATTAAAATACGCAACCGCTGCAATACAATGTGCCGTGATGCCCAGCGGCGCCACATTCACAGCTCGATAGAAAACGGAGATCCAGCAAAAACGTGGAAATTCCTAAAGACACTGGGTGTGGGGCGTCCTGAATCGGAAATGGATCGTAATACCATTGATGTTAACCTTTTAAATAAGCACTTTACCTCTTCCTCTATCCTTGATCCTAATATTAAATTAAGAACCTTGCAGTTTATATCCTCACTCCCTTCTCCTAATTTTGATCCTTTCCTTATTGACCCTGTCACCGAGACTGAGATTAAAAGGCACATAATGTCTATAACGTCGAATGCAGTCGGGGACGACGGCATTAGCCGTAGTATGGTCATCCCAATTTTAGACATTATTTTACCTATTCTCTCACACATTTTTAATTCCTGTCTAGAGTCCCTTTCCTTTCCTGATGCCTGGAAAACTGCTTATATTATTCCCTTACCTAAGTCTTCCTGTCCCAAAACTCCGTCTGATTTTCGTCCTATTTCGATCCTACCCTATTTATCCAAAGTCCTGGAGAAAATTATACATCAACAGCTCACAAAGTATGTCTTGCACAATAATCTGCTAACTCCGTTGCAATCTGGATTCCGCACTGGTCACAGTACGACCACGGCTTTAATCAAGGTAGCAGACGATGTGCGATTAGGCATGGACCAAAAGAAACTTACTCTTCTCATATTACTGGATTTTAGCAACGCCTTTAACTGTATTGATCATGACATCCTTTTAAGCAGATTAGCGTCCTGTAACATCTCGTCAACAGTAATTGGGTTGCTTCGTAGCTACCTTGTAGGAAGGCGACAGAGAGTCAAATCGTCCGACAGCTATTCTGACTGGAGTAATATACTTGCCGGCGTATCACAGGGAGGAGTATTGTCACCACTTTTATTTTCCTTATTTCTCAACTCTATTATAACTTCAATTACATCTTTTTATCACTTGTATGCTGACGATCTGCAAGTGTACATCCAGTCAGAATTAGGCGGCCTTCATTCAGCTATTGGTAAATTAAATAACGATTTGTTGAAGATCAGCGAATGGAGCAAGAATCATGGTCTTGTTATTAATCCCAAAAAAACACAATTAATATTAATTGGCAGCCCGGGGCTGGTCTCCAGGATTGACTGTAACTCCTTACCTCCCGTCCTCATCAATGGCATTACAATCCCATTTAGTAAAGTGGTAAAAAATCTCGGTGTGTCTTTCGATGATAACTTATCTTGGAAGCCACAATTACAAGAAATCAGTAGGAAGGTATTTTCAACTTGGCATTCCTTAAAACGCCTTCGATATGTTCTGCCTACACGAACTAAAGTAGTCTTAGCACAGTCTTTGTTTCTTTCCCTACTTGATTATGCCGATGCTTGTTTTACTAATTTAACTGAGGATCAACTGAATAAGCTCGAGCGTCTACAAAATCTCTCAATAAGGTTTATTTTTGGTTTACGAAAATTTGACCATATCACCGAATACCGCACCAAGCTTAAGTGGCTCCCAATCCGATATCGTCATGATTTCCGCGTACTCTCCCTACTCTACAACATTTTATTTGACTCCCGGTATCCTTCTTATTTAAAAAACAACTTTGTCTTTCACAATTACGATAGAAAAGAGCTCCGTTCCTACTCAAAACTTCTCCTTAACGTTCCCGCCCATAAAACTAAATATTTCAATTCCTCATTTACTGTTAAGTCTATTTTACTCTGGAATTCCTTACCAGATCATATTAGGCAAGCTGAAACGTTAAATCGCTTTAAGTCGTTAGTATTTAATCATTATTTTAATATATCTGTCAACCAATAATATTTACAGGATACACATTGTAGTAATAGTAAGTATGTATTATTATTTATTATTTATATTGTATATTATTATCATTATTATTATAGCATTTATTATGTTATGTATAGATTAGTTGAGTGTATGTACATTTTTATTATGATTATATATATATATATATATATATATATATATATATATATATATATATATATATATATATATATATATATATATATATATATATATATATATATATATATATATATATATATATATATATATATATATATATATATATATATATATATATATATATATATATATATTTATATATATGTGTATATGTATTAATATATTAATATAATATATATGTATACTTTTGCACATCACCATTTTCCTAAATTCATAATCTCATAAAATTTGTTAAAGGGTTGCCTGGAAGAAATTGCTTCCAAGTAATAAGGCCGCCCTTGTGTACATGTCTCATTTATAAATATCTTTGTTAATGTAAATTTTACTGTTATGTTTGTGCACAATAAAGTATATTTGATTTCATTTGTTTGAACGCGCAAATCTCAGGAACTACTGGTCCGATTTGAAAAATTCTTTCAGTGTTAGATAGCCCATTTATCGAGGAAGGCTATAGGCTATATTTTATCACGCTAAGACTAATAGAAGCGAATAAATAGAGAAAAATGTGGAAAAAACGGGGAAAATTGTATGAAATGCTTATTTAGTAATAGTTTGAACGCGCTAATCTCAGAAACTACTGGTCCGATTTAAAAAATTCTTTCAGTGTTAGATAGCCCATTTATCGAGGAAGGCTATAGGCTATATTTTATCACGCTAAGACTTATAAGAGCGAAGAAATAGAGGAAAAAGTGGAAAAAACGGGGGAAATTATGTGAAAGGTTTTTATTTGAACGCGCTAATCTCAGGAACTACTGGTCCGATTTGGAAAATTCTTTCAGTATTAGATACCCCATTTGTTGAGGAAGGCTATTAGCTATATTTTATCACGCTAAGACTTATAAGAGCGAAGAAATAGAGGAAAATGTGGAAAAAACGGGGAAAATTGTATGAAATGCTTATTTAGTAATAGTTTGAACGCGCTAATCTCAGAAACTACTAGTCCGATTTAAAAATTCTTTCAGTGTTAGATAGCCCATTTATCGAGGAAGGTTATAGGTTATATTTTATCACGCTAGGACTTATAAGAGCCAAGAAATAGAGGAAAATGTGGAAAAACGGGGGAAATTATGTGAAAGGGCTTATTTGAACGTGCTAATCTCAGGAACTACTGGTCCGATTTGAAAAATTCTTTCAGTGTTAGATAGCCCATTTATCTAGAAAGGCTATAGGCTATATTTTATTACGCTAAGACTTATGGGAGCAAAGAAATAGAGGAAAATGTGGAAAAAACGAAGGAAATTATTTAAAATTGCTTATTATCTTAAGAAACTACTGGAGCAATTCTTATGATATTTGGCACACATGAAGAATAGACCACGTGAAAGGACATACATATTATGTTTCTTTTTTTGCGGAAAAATGTACGGTTTCTATGACATTCCTAAATTACGCGGGCGAAGCCGCGCGGAACATCTATCATACCATAAAAGTATATTGTCCCACACTATATACTTTTAATAAGTTTTATGATTTGCACGTTCACTATTCAATCGATGTACGGGAACAACTACATATAAACTATAGTCCACGCGGACGAAGTCGCGGGCAACAGCTAGTTTAGTAATAGTTTGAACGCGCTAATCTCAGGAACTACTGGTCCGATTTGAAAAATTCTTTCAGTGTTAGTCAATTCTGTACATTGAATATTTTTGTACAATAAATAATACTTGGAATGTGATCTACTATGCTAACGCGGACGAAGTCGCGGGCAACAGCTAGTGTTAATATAATCGTACACGCAATACAACTGAAAGACACAGTTAGCATCACAAACGTTGCTTCTGTGCGAAAAGATAGCTTACATTTTTCCTCTTCTCTCCTAGAGGCAACATATCGACAACAGTAGAGTCGTACCTGTCGGCGATGTTGGAGGCGCTGTCGGAGCGGCTGTTCGTGTCGGACTACCACGCCTGCTGGCCCGTCACTGACGATATAGACATGCTGAAACAGGCCTACCCTGATATGTATCCTTTTACATTATACAGTAAAAAATAGCTAAAACCCGAGCTTTGTGAGGGCTCGCGTCGTCACATCTTGACTGACTGATGATAATATCTATATATCGATATACAGGGTGCAACAAAAATAATACTTTAGGGTGTGTACGTGTTCCTTGTAGAGAGTTCACTGTGAAAGTAGCAGCGCTGAAAGACCAAAATTTTTTTTCACTTTTGTATGGGGAAACTCGTGACGCTCGGGCCCTTGCCCATACAAAAGTGAAAAAAAAATCGTCTTTCATAGCTGCTGCTTTCGCAGTGAACTCTCTACAAGGAAGGAACACGTACACACCCTAAAGTATTATCACTTATTTTTGTTACACACTGTATATATATAATCTCTAATATGCTAATATCTACATACAAATAAAAATTAAGTACTATGTTAAAGCACAAATCAATAGGCGTGATATTTTTTGCGTAAAGTGTACCACAAAATGTTCAGGTTGTGGGATATATGTACTAGGGCTCGCTTCGCTCGCCCTGATAATGTTTATAATAACAAGATATCACGCTCGCAACTCCGTTCTCCCAAAAGTATCCTATGTCCTTTCTCGGGACTTAAAGTCCATACCATACTTACCAAATTTCAGTAAAATCGGTTCAGCGGATGGGTGTGAAGAGGTAAAAGATAGAAAGACACACTTTGACATTTACAATATTAGAATTTATTTCAGTAAATGATATAGTACGGGCTAAAGAATCCCGTCAGTTTTGAGACAACATAATATTATAAGTAATAATAATAATAATAATAATAATATCTATGGACGCTTCACACCACGTCAGTCTGGCCCCGTGCTAAGTACCTGAAGGACTTGTGTTACAGGTACCAGACAACGGAAATATATTTAATACTTTTTTTTTATACTATACATATATTTAAGATTTTTATTATATCATACACATATTTAATATACATCCATGACCTAGGAACATTGAAAAACTTTTTGTTCCGTCGGCGGGATTCGAACCCGCGACCCCCGGCTTGAGCTGCCACACACTCTTAACCATTGAGCCACAGAGGTCGTCAAAGTATAGAAGTATAGTCTTCTGTCACCTATCCAATATGTCTTTGCAAAAAACCATCAAGAGCTACGTCACGAGCTAAAAACATAAAGAAACAAACAAAAAGCCCAGTAAATCTATTTTTTTAATGGCAATTAAGGCTTTTAAGTTTAATATTCCCACGAATGTATGAAATATACTATTTCTTTAATTTAACTAATAACAGAGATCCAGTTAAGACTGATTTTATATTACAAGCGATATATTCGAATATCGACGAACCGGTACCAGAGGAGACCATAGACAATACATACCCGGTACCGAACGGCCATGTTGAGACCATAGACAATCCGGGACCTTCCAAAGACAACGAGATACCAGATAATATAAAAGAGGAGTCGCTAATAAGTGAAGTGAAGGATATTCTGCCACATTTAGGCGATGGATTCATATTGAAATGCTTGAAACACTACGGCTTCAATGCTGAGAGAGTTATCAATAGTGTGCTGGAAGATACGTTGGCTGATTCTCTTAGAGGTATGTTTTGTATTTAAAGATTTTATTTAGATACTAGCTGTGCCCCGCGGGAATTTTTGGGGAAAATAAATTATGATAATATTTCCCCGCAGTAAAAAGTAGCCTATGTGTTAATCAAGGGTATCAGCTAACTCTAACTAAATTTTTATTAAAATTGCTTCAGCCGTTTATACGTCTCTTTAGACGTATAAACGGCTGAAGCAATTTTAATAAAATTATAAAGGCGAAAGTTAATTAACCCATCAGTCGTGGCAAAACGAGACACAATAGCTTTTTCATTGTTATCGCGGCCGGATGTGGCCGCTTGGGGCTTCATGAATTAATTTGTATGTTTGTTACTTCTTTAAGTAACAAACATACAAATTAATTAACTCTCGCCTTTATAATTTTAGTATGATAATATTATGATGGTAGACAATGTATGTATGTCTACCATCATAATATCATACGTATACATTATTAGTCGGATTATGTCAAGCCCAGTAAGATCATGATGATTGACTTGACATAAACCAACCAACGTAGCTTTGCCAATTGCCTATGATGAAAATTATATCAGATGTTAAGACTTTTCTAACTTGTATATTTGTTAGAAGTCTAGCACTTAATGTCCTTTAAAAACTAATTACGACTGGTCATTTTAATGCAATCCATTTTGTTATTTCATCAGGGTAGTTGAAAAGCATTGAATAAAAAGTTTAACGAGCCTTTTTTAGGGTTCCGTACCCAAAAGGTAGAAACGGGACCCTATTACTAAGACTTCGTTGTCTGTCCGTCTGTCCGTCTGTCTGTCACCAGGCTGTAACTCGAGAACGGTAATAGCTAGAGAGTTAAAATTTTCACAGATTATGTATATCTGTTGCCGCTATAACAAAAAATACTAAAAACGCAATAAAATTAATGTTTAAGGGGGGTTTTTGGTATTTTGTTCCCATACAACAAACGTGATTTTTTTGGCTATTTTTGCTCTATATCAATAATGGCATCATCATACGTGTATTTAATAATAATATTAAAATAAAATAAAAAATTAAGGGGGGCTCCTATACAAACAAAACAAAGTAATGATACTTAAGTGTGTATATATAAAGGTGTGCGTCCACTGGAATCGAAGCGTAGGTACGCAGTGGACGGATTTGTTGCTTTGTATGTATGGTACTGACTACTATGAACTGCACTACAAGTACTGGAACGTCATTCTGCGCCTGACAAGTATATGACGACACGACGTGCCGTCCGCACCGTACGTCCCGATTCCGACCTGGTGGACGCGCAGCTTTAATCCGCTCCCTATATAGAGTTTACTGTATAAACCAATCAAGTAGTTAGTAGAGTAGCATAGACAGCTATTATATAATAAAAATATGGGTGCGTGTACTTATGTACGCGCGTGAGAAGTTATACTTCTTTGGCATCATTAAATAGCAAATATTAAAAATTAATATTATAATTTGATGTTCAATTTTAATTTTTATCACAAACTTTTTATTAAATGTTTTATTAAATTTATTTCTTTATTTTGTGAATATTAAATAACCAATAATAAGTATTTAACATTAATAATTTAATAATATTTAGTGTTAATTATATTAAATAAAAGTATTTTAATTTATATCAATAAATAATACATACGGATAGTTAACCTCAATTATATTGGAGCACTTGAAAAAGTATATAAGCACATTTTTTTTCACTAATATTCACAAATAGTAAGTAATATCAATCAAAATATTCAATTTAAATCACTACTGAATATAATTTATTAGCACATATATAATTCGCACTTGTATGAAACTCAAACACGTGTTGTGAATGTATAAACTAGAGACATGTTGATAAATATTATAAATATGAAAACAGTGATCAGAGGTGACGAGCGTACCAACATGCGCGACTAATATCGAGGTTCAATTCCTATTTTGTTGGTAGCTTTTTTTTCGAGACTTAATGAGCGGTTAAGCAGACGGCTTCATACTGTTAATTTTGTGTCACAGGAGCGCGCGCATCTTAAAATTTCACTCTCATCATTTTTTCATAACGCGCCTAAAGAAGTATAACTTCAAAAACTCAAGTTTTGGTCTAATTTTGCTCTATAATGGTACGGAACCCTTGGTGCGCGAGACTTACTGGCACTTGACCGATTTTTTTACTATATTTTTAATGTATTTTTCAGCACTAGACAGAAATCTTCCTATAGTCCCCGAAGACCCCTTAGACAACCACTTCCTAGAGACTGGGATACAGAGACTGAATGTGTTCGACGGCGACGAATTTGACATTATGACGAGAGACGACGTGGACCTGACCAAGATACATGTTGGCAAACGACGAGATAAGTACAAGAATGTCAGTCAGCTGTTGGACGATAAGTCAGAAGTCAAGAGCAGGATAGATATTTACAGTAAATATAAGTGAGTATATTGGCTATTTTATAAAATTGAGCATGAAACTTTTTTAGTATTTTTTGCTATAAAATACTTTTCTCTAAAGTTTTAGATGCCTGCCATTCTTTTTTCAATGCACTCGGTATAATAGCGACTGTCGTTTACTTGCTCTTTGACAAATAAATAAAATGATAAGTAATATTAATATTTAAATCAAAGCAAAATGTTAAAACTTGAAGTTTGAAACAACATTTTTGGTGCATTGAGAGTTTTTAAGATTTTAACTAAGCACTTGTCAGAAAATTATTCTTACTGACAGTTTTGAAACCACTACGCCAACAGGTGACGCTTTGTGTGTCGGTTCTGCCCCATATCGGTAAAAGAAATATGAAAAACCCTATTTGCTTGCTTATTAATCCTTCGATCGTGGATTCTTGGAAATGCTATTGTATTCTATTGTTGTCGCGACTCGCGATCACCGGTGCTCTTATGGGGCTTGAAGGATTAATTTATCTTTCGTTAAATTTCCAGCCTCGTATGCGACGACGCGGCAATGTACTCAGATGAGTACGACGACACATACGACAGCGACGGCGCAGAACCTCCTTCGGCCACTGCCGCAGACCCCGACGAGGTGCGGCGGCCGTTCGTCACGCCGAGAGCTCTGGCGCAGTATAATAGACAGGTGAGTGTTTAGACGAGTTCGAGTACGACGACGCAGTGGTGTACTCGAAGGAGTACACTAATACGGTGGTGTGCTCAAACGAGTACAACGACATGGTCGTCCTCGTCAAGCAGAGACATGTAGTATCTGCATACAATTAACCCATCAATGCCCAAGGGACACCCGGCTGTCGATCTATTTCCTTAGTCTATGGTATTACTACGAGCATATAGCGTCATTATTTACAATCTAAATTTTTCCATTTGTTTCCAAACTTAATGAAGCAATTTGCATTCGAATAAAATATACTAAAGCCATTTCACACGAATAGGATAGTTTGACAGGCAATACAATAGCTACACAGAAAACCCACGTTAACGCTTATGTTGTGTTTTTACACAACAAAAGCATTGGCCAATGTTTTTGTTTGTGAAGGATCCATTTGTTCATATTATGCTAAAAGGATCATCATATTATTGCCAACATCGTAAGAGTAACCTGATGACTATATTTTATCCTTAGGAGGAATCCGAAGAAGAATCATCAGAGGAGGAGGCACCAAAGGCGGAGACGAGCAGGAACAGGATGAACTTCTGTACCAACCCCGAGGAGTTGCGCGCGCGCAGGGCGGCGGCCTACAGACCGCGGGGACACGCCCCCCGGCCGCAGCAACCCAGGTTAATACTTTGTTGATTGTTGTAAGGAAAATAATAGAAAGAATCGGCTAAGTGCGAGTTTGACTCGCGCACAAAACCTTTCACACCATTAGAGAGCAAAATTAGGCAAAAATTGCATTTTTGGTATGGGATTAGATATTTGAGTTATTTTGTTTTTATAGTATGTGCTATAAGTTTATAACAGTACACAATCTGTTAAAAATTTCAGAAGTCTAGCTATAACAGTTCTTGAGATACAGCCTGGAGACTGACATACGGACAGATATCGAAGTCTCAGTAATAGGGTCCCGTTTTTACCCTTTGGTTACGGAACTCTAAAACGACTTAAAATATTAATCCTCTTTTCAACAAAAAAGGTTTACAAACGACGAAGTTATCCACAAACAGACATAAAGAAAAACATACGATCGAATTGAGAAACCTCCTCATTGTCTAAGTCGGCTAGCTAAAAAAGGGGCGGGGTCCTGTCCCCACTCCACTGTGGATCACCTGTAACTGTGTAAAGGTGTAACCAAATAACTCATATCTTTCAGCCGGGACGTGATTGGCAAGCCCAAGGGCCAGGGTCAGGAGAAGGAGGTTTTAGCCAACCGAGACAAGAAGGAGAAGCACAAGGGCTCCCGCGCCAACCACAACCGCCGCCAGGGGGCGCAGTGGAAACGCAGCCAGGGGATGATGCCCTCGTAGGGAAACACGTTGATAGTTTATGCGTTACTGTTTTATTATGGCTCATTAATAAATTCTAAATTGCGGCACGTTCGGTGCGTACGTGCTGATAAATGTGCGATCACCACCTCTAGTCCACCGACCCTGCGAACTGCGAAACAGCGGCGAACCGATTTAAGGTCTATCCGCCACACGACAATGCGTTATATTTAAAATAAATAAAATTAACGTGACCATTTTTTTTGTCAGAGCGGGACATCTACGGATCGCCCCCCCTCACACCAAATAAATTTTATTTTAATTTTATTATTAACCCATCAGTCGTGGCAAAACGAGACACAATAGCTTTTTCATTGTTATCGCGGCCGGATGTGGCCGCTTGGGGCTTCATGAATTAATTATGAAAGTATAGAGGTACATAAATACAATTGATAGAGTATTTTGTGAATGTCTAGTGCCTATCTGTATAAGCAAAATATGGCAGTATAACCACATAATTTGTTGAATGGGAGTGCGTTACTTCCAGGCATTACACAGGCATTTCAAACATGAAAATACTTTTAAATTGTCGTTTGGTCTGTTTGCAAAAGCGGGACAATTTCGGCCTCGCGGGACAGACTGCCTGAAAGCGGGACTGTCCCGCCCAAAGCGGGACGTATGGTCACGTTAGTTATATTGCATCTCGCTCTATTCCTGTTTCGCATTAGTTTCGCAGATATTTCGCAGTTCGCAGCGTCGGTGGACTAGAGGCGTAAACAATGTTTTTGTGTCTAAACACACTAGGCTGAATTACGCCGGCGTAATTTACGTGGCCGAAATTACGTTCAGCCGCTTACGTCTGATGCGACACACTATAAATTACGCAAAGAGCCGAAGTTTCGCGGCGTAATTTCCGTTGCCGAACGCGCGCGTAAGTGAGTATTTAAAATTCTCAGATGTAATGTGTGCGTTAACGCTTTGGAGATAAGGTTGGATTTGCTATGTTCGGTTTAGATAATTCCGTCGCGTATAGTGTGTTGCTATACAAAACCTTACCGCCGAATCACTGCCGAACTTTATGCTCGACTTGGCTGGACGGAAATCCGGCTCACGACGGAATTTCGGCATAGTGTGTCGTCTGTCGCGTTCCGCCCATATTTTGTATGGATTTGAAACGCGGCGTAAACGCGGCGGAATTTACGTCGCCGTAATTCAGCCTAGTGTGTTTAGACCCTTTTTTTAATACATTGGATAAAACAGTTGACAGACAGACAGAGCAAACAATATTCTATTTACAAATCTTTACAAGCTTGCTAGTTGCTACAAATATTGTAAAACAATATTCTGACAGGTTTGTAAAGTTGTGTGGTGTGTTCCAAAACTCAGTTTCTTGGCCAGTGCGATTTAACGAGATTTGATTGGTTACCTGTTGCCTCTATTTATCATACCGTTTTGGAACACACCATTTGATATCAAGATCTTAATTCGCGGTGACCAGTATTGTAGCAAAACCATTTAGAAAATCTTTGCTTTTCTATGAAAATTACTTGTGATGTATGAAAAACAACGACTGTCGAGCATTACTGACAGGGTTGTGCGGTACTTATTTTAGGGATTACTTAGGAAGGCAGCCTTAAAAATCCTCATGGATTATTTTAATGTTTTAAATAAGGAAATGTTATTTTCGCACATAAACATACCAAGTAATATAATATTATACTAGCCAATATCTGACTTAAAACAGCACAGCTGTCTATTTATTGAACCTTAAGGCGCAGCGCAGACGACAGACTATCCGTGACGCACTTTTTGTCTGTGGAAATAGAACCTATGCATTTATATGCGGACTTTTTGCGCGTCGTGTGCGTTACTGCATATAATTGCATAGGTTATATTTCCCACAGACTAAAAAGTGCGTCACGGATAGTCTGTCGTCTGCGCTGCGCCTAAAAGGAAGTTATTGTTGATATATTATACCGCATGTGTTATTTTTAAAATAAAACAACTTTTGTAAAGTTAATAAAAATTAAAAACCAGTTATTATTTATTAATATTGTCTTTTGTTTCTATCCAAAGTTGCTGCTCGAAATCCAGTAGTTTCCGTATGCACTAGAACCAAACGTTTTAAACTATTTTGTCCAGAAAGTGACTGTATTAATTCATGAAGCCCCAAGCGGCCACATCCGGCCGCGATAACAATGAAAAAGCTATTGTGTCTCGTTTTGCCACGACTGATGGGTTAATTAACGACTGAAGACATAGATAAACTATTGACAACCTCCGTGGCTCAATGGTTAGAGTGTGTGGCAACTCAAGCCGGGGGTCGCGGGTTCGAATCCCGCCGACGGAACAAAAAGTTTTTCAATGTTCCTGGGTCATGGATCTGTATTAAATATGTGTATGATATAATAAAAATCTTAAATATATGTATAGTATAAAAGTATTAATATATTTCCGTTGTCTGGTACCTGTAACACAAGTCCTTCAGGTACTTAGCACGGGGCCAGACTGACGTGGTGTGAAGCGTCCATAGATATTATTATTATTATGTGCGCACGATTCGACAGCGCTGTTAAATAACTTTCATTACGAGTACAATATAATAAAGGCTTTATTAGGCTGGTTTTATGGCTAAGCGTTTCGGCAGCGCCGTTGGAGCGCGCGCGTTCTAAGAGATATGGGGATAGGAGTAGCGTTTTATAGTCAAGCACTGAGCTGCCGAAACGCTTAGCGATAAAACCAGCATTAAATTAATCGCATTCTGTAGACATCACATAGCTTTAAACTATAGAGAATACGAAAGCTTTGCAATAATTATTGTAAGTGCACGCGCGGCGGCGGTCGCTATGAATAGCCGCGCGTGAGCGGAATCGCAATACCGCGGGTTTGATGCCCGCCGCCCGCGCAGACCGCTGCTACGCATGAGCAGAGCGGAGAGCGAGTAGCTTTATGATAACTGATAATTAGTCTACTTTCGTGTTTTTCTTCTGATTAATTTCTCTACAGGACTCAAGGCAGCGCAGACTGTCGCCTCGTCGCAGAATGAGCGAAGCGGAAAGCGCGTGGCGAAAGACTATCGAAAAAGTGGGAGCGAGTTTCCTACTTTCTTTTGATTAATTTTTCGACGGATTCCAATTTCCAACAAGAGTAAGCTTGTTCCTCTCTGGATTTTTGTCAGGTTTTCGTGTTTGACCGCTGTAGGTCATTCATCCTTGCTTACTGAAGTTGAAAAGGTGTGCCAACTGCCCGTGTCTCCGAAAACCTATGAGGAGGCTAGTTTAGTTACCTATATCTTCATACTTAGATATATTTTTACTGGATTACTTTTTAGTTTTTAATTTCCAAAGTATGCGATAGTGACATTTTTAGTACTTATACGTAGACTTATACATAAAAAAGACTGTACCTAGTGTGTCCGGTCACTCCGGTGACCAAACTATACCTAAACGCTAAACCTATACCGGGACTTAATGCATTTGCCGCTCCCGTTTCCCGCTACAGCTCACAACATGTCCTAGGTTTTACAACAAAGGCAGGCCGAAGTCGTAAAGGCGGTCATAACTTTATGCCTATGTCTTCATAGACACGGACATCAGTACTGCAATTATTATTCATATTGTTTATGATACTGGGAACTATGGAGTATTGGCGGTGTTTTCAATAAGAATAAATTGTGGTTTGTGGGTATCGAACGTATGTTTTGGCGCGTTGACGATGTTGTCGTGAATGCGATATTGACACTCAAATTTTATTTCCGCTATATGAAAATTAATTAATAGGACCTTCGTTGAGAGAAGGGCACGAGCACAATAGAATAACTGCTCTGTCTACTCTGGCACGAGTGTGAAAAAACCATGAAACAGCTGTCGTTACATTTAGGCGGCGTTACTTTCAATCTGTGGTTTATTTTGGCCTCGCACCAAAAAGCCTTTTAGTTTGCCTGTGTATCAAGTATCAACACAGGCTTTTTTCAATAATGGAAGAGTCGGACAAGTCGAATGGTCTACGGACTACCGCGACTACGAATAATAAAATTGCCAAAGTTTTGACAGGTGGCGCTAGCTAGCAGTCGGCGTCCACTTTCATCCTTAGGGTCTACACAGACGGACTGCATTTCAACTGCAATACAACTGCAAATTGCAGTTCAAGTGCAGTTTGAATGCAGTTGACACGACTGCAATGCGACTGCAATAGAACTGCAAACCAAACGCGCAGTCGGATTGCAGTTCAGTTGCAGTCGGCGTGCAGTCGTGTGAACTGTTTGGTTTGCAGTTCTATTGCAGTCGTATTGCAGTCGTGTCAACTGCATTCAAACTGCAATTTGCAGTTGGATTGCAGTTGAAATGCAGTCCGTCTGTGTAGACCCTTAGCCATGTGCCCATGTCTATCAGCAGTTATGTAATTTCATACATAATATCTACCATAATATAGAAAAATAAAAACACGCACCACACAGAGACATTACAACTTTAAACAACACGTTTTACTTAAATTCATTTCCATCCGTAGACATATTATTGAAAGTATTACGGAGGGGAATAATGTGTATTTAATGTGGCGCGCGGGCATCGATCATGGCGCGTTTTATTATATTGCCGGTAATGGCGGGCATTAGGGCGGGCCGGAGGATTTAATAAGCGAGCGGCGAGCTGCGTGCGCGCAGCGCCCGGAGCGGCGTCGTAGTGATGGGACTTTGCGAATGTCGATATCTATAGCCTCTATTGGTCTACCAGAATCTGATGGCAAATTTAGATGGCAGATTTTCAAAAAATATCCTTGATCATTGGATAAATTTTTATATTTGCATGTTTCACACACAGAATCAGCCGCTATAAGGAAGAGAAAGGATCAAAATGTTTTAAATTCCAATTATCCCGGTATTGCTAGAGTCAATTTCTTTTCTCACTTTTTGCCATCAGATCCTGGTAGACCTACAATCTATATATCTTTATAGTCAATGCAACAGGCGAAAATTGTATAAAAACTGTTGCAGATATTGTACAACTTCGTTGTCAAACACCTGCTGACTTGCTGTCGCAACTCGCAAGATACATTTAAACACACCGTTGATGTTGCAACTTATTAACTGATTCGCACTTTAAAAACCAGAGGAGATTAGATAAGTATAAGAAACATAGATAGGTACCCTAGTAGTAAGACTAAGAGAGAGAAAAAAAGAGTCACTTCGTCGTTAAAAAATGCCACAGTTCATAACATTAAGGGCATTCCTTACGGAGATACCGTAATTAACCGTATTTCAAGCCCTATAAACTCATAATTAGAAAGCTATAAAGTTATAATAAAAATACAGTAATAATCTTCAGTATATCAACATTCCTTTCCCCGTTTTAAATTTTCTATTTTTGTTTATTATACTCATGATATCAGCTTCCAAAGTAAAACCAATTTATTAAAATTCAAGCATACATTCAGCATCTCCTTAGGATTTACAAATTATTTTTATTTGAAACACACGCCAATAGATCGACAATATCATAAACTACATATTCCCCGTTTTAATTTTTTTAGGACAATTTTGAACTAAGATAAGTAAAAAAAAATAGAGTTTTGGTGAAATCTCGGCAACGCGGCAAATGTATGGCCAAGGACATTTGCTCGGGGGACGGCCTTAAAGCATCGGACACATTGTGTTGGGACACATTGTTTATGTACCGTTAATTTATAAGTACGCTACTATCATTAAACTATCGACATCCGCAAAAGTATCGACTATCGACAAAAATATTTCACATTTAATCCCATCCCTCAAGGGTATAATTTATTTCACATTGAGTCTACTTGCGCCGATCATTATTATTGTTCTTCGAAACCGCACTGCGCCTGCGCATCAGCTTTGCATATTACTGAATATCGAATATAGTGCATTCACACGCGTATAACTTTAAGATCGCTTGACGAAACTGAGAGGACAACATGTGTACTATCGACAGAGAAGTTGATTCATATGGCAGATGATGGACCTACGTAAATTGGTCGCGTTATTTCAAACCTAGCCTACAGATTAAAACTAATATTGTTAGTTTTGATCTGTAGGCTGGGTTTGAAATTTACACAGTCTGACGTAAGTCCGTCAACTGCCTATAAATCAAGTATCAACTTCATCGATGGAACAAAATCTACCAAAAGGGACCTGCCAATAACGACACCTTCACTGCGGCAAGTAAAATCTTAAACCTTCGTCTGGTGCGGCGGCGGCGGGCCAAAGTGTGCCCCCAATGATTTTTCCGCCAGTGCGGGGTAGGCCTTTCTCGACCCACCAGCACAAGGTTAGATTAAATAACTATAACTTTTCGAAAACATAATGTAGGTGTACAGTTTTTGGACTGTTGGAATAACCTTGAACCCAACTTCTTTAGATTTGATTCGCCCCGGAATCTGCCAAACAGGAAATGAGAAATAAACCAGGGAAAATAGCGGGTTGATATCGACCTGAACCGCACTAGAAAGTATTTTTAGTAGTGATGGGAAAGACTATAAGAGAATAAGAAGATATCGAAAATATATTTGGCCATTTAACGCTCATCTCAAGGATATGATCTTTTGTTTTTAATTTTATAAAATGAATAATTGTATTTAAAAAAGGTAAAACTGACTCCAAAATTGTACGTTATTGAGAATCAAAATTCCCTATCTTAAACACTGCTGAACCGATTTTGATGAAACTTGCAGAATTCCCCAAGTTAAACAATATCCAGTACAACAAAAAAAGAATTACTTTAATCGGACTAGTAGCTCCGCAGATATGCGAACACAAACATAAAAACATACATACATACGTACACTTTAGAAATTTGACACATTTGTTCAGATGCTGATATAGATTATAACATACCAAAACTGGGCAGTTCTGGAAATAATATGTACAGGTCCATTTGATAACCTCCTTTTTTGAAGTCGGTTAAAAAACGCGACGTACGTCAGTTACGATAGATTGCACAACACTAAATTGCGAGGCGAGCGCTCGGCGCGGTATCGGGTCGCCAACCGCCTGCTTGGACGGCGGGCAGCAATAGGCCCACTACCGCACCGAGTTGATTTTTTACACCGTCAGTGCGTGGTAGGCCGATAAAGACCTGCCGTAATTTTTTTATAGGGAAGACCTATAATTTTGAACACAATCTCAAATATATATTTGTCTATGTCGTACCTTTATAAACACCTGAGATAATCGTTCCGCACCGAGTGAGAGAACATAGTTTTCTTCGTCCGCACCAGCTGAAATTCCGCGGCAGGCCCATTTCGGCCCGATCCGCAGCGAACGTGTTAACATGTCACCGTCTGATCGCGATGTACCATTGGAATCCGTCTGATCTGAACGGCGGAACTCGCCCCGCTCATCCATCGTACCACCAAAACTCTGAGCTCAGCGTTCAGCGTTCTCCTTTTATTTCTGACTAGTAGCAGAGACCAGACATAGTAACTAGTCAAGTTTTAAAGAGACACAATTTTATTTTCTCACCTCCGGTTGGTACAACTAATAATATATATTCTGTGCCTCCGGGCGGAAAGCGTCAACTTTCTTCCCGCTGCGCTTACCGATGTTGCCGTTTTCCGCCTCCGTCGATGAGAAAAATAGTATACCTACGCACCATGGGCAGTAAATAAGTGAGGTGGTGGTCCCTACCCCTTCAATTCTGACGAGCGGCCTTTAATTTTGAAGAAAAAATAAAGTACCTACGCTACGCGCAGCCCATATTTTTAACTTTCTAGAAGGTCCTTATAATAATATTATGTAGTCCCTATATGGACCTAAAAGTAGATCGGTGGATCATTTTTATTTCTTTAGCACGACATTGTATTGGCATTTTCTGTGGCCTCGATATTTCGGTTTGTGTTGTAACTTGCAGCCATGAGTAAAGTTGTTCAAATGATAAATTAATTATTAACTACCTATCCTTTTATGAATGTTAAAAGTGGATGACACAAAAATCAATATGGAAGACAAAATATAATTTACAGTATTTTTTTATAAAAAACACAGTTTTTTTATAAAAATGCGTATTTTTTATTTAAAAATAAAACTAACGTACCTACCTACTTAACTAACATTCTTAATAATAATCGATTTTGTTATATCTCTTAAAAATATATTGGTCCGTTCACTCCGTCATATACATAATATTATATGTCTTAATGATTAATCCTTCGATCGGGGATTCTTGGAAATGCTATTGTATTCTATTGTTGTCGCGGTCACCGGTGTCCTTATGGGGCTTGAAGGATTAAAATGTATATTCTGAAATACAAAATAAATAAATAAATAAAGTAATTGATACAAAATACTTAATTTCGTAACTAATTGTTTTTCCATTGTCATATAATATACATTTAACATTTGTATTATGGCAAAGTATACCTACCTGCATCATCCATGTCAGTACCAAAAACCCAAAGACTTCTATTTAAACTGAGGCAAAAACCTCACAAAAAGTTAAGTTACAGGCAGCCCTAACTGCACTTCACTATCTCATGTTTATCTCGGTGACATTTATTAAGATTTAATTGAGCGAAATGGCCGACTTATTCCTGAACGTACAATTAAGATGTTGCAATAACATTTATAAGAAAACTAATTAAAATCGATTAGAACCAGTCTTCAGGATCAAAGTCGCCGCAAACTGGAAAGGTACAATATGAAATACAATAAATATACATTGTAAACTGGGCCAATATTTTCTGAATTGGGCAATTATGTTTAATTTAAAAAATATAGGTGAAACAAGAGTTGTACCGTACTGGAGACATGACAACAATATTATTATGTATTATGGTTCTCAACACAGAGTCTTACGGGCACATTAATTAGAGTCATCTTAACTTTAATAATAAAGTATTTGACACAAATAAGTATTTATTGAGTTTATGGTTTACTTTATGTAAGTATAATTCCTCTATGCTTTAAGTAAGCCTTTAACACCAATCTTTGAGATATAACTCTATATTTTATTAAATCCTAGACGACATCCGGAACTCCGGTGCGCTAAAATCAGTTTATATATAGCGCGGGAACCGTACATTTTTCCGTGATAAAAAGTATCCTAGTCATCCCTTTCCCGGGGCTTAAAGTATATTCATACCTTTCAGCAAACTCGGTTTGCAGTGGTTTGGCGTGAAGAGGTAACAGAGAGACAGACAGTTTCGCATTTATAATATTAGTATGGATATACTAATATAATATAATATTATATAATATTAGTATGGAACGCCTTCGTGGTTTAGTGGTATAGAGCACGGCTCTTGACTCGGAGGTCGTGGGTTCGATTCCCGCTTGGTTAGGACAATGCAGGCTGATCACCTGATTGTCTGACAAGTAAGATGATCCATGCGTCGGATGGGTATGTAAAAAGTCTGTCCTGCGCCTGATCTCTCGCCAGTCGTGTCGGTCGTCCGTCCCACTGAGTTATGAGAGTAAAGGAATAGAGAGTGCTCTTGTGTACTGCGCACACACTTGGGCACTATAAAAATTACTCCTGCGTAGCTGGCCTGGTTTCAATGAAACCGGCCACCGTCACCGAAACCGGTGTAGGAGCTATTATTATGGATATACTTACCTACTTTCTAGAGTTTTTGAGATTTATTCCCTGGCCTAGCATTCGAATTCGAAAGCTTGTGCGCGATTCAACTTTAAAATATAAATAACATAATAACATAAGCAAATGTTTGAATGGGCATTGATAAGATCGTAATCGTGTCGTGGTGGATGTTGGACTCTGGGATGCTGTCAGGAGGCTGACAGGACGCTCGTCACGGGCTGCTGCACACAAATAGCCCCCCCAATCATCTACACCTAGCTAGGGATGCCGCTCGCCAGTTTTTGTTTTTTTTTAATGAGGAAATATCAGCACAAAGAATTTTCGGCTGTATAGTGTATACCTACGAGTATACATACCTAATATTATATTTTGTCAAAAATTGCTTAAAATTGTCAATTTTAATGTTTTCGGTTTTCAATACTTTTTGAACGTTGAGTAAGTACAAAGTCGTATCTGTTTGTCTGACTGTTACCGTGAGGCTTAAACCACTGAACCGATTTCTATTAGGTATGGAGACTTTAAATAGGACGTAGGTTTCCGCGGTTTGGTCCGGGACGGTTTCTCCTAATCTGTGGTTTAAAGCTGTTTAAGGGTTTACTGGCAGAATTGCTACATTGCTCTCTCTACCAAACTCTCTACTTAGTGTCATTCTCTGTGTCACTTTTACCACATATGTATTTTTAAGTAAAGTTCAGTACGAAATTATTTTTTGGCACCCCTAACGTTCAAAGTAATCGCCGATGGCCGCGCACCTTTGTGCTGTCCCTCAACTCGTGCGTGACAATATCTACGTGAAGACAGATCCAGCGAAACGTTTTACGTTATTTTTAAGGCACAAAATTGTTTTATTATTCGGCATTATACAGTATGCTACAGTTCTGGCAAAAGACTCGCATAGATACCATATTCATATAGTTTGCATTTAGAAGATGAGATTTAGTTTGGATTTGGAACGATATATTTTTAATTAAAATTCAGCAAGCAGCAGTAAAAAATTAACGCACATGGCCCGTACAAAGATCGAGATAATTAAGCTCTGTAATTATGAATTGAGCTAATATTTTAAATATCAAATTAAAATTCTTTAATCAGGGTCTGCTACGACTTTTAAATATTTCTTTTGAGTTTTTAAATAGTTTAAATCGCCACCGAATCCAATTTTGAGGGGCATTAAAACGAACGTCATTAGAGCACAAAAACGTCGCCAAGGACTGCCGTTTAGTTTGAAATCTCGAGGTCGGAAACGGACGCAAAAACATGTTCCTTTGCTTTGCCGAATCAACAACGTCAATTTACAGGAGACGGATACGATACGATCTACGATTTTTGGGTTTAATTCCTTAATAATAATTGTTTATATAAAACTACTTAGTGAAAGAATACAGGAGAAAGATTAAGCAATTATGAATCTTGAGCTTTTTTCAGACTTTGAGAAGAGAGGCGTAGGTATGAATAATGTATCTTTCGATACCTTTGCTCGTAAATTGTAATGTTACTTACTTCTAGTCAGGGAGCCATAGAATAAATTTTTTGACTATACCTCACGCATTTATTTACATTTCGCACGTACATATTTAGTTGCAAATTATAATGTTGAATGTTCACGACGATTCTAAATAATATTATTTGCTTTATCGGCTATCCCGTATCTTTAGCCGTGATCTCGTGAGCGGCATCGTGTCGTATGGTGTAAACAGTGTTAATTGGAGGACGTCTGTGAGTCTTATTAGTTTTTTATCCCTTCCAAGTTTAATGTCAACTTGATAGCACATAATAACAGTAAAATATCTGATCGCGTCCTCTTATTTAAAGATGTGGTTCGTACGATATTAGTGTTGCTTTATTATCCTTATTATTTAATCCGACTTTTAATGAAAGGAGCGTTCAAAACTTCAAATGTTTGTTTTAAATTATTCACATTGCCTACATTCTACAATGTCTAAATTCAGAGTCTATCACGTAAACAGCAAAAAAGCCAATCCATACTCCCAAGTCCCATACATGCAAAAGTGTTTCTGTCCGTCGCGTCGGTGTCCTCTTTACGTATCAAGACATACTTCGACTCATACAAAAATAATAGGTAATTAATACTATAATATTGCATACGTTGTTTACTACAAAAAAATAGGGCAACTAATTAAGGTCTCTAGTGCTACATTTAGTCGCCCTAAACAGATCTTCCTAGGTTTAGCTCTAGATCTAGTTATTTAATAAAGCTTTTGTCTTACTACCATTCTTCAAAGTAATGTTTCAATGAATGCAATATCGTGTGGATATTAAAAGGCCATATCTGGAACATTAACATCCCGACGGGAGCTCTAATGACTAGTAATTACGGTACCGAGGTAATGGACTCTGGTAATGGCCAAGACTCCATTTTGTTTTGTTTTTTTTTTATCTGTGTTTCGCGCCACTGCGTTTTCTAGCAAAAGTAAGATTGAATATTCAGCCTTAACTCTTAAGAGATAATAGTAATGTTAATTGACATTTAATTGGCAATCAAATTAATCCTTTGAGCTTTGTCGCTGTTTTAAATGAGTCGGCAATGTAGTTTTTTATTCTGTAGAACTGAGACAGATTTTCATTCGAAATTCGCTTCTATCGCAGGCTATCTTACTCGCACATACTGTCTCACACAAGAGAAAGCCTGAAATTCAACCGAAATGAATTGAAGCTTTTAGCAGAACTAGTGAAGCTTATGAAGAATACCTCTGCCATTTTACTTTTATAGTTTTCTGAGACTTCCGAATTCAAATCACAGAATGCGTGTGCAAAAAAAAAGGGAACAAATATAATGACCACCAAAAAATGCACTGATACCCTTAACTTGTTTACCAAATTATTATTTTTAACAAAAAATTAAAACCGACTTCCAAGGTAAAAACAATAGTAATATGAACTAAAAAGTATTAAATAACTCTTACCCTTTAATAGTGCCTTTTTCAGAATTCGTCTAAATCTCAACTATTTCCGTACTGTATACTACAATCTTCATTATTTTGAAGTCGGTACCAGCTAATTTAATCGTGAGTTCAGTAATGTCAGATTATCTGAAACTTTTGGGACTGGTACCGACTTCAAAGTAATGAAGATTGTAGTATACAGTACAGAAATAGTTGAGATTTAGACGAATTTTGAAAAAGGCACTATTAAAGGGTAAGAGTTATTTAATACTTTTTAGTTCATATAACTATTGTTTTTACCTTGGAAGTCGGTTTTAATTTTTTGTTAAAAATAATAATTTTACTCTTTTTAGTTAAGTATCTACAAAATTAGGCTTTATGCGTAAATAACCAATACGAATGTTAACTATTCACATTATGTCACTGTAAGCGAAATTGTGGTAAATGCTTGCAGTTATCTAAGCGATGCTGCAATTTCCATACTTTTATCTTTAAAGATTTAGGAGTTCTGTTAAGTGCCTTTGGACCAAGAGACATCTTCGTATAAAATTTCTCTTATTCGTAACATATGTTTAACTTACTAGAAACAAAATTTTAACCACTATGAGTGTTTTGATAAAATTCAAGGATTTCCTCGATTGCTCATAGATCCCATCATCAGCTCACCACTTTCGTAATTGTTATACAAAATTAAGATTATATCCTATACAAAAACACGAGAATTTTGAAAATCGGTCCACGAACAGCGAAATCATTATCAAAAACGTCTGCTTCGATGCAAAATATCACGAAAAGTACCAATAATTGGGTCATAGTGTGATGACCCATGGTATAATGATGGTTGTGATGATGATGATTAATCAAATTGATGTATTAGCTTATGCTTTCAGTTGTTTAAACAACGCCGAAATCCCCGAACCTGTACCTATAAGCATTCAAAAGTTCTGTTCGGTACCTTCGGATCCAGGATATAACCTGGTGCGAAGTCTTACTTTTTGGTAGCATTTACCTCGAATGCTTCAGAAAAAATCGAAATCACTATATGTTTCCCTACAAATTTCAAGAAGTCCCCTTGATTCCTCAAGGATCCCATCATCAGATCACCACTTTTGTGAACATGGTACCAAATTCAAGTTAAACCCTATACAACACAAAAAGAATTTTGAAAATCGGACCACAAACGGCTGAGTAATCGTGGAACATACAAAAAAAAAAGATACATACAGCCGAACATATTACCTCCTCCTTTTTGGAAGTCGGTCAAAAAAGATATTGAACACCAAAAAAATAAAGTCTAAAATTGCAATACTACCAGCTAACACTTTAAATTGTAATCGAACACCAAATATAGTAAATGATCACCAAATATAGTAAATGATCACCAAAAATATAGTAAATGACCGCCAAATATATAGTAAATATATAGTAAGTAAACCAAATATATTAAATTATCGCCAAATCCTTGTGAGCAAATCAATGCAATATTTCTGTCCAAATAAATTACTACGATTGACAAAAAATGTAAGCATATTATTGTTAACAAAATAATCGGCCAAGTGTGAGTCGTATGGAGGGTTCCGTATCGTTTATAGAGCAAAATTAGACCTAAAATTGTGTTTTTGTATGGGTTGGGACTTGGGAGCCCCCTTTAATTTTTTTTATATTATTATTAATTATTGAAGTAAACATAATATAATCAAGGCCTTTGCGAAAATATCAACGTGCCTACTGGTTGTCATTATTGATATCGAGCAAAAAAGGCCAAAAAATCACGTTTGTTGTATGGGAGCCCCCCTTAAATACTATTTTTTTTTTCATTTATTTTGGCATCAAACAGTCACATATACAAAGGAAATACAATATGTTGTAATATTTTTTTACAATAGACCTATGGTGCCGAAACATAATATTTAATGAATTTTGGGGAGACGCGTATAATATGATTAAGATTGACTTAAAACTTAATACTATAGCTTACACTGGACCAAATATGCTATTTTTTTTTTAGAATACATGCATGAGTATAGCTAGTCATTGCACCCGGTATGTATATACAGAATATTTGCTAAACGTACAAGGTACCATGAATAGCTGAAAAATTCAAAAAAAAAAAAAAAATATTAAAGTTGTATAAAGGTGAATGCCCAAAAATGTATGGACCAAAAACCCGTAATCGATTGAAACCATTTATATGGGGCATAGTAGACTACATCTACGGTATCCCAAATACAATGTCCTTTTTGGATTAAACAATCACCAAATACTTTAAAAACGATCGTAACCAATTGACTTTTCATAAAGGAATCTATGATATTTAGGACGACATGATGCTACAAACGATATTGTGACGATTAGTACGTAGTAAAAACACATTTATATTTGTGTACTGATTCTTATATTCATGTATTTAATATTAAAATATTTATCACTTTTATATCTGAAAGTATAGAATGTCAGTTTGGCATAGAAATGGTATAATCTGTACATGTATTTTTAACGATTATTACATGATATCAGTTAACTATCTACGTCTTTTCGAAAATAAAAGGGCAAACGAGCAAACGGGTCACCTGATAGAAAGCAATTACCGTTACTTATGGACACTCGCAACATTAGTAGAGCTACAGGTGCGCTTAAGAGGGAATACGCTTTCTTCCGAAAAACGTACGGTGACATCTCTTTTTAGGGTTCCGCAGTCAACAAGGAACTCTTATAGTTTCGGTCTGTCCGTCCGTCTGTCCGTCCGCCCGTCTGTCTGTCCGTCTGTCTGTCCGCGGTTTTGCTCAGAGACTATAGGACCTACAAAGCTGTAATTCGGCATGAATACACATATTAATGATGCCGACAAAATGGTATATAAGATCTTTAAAAAAAATGTTTAAGGTAAGTAGGTACATCCCCTACACATATTTTAGCGGGGATGAATTTTTTATGAGTATAACATACCATTTTCCGATTTAGAGATGTGAAATATGAAGTTTTAAAGTGGAAAAAAAATCTTTAGAGTCTTGCAGTGTCCCCCCTTCTACCAGCTAAACGGTTGCTTCTGGAAAAATATTCACAGGAGTAGAAATATGCTGAATTTAAAATAAAAACTATCACTGCTAAGAAGACTTCATAAGTTATAGAGTAATAGTTGATCAACTAAAAAAATTTAACTATTCGGAGAAGTATTAAAGGAACTTATAATTTAAATTCCTTTAAAAACGTAATATGAGATGATGACAGTTGTTGTTAGTAATTTATAAGTTATAACACGTTATAAAATATGTACATTCATTGATCATTCAAAAAATAGCAAAAACTAGCGGTACTACGGAACCTTATATTGCTAGTGGCCCGACGCGCACTTGGCCGATTTTGACTTTATTTTCTCTAAATTGTATATTATTATACGTGTCACCATCGTTTTTACGAGGAAAACACAAAAACAAAGGAAGAAACTACATAGTTTATTCAAAGCGCTGTCTCAAAATCTCAGATTTATTTTTTCAAACTATCCGTTTCGGTTATGGTTTTGAATAAAATGAGTTACATATTTACAATCTTCTATTAATCGTCTACTTTGCTGTATATAAATTATTTTAATCGACTATGGGTTTTTTTGAGCATTCACCTTTAGTCGATCGAGTTGCATATCTATAGGGGAATTGTGCTTAAGATGACATAGTCAGGTAAGACGACACATCGGCAAAATTCGTTGAAATAATTGTGCTTTCTGTGAACTTGTGACGTTTTAAGGAGCACCTCAGTGTGCCCTTAGTAGCCCAACTTAGTATGCTGGCATACTAAGTTTGTAAAGTAATTTGTAAAGTACTTTGTAAAGTACGGTCCCTGTCTGGACAGGGACCGTACTTTACAAAGTAATAAAGGTTTTCCTAATTTTGGTGAGAGAAAATTTTTCTTACGTTTTTGTTTTGTGGTGAAAAAACGTATAAGGTCAGAATATTTTCTTATAACAAATTGCTATTATGAACATGGATTCTTATAGGCCACAAATATTAATAAAAGCGTGTTCTAACGTTAAGTGTTTTTTTACAAAATTTAAATGTATCCACTAATACTCATTTGGTAAGATGACATACTAGACGTTGGCTTAAGATGACATACTATAGTTACTTATGTTTCCGCTAAATCGGTAACAGAAGCATTGTATATTTTTTGACGATGATGAAGAACTTATGAATCCTTACACCACTGACAACTAGATGGATGATGATGCAGCCTGGATTTACGTATTGTATAAGACGACATACCATCAAAGTCTAAGGAATCATGGTATGTCGTCTTACCATATCGATATGTCATCTTACACTCGTCGACCTGGCGTGCAATTTATGTTTTTTTTTTCACTGTTATATTAAGTTGATTTTTCTAAAACTGTTTAATTTTGTTGTTTATGAATCATTTATTTATAAAAGTGAGTTACTGATCTCATGTGACTTATTTTATTTTAAATATTTACCTTCAAACAAAAAGTATGTCATCTTAAGCACAATTCCCCTATTCAGTTCAGTTCAGTCTACATTTAAGTTCTAATTTTAGGTTATTTAGAGAATTATTGAAAATATCAATATCGGTGAAGTTTCTGTTATAATTGTTAGTGGAACGGTATAAAAATGAATTTTTATTTTGTTTTTAGTACTTGTTGTTATAGCGGCAATAGATATACACAATCTGTTAAATTTTCAGAAGTCTAGCTGGAGTGGTTCTTGATATACAGCCTAGAGAAAGACAGATGGACGGACAGACGAACAGACATCGAAGTCTCAGTAATAGAGTCCCGTTTTTAGGATTCCGTACCCAAAGGGTACAAACACAATTCTTTTACTAAGACTTGCTATTGCTAAATAAAAATATATTTGGTTATAATTTTACATTAAAATGCTAACGTATTATGTTGGTGATCATTTACTAATTTTTGTGATCGTTTACTACTTTTGGTTAAACAATGATCTATTTGGAGTCATTTTGAATAAATAGGATAGCGAGATAATAAATCTTTGGTGATCATTTTACATTAAAATGCTAGTATAATGTTGGTGATCATTTACTAATTTTAGTGATCATTTACTTATTTTGGTGATCATTTACTATTTTTGGTTTTAAGATGTTAAATCTTTGGTTATCATTTTACAATTAAAATGGTGGTCTGTATTTTGGTGATTGTTTACTATTTTTGTCTATGAAATGTTACTATTTCTGGTGATCAGTTAATTATAACTTATTAAGCCAAAAAAAAAACATTTAGTTGGACAAGATGGCCGCATTTCTTAAGAGTCGGAGCGGACGATGATTTTGATATTTTTTGTCCGGGATTTGATTACGGTGGGCAGTTGATTGCTGCTTCCTTGGAACTGGGGTTCTATCGCATTATACCGCATAAAAACACCTTCCATTATCCTCTCTAGCTCGTAAGAAGTTTTAGAATAGTAATATAGGCTTATGTTCGTTTTATTTCGTTCAGAATTCAGATTTAATTTTGCTAATAATAAAATTGTCTAGCGTTGTATTTCTTAGTTCTAAATCTTGATATAAATGTGCTCTCTTTAGATTTCGACGTAGCTTTGCCAAGTTTTGATTTAATAAGGTATATTAACTTAGAAAATTAAACTATTTAATACTAGATGACGCCTGCAACTCCGTTACGCCATAATTCGTTCATCTCGGGAAACGTCATTTTTTCGGGGTGAAAATATTCTATTTTCTTTTCCGGGATTCTAAGTATGTCCATACCGAATTTCAGAAAAATCGATTCAGCGGTTTGGCCGTGAAGAGGTAATAGACAGACAAACTTTCACATTTACAATATTAGTTTGGATTTCGAACAGAATATGACCCTCTTCAGGGATGCTTTTCAAGCAAAAGTACATAATTTAAATACTCATTTTGTTGTTTTCTAAGACTAAATTCATTCTAAAACTTGAACGATGACGAATGCCCATAAAACTCTAGCGCGGCTTTAAATTCCATGGGTTTAATTACTGTGATGACCGGTTTACGACTAGGTACGGCGTTTATGGAGATATTTGCATAAATTTTTAGTTAAGAATACGTTCATAAGTTTCAACAGCATCTAAAAACTTCAAATATGGCTACATTATCATGTTCAAATGGCAGTAGTCAGATCTTCATATATTTTTTGTCTGGACTACATTTATATTTGCGTTAAAGATCAGGATAAAATAACATCTTGAGAATTAAACCTGTACTTTTATTGGAGAGTTAGACCTAGAGCTATTTTTGAGTAGGTAGGTACCACAGATTATATTATAGATTCCTGTTCTGAGGTAGGTACCTACAGCCTAGCTGGCTAGGTAGCCAGGAAAGACAATTTAGATAAAAGATTAGTTAATTAAATTTTGGTAGAGTTATGCCCTGTTTCACCACTTCCTGATAGGTAAGTGCCGGATATCTATCCACCACTTAACAGATTGTATGGAGAATCTGAAATAAGATGTGGATAGCCTATCCGGGAGTCGGCACTTTATCAGGAAGTGGTGAAACAGGCCCAGAACATAACATTATATTATGCACCTAGTCTAAACGATATTGTGTTTTGCTTTGATCATTAAATACCAAAGATTTGTGATAAGTTTTCGGCCTAAATACAGGCAGTTAAAAATCTTCCCTAGTTTTTTCTCGAAAAAAAAAACATGGCGCCGCGCTTACTTCCCCGCGCTTTTAAACCGACTTCCAAAAAGGAGGAGGTTATATGTTCGTCTCTTTATATATATATTTTTTTTGTATGTTCTACCATAACTCGCCGATTATGGACCGATTTTCATGATTCTTTTGTTGTTGTACAGGGTTGAATCCGAGATTGGTACCATGTTCACAAAAGTGGTGATCTGATGATGGGATCCATGAGAAATCGAGGGGACTCCTTGAAATTTATATGGGAACATATGGTGATTTCGATTTTTTTTGAAGTATTTCAGGCATATACTACCAAAAAGTAAGATTTTGCACCAGGATATACCCTGGTTCTGAAGGTACCCAACAGAACTTTTGAATCCTTATAGATACAAGTTTGAGGATTTTGGCTTTATTTAAACTACTCCAAGCAAATCCTACATTATTTGTCCTGAACATAGGCTAAATTTTATTTTGGAAAAAATAGGGTTTCGTAAGATATTTAGGTTTTTCGGACGCCAGGTGAAAAAATCAACCAGAAAAGTTACTTATTTTGCGTACGCTGCCGAAACTATAAAATATAGAACCATAAAATGTTCTAAGTATTGTAGATCTTATAAATATCTACAAAAAAGTCCGCGACACACTATACTTATCTATGTCGAGTGAGGCACAATAACCATTTTTTTTATATAAAAATCTTGAATTTTTTTGGACAACATTTAAACGCGTTTATTTTACTTATGCCATTAATCCTTATCAAAATAATTTATTTCATCACTAAGTACAGTTTATCTAGATAAAATTTGGTCTTTGAATGATTAAAATTGGACGTTTGGTTTTGAAATTATGGCGAAATTAAAATATTACGATAGTGGGCGTTACCAAGCGGGATGCGCTTGCGGGAGGAAGACAATCAGCTGTGCAGTGTACACTGTACACCCTTCGGATAATGACTGCGTCCGCGTCGTCGATGTCAGTGTCGGAGTCTGTGAATTGACCTGGGAACCATTTTGCTGACCTGGGTAGGCTTTTTGCAGCCGTAACCGACATCCACGCGGGCAGAGCCGCAGGCGATCGCTAGTAATATGTACAACTCTAAGACAACAAGCTATAATATTATAGCCTTGTCGTCTCATATTATGTAACTAAAAAGGGTAAAATTACTATTTTTTAACAAAAAATTAAAACCGACTTCCAAGGTAAAAACAAAAGTAATACTTAATCTTAATCTAAAAAGAATCAAATAATTCTTATTCCTTATTATAGTGGCGTCTTCAGACTTCGCCTAAACCTCAACTATTTCTATACTCAATCTTCATGCTTTTGAAGTCGGTACCAGCTTAGCTTAGCGTAATTGCTATGTCAAGGATCTCAGAACTTTTCCGGGCTTTTACCTTGGAAGTCGGTTTTAATTTTCTGTTAAAAAATAATAATCATGAAATAAATTACGCTTTGGCATATAATATTATTGAATATTATCAAAGCTAGTAATTAAGAGGAGAGACAATAAAAACGATATCTAATATCTGTTAATGAAATCTCACGAGGCCGATATTAATAATTACCTGCACTTATAGTGGTATCGCCACAGATAAAACGCTAACGTCACCGCCAGGATCTACAATGACGTGGATGTGGTAAAATTAAATTGAATATTTGATCTGAAGGTGCTTAAAACTATGATTTTTAATTTGATTTAGGTGAGTTTATTTTACTAGATGATGCCGATAACTTTGTTACAAAATTAATCGAATGATAAATTATCTTATAATATGTAATAATTATTAATTATTATAATACTACGCAATAATATCATGTACTTATTAATATTAAATTATGCACTTACACTTCAAGGCAGCTACTGTAGCGTCGAAAACGCGCGTTGAAATCTAATGCAGGTAAAAAGAGAAAAGTGCTAAATAGTTTTGTTTCATTAATATTATGTATTCTTAATTATTCTTAATTTATATTTATAATATTATATAATATAAATATAAATTAAGAATCAATATAACGGCACAGAAATTTTTAAACTTAAAATCGTTAATACAGTGCGTTCAGCGTTGCACAATAATATTTGAAACCAGGTAAGTAATTTCTTAAAACAATGCATTGTTAAAATATTGTTACAACCCTTTTCACTGTTATATTTACTCAATCCTTTACGTTGTAAAAAACATTTCATTGTTTCATAGCCACATCCATTCATCGTACACAATCATACACAATGTTGTAAACAAAAAAACCATCGTTCATTAGTTGGTATTGAAAGCTTACTTCCATTTTGTTTTTTTGTTTTTTTTTTTAGATCGTAATTATTCTTATACGTTCAGATAGTCTCAGTCGGTACTTTGATCTATGTTCTATAAATGTTTTTTTCTTTGTTTGTAATACTATGTAAGTTGGTATGTATTAACTTTTGTGGAGCTTTTATGGGTAGCTTAGGAGCCTTTGTATTATTGATCTTTGAGAGTCTTTCTTGTATTGCGACTCTACCATATATTTTACATATTATGAGTCTATAGCAAAAAGTAAATTGTTGCTTAGTAGTTAGTAATTTGGTATGTTGTTAAATTGTATGTCCCTGGAATTCATGCATTTTTGTAATAATAAATAAACAGAAACTGTAAATTTTTGTGGGATAAAATTGTATTATACACTAGATGTTTCACGCGGCTTCGCCCGCGTAAATTAGATATTTCACAGACAAATTAGTCCACAAAAAATAGTCTATGATCCTTCACGCGGTCTTCTTCTTATCTGTGCCAAATAACAGAAAAATTGCTTCAGTAGTTCGTGAGATAAACCCTTTCAAATAATTTCCCCCGTTTCTTACACATTTTCCTCTATTTCTTCACTCCTATTAGTCTTAGCGTGATGAAATATAGCCTATAGTCTTCCTCGATAAATGGGCTATCTAACACTGAAAGAATTTTTCAAATCGGACCAGTAGTTCTTGAGATTAGCGCGTTCAAACAAACGAACAAACTCTTCAGAATTATAATATTAGTATAGATATTAAAATATGTTCTTTACCGGAAGCAACTACATAATATGTATTCGGTGCCGGAATTCAATGTATACCTATACGTGCCCCTACCAAATTTCAGCAAAATAGGTTCAGCGGCTTGGGCGTAAAGAGGTAACGGACAGACACACACGCATTTATATATATAAGATATATAAGATAAGTATGGATTGTTGCGAGGGACCTCTTTTAAAAACAAATAATCGTTTAGCAAATCGCCCGAGCAATAAAAACATTTAATCGATTACCATTCGATTATCGAATTTCGTCTTTTTGCGGTGAAGCGGCAGTAAAAACCTTTTAATAATGAGAAATGCCGTGCATGGGGCATTCATAAAAAAAAAGTCACTCGGTATCGCTCTGATAAGTTTTAAAATGTTTCCAAGATATTTCATTAGCATATTATCTACTTAATTATTAACTCTTAAAGACTTTATATGCGGCTTAAGCCGAAAACGATTTTATGTGACAGTAAATTACGTTTGTAAACACACAAGTACACACAGTTGAACCTTCACCACAGCCTTCACCCTTTTCGATAGTCGTAAAGTAGAGAAGAACTCTAACTATACTTAAACTTTTTAAAATTTTGAACTTAGAATTATACAATTTGAACTTAGAATGGTAAAAGTTATTTGAAAAGAAAAAGTTTACGGCACAAGATGTCATGCCAAAAAATTGCTAGCTAGCGACTGGGGTACTCAAGGTGCGGTTAGCAGAAAGAAAAAGTTTACGGCACAAGATGTCATGCCAAACTAGTAATTCGTACTAATTTGACATTCATCAGTTTGACAGTTTTGAGAATTTATTTGCTGAATTGATTGAGAGGAATTGCTAAATGTGACCATTTTAGCCCCGCAGAAGTAGTCATCTCAATAATTTAGGTGAACGCAGATTTGGCCGCACCGCACGCACCGCAGTCGCCGCATTTCGAATTCTTCATATGAAGTTATAGGCAAGCTCGCATACCTACCCGCGCCGGCCGCCGCAGTCTTCGCAACTTCTACATTCTTTATAAATATGAAGAATTCGAAATGCGGCGACTGCGGTGCGTGCGGTGCGGCCAAATCTGCGTTCACCTTTTAAGTATATCAAAAACGCCGCTTCTAAGCTGCTTGTTTTTTTGTGAACAATTCGCTCATACAGCGTGACCAATCAATTTTGATGTAACTTCGCGGTGTCAGCCTCAATTTATTTTATTATTCTTCTTCCAGCTCGAATTATGTCAATGGAATTAGAGATTTATAGTTATTTTGAGATAATAGCAGAGATTTGTTCAGTAATATTGCTATTTCTTTTGAGATATCGAAACTTTGAGGCATGAAATATTCATTCAGGAAATAGCTGTTTTTAACTTTAATTTTAAAGGATAGACACGTCACACGGGTTTTCTACTCTTTATTTAATTGGTATTGCAAAACGGGGATATTTTAATAGCCAACAAAATTTATTTCTGAAAATCACAATAATTCTTACTATAAAAAAAAAACCTGACTGCGACGCGATGTAGGTATCCAGTGTCACTTTAACGCTCAAAAGGATGTATTAATAATTATTAATTACTGCAATATTTTCACCACCCGTGCTGGTGGCAGTAAACAAAAAGTTTTGTTCGACGTTTGACAACGTTTCTGTCAATATTTTGATACGACGTGTGCAACATGACGGAATTTGGTCGGATATTTACTGTATGTGTTACTAGCGCCCTCTGCTTCGACCTTTGCATAATATTCGCTATTTCGACCAGCCTTCATAGAGCGTGCCAAAATGCACGTATACTTGAAAACATATTACTTAATTATTAACCAAGTCCTTCTGGTGCAGTCGGGGAATTGACCCTTTTTGAAATTAAGTAAAATATAATGTATTTTACCATTTAATGCAATCGAATACTCCTCTTGTCATCCAGACGCGATGTAACTCACTTTATAACCTCAATTTCATGTTTTATTCACAAAAGTATCATCATCGGATATTAAATCCAAATTATACCACCTCGAAAGTAATTGCCTCACATTATGTCATGGGTCTGGGTCCTGGGAGTCGGGAACCCACCATCACCACGCCCCCTGGCGCCGGCTAATCATACCCTGCATGAATTATGTCGAGTATTGTAGAGGTTTCACTATGTCTGTCTCAATTCTATTGTAATGGTTTTACTTTCCTTATTCTATATTTGCTTTCGCGGGCCCCTAGACGAGCAATTTTATGGCGCAATATCACGTATTGTGTAATATTATTGACCGTCTAGGGTTGATATTGAACATCACGCGCCTTCAATCTAATTGTTAAATAAACTGTTCAATAAAACTGAATCGTGATATTGACAATACAACAATTGATCATCTAGGCGCCGGCTTAGATCAAATCATAGATGAATAGAGCAGTCACTATAGCTTTTTGCTCATTAGTTGGTACTAATAATATATTATATTCTGTGTCTTTAGTTAAATTATCGCGAGAATTTCTGAAAGAGCGGCGAGCATACTGTAAGAGCTGCATGTTTCACTATTATTTTAGAACTACAAAAATAGATATTTCATCTTTGATATTTATTGGCTTATATATCTCTGTAATAGCAATGACCGAAGCAATAAATACATTCTTAATTATACAACTGTTCTTAATGCAAAGTTTGCAAGTTGTGGAGAACTTGCAATTTTTTAGTTAATGTCGACGACTGCCGACACTAGGAGCTATTAGGAACAATTTAGTCGTCTGCTGTCTAGTCATAATAAACCTAATTGGGGTTCTCAGCTAGACGTTTCAATTGCAGTACTATCAGAGAAGTTGATTCATAGACAGATGGACCTACGTAGTTTGGTCGAGTTACGTCGAACCCAGCCGACAGATCACAATTAATATTGAATTGACACCATCCGACCAAATTACGATAGTCTGTCAACTGCCTAGGAATCAATTTCCTCGATGGTACAATGCACAATACTCAAATACAAGTTTACTAGATACTTTGTAGGTTTATTATTTTACTAGACGACGCCCAAAATTTTGTGCCAAAATTCGTTAATCATGCGGGAAACGTACAATTTTCCGGGTTAAAAACCGTCCTATGTCCTTTCCCGGGACTCAAAGTATCTTCATGCCCAGCAAAATTGGTTCAACGGTTTGTTCGTGCAGAGGTAACCGACAGACTTACATACAGACAGACATACTTTCGCATTTATAATATTAATTAAGAAAAGTGTGTTTAATTAATGTTATCTGTAAATGAAGCAATTTCCCGGATAGTACGTTTAATCAAAGTTCTCTATGTTATGAACAGTCTACGAATTTCTCTAAGCTGTTAAAACTTTAACCTGCAGCCAATTTGGATGTTAGGTAACGATGTACCAAATCGATTCGAAATCGATTAAATAATTGCTTACAACTTTCAAGCAATTTTTCATTTGATACGATTCATTATATCTTTTGAGAGTTATGTAGAGTTGTTATGTTACATAAGTCTTTGTAACCAAAATATTTTATCTTCCTGAAATCGTCATTGTACCATCGAGGAAATTGATTCCTAGGCAGTTGACGGACCTGCGTCATGTGGTCGTATAGCTATGTCCACATTATGCAATTTCATCTTCAATTTTCGTCATCTTCTTTTTATTCAACTTTTGTTTGGCATATTCAAAAATTGAATGCGTCAAAATCCACCCGCGTTGAAAGAAAAGTGTCATAGCGAGCGCTACGATTTCAACGCGCGTCACGGGCATGCCTCACGTTCGCTGTTGACTGCGCTATAACGCATGCCCTTGATGAACAAAAAAAGGCCCAGTGTGGACAAAGCTTATATCACGTATTATGTCAATTCAATGTTAGCTGTGATCGGTCGGATGGGCGCGACCAAATTACTTAAGAGGCCGGGTGCCATCGAAATTCTCATACATACGTAATAACAAAATCATTTTCTCATACCAAAATATTTAACATGTTTGAGTTATTTTTCAGCTTAAAGTAGTACCTAATTACCT
This sequence comes from Polyommatus iphigenia, assembly GCA_963422495.1. Taxonomy (NCBI): domain Eukaryota; kingdom Metazoa; phylum Arthropoda; class Insecta; order Lepidoptera; family Lycaenidae; genus Polyommatus; species Polyommatus iphigenia. The sequence continues at coordinate 37,322,004 of OY730183.1, forward strand.
AGGTTCCTGCACAAAAAATTTTTAGTGAACACTAAAAAATATTTTTTAGTGTTTAAATATTTTGTAGTAAATTTTTGTGCAGGAATCTTTCGTATGAGTAAATGATTTTGGTATTACGTATGTATGAGAAATTCGATGGCACCCGGCCCCTTAAGTCCACCATTTGCCTAGGAATTAACTTCTCTGATTGTACAAGCATATTTTGGCGCGTGGATAACATCGTCAAGGAGGGCGTAATTGTAAAACATAATATTATGTCACTAAAATGCCACATTACAAAATGGCGCATACAAGTTTTGGCCACGTTCTAAACATTATTTTACTTTTTAGGATTGTAAATGTTGTCGACAACTTACACAATATAATCTCTAGCTCCTGAGTCCACCTTTAGCTACTGAGTATTGAATGTGTGGTAATTATGATGACAAATTGTATAAAGTCGCGTGAAACAATTCACATTCCTGAAGAACAGACAAACAATTTGACAGTAATTTATTGTGTATGTGACACATTCCTCGCGACTGTACAGTGTACAGTAACAATGAAAATAACTCTTAAGTACTGGCACTCACAGCATAATTATACTGAGCCAGCTGTACTGGTACAATTAAGTACATAAAGCTTAATGTGAATATTAAAAAAATAACCAATTCCATTCCGGAAGTGCTGGAAAAAGTAAAAATGAAAAAATTACCAGTACGAACCCTTAATTTAAGAAGACTGAAAAGGTCTGTCGGCCGCGCTTAGAGACTCATAACTCATTAAATAATTAAACTCATAACTCATTAAATAAAAACTTTATGTCAAAATATTCATTCTTTAATGATTAAGTAAGTCCACAAATTACGTGGGGTGTTTAGGGGGGGGGGGGGAGGGGGTCGAGTCAAATCTCACCTAATCTCACGTTGGGGAGAGGGGGGGTCTCGGCAAATCTCACGTAATTTGCAAAAAACTTGGCAGGTTTTCGTGCTATACGTAACACTTGTTAATTTAATTAAGTACCTATATAAAATTTATATACTTAATTAAATTAACCTGTCAAATCGATTCGGGCTAACCATCGATACTGACTTAAAATTATACAAGCGGGAAAATTACACAGGATAATTCAATTATATAATAATATTATTTAATTATAAAATTAATCAAGTGTTACGTATAGCACGAAAACCTGCCAAGTTCAAATTTAGAAGTATTATGGATCAGGCTGTTGATGAAGATGATTACGATCGATGAAGTGCATCTGAACTTGGCATTGGATTGGATTTCAACTCTTTTTTAGGCCAAAAATTAGCCGATAGGAACTTGGCCCCATTTTTACAGGTATGTTTTTGATGGGATTTCAATACTTTTTTTCAATAAATCTTATATGTTTTTTGTGTCACACCCGAAATAAGCAATACTTTCGATGGATTGCACTAATGGTATTTGTTAAACTATCAATAGAAGTTAAATTATTAAGTTAACAGTATTTATTTAATAAGCTATAGAGTGCAGTGCATTATACATGAAAATATTATGTTATACCCCCCCCCCTCTCCTCCTCCCACCCTCCTCATCGTATTCTCATTGTATCACTGGTACATAAGAATTTTTATCTATAGTTCGTAGATGAGCCGACTCACGCTTGGCCGATTTCTTAAATTTCTTTATTGTTTTTTAATCCACATATTTTATACCACACGACCTGTGTGCCAAATTTCATAACGCTAGGACAATTGGAAGTGGCATCTTAAGTTCGAAGATGAGCCGACTCACGCTTGACCGATTTGTTACATTTCTTAATTTTTATTAATCTACTATAACACACGACCTGTATGCCAAATTTCATAACGCTAGGGCAATTGGAAGTGGCCTCTTAATTTCGCAGATGAACCGACTCATGCTTGACCAATTTCTTAAATTTCTAAAATTTCTGAATTTTTTGTTAATCCACACATAACACTCGACCTGCGTGCCAAATTTCATAACGCTAGGACAATTGGAAGTGGCCTCTATAGTTCGTAGATGAGCCGACTCACGCTTGACCGATTTCTTACATTTCTTAATTTTTGTTAATCTACTCATAACACACGACCTGTGTGCCAAATTTCATAACGCTAGGGCAATTGGAAGTGGCTTCTTAATTTCGTAGATGAACCGACTCACGCTTGACCAATTTCTTAAATTTCTAAAATTTCTGAATTTTTTGATAATCTACATATAACACCTGACCTGTGTGCCAAATTTCATAACGCTAGGACAATTGGAAGTGGCCTAGAGGTTTTGATTACCGGTCAGTGAGTGAGTGAGTGAGTGAGTGAGTGAGTGAGTCAGTGCCAAAATTAGCTATTTTTACAGGGAGATATCTCAGGATCTACCGAAGCTATATCTATGAAATTTGGTATACTGCTTAAATACTAGTATATAATTACGTAGGTATAATTTTATCTTTGTACTCGCAATAGGCATTGAGCTACAGGGGGGTCAAAAGTGCGTCGAAACGGTTCGTGTAAATAGTGCGCGGCAAGCGCGCGGCCTGCTGGAACTTGGCCGCGCACGGCCGTGCGCTTTGATACGATTAAGATCATTCCAAATTCGTTCGAAAGAAAATCTACTAGCTGTCAAACCAAACGTTTATGTAAGAAACCCACATTTTGAAAAATCTCACGTGAGATTTGGGAGGGGGAGGGGGGGTTGAATAAAATCTCACGAAATCTCACCAGAGGGGGGTCAAAAAATTCAAAAAAACACCTCACGTAATTTGTGGACGCCCCCTAATCATTAAATGGTTCGAAGTGCGGCCATGATATTTTTATATTATAAAACGAATCTACATACTGCAATTTCGTTTTTTTTTTAATTTACTGTTCACATACTTGTTATTTAATATATGTATAGTTTAAATAATTGTATTGCACTATTAAAATCCTGCTGCTTCCAGACAAAACAATATTGTACGTGACTGTACGTGTACAATAGTTTCACACACGCGGCAATTCAAAGCAATTTACTCGTCTATCACAAGATTCACTTAATCAACCTCCCCTCTCCCATCATTCTGCCCCTCACACGTCTATATAGCACATAGACATTCAAAGAAGTAAATGAACAGACACTTAAAGTATACTTAAAGCCTCAGAATATCTATAAAATTCTATATCTATATTCTATCCTTATTTTAAGGGCAGCCCCCTCGCAGCCTCCTTAAAAACACCCATTATCCGGAGAGTCTCTCTAGAGTCTAGCCCAATCATGCCTCGATTGCCATATTCTATGTCTATGCTATGGAGTGTAGATGGAGGAGAACTATCTTATATGGCGGATATTTGAAAAAGTGTCCAGCTGTACGCAGTAAATAACAGTTGAAAGTGGCGCTAGCTGCAGCAAAGGGTATGGAATGAATGTAGCCGTTGGTGATAAAATACTTAATAAATAAATAAAATAAATGACAAAATAAATAATACCAACATATTTTGAAAAATATAACCTAAAATAGCTGAAATAAGAGCTGCTAAATGATTCAAAAATTTACCCTGTTGCTACTGTAGCGCCACCCTAATTTCACCCTAATTTAACGCATTTCAGCGGACACTTTTTACATACAGAGATAGTTCTCCTCCATCTACACTCCATAGTCTATACTCTATGCTCATCTTGAGAGGTACCCCCACATAGTCCATTAAAGCACCCATATTCTATATCCTTGCTCATCTTGTGGGTATTCTTCGGGGAGCCCTCTCTAGCTCCCATGAAAGCACCCATATTCTATATCCATTTTTACCCAGGGGGAGTCCCTCTCCCCCCGGGCCCCGGCTCGCGTGCGCAGGCGCAGCGTGCGTGGCAAATTGCCGCCTCCAACAATATGCCTAATGATAGCTTAATTGCCTCCACCATTATCAAGATGGTGGAATTATCTCAACATGTTAATTACAACAATTCCCATGTTCTAGCCTAGATCAATTATTGACAGCTGACATTTAAACGATTCGGCGTTCTTTGATGCTAGGCGGTGGAAAATAAATCACTTAAATCAGTTACGAGTGGTGTAAGATCTGCTTTGTTACTAATCTGTGTTTCGCACGATGTTTAGTATCTTGTGTACCAGCAGATACTTGTAGTCTGTACCTCAAAAAAAGTTTCCTTTCTGATACCTAAGTTTCGCACTTTCTGATAACTCACATTTTTGCAGCAGAAAATTCGCATCGCATCGCATCGTAATGTCAATTTTAATATGAATTTTGTCGCAGATATTTGCGATGCGATGCGATACCGCAGCAGCAGTTATGTGTAGGTTAGCTTTTAGTTTATAACTTAGGTACATCATATTGACAACTGAAAATGCGTGGTTCTCCACTCTCCAGGGATGAGATACTATGACACCATGGACGCCATAGTATCTCATCCCTTGGGAATCTCGGGATCAACAGGAATTATTGAAATAAAAAGCCGTCTGCAACCCTCTTACCTGCCATGTCGTACAAAGATAGTTCGTAATGTTTCGGCACTAAAATATGTATTCTGTTGACATAAATAGACAGTCACTGTTGTTCATAAAAAGTAAAAAGAAAAGAAAGAAAACTAAAATCAGCACCCCTTGGAAATTACTTCTGCCGGCGCCCATGTATGACACGATACAAGATTACCTACTTCTTAAGAGTTACCTATAATAAGGGAAAGCATTATAAGTTAAACTGCTTATAAAAATACAGCCGAAAATAGAACCTCCTCTTTTTTGGATGTCGGCTAAAAATATACAAAGTAAATATTATACAAGATCGTCTCACACAAGATTGAGCAACAGTCAACGTGTACAATACTCGTGAGTCCGAAGGCCCTCACGTATCTTCTCAAAACTTATTACGGCTGATCGTCCCGGTGCCAATTAATACTGCGTAATTGGCGGAAACGGCATTTGCAATAATTATCCACTATTCACTTTTTGTTCTGACTGTAATTTCCACTTTAGTTAACTTTGTGTTCTTTATTAATAACAACCCGTTGAGTACGGAACCCTAAATACTAGCGGACCCGGGACCGGTGCGTGCTTCGCCAGGAATAAAGAAAAATAATCATGAAATAATAAAAAAATGGGAACTTGCTGCGCAAAATCGCCATCATCTAAAATTTAAATGAATATTGATCCGCCATTTATTGAATTGTTACAGAAAATGTGATAAAAGAACCGCTCGAACGATTTTGTGCAAGGCGACGCACACTGGTCCCAAAGTAAAATAAATGGGACATTAAGAATTTTCGGATCGAAGGTCAACGGATCAGGCTGATTTTTTTTTGTAGACAGCTGATGCAATTACAAGTCACTTTTATAGATGTCGTTTTTTTCAAATATGCCGTATCTACAGAGATAAAAAATAATTAAAAAAAAATTGTATGGACGAAATCATAATTTTGTCATTTTAATCCAAGATTCAAACGTATTCAAAATAAATCATAGCACAGCTTATAGAGGGACTCTTGTCGTACATTTTTGTCATAGACACTCAACTGCGATTTTTGCGCCTTTTAGAGCTACAGGCACTTTGATTTTTTTTGTCAGCGGATGAGGCTGATTTTTTTTGTAGCATCTGATGCAATTACAAGTTACTTTTATAGATGTTGTTTTTTTCAAATATGCCTTATCTACAGAGAAAAAAAAAAAGAATTATTTTTTGTATGGACGAAATTTTGTAATTTTCTTCCAAGATTCAAACGTATTCAACATAAATCATAGCACAGCTTATAGAAGGACTCTTGTCGTACATTTTTGTCATGTTGCTCAACTGCGATTTTTACGCCTTTTAGAGCTACAGGCACTTTATTTTTTTTTGTCAGCAGATGAAGCTGATTTTTTTTTTGTAGCATCTGATGCAATTACAAGTTACTTTTGTAGATGTTGTTTTTTTCAAATATGCCTTATCTACAGAGAAAAAAATATAAATTATTTTTTGTATGGATGAAATCATAATTTTGTCATTTTATTCCAAGATTCAAACGTATTCAAAATAAATCATTGCACAGTTTTGTCATAGACACTTAACTGCGATTTTTGTGCCTTTAGGAGCTACAGGTACTTTAATTTTTATTGTTTTGTATAATTTATTTCTGAGTATTTCATATAGTTTTTAATAAATATTGTTAAGGATAGACAAATAATAATGTTTTCTTTATTGACAAGTAACTCTTTCTAATGTCTTATTCATAAAAAAGCCTATATATACTAAAACTAAACAAATTAAAGTAGAAATCTCAAAACATGTACGTACAGGTAAATTATTTTATGACTCATCCAGTTTGCAAACATTGTTTGGTAATGACTCATTGCCTAATTAGTAATTACCTCTATACTTGGAATTTGTGCTCTGTTTTGTTATTCAGCGCTAGCGAACGCTTCGAAAACGCTAAATAATATATAGGCACATAGATTGCAATTCAAATTTTCCCTTCGTACTTTTACGGGCTTAGGACCGTCAAAATACAAACTTGTATGATTATATAGGTTTGTTTGTTTGTACATGTAAATTATTCCTTCGATCGTGGAAAAACGAGACACAATAAGGCCTTTGTGAAAACCGATCATGATAGCCTCATATTACTTCAAGTAGTGGGGGTAATTAGACAATGAGTTATAAAAAAATGCTTGCAATACGGATGACTCGCGCAATAATCCTTCGAGCCCCAAGCGGTCGCATTCGACCGCAATAATCGCAGTTGAGTGTCTATGACAAAAATGTACGACAAGAGTCCCTCTATAAGCTACGTTATTTTGAATACGTTTGAATCTTGGATTAAAATGACAAAAGTCCTCGACTGATAATTGAAACAGTTAGTACAGTATCAAAAAATGTCGATGGCTCCTTAATATCATGTTATTGGCGTTATCAAACTTCAAGTTACTAAAGTCACCAGCTCTAGGATTGTTTCACCCTCCCCTGGGCTTTGTTGCAATTTTTTTTCTTTGCCGTCGTGTTTGTTTTCTAGTGGCCCTTTTTTATAATTTCGAGCCACGTTGACACAGGTGAAGCCGACTAGGTGATCCAGGTGAACATGGATCGAAAATATCAAAAAGACGGGTGAGCTGGCTTAGTATTGATGAACAGATATCATTACGTCGAATATCATAATTCATATTATTATTTAATCTCAACTGCTGCCTAGCAAGACTAAGCATGAGAAAAGTAAAAGGTGCTACGATCGAAAACGGTTTACACTTTACAGCCTTTCTTTTATTGCCCAGCTGTAACCTCAAAATATACATTTTTAAAGTGTTTAACAATAAAAATCAACTATGTCATTTACAAAGATTTATATTGATAAAAGTAAAAATAAGAATTGCTTACTTCATAGTATCAAAACAATAGGTTGTACATGTTGTACGAAGCTTCTTGTTACTTTTATTCAGAGCTTTCAGCATTTTTCAAAATTTTTGAATTATTCGAATAATATTCGAATTATTCGAATAGTAAATTTGTCGAATAATAACATTCCCTAAAAATAACACTGAAAAGTAGCATTGATTTTATAAAGAGATAATTATTATATTTTTATTTTATACAACAAAAGTACTGTATAGTCGAACTTCCCACATCAGTGAATTAATGGAGTGCTAATGAAAGGGCTTCTGGTAACGTATATTTAGAAGAATGATAATGTTCCGCCAGACATGATCCTGTTTCAGTCCTAGCTAGGGTTGCAAAATTACGTAATTTTACCGAAAACGCTGGTAAAATACGCGTATATTACGGTAATTTATATAAATTACGGTAAAATTACCGGCTACGTATGTATGGTGAATGATAGTATGACGGTGGGCGGGGTTAACGTGTTGCAAGTTGCAAGTTGCATCTTGCGTATTGCGTGCACGTTGCACGATGCGACGTTGCCGATACGCGCTGTTTGCCATAATATTTTGCGCTGTTGCGACTTGTTGACAGCTGTTGACGTCACTCGACAGAGCATACTAGCCCAGTAGGTTAGTTTTAGCCTTGTATGGGAAGCTGAAATTAATTATAGTCAGACATTTTTTTGCACCAGTGTTTAGAGGAGGTCACAAATAGTAGTAGTAAAAACTCGACCAAATCCGACGAGTGCGTTAGCCAATAGCCGCCATATTGGTTTGAAGGTCCAATCTTTTTTTATCTATATCTCCTTTATTTTATTTTTTTACGAAACTGCTAAGGACTAAATTTGTTGTAAATTAAAATTTCTACATTTTGAATTATTATAATTTTCATTGTAAAATCAATATTTACGCAAAAAACAAGTCAAAGTATAATTTCGCTTGTATGTCAAATATTATCGAATTTAGCGAAAGTAATTATTGTAGAATAGAAACAAAGTTGTAGGTGATTTCCTACAAATTTGATCCTTATGACTTTTTTAGAAATCAATATTTAAGCTCCTACACCTATGGTAAATGTACCGAGACCCAAGCGACTGGATAAAACTGAATATTATTTCTGATCATGAATTAGACTCTATAACAATTACGGCACAACCTACACCTGAATCATTATTAAAAAAATGGCCAAGTGCGAGTCGGACTCGCTCATGAAGGATTCCGTACCATTATAGACAAAAATTTGTGCTTTTTGTATGGGAGCCCCCCTACGAATAATAAAAACTAAGGAAACGTAACTCCCATACTATTACCGTTTTAAATTTGGTTCCTTTCGAACTGTCATCTAACGTCAGCCTTTATACCGCTCAAGGCCACCTAAATATTACAAATGTATTGAAATGTGTACCTAAGGTACACTTTTTTGACAAGTATTTTTGGAGCATGTTTTTTGACGGAGTTACTCTTCCTTAGTTTTTATTATTCGTAGGAGCCCCCCCTAAATATTTATTTTATTTTAATTTTATTATTAATTTTTAAAGTACAAATACAATTAAATATTTTATGCTTATTTTAATTGTCTTAATAGTGCTGCTATTTTTGATAAAAAGCAAAAAAGGCCACTAAAATCCTGTTTGTTATATGGAAGCCCCATCAAATATTAAATATAACATGTTTTTAGTGTTTGTTGTTATAGAGGAAAACAAAATACATAATATCTGAAAATTTCAAGTCTCTACCTATTACCGTTCTTGAAGTCTGGAGACAGACAGACGGAAAGGCAGCGAAGTCTTAATAAATTTAATTGTGGTTAATTTAATGAGCTACAAGTTTTTTTCCGTATTTTTTTTCTGTACCTATTTGACAATAATCGCGATACAGATCGAACAGGTCGAAATTATACTTTGACTTGTTTTTTGCAGTTATTTCCGTTAATATTGATTTTACAATAAAAATTATATGGACTAAAGTTGTAGTACCCTTTTGATACAAGATATATTTTGCTAGGTTATTGAAGTTTGAAGGCTTTATTATTGCTTAGCTTTAAAGACAAGAATTAAGCTTAAATGAATTAGAAATAATTTACTTTCCTTTGTATATTTTCTGGATACTTCTTATTGTGATAGAGATGATAAATATTTTCTCTAAATTTTATGGCAAGCTTTTTTTAGTTGTACGCAACTTTACTGTTCCGAATTTTTTTGTTGAGTACTTATTATAAATACTGTTCTATAGCCAAGTCAAAATTAGGTATTTCTATACAAAATATTATTAAAAACGGTTTAGCGGTTTCAACATAGCGAGGACAGACTTTCAAACTATGAATTTAAAACATCAGTATGAATGAATGAGTTTTTTATACTTACTAAAATCACACGTTGTAGCGAAATTAATTTAAAAATTGAAACACAACATAATTGAAATTTTAATACAAATATTATGTCTGCTGACGTGGTGCGGAGGGGCGGGGAGTGTTGATGATGACTAATGTCCATGATGAAGGATGCGTGTTCTTGTCGGTGGTCACCAATTTGGGAATAATGTGTCGAGGCCAAAGTAAGATCTTCCGACCGAGCGAGGTGATATGCCCGGTCAGGCCGAAGCCCACTGACGTCATTTCAGACGTTGTATATATCTTGCCGTTCTCCGAAACTTCGATAGCGCGATGCAGGATTGGGCGAATTGTGGGTACCGCTACATGGTTAAACTACTAATCTGTGGTTAAACTCCTCTGAAACGGCTCGACCGATTTTCATGCGGTGTGCATATTGATATTTTGCTGAATAAATATTAAATACATAATAAGTAGTTAATAGTAAATCTGCATTACAACTCGAGAGTCGAGACCAACAGCGACCATTGTTTGTGCGACGGGATGGCGATGGACGTTGCCATGGGGACATACTTATTTAGTCATTTCAATAAAATAATATCCGGGCGAAATACTTTATATTATGGCAAAACAACTTTTGCCGGAACAGCTAGTATTATGTATATTAACACAATCGGATGAACGACCCCAGACTTTCAATAAATTAATTAAAAATCAAAAAACCCGGCTGCAAAAAATGTTAACTAAAAAGAACGAAACAAGACCTAATTCTGCCGGAGGCATCGAATCCATGTTTTAATTGATACGACTCTTGCTTACGAATTTCATGCCAGGATAAATAGAAGGTTACATAGAAAAATGTAGAAGAAGAAAGTGGATAATAAAATGCAGTCGGAGGCATGTCGCACCAAGTTTAACATAAATTCATAAATCATAAAATATTATGCCTCCGGCCGAAGCCGTATATATGGTATATATACGGCTTCGGCCTGACCGGGCATACCACCTCGCTCGGTCGGAAGATCTTCCTTTGGCCTCTACGCATTATTCCCACAACTGTTTCAATGTGTGTAGTCACATCTTTATGAAAGAGTTTGTATGTAGTAAGTATTCGACCAATCAAGTTTGACATTATGTCGATAGATTTTGACCAATCAGTCGTCAAAATCTATCGACAATATAACTACACACGAGAGTGAGATATCTCGAGATTTTCTCGTTTGCGCATCTTAGGCCAGCTGTACTCGAAATATTTTACTAATGTCACTTATTACCAAGATTCAATTGGTTGGTCAATTACTAATCATAACTAGCCGACCGCGCAAGACGACCGCGCACTTCAAAGTTCAAACGTTTTGACAACGCACATCAAACGTTTTGAATTTTGGAGGGGCGCGCCATGTTATCATAGTTTATCTCTAGGTATACTTAGAAAAGTGTACCTACAATACGTTATAATAGGTACATAGGTTTGGTACTGTTTCAATGTATGTTTCTAGTTTTATGTACCAAATCATTGTTTTTTTTAATACTTTGTCATTGAATTTTCATCTTGTTTCAGTAATGTCAGTTAATTTTTAATTAATACGGTATTAGATTTATCCATGCAGGTGGATTTTGGTTTCTTCTTATTTTATTACTAGCGATCGGCCTCGGCTTCGCCCGCGTGGATGCCGGTGAGCTCTGCAAAAAGCATATCCAGAAAAGACTCGGTCAGCAAAATGATTCCCAGGTCAATTCACAGACTCCAACACTAACATCGACGACGCAGTCATTATACGCAGGCACCCTGCACAGATTGTCTTCCTCCCGCACGCGCACGTCCGCCTTGGTGACGCCAACTATCGTAATATTTTAATTTCGCCATAATTTCAAAACCAAATGTCCAATTTTATTAATTCAAAGACCAAATATTATCTACATAAACTGTACTTAGTAATGGAATAATTTATTTTGATAAGGATTAAAAGAATGAGTAAAATAAACGCGTTTAAATGTAGTCCAAAAAATCGGTTGTCTGTAAAGTCGGTTTACTGACGTTAGTTGAACGTGACAACGTCATAGCCCTAACCCCTCAGTTCCGGGAAAAATCTATGAAAAAAAGTTGGCAGGTCAATGTGCAAAAAAAATGGCGCCCGGCCTACCCTCTTTGTAAAATGATTAATGTAATATCCTTACATACAATCCATATTTTATGTTTGTGTGAACTATATTATAAATTTATAATGTATGTTAAATTTTCTATCTATGAAGCCATCATAATATAGTATTTAGTCCGATGTGATATTAGTTTCTCAATTATAAACTTTCTAAACTATAATTAGTGACTTGTTCAGAAGAAATAAACGAATACTTTATTCTTCATATATTAAGTCATACCTTGACACGTAGGAAATAGAGCACAATTTTGAATAGCCGAAATAATACTAATAGCTCACAGATTGTTTATTTATTTTTCATTCAGAGTGTGGTCAATGTATCAAAGGTCATAACTAACCAAACTTCTTCATACAAAAGTATTATCTAAGTCATCGAAATACGTAATATAATAGAAACAAAGAGCGCGGCCCAGGTGGGCCTTACGGTTGTTGAGAGACTTGAGAGACATGTTTTTCGGGCGCGCAGTCCATATCGAATTATAAGACGTTATGACGTCAAATAATTTTAAGATTTTTAAATAAAAAAATGGTTATTGTGCCTCACTCGACATAGATAGGTATAGTGTGTCGCGGACTTTTTTGTAGATATTTGTAAGTTCTACAATTACTTTGAATTTTATGGTTCTATCTTTTATAGTTTATGCAGCGTACGTAAAATAAATAACTTTTCTGGTTGATTTTTTACACCTTGCGTCCGAAGAACCCAAATTACGGTACCCTATTTTTTCCAAAATAAAATTCAGGCTATGTTCAGCAAAAATAATGTAGAATTCCAATGGTAAAAAAATTTTTCAAATCGGTCCAGTAGTTTCCGAGCCCAACAAACAAAAAATCAAATCTTTCCTCTTTGTACTATTAGTGTAGACTAGCTGGCCCGGCAAACGTTGTTTTGCCATTTAAAGTATTTTTACTTCATCAGTTGATACGAAATCTTACCCCCTCTTTTGTCTCCTAAGAGGGGTGGGGGGAAAAATTTTATACACCAGATGTTAAGTTGGAAAAAACAGTTAATAATAATATGAAGTAGGTCCATTAAAGAAAAAAGTTTGATACAAAATCTGACCCCCTCTTTGCTCCCCTTAGAGGGGTAGGGGGGGGGGTGATTTTTATACACCAGATTTTGAGTTGGAAGAAGACAAATATATCTGCGAAAACCGTATGCAAATCGGATCAGTAGTTTTCGTGTTAAAGCAAAAGTCTTATATAAAATCTGACCCCTTCTTTCATCCCTTTAGAGGAGTGGGGGGAAAAATTTTATACACCAGATGTTAAGTTGGAAGAAGACAAATATATCTGCGAAAACCGTATGCAAATCGGATCAGTAGTTTTCGTGTTAAAGCAAAAGTCTTATACAAAATCTGACCCCCTCTTTCATCCCTTTAGAGGGGTGGGGGGAAAAATTTTTATACACCAGATGTTAAGTTGGAAGAAGACAAATATATCTGCGAAAACCGCATTCAAATCGGATCAGTAGTTTTCGTGTGATAGTGGAACAAACAGACAGACAGACAGACAGACAGACAGACAGACAGACAGACAGACAGACAGACAGACAGACAAAAAAACTAACCACATTTTTGGCTTCTATAGCGATGTAGTAACACCCCCCGCTTATTATTTTTTTAATATCTTTAATGTACAGAATTTTCATTTCTACAGTTTATGTATAGATTTATCGTTCGATTTAATATTAAAACTGCAAGTTATATACATAATATTTAGAATCAGTGTTTTTTTTTTATTTATAAAATTGGAGCCGTCTATGGGCTGTTTTATTATTTATATTTTTCGCACCAAGGATATTTGATATAATATTATTAATTTTAATTAATTGCAGTCCATCACGCCATGGACTTTTTTTTAAATATATAGAATAGATTATATATAATATAATATAAACATATAATAAATAAATATAATAAATTACATAATTATAATATTAATGTTTTGAACGGTGTGGCGGCCAGTAGATCCTACATTTTTCGATTTCCTTAGATTTTATGCTGCTCCACCCTTTAGATGTTGTGACATTGGCTTGGTGGAGAGGGGTCACTCAAGCTGGGTGGAGTTTCTAGGGTGTTAAAGGGATATCGTTCTGTGTCGAATCTACCAGATGCCAGCCAGTGGAATCGCCAGGTTGGGTTTTAACAATCTGTTAGAATCAGTCATGATTGTTAGAATCAGTGTTTAAAATACTTTATTTTGATACCCCATTCGATATGCTTGGTAAATTTTTATTTTTGTTTACCTCACGATATGGCGTCAAACATCCGCCATTTTGGTTTTTTCTTAATGTCACCTATCTAAGATCACTCGGGCTATTAAGGCCGTCCCCCGAGGAAACGACCTTGGCCATACATTTGCCGCGTTGCCGAGATCGAACCAAAACCTTATTTTTTTTAATTATCTTAGTTCAAAATTGTCCTAAAAAAATTTCAAACGGCGAATATGTAGTTTATGATATTGTCGATCTATTGGCGTGTGTTTCAAATAAAAGTAATTTGTAAATCCTAAGGAGATGCTGAATGTATGCTTGAATTTTAATAAATTGGTTTTACTTTGGAAGCTGATATCATGAGTATAATAAACAAAAATAGAACATTTAAAACGGGGAAACGAATGTTGATATACTGAAGATTATTGCTGTATTTTTATTATAACTTTGTAGCTTTCAAATTATGAGTTTATAAGGCTTGAAATACGATAAATTACGGTATCTCCGTAAGGAACGCCCTTAAGGTGACGCAGCGTTAAAGTAAGAAACCGTGTTGGCTATGTTTTAGATTGCTTGTTTTCTATGAGAGGCCGGCCCGGCCTCTCATAGAAAACAAGCAATGGAACAGCAAAAAATGGAAAGGGCGTAAGCGACAAAATGGTTTTTGTCGCATAATTTAAGAACCATAAATACATTTCATATAAGCTATGCACAAATTAAAGTGCATGCTTGAACCAATTTATGTACAAATTTTGGAACCTTAAATCACTCTCCTCTGTTGGAAAAATAGGAATTCCTTTTTTTACAGAGGTCTTTTCGATTGATTATTCTGTGCTATAAAAGTTGTCCAATCGTGTTATGCTATGGGCAATTCAAAGACAAAGACATGATGAATACTGACAATGAACTTCAATTTCTTAGCTTTAGTCATTGCTGAGAAAAATCGGCATCGCTACAGCCAAATTATCAAGGCGTCGACTTAAGGCTGCTCTTTCGAAAAAAGCGTGTAGATGAAACAACTTTTCATCGGCATTAACAGAGAAATTATATCTGAAAAAAATAATTAGTAATCTACATGATATGATACGTAATTTGGTTTTGCCATATTTTTTCTATCGGTATCACATAATAAAGAAATAAAAAACCAAATCACCTCCAAATCGTTGAATGAAACCACTTTACTCCTTCATTATTTATCAAAAGAATATATAAAAAATATCTACTGCTTTGCAATACATAAGTTAATAATTTGGTTTTTTTACTTTTTTGAAATATGTATTATATTAAGCCTTGAAAAGGTTTTTTCTCCTATTTCGCCCTATCATGGACGCGGCGAGCGTCGTAACGGCCACCGTACAAGGCGCGCTGTTATGAATGTTATTTTAATGTCATTTACGTCGATATTCGCACTGACAGACAATCGACCTGCTAATTTAGGGAGAGAGGCCCTTAAGACAAATCTAACGATACCTCAAATGTGAAAATCCGTTTAGCCGTTCTGAAGATACGAGGTAATAAAGAATATTACATACATAGAAGATACGCGCTAAACACATAACCCTCCTGGCAGTCGGGTAAAAAGGAGGAGATTCTTTATTCGACTCAAGTCAGGGCCTGTGTCCTGTTTCACCACTTCCTCATTCCTGATAAATAGGACAGGCTATTCACAACTTATTTGACTGATTCTCCATGCTCAATTCACAAGTTAAGTGGTGGATAGCTTATCACTTATCAGGCACTTATCAGGAAGTGGTGAAACAGCCCCTAAATATAATATTTTTTATATTATCCGTGCTTCAATATGAAAATTCGTGGCTTAAACTACATTTTGCTAAAAATAATCACATTATATAATTAGTAGAACATAAAAGCTAATATCCAGCAGTTTATGAGGTGTAGGAACACCTCGCCAGGAAACTATTAAGTATTAACTCCCTCGAACCCATGGGCCATGCCTTTACCTTATAATGCGTGCGCTAAATATGGGTGCACAATTATTGTGATGTGATGTTTAGAAATGAATGATTGTGCATCACGCATGACGTAGACAGCTTTTTAATCATGTTTAAACACATAATTAGGGTTTTTAGAAACTATCTATCTCTATATACATATAATAAAACTGTAGAAATGAGAATTCTGTACATTAAAGATATCCCAAAAATAATAAGCGGAGGGTGTCACTACATCGCTATAGAAGCCAAAAATGTGGTAAGTTTTTTGTCCGTCTGTCTGTCTGTCTGTCTGTCTGACTGTATGTTTGTTCCACTATCACACAAAAACTACTAATCCGATTTAAATGCGGTTTTCGCAGATATATTTGTCTTCTTCCAACTTAACATCTGGTGTATAAAAAATTATCCCTCCACATCTGTAAGGGGACAAAAGAGGGGGTTCGATTTTGTATCAAACTTTTTTCTTTAATACGAAAACTACCGATCCGTTTTGCATACGGTTTTCGCAGATATATTTGTCTTCTTCACTTCTTCTCCCCTCACCCCTCTTAGGGGACAAAAGAGGGGGTAAGAGTTTGTATCAACTGATGAAGTAGAAATACTTTAAATGGCAAAACAACGTTTGCCGGGACAGCTAGTTCACAATAAATTGAAGACATGACTGGAAAAATCAGGTAACAGCATGGAGTAAAGACACTCTGGTCTCTGGTAACAGTTAAAAATTGCCCTTTTTTCGCATAAATGGGGGCTCTAGGGCCGGGATTCGGGAATAGGATTTGAAATATTATGTAGTTATAAAAATGTGATAAAGTAGGTACTCGTAAGTAATTACAAGATTTGTTTAAATTTAAATTTTGACGAAAAAAAATAGTAATCGTCCTAATGTTATAAAATGTTAGTTATGTACTGATGTACATCATCAACTCACGTCTTTAATTATAATATTATTCATTAGTTTCTTATGGATTATTGACAGACACTTACGAGAGGAGAGCTCTGGAGTCTAGACTCTAGACTCTAGACTATAGACACAAAAATATATTCATTATATCAGCGCACACCATGTTATCGAACAGCTAATCCCGCGTGTGGGCAGCGGTGTAAAATCAAGATGGCCGACTTCAAAGGCGCCGCCAACCCTTTGCCGAGCCGCCATTGTCTCCCACGTGTTGTTTTAATACTCTTCATTCGTTGTTGTCATGTAAAAACTTTATTATACACCCGACGAACCCGGCTGCAAGGCATTATCCACCTTATGACTTTATTATAGAGTTGAAATTAGATTTTTAACTGCATTTTGAACTATTAAACCTTTTTGGATGCGTTTTATGAGCGGAAGTGTATAAGAGGATGGATTTCGCTTTGATGTTCGTGTCACGTAGTCTAAAAGGGAATTAGTTATTTAATTAAGCGCCTGAGGAGCATAAAAAGTATTAATAAAGCTATTATTATAGCTCCTATAATATAGACATGAAATGCCCGCAGCCCGACACAATATTATTTTGTATGGCTCTATTATATGCAGAGCTTCTTTTAGCTATGTATTTAATATTTATTTAGCTGCGTTAGGAAAAGTATTAGCTTACTGAAATATTTGTTGTGATAAAACTTCACATAGCTTGTGTGCTATGCTAATTGCTGTTTTTTTTTATATGAAATAAGGGGGCAAACGAGCAAACGGGTCATCTGATGGAAAGCAACTTTCGTCGCCCATGGACACTCGCAGCATCAGAAGAGCTGCAGGTGCGTTGCCGGCCTTTTAAGAGGGAATAGGGGTAATAGGGTTGAGATGGGAAGGGAAGCGAATAGGGGAGGGTAGGGAAGGGAATAGGGTAGGGGATTGGGCCTCCGGTAAACTCACTCACTCGGCGAAACACAGCGCAAGCTGTTTCACGCCGGTTTTCTGTGAGAACGTGGTATTTCTCCGGTCGAGCCGGCCCATTCGTGCCGAAGCATGGCTCTCTCACGTATTAATATTTAATAAATCACTTATATAAAATGTTAATACTTAAAGTTATGCCGAAACTCTGTGGCTCGTTTCATTGTTTAGAGTTTTAGACTATGATCAAAGAGGTATTATGTACTAACTATTAACTAACATAACATATCACTGACTTTGATGTATAATATCAAATATGTATTGAGAAATTCATCACTCGAGTTTCCATATTCATGTAACGGCCGCATTTAGATACATACTTAGATTTAATAATTTATTAATTTACTTAAATTAAATAAAGATTTGACGTAAGCTCCATTTATTTTCTGTCAAACATTTTAAATTAAAGGTCCAGGCTAAAGGCCGTATTCCGTAAGTTCGAAAAACTTACTACATATTTTAATGTTATTTACTTAACAAAATTTTCTATGAATATTCGAGGTTTCTAAACTCTTAACACTCAAAGTGTCAAATTTTACACATCCTACGGCGGGGTGGGTGAAAATTGTTACTTCTACGTGTTATTTACACAAGTTTGGGCAACAATAGATCATAAACTCGCTTTTATAAGTACTAAAATAGCATGGTGGTGTTAATTCTATTAGCTATGTGCTATGTGGCAGCTTTTTAGAAATATGTATAATTATGAAAATGTTTGGAAATATTATGTAGAATTAAAGTATTCAAACATTCTAACTTCTACCTCAGGCATGACAATAATCAATTAGCACATTCATTTATAGTCCGCGCGGAACTAGTTGGCCGCGCCTTAGGTATGTGAGCGGTGGGACGGAGAGGCGGGGGCGCTTGATTTTGACAGTTCTGGCTAGTTAAGACAAAAAGCACACGAGATTGCCATAGCAAGATGAGTCCGCCGGTAAAAAGATAATCTAAGGAAATAATATTTAAGTGCATACGTTTTAAAAAAACGGAAAGCCGATGTCAATAGTTTAGATTATAAAACTGATCAATTGTCTTTTATTTATTATTTTCAATAATTATATAATATTATTGTTCACGATATCTTGAGATTGGTCGTCACTGTCTAATCTCATGTGCGTTGCGAGCAGCAAGCAACCCGCCCCCTCACTCCCGTCCCTACCTAAGGCGCGGCCAACTAGTTCCGCGCGGACTATAGCCGCACGATTTCGATTCGTATATTTAGCTAGACGTCAAATCGCCGGTTTGCAAAACGGCTAGCCGTTTTCAAAATTTTTTGAAAACGGCTAGCCGTAAGAGGAGCATAATTTTAAAGGGAACAAATTTTTTGAGCAGTTATTTAAATATTCGAGATGTTATTATGATCAGTTGAAAAAAATATTGTGCAGTTATATTTAATTTTTATGGCGGTTGATTAATTATTGCGACAGTAAAACATGGACAGTAATAAAAAATTATTAAGCAGTCCAATAACTGAATGTGCGGTAAAAAATTAAAAATGATGGAATGAGCGGTAAAAATGGTGGAATGAGCGGTTCGATAAATAGTTCGGCAGATCTTAGCGAGCGGTGACAGTTGACAGTTGACACCCGAACTCAAGTTCATTGAAAAGAGAGGTAAGTATTGTTGTTGAGGTATAAATGTTCGTTAGTTGGGCGGAACTTATTTTAGCAGCTATTAAGCAAATTAGGACGGATGGTTTCCGGGCACTCATGCGCAAGAAAGCTACATCTCTAATTAATCGCGTAAGGGGAAGTGAAAACAGCATCCTGAAGATTGTGGCAGATGATCCGCATGCACCTATATTAAAGAACTATGTGCGGATAATGAATGAATTCGAGAGTAGACCTCCAGGATACATCCGCTCTTAGTTCTAATTGGGTGCATGATAGAATTATAGAATTTAGACTTAGTTTTAGATTTAGTATTAGAGTAAAATTTTTAACTAACCCTAAAAATAATTTTAATGTATGTAATACTAACCAATGGACCATAGTAGTCTGCAATAAACATATTAAATTATAAAAAAAAATCTATTTCATTTTAATTACTTAAATATAATTATGTTTCGAATCCATACTTAAATGATAAATATTAACATTAAGATGAAACGAATATTTAAGGGGGGCTCTGATACAAAAAACACATTTTTTTCTTACTTTCGCTTTATAACGGTACGGAACCCTTCATGGGCGAGTTCGACTCGCACTTGGCCGATTTGATTTTATTTTACCACCTCATTGTTTAAAGAATAGAATGAGATTTCTTACTGACCAGCTCCGATTTTTTACTGCCCACACGTAACCGCTCATTCATTAATTTTTACCGCTCATTTAATTATTTTACTATTCAATAATATTTTCAATGACCCATGTCATTATTTTTTACTTCTCATTTTTGTTTACTTTACTGCTTAGTTTTAACTGCTAAACTAGTTATTGAACATGCCATTTATAATTTTTAACTTACCAAAACTGCTATTTACAACTGCCCCTTTAAATCAGTGCCAATTTTAAATAAGAACAGAGGAAAATTATGCTATCCGGCAGTTACAATATAATATTATAGACAGAGTGGACAAAGTAGACAGAACTAAGGTCAACTAAGGGTGCGTCCACATTTGTATCATTTGTGCGATCAGATCCCCCGATCAGATCTCCGTTGCGATCATCGCGCCGTATCAAGTATGCGTATCATAGTGTGGACGCCTATTAGATCATTCTGCCGATCATGCGAGTATTTGATACGACATGTATCAGATACGCGGTTAATAGCGATCGGGGCGTATCATGATACGCGTATCATTTTGACACGCTTCGATGATTGGCGACGGAGATCTGATCGGGGATCTGATCGCGCAAATGATACAAATGTGGACGCACCCTAAGGCTTCGTCCACATTTGTATCATTTGCGCGATCAGATCTCCGATCAGATCTCCGTCGCGTATCATCGAAGCGTATCAAAATGATACGCGTATCGAGCACTTGAAAGTGACAGTTTAGTATTGCAATGACAGCTCCCGGGACGCCGCGCCCAATGAATAGCCGCGCCGCATGTGTAATGACTGTCACGACTGTATGCGGCATCACTTTTGTGACGTCATACACATGGATAACACAGGAAGTTAGTGCTTCGGCACGAATAGGCAGGCTGGATCTAATTTCCACCTTTTAGGCTTTTAATGACAATTAGTATATGACTGAAATTGCAGGGAGAGATCAGCCGGAGTAATATCCAGGCGCGTTCACATAATATACAAATTGGTAGGTGGAACCAAGGACGTTTATTAAACGTCCTTGGGTGGAACTTTCGAAGGATCATAAGGTCTTTGGTCGCGATTCGCGACTCGCGAAAAGTAAACAACAGATACAAAACGTATGTCCATAAGACTGACAGTAAATACCTACATTTTCATGTCCCTATGAGGCTGTGACTCTTGTCAGATTAAGGCCAAACCTGATAGGACTACCAACTAGCAAAGATAAGAAGCATTTAGTGCGAGGCATTCCTATTTCCTACGCGTCATGTATCCACATTCTTTACCCGACATACATAATCGAGGACAAAAGTGTACATTCTTTTCGGTTCACCGTTGTCAAGAATTTTATCATTTTAGCAATAGAAAACGTGATGTCTTAATCTTATTTTTTCGCTTTTCGATTACTTTGTTTTGTATAATATATTTGTGTAATATAAAGTACCCATTTAATTTTTTTGAAGTGAGTAAATAAGTATGTTACCATAGCAACGTCTATCGCTATCCCGTCGCACAAACAATGGTCGCCCTCAGTCTCGAGTTGTAATAATTTACTATTATTTATTCAACAAATGCACTTATCAATATATAAAGTACCCAGTAGCCGATTTTCAGACCTACTGAATATGCATATAAAATTTGGTAAAAATCAGTAAAGCCGTTTCGGAGGAGTTCGTGGACTAACATTGTGACACGAGAATTTTATATATAAGATAAGATTTCGTCAGTATACCATAATAGCCTGTCCAATGTCCATACAATAGAAGCACTCATTTAAATCCTTTTTGCATTATTTAAAAAAGAAAACCCCTTTTTTACAATAATTAACAAATTACAAACTAAAACAACAACAAAGTTGCCGCGTTTTTTTGTCGTGGGGTATTTTTGGCCGTAAACAGCGCAGCGGGGGGCCGCGTTAACACCTTGTCGCCCGCCGTGGGGCCTTTTGTACCCCAGCAGGCCACAACACCGTCTCTATCACCGATGTGATCTATAAGCTGTGATTTTAGGATTTATAGATAAATGTTTGATATCCATACTAATGATGAGGTATAAATTCAAAAGTGTGTCTGTCTGTCTGTCCGTTTGTCCGTCTGTTATCTTTTCAAGCCCAAACCACAGAGTAGATTTTACTGAAATTTGGTACGGAGATACTTTAAGTCCTGGGAAAGGATATAAAATACTTTGCTAGGGAAAGGAAAAGGATTTAAATACTTTAGACTAAAATTTTGGCTACGCGGATAATCTCCGATACTTATTTCGATCTGGCAGCAGAAAATTGGTCATTTTCCAGGAAATTCTACCAATCCAATGTCCTTCACAGTAATCTGTCCGTCCAATTTGATCGGTAAAAACGTTTGTGATGAGTCTGCGTCCGTCATAGTTTTTGCCGCGTCTTGTCCCGCCGCGCCGACATACCGCGCAAATTTTAGTGGGAGGTCGGTGACCACGCGGTGGGATTTTGACGGACATTGCACTGTAAAAATGTTAAGAACTTGCCTCTAACATTTACTATTAAGTAGTGTTTTTGAAATAACCATGAAATAAATAACTTTTGCCCGCGTCCTCACACCTGTGCTTAATAATATTTTGATGGCGCACAAATATTATTCTACTATTGGACTCACCGGAATATTTTTTTTAATCCTTAATTTTTTTTAAAGCCTATGAGACACTCGCAGATAACGTGGCAAGTAGTTAAGCCATTATTTTGACATACTATTGATCACACTATTGATGATTGATTACAAAACCACATTTGTATGGACATATATGTACTTAAAAACTATCCCACAACGGGCCTCGCGTGTGGTCACCACGTAGGCTTTTTATGTGGTGGCGAATTTAGTTAATTGTGTCTACGACCCCGGGCCGCGCGAGGATTTTTGGTCACCGTTGTTATAAACTGTGGTCATTTTTGGCGGTTTATAAAACGAATCTATATTAATATTATAAATGCAGATGCGTGTCTGTCTGTCTGTTACCTCTTCACTCTTAAGCCGCTGAACCGATTTTTAACCGACTTCCAGAAAGGAGGAGGTTATAAATTAATATTCATCTGTTTATATTTTTTTATGGTTATGGATATAGTTTCTGTCCCGGGATAGGACATAGTATAATTTTTATCCCGGAAAAATACTTACGGTACCCGCGCTATAAACGAATTTTTACGCAACGGATTTGCGAGCGTCATCTAGTAGGACCATAGTAAAAAAAGATATATTTTTAAGCAATTGTATAGCTTTTATCGCGGGCTTTGAGTGCGGCGACCGAATCAACAAATTCCCTAACGAAAAACACCTAACATTCGTCTAACGTCGTTTCAGTTCGGCAGACTTCGGCTCGGTGCTCGGGGTGTGGTTGCCAGACTTCGGCACGGTGTTTATGTATGACTAGACGTATGCGAATTATAATTGCATAAGTTGCTGAAAATGCAATAGCTTTACTGCGGCAGTCCCCCAGTGCCACACGTATTTTTAAACATGGCGGACGTTACGTTGCGTGGCGTTACATTTGCCATCAATTGTGTCCGCCGCAAGACCCATATCTGACGTTTTAATTACAATTCCTCGCCCAATTATTTGGGCTGTGGTCCAAGACCAATTAATATCATACTCACAAACTATAATAAATACATTCCCTCTTTAATCAATAATGTTATTTTAATCTTATATATAAAATTCTCGTGTCACAATGTTAGTCCACGAACTCCTCCAAAACGGCTTTACTGATTTTTACGAAATTTTATATGCTTATTCACTAGGTCTGAGAATCGGCTACTGAGTAATATATAAAATATTGATAAGTGCTAGGGTATGTTATTCGAATATTCGAATACTCGTTTTATTGGAATATTCGACGATTTTATTATTCGAATATTCGTCAAATTATTTTTCGAATAATTCGAATAGTAAAAATATTTTTTTTTGTTTAAAATGCTATTAAACATAAAATTAACATGGAATAAGAACCAAATTAAGTTTATTTTAGTAAAATAATATTATTTATGAATACTCTACATCTTTAATGATATAATTGAATCTATTTTTAGTCTAACAAATGAGTATACGACCATTCATCGTCACCGTTGACCATGTTTAAGACGTTATTTTGCCTAAAGACATGCAAATGAAGATATAAACTCTTTTCAGTCATGGATTTCAGTATCGTCAATAATGGTCGCTCACGATCTGTATCCATAGACTTCTTTCAAGCTTTCTCAAATTTTTTGTCTACCGTGATAGCTATATATATTTTTCGCGGGCTTCTATCCATCAATATCCAAGCGACAAGCGGCTGTCGCATAAAAATTGAAAATCTATTATATCTGCGATTTCCACGATCGAGGTATTACACCAGAAGGGTGTATATAAAACAAACTCGTTTTTTAAGATGGTAATAGATGTAAGTGCAATATTGAAAGTTCTAAAATATGTAGTTAAAATACAAAAGATCATTTTTTTATACGCCCTTCTGGCTTGAAGCTCGCGATATGTGATCTATGATTCGACAAGTTGATAAAAATTTGCTATTCAATAGCGTTACCGCGGCAGTCCTCGACTGATAATTGAAACAGTTAGTACAGTATCTAAAATGTCGATGGCTCCTTAATATCATGTTATTGGCGTTATCAAACTTCAAGTTACTAAAGTCACCAGCTCTTCACCCTCCTCCAGGGATTCGTTGCATTTTTTTTTCTTTGTTGTGATGTTTGTTTTCTAGTGGCCCTTTTTTATAATTTCGAGCCACGTTGACACAGTTGAAGCCGACTAGGTGAACTAGGTGAATGTGGATCGAAAACATCAAAAATATAGGTGAGCTGGCTTAGTATTATGTAATGAACAGATATCATAACGTCGAATATCATATTATTATTTAATCTCAACTGCTGCCTAGTAAGACTAAGCATAATCACATGAGAAAGGTAAAAGGTGCTATGATCGAAAATGGTTTACACTTTGCTTTACTTTCTTTTACTTTCTTTTATTGCTAGGCTGTAACCTTAAAATATACATTTTAAAGTGTTTAAGAATAAAAATTTACTATGTCATTTACAAAGATTTATGTTGCTAAAATTAAAAATAGGAATCGCTTACTTCATAGTAGTAACAAAATAGGTTGTACATGGTTGTACGAAGCTTCTTGTAACTTTAATTCAGAGCTTTCAGCATTTTTCAAATTTTTTGAATTATTCGAAGAATATTCGAATTATTCGAAAACTTTTGAAAATATTCGAATTATTCGAATAGTAAATTTGTCGAATAATAACATTCCCTAATAAGTACATTTGTTGAATAAATAATAGTAAATTATTACAACCTGAGACTGACGGCGACCATTGTTTGTGCAACGAGATAGCGATCGACGTTGCCATGGCGACATACTTATTTAGTCACTTCAATAAATGGGCGAAATACTTTATATTTAAATGGCAAAGCAACGTTTGCCGGGACAGCTAGTAATATCATAAAATTGCATAATTTATTTGAATTTTTGTCGGTTGCGGTCGCTTGCCGCGTTTATCGAAACTGTACCTTTAGGAGTAACTTTATATTACTCAAAGTATGCGCCGCGCCGTATCCAAGAGCACACAGTTTGTTTTCTAAATTTCTGGCAAAATATCAGCTACAATTTGTAAAGGACTGACTTTATAGTTTATACGTGTCCATCCGACGCATGGACCATCTTTTCTTTCATATCTTGCTGATTACAAATATATCTCAAAATGTCAAGCAGTCTAGCTACGACTTACGTGATTGCCTAGAATGACGGCCACTTCCTCATAATCATTATAAGTAATTCATCTATATTTTTTGCAGAAAAATAATAAAAATATTAAAGCCTTTTCACTTGCACCACACACCACACCCCGAAGTCCACGCATGCGTCCTTAATTAGGCATTCCTCTTTCGTCCGGCCTGCGTATGCGCAGCTCCGGCGGCGCCTTTGACAGCCGCTCGCCCCGTCCTGCTCGCACAATACAGCTATTCATGCCGGCGACCAGCGTATCTTGGTCCCTTCTGCCCTTTCATCATTAAACATTGCAGCTTACAACGGCGTTGCCATTTATATTGGTCGTTGTAAGCGAAATGTGCATGCATGCGGCTATACAATTTTAAAGGGTATGCGGTAAGTAACAGAGGATATTTTCGGTTGATGGGTAATACATGTTAAAGGTGTTATTTGAGTGATGTAATGAAGGGGTCTAATTGTATATTCTACTTGGGATGTCCGCGATAAAAGAGTGAGCGATAAAGGCCCTCTGTTATCTCACTTGCACATCAAAACCAAAAGGGAATAAACAAGGGGTTTTTAAATGTAATGTCCGCAAATTACTTGAAATATGCACACCCAGAACCTGCTTTGCAATGTGGCGCATAGGAAATGAGAGTAATTTTTATAATAAGGTGTTTTTTATTGTGAGTAAAAAAATGGATATAATATGAACTATGAAGTAATTTTTTTATGACTTAAAAGCCTATATCAGAAGTGGGATGTTTTAGCGCTAAGATCAAAAGAATTTACTTGAAATTTTTAACTTCTACATTTACTCCTATTTCCTAACGGCTAACACTATTGCATTTCTCAACCTCCCAATCACCGGTCGAGGCAATTTAAAAATAAAATCTTCCACCACGAGATAATTTAACATGCTTCATCGACTTTCTTACAAACAACAATTTATACGACCGTAGAAAATTGCTCCTCAGATTTGGATGAGCGATGCACGAATTAGGCTGCTTTTTACATTCACATTCAACTCTACATAATAAATTCATATTATAATATGGGCATTCAGCGGTGCGGCAGAACGCTTCACCGGCTGCTCGGCTGACCGGTTTCATTCCTTTGCCTTTGAAGCGCCGCGCCACGTTCGAAATTCGAAAATTCGAATCAGTCTGTTTTGAGCACTCACGGAGGACGGACGTGTATAATGCGCTTAAAACTTTTTACGTAGCTCGTGTTTATGTGAAATATGTTCGTATTTGTGGGACAATTTTAACTGTGACACCATGATAGCCAGGATTTTCTGTGTGGTAGTTCTGTCCTGGTCGGTGCTCGCTGACCAGGATGAGGTGGAAGGTGGCAAGTGCGAGAGGATAACGCTGTCTCAATGCCAGGATCTGAAGTACAATTGGACGGCCATGCCCAACCTCTTGGGGCACAACGATCAGAAGGAAGCAGAAGAAGCGGTAAGTTCAACAAAAAGTGATCAGTAAAGAAGATGAACAAATTGTAGATAATATCTGTTCACCTTCTTTACTACGCAGCTGTATTTTAGCTACAGCCCTATCACGAGTATTTGGATTAAATTATAAACTCTACTTTCTGTCAAAGTTGTAATACTCCACAACTCCACAAGGCCTATTATTT
The DNA here is from genome assembly GCA_963422495.1 of Polyommatus iphigenia. Classification (NCBI taxonomy): domain Eukaryota; kingdom Metazoa; phylum Arthropoda; class Insecta; order Lepidoptera; family Lycaenidae; genus Polyommatus; species Polyommatus iphigenia. Next base: position 37,349,492 of record OY730183.1, read on the forward strand.
CTACAGAAGTTGTAAACTTATTATATAATTCAATTTTGGGTTAAATTGTATTTTTGACTATTTAAAGCATTTTTTTATTTGAAGTCGTATGCAGCAGCTATATTTTTTTGGACCAAGTTGTATCTAATTCGACAATTCCTCGTTGTGCTGACAGCAAACCTACTTTCAACTTAAATCTAGAGTGACTCTATATTCTGGCAAGCTTTGTATTTACCATAGGATTAACTTAAGTATGTAACAGTAAATTATAAAGGTTAGAACTACATGAATCATTAAATAATATGATTCTTAATTCAAAAATAACAGGGAAGTTACTACAGAAAAAAGAACAACAATGTAAGGCGACCTTACATTGTTGTTCTGTTATTCTAAACTTGAATTCAAAAATATCGTGAGAATATTTTAGATGCAAACCACAATACCTAGGCGATTTATTTATCTGCCAACCTAGCTCATGTCATTGAATCCAAATCTTACTAAAAATACTATACTTACATAGTTGTATTGAAATAATGTAGAGACTAGTTTTTATTATTCGTAGGTAGAGACAATGATTTTTTTCCCACCATACTTACTCCATCATGAAAAAGTAAGGCAAAATACCCTTAGGTATCGTGGGTACTTTTAGATTTCATACTAGTAATAATCGGCCAAGTGCGAGTCGGACGCGTGCACGAACGGTTCCGTACCGTTATAGAGCAAAAAAAGGCCAAAAATTGTGTTTTTTGTATGGGAGCCCTCCTTAAATTTTCATTTCATTTCAACATTATTATTAATTATTAAAGTACACATATAATTAAGGTCTTTGTGAAAATTTCAAGTGCCTACCTGTTGTCATTATTGATACCGAGCAAAAAATGTTTGAAAAATCACGTTTGTTGTATGGGAGCCCCCCCTTAAATATTTAATTAATTTTGTTTTTAGTACCCTATTTGTTGTTATAGCGGCAACAGAAATACATGATCTGTGAAAATTTCAATTCTCTAGCTATTGCCGCTCGTGAGTTAAGACATCGAAGTCTCAGTAATAGGGTCCCGTTTTTACCCTTTGGGTACGGAACCCTAACTAGACCGAAAGTCCTATTAATGGCATTTCTATTACAAACAAAAATCTAAGGTGCGAATAATAATAGGATGACTGCCTAAGATTTGTTCATTTGTCTATTCATTTTTGTATAAAAACGACTTCCAAAAAGGAGTAATAAATGGTCCGGTCGGCTTTATTTTTTTAGACCCACATTTTCGCAAAAACATTTATCAAGCCCTTTTAATAGGGTTGCCCTACGGCCTAGTATTTGTTTATTGTCATGTCAACAATAGATAGCGATTGATAGGGCCTGATAAGTGATAAGGCGGCGCCTTTGCCGGTTATCGGGATTAGCAGCAAGTGGCTGTACTAACATTGTTTGGCTAGCATTGCTAAAGTAGGGTGATTCCCTTCTTTCTGTGAAGGTTGAGAGAAGACGATGATAGACGAAGGGTATATCTCATTTTATCCCTAAGATCTATCAGTGTTTCTATCCTTTCGGATTTCTAAAGTGCCCATGCCGTAGGTAATGTTATGCAGAGTGTAGACTAGGCTTTTCCTATTAAAAGAAAAAGCGCCGAATCTTCATCTGTTCCAAACCTTAAATGACCCTAAACCCTTTTTACACTTTTTCTTCGACAGCCATGAATGAATTTTTAGGAACAACTGCAAGGATTCTAACTTGACAAAGCGTCGCCTGAGTGCTAGATTGTCCTACAGACCATTGACCAAATTTTTCACTAGACAGGTTTTTATGTTTATTTTTGTGATGCATGCGTAAGGCGACCAATTACTTAAATGACTATGTTTATAATGATAAGTGGAATCAAAAACTACTTCTTCAAAATCAAAATATGATGAGATTTCGTTTATTTTTAAGTTTAAAAATGGAGGTGGAACAAAATACCAGCAACAAAATTACGAATGTGGACGTAGAACAAAACTGCATTGCTTTTAGCACAAATTGCAAAATAATCGGTCAGTGCTTCTTTGTTCCAGCTACCACTTTGTTCTTTGTTCAAGGTACAGAATGTTTAAAAATAATTATGTCATTTCAAATTTTAAAAATTTATTAAGTATTCGTACATTCTTATTTTAGCCACAAAATGTGCATGAAATGCATGAAATGTGCAAGAAAGAGTGTTTTGAACGACTAAGTCTTATATTATAAGTCGCTTCCCGAATAGCTTTTAAGATAAGTAATATATTAAATTAAATAAAAAATATAAAAAAATAAAAATGTAAAGACTAAACTTTATATTATTTCTTGTAACAATTACGAGCCTCATTTATATTTTCTAAATTTTATCGTATTCGGCAGAGCGAGATTCCCCTAACACAGGTAAACTTTACTTAAAAGGGGGTCTCAAACACTGTTATTATAATATGTATTTTAAGTTTATGAATAAAGATTTTGTATTTTTGTATTTTGTATTTTAAGTATGATGTATTTCTTGTTTGTGAATGCGAGTACGAGTGTAAGTGTGTGGTGATTGTGTTGTAAGTAGAGTGTACTAATTATTGTGAGTATCACTGTTACAGTATGTGTAGTATATTAAAAAAAACTTCTTCCTCTTTGCTCTGCTCTTTTCATTCTTTTTTAACTGATTTATTTGCATTTTTTGGATGTTTTTTTTCATTTCTTGATCTGTGTTTTTTCTATGTTACATTTTCCTTTTTATTTTCCGTCTTTAGTTTAGCTTCATTTGTTTAGTAGATGTGATTTCTGTGATTGGATTGTCATTTTCTTTTATTTTTTGCTTAATTTTGCTTAATCTCAACATCCTGTAGAAGAAACACGAGCTACATGAGAGATACCTTAAAAGTACTTACAGTTCAATTTCAGCAGGTTCTCGAGTGGCATTTCTTTTATAATATGTTCAGGACATATTAGCAGATTATAATCAGATGCTTATTTGTAAATCAAACACTATACAACAATGTTTTTACGATATTTTTGTACACTATACGAAGCCACACTGAATCGCAAAACAAAATGGCGGGCGCTTACGTCACGCCTATAGCGAGCTGTGATTGGCTATATAGCTGGAGGTGGAGCAAACAAGCACGCAAAAATCAAAATCGTGGAGATGGGATTATTGAGCAGGGAATTAATATTTTTTCGTTGTGAACAAAAAAACTATCTAGCACTCAGGCGACGAAAGGGATAAAAAGCTGTGAATTTTTTCACTTCAGCAGGCTATTAGCATGGTCACCATAGAAGCGGTTTCTTTCTACGGAAGACTAGACAAAATGACAGATTAACAAAGGAAATCCGCACATTTTGTACCCTACAGAACTCTATTTGACTCTATATTGTGATGACTAGAGACCGGATTATATGCATTTGCATATTTGCATATGCATTTGCATATTTTAGCCATTCTCAGCGGTAATAGCATATTTTACCTAATATCTAGTGATGATGCATATTATCGGTACATTCATAACATTTTTCACTAACCCTGCGGTCCGAAATGCGACCAAAAATAAGTAACAGTGCCAGGTAACAGTTACAAAACATAAGGGTTTTTGACTTTTGAGCTACGAATAATAAATAGTTTTTATTATTCGTAGCTTTTGAGTAGTAGTTGTGACTTTTTACTGCATTTCGAATGCAGTCAGTATCCGTGAGCGTCTTTTATTTTGACAGTTACGATAACTACTACAAAGTCGTTCCACCTATAATTACGCATTAAAATTATTGTTACTTGTTCATTGACCTGCAGTTTAGTTTTTGTGTGAAATTTGGTTTGTACCATGGTCCATGCCTCCGGAAAAAGGGTGTCTTTGTGGACAACTTACTTTATTGGAACCTTTACATACGACGGAAATGTTTTATACTGTCGTGTTTGCGACGGTATAAAACATTTGTTTTCTTCTTTCTTGGGAAAATGGGAAAAAATGTCATTTAATTTTGCATATTCTGCTAATTTTCGTGCATATTTCAAGCATTTTTCATGCATATTTGCATGCATATAATAAGCTTTTTATGTTGCATATAATCCGGTCTCTAGTGATGACATAGACTAAAATACGTTAAAATCTATATTCTAACTTTATTTGTTAGATTCCAATTCTTGTATCATATTGTATGTTCCTGGTATATCACTGTATCTTTACTTTATTATGTTTCTGTCGTATCTTTACATAGAAAACTGTCTTTGTGAAATCCGATATTTACAACTAGCTGTGCCATAAAGTTTCGTATTTAGTATCAATTTTACTGCATTTGGGGCATTTTTATGGCAAGGGGACGCTTATGGGACCTTTTAACTTCCATTAGACCTTATGAGTACTACATAGGGGTTAGGTTAGGTTAACATGAGGGGTAAAATGATTATGAATAGAGTTTTGTCGCGTGTATTGCTACGTCCGCACTTTTGGCGTTTGCTACAAACTCCAAATCGCCACAAATGGACACAAACGTTTGGCTTGATTTCGAAATCCATCCACACGCTTGCGAGTTAGTTAGTTTGTTCTGACGCGGCAAGCATGACGGACGTCGAAGTTGCTGTATCGGCTATAAACATTTGGCAGTTATTTTTATCTATACATATTAATAAAATTAGAGTGTCTGTTTGTAATATTGAAAGAATATATTATTTACTCTACATACACCAAAACAACATTTTTTTTAATTATTGTCTGTATGTCTGTCTGTCTGTTTGTTCCGGCTAATCTCTGAAACAGCTGGAGCTATTTTGACGGGACTTTTTTGGTAGATAGCTTATGTAGTAAGGAGTAACTTAGGCTACTTTCCAACCGACTTCCAAAAAGGAGGATATATTTTACTTTGACGCGGGCGAAGTCGCGGGCAACAGCTAGTTATAAATATTAGAAAAATATATAATTAATATAATTAATGTAATATAATTTAATACGTTTTCATTTGACCACCAGTCATTCATTTTTCGAAAGCACACACAGACATACTACGTACGTATAGCACGTCTGTTCGCTTACAGAGCATCGATAAGAATGAACGCGCACAAACGTGTGGACGGGTGGCAAACGCTTGCGGCAAATTCCCTTTGATTTGTGTTCAAAAACCGGCACTGAGTCGGATCGGCTACAAGTCTTTGCAAACCTATACAAACCAAGCCAAACTCCCTATCCACACGTTTGTTTTTGTGACCGTTTGTGACGATTTGTTGAGGTTTGGCAAGCGTGCGGACGGGCCTTATGGTTTTATGACTGTCGATATCAGCTGTTTAGGTGTAGATAGCTACTGTTGCATGTAGAATTGATATAATACTATGTGATATTCTGGTAAAGGCTAAGTCACATGTAAAGACATAGATGTAGAGTTCATAATATAGGTCCTATAGATAGAGTGTGCAGTCGTAATCTTGGCCATAACTTTTTACCAGTGCTAGCCAGACATCTCGTCTTGGCATATTTTTACATTTAAAATGTTTGGGCCAACCCACACGTACCACAACCACACGACAACCACAACCACACCACGTGGTCGGGCGTATATTTCGTATTGTAAATGAACTGGACTATTCACACGTACCAGTGGCGTGGGGTGAAAAAAAATAAAGGTAAAGCCGGACCAAAAAACGGCTAACTCGTGAATAAGCAAAATTTCAAGTCTTGTAAAAAAAAACGTGCAATAAATTACATACCTGTATTAAGTGTGTTAGTTTACCTTTTCCATAACTACTAGGGTGCTTTGCTTGCATTGTGTGCGTTGCATGCAGTGTTAGTGTTGTTAGTATTCACCACCTTCACCATACATGACATCACTGGTATTATATGAACAGTGCATGTCGAGTATGATAAAAGTGGCTTTAAAAAAAGCCGTTTTAAGCACACGTCACTCACACTCACACACCAAAAATAAGTGAATCCTGACTTGCCAGTGTAGATGTTTGTTACTCAATCATGCAAAAACTGGATTTAGATGAAATTTTGCATGCATCCCATGTCAAACATGGAAAGGAACATAGGCTACCTGTCTGAAGTCCACGCAGACGAAATCGCGGGCAAAAGCTAGTAGCAAAGAAATATCAGCAGAAATACGTACCTAAATGTTTAATTTTGTTATTTGTCGTCTGTCGTCGTTATTTAATATTATTATAAAATATAATAGGTAATCCGTAAGACAACAGTCAATTTGTACTAATGCTGCCATTTCTCACCTAACCGTGTCACGACAAATTACAAAGTAAGTAAAACAAACCAACCTTTACGATGTAGCAAACAAAAACACAACACAACACTTGGCAAGTAAAATTTCACTACTTTCGATTCTTTTAAACTATATAATATTACAATCAAGCTAGCCCACTAACTTAATAAACAAAATTTTGCATATTACAATAATAACAGTACAAAATGAGTGCAAATTAGCGCGTAATATAATTGTTTATGTGAATTGAAATGACAGCACGCGCCGGTCGGCCGCTGCAATTTGCTCTGTTGTGATTGGACGAAATCTTTTAAAGCGAAACATGCGAAACTAAACCTTAACACATGACAAATAAAGACTAGGTAGGCTATGTGGGATCGGCTTGTTGTTCGACAATATCGACGAGTCGTTTGCATGTAGTAGTAATGTGTATGTGTGCGTGAATTTCATACATTTCAAATGTTTGGATTCCCGATGTTTTGAGCGAGTTCCCCGGCCACCGCCGCCGCACACTATGGAGCAGTACGTACGCGTTCTGAGTGCGATCGTAAAAACGGGTATGTGTGCGTTTGCGTGATTTTAAATACATGGCGAATTATTTTTATGAAATTGTAGGAAGCGGGGTAAGCTATAATTATTAATAATAAAAAAATGTATATATTAAAATTGGCCAAGGTAAGCCGGTAGGAATCGTGTTCTATGGAGGCTTCGCCACTGACACGTACCACATTTTTCAGTCGTTGTCGACCACTTGTCAGATACCGACCACATCGCAACCACAACGTTGCGTCTATGCAACGACATACAGTGCGCGAACACCGCCCGCGCTCTTCCTCCCCTCCGTTTCATTGACTTTTGTACGTAACCATATCGCAACCACATCGCAACTACTGGCGACAACCCAACCACGTCGGCATTTTGCCGGTACCACAACGCAACTACAAAAATCTGCAGCGACACCATTCAGACATGATCCAGACATAACCACTGCTCGACGACATTTTGTCGTTGCGATATTGTGTGGTTGTGGTACGCTCGACGACATTTTGAGGTTGCGGTGTGGTGGGTTGGCTCTATGACTTATGATAAGAATGTTAATAAACCATCTTTCTTTTTCTTTACATTTCAGAAAATAAGGCTTTCAGAAAATGTGGAGTTTACTCTTCGTCACTTCTGCGTGCCTGTGAATCTATTGGCAGTTATGTTTTGTTGTAAATGTAATTTGTTGTAACGAGCTTGTTTTTGTTGTTGTTGTTAATGGCCTTGGTTCTTAGCATGTGTTCACAAGGATTAACTTGATAGAGAAGTCAAAGTTCAAGGATTACGCGGTACGCCTAATTTAAATTAATGGCTAGACTGTTAATTGAATGGCTAATTGAACGAAATGGTTAATTAATATTTTTTGTTCACACTAAGCTAAAGTATGAGAAATTTGATGGAATATTAGTTGATTTAAAAATACATTTCAAGAAGAATGTGAGCAAAAAAGTATTATATATTCTGTGGTATACTAATATATATTCTGTGGTATACTGGTATCGGACCATAACACACAAAAATTTCGTTGTCCCGGTTGGCTTTGAAATTAACCAGAAGAAGGAAAAACCAGAGAACTTTACATTTCACATAAACTTTCAATTTACTTATCTGTATCCACATTATCGCGAAATAAACATTATATTATTATCTGTGGAAATGCAGTATATATTTAATATGGCCACACAAGGCAAACGGGTTCTATATCTCGGATCGCCGGCGTCTTTGACTCGCTTTAATGGCCGCGTCTTATCGCTCGCGATTACTAAAAGATAGTTGGATTCTACATAATGGTCTTATAATCAACGGAAAAGGAACGCGATTAGAAACGTTTTTTTAAAAAGGAACGCTGACTTTTTAATGTTTTTTTTAAATGTTCATTTGAAGTGCCTTAAGGCAGTTAGCATGATCATTTGCTTTATAGTACTCTTTTTTCATACTAAAATTAGTTTAATCGTGAAAGAGTAATGTAGAATTTATACTTATAGGTCTACCAGAATCTGATGGCAAAAAGTGAGAACAGAAATTGACTAGCAATACCGGGGTAATTAAAATAAAACATTTTGATCATTTTTTTCCTTATAGCGGCTGATTCTGATTTCTGTTGGATTTCTGTGTGTGAGACATGCAAAATATATAAAAATTTATCCAATGATCAAGGATATTTTTTGAAAATCTGCTATCCAAATTTCCTGCTAGACCTATAGCTGTTCATAATATAAAATTATGTTATCACTGAAATGGTTTTATTATGTCATATTTTGTAATGTGCCGACTACTTAAGTAATATAATTTGGTATCAGCTGCTATTTATATTGTTGTGATAAGCAAATATAGGTCAATAAATTAAAACAATTTATAGCCTTTGTACCTAAGTAAAAAAGGTTTCAAAATATAAGTAGAACAAACGTAGCGATTATATTCTTTTTGAGTAGAGCTTTTTATTATATTTTGTAGACATTATTAGTAGCTAGAATTTAAATAATTTCCAAATATAGATTCATGATATCATCACATGATATTAAAAGTCAAAAATAGATTCAAAATTAGAATGCTTGCATAAATACATAATATATCTAAAAATAGCTTTTCTTTAGGTCAGTAGAGATTCACACAGGTAGACATTGTGTTATTACGGAAGAGGTTTTATTTACATTCATTATAATAACAAATTCGATATAAGTAATAAAATAAATCACACCTTATTTCAAATTATATTGGATTTGTATGCAAATGTTGTAAAATAGTGGTAGCTATGTTATTTACATAATGAATTATTGTCACAACATTTTTTTTGTAGTTATCTACAAAAAAATACTGATGCAGATGACAGCATTCTCCTAGAATCTAGATAATTAAATTTTTGGACCCCCTGCTCTAAATTTTAAAATAATTTATTGATGAGAAAAGAGATAAGAAGTTGGAATTTCTAACTTATATATGTATTGGCATGGCAATTTAAATATGATGACTGTTAACGATTGGGCTATTTAACTAAATTTCGTATTTTTTACCCGACTTTAAAAAAGGAGAAGGTTCCATATTCAACTGTTAGGCACCTATAGAACTACATATATATTTTTTTTGTTATTTTCAACGATTACTCAGCCGTTTGAGGTTCGATTTTCAAAATTCCTTTTTAGAATATGCAAGAGTTATCAGCCGATAGCCGTATTAAACGATATGGATCGGCACTTAGCCCGTATCAGATAAGGCACAAATAAAAATAACGTCTGTGAACTCGCCGCGCAGCTCTCGCAAGGTTATTAGCCTACTGACATTTTTGTACTACGCCTCAGTGATGTAGTTAAGAGCAGGAAAAAAACATTATTAGATGTGACTATGTGGGCCCCTAGACGATCGCATCATTGAACAATTTATTTGACAATAAGATTGAAAGGCGGGCGCGCTCAATATCAACCCTAGACGGTCAATAATATTACACAATACGTGATATTGCACAATAAAATTGATCGTATAGGGAGTAGGGACCTGCTATAACTGTGACATTGATGTGTACCTACTTAGATATCATTTCAATACGGCAATAATGTATGTCCATAAAGTATTTAAACCAGTTATAGGGATGATCACGCAAAGGTCAGAGCAGGGACGCTGCTAGAACATACAGTAAATAATCCGAAATGTTGTAGGTACACGTAATAATATCAGAATATTAACAGAAACGTTGCCAAACGTCGAACAAAACTTTTTGTTATTCTATTGCCATTTGGCATAGTATAAGGAGGGGAAGTAAGTTATCTTCATACAAAGGCACCTCGCGCGGCTTGTATGTGTGCGCCATAGTACCAATGCGTCGCCGCACGCACACCTATTAAAATCTCGGACCGTTTTCGGACCGTATCAGTCGGGGCTAACACTTTACGCTGCACGCCCGCGTCGCACCACGCCGCGCCAAACGAATCAAAAATGTCCGAATATAATCGCAGGAGTAATAAATATTGCTGTGTGTTTGGGTGTTTTAATAGTAATGCAACAATTCCAGAATTGTCTTTGTTTAAATTACCTATATATTGTTTAAATTACCAGTTGAACAGGAAATGGTTTGTTGTTTTAAAGGGTATATTTATAATTTTATTTAGACATCGGATTATATGCACGATCCAAGTGCCGAAATATGCATGCAAATATGCACGAAAATTGGCCGAAATATGGACAATCAAGAGTCACTTATTAATATTAAAAGTCGGAAGACCGCAACGTTGCCGCTGTTCATGCGGTTGCAAACGAAGCTGCGCGGACAGCCGCTTGCCGCTCCCACATCACAACGCCGCCGCGCCGCCGCCGCCTAATGTCGGCACTACATATAGGCGAACGCGTTGGCCGACGCGTTGGCCAACGTGTTGGCCCAATGTGTAGAACGGGCGACTCGCGCGTTGGCGGTAGGTATTTAGACGTTGGCCGACGCGTTTTGTCGGCACTACGTATAGGCGAACGCGTTGGCGAACGCGTTGGCCAACGCGTCGTCCAACGCGTTCGCCTATATGTAGTGCCGACTTAAAATTGACAACCCTAAGACAGTAGGTGATTAAATCGCGGATTGGGCCGGAGTTACCCTATTTCCCCTCCTTTTACTATGCATTTGGTCACTTTAAATAATAATTGCAAATCTTGTTTACAATTTAGCAATGTATCTTGCCGCCCCGTGCTATAGGCATGTTGTTCGTTCATTTGGAAGTATAAACCGACCTTGGGTTCCCGAAAAAGTCAAGTGCAACATCTAGTTAACTATACCTAGTCTATGGTAGAGACATATTCTAAGAGCCCTGCCCCCCTAGACAAGTGGCAAGCGATTATCGTGAGCGCTAACGCTAACGCCACAAAATGTATGCGATTTGACATAAGTCATCGCTTCGCTAGCGTATACTAATGTCAAGTCCCATACATTCTGTAGCGTTAGCGTTAGCTTTTACGATGATCGCTTGCCGCTTGTCTAGGGGGCCTGACGCCAGCACAATGTTAGTACCTTATGGAGGCACTTTACATGGCTATTTGTATTTGCGTATTTCATGTATTCGCCAAACAATCACCATGTGTAGAGGGTATGTTTGACAAATATTGGCCTTATTTGCCTATTTGACAAATATGACCATTTACCAAATACACGTATCCGTACCTTTGTCGGTTTTTGACGCACATCAAAGGAGTCTAATAGGCAAGTAAAGAAAATCAAGTAAAAGTTTGGTATTTGACGTCCATGTTTTTTTTCCTATATTTGCTTGTTTGTGTATTCGTCAATAATTTTGCCAAATACAACAAATACCCAATAGCAAATACAAATAGCCATGTGAAGTGCCTCCATTAGACGCCAGTCCGCACGGCGAGTTACGTCAGCGTTGCATCGACGCAGCGCTGCCGTTGCGTTGTTTTACTTTACATACAAATCCAAGGTGTTCGCACGGCGCGCTGCGTCGTCGCAACGCACACATGACGGACAGCAGCCCCCGAGACGAAGCGGGAGGGGGTGTTGACCTTAAGCGCAATACACACTGAGCCCTCCGGGCCGCCGACATATTATGTCGGCAACTTTTTGTCGGCGGTCTAGTTGGCGGCTTCACATAATACAAGTCGGAAAATTTGGTCGGCAGCATGTCGGCGGCTTGAGATGAGAAAATTTGGCAGTGAGTGATTGGTCAGTGATTGCCGCGTGTCTATTAGGTTGTGTCGCCGGGCAACTGAGTGCAGGCGTACCCAAGCCGCCAACATGTCGGCGGGTAACACGCGCGGGCGCATGTTGCCGACATCATTCTTTTCATTTTCAGGCCGCCGGGTTGTGTCGTCGGGCTTTGTCGCCTCCGGCTCCCAACGTAATTAAGTTTGTTCCTTTGTCGGTAACACCCTTCAATAAAAAAAAAAACACGCCACTGTGTTTTAAAACTACCCCATCATTAAAAAAAACTTTTGTTACACTTTAGTTATAGAATAGGTGCCGTATAACCCTTTAAAATACTTGTTTTATGTATATCCGAACTCTTTTGTTTTAGTCTAAAGAATGGACATTGTTTTGTAACAGAAATGAGAAAGAGTTGCATAATTATTATTTGGAGCTCAAAAATTAAGTACAGGCTAAAACGTTAAGCTAAATTCATTCAAAGCAATAAAAAAATTTACGTTGGGCAGGTAAATATTTTAAACTAGATGACTTCCGCAACTCCGTTACTCCAAAAAACATCTATCGCGCAGGATCAGTACATTTTTACGGGATAAAAAGTCCTATGTCCTTTTCCGAGACTCGAAGTATCTGCTTACCAAATTTAATTAAAATTGGTTCAGCGGTTTAAGTGTGAAGAGGCAACAGACAGACATACAGACACACATTAGCATTTATAATATTAGTATGGATCTTAGTAAGTTTAATTTAGAGAGACAAAAAGATAAACTTTCGCATATTTTATAAAATACTAGCTGTCCCGGCAAACGTTGTTTTGCCATTTAAAGTATTTCTACTTCATCAGTTGATACAAAATTTTACCCCCTCTTTTGTCCCCTAAGAGGGGTGGGGGGAAAATTTTTATACACCAGATGTTAAGTTGAAAAAACAGTTAATAATATGAAGTAAGTCCATTAAAGAAAAAAGTTTGATACAAAATCTGACCCCCTCTTTGGTCCCCTTAGAGGGGTGGGGGGGGGGGGGGGGGGGGGGGGGGGGTGATTTTATACACCAGATGTTGAGAAAGAAGGCAAATATATGTACGAAAACCGTATGCAAATCGGATCAGTAGTTTTCGTGTTAAAGCAAAAGTCTTATACAAAATCTGACCCCCTCTTTCGTCCCTTTAGAGGGGTGGGGGGAAATTTTTTTATACACCAGATGTTAAGTTGGAAGAAGACAAATATATCTGCGAAAACCGCATTCAAATTGGATTAGTAGTTTTCGTGTGATAGTGGAACAAACATACAGACAGACAGACAGACAGACAGACAAAAAAACTGACCACATTTTTGGCTTCTATAGCGATGTAGTGATACCCTCCGCTTATTATTTTTTGAATATCTTTAATGTACAGAATCTTCATTTCTACAGTTTTATTATATGTATAGATTTGAATCGCATACGCAGAAACGCAGATGAAACAACGCAAAATAAGCAGGGTGAATTTGTCGGCGGCCCGGCGGGCTCAGTGAGTATTGCGCTTAGACTGCTTCATAATAACGCTGCAGCGTCCGTGTGGCCGACTATGCGTCAAATGGCAGCGCTGCGTCGACGCAACGCGCCGTGTGGACTTGCTCTAAAGGCAGAGTTTTTCGATATTTTAATATGCATATTATTATGATTTGAAACTATTAACTATTACGAGTAAAGAAAACTTTCGACTATGTTATCTAATGTAACTTTACTAGCTGTTACATATGCGGCGTAATTTGTAATTGCTGTTTCGCCATTTTATATAACGTGTTATGACTTATGTAAGGCACTGTTACCTAAAGTTATACCAGTCACAACTTAGGCCTTAGTATTTCGTTTTCTGCTCCAAGCACCGTATAACCTTTACTATTGAGTAATATTTTCGAGTACCGTTAGTCAAAAGTAAAGGGAAAGCTCGCAACTCGAAGATAATCTTATCGTGTGCTTTTAAAATTGGAACACCACGATTTTTTTTCTGGTAAAAAGACGACTTGCGAAAGAATGGAGAGAGACATGTTTTTGTCTGTATACTTTCCATAAGAATCAATAAAATGTTAAAGTTATTAGATATTTAAATTGAACTAAATGGCTATTATGTAATTTTCTAAGAAAGCAGTAGGTAATTGAGTTTTAAACTGAAGGTTAATATTGAAATTTCCACGAACTTATAAAAGTTACATTATTAACACTTAATTTATTAATGTAACTTTGTAATTTAACTAAATTTAAACACTTCTTTTTGTGGTTATTATTTGACTATTACCAAATAAACTACATCGATGATATTTAATAATAGTTTCATAGTTCTACACTAGTCTCTACCTACGTAAAAAAATCTTACCTCCGGCTCCCAACGTAATTAAGTTTGTTCCTTTGTCGGTAACACCCTTCAATAAAAAAAAAACACGCCATTGTGTTTTAAAACTACCCCATCATTAAAAAAAACTTTTGTTACACTTTAGTTATAGAATAGGTGCCGTATAATTACCCTTTAAAATACTTGTTTTATGTATATCCGAACTCTTTTGTTTTAGTCTAAAGAATGGACATTGTTTTGTAACAGAAATGAGAAAGAGTTGCATAATTATTATTTGGAGCTCAAATATTAAGTACAGGCTAAAACGTTAAGCTAAATTCATTCAAAGCAATAAAAAAATTTACGTTGGGCAGGTAAATATTTTAAACTAGATGACTTCCGCAACTCCGTTACTCCAAAAAACATCTATCGCGCAGGATCAGTACATTTTTACGGGATAAAAAGTCCTATGTCCTTTTCCGAGACTCGAAGTATCTGCTTACCAAATTTAATTAAAATTGGTTCAGCGGTTTAAGTGTGAAGAGGCAACAGACAGACATACAGACACACATTAGCATTTATAATATTAGTATGGATCTTAGTAAGTTTAATTTAGACAGACAAAAAGATAAACTTTCGCATTTATAAAATATTTGAATCGCATACGCAGAAACGCAGATGAAACTACGCAAAATAAGCAGGGTGAATCGAAATCAGATTAAATCATAACGGAAACGATGGCGTGCGAGGCTCTCAAATTATAGATCACTGCGTATAAATCAGAAAGATCCAGAAACCCATTCCGATTCTCTCGCCCGCCGGCCACAGAAATGGAAAAAGTTCCAAATTGCCCACCCTAATTGCAGGTAGGCGAACAAAAAACGTGTTAATTCCAGAACTGGTTCCATAATAGAACTTTTTACAACCAGCGGCTGGATCTTGATAATTCCATTTGAACTTTCACGTTGAACTAGATGACGCCCGCAACTTCGTTGCGCCAAAACTCGTTTATCGCGCTGGAACCGTACATTTTTCTGGGATAAAAAGTATCTCATGTCCTTTCCCGGGATTAAAAGTATCTCCATATCAAATTTCAATAAAATCATTTCAGCGGTTTGCACGTGAAGAGGACAATACAGACACACGTTCGCATTAATTATAATTTTAAATAAATGATAGTACTTTTTGCTTGTCTGTCTGTCTGCTACCTCTGCCGCTTCCTAAATAAATAATTGAATACTAAATACATAATTAATGTTATATTTTCTTTTTAAAAAGTAAGTAATATTATTGTTAAGATAGGTTAAGATAAAGTCCCATTTCTATCCGTAGTTTATGCAAAAGCTGTTCAATATTCTGATGTAGGCTGTACCCAAAATTAAAGAAATATTCTACCTGCTCTATTCTATCTCCACCATATTCACATCGAAAGGCAACCTTTCGATGTGAATATGGTGGAGATATTTTAAATATTTAAAGCTGATTAAGCACATTTAATTAAATATCAGATCCGAGTACTAAATCTTCATTCGTAATATTGTAACCGTTGGGCGCCATTACAAAGACGCGCACAAAAACTGCACACGCGCATAATGCGATTATTTATTGCACTTTGTTTCTCAGAACGGGAAGGTGCAGAATGATAGTGATGTGCACTGATAAAATACTTTATCGACACATCGATAAACATTTACTCGGCGAATAAGCAAAAACAAGGTCTTGTTTTTGTGTGGAACATTGGAAAACAAAATATATTATGCTTGCAAAAACATGCTTGCAAAATATTGTAGGTATTTACGCTAGGGAAGGAATGAATGATTACGCCGGTAAAAATCTGTCACAAGATAAATTTCAAAATCCACAATTCTATGTGCCTAAAAATCTGTTTGTAGAATATGAAGCTAGCAGAAGTATACTATTTTAATGCAACATTAATATGACTTCGTTTCCTATTCTAGTCCGTTTTCTATCAAATTTAAAATAAATGTTATTCTCATGAATTAATGCCAAGCCCCAAAATCATAGACGTGTTAATCAACGTTTAAAAATGGTACCTATATGATTGAATAAAAAAAAAATATTTTATTTTTTGAAGAAAACTATCTTACTGTTTACCAAAACGAAGGCGTATTAAAATTATTGTTGAATTAAAAAAATAGAAACTGGGGTACTGAGTCATCGCTATCTTAACTTCGAGTAAATGCGAACATAGTGATATCGATAAACGGCCATTACAGCCCTATTAGCGCATCAAAGGGCGCCGCAGACCAACGACCCGGAGCTCATTTATAATGAAAACCATTCATTACGATATGTTGTAATTACAGATAACGATAAGTCGTGCAGATTATATTTTGATGACTTCATACATTTCACTTTACGTTTACCGTGTACAGTGTACACGCAAATATGGCTTTGACTTTGGCTTGAAATTATAAAGGAAATTAATGAAAATAGGTTATAAATAAGTCTAGGACAGAATAAAGGTATAATACGTAGAGATGTAGAGTTTCCAATACATTATACAACTTCCGTCTTTTCTATATCAATCTAAAATAAGGTACCGACTACCGAATAAGGTTATTAAAACCTTTTTGGTCCATAAAAAAGGTTATGCCATAAAAGGCATCGTATGCACATTCAAAGCATGTTGAAGTTATAAAAAAAAAACATTATCGGGCGGATGACAGCGCGCGCCCGTACACTTGTCAATTACTTGCCCGCCAGTGAAGCTTGAATAGCTTTCGCATTAGCTAGTCTTTTTGTTACAAAACCGCTGGCACAATCGACCACCTAAATACTTTTAAGTCTGTCCCGAGAAGAATAAAATATAATCGGCCAAGTGTGAGTCGGACTCGCGCACTAAGGGTTCCGTACCATTATAGAGCAAAATTAGCCCAAAAATCGTGTTTTTGTATGGGAGCCCCCCTTAATTTTCTATTTTATTTTAATATTATTATTAAATATTAAAGTGCACATAAAACTAAGGACCTTGAGAAAAATTCAAGTACCTACCTGTTGCCATTATTGATTAATAGAGCCAAAAAGGCCAAAAAGATCACGTTTGTTGTATGGCCCCCCTTAAATATTAATTTTATTTTGTTTTTAGTATTTGTTGTAATAGCGGCAACAGATATACACAATATGGAAAAATTTCGACTCTCTAGCTATTACCATTCTTGAGTTACAGCCTGGAGACAGACAGACGGACAGACAGACGGACAAACATCGAAGTCTCAGTAATAGGGTCCCGTTTTTATCCTTTGGGTACGGAACCCTAAAAAGAATGCTAATATTTTCTGAATTTTCCAAGATAAATGGACTATAAAGTGTTTTGAAAATAGAGTAGGATGGCGTTGCTGTGCTAAGACTGATGATACCACAGACCAAAAAAAATTGTAAAACCACAAATTATTGCTAAAATCTGTGATCAACATCCACGGTAGTTGCTGTACAACATTATCAATTGTTATTAAAATAGGACAAACTTGATGCATGTCGACATGTCCTTTTGTTAGACGGCCCCATCACCCATGTGTTTTTAACACACAGATAAGGAAGGAAAGTACGAGGCGCCTGATAACAGTGGCACACTTTATTTTGGAGTCATTAAGGAATTCGAAGACGTAGTCACACCACAGCTGGTAAACATATTTTTAAGTAGGCACTAGGCAGCAAAAAGCAAAAACTTTGGCTTCGAACGAATTAGCCTACTCTACGTAGAGCGCGTTTGTGAATTTCAGAACAGTGTTATTGAAAATTATCAAGGAATATTTTCTATTCTCTTAATTTCTAGGCTATACTACATTTAAATATAGTTTTTTTTACGCGAATCTATATATAAACTTTAATGTGGCTAACGTAAAATTTTATCAATAAATTATTTTCGGTAAAGTACTCCTAAGATCCTCAGACTCCATAGGCACTTGGTTTACCTTCTACTCGTCACATAAACTGATGTTACAGGAAAATAGTAGCTATGATATTTTTATTAGGACACTCAAGAGTTACCAGCTACCGTCATGTTTCATAATATCAGTTGTTTGTCGAGCTCAAGATAACTTGGGTATGTTTAACTGTACGTGCATCATATGGTATTCACGTTTTGACTGATACCACCTGATATGCAACAAGTTCTGAGGATTGAGGCCCTGGAGTTACTGAAGTGACAAGGGGATCACTTCACAGCGCTTTTTATTGGCCATAGTCAGGCAGTCCGCAGTTAGCAAACAACGCTATTTCTAAGATGAGCTCTTGGCAATAAACACTTGAAACTGTGCCTTTAGCACAGAATACATATTAGTTTAACAACCTTTAGTGTGTTACGTAGTAGCGCGACTAACGTAGGCAAGGTACCTTGGAAGTTGGAACTTAAGTTACATTTAAGTAAGCCTTTACAATTATTAATTACACTGTGGCTAGTTAATCAATGAACTATAATGTGACAAACGCTGCGACCCTGTTACGACAAAACGCTGTATCCTGCAACACGCCAACTTTCAAAAAATGAATTAAATTTTTTTTAACTTAAGCTCGTTACCACATTTTATCCAGTGTAGATAGGTACATGGTTTTTATATGTTTTTATTACTTACAATATTTCCAAATTTTCATTAGAACATTATTTTATCGTATTTTTTTAAATTATCTTAAAATACTATAAAAACATGTACCAGTATAAAATATTAAGGGGCAAACTCAGCTTGCAGCGTTTTGCAAAAATACAAATAAGCTCAAACTTGGGCGATTGTTATCCTACTACGGGTACAAAACGCTGCAATATTTAATTATTTTTACAAAACACTGTAAGCCGGGTGGCTTACAGCGTTTTGCAGAAATACTTCATACACATTTTGGGTTACAGCATGATTTAATATAGAATATCTCAGTTAAAAACTTGTCCTCAATTTTGTGGGTTATATCAATAGAAAGCTTACATCGAGTAGATAAATTTAGACTCTATTATTACAAAACGCTGTAACCCGGGTTGCATCGTTTTGTCGTAACAGGGCAGCGCAGTTTTTCGCATTTATAATAATTTCAGAACACAGATATTTTTGAATTTCTTCAGAACTGGACACGAGTATTTTGCTCCTCGGATATTTTTTTTAATTCTTGCGATCTGGACACATGGCTTTTGCTGTGCCGCTGATGGCACGGTCAATTAAGTCCACCTGCGGCGGTATCGGAATGTACGGGAACGAATGGACCACGACACCGCGTCTAATTCATAATGGCGAGTGACCACACTGTAGCTGTTGCTAGGATAAAGTTGATTTTGATTTTTGAAGATGTAAAGAAGATTGTGATAATAACTTACTTTGATTTCTGAATAACAACATCGCATATTCACATATTTAAATAGCAGAATTCATAGCTCTCCCACGGCTTATTCAACTGTGAAATTATTATAAATAGCAAGTAATTTTGCATGAAATTAATAATTTGGAAGTTATTAATTTTAATTATTTTCTTAATTAATAATCGGTTTAAAAAATTAAGCAGCAAAAACTAAAGGTGATTAGCAACCTAAAATTACTATACAACGTTTTGGTGATTAATTAAAAAAGTTATTGCGTAATAAATTAATAATCAACATTTTTCAATTTTCGCCCGTGTGGGAATCCTACACACATCTTCTTGATCTTCTTGATTGGACACTTTAATCTCAAGTAAATTGAGCTTTAATTCATAACTCATAAGACACGTTCTGGCTTACACTAGGCCTTGCTAATCTTTTACGTCTTATTACCAAGAGATAGAGTTCACTTTTTAACCGTGTAATCGGTAATGATGGTGTGTACGGTATCTTTTAATGCCGAACAATTTGGACTTTCTCATTCTAATCCGAGTGGCGAGTTCTACCAATTATTGGCACTTAAGGTTTTATGGACGTATCAAGTATCATCTAAAATTTCTGATTGGTCATGATGGAAGTTGGAGCTATACTAGAATTTGCTTCTCTATGTTACAACTTACATAAGAATAATTAATTCTGTAATTTTAGATGAATTTTAGCCATTAGGTAAGTATAGAATATTAAAAAAAACATTTTTTACCAAAGATATTTTTTAACAGATAATTTACAATTTAACGGTCCCCTAAACTAAGCGAGGCCTGTCCTTTGCGTTTAGAATAATCTTCTGTATTCGAAAGTTACAATTATAAAATCTTCATCCAACTTTAAAAATTGGGATGTCCTCCTGAAGGTCCTTCTATAATTTACAGAATAGCCGGCCAGCCAGCTCATCTACTCCTCTGCATGTTGGACCATCATGGATGATTACATGATACCATATAATATAATATTACTAGCGACCCGCTCCGGCGTCGCACGGGTTAAAAAATATATGTATAGCCACTGAAAAAATGATTAAAATCGATAGCCTATGATCCTTCACGTGGTCTACTTCTTATCTGTGCCAAATAACATAAAAATTACTCCAGTAGTCCGCGAGATAAGCCCTTTCAAATAATTTCCCCCGTTTTTTCCACATTCTCCTATTAGTCTTAGCGTGATAAAATATAGCCTATAGCCTTCCTCAATAAATGGGCTATTTAACACTGAAAGATTTTTTCAAATCGGACCAGTAGTTCCTGGGATTAGCGCGTTCAAGTTAGTAGCCCTTTCAAATAGTTTTCCCCGTTTTTTCCACATTTTCCTCCATTTCTTCGCTCCTATTGGTCTTAGCGTGATAAAATATAGCCTATAGCCTTCCTCGATAAATGGGCTATCTAACACTGAAAGAATCATCAAAATCCGTTGCGTAGTTTTAAAGATTAAAGGGAACAAAGGGACATGAGGGAAATAAAACGACTTTGTTTTATAATATGTAAAGATGATTGTATCTAAGCTGTTTACTCCATGTACAATCTGCAACGATCATGACGTCATCTAAGACGAATCGCTTGTTCTTTTAGTCAGATGACTCTATAACTCGACATGGATCAACATGTCTAATCGTATTGCATATTGACATTGTGTCAATAAAACTCTTGCACAATATCCTTCATAACGATTACCATTTCGTAACAAGTAGGTAAAGTGATCAAATACCGTTGGCCTTAGCATATCGTGGCTAATCCTTCACGCCGGTCCGCCAGTACAAACACAAACACACAAGCTAAACCGTCTATAAATATACCAGTGTTGGCTTTTGCAGGGCTGTCAACTTCGGGAAAACTACTAAACTTTTTAAACAATAGTTATTAATTACTTTCAGTATAAAATTCATCCCTTTAATAAGCTTTGGATAATAATTTATTGCCTACATTGCATAGACTCAAAAGTGAAAAGTTAGCCTGATAGCACCTGAATCTGAGTTATGACTTATGACTTATGACTATTACGTAGCCATAATAGATGCAACAACAATAGGTAATAAAGTTAGAGTTGTTGTAGAGTCGAGATTGAAGAAGTAATAAACATAATATTAAAAATTTATAAAGATGGGTTTAAAAAGTAAACCACTAAAAGTGGTAAGTAATTGAGTATGAGTACACAGCGTCGCGAGATGGGTAAAAACAAAATCTTCTGCATTTGTCCATCTAGGTTGGAAAATGCTCGGTCGTTTTGGCCATTTATGCATCGTACCATCGAAGAAATTGATTCATCGACAGTTGACAGACCTACGTAATTTGGTCGGATTATGTCAATTCAATAAAGAGCTCGACAAGGCTTTAAATGAACGTGGCGAAAAAAGGAACTAACGCTGCCATCATACAAAAATGTCATTTTTGACAGTTCTACTTCACCAGCAGCGCTCCACCCACGTTCATATTTTAAAGCCTTGTCGCACTTTAATTCGTGATTAATAATTGTCGGCTGAGTTTGACAGACCGCGACTATGTAGCCCCCCTAGACAACTGGCAAAACGCTAACGCTAACGCTACAAAATGTATGGATTTGACATTAGTATTCGCTAGCGAAGCGATGACTTGTGTCAAATCGCAAGCGTTAGCGTTAGCGTTTTGCCACTTGTCTAAGGGGGTAGGTCCGCCATCTACGTATGAATCAACTTCTCTGATAGTACATTTTGCCCTTTTGCTAGTTACAGAAACTGTCATGTGACAACCCTGCGCAAACGTCGGCACTTTAATCTCAATTCGCACACGCTGTGTAAACAACTGTAACTCGACTGCCTTTGATGCGCCCGCGCCGATCGCGGATCACAGATATGATATTACACACTTTACATGTTTCTGTTACATATGTATATTATGTTAGGTAGATCGTATCAATGCCCATAAAACCGCTCCTCAAAGTCATTCAAAGTTGTCGACTTGTTAAAAAGTACGTAAGTCAAAAAGTAAGCGAAATAATTTATTTAATCAAATTGCAAAAAAAAAAAACAATAAGTAAGTACACAATACCCGGCAATAAATATTGCACATCGACCTTTGGAAAGAGACAATCGGCTAATTTCGGTTTCATAGAG
Source organism: Polyommatus iphigenia (assembly GCA_963422495.1). Taxonomy (NCBI): domain Eukaryota; kingdom Metazoa; phylum Arthropoda; class Insecta; order Lepidoptera; family Lycaenidae; genus Polyommatus; species Polyommatus iphigenia. The sequence goes on from OY730183.1 coordinate 37,372,075, forward strand.
CGTTATCTTTGTAGCACACATCTATTTGACATTATGTCAGTCGTTGTTCAAATTCAATAGAGTGCAGTCGCGTCCAGTTCAATATATATATCTAGAATTGTTAACATCCCTAAATTTGCTACAGCTGCAATTTTCCAAAAGAATTAAATAATACGTAAACATAATTTGAACACGCTTTTTTATTTTATTTTACCCGAACCTAAAGCCATAACTAATAGAAAATTTGGTGTGTTTTATACAAAGAATAATAAAATTATCAAAAGAAGCAAACCATAATTGTTTTAACAGCTCCTAATATATTATACCAGACTTTTTGTATTTCGTGCGTTAGAGATAACGCTCTACAAAACCGAAATTAGCCGACTGTCACTTTCCAAAGGTCGATGTGCAATATTTATCGCCGGGTACTGTAATCATGTTGGCGTTGACTAAATATGTCGGGTTTCTATGGATTTTAACACAAGTTTATCAATAGATAGAAAGCAGGGAATACCCTAGCGCATTTGATAGGCCGACGCCAACGTCGAAAAATTAAGCAATCTACAACGCAGTAGAATAGAAAAACTTTATGCGCATGCGATGCGATAGCATTAATCATTACATAAGTACAATAATTATCACATGTAATTAACACATAAGTATTGATAGGGGGTCAACGGTTATCTTATCACAAACTGACTTGACGAGGCGGTATGGAGCTTTGAAGATTAGTTTATAATTTTGATAATGTCACTTTTATTCCTATGCCTACCCACGTTGGTCAATTACCAATACAAAATATTATAAACGTGTAGTGGGCTTATTCGTCGTGCATGTTTTCTAATTTGTATAGAAGCCTTATTAATTATTATTAATTATTTATTGTGCAAAATATTTCTTGCATGCTACAACCAGCTTCGCAATCGTGCTTATCCATCACAGACCAACGTGTGAAGGGACCTTTATTATAATGTTTCAGTAGCATGAGAGCTTCATGAGGGTAAATAATTTATGAATAGCCATCTTTTTTGGAAGTTGTTTAAAAATCCATTGAAGTAGACAAGGGCTGATAATGTTGAATGTTATTATATCAGTCGAAGTTTAGATGGCAGTTAATATTTTATAGTTCAACCACCTTTTTGGAAGTCGGTTAATTAGAACACATCAAAGTTGGCTGACGCGGGCTGATGATGTTGAACGTTAGTGTATCGTAAACACTTCACATCAAAAGGGTTCCGTTCCGCGCCAACACACACACTAATGAGCTCGCACGTGTAACGACGGGGTATGAAGCTAGTCTTTATTTAGAACTAGACTTTTTTAATTAGTAATAGAAAATCTCGGGAACCGTACATTCTCGCAAGGCTAATGTAGCCTTTATCCCCGGGATCTACTACATGTTTATCTATTTAGTCTCGGTAGTTTAGAATTTGTTTGATGAAAATCTTCCCTCTATAATGGCTACTAACATTATAACTTGTACCCTATTAAAAACAATAGAAAATACCCGTATAAGTATTGATTTTAATTTCTACTACTATATACTTAGTAGAGTATCCTTTCCCGTTGTCTGCTTTGTGCCACAAAAAAAAGAATCGAAATTCGAAGTTCAAAACTTCTGATAAAGCCAATTGCCAATCAAAGATGGCGACCTTTTGGGCTCCGAATTCGCGCGCAAGAACTCCCGCCATGAACGGAGCCACAATGGCAAGGACGCGACGGTTTTTTGCGCAGGCGCACGATCAGCGGATGTCGAACCATCGCTTTGTTGAATTATATTTTAAGGTTCATTACCAGGGTTCAGCTTTCTTTAAATGTTATAACTTATAATAAACATGATTTTGTATGAGCCTGAACTTAGCAGACAGCAGACAAAAAAAAAATAATTGGATAGGGTTAACTGCGAGCCCACGTAAGTTTTTAGAGTTAACTAAAGTGATAATTGTGTGTTGTCAAATTATCTAAACATGATAATAAATATTTTTTTTTACAGCATACGAAAAAAATTTTAAACAAAAAAAAATTTTTTGGGAAGCTCTCACGCAATTTCCTATTGTTGAAAATTTATAAAAATTTGTAAATATGCTCAATTTTAGGTTCTTTAAAGATGATAACGATTATTTTTTTGATTTTTTATTTCTCATCATTCTGGGGCTCATAACTGTAAATAATCAGTAAAAAAAACATTTATCATGTATTTCCCTGTCAACATTCTAAGCATGATATTTTTTTGTTTTTTTATTTTGTCACTGAGTTGATAGATATCCGTATTTTTGTTTTTTTATTTTTTTTGGCGGCGGATATCAAGGTTAAAAAAAAACCAAATGAAAAAAAAATCTCATATCTTCATTTTCAAAAGATCTAAACATGATATTTTTCAGAATTTTGATTTTTTCGTGTTTTTTTTTTAATTTTGTCCCAAAAATCGTTTAAAACTAAAAAAAATAATTGTTTTGTATGGAGTATGGAGTACAAACAAATACAAAACAATGATTTTTTTTTGAGTTTTTGACGATTTTTGGGACAAAATTAAAAAAATCACAAAATAAAGATAATTAATGAACAAACGATAACGAAAATACGGATATCTATCAACTCAGTGACAAAATAAAAAAACAAAAAATATCATGTTTAGAATGTTGACAGGGAAATACATGATAAATGTTTTTTTTTTACTGATTATTTACAGAGTTATGAGCCCCAGAGTGATGAGAAATAAAACATCAAAAAAATAATCGTTATCATCTTTAAAGAACCTAAAATTGAGCATATTTACAAATTTTTATAAATTTTCAACAATAGGAAATTGCGTGAGAGCTTCCCAAAAATTTTTTTTGTTTAAAAATTTTTTCGTATGCTGTAAAAAAAATATTTATTATCATGTTTAGATAATTTGACAACACACAATTATCACTTTAGTTAACTCTAAAAACTTACGTGGTCTCGCAGATGGATCCTATCCAATTTTTTTTTTTGTCTGCTGTCTGCTAAGTTCAGGCTCATGATTTTGTACGTTCTACAAAGTTAAAGTGGTGGTTGCCTCTGCTTAGTGCCCCACTCCACTCATTTTATAAATTAGCAACTAGCAAGTATCTTTTTACTAAAACCGTTAGAGAAAAGCACTCGAATTCGTTTCTATGATAAGAATCGTATGTGCATTTTTCTGGATATATGTAATAAGAAAAATCTAATGGTAAAATGTAGAGTTTAGGCCGATTCTCTATCAAAGGCTTAGCTCTATTTTTATGGCCTGTTGCAAGCCTGTTGCCCTATAACATGTTTTTAAAGGCCGTATACACGATCGGTTCCAACCACCAACAGAGGTCACCTTGGTAGGGTTGGAACAAAAATCAACCGTGTAGACGTTTGTTTTTGGTTGACCAACCAAATAACCTTCAATTACCTTGGTAGTGAGCGCATCCCTCACTACCAATGTCAAATAGAGAACATTGAGTTGAAACGCGACCGTGTAGACGCTTTTTGGCGCTCAGTCGCACATTGATCGTTGGCTGCGTTGCATGTGGTGTGTAGCGCTAGCGACTGAAAATGGCGGCACCGGCGCGCAATGAACGCGAAATCTTGACTGAATTTTTAGAAATGTATAGGAATTTGCCTACGTTATGGAATATTGCTTCCGATCTTTATAAAGATCGGGACAAAAAGAGTCAAGCGTGGTAGTTGCTTATCGAAAAATTAAAGGAATATGACTCTGAGGCTGATATGTCGATGGCAAAAAAGAAAATTGAACACATGACATGAGGTTTAGATAGTGGTCCCATTGTTCACTTTTCTACAGCCTAGCCAAGACTGACGAGTTGATTTACGTGTAGATAGAGATTCAACTTTGTTGACCCAACCAAGGTGACCTCTGTTGGTGGTTGGAACCGATCGTGTATACGGCCTTTTATATTATGTTCGTACCAGGTTTTTTGGCAGTATCCATTACTTTCTATCTACATTTAGATACAAATTTTAAGATACAGTAGCCAAATCAACACACTTACCAAAACCACTTTTTGTGTTTGGTCATTACTTGAACTAAATCCTGTTAGAGGTCGGCCGTTTTTCGTCAGACTCCGACAATAGTCAGCAAACATTGATGTTTGCGTTCCAAAATGGGTTTTGTCGGTGATGAGTTAAGGCGAAGCACATAAAAATAATTGCTGAGTATAAAAAGAACTATTCTGCAAAAATGGAGGGAGTGAATTTGGAGAATAATAGTCGTAAACTGTATTATACGGAAATATTATACTTAGTATTTGCCAGTGTTTTTCAAAATTGGTGCAAGATAGGTACCATTGCAAAAAAAAAATTCAACTTGATTTTGCTCACGACTTGCAAATATGTAATAAGAACAAAATGGACTTACTTTAATATTATAAGTACTTTGTTAATTTTTTATACTTTTTTTGCAATTGTAAAAAGAGAAATATGTTATGAAAATTGCAAGCTGCAAGTTGCTTTAATTGCAGTTTGTTGGTGCAGGTGGTTATTTTACTTTATGAGAAAGCCATCAGCGAGTTATTAGCTACGAAGCTACGTCATTCTTTTTCTTTCTTAATACATGCCATTATAATATTTTATGCTTGTGATTTGTGAATAGCCTTCATTCGTTGAAAACGCATTCATTTAATCAGTGAAATGCTTTAGTGATCGAAGGTGAAATGAGACTTATAAATAAAAATAAATGTACAAAACATGTGAAGCTTGAAATTCTTCAAACGCGGAACATCCCTTTAAGACTCAGCCATGCGCGTACTCTTTTGAAGTCCACATCACATGCGATGGTTCAAACCAGCTGTTCAACTTCCAACTCTAAATTGGGGCATCAAGGTTCATATTCCGTTGGATGGTGAGCTGGTGTGTTTGTATACTTTAAAACGTTGTCCATTGACTCTATTCCGAGTACTCGGTATTATTTATTCGCTCAGATAAACATGATATTGAGCCGAATTGGTTGTATTGTTTGTCAAACTCAAATAACGAGCCCATTCAGTGCGCCATTAGAGGTATCGAGTAGCCGGGAATGTTATTCTTTTGTACCTAATCCGAGGGGCTCTATTGTTGAGAAACGGATAAAAGATTATCTGCTGTGTTATCCTACTGCATTTCCGATTTTTTCACGAGTTTGAAATTGCCTTTCGATATGCCTATTGCGAATGGCAAAAAGCTCGGAGATGGTTTTTGCGTCGAAACATTTTTTTTATATTTTTAATTCACTCGTCTTTTATTAGAAATTTCACAATCACGTTTTCTCGTTTCAGATGTCAGCCTTCTCCGGTCTGCTGGCGAGCGAGTGCTCCCCGCACGCGCGGTTTCTGCTGTGCTCGGCCTTCGCCCCGCTGTGCAGCGCGCAGGTGGCGGGCAGCGTGAGCGCCTGCCGCGCGCTGTGCGAGCGCGTGGTCGCCGACTGCCGCGCGCAGCTGCGTCTGCTGCCCGCGCCGCTCGACTGCGCCGCCTTCCCGCAGCGACCCGGCCGCCGCCTGTGCATGCGGCCCCCGGACGCCGGCGACCCGGAGCCCGAGCCGGCGCCCCCGCCGCACTGGCCCTTCGAGCCGCGCGCCTGCCCGCCCGGGCACGCGCGCGCCCCGGGCGGCGCCTGCCGGCCGGCGTGCGGGCAGCCCGTGCGCTACTCCCTCGCCGACCGGCGCGCGGCCGAGCTGGGCACGACGGCGCTGGCGTGGCTGGCGGTGCTGAGCACGACGCTGGCGTTGCTGACATTCTGCGCGGAGCCGGCAAGGTACCGCTACCCGGAGCGGCCGGCGGCGTGGCTGGCGGCGTGCAACCTGGCGGCGGCGCTGGCGCACGTGGCGCGCGGCTGGGTGGGCGCGGAGGCGGTGTCGTGCGCGGGCGGCGCGCTGGCGGCGGACGGTGTGGCGGCGCCGGCGTGCGCGGCGTACTTCGCGGTGACGTACTACTGCACGCTGGCGGCGGACGCGTGGCTGGCGGGCGCGGGCGTGGCGTGGTACCTGACGGCGGCGGGCGAGTGGTCGACGGAGGCGCTGGAGCGCGCGGCGGCGTACCTGCACGCGGCGGCGTGGGGCTGGGCGGGCGCGTGGACGGCGGCGGCGCTGGCGCTGCGGCGCGTGGCGGCGGACGAGCTGACGGGCACGTGCGGGGTGGCGGACGCGGCGGCGGCGGCGCTGGAGGGCGTGCCGCGCGGCGCGCTGCTGCTGGCGGCGGCCGCGCTGGCGGCGGGCGCGGCGCCGGGGATCGCCCGCGTGCGGCGCGCGCTGGACCCGCGCGGCTCGCGGCGCGTGGGGCGGCTGGCGCTGCGGGCGGCGGCGGGGGGGCTGCTGTACCTGGCGCTGGCGGCACTGGCGGTGGGGTTCCGCGTGTGGGAGGCGCGGGCGCGGGAGGCGCGCGGCGGCGTGGCGCTGCTGGCCGCGCTGGAGGCGGGCGAGGCGGGGGCGGGGGGCGAGGGCGCGGGGGCGGCGGCGTCGACGTGCCTGCGGCTGGCGGGCGGGGTGGCGGCGGGGTCGTGGGCGTGGTCGCGCAAGTCGGCGGCGGTGTGGCGGCGGGTGCTCTGCCCCCCGCGCAAGGCGCCGTGCTGCGCGCCGCCGCTGCTGCCGCCGCCCCCCTACTACAAGCGGCCGCTGCACGTGTCTAGGGTGTAGTGCCCGTGTCCGGGACTTCTGTGAAGTGTGCTGTGTGACCGCTGCCTTCTGTGAAGGCTCTCTCGATGTGTACAAATATTGTAAATAGCGTTTTTTGTTAAGTACAATTATTATTATAACTATTTTTTAGATGAATATACTGTTGATTTTGTATTTTTGCTTTTCTTTTCTTTCTTGACATGAACACTTCAAAAATTGCCGTTTTTCTCTAAATAGATAAATCATGTGCATTTTAAAGTGCAAGTTACAAACAAGGTACCAGAGGGTCACCTGCTAAGTGTTTTTTATAATATAAATTGCTGTAAAGAAAAGTTAACTAATAGCAAGGTCGTATATGTACTATACATAGGCTGCTATTTATGTATCCGGAACTGGCCACTTACAAGAACAATATTTAAAAAGTAATTACAACATTTGAAAATAGAACTCTTTGGTTGAAGAATACATTTTGTTTCATGTGACTGTCAATTATTGTTCCATTGTGGCGTCATTTTGAAAATTGCGTGTCTTCATTTGCCATGGATTTAACGCGTGAACATTTTCGTGCAATGATTTACTACGATTTTCGGCGTGGGCTAAATCAACAACAGTGCTTTATTCAACTCACCGCAACTTTTGAAGATGAAGCACCATCAAAAACCACTGTTTATCACTGGTACAGTGAGTTTAATCGTGGGCGGTCTATGCTCACGGATGAAAATAAAGAAGGTCGCCCAAAAACAGCTGTTGTCCCACAAAATATAGATGCTGTGCGGGAACTAATAATGCGTGATCGTCATGTACATATCGCGAGATAGAGGCGTCCTTAGGCATAAGTATGACGAGCATACATAAGATATTACACGAACATTTGGCTGTAAAAAAAAATGTTCGCGTTGGATTCCGCACAACTTGACAATCGATCAAAAACGGGCTCGTGTCGATTGGTGCAAAAAAATGATAAAAAAATACAACCGTGGTACGTCAAAAGCCGTTTATAATATCTACACAGGTGATGAATCTTGGATCTATGCATATGACCCCGAAACTAAACAACAGTCAACGGTGTGGGTGTTCCAAGATGAGCCGAAACCAACAAAAGTTACTCGTGCAAAAAGTACTTTGAAGCAAATGGTCGCCTGTTTTTTTGGAATTAATGGACATGTGGCTACAGTGCCATTAGAGAATCGTAAAACGGTTAATTCTGAATGGTATACGACCATTTGTTTACCAGAAGTCTTTGAAGAAATAAGAAAGGACAACCGACAACGCAGAATCATATTACATCACGACAATGCTAGCTGTCACACCTCAGCTGAAACAACTCAGTTTTTGGAGGATCAAAAGATCGAATTGACTGGTCATCCGCCGTACAGCCCTGATTTGGCACCTAACGATTTCTTTTTATTTCCATACGCGAAGAACAAATTACGTGGTCAACGTTTTTCGAGCCGCGAAGAGGCTGTTGATGCGTTCAAAATGCACGTTTTGGAGATACCTCAATCAGAATGGAAAAAGTGCTATGAAAATTGGTTGTATGCAAAAGTGTGTCGATCATCGCAGCGAATATTTTGAAAAGCAATAAAACCATATTAAATGATATATGTTTGTTTCTTTTTTTAATTCCGGATACATAAATAGCAGCCCTCGTATACAATTGAATAGTTAACAACATTCTCAAATACAATATACATATTTGCAACTTTTTACTTGTTATAGAATTTATTTTATTTATTTTATTGGTAAGGAAGACTTACAGTTCGTTGAAAGTTAAAATAATAGTAAGATAAGTTTACAATTTAGAGCCAATTACAAGTCTTCACAAGTGAATTACAATTTTAGAAGGAAATATGCTCACTTATGACTACTTATTATTAATCTTAAGATTAAGCGAACAATAATGCATAAATCTACAACGGTGGTACAAAGGTTACATTAATTCGGGAAGGATTTAAAGAAATTATTCGCTAGATGTTGTCTTATACTTTTAGCACTGGTGCAAAAGATGTCTATATCGTTGTTTTTAATTGAATCATTGAGGGACGCACACGATCTGGGAAAGAAAGAGTTAGCTCGGAAACTGGTGTGAGATAATGGGACATGAAGGGTGTTAAAATAGCGAGGATGAGTGTTGCTGGGAACCTTAAGATTTAATTTAGCAAGCAGTGAGGGACAGTCAATGGAACCATTGGCGATATTGGTAAGGTAGGTAACATCACTGATATTTCTTCTAAGAGCAAGTGGAAGCAGATGGAGGTGGCTGCATAAGTTGTCATAGCTATAATTTTGGTAAGTATTTAGTTTAAATTTATATTTTAACAATCTAATTAGTTTTTTCTGCACTTTTTCAATCTGATTTATATAATATTTGTATTGAGGATTCCATATTTGGGATGCTTATTCTAGATTACTCCTAACTAGGGCACAGTATAGAACTCTAATTGATTTGAGACGAGAGAAATCTTTAGTTGAGCGTATAAGAAATCCAAGCATTTTAGAGGCCTTGCTAACAATAGTTTGGATATGCTTGTCGAATAAGAGCTTGTCATCCAATGTAATTCCCAGGTCCCGAACATTGGTAACCTGCTTAAGTAATTGGTTTTTAATTTTATAGCTAGACTGAAATTTGTTGCGCTTGCGTGTAAAAGAAATAAAACAGCATTTGGATACATTTAGATCCAGAGAGTTGTCTGCACAGTAACGATCTAGTCTTTAGCAAGTCCTCTTGAAGCAGTATTTGATCCGAAAGTTTATTAACAACTTTAAAGATTTTCATATCGTCCGCGAATAATAAAAAATTAGAATTATGGAAGCAGCTATCAATATCCTGTATGAAGATAATAAACAGTAACGGCCCAAGCAAGGATCCTTGAGGGACTCCAGAGTAAATCTGGCGCCAAGTTGAGGAGTATCCATTAACAACAACCGACTGTTACCTATTATATATGATGTAAACCATCGAAGTAAATTACCCTTTATACCGGCTCTGGCTAACTTAGATAATAATTTAAGGTGGTCTATTCTATCAAAAGCTTTGCTGTAGTCGGTGTATACAGCGTCGACTTGTTCTTGGTTATCGTTATATATATTATATAGAATTTAGATAAATAATAGCAAAAGAAAGTTATTTTGAAAACATTTTATTAATAAAAATCTAAGCATACAGACGCGATATATCTCTATACAAAATAAACATTAATTACACAATTTACATCAACTAGTCCCAAACGTTAGTAACCCTGGTTAAGTCATATGTTACTTACAATTTATAAACACTAAAGTTTAGAGCCAAAATGACAATGTAAAATCTTCTAAATCAAACAAATGCACCACAATGTTTTATATATAATTAACCAATATTAAAAAAAAATACGGAGCGAATTAAATCCCAATATTAAATAAAAAGAACTACGGATCGCCATCTATCTTTGATCGTGAGTACATATTATTGAAGATACTGTAAAAAATATTTTTTCCACTAGATGGCGTTAGAAGCCAAAAAGAACAGCTAAATTGAAAGAGCAATCCGTAAGCTACAAAATATTGTTATCAAATATTGTAGTAAGAAAAATCATTTAGGCTCCATCTTTAGAGGTAGAATACAATGTTTATTGGAATGTAGTATAAGTGACTATAGACGGACATCCAGAGGCCTTTTTCATGTACCTACTTAATTCATTTTGCATTCATGTAGCCTTGGCCAAAGTTAATCACGGACTGAATATCATGAAATAAACTGTATGATACCTGATGATACCCACACTGGCGCAATTGTGCCAAACAAAGACATCTATTTAAACTGAGTTTAAGAAGTCTTTGGTGCCAACTGCCACGCAGATGTTCGACACGATGGACTTATTTAAAGCGCCACCTGGCGACAGAAAGTGTCAAATGAATTAGTTATAATACTATCATCGCCACCAGTCACTAGTCAGTGATTAGTGACTAGTGAGACGAGTGCCCACTGGGGTTAAAAAATATTCTTAACTCAAATCTGTCAAAAATTACATGAATTAGGCTTCTAATTCTAGACAAGAAACCTCGAGAAAAGTGTGCAGAATTATGCGAAAATATGCAAACACTTTTTAAGAATGTTTTTTTTTTTTAATTTGACAGGTCGCTACCAAACAGTATATAGCAGTTCAAAGTATAAGTTTTTTATTGGTTAAGGGATAACTTGCTTTGCCTTCACCCTCTAAAAATTTCTAAAGATTTCTCGCCGTAGGCCTGGATGCCGTTAGAACAGTAAAGAACAGATTTTCTGAATTCCATTTACAAACATCAACATTTCTGTTCTAAAATTACGATATTATGTACAATGTACATATTCAACAAGTGCAGTACTTGAGTCTATTCGCGTTAAGATGGCAGCGAACAAAAAATGGCCTATTTTATTGGTTTATGGAAACACGTCATAATTGGCCAATTTAAACATTTGTTCTAGTATGAATATCTTCTGCCATCTCAACGCGAATGATCTATAGCAGAAAAGTTATAAACTGTTTATGAATAAAAATACTACAGAGTACAGTTGCCGTTGAAAATTTTGAAAATAAAGAATAATGATTTGTTTTACAAAATGACTAAGCATTTTCGTTTCTAATTTAGTAAACATAATATAAAAATATAATTTATAATAACAAAATATAAATAAATACAAAAAAAAAAACACTTCAATTCATTCGTTAAAATACTGCCAAAAAGCTACGAATTTCTGGACGACTTAAATATTTTCAAAATTAAATTATATTAAATTTCTTAACTTCCATAAGTTTAAATAATAAGATAAATTTAACTAAAACACTGAAGTATGACACTATTAAATAGGCCGACGTAGACATATTGGGCAAGTTCCGAACTATAACCCAGTATACTATTATCAGTAAGTCAGTTGATTCGTTGCAATATATACGCATGTACATAAACGTGTAATTATACTATTGAATCAGACCGTAAAATCCTGCATGAATCGTTTTTTTCGATCAAATATATTTTAAAATAATCTTTAAAACGTATAGAATGGATTTATGTCGGGTTGCCTTGTCAAAAGTAGCCGCAAGTACCTCTAATTAAGTTTAATGTTCATGAGATAAATGCATAAATTTGCATGTATCTTTTTTTTTCAATAAATTTTACATCATTTGAAAGAAAATGACGAGACAAAATAAGGTATAAATGGTTGCCAGCTCTAAGTCGGCCGCAACCTAGGGTTGCCAGCCCGTAAACAGACATAGTTCTTCATCAAAATTGAAGCATCGATTTTTTTTAATAATTTTGATACAAAATTAAAGTTTTATGCATTTTGTACATGAATATCCATGGTTGCCAGTTGCACGATAGCCGCAAACTGGGGTTGCCATCACTTTTGTGTATGACATATGTTCAGGCCTACAATTATTATGCCTGGCAGGATTTGAGGACGTTGAGAACCCGCAAGATTGCTATTTTTATTTAACAGGCGTTTTTATTTTTATGCGTAATGTCCTGTCATTCCTCAATTTCATTCCTTCTTAGTTCTTACTTTTCCATTGAATACACGCAAGTTTGTATTACGGGCTTTCATTTTGCTCAATTAGAGGCACTTGCGGCTACTTTTAACAAGGCAACCCAACATTAATCCATTCTATACGTTCTAAAGATTATTTTAAAATATATTTGATCGAAAAAAACGATTCATGCAGGATTTTACGGTCGGATCTTAGGATATTATGAGTTTATAGACATTACTAAGCTGTTGTATAGCTTTTATCGCGGGCTTTGAACGCGGGGACCGAATTAAGAAATACCATGAGGAAAATAAACCTAACACATCGTCTAACGTCGTTTTAGTTTAGCAGAATTCGGCACGGTGTTTATGTGCTCGCAACTAGACTTATGCGTGTAGCTATTGTTATGCAATAGCTTTACTGCGGCAGTTCTTTAGTGCCACATATAATTTTATATACGTCACACTTGTCTCACCAGTGGCACACCAGTACAATATGGCGTCGCATTCAAGACATACAAGTAGCGGCCTGTATACTGGGTTTAATTTCGGAACGCACACATGTTAAAGACATGGATGACAAATACAAGGATGTTTTGAGGATGACATTTTCACGTAGCTGTTACGTCAAGCTGTCGTTGCTGTAGCAAATCGCCAGCGTTAGCTTTTATTTCGGCCTCATGCAAATTGATACTTGTATATGACATTGACATGTTAGTGTCACAGCCGTGTCTCAAGTGCCATTTTACAATATGGCGGCGTGAGTGCGAAATTTTGCCACATGCCAATCAGCCGTTATTGTAAGTCTGTAGTTTGTTTAGAGTAAAGACTAGGACAGGTTATAAACTACCAAGTAAAAGTACCATCGAGGAAATTGATTCCTAGGCAGTTGACGGACCAGCTACGTCATGTGGTCGGCTTATGTCAATTCAATGTTAGCTGTGATCGGTTGGATGGGTTTGACTTAACGCGACCAAATTACTTAGGTCCACCGTCTGTCTAGAAATCAACTTCTCTGATAGTACAAAAGAAACAATATATTATGTTAAGAAGGACATTACAAACATTTTGTAGCAATGTAATATTACTAACCAATAAATATAGTGCAAATAACGACAGCCGTAAATGCCATGTTAATTGAATTTAGGGTTATATTTTAAAAAAAGTGAGCAACTTTACATGATGATAAAACGTTATGCTTCACTTTTAAAGCCATTACAAAGTCTTTTAAAGGCTTTAGAAACGCACAAAAAAACTCACAATATTGATTTACTTTTGTCCTTGTCCTACTTTTCTCCTTGTCCAAAACTGTGGCATCATGTCATATATTTCCTTGTTTGTTCATGTGCTTGTCATATTCCCTTTCTCTGTTGTAGCTATGTCTATCCTTCTCTAACTAATACATCTATCCCTTACAACCACGTGCCGATATCTCGGTCCAGCTATCCCTCTTGCGTGGACATCAAAGCCTCGAAGGCTTCCGAGCCCTGATCTTGGATATTGGCTCCAAAGTAATTCGCGTAGTTGAAAATACTGGAGTCCTGCCTAACGTTGTCGGTTGAGCCGAACTGGGCTTTATTACTACTGTGCATAGGGGTCACATTCGCGCTGTAGGATTTCTGAGGCAGCAACGGTTTTGGATCCAGGTCTTGAATGTCTTTTATGTTGTAAGGGTTAGATATGTACTCGTCGTATATTTCCGAGCGGTCTTCGGTTTTTTGCGTCTCCTCAGCTCTGTATATTTGTGGTTGTTGAGTCTGTATTGATATTTGAGTTGATATCATCTGCAATTGCAAATAAAATCTCAACTTTAATCATTGTCTCATTGTATTAAGCGTCATTTACACCAGAGGCCGTATCACGAAATCATTTTGAGACTCAAACAATCGCACGAGAATACCGCGTCCTACTCTAAAAAACGTGAAATGATGTTGTTAGAGCAGGAAGCAGCATTTCGATTATTTGAGTATCAAAACGGTTTCGTAGTGCCTACAGTGTTGTTTAAATCCCGAATTTATCATATTTTCTATTTCGTTTTACACATACGAGGTAAATATTTATTACGTTTCTTAACTTTGAAAAATTAATGCATCTCTGAATGTCACTTTATCAATGCCACCAACTTTCACAAAAAAATAATCAAACAAAAGTGATAGCTAGGGCGCAAAGGTGTTTGCAAAGATCCTAAATGGAAAAAATATTCGTTTCCTTACACGAAAGAAAAGCAACATACTTTACGCAGTTAGCAATAGCTGATAAAATATGGGCCTTAAAACTAGGTGCGTTCTTATAAAACCTACCTCATTCAATGGTTGCAACAGAACAGACGAAGTCAGCCCCGATTGGTCGTATAGCGGGTTTCGGATAGGCACCATCCCACTTACAGGCACCGTGGGTACCGTCCCAGCCGTGGGCAAAGACCCAGACGTGGGATTGGTGGGATTAATGGGGATAGGCGCCACTATTCCTGCTGGAAGTGTTGGGTAGAGCACTTGGGGTGGACTGGGTATTTGCGGCGGTGTGGAAATTTGGGTAGGATTGGGAATGTTGTTTGGTGGTGGTCTGGGTGGTTGGTTAGAAGGTATTTGAGGGGGAATAGGGATTTGTTGAGAAATAGTTTGTTGTTTTGGAACTTGTTGGGGCATTGGAATTTGTTGGGAAACTGGAATCTGTTGAGGAACTGGAATTTGTTGTGAAACTGGAATTTGTTGAGGAACCGGCATTTGTTGGGCAACAGGAACCGGCTGGGATGTTGGAATCTGGGGCATAGTGGGTACCATAGGCGACTGGGCTACTGTTCCCACTAATATGTTGGGGGATTGTGCTGTCGACCTCTGGGGTGGGTTTTGAGGAGGAATGGGGTTGGTTGGTGGTACGATGGTGGGGACGATTGGAATGGACGGTTGTAAATGACTGGGTATAGTCTGTTGTGGTCTGTTGTCGTTCACTGTAATGAGAAATTTCTAATGAAATGTCTGTCGCTTTAAACCACTTTGAAGAATATTTATAGAAAAAAGCAACCATGGTTTAGGGAAATAATTGATAAATCAGAAATAAATACTGACATATAATTCTCCAATGTATATAGGCAGGTAGTATGTATAATGTCAATTATTTCTGAACCGTCTAATCGCCATTATCAATAACATATGCCTTTATTATATACAGTATACACTTATTGTTTGCTATTGTATATGCCAAGGCCTAAATCTTAGGTGTGATGTCACTAAAGAAATTGAATGCGTTATTAGCAAAACCGACTTTTATCTTCTGAACGCACAATGTTCGAGGTTTAACTAAGACCCATTTAAGTCCTGTCAGTGTAGTGTGGCGGGACGAAAAAAATGTCAAGATGACAGTTTTGACAGATGCGTTTGGTTGGTTTATTTATCGTTTTATTCGATTCCAAAATGATGAAAAAACGTAAAATAATCGCGTGATGTCACGTAAACTTTGTAATCGCGATTAAGAAGATGATTGTGAAATCCATTTGAAAGAAAACGAAAATCTACGTCGCCACATAAACGCGTTCAATGAGAACTAAGTTTTAAGTGTCAATGGTGAAATCGCCCCTTAAACTTGGTCCTTCGAGCCGGATTACAAACGTTAGAAATGAAATATCAAGTCTCACCATCAGGGAAGAGCTCCTGCTTGAGGTTGGGGAGGAACTCGCCTATGATATCCCACGTCAGGTACCACAGGTCGTTGTACTCGTCGCCCGTCGTGAATATCTGAAAATATTAACATATGTGATATATTGGACAGTTATAATTTAAAAATCTAGTGCCGGAGTTTGGTACCATTAAACTACGATATTCAAGTTATCATCATATAACGTTTTCTGAATCCATTCGGTTGCAAGTTTTAATAAGTTAAAAAAAAGGATTTTTATTTTTTATTTTTTTATTTTAACGCCCTTCATGTCTCTCTCACGAGATTCCGAGCTAACTCTTTCTTTCCCAGATCGTGTGCGTCCCTCAATGATTCAATTAAAAACAATAACGACATCTTTTGCACCAGTGCTAAAATAATAAGACAACATCTAGCGAATATTTTCTTTAAATCCTTCCCGAATTAATGTAATCTTTGTACCATCGTTGTAAATTTATATATAATTGTTCGCTTAATCTTTAGATTAATAATAATTTATAGTCTTAAGTGACCATATTTCCTTCTCAAAATTGTAATTCACTCGTGAAGACTTGTAATTGATTCTAAATTAAACTTTCAATGAACTGTATGTCTTCCTTACCAATAAAATAAAAAATAAAATAAAAATAAAACACGAACAAAAAACTTTTAACTTCTTTTCATTGCCCTCTTTCTAACGCAGTGGGGTTAAAAGTCTACATACTTTTACGGAATGCATAACAAGCAGCATGTTCTTGAGCGACTCCGCAGCGGATTCACGCAGCGGCGAGCGGGCCCGCCTGCGCGCGCGCCACACGCGCCCACAGCATCGCGAACTGACTAGCCCCGCCCCCCTACCCGCCCCATACATCTAACATTCCCAATCCCATCCCCACAACGCCTCAGTAATAATCTACATACCTTAACGGAGTGCATAACAAGCAGCATGTTCTTTAGTGACTCCGCGGCGGCTTCACGGAGCGGTTCGTGCGGCGCGGCGAGCGGGCCCGCCTGCGCACGCGCCACTCGCGCCCACAGCGCCGCGAACTGGCTAGCCCCGCCCCCCTACCCACCGCCTATATCTAACATTGCCAAACCCATCCCCCCAGCACCTCAGCAATAATCTACATACCTTGACAGAGTGCATAACAAGCAGCATGTTCTTTAGTGACTCCGCGGCGGCTTCACGGAGCGGCTCGTGCGGCGCGGCGAGCGGACCCGCCTGCGCACGCGCCACTCGCGCCCACAGCGCCGCGAACTGGCTAGCCCCGCCCCCCTACCCACCGCCTATATCTAACATTGCCAAACCCATCCCCCCAGCACCTCAGCAATAATCTACATACCTTGACAGAGTGCATAACAAGCAGCATGTTCTTTAGTGACTCCGCGGCGGCTTCACGGAGCGGCTCGTGCGGCGCGGCGAGCGGACCCGCCTGCGCACGCGCCACTCGCGCCCACAGCGCCGCGAACTGGCTAGCCCCGCCCCCCTACCCACCGCCTATATCTAACATTGCCAAACCCATCCCCCCAGCACCTCAGCAATAATCTACATACCTTGACAGAGTGCATAACAAGCAGCATGTTCTTTAGTGACTCCGCGGCGGCTTCACGGAGCGGCTCGTGCGGCGCGGCGAGCGGACCCGCCTGCGCACGCGCCACTCGCGCCCACAGCGCCGCGAACTGGCTAGCCCCGCCCCCCTACCCACCGCCTATATCTAACATTGCCAAACCCATCCCCCCAGCACCTCAGCAATAATCTACATACCTTGACAGAGTGCATAACAAGCAGCATGTTCTTTAGTGACTCCGCGGCGGCTTCACGGAGCGGCTCGTGCGGCGCGGCGAGCGGACCCGCCTGCGCACGCGCCACTCGCGCCCACAGCGCCGCGAACTGGCTAGCCCCGCCCCCCTACCCACCGCCTATATCTAACATTGCCAAACCCATCCCCCCAGCACCTCAGCAATAATCTACATACCTTGACAGAGTGCATAACAAGCAGCATGTTCTTTAGTGACTCCGCGGCGGCTTCACGGAGCGGCTCGTGCGGCGCGGCGAGCGGACCCGCCTGCGCACGCGCCACTCGCGCCCACAGCGCCGCGAACTGGCTAGCCCCGCCCCCCTACCCACCGCCTATATCTAACATTGCCAAACCCATCCCCCCAGCACCTCAGCAATAATCTACATACCTTGACAGAGTGCATAACAAGCAGCATGTTCTTTAGTGACTCCGCGGCGGCTTCACGGAGCGGCTCGTGCGGCGCGGCGAGCGGACCCGCCTGCGCACGCGCCACTCGCGCCCACAGCGCCGCGAACTGGCTAGCCCCGCCCCCCTACCCACCGCCTATATCTAACATTGCCAAACCCATCCCCCCAGCACCTCAGCAATAATCTACATACCTTGACAGAGTGCATAACAAGCAGCATGTTCTTTAGTGACTCCGCGGCGGCTTCACGGAGCGGCTCGTGCGGCGCGGCGAGCGGACCCGCCTGCGCACGCGCCACTCGCGCCCACAGCGCCGCGAACTGGCTAGCCCCGCCCCCCTACCCACCGCCTATATCTAACATTGCCAAACCCATCCCCCCAGCACCTCAGCAATAATCTACATACCTTGACAGAGTGCATAACAAGCAGCATGTTCTTTAGTGACTCCGCGGCGGCTTCACGGAGCGGCTCGTGCGGCGCGGCGAGCGGACCCGCCTGCGCACGCGCCACTCGCGCCCACAGCGCCGCGAACTGGCTAGCCCCGCCCCCCTACCCACCGCCTATATCTAACATTGCCAAACCCATCCCCCCAGCACCTCAGCAATAATCTACATACCTTGACAGAGTGCATAACAAGCAGCATGTTCTTTAGTGACTCCGCGGCGGCTTCACGGAGCGGCTCGTGCGGCGCGGCGAGCGGACCCGCCTGCGCACGCGCCACTCGCGCCCACAGCGCCGCGAACTGGCTAGCCCCGCCCCCCTACCCACCGCCTATATCTAACATTGCCAAACCCATCCCCCCAGCACCTCAGCAATAATCTACATACCTTGACAGAGTGCATAACAAGCAGCATGTTCTTTAGTGACTCCGCGGCGGCTTCACGGAGCGGCTCGTGCGGCGCGGCGAGCGGACCCGCCTGCGCACGCGCCACTCGCGCCCACAGCGCCGCGAACTGGCTAGCCCCGCCCCCCTACCCACCGCCTATATCTAACATTGCCAAACCCATCCCCCCAGCACCTCAGCAATAATCTACATACCTTGACAGAGTGCATAACAAGCAGCATGTTCTTTAGTGACTCCGCGGCGGCTTCACGGAGCGGCTCGTGCGGCGCGGCGAGCGGGCCCGCCTGCGCACGCGCCACTCGCGCCCACAGTGCCGCGAACTGGTTAGCTCCGCCCCCCTCGCCGTCGCACGACGATAAAGCGCCCACGTGTTGCAGGAACACCTGAGGCAAAGGATATACATAATCATATATAAGATTTTACATACTATAGGTTTAAAAAAAACTATAGTTTTAACCCATCAGTCGTGGCAAAACGAGACACAATAGCTTTTTCATTGTTATCGCGGCCGGATGTGGCCGCTTGGGGCTTCATGAATTAAACATATTACATGAGAAAGTATGTTAGTCCGTGATGTGTAACAGTCAGTCAACAACTCGACACTGATTACATTGGGAAAATTAAAAGACCAATGCAATTTCAATACAAAGATCCACAACATATGTTTAAAACGTTTTCAACCTTCTTAGAAATTTATTTTTCTTGATATTTTAAATATGACAAATTCTGAGATGTGACTTATGTAGAGAAAAAATGTGTATGAAAAATGATGTATTGAAAAAGAGTTTAGAGTAAAATAATATGTATTGTGTTAGAGTTTATTGTGCTATAAGAGTTTAAGAGTTACGGAGAATATATGAGTAAAAGTAAAAAAAGAATATTATGAGAAATAGAAGTGTTTTCTATAAGAAAATTTGAGTACGAGTTTAATTGAGCTAATTTCGTTCAACATCAATGTCATATATCTATGTTATGTATGTTATGAGATATACCTTGCACGTCAGCGTGTGCGCACGCGCAGCGGCGTCGGCGCGCGCGGGGGGCGCGGCCAGCAGTGGTAGTAGCACGCGCTCGACGCACGCGCGCCACCCCGCCCCGCCCAGCGCGCTCAGACCCGGCGCCAGCAGAGCTCGCTGGAGATACGCGATGCCGCTGTTCGCCACCTGTAATATATAATATGTCGGAGGATCAGAATTTATATCAGAACCTTCAGACATTGTGGGCTTAGATGGGTATCGTGCAAAATAACAAAACTTGTAAAATCAAGTTGTTTATTAATTGTCTTCAAATCAGATTACTCAGTTAATATCACTACACAATCACTATTCACTCAACACTTCACTGTACATTCACTATACACTGACACAAAGCGAAACGTAGGACAGTTTCGTAAGCACTGGTTGACTGGTCGACGACTGGAGCGACAGTGAGAGGCACTCCGCCCCACCAGAGCTTTACGACTCTGTCGAAGCGCGCCATAACTAAGTTGCACCAATTCGCCGCTCGGTGGCGCACTTCCGCTTCTTTTCGTGTCCGTATTCATGACCGGTTACGACTTACGACATAATATAAATAAGTGTTCAAGTATTATAAGGGGGAGGGGCGTCCTGTAAAACGTCATGAAACAGCAATCAGAGCAGTATTTGAAAAGTAAGATGCCTACAGCTACATTATAGTATTTCAGAGACTTCTCTGTATTAAAGTACCTTTGCGTTGAAAACCTGGAATTTTATTTAGATTGGAGAGTTACTTTGTGTTTCAAAAGAGGCAGTAATGGGTGGAGTATTTAAAAAGTAAATGTGCTTTACAGAAGAGGAGTAGCTTATTCCCCTTAACACACTGTAAAGTGCATTAAGTATACGACTGACCTGTTTTCGCTTGTCAGTACAGAACTCGGCAATTCCCTTCAGTAGCGGCTCCCACGCCACTTCCCACAGGTCGTAGTCCTCTGCACCTGAACAAATAATTAAACCAGTGTTTACACCAGTATAATATCGCGCATTCTTCTTCACATTTACAAAGAAAGTGGTAGTTATGAGAATAAAGGCTCCGAGTTCCGACACATAACTGCGAATTAGCATCGCAAATAGCTGCGACAAAATTCATAATAAAAATGAAATTACGATGTCATGCGATGCGACGCGAATTCGCAGTTTCGTGTGAGAGCCCTAATATATTTAAACAAAACTTTGAGCAAGACTGACCGGCGCAGCCTCATTCATAAAAGACATGTTAAATACAAGCATATTTTAAGCATATATGCTAATAAAAATTGGCATATGTATAATGTATGCTTAAAATATGGGTACTTAACCGTGCATTTAATAAAATTTACATTACTGTTAATAAACAACAACATTATTTTGTTAATGATTTCTTCGTTTTTCATGAAAATGACAAACTTTGTATGAAAACCGATAAAATAAATGTACCTTGATTTTGATCAGCCTCATCCCTCCACCACTTGAATATCTGCGCAGTACGGCTGTGCAAAGTGTGCATTAGATCCAAGAGCTGAAATATGTGTACTAGACATTAGACATAATATACATAATATGTCACGATTCACGATTTACAATTTGTAACCTTTTTTGAAGTGAAAACTTCTTTAGCGGCGTTGAGCACTTTTGTGGGATGGGTAAAAACTGTGAAACTCGCGTCAGATTCTCGTGCTGATCGAAAAACCTTGGAAAAACCGTAAGACTGTTGGAGAGTAGTGTTGTAACATCGAAATTGATTAATCGAACAATCAATTGTTTTTTTTTTGTCGATATTTGTTTTTTCGATATATTTTTTTGTCGATTTTTTTATCGATTGTAAGGGTATCGATTAAGTAATTTAAAAAATCGTTTTTTTTTTTAAATCGATTTTCATAAAATATGGGTTAAAAATTTAATCGATTGTAAGGGTTTCGATTAAGTAATTAAAAAAAATCGATTTTTTAAAAAATCGATTTTCATAAAAAATAGGTTAAAAAAATTGTAAGGGTTTCGATTAATTAAAAAAATCGATTTTTTAAAAATCAATTTTCATAAAAAATGGGTTAAAAATTTAATCGATTGTAAGGGTTTCAATTAACTAAACAAATCGATTTTTTAATAATCGATTTTCATAAAAAATGGGTTAAAAAAATGCACAACGTTAATAATCAAGTTTTCACTTCTGCCGGCACTCCCGGAGTGCAATCCGTCTTTTTTTTAATATTCACGGTATATTGAACCTAAACCTTTTAACATGTTAAACGCCATGGGGGTCACCAGTTCACTTGGCCTACGCGCCGAATCGGAAAGCACGATTTTCATCAATTTTACAATTTCGTTATTTTTGCTCCATTTTGTAGGAAATGTATTAAATACCAACAGATACTTAGTGTAAACTGTAAAGTTTTGATCCTCTCTGAATGCTGAACGTCTATACTTATTATAAAACAAAGTCGCTTTTTTTTCCCTCATGTCCCTTTGTTCCCTTTAATCTTTAAAACTACGCAACGGATTTTTATGATTCTTTCAGTGTTACATAGCCTATTTATCGAGGAAGGTTATAGGCTATATTTTATCACGCTAAGACTAATAGGAGCGAAGAAATAGAGGAAAATGTGGAAAAAACGGGGAAAATTATTTGAAAGGGCTAACCTGAATGCGCTAATCTCAGGAACTACTGGTCCGATTTGAAAATTTTTTTCAGTGTTAGATAGCCCATTTATTGAGGAAGGTTATAGGCGTATTTTTTTCAGTGGCTATATATTTGATGCCCGTGCGACGCCGGGGCGGGTCGCTAGTATTGAATATAATATCCTCTGTCTCTGACCTTGAAATTGTCTATCTCCCCTGTAATCCAACTTCCACCCGACCTAAATGCTGACTATTTACAGGTACACCCCTGCCTTTGATGGCTCCATAGACCCTCGTCTGAGGAGCCATCACTGGCAGGGGTGCACCATGCCATCAAAGGCAGAACCCAGATAGGATTGTGGAGGCCCAATCCTATCTGGGTTCTGACTGCTTTATAGCCCCCCTCTCCCGCTCCTATTTCCCGGGTCCCACCCTACCTGAATGCTGACCATGTGCGAGGAGTCGAGCTCCTCGTCGCTGGACTCGTCGTAGCCACGTCGCCGCGCCGAGCTCGGCCGGGACTTGCGGCCATCTCGGGACTTGGATTTGCCTGCAATAGAGAACATATTTCATAGAACTTTCGGCATCTAAAATCAGCTGACAGCACATATGTGCCTGCATTACACAATTAAAAAAGAAAGAAAATCGGTCCACAAACGTCGGTGTAATCGTGGAACATACATAAATATTAAAAAAAAACTAGCTGTGCCCCGCGGTGTTACCCGCGGTTTACTAGGGAAAATAAATTGTGATATTTTCCCGCAGTAAAAAGTAGCCTATGTGTTAATCCAGGATATCAACTAACTCCATACCAAAATTTATTAAAATCGCTCCAGCCGTTTGGACGTGAAGAAGTAACAAACATACAAACTCACAAACTTTCGCCTTTATAATATTAGTGTGATATCCCCAGCCGAACCTCCTTCTTAAGTAGTCGGTTAAAACAGAGCTTGTAGAATCTTAAGCCAACCGGCACTGTTGTTGAAATTTAGCCGGATGGGAAGGATACGTCGAATTTGTGCCTGATCTTTTGGACTATCGGTTATCTATCGACAGTTACTAGTGAAGGGTCAAGGGAAGAGTTCATTACTCTTATTGGACGGCATAATAAATAACAGTATAATATTTTTAGTAGTAGAATAGAATAGAATAAACGTTTATTTGCAGCTAAAACTATAAAAATACATACTTAATAATTATAAAAACTGAAACCAATATGTATTTATATAAAATACATATTGGTTTCGCGACCTTCATCTAAAATCGTGCATAAATGTCATGATCATCATAATCAACTCCACCATAACTATCACCACCACCATCATCATCATCATCACTCACCAGACGCCAGCGAAGCCTTAGCCAGCAGGCGCAGACAGCGCACCACAGCGGCGCAGTTGTGCGGGGTTACGTGCGCCACATCTCGGATGACGAGCGCTAGGGCTTCGGTGCAGCGCGCGAGGGCGGAGCCCCGGTGCGGCCGCAGCCAGACCGCGTCGATGGCCTGCTCTACCGTCTCTAGGGCGGCGTCCGAGTCGTTTTTCACCTGGAAAGAGAACTAAATGTAACCTAGTTCTCTACAACGGTTTTGTGAATATAACGTCTATGAAATATAGTCTATTTGTAACAGCTTACTAGCTGTTACAAATAGACTATATTTCATACGAGTAATTACATAAAATTCTTTGTCCTGAACAACATGCAGAATTTTAATATATGTTTATATATGGTACTCCCCTACCATATAACATATATTAAAATTCTGCATGTTGTTCAGGACAAAGAATTTTATGTAATTACTAGATGATGCCCGCAACTCCGTTGCGCCAATACTCGTTTATCGGGCGGGAACCGTAAATTTTTCCAGAATAAGGGAAGGACATCACCCGTATTCACAAACATTACTTACTATGAGGTCTCACAGTACGAGCGGACGCATAGTATCCCAAAAGCCTATTCATAGACAATACTTGAGTGGCGTTCATCACTGTGCGTCCTTTTCAAGGAACGCACAGATAAAGTAGCCAGCTAGCTATATTACGCAACGCATAGTGTCGAGCTCATGTCAAAAAGTTATGGATTATAGCAGCGAAGAGGAATTTGATAATTATATCAATGGTATCATGGACAAATTAACTGCACCTTCCAGTGCCATTAATTTACCAATTGCTCGTGGCTGTAATAT
Organism: Polyommatus iphigenia; assembly: GCA_963422495.1. Taxonomy (NCBI): domain Eukaryota; kingdom Metazoa; phylum Arthropoda; class Insecta; order Lepidoptera; family Lycaenidae; genus Polyommatus; species Polyommatus iphigenia. Next base: position 37,396,609 of record OY730183.1, read on the forward strand.
TTTATTCTTTTGGTAGTTTTCAGGTAAGGTATTTATTATTAAGTAGGAAGAATTAATTTTTATACTCGACTGTTTATTGCGTACAGCCCATTGATAATGTGATCATTACACATAATTATTATCTTAGCAATTATTTTTACTTACTTAGTAAATATTAGGTCCCACATACAATATTTGTTTCTTTCACAAATTATCACTGGTCAGTGGTCAGGTACAGGAGTATTGTTTAAAAGGGTTCGAAAAAAAATTAACAATGGAATAACAGATGCCAAATGAAGTGTCATTTCAACGAAGTGAACTACGCAACAAAAACGGACCAGTCAGAAAGCTCTATACGACGCTATGCGTACGCATAGCGAAGTATCGTTTGAGTATTGTTTATGAATTGAAAGGCTTGTCAAAAGGAACGCACTGAGAAATCCCTTACTTCGCATAGCAATGGCAGTTAACTTAGGGAAGTATTGTTTGTGAATACGGGTGATAGGATACTTGCCTATGTCCTTTCCCGGGAGTCAAAGTATCCTCATAACAAGTTTCAGCAAAATCGGTTCAGCGGTTTGGGCGTGAAGTGGTAACAGACAGACACACTTTCGCATTTAAAATATTAGTATGGATATGGATGTGACAATCTATTATAGTTTTTGTGTAGTAAAATTTTACTCAAATGCACCACATAATAACATTCAAGTAATAGCATTTTGCACGCCTCTGTAAATCGCAGGTTTTTATCAGTAAGGACTTTTCCCAAACTTTCCAAAAAAAACATCTAATTGGAAAACCCGAAACCTGATACTTTAATCCAATGGTATAAATTAATCTGCTAATCTTCAAATCGGGTTTTACCTTAATAGATTTTATCGCGCGCGTCACGCGAGGAATTAATTTCTTCGTCATATTTTGTTATCAACAGTCAAGCGCGAGTTGAAACATTTAATGTATAGTTCCGTAGCACATTTTTTTCGCGTTCTACTTTACTTTTAAACCTTTTTTTAACTTAGAAATTTTTGAAAAAAGCAATGAAATGTTCTATACTTACCAACATATCTAGACACGCGGTAGAGTGTCAAGCCAAGTTCCAGCATAACTGAATGGCGAGCATGCAGCGTGTGTAATATTACACGAACCATTTGCAGGTACTTTTGACCCTCTCATAATTCAGAAACTATTTCACAAAAACGTTTCAAATTTGGCTCATATAATGAGACTTGCGAGATAACTACATGCTCTAAATTTCATAAGCACAGCTTAAACGGTTATTAAGATATTAACGTCCGAAAGTCTAAATTTTTATCACTGACTGACTGACCTATAGATCAAAATTCTAACCCACTTCCAGATGACCTAGAAGGCTGAAATTTGGAATCCAGCTCAGTAATTGTGTGCAAGCGTAGGGAAAAATCCGAAAACGAAAAAACGGTCAAGTGCGAGTCGTACAGAGCGAAAATTGTGTTTTTTGTATGGAGACCCCCCTTAAATATTTATTTTATTTTACTTTTATTATTTATTATGAAAGAAGAAATATAATTAAAGATTTTGTGAACATTTCAAGCACCTATCGGCTGCCATTATAGATTTAGAGCAAAAAAGGCCAAAAAATCACGTTTATTGTATGGGAACTCCCCGTAAACATTTATTTGTGAATGGAAAAAACTTGAAATTAATAGAAGGTGACTTTATGAAGTGTGCCGGTCTGTCTGTTACGTCTTCACGCCCAAACTGCTTGTACCGATTGTTCTTAAATTTGGTATGGAGATGTTATAGTTTGAGTCCCGAGAATAGACATAGAATTATTTCAATATGTCTGTCCGTCTGTTTGTCCGTCCGTCCGTTTGTCTGTCTGTCTGTTATACAACTATAATAATAGCTACTTAACTTCCGCACAGGGCTTCTTACAGACGAACGACATGTGTCGGCGGCACGTGTCGGCGGCAGTCGATGGCAGTCGGCGGCACGTGTCGGCGGCAGTCGACGGCAGACGACGGCACGTATCGGCGGCAGTCGGCGGCAGTCGACGGCAGCCGACGGCAGCCTTTGACAGTTTATGACGCTTGCAGGGGACCTACCATGACCTTTCCTAAAACTATCATGTTTTCAGAACACTTTGTTGTAAGATTACAATAACATTACCGTACTCACTTTTTAAATATAATTTTACTTAAAAACAGTAAAAATGCAAAACAATGTTAAATCCGCTGTGAAATATCAACTTTTTTAAGATCGCTAGCTTGACGTTACAGTAATAAATTGTTATCTGTCAAACGATGTCAGTTAGTAGATGTGGTGGTAGGCCCCCAGTTGTGACGTACCCCCGCAAGGTAAGCGTCCACAGATCGGTATCGTATGCAACGGACATCTTGCATCAAACGGATATTTTTTTCACAGTACGTCCGCTGAATCGGCAGTGTACGGATTACTGTTTAGCCTAGTAAATGAATGCTCAAAATGGGGGTATGGATGGAAAAGTCGAAAGCAGAAATTTTGACTTAGGAACTTTGTTTGGACTAATCTGTACTTATAAAATTACATGTCCTGACTGATTGATTGACTGACTGACTGATTCATCATCGCTGAGCAAAAACTGTTAAAGTTACAGCCACGAAATTTGGTGAGTAGGGTTGTTTTATTAAGTAGACACCCACTAATGAAGGAATTTTGAAAATTTTACCCCGAAGAGGGTGAAATAGGGGTTGAAAGTTTAAATGAAAGTCCGTCTTTTTTAAGTTAGAAACATGAAAGTTTATTTTTGGACTGCTGATTAAAAATGAATGGATAAGTATTTAAGCATTTTTGGAAATTCTACCCCAAGGGGGTGAAATTGGGGTTGAAAGTTTGAATGAAAGTCCGTCATTTCTTGAGTTAGAAGCATGAAACTTTATTTTTGTGCTACTGATTAAAAATGAATGGATACGTATTTAATGGCCATTCTCAGGTTTGGCATTATTTGCCTAATTACCGTTACCATTTTTTTTCTTCGTTGATTTGACTTAAACTCATTAAAATATGAAAGTAATGAAAGATACCAATACAATAATAAATTTGGCGTGGTACAGTTCATTATAGTTTTTTAGATAATAAGACTTAAATTTTTTATGGGTATGGTAATTGGACTAATGTAAAATTTTATGTAACGGTAATTAGAAAGCATTAAGCATCTAAAAAATCATACAAAAACACTGATTAATAAGTTGCACATGCATAATTGTCACAAAAGGGGTAGAATTAACGATGTCCTATACAACCATAACCTGCCAATAGTAAAAAATAGACACTTTCAAATAAAATCTGAAAAATGAGAAAATAACAACAAACATTGTTTTAATCGGGAGATATTTATTAAGATCCAGGTACGATGAACCTAAAAATAATTATATTCTAAATCTCTTTGGCCAGAATAGCAACTCAAATGTAGCTTACAGCTTTTACAGCTCGCAATTTACTTATTTTTGTTTTCTCGTAATTTTACAAGTTCACCTATATTTATGAACACTTATTTCTCAATTTTTTTCTTTTCTTTTTGTCTTTTGTAATAAGCTCTAAAGTTTAACTCATTTCTTTTTTGAGTTTTCTTCCGCCGTTTTGTTGGAATTTTGCTGATAAGTAGTATTTTCTTTTTTTAAGTATACCTTTCTTTCACTTTTTCCTTTGATTTCTGATATAAAACTGGGTAATTTCAGATTTTTACTAGACGTTTCCAAGGAACAAGCCTTCTTTTCTCCAATTTCTTCTCTGGTCATTACCATCCAAAAGAAATATATAATTTTATGAATACTCTTTTATTATCTAAATAAAGGGACTAACTGGCATAGTGATGTATCAACGCACAGCACAGCAGCAATTTGGCATGCAGGTAGATGTTATGACGTAGGCATCCGCTAAGAAAGTTTTTTTATCAATTCTACCCCCAAAGGGCTATGAAACTTTGTCAATTTTAAACTGATCGGGCTAATACTTTCCATGCATAAAGCTACTATAACGTAGGCATCCCCTAAGAAAGGGTTTTGATAAATTCTACCTCTAAGGGGATAAAATAGGGGGTGAAAGATTGTATATAATAATACTTTTTAACGCGGGCAAAGCGCGGGCAAAAGCTAGTATCATTAAAGACATGATAATAATAATCTATGAAAACCGCGAGAAAACTTCAATTGATAAAAAAGTACGTATCAGTTTTTCACACAGCGGTAATTAGGAACATATGGTAATTAGTATACGGTAATTATAAAAAGTTAGATTTTCTTGAGAATTTTGAAAACCGACACAGTTTGCAAAAACTAGCTTACGGCAAAGTACGTAGACCAAATAACTTTATAGATTGACATGATCAACGTACAATCTAATTTAAAAATCAAGTAGCAAAATAAAATAATGGTAATTAGAAAAGTTCGAAACCAAAGCTATGGTAGTAAGATACTCACGTGCTCCATCGGCGGTACACTAACATTAACGACGTGGGACCGCTAAAGGGCCGTGGCACACGCTAGAGAGAAGTGACTCGTGCACTTGTAATGTGCCAAATCCTGTTATTTTTGGGTGGGTACCCGAAAATAGAATGCGTTACGGTAATTAGAACTTTTGATAGGACAAGCGATTATTTCATGCTAACTATTTACAGGCTGGGCCTATTGAGTCGATATTTTCCAATGCGATAACCAATGTTAATGAGCATTTAAAAAGATGAATAGAGCAAAGTAAATATGTACGTTATAAAAATCACAAGCAAGTTTCGAGATCAAGTTGGCGTGGGGACACGTTACGGTAATCAGAAAAACACGGTTTTTGAACACGACTTAAATTAATTTAGTCTGAATTATTTAAATTAGAAGCCTGTGTTTAAGTTTGTAGCTAGTTACGGATGCTATCTATCCTTTAAAAATATTGCATACTTGAATAAGATAATATTACAGAGTATACAAGCCCGGGACACTTAAATTTTGCTCTCCGGAGAATGGCCGTTAAGCATTTCTGGTAATTGTACCCCCAAGGGGGTGAAATTGGGGTAGAAAGTTTAAATGAAAGCCCGTCATTTCTTGAGTTAGAAACATGTAAGTTTATTGACGTTTGCGTTTGACATTTGCTTAAATAGGGTCCCGTTTTTACCCTTTGTAATAAGGAACCACAAAAAGGGGAAAACTATCCATCTTTGTTATTATACTATGTTAACGCGGACGGCAACAGCTAGTTTGAAGATAAACATACTAGCTAGTCGGTAATCCGTACGCTGCCGATACAGTGAGACGTACTGTAAAAAAAATATCCATCTGATGCGAAACGTCCGTTGCGTACTATGCCGACCTGTGGACCTTTACGCGTTACGTCACAACTGCAAGCGTTATAAACTGTCGACGGCTGCCGTCAACTGCCGCCGACTGCCGCCGACACGTGCCACCGACTGCCGTCGACTGCCGCCGACACGTGCCGTCGTCTGCCGTCGACTGCCGCCGACGCGTGCCGCCTACACGTGCCGTTCGTTTGTAAGAGAGCTAAGTTGTACACTATAGTTAATGGTAGGAAATACACTTGTGTTATACTTATACCGTATTATTCCAATGCCTTCTGATGGTAGCTGCATTTTCCATTCGCTTGGATTTTCTTTGTTTTGTTCGTTTGATACTCAAGTCTCAATAAGGCTTAGGGGCTGTTTCCCCACTTCCTGAAAAGTTTCAGATAGGCTATCCACAACTTATCTGATAGATGAAGTATCTGCCAGATAAGTTGCGGATAGCATAGCCGACACTTGTCGGGAAGTGGTGAAACGACACCTTAAGGTTGCGAATTGCGATTGAATATAGTCGAATATTATGGATGTTTGAACTGGGAAGATGAAGGTGTCTACCCTTGCTCGGAAAGTTTTCTTTACAAAAAGTAGTGATATCCCACCAAAAACATAAATGTAAAAATGCTGAGCCAAGTTCCATACAAACATTATATTTCTTGTCTATGGACTTCGCCGTAAAAAGGATGGAAATCTAAATGAGTGCCAAGTTCCATGGAAAATCGAATTATGTACGTATAGGAACCAGATAACATTATGAACAAATAATAGAGTCTATTTCTTTACTTTACTGAATATCTATAACAATTGATGTTATTTAAATAATGGGAGATCTTAAACTAGATTAGATTTTACTTGGGTAGTTTTCATCAGAATTAAAATGTTCAATAACTTTATGAAAAATGACTGACGTAATGAAAACTGGCCAAGTTAGATCTAATCTACTTTAAGATCTCACATTATTTAAATAACATCAATTGTTATAGATATTCAATAAAGCAAAGAAATAGACTCTATTATTTGTTCATAATGTTATTTGGTTCCTATTCGTACATAATTCGATTTTCCATGGAACTTGGCACTCATTTAGATCTCCATCCTTTTTACGGCTAAGTCCATAGACAAGAAATATAATGTTTGTATGGAACTTGGCTCAGCATTTTTACATTTATGTTTTTGGTGGGATTTTAATTTACTATTCAGATTTCAGCATGTACAAAAGCTTTGCTTGAAGTAGAAATTCATAGGCCGATTATTAAGATACTCATAATTTGCTTTTTACAAGACAATAAATCTATAGCATTAATTTCATATTAACTTTACATTCTACTCACATTTTTCTACTCACATTCTACTCACATCACATCTTAACATTTTATTATGTCAAAATTTCGTAGACGTTTTTTGATCATATACGGAATCCTTATGACGTACTTACTACTTAGCATTATCAGATGCACACAATATTTTCTATATTTTGACGAATTTCTTGAAATAAAAAGGAATGATAAAAATAAATAATTTGATTTAAAACAAAAACCTTATTTTAACAAGACTACATTGGCATATTCTTATATCTATATTTATTTTACAGTTGTAGTCACGATGGAAAAATGTATTCAATCTTTTTATTATTCTACTTTTTTACTATTTCAACATAGACACAGTATGTATAATATATCGTAACACCTGTATCCAAAACTTCAGGATTGCAACATGCTCCGGGCAATGGTAGACGAATAAAATATTATTCTCTTGTTCCTTTTCATGGCTCAACGTACTCTTACTAATATTATTTTGAAACTGTGTCTGTTAGATACAATTTAATATGACGAGAGGCAACGGTTTTCGAAAAGAATTTCCGCGCAAGAGATTTGCGGGCAACATCCAGTAAAGACATAATAATATATACTCACGAATATCCACCCCTGCGCCTGTGGAGAGTTGGACAGTTCACTCTCCGAAGACACGCTGGTCGGCCTTCTGTCGAACTCATCTTCAGAGCCTTCGGAACGACTGGATGCGGCTGCAGACAAAAACATTGCTTATTGTATAAGGTACGAAATCCCCTGCACGATATAAGGGTATATATGGGGCGTTCCCCTTTACAAATAAGTTCTAGTATTTAAAAAAAACGGAAGAAAGGAAATTGGTATACCCCTTTTTCAGGGTTTTTTATGCAGGGCAGTGTGCGTCGTTATCAAAACTGAATTCGTAAATAACTCATATCTAATCACATTCGATTATATTCGTGTACTAGTTATTAATTGTAAATATTGATTTGAATATAAACGCAATACCTAATTATGAGTTTCAAATAACAACGGATGCTAGTTTTCGCAAATATATTTTATATTAAATCAAAACGTACATTTTCATTCCAAGTCACTTCAGGCTGATCACCTGATTGTCTGACCAGTAAGACGTTCCATGAGTCGGATAGGCATGTAAAAAAGTCGGTCCCACTGGGTTATGAGAGTAAAGGAATAGAGAGAGCTCATGTGTACTGCGCACACACTTGGGCACTATAAAATGACTCCTGCGTAACTGGCCTGGTTTCAATGAAACCGGCCACCGTCACCGAAATCGGTGTGGGAGTATAAAGGTCTTTCTTACCATCGACACTCAATTCTAAGTTATCAACTAATCATCCTTATTAAAGTAGACTTCAAATGTATCTCACTTCGAATTTGAACTATTACCGGTTTCAATGATTTCGAATCCATACCAATATTATAAGTGCATAAGTGTCAGTCTGTCTGTCTGTTCCCTCTTCACGACTAAACCGCTGAACCGATTTCTCTGAAACTTAGTATGGAGATACTTTTAGTCCCGGGAAAGGACATAGGATACTTTTTATCCCGGAAAAATGTACGGTTTCCGCATGATAAACGAATTTTGGCGCAACGGAGTTGAGGGCGTCATCTAGTTAACCGACTTCCAAAAAACGAGGTTATACGTTCGGCTGTGGATTTTTTTTTATGTATGTTCAACGATTACTCCGCCGTTTCTGAACCGATTTTCAAAATTTTTGTTTTGTTGTATTAGGTTTCACTCCAATTTGGTCCCATTTTCACAAAAGTGGTGACCTGATGATGGGATCCATGAGTAATCGAGGGAACTCCTCAAAATTCAAATGGAAACATATGTTTTTTTGGTTTCATATGAAGTATTCCAGGCATACGTTACCAAAAAGTAAGATTTTGCACCAGGATATACCATGGTTCGAAGGTGGTGAACAGAACTCCTTACTCCTTATAGATACATGTTTGGGGGTTTCGGCGTTGTTTTAAGAACTGAAAGCATATACTACTAAGCTTATTACATTAATCATCATCATCATCATCACCACAATTCCACCATACACCTTCACATTATGACCCTATTATAATTGGTAGGTATTTTTAATAGTATTTTTAGATCAAAACGGATCACGCATGTCTTTAAACATTGTTCTGTAAAAAGTTAAGCTATTTTGAAAATTATTTTATTATTTCGACCTGATGATAAGATCCATGAGTGATCGAGGGAACTCCTCAAAATTTATATGGAAACTTAATATGGTGATTTCGATTTTATGAGAAGTATTCTCAGCAAATGCTACCAAAAAGCAAAATTTTGCATAAGATATACCTCCGGATTCCTTATAGATGCAAGTTTGAGGGTTTCGGCTTTGGTTTAAGAACTCAAAGCATATGCTACTATGCAAGTTACATTCATCATCATCATCACCACTACCACCAGTCACCACACCATGAATCATTAAATCATAACTCTTAATTTGTCGAACGATTTCAAAAATTATATTATTGTATCAAATTAATCAAAGTAAATGATTCAAACTTGGTGATCAGGTTACCAAGTTAGCAATTTGATCATGAGATCTATGAATTATGAGGTATGTCCGTATATAGGAAACTCATTATTGGGACAAAATAAATAGTTATATTAACGTAGTTCTAAGTAGTTTAAGCATAATATTATATGAACATTATAGTGAGCTAATGACTTTCCAGGAGTGTTGTGATAGAAAGAAAGTCACTGAACAGAACTTTAGAGCCTTTAGAGATAGGCGCATGAACATTATTTTTATCATTGCTTGATTAACGCGAAGCTTATATTATACAGTGATACGAGTATATTCTTGGAGTTGCTTATGCAATTCTCTATTCCGAGAGGGCGCTAGGTATATTAACTATATGGTTCTCATATCATAAATGTGTACCCTGGCTCCAAAGTCACTTAGTAGAACACATTAGTATTTACAGAAAACCTTATTTAAATTACTTAAACTACTAAAAACAGTGAAATTATTATTTTTAACAAAAAATTAAAACCGACCTCCAGAGTAAAAAACAATAATAATTATTATATAATGAACAAAAAAGTATGAAATAATTCTTACTCATAGTGCCTTATGCAGAATACTCCTAAACCTCTACTATTTCTGTACACAATCTTCATAATTTTGAAGTCGGTACCAGTCTTTAAAATTAAAAATATTTTGTCTAAGAACTCACCATTCTTAGCTGGTATCGACTTCAAAATTATGAAGATTGTGTACAGAAATAGTAGAGGTTTAGGAGTATTCTGCATAAGGCACTATGAGTAAGAATTACTTCATACTTTTTTGTTCATTATATAATAATTATTATTGTTTTTTACTCTGGAAGTCGGTTTTAATTTTTTGTTAAAAATAATAATTTAGATATAACAATCACATCTGGTAACCCACAACGATTTCTGTTCCCCGGAAGGACTATCAAATCACAGTTAATATGATAAGATAAAATATTATCTAAACTATTAAATATAAAAACCATTAGAAGATAAGAAGATTAATTTGTATTTATTATGCAGGGTACATACTCGTATACGTCACAGAAACAAGGTACATAACCTACCACGACACACGCTTGGCCGTTTTAATGTAATACGTAATTCCACGCCGGTCTTCTATAAGGCTAAAGTGTATCAAAGCAATTATCCATAATATTAATGTTATACAGGGTGCAATTAAACCTTCCTGCCAAATTTTTTCCAGGGCTTAGGTATCATTAGTAGAGTCCATTTAACCAAAAAAAAATCGCAACCACAAAGTTGCGTCGATGCAACGACAGTGCGCGCACACCGCCCGCGCTCTTCCCCCCCTCCGTTTCATTGACTTTCGTACGTAACCACATCGCAACCACATCGCAACCACTGGCGACAACGCGTCGATCAACCACGTCGGCATTTTGTCGGTACCACAACGCAACTACAAAAAGCTGCAGCGATACCATTCACACGTAACCACTGCTCGACGATGTCGTGTGGTTGTGGTACGTGTGGGTTTGCCCTAATTGTAGTGTTTTTTAGGATAACTTTCGGAAGCTATTTCTCGACATTTTAGTACTGAGTGATTATAAAAGAAAAAATACGTTTATTTTTATTTTTAACAAGGATCAATATATCAAAATTTGGCAGGAAAGTTTAATTGCACCCTGTATACTGCTGAACCGATTTTGCTACAATTTAGTATGGAGTTTCTTTGGGACGTAGGATACTTTTTATACCGAAAAAAATGTACGGCTCCCTTACTATAAGCAAATCTATACTGTACTCGGCGAAACATGGCGGTAGCGGTCATTGACTCCCTGCCAAAAACTTGTCATTTTCTATACAAAGCCGCGATTGACAACATCTGACACTTCATTGTCAATCGCGATTTATATAGAAAATGACAAGTTTTTGACAGGGGGTCAATGACCGCTACCGCCTTATTTCGCCGAGTACAGTTTACTGTATAGTGCCCAATTATTAAAAAAAATTAAAGGTGTGTTGCTCAAACTTAAGTACGCAGTAAACTCTACGCGTGTCTACGGCGTAGCACTTCGTAGATGCTGCGTAGACTGTCTACGATAAGCGTAGCTCATCGTAGACAGTCTACGTAATGTCTACGGGCCAGGCAACAACAGTGCGATGCGGCGTCACATCGTAAAAATCTGGTAAAAATCTACGACGTCGCAGAATGCATCGTGGAAATTTGTGACGCGACAGCGAGATTTCCGATGACATTTTTGTGTTGTAACAACGCATCTCATTTCTGTGCGATGTTGTTTTGTCGATACGACGTCGCAGAATGCATCGTGGAAATTTGTGACGCGACAGCGAGATTTCCGATGACATTTTTGTGTTGTAACAACGCATCTCATTTCTGTGCGATGTTGTTTTGTCGATACGACGTCGCAGAATGCATCGTGGAAATTTGTGACGCGACAGCGAGATTTCCGATGACATTTTTGTGTTGTAACAACGCATCTCATTTCTGTGCGATGTTGTTTTGTCGATACGACGTCGCAGAATGCATCGTGGAAATTTGTGACGCGACAGCGAGATTTCCGATGACATTTTTGTGTTGTAACAACGCATCTCATTTCTGTGCGATGTTGTTTTGTCGATACGACGTCGCAGAATGCATCGTGGAAATTTGTGACGCGACAGCGAGATTTCCGATGACATTTTTGTGTTGTAACAACGCATCTCATTTCTGTGCGATGTTGTTTTGTCGATACGACGTCGCAGAATGCATCGTGGAAATTTGTGACGCGACAGCGAGATTTCCGATGACATTTTTGTGTTGTAACAACGCATCTCATTTCTGTGCGATGTTGTTTTGTCGATACGACCGATACGACGCAGTGTTGTGGCCTGGCCCTATGGCGAAAAAGTTGTTTGTTTTATTTTTCTTTTCTGTGTATTTTTTTTAACTTAATTTAATTCCTGATTCCTTTAACATATTTTTAATCACGCAATGAAATTTCATCTTCCTTAATTAATTTAAAATATCAAAACTAATAAAAAATAAAAAACGATAAATCATGCTATTTTTATTGTTACTAATGTATAATTTAGTTTTACCAATTTTTTCACACGGACCTAATTATTAACTAATTAAGTGATTTTCCCACAAAATGCGATAAGATACCATTGCTTCGTATAATATCTCTTATCTGTGATGCTTATCATTTGACCGGGCCAGATGAAAATATCGCTAGCCATTTGGTCTCTAGCTCTTCTACCGAAGAGAAATTAAGCATCTATGAAAAAATACATTCTCATTATCACCCTAAGGTTGGCTGGTAGAGAATGCCACAAGGCATTAAACCCGCCTATGTAAATATTATTTGCATGAAGTGTTTAAATAAATAAATAATAACGAATAATGTAAAGCTATCTTTGGGAATATAATTACGTGACCAATTCTTCTATGAAGAAAAGAAAGAAAAAAACAATGTCGTTTGAAATAGAAGATGAAGAACTAAATCTACGAAAAGAGGAATGATGTAAAAAGATATTAAGTTCTTACTTGAAATAGAAGAATCCTTATTTAACGTCTTGGAAGTATGACTTGGAAGATTGGGCAACCTAAAATCTGATGAAGGGAAAGATGCAAGGCTGCAATAGGTAATTTTTTAATTTATTATTTTATAAAACTGGTGATTGATTACTTGACAAGACATTTGGCACAGATAAGAAGTAGACCACGTGAAGGATCATAGGCCATCAATTTTAATCATTTTTTCAGTGGCTATATATTTTATACCCGTGCGACGCTGGGATGGGTCGCTAGTAATTTATAATTTGCTTTTGGATAAAAAAATGTATACTTATGTTTATTAATTATTATTAACTGAGCTACCTTAACAACAATTCAGCAGTTAGCGCTGATAACAAAGATAAGATTTGTAGGCGCGTTAATTATTTATCTAAATCAAAATATAATCATAATATAATACGCATTTGTATAAAATGTAATATAAATGTAATACTAGCATCAATAACTAATAAGCTAAATATGATATTCCTAGGCATGCCTATTTAGTTAGTAGTATCCTACTAAACATCCTTATTCCTTAATAATATTATCAATGTGAAAGCGTGGATGTTTGTTACGCTTTCACGCAAAAACTACTTGACGAATCATCATGAAACTTTGTACTCGTACTCTTGGAGGTATCCAAAGTAACATAGAATACTTTTTATTTTATACAAATATTTTTTATAAAAAAAAAACTTTTTAAGTGGACGCGGACGAAGTCGCGGGCAACAGCTAGTAAAGAATAATATCTTATATCTTTAAACGAGCAATTCTTGTATAATATATAAATTATAATTGAAATATCGGAATCGGCTCCAACGATTTTCATGAGTATATATAGGGGGTTTCGGGGGCGATAAATCGATAGAGTCCGCGCGGAACTAGTTGGCCGCGCCTGAGGTATGTGAGCGGTGGGACGGAGAAGCAGCAGACGCTTCGCACAAGAGATTGCAATAGCAAGATGAGTCCGCCGATAAAAAGACAATCTAAGGAAATAATATTTAAAGTACATACGTTTTTTAAAAAACGGAAAGCCGATGTCAATAGTTTAGACTTTAGAATATAAAACTGATCAATTGTCTAAACTCTAATGTCTTTAATTGATTCTTTCCAATAATTAAATAATATTATTGTTCACGATATCGCGACATTGGTCGTCACTGTCTAATCTCATGTGCATTGCGAGCAGCAAGCAACCCGCCCCCTCACCCCCGTCCCTACCTACGGCGCGGCCAACTAGTTCCGCGCGGACTATAGCTAGGAATCATTTTTAGAAAATGTCATTTTATTCGTGTTTTATCGAATACCGAGCAAACCTCGGTCAAATAGCTAGTTATGTTTTATGTGTCAATCTATAACAATCTACTATAAAGTTTTTGGTATTTTAGCATATTTTTTAAAAAATATTGCAATTTGGATAAATCACAATTACATTAATCCAAATCATCGATTATATGAAAAACGATGAGCATAACACGATAGTAATTCGATAAGATAACAAAAATAGTATAAAAACTGAGGGATTCTAGGCGTGGTACTTGTCAACAACATGATGAAACTATTCCTGATCGCCGTCGGTCTGTTCGTGGCTGTGGCGGCTTATGAGCCGATCACCCTCAACTACCACGAGACCATCGGTATTCCTGAGGCCACTCGCATCAAGAATGCCGAAGCAGCCATGGACTTCGACGGCGCCAGGATTGTCGGCGGAACACCCTCCCAACTAGGCGCCTTCCCGTACTTGGTAAGTCCGAATTAGATTCCTATAGATATCCTACAATAACGAGTGGAACTTCAATAGATACAGTGACATGCGCCTTTTTTAACATCAACTATCAACACCACAAAAGGTGAATTGCGACCATGAGACTATCACCTCGAAACCCATTACCTCTTCAAGACTATCACCACTACAACATTCCGTCTTGTTGTTATTCCATTCACTATCACATGAAATACCACCCAAATACCCATTTTTACGCCTTTGGCTTGGTTTGTGTCCTTTATCTCATCATCATTAGAACACATTATTAAATCAGGCCTTCGTCCTCAGGGAGGTTTAGTCATCACCCTGACAAATGGCGCCACGTCCGTCTGCGGCTCCTCCATGCTTAGCAACACCAAGTTCGTGACTGCAGCTCACTGTTGGACCGACGGCTGGAACCAGGCCCGTCAGTTCGTCGTGGTGGTTGGATCCGTCACCCTCTTCACTGGAGGCACCCGCGTGACCACCACCAACGTTGTCATGCACGAGGGCTACAGCACCAGCACCCTTAACAACGACGTCGCTATCATCACCACCAACTGGATCGGATACACCAGTAAGTTCTTTTGTTTTTTCTTTTTTTAATGGTAAAATGGTTTATGGTAAAAAAGGTAACAAAATTTTTTTATATTGTCAGTAAACCATCCACCACTCTCTTTTATCTCCCGTAAAGGTTTATTCATTTTCGAAGACTATGCAGTTTTGTGTGCTTGTAATAATCATTTTTCTATTCCGCAAGTAAAGTCTCTCCAAACATATTTTCTATTTTAATGTTATTATCCTCTCATTTAACGTAAATCGATTAAGTTGCAGCAAATCTTCCTTATTTCTACAGGCAACATCAACCGCATTGCCATGGCTAGTGGAAGCAACGACTTCGCTGGCACCTGGGCTACCGCTGCCGGATTCGGAAGGACTAGTGACAGTAAGTTACTTATTTTTACTACTATTTATAATGTCTTTCCATTGACACGAAGACTATTATTATCTGGTCAATTTGATGCTATGTAATATTCACGTACTAAATTGTTACTGTAGTAGTAAATGTAAATTTTTGGTTCCGGTAGAACTTGACAAGTCCTTGATGTAATGGATTTCTTTTTAGGCTCTGGAATCTCCACTAACCAAGTGATGAGCCACGTCAACCTCCAAGTCATCACCAACGCCGTGTGCCAGGCCACTTTCGGCAGTAACATCATCGTCGCTTCCACCCTCTGCGTCAACACTTCTGGTGGTCAGAGCACCTGCGGTGGCGACTCCGGTGGCCCTCTCGTGGCAAACAACGCCTTGGTAAGTTTAGAAAGATTGGGAGATTTTACAGATAGTATATGTTCATTTCTTTTGTACACAGTTGCAGAGCATCTGTTGCATAATATGTTGCAGTTACAGAACTACATTATTGACTTTTATAACTGAAACATTGATCTCACTTTTACTATTTTCTCTTTCTCTCTTTATATCTATTTCATTAATTCCATCTTTTTCCCCCAGATCGGTATCACCTCGTTCGGCTCATCTGCCGGTTGCCAGCGCGGTTTCCCCGCCGGTTTCGCTCGGGTCACCTCCTTCAACGCCTGGATCAGCGCCCGCCTTTAATTCCTCAATTTCTCATATGCTATGTGATAAATAAATATTTAAGACATTTATGCGCAACTTATTAATAACTTTTGAACCTTTTTTTTAAACGACTTAAAAAAAGAGGAGGAGGTGTTGCCGCCAGTGATAAGCAGCAACGTTATGTGCGAAGAAAGTTATTTATTATAGACTGATTTTCTGCTGCAGAAATTGTGATTTTTTGGAGAGTGAAATAATACGTCTAGCCTTAGTGATAGAATTTAGCGTATATTTCAAAATTTACAAATGTCATGGATTAAGGGGAATTTGGGGAACAATTTGCCAATCAGCGACCTTGACGTACGCGCGTAAATTTAACGTTCCCGTATCGATCATCTGTTTGGCGTAGGAACCAACCACGTACCAACAGGAGGTTTTTTAATATTCTTTTTACCCTAAATAATTATTAAAATGAAAAATCTGATTCCGACTGTACAAAAAAAAAACAATCTAGTCTAGGTAAACACTATAAATCAAATCTGATACTTTATATTCGGTTTATGAAGTCCCATAAAGCTATATCACAAAAATTACTAGCGACCCACCCCGGCTAAATATACATTATACAGTACATTATAAATATACATTATACAGCCTATGTCACTCACTAAAAATGATTAAGAGCGGGCTGCCAAATTTTGCTGTGTTTTCTAATAAGTATTACGATCCCGGAAGACGATTGACTTAAATGAAATTGAGATTGATTTAATCATTGTATATGGGAGAGTCCTGCTTCGGCACGAATGGGCCGGCTCGACCGGAGAAATACCACGTTCTCACAGAAAACCGGCGTGAAACAGCGCTTGCGCTGTGTTTCGCCGAGTGAGTGAGTTTACCGGAGGCCCAATCCCCTATCCTATTCCCTTCCCTACCCTCCCCTATTCTCTTCCCTTCCCATCCCTACCCTCCCCTATTACCCTATCCCTCTTAAAAGGCCGACAACGCACCTGCAGCTCTTCTGATGCTGCGAGTGTCCATGGGCGACGGAAGTTGATTTCCATCAGATGACCCGTTTGCTCGTTTGCCCCCTTATTTCATAAAAAAAAACTGGTATTTGCCTAACGGAAAACACGATTCACTTATTTTGACTCGATAGTTATATTTTTCGAAATTATGAATCTTTCTGGGCTTTCAACAAAATATATCTGTTACACTTATTGAGTTACTATCATTAAATAACTTGCTGTACTACAATCACACACTTTATAAAATAATGGGTAAAGGAAATATGTATTAGTATTGTATTTAATTTTTAAGTAATCATCAAAAACATTTTTGAGACTTACGACCTTTACTTTCGTGCTATAATGCGGGAAGAATAATATTAGCTGCAGCGCAAACTCAGGGGCACGAGAAACACGATTCATGGAATCATTATATTATCACGATTGGAGGATAGCGGGGTGTGTAGGCGGGGCTAGCGTGCTTTGATATTTTTGGCAGCCCGGTCTTAAAATCGATTCAGTATTTTTGATTTATATGCATTACTACCCGTGGCTACATCCCGCAATTTTTTAATCTGTAATATCTTCGAAAATATCCATTTAAATTTAAAGGGCCATATAGATCTATATATTATAATGTATTTAAAGTATTTAATTGAATAAGGATTAATGCTGTATTGGTTAAAATCGCTTCGAAAATTAGGCATCATTTGTAGTAAAAATTAAATAACAAATAAATCTTATTGTGGGATATCCATAAGAGATAGACATATTACCATCGCGAAGTTTTCTGTAGACCTTTTCATTGTGTAAAATACTTAGTACATTATTTTGATAAATCTCGTATTCTCTGGTTAACGAGTGCCATTTTTGTCAAAACCTGATCTCATGCACCGAAAATTATGATTTTGGTCTCATTCGATTCGGAATACCATCTAGAACATTCTATCAAAATTCCAAGAGGGGCTAAAAAAATGCAAAAGTTATAAACATAAAAAGAAGGGTTTGGTTTTTTTAAATATTTCGAAAACTATATGAGATAATCAAAATTTGAAAATAGATCCTTAAAGAGCAGGAAATTTCCTAAAAAAAATCCTAGATCCTTATCAATAATCCTTATAGCTTTAATTGAGCGGCGAAAACAACGGTAAAAACGCGTGGTTCGGGTTTCGCGTGATTTGCCGCAATCTGCTGCGTGAACTAAAAAAATATTTTAACTAATTAAATATTAATATTATGGAATAAAAAAAACGGTACTAAGTAGACATATCAATAAACAATAATCCGTTAGCAAAAATAAATTATCACAATTAGTTTAATTATATATGCTAATCTTAATTTATTAATAGTCACCATTTTAATGTTAACATAAAACGCTGATTATTTCAAAACAAGAAATCCAGATTTTTTTATTATTCTTTTGAGCTCAGGTCAGAAAAGATTAGGTTTTGACGAAAATGGCACTTGTTAACCAGAATAGTAGGGTTTAGCCTGCGTTTGCAATGTAAGCGGAAAAAATGTAATTATTTACGACATCACATTAAAAAAACTCAAAAAATAACAGTATTTCTCTACTATATTTTAATGAATGTATACTTATAAACCTTCCTCTTCAATCACTCTATCTATTAAAGAAAACCGCATAAAAATCCGTTGCGTAGTTTTAAAGATTAAAGGGAACAAAGGGACATAGGGACAGAAAAAGTGACTTTGTTTTAGTAGTGATAAACAATTTAAAAATCAATTAAAGAAGTTGATAAGATTTTGAGATTGAACGCATTTTACGATAAACATTTTTAAATGGAAAAAAATTTAATCAAAACGTATTAAATAACTTTATCGATGCTACACGTGATGCACAGCCTAATAATTATAAAAACTCATACGCGTTATTAGCTTAAAATGATCTTGAACTCGATTTAAAAGCCATAGAAGAATTTTGTAATAAATAAAAAAAAAACGAAAAGAAAAGCGTGCAGTAGAACCCTGATGAGAATGAAATGAGAAAAATAGAATATCTAATACTAGAAAATAGGAGTTGCACAATGCACAATAATGTGCAGTTCGAAGTTCGAAAATATTAAAGTAAAATAAAATCCGAAAGATACTTTTTTTATGAAATAAGGGGGCAAACAAGCAAACGGGTCACCTGATGGAAAGCAACTTCCGTCGCCCATGGACACTCGCAGCATCAGAAGAGCTGCAGGTGCATTGCCGGCCTTTTAAGAGGGATAGGGTAATAGGGGAGGGTAGGGATGGAAAGGGAAGAGAATAGGGGAGGGTAGGGAGGGGAATAGGGTAGGGGATTGGGCCTCCGGTAAACTCACTCACTCGGCGAAACACAGCGCAAGCGCTGTTTCACGCCGGTTTTCTGTGAGAACGTGGTATTTCTCCGGTCGAGCCGGCCCACTCCCACGTATATATACAGTATGTATGTATACTGGATAATTAGTACATTTACAAACTAAGCCTTGAAAAACATCTTATCTTATCACATACATCTGATTATATAATGTTTTGTGGAAATAAAATTAATGCGATGACGATTTGATATGATACTTAAACCAAAGTATCCATTATAAGAATTTCAGAGAAAAATGTAGAATGACGGATTTAAAAAATGCTGAGATTATAGAGGTAGGAACGTTAGGCTCAATTTACGCCAGTATTATAGTACTCTGTGCTACGAATAATAAAAACTACAGGCCACAGCCGCGCAATACAATGGAAGCAACTTTTTGCAACGAAACTGTACATAGCACAATGAACTTTATGTCAGTTATATACAACACACAAATTAAATACGATGGAATATACGTTTTTCGCGGAATTCTCGAGAAGTCGCGCGTCCACTTTTTGGCTCGTATTTAATTATGTGTTACTCTGTTGACATAAAGTCCATTAGCTTTGTCCACACTGGGCCTTTTTTTGTTCATCAAGGGCATGCGTTATAGCGCAGTCAACAGCGAACGTGAGGCATGCCCGTGACGCGCGTTGAAATCGTAGCGTTCGCTTACACTTTTCTTTCAACGCGGGTGGATTTTGACGCATTCAATTATTGAATATGCCAAACAAAAGTTGAATAAAAAGAAGATGACGAAAATTGAAGATGAAATTGCATAATGTGGACCTAGCTTTTAGCTATGTCCACACTAGGCGCTTTCGTCTTCAATTTTCATTATCAACTTTCGTTTTAGCGCATTCAATAATTGAATGCGTCATCGAACACAACGCCAACATTGTCATTTTTGAAGTTTTGGATACGGTCAGAGAGCATGCGTCGCGGGCATACCTCACGTTCGCTGTTGACTACGCTATAACGCATGCCCTTGACGAACAGAAAAAGGCACAGTGTGGACAAAGCTATTGTGCAACGAAACTGTACATTTCGTTGCAAAAGTCGCCTCCATTCCATTCCGCTCCGGTATAAATTGAGCCATTTGTACTCTTGCGCATTGACTTGATCTTTGATAATATTATGATCTGGCAGGAAATGGCTTCATGAATGGCAATGACATGAAATTAAAATAACTGTATTTTATTAAAAAGATAAAACCGACTTCAAAATTGTACGTAATTGAGAATTAAAATTCCCTATCTCAAAAACTACTGAACCGATTTTAATGAAACTTGCAGTATTCCCTAAGTTGAACAATACCTAGTACAATAAAAAAAATCATTTACATCGGACTTGTAGTTCCGGACATATGCGTGCACAAACATAAAAACACACATACATACAAACACTTTTGAAATTTGGCACATTTGTTTATAAGCTGTTATAGATTAACATATACAAAAACTGGGCAGTTCTGGAAATATTACATACATACGCGTCGAATTGATAACCTCCTTTTTTGAAGTCAATTAAAAAAAAAGATCACGTGACTTCTATTGAGGTAGATCGAAACGATCAATCGAAAATGAGTGACCGGCGTTGCAGAAATATACTAGAGGTGCTAGAGACACCAAAACCATTGATAACGACGTTACAAATCATTAGACAACAATAACAAGATAAAATTTCTTATCTATTTTGTGTACATCGTCATAATATTTTCTAATGAGTAATGCGGTAATGTCTATAAAATAGATGACGCGGACGCCCGCAATTCCGTTACGTAGAAAGAGACCGTATATTGGAGTTTACTCCTTAAGAATCGATTTTCATATATAAGGCGCCCGGTATGAGAAAAATTCCAGGGGTAAAACCTACTAACAAGTAACGAAAAATCGTGTCACGTTTTTGGTGCGCACCTTTAGTGCGCAACTTTCTAATTTGGCTGTGAGTGTATTAAGACCATTAAGGTAATATACCTATCGGAATATTATATTATATTATTATATAATTATATTATTTTTATATAATTATATTTTTTTTAGTTTACTCCTTAATTCATGAAGCCCCAAGCGGCCACACCCGGCCGCGATAACAATGAAAAAGCTATTGTGTCTCGTTTTGCCACGATTATAAGGCGCCCGGTATGAGAAAAATCCGAGGGGTACACAAAACGATGGCGTAGTAGTCTACGTCAACAAAAACCTTTCAGTAAAGGTAGAGGAACTCTACATAACTAGTGCAAACTGCTTACAGATATCTTTTGATCGCAATATAACCGTGTTGGCGATATATCGATCGCCTTCAACTAAAGACATAGCCCCGTTTCTATATTCTCTCAACGACGCATTAGCTAAAATATATTGTACGAGCAATATAGTGATTACGGGTGACATAAACATAAACATAGCAGAAAACTCCAAGGATCCCAACAAAAACCAATACCTAACTCTACTAGCATCATTCGGGCTACTCCCTACTCGGCTTTCCAGCTGCCTTGACCACATCATGCTAAAGTCCAAACTTCCCGCCAAAACAATTGTTGCCCACTCTACCATAACGGACCACGATACTACCACACTTTTCCTAACAACACAAAAACTAAAGACAGGTCCCCGGAAAACTACAAAACAACTAGATTATAAACAAATATCCAGCGAGCTGGCTAACTTAGATTTTACCCCAATCTATCAATTACAAGACCCCAATACAGCAGCAGATCTATTCGTTGCCACTATGAGGAAAATAATAGAGACTAATACAAAAACAAGAAAACTCTCAAACCGAAAGAAACTTTTAAAGCCGTGGGTAACACCCGGCCTCCTCCGCTGCCTAAAAAATAGAGATAAAATGCATAAGAAATTAAAAAATGATCCCGACAATGCAATCCTGGCAATATCATACTCCCGTTACAGAAACCATTGTACAAAAATTTTGAAGCAACTAAAAAGAGAATATAATGAAAACGAGCTACTAAAATACCACAAAAACACAAAAGCACTATGACACACTATCAACAAAATTACAAATAGATCAAAAAATTGTAACACCACCACCGATCTTCTCTCCATCGCGTCCTCGCCGAGTCAATCAGTAAATTTAATAAATAACCATTTCGTCAATACAGGTAAATTACTAGCAGATAAAATATGTCAGCTTCCCCGAAACACTAAACTCTCTAATTATTCTATGTGCAATTCTATGACCCTACTACCAACTGATGAGGAGGAAATTGTGAGAGTCACAATGTCTCTAAGAAGTGACTGTGCGGTGGGTTGGGATCAAATACCCGCAAGTGTTATAAAACAAAACATACATATAATCTCCCCAGTACTAACTCACATCTTCAATCTCTCACTGACAAACGGTATCTTTCCTAAAACTTTTAAGAAAGCAATAGTACATCCAGTCTACAAGGCTGGCAGCAGAGACCAAGTTACAAATTACAGACCAATTGCCGTCCTATCCTCATTAGCAAAAATACTAGAGCGCATAATAAATACTAGACTTACAGAGTATCTTGAAAAAAATAAATTATTATCGTCTGCCCAGTTTGGATTCCGTGCAGGTAGATCTACTGGGGATGCAGTGCATGAACTCACGGACCACATTATAAAAAATTTAGATAAAGGCAAAAAAGTCCTAGGTGTATTCCTCGATTTGGCAAAAGCTTTTGATACGGTCTCTGTTGCTATTCTTGTAGACAAGATGGAGCAAATGGGCATAAGAGGAACCCAGCTAAATCTGTTTAAGGACTTCCTCAATGGGCGTACGCAGAGCGTTAAAGTGGATGAGTATCTAAGTGCCGAACTGCCCACTACACATGGTATTCCCCAAGGAAGCGCAGTCTCTCCAACCGTCTTCCTCATCTACATTAACGATCTGTGTGCGCTCAATCTTCGAGATGGAAAAATTTGCGGACGATACTGCTCTCGTATTTCAGTCGGACTCATGGTCGAAGGTTTACAAATCTGCACAAAGTGGCCTTGACTTGGTTTCTGGATGGTTGCGCTCCAATATCCTGACCCTAAATGCTCAGAAAACGAAGTATATTGCTTTTGCAATACGAAATTCCCCCCATACAATATCCACATACAACATCTACGCCCATACTTGTCCCAATCCCTACGCTGTTCCATGTATGTGTGAGTCTCTGGAACGTATCATAAAAACTAAATACTTAGGCGTCATTTTAGACTCCTCCCTCAGTTTCCGCCCACACGTTGAAACACTTACTGCACGAATAAGGAAGCTAATACCCATCTTCAAGAATCTAAGAAAAGTGGCCAGTGAAGCTTTAAGGAGAACTGTATACTTATCGTTGTGTCAATCAGTGCTCACCTACTGTATTACAACGTGGGGAGGCACTTACAAAAACATTATGCTGCAACTAGAGCGTGCACAGCGAGCTATATTAAAAGTATCTAATAACCTTCCATTTCGATTCCCAACCCAAGACCTCTTTAGGAAACATAAATTCCTGACCGTACGTCAATTATTTATATCCCAAGCAGTCCTAAAACACCATCCAATTCTGACTTACACTCCACCATCCATCCTGTGCAAAAGACGCATCAATCCCAACACATCTAGTCATATATTCCACACCTGTTTTGCTAAACGATTCTTTAGTTTTATTGGAGGCTACATCTATAAAAAGGTAAATGAAATTATAAATATTTATCCTGCAACAAAATCAGTCTGTAAAATTAAACTAAATGAATGGCTGCAAACTTTAAATTATGAAGAGACAGAAAAACTTATAATGGTCCCTGACTAAATAATTATTAAAAACACACACACACACATATACACACACACACACACACACACACACACACACACACACACACACACACATACACGCACCAACTAACACCCTCACAAACACTCAAAATACTAACATGAAAGCTGGACTTCACTATAAAATAATATAAATGTCGCAATAATTAGTGCTCTACTGTATTGCAAGATGGTCCGGAGTCTCTGGTGTCCTGAAATACAGGCAACGCCTAGTTTAGGCACCAGTCTCCCACAAAACCTGTGTTTTATGTAGAATCTTTAATAATGTGTAATTTTGTGGTGGGAAAATAAATATTTATTATTATTATTATTATTATTTCAGCTATTTTAGGTTATATTTTTCAAAATATATTGGTATTAACCCAGTAATTCTAGTAATAATTTATATCCAGTAATAATTTATATTTTGTCACCAACGGCTACATTCATTCCTACACTCCATAATTCATTCCATACCCTTTGGCTGCAGCTAGCGCCACTCGTGGAGGATTTTTCAACTGTTATTTACTGCGTACAGCTGAACACTTTTTCAAACCCCATATAAGATATTGCTCCTTTCATATACCCTCCATAATTGTGACGTCACATCTCAATCATGGCGCGTTTATAAGTCACGTGACTTTATTTAAATTTCATGAATTTTTAATTGTTTATAATTAATTAAAAAAACATTTTTTTAAGGTTCTTGCATTAAATATCAATATTATTAATATTAAGGTTTTGAAATACATTAAAAAATAAACAATAATTTTTTTTTTGAAATACTTAATTACTTACATTTTATTTTTGAGTGAAGTTCATTTATGTGTTAATTGATAAGACGTTTTAAGATTTTATGATAACATTAATTTTGTTTATTTTTAGAGTGTAATAAAAGCAATTAATGTTTGTGATCGACAAACTGTATTTTTTTAATTGTTTACTTTCAATGAACACAAAATCAGCCAAGTGCAAGTTGGACTCCAGACGAAAGATTCCCCATCACTAGAGAGCAAAAATATGCTAAAAATTGTTGTTTTTTTTTAAGTGAAAACTTCTTTAGCGGCGTTGAGCACTTTTGTGGGATGGGTAAAAACTGTGAAACTCGCGTCAGATTCTCGTGCTGATCGAAAAACCTTGGAAAAACCGTAAGACGGTTGGAAAATAGTGTTGTAACATCGAAATTGATTAATCGCACAATCGATTGTTTTTTTTTATTGTTTTTTTTTTTCGATTGTCGATTTTTTAAAAATCAATTTTCATAAAAAAATGGGTTAAAAATTTAATCGATTGTAAGGGTTTCGGTTAAGTAATTTAAAAAAATCGATTTTTTAAAATCGATATTCATAAAAAATGGGTTAAAAAAAATTGTAAGGGTTTCGATTAATTAAAAAAAATCGATTTTTTAAAAATCGATTTTTATAAAAAATGGGTTTAACATTTAATCGATTGTAAGGGTTTCGATTAATTAAAACAGTCGATTTTTTATAATCGATTTTCATAAAAAATGGGTTAAAAAAATGCACAACGTTAATAATCAAGTTTTCACTTCTGCCGGCACTCCCGGAGTGAAACCCGTCTTTTTTTTGTGTAAGAGCCACGCTTAATTGTTTAATTTATTTTAATATTATTATTAAACCTTCGATCGGAATACATATTAAATACAAATAAGTACAAATACAATTGAGTATTTTGTAAATTTTTGATACCGAGCAAAAATTAGCAACAAAATCACGTTTGTTGTATGGGAACCCCCCTTAGATAAAATTATCTGATCTGATAAAATTAAGGCGACGCCTTGATAATTTGGCTGTAGCGATATCGATTTTTTTCAGCAATAACTAAAGCTAAGAAATTAAAGTTCAATGTCAGTATTCATCATGTCGCTTTGTCTTTGAATTACCCATAGCATAACACGATTGGTCAACTTTTATCAATCAAAAAGACCTCTGTAAAAAAGGGATTCCTATTTTTCCAACAGAGGAAAGTGATTTAAGCTTCCAAAATTTGTACATAGATTGGTTCAAGTATACACTTTAATTTGCCCATAGCTTATATGAAATGTATTTATGGTTTTTAAATTACGCGACAAAAACCACTTTGTCGCTTACGCCCTTTCCATTTTTTGCTGTTCCATTGCTTATTTACCCGGCCTCTCATAGAAAACAACCAATCTAAAACATATCCAACACGGTTTTTTACTTTAACGGGGCGTCACCTTAATCCATTTCGCGATGCGAGGATAATGATAAAGTATTTATATAAATAAATAACTGAGGATGAGCCCGATAGACATTCTGCGTGCAAAATGAAGACCATCTTAGCTGTCCTCGCTCTGGCCCTTGCCGTTGTAGCTGAGGTGCCCATCAATACCAACTACCACGAAACAGTTGGTATCCCGAGGGCAGCCCAGATCAAAGCCGCAGAGGAAGCCCAGGACTTCGATGGAGCTAGGATTACCGGTGGACAACTGTCCAACCTTGGTGCCTTCCCACACTTGGTGTGTATAATTTCTGATGTGACCAACTGAATAATTAATTTGGTGTTTTTTTCGGATTTTTCCTGGAAGCGTCAATATTTCTGTCTTTTGTTTCAATTGAGTTTATTCAAGCATCATTAGTTGCTACGAATTAAATGCTTTTCTATTTCATCTTCAGGGCGGTCTGGTCATTGCCCTGACTTCTGGCGCGACTTCAGTATGCGGCTCCTCTTTGCTCTCCAACACCAAGCTCGTCACCGCCGCTCACTGCTGGAGGACCAGAACCAGCCAGGCGCGTCAGTTCGTGGTGGTCCTAGGATCTATCCGTCTCTTCTCCGGTGGTATCCGCTTGGCCACCACCAATGTCAACTTGCACGCTAGCTACAACATGGACAACCTCAACAACGATGTCGCCATGATCACCATCAGCTGGGTCAACTTCTCAAGTAAGGACAGTTGTAAAATTACTTTAGCTTGTTAAGTAGCTTTAAAAAACCAAACCATATTATCTAATATTGGTTTTTCGTAATAATTATTCTTCGTGATCGTTTTACTAACTTGACTATCTTTGATGTTACACGATCAAAGTTAGTTGGACATAATAGTGGATGTCTTTTTTGATTTCGGCTTTGCCTTTTAATATACTATGTAGAAGAAGATATATTTGTATTAATTAATGTATTATTGTCTCATTTCAGACAATATCAACCGCATACACCTCGCCACTGGCAGCAGCAGCTTCGCCGGCTCCTGGGCCACCGCCGCTGGATTCGGAGCTACTGGTGACAGTAAGTTCCAACCATTACTTTAAGGCCGTGTTTCCACCTACAAGCAAACTCGCGGAAGTCTTGCATGAGTTTCTTGCAATATTGTTTACATTTCATACTAATTCCTGCAATTTATTGCTGCACTAAATGTCGTGCGAGAAGCTCGCGGGTAAATGCTATACGAAACTAGCTGCGGGTCACCGCAGATATACGGTTATCTGCGGTGACCCGCAGCGAGATCTGTCGCGAGTCCTCGCAGACATGTTTAGACAAGCTGTCGCAGCTACTCGCAGGAAGCGCTTGACAAAATTGTCGCGACAGCACTTGCTACGGGGTTTACACTTGCAAGCTGCTGTCAAACTGTCAGACACTTCTCGCGACAGTTGTCTTGCAGGTGGAAACACGGCCTAATACTTTGATTCTCGTTCAAAGTTCGTTATATTTACTGAAGTCTATACTTGACTACAATATGACCTCTGAGACGTAGTTTCTTATATTTTTCTTTTCTCAGATGTCGGCATCTCCAACAGCCAGGCCTTGAGGCACGTCAACCTCCAGGTCATCACCAATGCCGTGTGCGCCAACACCTACGGCACAAATAATGTCATCGCCTCCACCCTCTGCGTCAGCGGCGCTGGTGGTCAGAGCATCTGTGGCGGAGACTCCGGCGGTCCGTTAGCTATTGGCAACGTTTTGGTAAAGATATTTACTATTTATTCTTATTGGTTATCATCTACAGTTTCAACACATTATCTTATCAATGAATTTCTGAATTAAAAAGTGAAAAATTTCTGAAAAAGAAGTTTTTGAAAATAATTAAAAGTCTTCGGACCTCGATTAGCTATAGTTTCATTCTTTTTTAATTTTTTTTTAAATATGCAGATAGGTATCACATCTTTCTCCTCCATCTGGGGTTGCCAGCGTGGATTCCCCGCCGGTTTCGCCAGAGTTACCTCCTTCGCTTCCTGGATCAAGACTCGCCTTTAAGCTGTTAATTCTGTTATTTGAAAGCTGAGATACAAATCAAAATAAATGTTTTTGATTAACTAACATGACTTTTAAATGGTGTTCCAATTCCAGCAATAATAATAATAATAATATAATATCTATGGACGCTTCACACCACGTCAGTCTGGCCCCGTGCTAAGTACCTGAAGGACTTGTGTTACGGGTACCAGACAACGGAAATATATTTAATACTTTTATATTATACATATATTTAAGATTTTTATTATATCATACACATATATAATACACATCCAGACCCAGGAACTTTGAAAAAACTTTTTGTTCCGTCGGCGGGATTCGAACCCGCGACCCCCGGCTTGAGCTACCAACGCGCTCACCACTGAGCCACAGAGGTCGTCGTATTAAATAATGATATTCTACTTATATACAGATCTGTTACGTTCATACTATTTTCCGGCTTAAATCTCTTCCGAACAACATTGACAAATTTGACAGATAAGTAAAACAAAAGATACGAAATGCCATTTACATAAAAGAGACAGACTAAATAAAAGACGACCCAATTGGGTCGTATTTGAAGCTTCACAACGCGCGCGGTAGTAACATATCTGCTTTGAGTTTTTCATATAATATATCATTGGTATTAAATATAAATGAACAATATGAAGGTTCTGATAGCTCTAGTGGGGATTCAAGATACTATGGATCAGAGTTGCAAATAATGCATTACTTTAGTTAATGCATTGACGTTTCATTACTCATTACTTCTAGTAATAAGTAATGAGAAATTTCCATTACTCATTACTTTTAGCAATGAGTAATGGAGTCAGTGTCCATTACTCATTACTTTTAGTAATGAGTAATGAGAAATTTCCACTACTCATTACTTTTAGTGTTGAGTAATGGTGTCAGTTCCCATTACTCATTACTTTTTTTAATGGCATAAAAATAAATTTTCATTACATTTTTTTATAGTGACTAATGAGAAAAGTATCATCTTTACATTACTCATTTATTTATTAATTAAATGTGTATTTTAAAAGTGTACATTACAAATTACAATTTTTAATGTCAATGAGTACCTATTGTACCATTACACATTATTTTTAAAAGATTTTATTTGACTTGCTCTGTATGTATGTATATGTCACCGTAAGATTGTAAATACCGTTAGATTATAATCTATCTCGCGAGATTGTAAACTGTCGAAAGATTGTGAGCCGCAACGTACTGCTTACAATTTAACGTATTATTATTCGGTAGATTGTAATCTATCGAAGTGAAACCGTCAAATTGTGAAATGGAATGCACCTCGGGCGCTGATTGGTTAAACGGTATATGCCCCGTGTCGCCTTATTCGTTTGTTGATAAATGTAAACAGTGTTTTTATGATTATAAATTGATGTCGAATGTAAACAAACGGGCTTTGGTTGATTGTTAATTGATTTCGTGTTGAAAATAACTCACAGCTTTAGAATTAGTCATATAAAATTGTTGCGGAAGTAAAATGAATCTGTTATTAACCAAAGAAGTGTAGTTTGAATGATAAATATAAATTAGTGTTAGTCACCGAACATAGCCTAAATTATATGTAATTTCCGTGTTTTAATATATATTATGCTCGTGAGCCTATGTGATCTCATTTGATAACATTAACAATGTCGGATATTGATGTCACAATTCTTGAAGTGCATTAATTTTATTTGACTGACACCTGTGTTTCATTCCTAACTCTATGGTCACAGAACGGTCTACTGTGAGGCCGACCAATCGGGGACAGCCTTCGGACAGTTGACAATTTAACAATTTTAAGATTGTGATTTAACGGTTTCACTTCGATAGATTACAATCTACCGAATAATAATACGTTAAATTGTAAGCAGTACGTTGCGTTCACAATCTTTCGACAGTTTACAATCTCGCGAGATAGATTATAATCTAACGGTATTTACAATCTTACGGTGACATATATAAGGTTATTTCTTAGGATTTTCGACGATTACGTAGTAAATAATAACACAATTGGGTTTCTAGAAAAAACAAAGAAACGACATTTAGTGTTATTAAATTAACAATCGCCGAAATCAATGATAATACTTTTTAGTTTTTAGTCCATTCGGCCATCTTTTCTTTTCATAGATTACATAGAAGTCGTAGAGCAGAAGGATCTGTCAAATAATCATCTAAATGGCGGCAAAATGCAAATAAAGGAAAATACATTTTTCTTTACATGTATGTAACTTTTTTCAAAGACCCAGCGAGGGATCCCCCCGGCTAAGGCACAAGTACCTTCGGGCAAGCAAACTTTCAAGACTTCACCAACATCACTCTCGTGAAACCCGACAGAATTCCCGCATTCGGGAATTCTGTTGGAGCCAAGTTGTAGAGCTCATCGTCCTGATTAAAATGAGCCCCACTCGGGGGGTCCAGGACTAAAGATGACCGAGTTATGAGCCGAGGGGTTTTCTTCCAGGAGGGGGGGAGGGGGGAAAGAGTGATGTATATATATATATATATATATATACAGACGAACATATAACCTCCTCCTTTTTGGAAGTCGGTTAAAAAATCTGAATCTTTAGACGAAGACGAAATAATATTAACTTTTAATAAAAATATTTTGAAACATATTATATTACAGTATATTATTATTTATTTCTAAATCATTATGAATTTATATTTATATATTTTTAGGGGGAAAATATATTTATAATTAAATATAAATTCACGCCTCACTCACTCACTCACATGTCGCGGCACGTCAAACGTGCTGCTACGATTCAAACGCCTCGCCTCTTTTGAAGTGGGACACTGTACCGGCTCAGTACGAAAAAGTGGCACCTCTTACATCCTCGTATAAAATTCATGTCCTACACAACACTATACTATACTTACAATACTTTTAATAGTAATGTAATGGACAAATTTTACATTACTCATTCTTTGCATTTAATGGACAATGAAGGTCCGATAATGGCTCATTATATTGTAAAATGGCAATGTAAGATACTCCATTACTATTTTTTTTGTAATGAGTAATGTGAATGTTCACATTACTCATTACTTTTTTTAATGTGTAATGGAGGACCACACATTACACATTAATCATTTAGTGAGTAATGGATACCAATTAAATTTCCATTGAAAAAAGTAATGAATAGTGCATTATTTTTTTATTAAGATTTTTGCAACGCTGCTATGGATCATAAAACTTATGTTTGATGAATATTGACAGCAGAACTAAAGAATTTACTCGATTGTTTCTTTTATCAAAAATGGGATCAGTACATTAATTATTGAAATGAATAAAAATATACTTTATAAAAAATGTGACTACAATCATTTAAAAAATATATTTCCTGGCGTCGTTAAAACTAATACCGTAAATTACCAGTCAATGGGCAGCTAAGGACTTTTTTTACAGAAATAGCTGTAAAACATTAAATACTTCGCATGAAATAGAAATAGATATTATATTTGTGTTCATAAATTATCTAACTTAAGATATGCAAACATAAAAATGCGATGGTTTTTCATTTTATATTGTTTTTTGGTAAAAACTTAATGGTAGGTAAAACCCAGTCATGGGACGCGATTACAGTAGTTGTGACACCCAAAACCAGTAGTTGGACAAGCTAAGTTTGATTTAAATTTGTTTAAAATAGGTATTGTAAGTAGGAAACATTATAAATAATTGTTGTTTTCACATATATTTTTATTATTTATTACAAAATACCTTATTTAGCAATAAATAATAAAAATATATTATGTATTTTAATTAAATATTTAACAAAACATGACTTCAAAAAATTCAAATTCTTACCAATATTACATATTATGTTGTTAAACATATCCATACTAATATTATAACTTTATAAATATGAACGTCTGTTCGTCTGTCTGTCTGTCAATTACTTCTTCACGCTCAAACCACTGAACGGATTTCGCATAAATTTGGTATACTTTGAGTCCCGGGAAAGGAAAAATAGTACTTTTTATCCCGGGAAAATGTGCGGTATCCACTCGATAAACGGACTTTGACGCAATGGAGTTACGGCCGTCACTCTATTAATATTATACTATTAATATTATACTATTAATATTATAGATGTGAAAGGATGTCCGTCTGTTTCTTTATCTGTATGTCTGTATATTACATTGTTCAGGTAAAACTTAACTCAAATATTTAGAGATTTCAGATTATCCTCATCGAGCCAATCGGCATACTCAGTCAATATTTAATCCTTCGATCGCGGATTCTTGGAAATCTATTGTTATTCTATTTTTGTCGCGATCACCGGTGCTTCTTGGGGTTTGATAGGTTAAATATGGAGCACAATACAGAGCAGCTCATTTGCCTGTCGCTGTGGCCGTACTCTACTTTTAGGAGGGAGTTGGGCTTGTCATGTCATGCACGTAACGATTGTGCGCTAACAATATTATCTTTTTGGATGTGAAATAGATCCCACAGGTTGCACATGTTCTTGAGTTTGGATTGTACTGAATACATGTACGTGTGTGGTGATGGGTAATTTGTTTAATTTAAATCATTATACACAAAGTCGAGGGATTTCATGAAAATATATAAACTAAAGGCTTGCCATTTGCCTACTTCAGCGACAAAAATAATTGGAACGTACTTCACAATCCAGGAATTTCTTAATAAAATATAAACGAAAAGGGTAGCTGATTTTAAAAATTCTAATTCCACTATATAATTGAAAAAATTATAAAATAACGCGTTGTTTAAATATCAGCCCTTGTGCAACGCATCGTAGCATTTTAAAAGGCCCCCAAATTGCGTTACGTTCCCTTATTCATTCCATACAACTAACGGCAACAAGTAGGTTCTTGAAGTATTCAGAAGTCATACTTCATTGAAGTATTCAGAGTACACAAGTCAGCTGCAAATTAACTTTCGTATTGAATAATACTCTCATCTTTCAAATATATATCAAGTAGATCAGTATTATTTCATCTTATAACGTTTAATAGCTGTTTTTCAGCACTTTTACCATTGCCAGTAGTAGGACAGGCCAAAAAAACATTTAAATGAGATAAAAGTTTATTAAGAATGTACAAAAAATACTTAATATATTGTTATTTATACAATAACACGTTTATAATAACATACACAATGTGTACCATAAAAAATATTATTAAAAACTTTAGCATGTTTCTTAATTTTTTCTTTTCATTTGCAAAACCAAGGCGCACCTGATGACCATGGCGACAAAAAGATGTTTTATTTTGGTTACACCGCAACCTGATAAAAAATACTCTATTTTTATTGTAGCGTGAATGCCCCTCAATATTAATTCCATTATTATTTACGTCGTATAAAAACCACAAACTTTTATTTTTACGATCAAAGTGTCAAGTGTCCCACTACTGAAAAAAAAAAGACGGGTTGCACTCCGGGAGTGCCGGCAGAAGTGAAAACTTGATTATTAACGTTGTGCATTATTTTTTTAACACATTTTTTATGAAAATCGATTTAAAAAAATTAAAAAATAATAAAAAACGATCGTTTTAATTTATTAGTCGAAACCCTTACAATCGATTAAAAAATATCGACAATCGAAAAAAAAAGCTGCTGTCAGACATACTGTCAGACACTTCTCGCGACAGTTGTTTTGCAGGTGGAAATACGGCCTTAATCAGCGCGTCTGCTAAAGAACTCATTTCCCCGACTGTACATTTCTGCTAAACAACTCATTTCCCCGACTGTACATTTCTGCTTAGCACAATTTTCCCCGACTGTACATTTCTGTTAAACAACTCATTTCCCCGACTGTACATTTCTGCTTAGCACAATTTTCCCCGACTGTACATTTCTGCTAAACAACTCATTTCCCCGACTGTACATTTCTGCTTAGCACAATAATTTTCCCCGACTGTACATTTCTGCTTAGCACAATTTTCCCCGACTGTACATTTCTGCTAAACAACTCATTTCCCCAACTGTACATTTCTGCTTAGCACAATTTTCCCCGACTGTACATTTCTGCTAAACAACTCATTTCCCCGACTGTACATTTCTGCTAAACAACTCATTTCCCCGACTGTACATTTCTGCTTAGCACAATTTTCCCCGACAGTACATTTCTGCTAAACAACTCATTTCCCTGACTGTACATTTCTGCTTAGCACAATTTTCCCCGACTGTACATTTCTGCTAAACAACTCATTTCCCCGACTGTACATTTCTGCTTAGCACAATTTTCTCCGACTGTACATTTCTGCTAAACAACTCATTTCCCCGACTCTACATTTCGTTCGAGTTCGAGTTCGACACAAAACACTACTCTCCAACCGTCTTACGCGTTTTCTATGGTTTTTCGATCAACACGAAAATCTGGCGCGAGTTTCACAGTTTTTACCCATCCCACAAAAGTGCTCAACGCCGCTAAAGAAGTTTTCACTTCAAAATTCTAATGACTCGTATTTTACCCTACAATATTATATTATTATATCGATGAATTGAATGCTAAAACCGAAATAGTTCTGGCAGCGTTACTTGAACAAAATTATAATTAGTGTAAATGAATACAATTACAAATCGCAGAAAATATGAATTCGTTCAATAGGTGCATGATTATTTTATTCATGTTTATAGAGTTATGTGTATATGTATTACTCCGGTCGATTTAGACCAAAAAATGAGAGTGAAGTTACAAAAAGTCCCAGCAAGCTGAAAATCGGTGAAATTGTTAAAAACATAATTATAAACAAATTTTTTTTTCTCTGCTGGCAACCCTACCACTAAGTTGAGTTTGTAAAGTCTCCCGACAAAAAATTGGTATATAATTAATATTTCCAATAATACTGTTTTAAAAAGTTATTAATTATATTAATTTAAGTATTAGTGATAAGATAATTAATAAGTTTCTGTGCTTTAAACAAGTTTGTTTGTGAAAATCGCCAAAATATAAAGTGCCTTACGTCAACGGTGATCAGCTGTCAAAGGTAATTTAAATTTTCATACTAAAAACGCATAAATTCGAAAGACATTACAGTTATTACATTATTAAGCAATAAAATAATTAAAAGTTGATTTAGGATGACGATAGGCAGTAATTATAACCGTAGGAGGAAAGCAATAGATCAGCTGTTTCTGAGTTATCACTTGTCAAAGGTTACATAGGCCGGTCAGTGGGATTGGTGGACCTTGTTATTCCTTTTTAACAACCCTTACACCTCACTCTAGCTTGCGTGACCCCTCTACACCGAGCAAATATCTCAACATCTAAAGATATCGAGTGATAGGCTCATTTAAGGTGGACTTGGTATTGTTGATTCCACTGCCTTTGTAGTTTAGTTTAATTCTATATTCACATTTATCCTGAGTATTTTAATCTAAAATTGATAAATTTACTTATAGGTTGGCTACAAGCCAACCTATAAGTAAATTTATCAATTGGCTTGGCATAGACTTGTATCTTCTTTAACATCTTACACACCCCACTCTAGCTTGCGTGACCCCTCTACACCGAGCATATATCTCACCATCTAAAGATATCGAGTGGCTGGGTCTATCTGAAGGTACTGGAAAGTGTCCGGTTTGCACGCCAATAGATAGTTAGTTCATTGATAGACATATTATATAAGTCAATTGATTAACTGATTATCTTATAGTTTACATTATTGTTAGTTAACATGATGACCAGAGGAAACCTGGCTCGTCAGACTGAGGAACAACTCCGTCTGACCCTTCAGGAACTTAAAGAATGTAAGAAACAAAATGAACTATTGCTCTCTGAATGCGAGGACAGTGAGAAAGAAATGTTAAAAATTATCAAAAAAAATAATGAACTTAAAAATGAGTTAAACAAGTTAAATCTAAATTATGAGGAGTTATACCAGAAAACAAAAGAATTACAGGAAATCGTAGACAGCTTTGACCAGTGCAGAGATGAGTATGTGGAGGCGCTGAACAGCACTAGTTTGTGGAAGCGAAGATGTGATGAAGCCCATACACAAATCAAGTCATTAGAAAGCCAAATACAAGAGTATAACTCCTCTAAAACACAAAACTTGTTTCAGGAAATGTTTGGGAAGGATTCTGACATTTCTGAGAATAATGTCACTAAACATAAACATAATATTCATAATAATTTACCAATAATTGACTTGACTGGTGACGACACTATGCCCTCCCAGACACTTCACTCATTTCAAACCAAAAATAAATTAAAAAAGTATTTAAAAGTTAGAAAGAACATTAGGAAAACAAGTAAATTGTTAATAAGAAACCAGCAAAAACTGTCTAAAATAACAAAGTTGTCCAAAGATAACATTTACATCAAAAATAAGTACTAAGAATGTGCTAAACAACTTGAAAATAGCAATTGTATGGATGAGGCGGAAGTATGCAGCCTCCAGACTGAAATCACCTATCTACATGAGTCCCTTAAATCCATAACAAAAAAATACGAACTTGCTCAAGTGGAAATATCTAGTCACATATCGGCATTGGGCACTTTGCTCGATGACTGTCGATACAATGAGGACAGAGTTATGTCTTTATTGAGACATAACTCGTCTTGTCAATGTCAGGTGAACTGTTCAAGGAACCCTGATAACAATATTGATAGTGATTTGGGTATGGAGACTCATACAAAGCACTCCCAAATGGAAAGCCTGACTGTGTCACCGGCCTCTGGCCCATGTTCGGTGGCTATTTACAGCGATGAACTTGGTCGAGGAGTCGGGGTCCAGTTGAGTAAGTTATGCGTAGAAGAGTCAGTGTATAACACCTGCATACCAGGTGCAAATTTTTCTCAAATAATTTAAAAAAATTTTAATACTGCTCACTGTCCAAATACAACATTAGTATTATTATTTGGGAGACGGGGAAATGTGAATAGTAGAGAAATAGAAAATCACATAGAATTATTAAATAAATTACAAAGCAAGCATTTTTATTAAATAAATTAAAATGCAATGCAAGTACATGCTACATTGATCAGGAAATTGCACCACTATGGCATAAGGGACTCGGCACTCAACCTTATGACATCATATTTAAGGAACAGGACTCAAAGGGTCGATGTCAATAGTAAAAGGTCCACTGGGACCAAAATAGAATTAGGTGTCCCACAGGGATCCATTTTGGGTCCGTTTCTTTTTCTCATCTATATAAATGACTTACCTTATCTAGTTAAGGATAATGATAACGAGATAGTACTTTTTGCTGATGACACTTCACTTATTTTTAAAGTGAAGCGACAACAGTCGAATTATGACGAGGTAAATTGTGCTCTCTCAAAAATAGTTAATTGGTTTAATGTTAATAACTTACTTTTAAATTCTAATAAAACAAAATGTTTAAGATTTACCTTGCCGAATGTTAAGCAAGTGCAAACCAATTTACTATTAAATGATGAGAAAATGAATCTTGTTGACACTACTGTGTTTTTAGGAGTAACACTAGATTATAAACTGCAGTGGGGTCCTCATATTGCCAAACTGGCCGACAAGCTCAGTTCCGCAGCATATGCAGTCAGAAAAATTAGAGAAATTTGTGATGAAGACACGGCGAAATTAGTTTATTATAGTTATTTTCATAGTAGAATGTCTTATGGCGTTCTATTATGGGGAAGTGCTGCTGATATTAACACAATATTTGTGCTGCAGAAGCGAGCTATTCGATCTATTTATAAAATGTCATCATTTGAATCTCTCAGAGAAAAGTTGAAAGAAATAAGAATTCTGGCCGTAATATCTCAATACATTTTGGATAATGTGTTATACGTGAGAAAAAATGTAAATAATTTTAAAACGAAAAGTGACATTCACTGCAGGAACACTAGGAATAAGCACAAGCTAGATATACCTATAGCCAGGCTGAGCAAAGTAAGAAAATCTTTCAAAGGTCAATGTATACGCCTATTCAATAAAATCCCAGAAAACGTTCAAAATCTTTCAATCAATAAATTTAAAAAAGTTGTTAAAGAACGTTTGTGTGCTAAGGCTTATTATAAGGTTACTGATTTTCTCAATGATAGCACACCTTGGGAAAAATTAGCTGACAGACCATAGGTCACTTCTATATAAATGTACCACATTTTCACTTACTTTACTTACATACTTAGTGTAAATTAGCTTAAGCTACCTTTGTTATTTTCCACCTTTTTGGTAAAAGGTGGACCCGCGCGAGTTTCTTACGCCGGTTCTTCTCGCCGGGTTAGTTCCCGAACCGGTGGTAGGCCTCATGTAGACACGACGTTCTAAAAGTGTTAACTTTGTTAACCTATTTGGAAATAAAAAATATTTTGATTTTGATTTTTGATTTTAATGTCTAAAAGTTCTCCATCATTCCCGTGTGTGGAAATTTTTTTATTCAAGGTCAAAGGTCAAAAAAATTAGTTTTTCGCGATTTTCAGCAAAACCTTAAGTTTTATCATAAAAGTAGCTCAGACAAAACTTGCAGATCATAAAATTATCTATAAAAATGTATCAATACTTTTTTTCTTACGAGCCACCGTTTCTGAGATATGACGTTTAAAAGGTTATAAAAGTTGTTATCGTCATAATATGCATGAGTACGCCACGTATACAGTGTGTTTGGTCAGCAACTAGCGATATTTTAAGCACTTATGTGTATGTACTTGTTATGCAAAAAAACACTAACTACAAAGGACTAGCCCCCTTCGCCTCTGTGTGGCAGGCACTTTATTATTGACTCTACCCGGTTAGCAAAAAACATTCTTAATTTGCGAGGTTTTGACCTATTGTCATCCAAATAGCCTTAAATGAAAGGGAATTAGATAGTCTACCATTAAAAAAACACGAAAAAGGGTTTTTTATGCAACAAGTTTAAATAAGTCATAAATTTCTAAAAAAACTGAGAAAACACGTGCAAATTTTACAACTATTGTATTTTTTTACAGAAACAGCCCTCATAACCCATTTTTATTAATTATTATATCCAAAGAATTTAAGTTAAGCTTGAATACAACATATTCATTACGTCCGTATGTCAAATACTTTAAGAGCTATTGTTCTTTGAACATTGGTCGTGCGCGAACACGAAATGTTTTTTTTTTTTTAGCTTTTTGAGCATTTTGAGCCAAATTTGTGAATTTTCAAGTGTAATTAGAGAGTAAATAGTTATTAAAATGTGCAGTGTTTTTTTTTATGATTTCCTTATAAAGTTGCGAACAATAATTTTTAGTGCTTACGCATAGGCTATGTTCAACTAATAATAACTTAAGAGGAATTTGACATACAGACATAAATTAAACGTAGTATTACAGCTTAACTGAAATTCTTTGGATACAGTAAACAAAAAAATATGTTATGGGGGCTGTTTCTGTAAAAAAATGCAATTGTTGTAAAATTTGCACGTGTTTTCTCTATTTTTTTAGAAACTTTATGACTTTTTTAAGCTTTTTGAATTAATATACTCTTTTTTGTGTTTTTTTAATGGCAGACTATCTAATTACCTTTCATTTAAGGCTATTTGCATGACAATAGGTCAAAACCTCGCAAATTAAGAATGTTTTTTGCTAACCGGGTAGAGTCAATAATAAAGTGCCTGCCCCACAGAGGCGAAGGGGGCTAGACCTTTGTAGTTAGTGTTTTTTTGCATAACAAGTACATACACATAAGTGCTTAAAATATCGCTAGTTACTGACCAAACACACTGTATACGTGGCGTACTCATGCATATTATGACGATAACAACTTTTATAACCTTTTAAACGCCATATCTCAGAAACGGTGGCTC
The DNA here is from genome assembly GCA_963422495.1 of Polyommatus iphigenia. Classification (NCBI taxonomy): domain Eukaryota; kingdom Metazoa; phylum Arthropoda; class Insecta; order Lepidoptera; family Lycaenidae; genus Polyommatus; species Polyommatus iphigenia. The sequence goes on from OY730183.1 coordinate 37,436,633, forward strand.
GTAAGAAAAAAAGTATTGATACATTTTTATAGATAATTTTATGATCTGCAAGTTTTGTCTGAGCTACTTTTATGATAAAACTTACCGTTTTGCTGAAAATCGCGAAAAACTATTTTTTTTGACCTTTGACCTTGAATAAAAAAATTTCCACACACGGGAATGATGGGGAACTTTTAAACATTGTTTATTATTATGTTTTTAACAATTTCACCGATTTTCAGCTTGCTGGGACTTTTTGTAACTTCGAATGTCTAAATCGACCGGAGTATATCATAGAAATGGAAATAGAAGTAGAGCTGTAAATTTGGATCTACAATATTTGATAGGACGATCTTGACCCATTTCAGATAATAATAACAGTAATGAAGATCACACACACTGTTGTGCGTAAAATACAACTCTTGATAAACGTTCATGATGTATTTTGTCAATTGTCAAGTAAGTCGGGCAAACAGAAATGCAATGCAATGCAACGGTAACTCGACCTCTGGTGTTTCGAAATTCGAATGTCCAATGTGGCTGAGGTTACCAACAAAACCTACTTAATGAGCCGAGTTTTGGCGGAAGTAGTAGTAAGATACCAAAACCATTGATGAGACTTCACAAATCATTAAACAATAATAACATGATAATAATATATATTTCTTATCTACTTATTTGTAATTTTGTGTACACCGTCATATTCTCTAATGACAAATATTTTTATTCCCTAAACTAGATGACGTCCGCAACTCCATTGCGCAGAAATTTGTTCATCGGGCGGGAACTGTACATTTTCCGGGATATAATAATATTATATATCCTATTTTCTTTTCCGGGACTTCCTGTACCAAATATCATCAAAATTGGTTTATCGGTTAAAACGATACACACTTATAAATTCATAATATCAGTAAGTATAGATTTATAGGTTTGGTATAGCCGAGGGTATAGCTAATAAGAGTGTTTTGGGCATCATTAAATTTTTATGATCTACTGCTATGCTGTTATGTCATACTTACTCGAAAAAAACTTTCCAAAAATTAATGAAAATTCGAACGAATATACAATATACATACAGGGTGCAATTAAACCTTCCTGCCAAATTTTGATATACATATTGATCCTTGTTTAAAGTAAAAAAAAACTTGAGAGGTGTCAAGGGACACCCGAATGGAACGGAGTTATTTCTTATGTTCAAAAAATCTGTACATAATACATACTTATAGATTATAGATACTCAAAAAAAATATTTAAAAAAACGCCATCTATTGACGCTCTGGAATACTAACAACGCGTCGCTGTTTATTCTCAAAAAACGACATCTAGTTAACGCACAGAAATACTATCAACGCCCTCTGCCCCTACCATGCAGGTACTAATTTAAAAAAAAACGCCATCTATTGACGCCCAGGAATACTAACAACGCGTCGCTTTTTATTCTCCAAAAAACGCCATCTTTTTGACGCACAGGAATACTATCAACGCGCAACGCCCTCTGCCCCTAACATGCAGGTACTAATAAAAATGTGTCGTTACAATTTTTTCGGCCTAGCCCCCTTTCGCAACACGCGAAAAGGAACTCCGTTCCAAGGTACACGTATTTTTTCTTTTATAATCACTCAGTACTAAAATGTCGAGAAATAGCTTCCGAAAGTTATCCTAAAAACACTACAATTAATGGACACGGTGCGTCGGCCGCGTGTGACGTGCCCCCACGCGCGCGTCACCCCCGCTCATTCCCCGCGCCGCGAGTGACCGTACTGCAACGATTTTAAATTGGATAAAATATGTAATTGAAAAAAAATAACACTCAATTTTTTTTTGTTAAATGGACTCTCCTAATGATACCTTTTTTTTTTTTTTTTTTTTAGGAGGGGAAATGCATTACGCATCCCCCGCCCCCTCGGGGGAAAGGGGCAGGGGTATGTCGGACTCCCTCCGCAGAGGTTTACCGACTAAAACCCCCCCATGCCCTCGTCAACGCTACACGCGGAGGAACGCGGGATCGAAAACGCGCCGCGTCCTCTGCAGCGCTTGCCGCTTCCGGCACCGCATCACTGCAGCAGCCTATGCCGCCGCCAGCCTTCACCGAGAGGCTCCCCGGGCATCGGGGGAGCCTTTCTCCTCGGGACCTATATTGTGGGCGGTGATCCCCCGATCAGCCGCCCACAGGCTTAGGCTTCTACCTCCATAGCGGGGGCGACTTCACTCGCCCCGGCCTTATCAGCTCCAGGCCGCTTACGCGGCCGAGCCTTAGAGGGAGCCTTGCGCTTCTTTTTCGTGCCGGGCGGCTTGCTGGCTGCTGTGACACAGCCGTTAGACCCCAGCACGTGGTTGCTCTCTTTGCCGAGCTCGGCGCAGAAAAAGCAGCTGGGCTCCTCCGCGCAGTCGGCGGCCTTGTGCCCCGGCTTACCGCAGCGGAAGCAATTCCTGCTACGATCTACCGGGGACTGGCAGTTCGACGCCAAGTGGCCGACGTCAAGACATCGGTAGCACCGCGTTGGCCTCGCGGCCAGCAGCACCACCTTCGTCATGACCCAGCCTACCTGCAGCCGCCCAGAAGCCACCAGCTTCTTGGCAGCAGCCGTGGGGACGTGGAGCCACAAACTCCGAGCGCCCCTAGGACCCACCGTAATTCTGCCCGACCGGATGTCGGTGGCCGGGCAACCGCCTTCTTTTGCCGCCGCCTTGGTGACATCGGCGGCGGTCACTGCGTCGTCCATGCCGGAGACTAGCAATTCGGCTCTATTGACAGGGCGGTCGATTCTAACGACGTCCCTGTCAAGGACGTCCCTCATCCTGGTGGCGAGGGCGTCCGCCTTCTTCTGGGCGTCCTCTCCGGTTATCTCGAGTATTCGGGCACCCGTCCTCGCTAGCCGGAATCGAACCTTGTTTCCCTGGCAGATTCCTACCTCTGCAAGGTCGATCCGGCTCTTCGCATCTTCTAAGATAGAAGCGTACGTCACGCTCTGGTCCACCCCCTTCTCCAACGTGAGAGTGATGGCGGCTGACTTGAGCGGACGTAGCTTCCTCTTCTTCTTTTTCTTTTTCTTCGGGACGGCTGTAGATGGTGTAGCCGCCCCCTTCTTCTTCTTACCCTTCGGACCCACCGTGGTCCAAGGGGTCTCTGTACGGGGGGAGCTGGTGTTCGCTCCCTCTTGCGCCGCTTCCTGAGCGGCCATTGACAGCCGCTTCTTCTTTTTTTTTTGGGCCTTTTTGCCCTTGGGCGCCGTCGACGCGGCAGGGGCCTCTTGCGGGGCAGCTGCTGCCACAGGCGGCTGAGCCTTCTTTGCCTTCGCCTTCCCGTCCGACGCCAGCGGTGGCCTCCGCTTCGGCTCCGGCAGAAGTCGGTCCTCCAGTCCGGCGAGCCTGGCGTTGAGCATATTGCCGAAGGTCTCCACGTTCGCACGGGAGACCTCGGCCAATAGCTCGCGCAGGTTTCCATCTCCGGCAGTCTGCGAGCCCTGTTTGCGCATCTCGTCCAGCTCCTGGCGTAGAACCGCCACTTGCTTTTCAAGACGCGCGTTCCGGGCCTCGAGCCTCTCTCCTAATGATACCTAAGCCCTGGAAAAAATTTGGCAGACACCCTGTATATGCATAAGATTTTTTTACAATTTACAACTTTACTTGTAATTAATTGACATATACATATAAATAAAGAAGTTTATTGTAATAATACTTACAAACAATATACATACACATAGCGTTATCAAACCGTAAAATTTATTATCAAATTATAGATTTTTGGAAGTTAAGTGATAAAAGCGAATTTATTCAACATTTTAGATTAAAAATGTTTTTTTTATTAATAAACTTTATATTAGAAATTTAGAATTTTTCAGAATCACTTTTTATTTAGTTGGAAAAGCTGAGATAAATATTTGTGAAAAAGAATATTGTTAATATAAATAAGAAGTTTTGTTAAACATATTATATATATATTATACTTTAATAAAGGTGTAAAAAATAATCCAGGGTAACATTAACTAACAACAAGCAAAGAATAAAATAATACTTCTCCCTAATAGTGAGGGAGCCCTAGAACAAATTGACTTGGTTGACTACGGTACCCTAAAACGGAACCCTAACCAGCAGATTTTTTGTATATTGGTAAGTAAATAGTTACATAATTCGAGAGTAATATTATCCTACAAATAGAACAATCCATATTTTAGGAAAATCAAATCAAAGTATGGAGACCAAGGCTGGGAAATCGGGGTGTAGGTCGACCTCCAACTAGGTGGGACGACGATCTCCGTTTAGTTGCAGGTCCATGTTGGATGCGAGTAGCAGGAGATCGGTCATCTTGGCGTTCATTGAGAGAGGCCTATGTCCAGCAGTGGACGAATACAGGCTGATATGATGATGATGGTGATGATGAAATCAAAGTATGAAATCCTTTCTATCTCTGTTAGCTACCACTTTCAAGATTTTTCGCAGATAAAAATGTTGTTTGTCTTACCAAAATAAAGCTACTCACAAAAAATTTGCCTGTTAGTAATCTAAATAAAATTTGTTCTTGGGCTCCCTGACTATAAATTCGTGAGCTCACAATTAAACCTGCAAAATTTATTACACACGATACCTAATGACGATACGTTGAAATTATCCGTCTTTTAATTCATTTTGCGATGCAACGATAATGATAAAGTATTTATATAAATAGCTGAGGATGAGCCCGATAGACATTCTGCGTGCAAAATGAAGACCATCTTAGCTGTCCTCGCCCTGGCCATCGCTGTTGTAGCTGAGGTGCCCATCAATACCAACTACCACGAAACAGTTGGTATCCCGAGGGCAGCCCAGATCAAAGCCGCAGAGGAAGCCCAGGACTTCGATGGAGCTAGGATTACCGGTGGACAACTGTCCAACCTTGGTGCCTTCCCACACTTGTGTGTATAATTTCTGATGTGATCAACAAAATTTTTGCTGTTTCAGTTTTTTCGTGTTTCGTTTGTGTTCATTCTAATGATTTTATTGAAGCATCATTAGTTGCTACGAATTAAACGCTTTTCTTTTTCATCTTCAGGGCGGTCTGGTCATCACCCTGACTTCAGGCGCGACTTCAGTATGCGGCTCCTCTCTGCTCTCTAACACTAAGCTCGTCACCGCCGCTCACTGCTGGAGGACCACCACCAGCCAGGCGCGTCAGTTTGTGGTGGTCCTTGGATCTACCCGTCTCTTCTCGGGTGGTACTCGCTTGACCACCACCAATGTCGTCATGCACGCTAGCTACAACATGGCCAACCTCAACAACGATGTCGCCATGATCACCATCAGCTGGGTCAACTTCTCAAGTAAGGACAGTTGTTTTACCTTAACTTGTTCAGTAGTTTTATAAAAACCAATCCACATTATCTAATATTGGTTTCTCGTGAAAATTCTCCGTGGTCGTTTTAGTAACTTGAATGGTTAGTTAGACATAGGTTAGACTTTTGAAAAATACTTTCTGAGTGGATGTCATTTTTGTTTCAATGTAATATGTTTAAATGTATTATTGTCTCACTTCAGCCATCATCAACCGCATCAACCTCGCCACTGGCAGCAACAGCTACGCCGGCTCCTGGGCCACCGCTGCTGGATTCGGAGCCACCGGTGACAGTAAGTTGTTACCATTACTGTAATGCTTTGATTCTCGCTCTTTATACATTTACTGAAGCCTATAGTTGGCTACAATATGACCTCTGAGACGTAGTTTCTCATAGTTTTCTTTTCTCAGATGTCGGCATCTCCAACAACCAGGCCTTGAGCCACGTCAACCTCCAAGTCATCACCAATGCCGTGTGCGCCAACACCTACGGCACCAATACCATCATCGCCTCCACCCTCTGCGTCAGCGGCGCTGGTGGTCAGAGCACCTGCGGCGGAGACTCCGGCGGCCCACTGGCTATTGGCAACACTTTGGTAAAGATATTTTCTATATATTCTTTTTGATTACGACCTACAGCGCAAAAATCGATAGACAGACGAGGTTTAAAAAAAGTAACAATTAAAATATAACGAGTACGCAGAGTCACAAATACCTATTTGACTTTACTAAGCAACATTACTGATAATATGATAATTAATGATAATTAACATGAAACAAATCAAAAAACACAAACAAAAAGCACAATTCCTAAGAGAAATTCAGAAGAACATAGGATTTACTTTTTAAATTATATTGAAACACATTATCTTATCAATGAATTTCTGAATTGAAAGTGAAATGTTTCTGAAAACGTTTCAGAAAAAAAAATCGTTGTTTTTTAATTATTTTTTTTTTAATATGCAGATTGGTATCACATCTTTCGGCTACGCCTGGGGTTGCCAGCGCGGATTCCCTGCCGGTTTCGCCAGAGTTACCTCCTTCGCTTCCTGGATCCAGGCCCGTCTTTAAACTATTGATTCTGTTATTTGAAAGCTGAGATGTAAATCAAAATAAATGCTTTTGATAAACTAATAAGACTTTTAAATGGTGTTCCAACTCCAGCAATAAGAATTAAGAGCGGGCTGTGCAATTTTGCTGTGTTTTCTAATAAGTATTACGATCCCGGAAGACGATTGACTCAAATGAAATTGAGATTTATTTAATCACTAGCTGTCCCGGCAAACGTTGTTTTGCCATTTAAAGTATTTCTACTTCATCAGTTGATACAAAATCTTACCCCCTCTTTTGTCCCCTAAGAGGGGTGGGGGGAAAAATTTTATACACCAGATGTTAAATTGGAAAAAAAGTTAATAATAATATGAAGTCCATTAAAGGAAAAAGTTTGATACAAAATCTGACCCCCTTTTTGCTCCACTTAGAGGGGTGGGGGGGGATGATTTTTATACACCAAATTTTGAGTTGGAAGAAGATAAATATATCTGCGAAAACCGTATGCAAATCGGATTAGTAGTTTTCGTGTTAAAGCAAGTCTTATACAAAATCTGACCCCCTCTTTCGTCCCTTTAGAGGGGTGGGGGGAATTTTTTTTATACACCAGATGTTAAGTTGGAAGAAGACAAATATATCTGCGAAAACCGCATTCAAATCGGATCAGTAGTTTTCGTGTGATAGTGGAACAAACATACAGACAGACAGACAGACAGACAGACAGACAGACAGACAGACAGACAGACAGACAAAAAAACTTACCACATTTTTGGCTTCTATAGCGATGTAGTAACACCCCCCGCTTATTATTTTTTGAATATCTTTAATTTACAGAATTTCTATTTCTACAGTTTTATTATATGTATTTATAGATTGTATATTTATCTGATATTTGGCTAACGGAAAACGCGATTCACTTATTTTGACTCGATAGTTTTATTTTTCGAAATTATGAATCTTTTTGGGCTATTCAACAAATATCTGTTACACTTATTGAGTTACTATCATTAAATAACTTGCACTACTACAATCACACACTGTATAAAATAATAGCTAAAGGAAATATTTGTGTTGTATTTAGTTTTTAAGTAATCATCAAAAAACAGTTTTGGGACTTACAGCACATTGCCCGGGAGCACGATTCATGGAATTATTGTATCACGATTGGAGGATAGCGCTGTGTGTAGGCGGGCTAGCGTTTTCACAGTAGGCTCTTAAGTCTTAAGTATTAACATAGAATATATATTAGTAGTACCAAGTATTAAATATGAATAAACAATGAGAAGGTTCCGAATCCGATAGCTCTAGTACTTAAGGATCAAGATACTATGGATGTTTGATCAAACTACATATGTTACGGTAGGTACTTCCTAAAACTATTTTAATCAATATTTTGTAGGCAGAATATTGACAGCAAAATTAAAATATTCACTCGAAATAAAAAATGCGATACAATAAATAATTGAAATGCCTGGCATCGTAAAACTAAATTATTATATTTCGGTGAATTTAATGCTAAGCCGAAATAATTGTGGCAGACTGGCAGTGTTGCTTATAAATAATCGGCCAAGTGCGAGTCGGGCTCGCGCACTAAGGGTTCCGTACCATTATAGAGTAAAATTAGGCAAAAAATTGTGTTTTTTGTATGGGAGCCCCCCTTTATGTTTTATTTTATTTTAATATTATTATTAAATATTAAAATGCACATAAAACTAAGGACCTTGAGCCAAAAATACCAAAAAAAATCACGTTTGTTCTATGGGAGCCCCACCTAAATATTAATTTTATTTTATTTTTAGTATTTGTTGTTATAGCGGCAACAGATATACACAATCTGTGAAAATTTCAACTATATAGCTATTACCGTTCTTGAGTTACAGCCTGGAGACGGACAGACGGACAGACATCGAAGTCTCAGTAATAGGGTCCCGTTTTTACACTTTGGGTACGGAACCCTAAAAATATAGTTAACTAGCGACCCGCCCCGGCTTCGCACGGGTATAAAATATATAGCTACAGAAAAAATTATTAAAATCGATTCAGCAGTTTTGACTTGTATTCATTATTACTACCCGTGGCCCGCATTGGTCGGTACCGCCGCAAAAGCTACGTCTCACAGGGAATTGGAGCCTTATGCAGGGTATAGGCAAATCAGCTGTAGGGATCATTGGTATTCTTGGTATATGCAACGGGTATATGAGCTAATTCACCAGCTGCAGGGCCGGTCATAATCTTCGCTACTGCTTGGTACAATATATATTCTGTGCTACCGCGCACCCCCGCCTTGGTAGCGCCCACTTCGAAACGGGCGTAACGCAATTTTTAATTTTGCCATAACTTCTAAACTAAACGTCCAATTTTAATCATTCAAACACCAAATATTATCTACACAAACTGTACTTAGTGATGAAATAATTTATTTTGATAAGGATTATCAGCATGAGTAAAATAAATGCGTTTAAATGTAGTCCAAAAAAATTCAAGATTTTTAAATAAAGAAATGGTTGTTGTGCCTCACTTGCCATAGATAGGTATAGTGTGTCAGCGGACATTTTTGTAGATATTTATAAGATCTACATTTACTTAAAACATTGTATGGTTCTATCTTTTATAGTTTAGGCAGCGTACGCAAAATAAGTAACTTTTCTGGTTGATTTTTTTCACCTTGTGTCAGAAAAACCCAAATATCTTACGGAACCCTATATTTTCCAAAATAAAAAGTAGCCTATGTTACTCGTAAATAATGTAGCTTTCAAGCTACATGTAGCTGTAAACAAAGTTTACCTCTTTATAATATTAGTATAGATAATCATTAATCAGTGTAATTTAAAAAAGTACAATTTTTTATTAATACAAATTGCTGAAAATATGAATTCACTCAATCGGTGCATGATTATTTTATTAATATTTATAGGATTTATATCATGTATCATAGAAATGGAAATCGAAGTAGAGCTGTGAATTGTGACCTACCAATATTTGATAGGATCTGGTCAAGATCTAAATACATTTCAGATAATAATAATTGTAATAACATTAAGATCACACGCATTGTTGTGCCGTGTGCGTAAAATGTAACTCTTGACAAACGTTAATGGTGTGTTTTGCTAATATCGTAAGATCCGACCGTAAAATCCTGCATGAATCGTTTTTTTCGATCAAATATATTTTAAAATAATCTTTAGAACGTATAGAATGGATTAATGTTGGGTTGCCTAGTTAAAAGTAGCCGCAAGTACCTCTCTAATTGAGCAAAATGAAAGCCCGTAATACAAACTTGCGTGTATTCAATAGAAAAGTAAGAACTAAGAAGCAATGACATTGAGGAATGACAGGACACTACGCATAAAAATAAAAACGCCTGTTAAATAAAAATAGCAATCTTGCGGGTTCTCGACGTCCTCAAATCCGGCCAGGCATAATAATTGTAGGCTTGAACATTTGCCATTTACAAAAGTGATGGCAACCCCAGTTTGCGGCTATCGTGCAACTGGCAACCATGGATATTCATGTACAAAATGCATAAAACTTTAATTTTGTATCAAAATTATTTAAAAAATCGATGCTTCAATTTTGATAAAGAACTACAAGTCTGTTTACGGGCTGGCAACCCTAGGTTGCGGCCGACTTAGAGCTGGCAACCATTTATACCTTATTTTGTCTCGTCATTTTCTTTCAAATGATGTAAAATTTATTGAAAAAAAAGATACATGCAAATTTATGCATTTATCTCATGAACATTAAAATTAATTAGAGGTACTTGCGGCTACTTTTGACAAGACAACCCAACATAAATCCATTTTATACGTTCTAAAGATTATTTTAAAATATATTTGATCGAAAAAAACGATTCATGCAGGATTTTACGGTCGGATCCAATAGTATAAGTGGGGCAACAGTAGAACCAAGTGGAATGCGAGTTTTAAGGACCATAAATGCAGGTCTCCATTTCATTGAATTGGAGACCTGTATTTCTTGGCAGGTTTTCATGCCACACGTAGCACTTGATTAATTGTATAATTCAATTTAAACATATACGGTCTTACCACAAAAGATCTAAACATCTATTGAACAGTTGTTTTACGCCATTATGGACTAATTTTTTTTTCTAATCAACTGTTCAACAGGTGTTTAAATCTTTTGTAGTAAGACCGTAGATATTTATGTGATTAAATTAACCTGCCAAGTTCCAATTAGAAGTGTTATGGAGCAAGCTGCTTGATTATGATCGATTTTGAAGTGCATCTAAATTGGATTGGATTTCAACTCTTTTTTGAGGCAAACAATTAGCCATTAGAAACTTGGCCCCATTTTTAACAGCTGTTACGTTTTTGGTGGGATTATAAATAAGTCATTTGCTTTTAATGAATTTTGGGTTTTAAGGTCCAACATATCAGCCAATGTCCAATATGCGTTACAAGATATAATATAACTTGCTTTGTCATCAACCTTGATAACCCAAGGTGGGTTAAAGACGGATGTGACTATTTTTTTTTTTCATGCCAAAGAACAAGGGGCATTTTTGTATGGGACCCGTACCCAAGCTCTAGCACGTTGAGACATATTATACCAAATGAAAGGGCTTGAAAAGTTGAACATTTTATTGTATGACGAAAAATCTCTAAACCATGGGAGAAAAAAGTTAATGAGGGTAGAAGGCAAGAAAAAAATATCACAAAAAACAGCCTGTATTTATAGTGTTGCTGGTAAGGAATCATTTCTGGAAAGTAATCGTATATGATAAACTTAAGGAAAGTGTTATATTTTAGTATATTCTTTCATATTTACCCGACTGCCGGGAGGGTTATGTGTTTAGCGCGTATCTTCTATGTATGTAATATTCTTTATTACCTCGTATCTTCAGAACGGCTAAACGGATTTTCACATTTGAGGTATCGTTAGATTTGTCTTAATAGCCCGAGTGTTCTTAGATAGGTGACATTAAAAAAAACAAAATGGCAGATGTTTGACGCCATATTGTGAGGTAAAAAAATAAAAATTCTACCAAGCATATCGAGTGGGGTATCAAAATAATGGATTTTAAACACTGATTCTAAATATGTATATAACTTGCAGTTTTAATATTAAATAGAACAATAAATCTACACTAATATTATAAAGAGGAAAGATTTGATTTTTTGTTTGTTTGGCTCCGAAACTACTGGACCGATTTGAAAAATTATTTTACCATTGGAATTCTACATTATTTTTGCTGAACATAGGCTGAATTGTATTTTGGAAAAAAATAGGGTACCGTAAGATATTTGGGTTCTTCGGACGCAAGGTGTAAAAAATCAACCAGAAAAGTTACTTATTTTACGTACGCTGCCTAAACTATAAAAGATAGAACCATAAAATTCTAAGTAATTGTAGAACTTACAAATATCTACAAAAAAGTCCGCGACACACTATACCTATCTATGTCGAGTGAGGCACAATAACCATTTTTTTATTTAAAAATCTTGAAATTTTTTTGGACTACATTTAGACGCGTTTATTTTACTCATTCTTTTAATCCTTATCAAAATAAATTATTCCATTACTAAATACAGTTTATGTAGATAATATTTGGTCTTTGAATGAATAAAATTGAACATTTGGTTTTGAAATTATGGCGAAATTAAAATATTACGATAGTTGGCGTCACCAAGGCGAGTGCGCGTGCGGGAGCAAGACGATCTGTGCAGGGTCACAGAATACATATTAGTTTAACAAGCAGGGTGCAGCCTGCGTATAATGACTGCGTCGTCGATGTTAGTGTCGGAGTCTGTGATTTGTGAATTGACCTGGGAATCATTTTGCTGACCGAGTCTTTCCTGGGTATGCTTTTTGCAGAGCTCACCGACAGGCGACATCCACGCGGGCGGAGCCGCGGCCGACCGCTAGTAATAAAATAAGAAAAAACCAAAATCCGCCTGCATGGATAAATCCAATATGTATTAAATAAAAATTAACTGACATTACTGAAACAAGATGAAAATTCAATGACAAAGTATTAAAAAAAACCGACCAAGTGCGTGTTGGGTCACGCGCAATATAAGGTTTTTTTTTTAATTTTTGTGTGGTCAATGAATGTACATTTATAACGTGTTTTACAGTACTAACTACATCATTTCAGTTACTTTCAAAGGAATTTGAACGAAATTAAGTTCCTTTATACTTCGCCGAATACATTTTTTTTAGTTGATCGACTATTACTCAATAACTTATGAAGTCTTCTTAGCCGTGATAGTTTTCCTTTTAAATTCAGCATATTTCCTACTCCTGTGAATTTTTTCATATTTCCAGGATCAACCGTTTAGCTGGTAGAAGGGGGGGACACTGGACTCTAACGATTTTTTCCACTTTAAAACTTAATATTTCACAAACGGATCCCTAAATCGGAAAATGATCTATAAATGCTCATAATGGTTTTAAAAAACCTATCCAACGACACCCCACACGATGGGGTGGACGCGAAAAAAAATTTTCATCCCCGCTTGATGTGTATGGAAGGTACCATAAAAAAAATATTTTTTTAAGATTTTATGTACCATTTTGTTGCCATTATTAATATGTGCATTCATGCCAAATTACAGCTTTGTAGGTCCTATAGTCTCTGAGCAAAACCGCGGACAGACAGACAGACAGACAGACGGACAGACAGACCGAAACTATAAGGGTTCCTTGTTGACTACGGAACCCTAAAAAAACAATGATTTGGTACTTAAAACTAGAAACATACATTAAAACAGTACCAAACCTATGTACCTATTATAACGTATTGTAGGTACACTTTTCTAAGTGAACCTACGATATATGGTTATATCAATCAGCACGGTAGTTTTTCAATTTTTTATTAGATTGATTGTCGAAATGATTAGATGACTACAACTAAAAAGTCGCAAATAAAATAAATTAATTAAAAATCAAAAAACCCGACTGCAAAAAATGTTAACTAAAAAGAACGAAACAAGACCTAATCCTGCCGGAGGCATCGAATCCATGTTTTAATTGATACGAGTCCTGCTTACGATTTTCATGCCAGGATAAATAGAAGGTTACATAGAAAAATGTAGAAGAAGAAAGTGGATAATAAAATACAGTCGGAGGCATGTCGCACCAAGTTTAACATTAATTCATAAATCATAAAATATTATGCCTCCGACTGCATTTTATTTATTATCCACTTTCTTCTTCTACATTTTTCTATGTAACCTTCTATTTATCCTGGCATGAAAATCGTAAGCAGGACTCGTATCAATTAAAACATGGATTCGATGCCTCCGGCAAAATTAGGTCTTGTTTCGTTCTTTTTAGTTAACATTTTTTGCAGTCGGGTTTTTTGATTTTTAATTAATTTATTTTATTTAAAGAAAATATATATGAGAAAACAATAAAACCTTAAAAATCTAACCTTTCCTGGATTTTATCTAGATATAGGATAGCTGTCTAGATATTATTATGATGTTACTTTTAGATATTATAAGACTAGATAATGATTAGCCCATTAATTTTCAAGCGCCAGCCGGCTGCCGCATAACAATTAAAAATCTATTGTGTATGCGATACGCACGATGAAGGCGCTACCATGATCAATGATGTTGCTATCATTTTCTGCTCACTCTATAATGTGATTCTTGCTGAATACATTATTTTGCCACTGAAGTCCATCTTTAATTTTGTATTTTAAAGCTTGAGAAATAAAATATTATAATATGTGTAAAATATTTTATAGAAAACTAGCTAGCCCGGCAAACGTTTTGCCAAAAAGTAGATGTAAACCTCTTCTCAGGCCTAAGGAATACATAAAATATATTGTAGACCCGAGGAAATTGATTCCTAGGCAGTTGACAGACCTACGTCGTTTGGTCGGTTTATGTCAACTCAATGTTAGCCGTAAAGCCGTAAATGATCAGTCGTATGAGTTTGACTTACAGGCTACAGCCTGTCCACATCTCCACGTCACGACGTCATCAAATTGAAACGGTGCGGTAACGTGGCACGGTATGTTGACGTCACGTGAAAATTTACGTCACCGTAACGTGTAAATGCACGTCACGGTGTAGCAATATGTTAGGTTCTCTCTGTCTTCTTAACTATAGTAGAAGCAGAATACGTATTGTGCGGTCCATGTCTAGATAAGCAGTGAAGAATGTAGCAGTTTTACAAGGCATTGGTGACGTAAAATGTTGCTACATCGTAACATGCATTTTCACGTCACGTTGACGTAAATTTTCACGTCACGACAACCTTGCATTTTTGTTTGTCACTCCGAAATAAATAAAATAACATAACACTGATTGCTTCCATTAGCAATTAGGCATTTTTATTCTGGTTTTATGTTACGTTGTAGGTATATATTTAAAACTAGCTGACCCGACAGACGTTGTCCTGTCTTAACGATGATTATTTAATTCGAATTGGTATAATTAATAAAAAAATGTGTGTTTATTTTTGAGTGCCATCGTGCACTCATCCCAAACTATTAGTTTGCTCTGCAGCAACACTTTGGCCATCGCACAATTTCTCGAAAGGTTGCAAGTTGGCGTTTCATTTATTTGTGGATTCATTTCAATATTATATATATACATTGATATATAGATAGATTAAAATTAGTATCTCCATGCCAAATTTCATCAAAATAGATAAATAGTTTAGGCGAGTTTATTGTGTGGGAACCGTACATTTTCCAGGACAAAAAGTATCTCTTGTCCTTTCCGGAGACTCAAAGTATCTACTTAAATACCAAATTTCATCAAAATAGATTAAATAGTTTAGGCGAAAATCATAAAAGTTTGTTGTGCGGGAACCGTACATTTTCCGGGATAAAAAGTATCCCTTATCCTTTCCCGAGACTCAAAGTATCTCCATACCAAATTTCATCAAAATAGATTGAATAGTTTAGGCGAAAATCATAAAAGTTTATTGTGCGGGAACCGTACATTTTCCGGGACAAAAAGTATCCCTTGTCCTTTCCCGAGACTCAAAGTATCTCCATACGAAAAATTCATCAAAATCGGTTGAGCATTTTACGCGCAAATCATAAAAGTATATTGTGCAGTAACCGTACATTTTTCCGGGACAAAATGTATGCTAATTCCTATGTCCTTTTCCGGGACTCAAAGTATCTCTCCACCAATTTTCAGCTAAATCGGTTCATCCGTTCTTGAGTTATAAATACTGTAACTAGGGATTGCAAAAAACGGATTTTTATAAAAATCCGGATTTTCGGGTTTTTCATCCTCAAATCCGGATAATCCGGATTATCCGGATAGTCCGGATTTTTTGTAATTTTTTTTAAATATTTTTGATAAATAGCTTTAAATGTGAGTTATTTTTTATTATTTCTTTATTTGACATTCATTTTAAAAGTGAAAAATAAAACGTTTTAAAAATATATCATTTTTCTTAAGTTAGCTACTTTCACATGGGTGTAAAAAGGAAGAGATTAAGATAACAGTATCTGGTATTTTAAATATTATTAACAACTTAAAAATACCTTGATTTTTTTAACTAAGTATTAAAAAATGTGAAATTTTAGTTATTAAGAAGATCGATAAATTTATCGATGACTTCGTCATTTTTGCGCCTACAGCCGTCAACCTCACATCATCATATTATGCTCCAAGATCTACAAGCCTAGAGGTTGAACTTACAAAAATAGGTTAAGACAAAATAATGATCAACAGTTATACGAGACATAGGATCGAGGTAGACGAGCAAGGGATTCACTATGTCAACGAGTTCCTTCGTTGCCTTTATATAATATAGAAAACATAATAATATAGTAAAATAATAGCTAGGTTATAAGAAATTAAAATATGTCGTTGTTTCTTTTAAATAAAACGAAAAAAATGTAATGAAATGTAATTCCAACCACCAAATAACTACACAATGGAATGTTAGACATACGAAATTCTGACTTTGCTACGTGTAGACCACGTAAAGTTGTGATAGCGCCTTTAAACAAATGTGAATTTGTATGTCAGATATTACACGATGCATTTTAATTAATTTTATATTAACGTAAAAGCTTCCTTTTCATAATTTTATCTACTATTTGAAAAAACCGAAAATCCCGATTTTGAAAAATAAAAATCCGGATTTTTCATAGGCCCGAAAAATCCGGATCATCCGGATTTTTCTGATTTCGAAGTATCCGGATTGCAATCCCTAAGTGTAACTAACACCACTTTCTTTTATATTATAGATGATAAAATATGAATAAGTAAAGAATTATGATGATGAAAAGATGATCCATAACTGTATTTTAAAAAGATAAAACCGACTTCAAAATTGTACGTAATTGAGAATTAAAATTCCCTATCTCAAAAACTACTGAACCGATTTTAATGAAACTTGCAGTATTCCCTAGTACAATAAAAAAAGAATCACTTAGATCGGACTTGTAGTTCCGGAGATATGCGTGCATAAACATAAAAACATACACACATAATATGTACGTGTATGTATGTATGTACTATGTATGAATACATAGTACATACATACATACACTTTTGAAATTTTGCACATTTGTTTATAAGCTGTTATAGATTAACATATACAAAAACTGGGCAGTTCTGGAAATATTACATACATACGCGTCGAATTGATAACCTCCTTTTTTTGAAGTCGGTTAAAAATCATGCCCGACTCCTACGCGGACGAAGTCGCGGGCAAAAGCTAGTATAATATATTGCCGTTCTCCGAAACTTTGATAGCGCGATGCAGTAGGCCTACTACGAAACTGTTTTGAGACTCAAACAATCGGACGAGAATGACGCGTCCTGCTCTAACAACGTCATTTCACGTTTGTTAGAGTAGGACGCAGCATTTTCGTCCGATTGTTTGAGTCTCAAAACAGTTTCATGGTACAAGGCCAGGATTGTAAGGCGAATTATGTGGGTACCGCCACAAGACAAAGAGCAGATTTCTAAGAGCCAGTTTCACCACTTCCACATGACACATCCACAACTTAACTTGAGTCTAGACAGATAGAGTATGGTGCATCTGTCAAATAAGTTGTGGATAGCCTATAACAGTACTAAATTTGCCACCATTGTTAAAATTTCTTTCACATTGTATATAAACATACATTTAATAACGTTTAATATTATGAGAAGCAAATAACCCGCGACGCGAAGAGCGAAGCGAAGAAGTAAAAAGTTAAATCTATGTTGAGGTCACACTTAAGAGAGTGAATTATAATTCTGGAAGAATTCCGACCACAGGACGACCTAGGCTCATTAATTATTATTAATCAATTACGAGTATTATAAGTTTTACTCGAGGAACAAAAGAGACACTTTAATGAATATCCATAAAAACAAGTCAAAGCGTCAATTAATAACTTGTCAGTTAAAAGCAAAGACCTTTGTTAAGAGTCATCAGTATTGTGACGATTGAAAACTCACCCTTAAATTATTAAAAAAAAAATAGACGGGTTGCACTCCGGGAGTACCGGCAGAAGTGAAAACTTGATTATTAACGTTGTGCGTTACTTTTTTTTAACCCATTTTTTATGAAAATCGATTTTTAAAAAATCGATTTTTTTAAATAATCGAAACCCTTACAATCGATTAAATTTTTACTTAACCCATTTTTTATGAAAATCGATTTTTTAAAAATCGATTTTTTTAATTAATCGAAACCCTTACAATTTTTTTAACCCATTTTTTATGAAAATCGATTTTACA
The DNA here is from genome assembly GCA_963422495.1 of Polyommatus iphigenia. Lineage (NCBI taxonomy): Eukaryota > Metazoa > Arthropoda > Insecta > Lepidoptera > Lycaenidae > Polyommatus > Polyommatus iphigenia. Next base: position 37,454,651 of record OY730183.1, read on the forward strand.
AAATAGATTTTTTTAATTAATCGAAACCCTTACAATCGATTAAAAAATATCGACAATCGAAAAAAAACGATTGTTCGATTAATCGATTTCGATGTTACAACACTACTCTCCAACCGCCTTACGGTTTTTCGATCAGCACGAGAATCTGACGCGAGTTTCACAGTTTTTACCCATCCCACAATTAAGGGGCCGGGTACCCTCGAAATTCTCATACATACGTAATTCCAAAATCATTTTCTCATACGAAAATATTTAACATGTTTGAGTTGTTTTTCAGTTTAAAATAGTAATTATCTAGGTTCCTGGACATAAATTTACTTCAAAATATTTAAGCATTAAAAAAAAATATTTTTAATTTTTTTTTAGTAAATTTAGTACTTAATATTTAAACACTAAAAAATAGAGTAAAACACTAAAAAATATATAAATAAATAGTAAATTTACTACAACATATTTAAATACTAAAAAATATTTTTTAGTTTAAATATTTTGTAGTAAATTAACTATTTATTTATATATTTTTTAGTGTTTTACTCTATTTTTTAATGTTTAAATATTTAGTAGTAAATTTACTAAAAAAAAATTTAAAGCAAAAAAAAAATTGTGTTTAAATATTTTGAAGTAAATTTTTGTGCAGGAACCTAGGTAATTGCTATTTTAAACTGAAAAACAACTCAAACATGTTATATATTTTCGTATGAGAAAATGATTTTGGAATTACGTATGTATGAGAAATTCCAAGTGTACCCGGCCTCTTAAGTGCTCAACGCCGCTTAAGAAGTTTTCACTTCAATAATTGCAGTAGTTGTGTGCACGTCTATTGCTAAAAAAATGCTATAAGCAATGGTCTTTATTTTATCAAAACATATCAAAACGAAAACGTAATAATCATTAGTGATTACAGCATTATTGAGTATAAATAATTATATAATAATATCAGGTATGAAAATTTTTGAAATAGTATTTTGGCGCCCGACTTAAGCTGATGATGATAGTTTGTCGTGTTCTGAAGATTTTTCTCATCTAAATAATTAAGTCGAAAATGACCGATCTACCTTTGCAGAAGGTTGAGCATGCGAGTTCTACGTGTCTGTAAAAGAAGACAAAAGCTTTTGACAGCTTTCACACATTTTTTTACTTTTGGTATTGCTACAGGAACCCTAGTCTCTAGATGCTCACACATAATATATTATATAACAATATCATGGACGTATACAAAAAGGCGGACGGAGTCCCACCATACACAAAACTGTGTCCTTCAGAGTCGGCCAGCTGACTGCATGTACACGGTCCGCACGCACACATTATTACGCTAGTCCATACCATTTGACAGGCGTAAGAATGTGTGCGTGGCCGACTCTGAAGACACAGTTCTGTGTATAATAAGACTCCGTCCGCCTTTTTTTCTACGTTCATGAACAATATGATTTACTGCAATTTTTTATCGTATTATTTGAGTCATTCTATTTTTTTGAGACATCTCTCGTCTCTCAGATGCACGTGAGAAAGCTACTATCCAAGCTAATATTATAATAGCGAAAGTGTGCCTGTCTGTATGTGTTTGTGTCAAAGTAATTTGAACGAAAAGTTCCTTTATAGGTACTTCGCCAAATATTTTTTTTAGTTGATCGACTATTACTCAATAACACATGAAGTATTCTTAGCCGTGATAATTTTCCTTTTATTTCCTTTTAAATTCAGCATAATATTTCACATTTCCAGAAGCAACCGTTTAGCTGGTAGAACGGGGGGGTGGGGGGGACGACACTGGACTCTAACGATTTTTTCCGCTTTGAAACTTCATATTTCACAAATGGATCCCTAAATCGGAAAATTATCTATGAATACTTGCAATATTTTTAAAAAACCTATCCAACGTCCCACACATCGGGGTGTCCCACACGGTGGTGGGACGCGAAAAAAAATCATCCCCACTTGATGTGTAGGGGAGGTATCATAAAAAAACATTTTTTAAGATTTTATATAAGTACCATTTTGTCAGCATCATTAATCTGTGCATTCATGCCGAATTACAGCTTTGTAGGTTCTATAGTCTCTGAGTAAAACCGCGGACAGACAGACGGACAGACCGAAACTATATGGGTTCCTTGTTAACTACGAAACCCTAAAAATGTTGCATAACAAATTAATCATGTTTTGTAACAAACGGACAGGTAAGTGATTATTTGGTTTATAATCCATAGTATTTTAGAAGATAAGAGTTTTGCTCATTGATAAAGTATTGATTGTTGACTATATAAACTGCCAAAATTTGTTCTAATGCACATAGGCTACATAGTGTCGTGAACATGAAGACTATTCTGGTAGTGCTTGGTTTGGCTCTTGCCGTTGCCGCGGTGCCACCGGTACCCATCAACAATGACTACCACGAGACCATCGGTATCCCCGAGGCAGCCAGGATCAAGGCCGCTGAGGAAGCCCAGGACTTCGATGGAGCCAGAATCGTTGGTGGTGTACACTCGGCCCTTGGAGCTTTCCCTTACTTGGTGAGCACTATTTTGAATATTGCAAAAAATCTCTAACTCTCCTTTTGAATATTGAAAAATATATTAATCCATACTTTACTAATATTATAAACGCAAAAGTGTGTCTATCTGTCTGTCTGTCTGTTACCTCTTCACGCCCAAACCGCTGAACCGATTTTGCTGAAATTTTGAATGGACATACTTTGAGTCCCGGGACAGGACATAGGACACTTTTTGAAAAATGTACGGTTCCCGCACGATAAACGAATTTTGGCGCAACGGAGTTGCGGGCTTCATCTAGTAATTTATATGGCAAAACAATGTTTGCCGGCTCAGCTAGTTCAACATAAATAAATTTTTTTTTGTTTGAAAGATTGTAGAAGCTTAGTTGGTTTTCGTGTGAAATACTTTCTTTGGATATTTATGAATGTTCACTGCCAATTGAACTTTTTCTAATTTTCCCCATAATTTTCAGGAAGGTTTAAAATAAATAAACCTCGGCATTGAGCATATTAAATCGATCAACAATAAAGTTAGAAGCTTCTTATAGTCCATTGAAATGTTACATTTGCTTTGCATTTATTAGAGGACGCAATTTTATTTTTGGAATATGTTGGGGGGCTTATAACTTTTTAAATTTTTAATTTAGGGTAAAAGGTTATATAAACATATTTGTAGGCAAAATAATTTGCAACAAATTAATATGTTCTTACAAATTTTTTGTAAGACGTATAGTTTCCGAGATATCACGAAAATAGTGTTGTCACCCCTTTTTTCAAAATGGCGGCCGGGGGACAAGAGTGGCGACCCCACAAACTTGAGGTTAAGCTTCTATTAACCCCCCCCCAACATATTCCAAAAATAAAATTGCGTCCTCTAATAAATGCAATACTCGGTCCTAAAATTGTAACATTTCAATGGACTATTAGTCGAGTTTTACACTGTAAATACTTTCTTTGGATATTTATGAATGCTCACCGTCAGTTAAAATTATAATTTTCAGGGAGGTTTAGTCATCACCCTCACAAGTGGTGCCACATCCGTATGCGGCTCCTCCCTGCTGTCCAACACCAAGCTCGTCACCGCCGCCCACTGCTGGGTCACCAGATCCAGCCAGGCCCGCCAATTCACCGTCGTCCTCGGCTCCATCCAACTGTTCTCCGGCGGCACTCGTATCACAACCACCAATGTTGACGTTCACGCTAGCTACAACATGGACAACCTCAACAACGATGTTGCCATAATCACCATCAACTGGGTCAACTTCTCCAGTAAGTTTAATATGCTTTTTCTGTACCTTTCGGACATGTATAGACTTCATTTTGTGTCATAAACGTTTCTTCTAACAAGTGATTCATTTAAAATACCATAACCTGTATTTCCTTGGTATAGATTTATAAACAGGTTTGAAGCCCAATTCAGTGGTATTTATTTTGTATTTGCTTGCGTTTCTTTTCAGACACCATCAACCGCATCAACCTCGCCACTGGCAGCAGCGACTTCGCCGGCTCCTGGGCTACAGCCGCCGGATTCGGAGCTACCGGTGACAGTAAGTTGTTTATTATTTTATACTTATAGTAATAATTTAATAAGCCATTGTATAATAATTTTTGGAACGAAGTTCCTTATCGCGCGTTGCGAAAGGGGGCTAGGCGGAAAAAATCATACAAAAAGTTGTAACGACACTCTGCCACAGACATATAAGATAGATACAGCATTTTTTTAGTGTATACAGGTTTTATGTACATAAGAAATAACTTCGTTCCATCCGGGTGTCCCTTGACACCTCTCAAGTTTTTTTCTTCACAATAGTCTGTTCCTTAAATAAGAAAATTTAAGTCATCTTGTATCGACTTTACCGGAGTTATGAAATCATTGTAACTAAACAAAAATCCCAGAAGTGTTTCCCCAATCGTTATTGTATGGTTTTAAAACGAAATGTTTCTCTTCTTAGATGTCGGAATCTCCACCAACCAAGTGATGAGCCACGTCAACCTCCAAGTCATCACCAATGCCGTGTGCACCAACACCTACGGATCCTCCACCATTGTAGCCTCCACCCTCTGCGTCAGCGGCGCTGGTGGTCAGAGCACCTGTGGTGGTGACTCCGGCGGTCCTCTTGTCCACAACAACCAACTGGTAAGAGCTCTTTCAAGGCTCATTCTCATGAGTTTTCCAAGTTGGCTGCCATGAGCTTCATTGGTGGTGTTTTTCTTCTCTGTGTGGCCATGAGCATCACCGGTGGGAAAAGGCCATGGTTAATTGTATGGTGCATGGGAGTTACTGAAGCAGCCAACGTTTATTGTAACTATTGCTATGTTTCAATTTTCAATCCAATCCATAACAATGCAATTACTTTACAGATCGGTATCACATCTTTCGGCTCCATCTGGGGTTGCTCTCGTGGCTTCCCCGCCGGATTCGCCAGAGTTACCTCCTTCGCTTCCTGGATCCAGGCCCGCCTATAAGCCACTGATTACTATTTTAACGACTGATTATTATTTATTTCAAATTTAAGTTTTAATAAATATTGCTATTTGTATATTTTGATTTTATTTCATGTTTAATTTGCTACATATTTAATTTCTACAGTTTTTGCTTAAATGGGCGTGACAAAATTATAGTTACATCATATTTATCTACCGAGCGAAAAGTGTTATTCTTACTTGCCAAAGAAGGAGTCACAAACTTACAATAAATATATACTTAATATGAAGTAGATTTCAAAAAATATAAAGAGTAGGCAAAGAATATAAGAAACAATTTATCTGTAATTCGTATCTTATAAAATAAGTTAGTATTTTATAAATTTTAAGGTTAGTTAAGAGTTATGATACTCATAAAAAAAACTATTTATGGTTAGGTTAGAAAACAAAAATAATAAACATGCAAGTGCAACATAAAATAAATTTATTAAAACTTATTAAATTAGCAGACATAAGAAGAATATAAAGCAGAAGAATTTTGTAAAAGACAAATCATTACAGTTTTCATGCATAGAAAGATTTAGGTAGGTATAAAGGTGTTAGGTTGACCTTTTGAAATAGAGTAACGTATTATGACGATAACAAAAAATAACAAGGCTTTAGAGAAAGTAAAATAATATCACTATCACTGAAAGAATCAGTTAAGGGTTCTATCCTAATAAATAGGCATTTAAGGGCCTGTTTCACCACTTCCTGATAATTGCCGAATAGGCTATGCACCACTTAACTTGACAGATGAAGTATGGAGAATCTGTCAAAAAAGCTTTGAATAGCCTATTCAGCACTTTATCAGAAAGTGGTGAAACAGGCCCTTAATCTGATAACGATCTTTAATTACCTGATAGCTCGAGTCAAAGCGATAATAATTTACAGTCATATTATTTAAAAACAAATAAAAGATAGTTACACTTAAATGTAATATAAAATAATTTTTACTTACTGACTTGAAATCCCTAATTTGTTAAAAGTCACTTTCTATGCAAATAATGATGGAACTGTTGGAAGTCAGAACACTTTACAATATCATGTTACGGTCTTACAAACTACAGCACACGTCATTTTGTATTTTAGGTAAATTATTAGAACGGTATCCTCATGGTAACTTATTTTATTAGGGTGCGTAAAGTGCAGCCACTGAAAAATTTTGTAAGGCCGACGGATTTAAAATCACTGACAGTATTTCAATCTTTAATCGAAAATATGAGTTTATTTTTTATATGAAACACAGTTTTAAGCCTCGCCTGGACTTTTCCTTTATTTTTAAACTCAACCTACGATGCACTGCCCTGCTATACATATATAAATAACATGCATATTTCATAGCTTCTCTTGAATATATCTGGCTTCTTTACAACGCGTGAGGCGGTTTCGCCACGATACCTTTTGCTACATACATTAACACACTGTATTTCTTAAATATAGCCTCGCCACTATAGTATAAATAATTAACTGTTGAATATTACAGATTTAGCCGTTTAGCTTTCTTTTGTAATGAAATTTTATTACACAAGCCGAATCCAGACTATACGTATCTTTGTCGCACCCATAACGTTAAGGGCGTATTTTCATTAGTCGTTAACTCGTGCGGTATACAGCATACGGTGAGCTTATGACAACTAATGGCGCATTTTGATTGGTCGTGGCAAGCATTTTAGAAATCTCCCGCACCCCGCATGCGGGCCCTATCGACCAGTGAAAATGCGCCATAATATACCCAGCAACTGACAAAGTCGCCATATTGGCGCTGATTGCTATGTGAAAGCAGTAGTGAGTGTACTTGGAACTACTATTTTGCAAATGGCGGTTGCAATTTTCTATGTAATTAGTTCACAGTACGCTCACCGCGGCGCTTCAAATCGGCACAAAAAATAGCTGTCATTTTGTACGGCATAGCCTGTCCAGTGTATTATAGAGGTCAGTGTACCCAGCGGAATAGAGCAACAATCTCGAGCTGTCAAACGAAACCGAAATTGATTTAGATCTGCGTGTATATGTGTACGTATACATATACACAATCATCTTTCTGTGAGATTAAATTGTCAACGTGCCGATATGTGCCGACTAGACGTCGAAAAAAGTTTTGCTGTCATGTATCACACGCCTCTTTTTACCACGCAGTGTTACTGATAATGACATCTCGCTTGCTCAGGCCTTTGTTTCTCTATTCCGCTAGGTATATTAACTTTATGGTCGCACCACATGTTAGGCGAGGCTTTAGATTTATAAGTGAGTGGTTGACCAAAAAGGGACCTGAAGGATTGGAAACGGTTTTTTTTATTTTTATATTTTTTTAATCCGTGGTCTTTTAGCTTTGTTTTGGTCTAACCAGAATATTTTAAGGTGCCGTAGTTTTTTTTTATGATTTTTTTCGATGTCGTAACTTGTTTCTATACGAAACTTCAAACGCGATTTACTCAAAATCAAATTATTTACTTACCTTCTTTTATTTTTATTTTTTAATCCGTGGTCTTTTAGCTTCCTTTTGGTCTAACCAGAATATTTTAAGGTGCCGTAGTTTTTTTTTTTAAGAATGTTTGTGTGAACCGCGCACGAGTCGAAACACGAAACTTCAAACGCATTTTACTCAAAATCAAATTATTTACCTTCAGGTCCCTTTTTGGTCAACCACTTACATATTATATTCTGGATTCAACGTAATCCATCTCTGTCTACAAGCTAGACTTACCTGACGTGACGTCACCGTTGGCGGGGCGTGGCCACGCGCCGGCGCCGGCCGCCGCGAGCAGACCCAGTAGAGTCGCCCACTCGCCCGCGCTGTGTATGTTCTGTGCTGACGTCTTTACTAGCTCGTAGAGGCCGCAGGATATCTGGGGAGTTTAGAGCAACTTTAATAAATACATAATATATACTAAAAACTTTCAATAGTTTAATCAGTATACAATTATACTCATGCTTTGTCCTCGAGATTAGCATTAAGTATACAAGTAGTAGGCACACGGTGTCGCCAGATCTTTGCACTGTATTTGAGATATTATAGTCTGTGGAGATCTACCCTGTTTTTTTCTTTTTGTGAGGGTAGTTAAATATTCGTCATATTCAACCGATATTCCGTTCTTCATTATGCATTCAGTGCTTCGCCAGACTGCACATTTTCGCGCGCTATTGTTCTGTTAATCAATATGGGCAAACGTACACGTGATAATTACGACGATTTTAAACTTATTGCAAAGAAAATCAAGAAATTGGAAGAGCAATACAAGCGTGTGAGACGCAAAGATCGTGATAGACGATCCTTGCGGAGTTCAACATCGTCCTCGTCGAACACTTCGTCGGCTTCGTCGAGTTCAAGATCCCGGTCGCAGACACCCGTTACAATTCGGTCGCTGCCTGAGCCGCCATACATTGAAGGTTAGTAACAAATGTGGTAGAAATGCGATTAGCAAACCTACCCACAAAATATGTAATGCGGTTAGTCTCTGGGGCTAACACTTTACAAATAACGACAGTGCGGACATTCTCTGGGAATGTCACCTTGTCGATAATGTAATAAAATACATACAAGCAATAAATTACTAATGCGGTCAGCCATTTAGGGTTGTCACTTTATTAATATTTGCTTAAAAATTGGTAATGCGGGCTGCCTTTGGGGCAGTCACTTAACCAATAAAATTAACAGTTCGTTTCTTAATTCAAGGTGTGCCCATTACACCGTCGGGTCCTGCTGGCGGACATGTCAGCCCTCGGCCCCCGGCCAGCGCAGTGGTGAACGAACCACTACCTTGTTCAAGTTCGATGGCCGTTGCACAACAGCCTTCCACCAGCGCTGCGGCATACGATCCAATACCTTCGACCAGCAGTGCTATCAGGCAGATTGAACAAGTACCTAATATGGCAACGGATTCTGGTTCGGCCATGCCACCTGCAGTCGACCAGACCCGTGGTCTTGAAGAACAGCCTCCAGAACTCGATGACGAGTTATTAAAAATATTGGGAGAGGATCCCTCACAGCTAAAAACATATGGCAAAGACATCCAAATTGACCTCGCGGTCAGGCTACAACACGTGGCCACATCTGGTTTAACTAAAAAAGCTCGCAAAGAACTTCTCGATAAGCACTTGCCGCCGGCCAATTGTGTATTAATAGATGCACCCGCCTTAAATCCAGAAGCAGTATTTGCTATTACAGATGCTGTCTTAAAAAGGGACAAAAGCATTGAGCTCAGACAGAAGCAACGCGCCTCTGCAGTGTCATGCATAGCGGAAGCTCTTTCTCTTCTCATTGCATCGGAACCAAAAAATACTACAATTATACAATTGTTAATGGATGCAACTAAGCTTATGTGTGATAGCCAAGCTACAGACTCCTTAATACGTAGGAGCTTCGTCCTTAATGGCCTCAAGAAAGACCTGAAGGATCAGCTACAGGCGACCAAGATAGACAAGCTTCTATTTGGAGAAAAACTAGCAGAAACCTTGAGAGCCGCGAAAGCATTATCAAGGTCTGGAGCTGAAATGAAGCCCCCGCCTGTTAAACAAACAGTCTCAAAAAGGCCCCAAACGAATTTAAACTGGCGTGTTCCTCCCCTGAGTCAAAGGCCGAAGGGGATCCACAGGAAGGAGCCTTTTACACCCAAGAATCGCCCGGCCAGCTCATCGAAGAGGTCATCGCATCCAGCGCAGAGTCGCAGCCACAATCGTCGTTAGACCAAGTAAGATATGCCGGCAGGCTGTCTCACTTTATTGACCAGTGGTCCCTTATTACTAATGATTCCACTATTTTATCATGGATCCAAGGTTATCAAATACCCTTTTCCCGCCAAGTAACCCAGAGAAAAACATTATTCTGTGTCTGAAAGGATTGAATATGAACATTCAATTAATGAACTATTGACCATAGGTGCTATTTCAGAATGTAAGCCATGTCAAGGTCAATTTATATCTTCGACCTTTTTAGTGCCTAAGCCTAACGGAAAATCAAGATTTATTTTAAATCTTAAGGCCCTTAATAAATTTATTCACACTACCCACTTCAAACTGGAAGATTTGAGAACTGCCCTTAAACTTATTTCTAATCGTTGCTACATGAGTACGATTGATTTAAAAGATGCATATTTTTTAATACGCATACACAATGACTTTAAAAAATATCTCCGGTTTAATTTTAACGCAAAACTATATGAATTTAATGTCATGCCTTTTGGCCTTAATACTGCACCTTTACCAAAGAATCTTGTTTTAAAAACATTACAGACACCACCAGATTATTAGAAGCCTTAGGATTTATTATTAATTGGGAAAAGAGTAAACTTACACCTTCTACTACGTGCAAATTCCTGGGTTTCGTCATAGACTCCGAAAAATTACAAGTCACTTTACCCCAAGAAAAATGTTTAAAAATCAAAACTGAAATTGATAAATTTTTGACAATAAAACAGTGTAAAGTCCGGGAATTCGCACGTCTAGTAGGGCTACTCACCTCCGCCTGTCCCGCCGTTAAGTACGGCTGGTTATATACGAAGGAACTGGAAAGGTGTAAATATTTAAATCTAAAAGACGATGACAACTACGATAAGCGCATGAACTTACCGTTATCACTATTACCAGACCTTCAATGGTGGCTTAAGATAATTGATAACCCCGCCAATGAAATCGTGCAAAACAAATTTTGCTTAGAGATTTACAGCGATGCCTCAACAACGGGGTGGGGGGCCGCCTGTGGTGGTGAACGCGCTAGTGGTATGTGGACTGACAATGAAAGCTCTATGCATATCAATTATCTTGAAATTTTAGCCGCTTTTTTCGGTCTCAAGGTGTTTGCAAAAAGTTATCGAGACTGCCACATTCTTTTGAGAATAGATAACACAACAGCAGTATCTTACATAAACCGCATGGGCGGTGTGCAGTTTTCACACCTGACTAACGTCACTCGACAACTGTGGCAATGGTGTGAAGAACGAAATTTAATTGTTTTTTCGTCATACATCAGCTCCATTGATAATTTCGTTGCAGACACAGAATCACGGCGTGTTCACCCCGATATTGAGTGGGAATTAGCCGATTACGCTTTTCAAAAAATTGTTGATCATTTTGGTGTTCCCGAAATTGACTTATTCGCTAGTAGGATAAAATATAAAAAGTGCAAAAAATATATATCTTGGCACCGGGACCCGGATGCCGTAGCCATTGATGCATTTACGTTGTCATGGTCTAACTTTTATTTTTATAGCTACCCCCCATTTGCTATTATTTTGAAAACATTAAGAAAAATTATTGATGATAGAGCTCATGGTATAATGGTTGTGCCCCTCTGGCCCACGCAGCCGTGGTACCCTTTATTTAAAAGCCTACTCTTAACGGAGCCCCTGATCTTTCGACCATCTAAAACTTTGATTAACTCTCATTCCAGCAATCGAGATGTTCACCAGAAGGTTACCCTGGTTGCCGGGCTGTTATCGAGGCGTCATTCGTAAGAAGAGGCATACCTGTATCCTCTATACCAATAATGCTAGCTTCACTTTCGGACAATTCGCTGAAGCAGTACGACACCTGTCTTAAAAAATGGTTTAATTATTGTAGGTGCAATAACTTAAATTTGTATAATGCTTCTACCGAAGATTTGTTAATATTTTTTACACAATTATTTGAAACAGGAGCACAATTTGGAACTTTAAATTCTTGTAGGTCAGCCCTTTCTCTTATTTTCGGTAACGAGAAAACAAATGAAGATTGCTTAAAGCGATTCTTTAAAGGGGTCTTTAGACTACGCCCGTCACTTCCCAAGTACGACACTACATGGGATACGACGGTCGTTTTGAATTACTTAGGTAATTTGTATCCAAATGACGACCTAAATCTTGAAGATTTATCTAAAAAGTTGGCAACACTTCTTGCTCTAACTACGGCTCATAGAGTTCAAACTCTTTCAAAAATAAATATTAAAAACATCGAATTTTTTTCAAATAAAATACTTATCAAAATTCCAGACTTGCTAAAAACCTCACGCCCAGGTGCTCCACGACCAATTTTAGTTCTTCCTGTCTTCCACAGTCGTCCTGAAATATGTCCAGTCGTAACATTACGCTGCTACCTTAGCAAAACACAATCATTACGTAGCAATGATAATCTATTTATTAGTATAAAAAAGCCCCATAAACCTATCTCGTCACAAACGCTAAGTAGCAGTGGCGAAGCCTCCATAGAACACGATTCCTACCGGCTTACCTTGGCCAATTTTAATATATACATTTTTTATTATTAATAATTATAGCTTACCCCGCTTCCTACAATTTCATAAAAATAATTCGCCATGTATTTAAAATCACGCAAACGCACACATACCCGTTTTTACGATCGCACTCAGAACGCGTACGTACTGCTCCATAGTGTGCGGCGGCCGCGCGGTGGCCGGGGAACTCGCTCAAAACATCGGGAATCCAAACATTTGAAATGTATGAAATTCACGCACACATACACATTACTACTACATGCAAACGACTCGTCGATATTGTCGAACAACAAGCCGATCCCACATAGCCTACCTAGTCTTTATTTGTCATGTGTTAAGGTTTAGTTTCGCATGTTTCGCTTTAAAAGATTTCGTCCAATCACAACAGAGCTAATTGCAGCGGCCGACCGGCGCGTGCTGTCATTTCAATTCACTTAAATAATTATATTACGCGCTCATTTGCACTCATTTTGTACTGTTATTATTGTAATATGCAAAATTTTGTTTATTAAGTTAGTGGGCTAGCTTGATTGTAATATTATATAGTTTAAAAGAATCGAAAGTAGTGAAATTTTACTTGCCAAGTGTTGTGTTGTGTTTTTGTTTGTTACATCGTAAAGGTTGGTTTGTTTTACTTACTTTGTAATTTGTCGTGACACGGTTAGGTGAGAAATGGCAGCATTAGTACAAATTGACTGTTGTCTTACGGATTACCTATTAAATGACTTAAATTCGTTCTCAAAACAATCGTTCGAAAATAAAAAACATATCATTAAACAAGGACGGGCGCGTCCCGATATGAAAATTGATTATAGGCGTAAGGATGGGTTTTTCAAACATTTTCACAGTTCAGTGTATGATAAATATAATTGGATAGCGGGCAGTTGCAAATTAAATAAGTTACTTTGTTTTCCATGTTTGCTGTTCTCCGATACAAATAGTGCTTGGAATAAAACGGGTTTCTCAGACATCAATAATTTGACCAATTCGGCTAGGAAACATACTCAAACCGAAAAACATTTACGCAGTTGTATATTATTACAAAATTTTGGAAATAGTAGAATAGAAACATTTCTCGGAAATAATTATGAATCCCATAATCGAAAAGTGGAACGTAATCGAAACTTAATGAAACGGCCTTTATCAGTATAAAATGCAGCCATCAGATAGCATTGCGCAACATATTTCGAAAGTAGAAAGCCTAGCCAAAGAATTAAAAGACAACAGCTAAGAAATAAGCGATATGGCTGTGATTACAAACAGTTTTTGCATGATTGAGTAACAAACATCTACACTGGCAAGTCAGGATTCACTTATTTTTGGTGTGTGAGTGTGAGTGACGTGTGCTTAAAACGGCTTTTTTTAAAGCCACTTTTATCATACTCGACATGCACTGTTCATATAATACCAGTGATGTCATGTATGGTGAAGGTGGTGAATACTAACAACACTAACACTGCATGCAACGCACACAATGCAAGCAAAGCACCCTAGTAGTTATGGAAAAGGTAAACTAACACACTTAATACAGGTATGTAATTTATTGCACGTTTTTTTACAAGAATTGAAATTTTGCTTATTCACGAGTTAGCCGTTTTTTGGTCCGGCTTTACCTTTATTTTTTTTCACCCCACGCCACTGCTAAGTAGATGGATAAAACTAACTTTGGCAAGTTGTGGAATCGATGTACTTATCAGTATTTACTGCCCACAGCACTAGACACGCTGCAACTTCTAGGGCTCATCAGCTAGGAATTAATTTAAGCATCATCAGAAAAACCGCAGGTTGGAGTGGCAGCTCCCAAACCTTTGGTAGATTTTATAACAGAATTGTTATTCAGGATATGGAAAATAATGTTTCCTTTGCGGAAAGTATTACTCGTATAAACAATTATTCATAATTGTCATTATATAATTATTGTACTATGTAACATTTATACTCTTTGTTATGTTAAGTACATAATATTAAAATAAAACATTCTTATTATACATAGTTGATATTTTTGTCTCTCAACATCTACTTGTATACTTAATGCTAATCTCGAGGACAAAGCATGAGTATAATTAGTGATTAAACGAACTTCCATGAAGTGACGTTCTATCACAATTATACGAGGGCTTTGTCCGAAGAGATTAGCATCCCACCCACCCAACTAAAGTTTCTCTTCCCAGGGAGAATAAAATATCAACATAATATAGGTAGCTCTAAACTAAATGAAGAACGGAAGATCGGTTGAATATGACGAATATTTAACTACCCTCACAAAAAGAAAAAAAAACAGGGTAGATCTCCACAGATTATAATATCTCAAATACAGTGCAAAGATCTGGCGACACCGTGTGCCTACTACTTGTATACTTAATGCTAATCTCGAGGACAAAGCATGAGTATAAATGTGATAGAACTTCACTTCATGGAAGTTCGTTTAATCACTAATTATACATGTTTACTTTCTTCCCTCCATGTCTCATCTGTGGCGGACACTAGCGCCAGAAGGCTACATCGACCATCGTGCTATACGTCAGTATATTAAACGACAAATAAAAAGCAAATAAAGCTAAAAATGACCAAACATAACACCTCTATCGGTCGGGAGATTTTCTTGTGGGGCCTCCACTCACACACCATTTCATTAACTCACCAAATCAGAATGCTGGTGGAACAGCTTGTAAGGCAGGCGGTAGAGCAGGCGCAGATGGCGCAGCACGGGCGCGGCGCACGCCTCGCAGCGCATGAGCCGTGCGGCCGTACGCAGTAATGCGGTGAGGGCGCGCGCGCTCGCGTGCGGCGCGGCTAGCCCCGCCCACAACACCACGCGCTCGTAGTGAGGCCCCGCCTCCGACCATACGGATAGCACGCGATCACTGGAGAAAAGTATGTGTGACATTCTAATTTTGCATGGTCACAATAATACGAAGCTTCAATTTAAAAAATATTAATGAAAAATATGTCATCACGGAGATCACTTTAAAAAGCACGAATTTATGAATATGTGTAATTTGTTTCACCATTCATTTCAGTTCAGTAGTCAGGTCGCAATCTTTTGATTGCCGTTATGTAACGTTATATTATGGCATGGAGTAATTACGGCTAGAAATATAAGGTGAAAACTTACCGATTCTGAATCAAAGTCTGTCCAAGAAGTTCTAGGAAGAATATTGTGATGTCTTCTAGCTGAGGATTGAGCTGTAGACTGTCTGAATCGGGAGGCGTGCCGGCTGCTATTGTAGCGCGAATCAACTCCTAAAATAAAGTTATGGTAAAATATACATTTCGTTTAAAAATGCAAAAAATTACATACTGTTTTTATAAGGTGACAAAAATTAATGTTATTATATTGTGAAGAATTTTAGAAACTAATTATTGCTGGTTTCTTATTTGTTTTTCTTATCAATATATTTTAAGTCGTAACGTTTCCTACGCGATAAACATATTATGGTCCAAGAAAAGTTGAGCGCAACATCAAGTAATTACCTGCAAACTCTCCAACTGTAGGAACTTAGTTTCAGTAATGAGAAGTCCGGGGAAGTTACATTTGGCGACGCACTCAGTGGCGATGTCTATCAGAGCTTTCTCGTGAGGCGTCGGTGCTCTCATACCTAAAAAGTTATTAGAGAATTAAATCTAATTTTTTTTACATAACTGTGTAAAATGTGTTAGTTGTGGACAAATCAATTGCAGATATTTCGGACGATCTACTGTAAAAAAAATCTCACATGACACGGAGCGAAGCTGAGGGGTAATATAACGCATGTCGTTGAAATATTTTAAAATGAAGGGCTTTTGACTTTTTGGTTTTTACAAAGTGAGAATGCACTAAGCGACAGTACGCTCCAGTGGAATGGCGCGACACAAAACGTCATTTCAATGACACGGCTGCGGTACATTTACTTATTATGTCAAGACTTCAAGAGTAAGTTTTTGAATAAAATATTTAATAAAAACATTTTACCACTCTCTCCTAGCGCGATATAGGAGTATATACTAGAGAGCAGCCCGCTGTCGGTGCCTCGCGACGCCTCGCGCATCAGCGACACTTTGCCGCCTGGTGCGAGGTAGTCTTCAGCTTCGACTAAACACTGGAAAGAAACATTATCATTATAGAGGTATTTTATCGACTAATCGGCTCTAAATTTAAAAACAATGACGTCAGTCCAGTCAAAAATAAGTAAAAATTGAAGTCCGCCAGCTACGCAACCGCGCACGTACGGCGGAGCGCGCAGCGGGCCTTAGAGCGCCTTCACATTACGTCGCAAGCAGTGCGGCAGCAAAAGAGAGTCGCGCAGCTGCCACGCGGCTCGTTTTAGTACGGAAGTCGCGCGGCTGCCGCACCACTGGCGACGTAATGTGAAGGCAGCCTTAACCGCCTCGCCTGATAATATAGACCAGATTTACTCAACCTGCGGCCCGCGAGGACTGTATCAGTGGCCCGCGTGAGTTAAACTGTTTTGAAATTCACGCCCACCGGTAAAATAGTGCAGTCGTCGTGAACGTGACTTTAAAATTTTTCCAGTTTTTGATCGCTAATTTTGAAATAAGAGACGACCTCTGTGGCTCAGTGGTGAGCGCGTTGGTAGCTCAAGCCGGGGGTCGCGGGTTCGAATCCCGCCGATGGAACAAAAAGATTTTTCAAAGTTCCTGGGTCTGGATGTGTATTAAATATGTGTATGATATAATAAAAATCTTAAATATATGTATAGTATAAAAGTATTAAATATATTTCCGTTGTCTGGTACCTGTAACACAAGTCCTTCAGGTACTTAGCACGGGGCCAGACTGATGTGGTGTGAAGCGTCCATAGATATTATTATTATTATTATTATTATTATTATTATTATTATTAAATAAGTACTTTTTTTTATTTTGCCCTATAAAATTTGTATAAAAAAGGTTGAGTACCACTGGTATAGACTTGACTACTCACAACAGGCAGCAGTCGCCCCAGGTACAGCGTGGTGAGTATCTCGAGCAGGTGTCGCCACGCGGCGCGCACGCTGTCCGCCAGCCGCGCCGCAACCGCGCACGCACGGCGGAGCGCGCAGCGGGCTTTACCCGCCAGGCTTGATAATATAGGCCAGCTATGCTTTACCCGACTGACCTAGCGCCACGCCTGATAGTATAGACTATAGAGTGACTATTGACTACTCACAACAGGCAGCAGTCGCCCCAGGTACAGCGTGGTGAGTATCTCGAGCAGGTGTCGCCACGCGGCGCGCACGCTGTCCGCCAGCCGCGCCGCAACCGCGCACGCACGGCGGAGCGCGCAGCGGGCTTTACCCGCCAGGCTTGATAATATAGGCCAGCTATGCTTTACCCGATTGACCTAGCGCCACGCCTGATAGTATAGACTATAGAGTGACTATTGACTACTCACAACAGGCAGCAGTCGCCCCAGGTACAGCGTGGTGAGTATCTCGAGCAGGTGTCGCCACGCGGCGCGCACGCTGTCCGCCAGCCGCGCCGCAACCGCGCACGCACGGCGGAGCGCGCAGCGGGCTTTACCCGCCAGGCTTGATAATATAGGCCAGCTATGCTTTACCCGATTGACCTAGCGCCACGCCTGATAGTATAGACTATAGAGTGACTATTGACTACTCACAACAGGCAGCAGTCGCCCCAGGTACAGCGTGGTGAGTATCTCGAGCAGGTGTCGCCACGCGGCGCGCACGCTGTCCGCCAGCCGCGCCGCAACCGCGCACGCACGGCGGAGCGCGCAGCGGGCTTTACCCGCCAGGCTTGATAATATAGGCCAGCTATGCTTTACCCGACTGACCTAGCGCCACGCCTGATAGTATAGACTATAGAGTGACTATTGACTACTCACAACAGGCAGCAGTCGCCCCAGGTACAGCGTGGTGAGTATCTCGAGCAGGTGTCGCCACGCGGCGCGCACGCTGTCCGCCAGCCGCGCCGCAACCGCGCACGCACGGCGGAGCGCGCAGCGGGCTTTACCCGCCAGGCTTGATAATATAGGCCAGTTATGCTTTACCCGATTGACCTAGCGCCACGCCTGATAGTATAGACTATAGAGTGACTATTGACTACTCACAACAGGCAGCAGTCGCCCCAGGTACAGCGTGGTGAGTATCTCGAGCAGGTGTCGCCACGCGGCGCGCACGCTGTCCGCCAGCCGCGCCGCAACCGCGCACGCACGGCGGAGCGCGCAGCGGGCTTTACCCGCCAGGCTTGATAATATAGGCCAGCTATGCTTTACCCGACTGACCTAGCGCCACGCCTGATAGTATAGACTATAGAGTGACTATTGACTACTCACAACAGGCAGCAGTCGCCCCAGGTACAGCGTGGTGAGTATCTCGAGCAGGTGTCGCCACGCGGCGCGCACGCTGTCCGCCAGCCGCGCCGAAACCGCGCACGCACGGCGGAGCGCGCAGCGGGCTTTACCCGCCAGGCTTGATAATATAGGCCAGCTATGCTTTACCCGATTGACCTAGCGCCACGCCTGATAGTATAGACTATAGAGTGACTATTGACTACTCACAACAGGCAGCAGTCGCCCCAGGTACAGCGTGGTGAGTATCTCGAGCAGGTGTCGCCACGCGGCGCGCACGCTGTCCGCCAGCCGCGCCGCAACCGCGCACGCACGGCGGAGCGCGCAGCGGGCTTTACCCGCCAGGCTTGATAATATAGGCCAGCTATGCTTTACCCGACTGACCTAGCGCCACGCCTGATAGTATAGACTATAGAGTGACTATTGACTACTCACAACAGGCAGCAGTCGCCCCAGGTACAGCGTGGTGAGTATCTCGAGCAGGTGTCGCCACGCGGCGCGCACGCTGTCCGCCAGCCGCGCCGCAACCGCGCACGCACGGCGGAGCGCGCAGCGGGCTTTACCCGCCAGGCTTGATAATATAGGCCAGCTATGCTTTACCCGATTGACCTAGCGCCACGCCTGATAGTATAGACTATAGAGTGACTATTGACTACTCACAACAGGCAGCAGTCGCCCCAGGTACAGCGTGGTGAGTATCTCGAGCAGGTGTCGCCACGCGGCGCGCACGCTGTCCGCCAGCCGCGCCGCAACCGCGCACGCACGGCGGAGCGCGCAGCGGGCTTTACCAGATTGGCCCAGCGCGACACCTGCGAAATTGTTGTTAGATCAGTTTCATATATTGGGTGTAATTTAAATGAGTCATAAGTCATGACTCATAACTCATAAATCGTAATGTTTTAGGTACTCACCCTAAAACATTACGTGCTTAATGTGCTTTGTATAGAGTTCACTATGAAAGTAGTAACGCTCCAAGAAAGTACGGTATAATTTCATTTCGAAGCCGTACTGTTGATTCGTTTTGAAATATACGCGAGTGCATTGACGTATATGACTTGGTTGGGATGTTATTAAAATACGTTACACTTGTCTCACTAGTGGCATTGAAGAAGACACCAATAAGACTTCTAAGCATTTATTCACAACATTGCAATACACATTCTTACAAGTGACACAACCATTCATATGTCATATATACGTTCAACAGCATTCCATTTTATGATGACGTTGGATACATAGCGTCCTGATCACATGCCAGTTTGGGTTTTGCGAGCTGTAAAATCTGACAGTTATTCTTCTCATAAACTTACCGACAGCGATATAATTCGGATGCTGCGGTGCCAGCAGTCCAGTGAACTTGCACAGCGTCAGCAGCAGCGTGTCAACAGTGATATCGGCAGCGGGTAATCTCGCTATGAGCGCCGCGCACCGCTCTAGTCCGTCCAACGCTGCCAGTGCGGGACAGTCCCGAATGTTGTTGGACGCGATCTCCTCCGCGGTTGGCTGCGGGGACCGCTCGAACATCGCTGAAAGGGCTGTCACCTGTAAATAAAATTTATATCAAAACTAAATACATACTTTATTCATGTAGTTGAATGTTAGACTATTTCTCCGCTACGATCTTTAGGGAAAGAATCTTAACATAAACTTTATCTTATACAATTAGACGCCAATATAGTTACAGTCTAGTAGCAATTAATACAGAAATGATTCATGAATGAAATGCTATAATTGGATTATTATTATTATATGCGTACGTTCTTACAGTACTCCCAAATTAATAATGGGCATGCAAATCTTCGCAAATTGTCGTAATCACGGAAACACCCGAATCTATGAAACGTAAGAGCCCCAAACAATGGTTTTGCATTTTGCACCTTGTGCGAAAGAAATAGAAGTAAATACCATATTAATTGTCTATATTTTTGGCGCATGCGCCACAAAACCTTTTATTGCGCATGTCCTAATCATGTCATGCCATGGCAACGCCACCAACAAGTTGCTTAGACAGTTGGCGTTGCCATGGCATGACATGATTTTGACATGCGCAATAAAAGGTTTTCTTCCGACGCTCGGGAAAAACGATCGTTGCCGAACAATGACGAAAATTTCTATGCGCATTATCACTTTGGGAGCACTGTACTGGCTTACTTTGTTAGAAGAACTCTGAACAGGCTCAGCGTTACTACGCTAATAATCTTTTTTAAAAGTAACACAAAAGGCTATATAGTCGAAACCTTAAGACGCAAAGAAATACTTCAACAAAATGTTATTTGTTAAAATAAAGCCTTGTGCCTCATCTATCGACTTTCACAATGGTACTTACCGCAGGCGGGCAAGCAGCCGGCAACAACGCCGCATGATGCGACGCGGCAGCAGCAGTGGGCGGAGCCGCAACGTATCTAGCTGCGGGCGTGCGTCCGCGTCGCTGTAACACGCGCCATAAGTACGCGTCGCGCACAGGACCCACGCGCTCGGCAGGCATTACCATCTCTTCGTTTCTAAAGTGGAAAAAGAGGGGGATTAAAAATGTTTAATAGAATTTAATGAGTAAAAACTAAAAAGTCTATCACAGGTAGGTCATATTATAATGATCCATTTATATCTAATGCATAGACACTGATTATTAGCAAACAGAACAGAATGAATTTGAAAGGTGATGGCTTTGATCAGGAAGATACCACCTCCAACTATCTTATACCAGGGGAGTGTGCCAAAATGTTTTCGTTTTCGCTTCGTTATAGAATCGCCGATGAAAATGTATGGAATTGACATAAGCGTTCGTTAATATGACGTTGACGTTCGACTCGTCTTATGTCACTTCCGTACATTTTGATCGGCGATTCTATAACGAAGCGAAAACGAAAAAGATTCGGCTAAATGGCCAGGTATAAAACCGGAAGTGCTTCTATACTGACGGTACTATAGGCTCCAAAAAAATACCTTGTTTCGCCTATTGTCGGTTCGTATGGAGTGATATCCTGTTTGCAAATTTTATTCTAATTCTTTACAACAACTGAGTTGCTACTCTAGTGTACTCACTTGATGGAATGGAAAATCGCCTCTAGCATGGCCTGGTCGAAGTCCCCTGAGCCGTTACACCCGCGTAGGTTCCGTACGAAGTCCTCCGACGTCATGGGCACGTTGAGTTTCTTAGCGTTGTGATTGTGTTGGTCCATGTTGAGCATTATCACTGCGTACGCCAATCGGAATGCCGCATCCGTGTTCGCGAATGGCGAGCCATTTGTCGTCTGTATAAAGAAATATTATAATTGTTATTATATGACGTCAGCTTAAGTTAGTCTCATAGCATATTATCTCAAGTACAGTCTCCTAATTTTACTATGTTCGTATAGTTTTATTCCTTGTCAGTCTTTTTGGTATCAAACTACAAAACGCAACTGTGTATTTAAAGAAGTACAATTCCTTAAGGCAGGGATTTATCTCAATCCAAAACGATAACCTTGCACACAACCAAAGACCAAGCGTATACGCATCGCAATAAGATTCATTTTAGCTTAGCATAAAACTGTAGTTACTACTACTACCTACTATCTTCTCTATTTTTCATGTTTTTTTTTAATATCTTTGGAAATAAATATTAAGAAACAAAATTGTTCGGTTTAGAATATTTTAAAATAGATTTACTAACAATTTATTCAAATAAAATGTATAATTATCCTTGTTAATACTTATATTTCGATGAATTAGATTTTTGTCAAAGATGAGTTTGTAAATTAATTACAGCCAAAGTATTATGTTTTATAAAAATGTTTGTGGTTTAAAGTATTTTAAATATTTTGCTTTATATCTCATATTTTTTTACATTTCGTTATTATATTGGAACTAGGTAAACTGGGAGTCACGGAATAACAAATTGGGGTTGATCCTCGCCTTAATGCATAAATTCATATAACCACAACCAGAATGTCGCCTGACATTATGACGACATTACATCGTGGCTCTGTTATTGCATACCGAGTCTACAATCATTTTTATGGGGTTGCACACTCGTCACTAAACAAACTACTCACATGCCACCTCTCAGCGAACTTCTCCATGACGAGGAATATGAGCGGGGCTTCCCCGGGCAGCCGGAACGCCTCTAAGTACAGCCGCAGCGCCTGGTCTATGCGCAGGCCGGCGTAGTCGAAACTGTCAGCGAACGCGCCGAGGACGTTAGCGCCGGGGGTTTCCCCGTCGTCCGCTTCGCCGCGCGACGAACGCTTACATATGTATTCGCCTGTGAAATAGATATTTTATTAATTTTTTTTTTTCCTAGTCTGCCAATAAGCAACTTATTAAATAAGGGCGTGTGTGGAAGCGTGGCAGCACGCTCCTGTACTATGTCTACTGAGGTGTGACGTCACTCACCGATCATCTTCTTGTCCAGGTCGGGGTTCTCGCGCAGGAAGGCGGCGATCTGCTGCGGGTCGGTGGGCGTGGCCAGCACGCCGTGTTCTTGCAGGAACTCTATCCCGCGCTCCGGCTTCTGATTGAAGATCTCCGTGCCTTGGGTCACCCACTGGACAAATGTGAATGAAGATTAGTTTTAAGTCTAGAGCGTGGGGGTATCTTGAGACTAAATTAAGCAGCAATTTTTAAACTATGAACGTAATATTTTGCAGCAATTTTACCCTATGGGTGATATACAAACAAGAAGAAACAATAAATAAGGCTGAAATATTTCAAAAGCAAAATGACTATTTTCTCTTGAACAACAAAATATTTTCTTTAAAAAAAGTCTAGGGTTATATTCAAAAAGCGTACGTCGACTTGGATTCGACAACTTTAGTGCGTAATAGTCAGTAAATGTAAGTAGCGTTCTCTTAAATAAAAAAAAATGCTTTTGAATTTGGAATAAGTAACAAAACATAGCTCACCTTCTTCATATTCCTGATAACCTCCAAATCAGCCACTTTGGGCAACTCCGCGGTGGGCGTCAACCTCTCCGCGCGCACGTATTGGCTGATATCGTGCGTCACGTGATCGTTGACAACGGAATCATCCAATCCGCCCAACTCCAACGTCACGTGACCACCACGACCCGACTCCGGGGCGACCTCTGTAATTTCTTCCGGAACTTTCTGCGTGCCCATTTCGATCGCTTCGATTATCGTCATAAGCACTTCTAAAGATAAAGTATGTATGTTGTACGTAGTGGAAGATACCACGTTTTTCGATAACAACTTAGTTATTTCTTCGAATACGTTTATACAGTAGACGTCGCAGTCGAAATTGAGGTAGAGTTCCGTACATAGACCGGGTATTCGAAATGTTTGGGACAGCCCTTCTAAGGATACGTGGTGTATTTCTTTCAACTCATACGTGGCTTTAGTGTTGTCGGCGGAGGTGATTTCTATGATTTTCTTGAAGAATGTCTCCATTTGATACTTGAGGTGTGGTCTCAAGGCTTCGAATAACAGAAACCAGATTTGCAAGTCGAGTGCGAAAATTGAAATTCTCTCCGTGTCTAATAACTGAAAATAAATAATTTTGTATGTTATTTTTGCAAAATCATATTATTATGATACTTAATAGAGTCGAAAGCTGTATGTTACATTCTAAGACCGTGTTCTCGGTTTGGTGTGAACACGGCCTAAGCCGCGTTTCTATTAACCAACTGCAGCAGCCAGCAGGTAATGTTGACGTCATCTAAACAAGTTGCCGTTCATTGCATTAGCGCGAATCGACTATATCATTAACTTTCATTCAGCAAATTCCTGCATAAAACTAATGTAGGATTTTTTTAATTTTACGGTCTTCTCAACACGGAAACTATATGATGACGCCCGCAACTCCGTTGCGCCAAAATTCGATAATAAAAAGTATCATAAGTCCTTTTCCGGGACTCAAAGTATATCAAATTTCAGCAAAACCGGTTCAGCGGTAAAAGAAGAACAGACAGAAAGGCAGACAGACACACTTTCACATTTATAATATTAGTATGGCTAGTAGTCAAGTATACAGGGTGCAATTAAACCTTCATGCCAATTTTTTTCCAGGGCTTAAGTAATATTAGGAGAGTCCATTTAACCAAAAAAAATTGGGTGTTATTTTTTTTTCAATGACATTTTATCCCATTTAAAATCGTTGCAGATTGTCACTCGCGGCACGGGGAAATGAGAGGGGGTGACGCGGGATGAGGCGCGCGCGGGGGCACGTCACGCGCGGCCGACGCATTGTGTCCATTAATTGTAGTGTTTTTTGGGATATCTTTCGGAAGCTATTTCTCAACATTTTAGTACTGAGTGACCATAAAAGAAAAAATACGTGTATTTTTATTTTTAACAAGGATCAATATATCAAAATTTGGCAGGAAGGTTTAATTGCACCCTGTATACTATTATAACTTACGCTCAACAAATTCCTACACAGCGCGTCCTTGACTAGATATAACAGGGAGGGGCATTTAGCGATCTGGTCCGCGCCAACCTCCAATGCTGTCCCCACTAGGGTTAACCCCTGGTGGACCATCGCCGACGTGTTCTGAGCGTCAAGGGGGTTGCAGAGCGAGATGAGGAACCTGAGGAAAGGTGAGTATGGTAAAGTGGAAAAGGTATTTGAAATTAATTCCAAAGAAACAAAATGCATTGGAACATTTTTTGGTGTTTTATTATATTTTATTACAAGAGACTAACACAGTGCAAATGCCTTAAACTGCATCTTGTCACATGCACGCACGCTCACGTATGCTGTACGTGTACGTATATGTTTATGTAGAACGTGTACGCGTAACGTATACGCATTTTGGTTATGTAGGTGCGTTTTAAATTCTGGATTGTATTGAGTCAATGTAAAAATTCCTGTGTACTACATGGCCTATACTCGGGTCAACTCTCTAATCATTATCTTCGAGGTTTAGTCCCAATTTCACCAACGTCTGTTAGTATTAACAGCTTGTTAAAATGTCACGCCTTCTTTTTCATTCATACGAAAAAAAGAGAGAGGTAATATTATATTAATTCGATCGTTAACTTTAACAGTCGTTGGCGAAATTGGATCTAAGTCGTTTAAAGCTATGGTCTTGAATTAACGAACAAAAACGTTTTTGGTTGGGTCCACGGTACACTCACTTTGGCTTGGAAGACATTAGTACCTGAACAGCTCCCTGACGCAGGCCAGGCCGTATGGGCGGAGCTCGGGCGCCTGCTGCTGCGGCGTGAAACGGATGCCGCGCACATTCACATACTCCTCCAACTTCTCACCCGAAGTGTCCGCTTCGGCCTGAGGCTCGGGCTGGACTTCTGGGGACAAATTGTATTCATAAAGCTCCGTTTAGACCAAACGAGGGAATGCTCATTCTAGTAAAGCTCTTTTGATGTAAACTAACAACGAGCATTCTTTCGTTGTTCTAGTGTGTTCGCCACGTGTTCGGCGGTAAATAGGTAGAATGCTCTTAGAATCTCGCTCGTTTGGTGTAAACGACGAAAGAGCGCTCGAGCAATTGCCTAGAGCGTTCTTTCGTGTTCGGACGTGCTCGCTCTTCGAGGCGGTATCTTCAAAGGGATTCTAGTGTTCTTGATATTTTTACTTTTTGGCGGCTGGTTTTAGGTAGTTTATCAAAGGTTATTTCGTAAATATGGATTGGAGTAATGAAAAATGTTTACAAATGATAGAATTATACCATAACAAAAGATGTTTATGGGATCCAACCTTTGATGACTATAAAAATAAATTAACTACCTTATCGTTGACGAATGAGCAATGAGCATTCGCTCGTTTGGTCTAAACAGAGCTAAATGATTCTCAGCTATAGAGCAAAAATTCTTATTCTTGATGTTCTTGTTGATTCGATTGGTGTAAACGATCTAAAGTATGTTGTAACGAATTATAGTTTACACTAAACGAATACGAAAGAATGTTCTTGTGCTGTTCTTGCTCTATGTTCTTTTGGTGTAAACCCACCTTTACTAGCTAGCTAAAAGCCGAGCTTTGTGAGGGCTCCCGTCATCACACCTTAACTGACTGATGATAACACATCTTCATATAAATAAAAATTACTGTGTTAAGTATAATTTACACAGAGCCAGTGCTGGCTTCCAATAAGACTGGCAGCCAGTATTGGCTTGGCATATGCCGCGTGTGAACAGTTTGGCCTGGCTTGAAAAACTGTTCACACGCGGCATAAACCAAGCCAATACTGGCTGCCAGTCTTATTGGCAGCCAGTACTGGCTCTGTGTAAATTATACTTTAAAGCACAAATCAATAAGCGTGATAGTTTTTCCATAAAGTGTACCACAAAATGAACAGGTTGTGGAATGTATACTAGGGCTCGCTTCGCTTACAATATGTTACAATTAACATGGTGCCGCAAATAAATCAAATAAATTAATAAAGAAGATGGTTGGATAGTTAAATGGGTAAAAAACTCTTAAAGCTAAAAAAGTACTTAGTTATTACTTTCCCACACGATTCTTACCTTCAACAACCGGTTCATTCTCTATCTTCTCAACCTCTGCTGCCTTCTCGCTCTCTTCTGTTTCCTTCTCTTTCTCTCCCTCTGTGTCAGCACTAACACACTTCTCCAGCAGCTGTGCCATCGAAGACTCATTGGCTAAGTCCATGGAGGAGTGTCGAGCGTGCTTCTTGGGCATTTCGTCTACTGGCTCTATGGTTATTTCCGCTTCGTTTATTAGGTTCTTGTCTTGGCTAAAAATAGAGATAAAAGATTCATTTAAAAGAGATTTTAAAAACAAGAGATATGTTATGGGGGCGTGGCACGCTACGCCAAATCGTACGCTATTGCGTACAACAGTGTCAGTTTCAGTAAATGCATAACAATATGTTTGTTTGTAGTGTTTCCAACCAATCAAAGGCGCACATTTCATGTCTTCGTGTACTACAAATAAGATGATATTGTGAATATAGCGAATTGTTGTTTTGCGAGTAGCTGGCGACATCGACAATCGATTTTTCCGCACTTTTTTGTGTTCTGTGGTTATATCTTATGAAGTCCTAACACATAGACTCCGGTTTTTGAGAATTTATCGGTTGTTATAAGGCTCACCCCGCTCACCTACGCCAGCTAAGTTGAGCTGAATTTTCGTTAATCATTGAGGGTGATCATGACATGACAAGATAACATGATACCATCAAAGAGAAAATAATCACTATCCCCACGTTCCACTTAGCGTTAAAAACGATCAAAACGCTCAAAATAGGAGGCATCGTTTTTAACGCTAAGTGGAACGCGGGGATTGTGTTAACATTATACTAACTGGTGAGTGTTGCTGAGCCGTTTTGCAGGGTCTTCGGAGGTGGGCGTGTTCAACTCGGTCGGCGACGCCACTCGCTCTAACGAGTTTGTACCTTGGAAAATAAATAGTACTAAATGTTACTAAAATGAACACACGGAAAGCGTTATTTCGCTCATAATTATTACTTGTATAGCTATGAATGATATAATTTATAAATTGGCCGTTATAGCCAAGAGCGACCTCTGTCGCTCAGTTGGTGGGCTGTTGGTAGCTCAAGCCGGGGGTCGTGGGTTCGAATCCCGCCGACGGAACAAAAAGTTTTCAAAGTTCCTGGGTCATGGATGTGTATTAAATATGTGTATCATATAATAAAAATCTTAATTATATATGTATCGTATAAAATTATTAAATTTATTTCCATTGCCTGGTACCCGTAACACAAGTCCTTCAGGTACTTACCACGGGGCCAGATTGACGTGGTGTGAAGCGTCCATAGATAAGAGAAAAAAAAAGGAGCCTAGGGGTGGCAGTGTCCATACAGGCCCTACAGATTACGTACATGAGGCGACGGAAATAAAGTGGCCTACTCTCATAAAAAATATAAATTCCGCACTGGTTGCGTTGCGTGATTGGTATGGGACAACGCATATGCTTGCGGCGACGCGCGGAAACACAACGCAAAACCGCAACGCAACAAGGCGATGTGGCTCCACCATAAAATACACTTTATTATAAAACAAAGTCGCTTTTTTTCCCTCATGTCCCTTTGTTCCCTTTAATCTTGAAAACTACGCAACGGATTTTGATGATTCTTTCAGTGTTAGATAGCCCATTTATCGAGGAAGGCTATAGGCTATATTTTATTACGCTAAGACTAAAAGGAGAACATTTTCCACATGGAAAAAACGGGGGAAATTATTTGAAAGAGCTTATCTCACAAACTACTGGAGCAATTTTTATGTTATTTGGCACAGATAAGAAGTAGACCACGTGTAGGATCACACATAGGCTATCGATTTTCATAATTTTTTCAGTGGCTATATTATATTTTATACCCGTGCGACGCCAGGGCGGGTCGCTAGTATCCAATAAATAGATTGTTCAACATAAGCCAATCAAATTACGTAAATTTCCCTGACAGTTACATAATGCATAGTCAGATAAAAAGAATACTTACTATGAGCAGCTACCAGTTTCTTCTTGGCATTCTTGTCTCGTCGTTTCAGTGATAGTCCGACAGCGTTGAAAGCTGGATTGGTGTCTTCTGGTGGGAACTGAGGCAGCCTCATGAATATCAACTGAGTCATGTCCCTCAGGCATTGCTCTGCGTTGCGACGGAGTAGTTCTGGTGTAAAAAAGGTTGCTTTGTATCACAAAATACTCTTATGCTAAGTACTCACATACGGTTTTGCTCGATAGTTTTACTCCAAATCGAAGGAAATGACATATTTAGTATTTGACATATTTAATTCTATCGAGCCCGGCTCAAAGCGAGCCTTCTAGCTGTCAGTTTTGCGGTCCACACGGTGGTTATTGCTCGATTTGGAGTAAAACTATCGAGCAAAACCGTATGTCAGTACTTAGCATATGACATCATAAAATTAGCAGTCACTAAACAAAAACACTAAAATCTACAGCTGTGTGCCAAATGTAATATGTATAAAGTCATACACTTTTCCCTAACAAAAAGTATGTCCATCCCCATGATCTTTATAGGGTAGAAGCCTGTCCACTGTCCAGTGCAAGCAAATGTTTCATATATGTAACATAGTATAAACCACCATGAAAGCTCTCCTCCATCCCTTTAGGAGGTCATCCTTACATCGTTGCTTTGGAGGAGAACAGCCATGGAAAGAGATAAACGAAAGAAAATGGGAAGGCCTATGTCAAAGGACAACCTGACTAAAAATGTTTTCTAGTTTTGTTGTAAGACAGAGAATAAAGGCTTTATTTATTTATTTTAGACCACCATACCTGTCAATCTAGTTTCAAAGCATGTTCGGAAACAGCTGAGCATAATTTCACACACACTCTCATCAGTAAGCATGGCACCCTCGGGACTGAGCATAAGTGTCCTCAACACCTGAAACAACATGATTTGTTGATGATCAGCCAAAAATTAAGAAAATATTTTAGGATTCATTGTACCATCTTATGGTAACTTTTCCTTATGCAAAGTTTTCATGTAGCAAGATTACTAACAAAATAAATTAAAGAGAATGTAAGAAAATAATTCAAAATGTACATAGGCAAAAAAGATTTTACTAGACTGTATTAAGCAAAACCAAAACTTTATGACACAATAACATGTATTTTAAATCTTCTATCATGATTTCCATTATTCATTTTCATCAATTAAAATCAAATAATATATAATTTATTTACTGTTTTCATACTCTTGACTCTTAATCCTTGTCAGAATTAGCAACTTTTTATCCATATTTGTGTTTCCTTTTGGGGAATAAGCATAACTTCATTGGACTTATTTAATGCTTCAACTCCCAAGAGGCCACATGCAGCAGCAATAACAATAGATAAGCTATTGTGTCTGGTTTTTCCACAATCGAGAGGTTAAAATGAAATATGTATATTTCTTATTTTGTTTATGGATATTCTTAAAGAACTTAAAGAACATGTTAGTCTTACTTGCAATATCTTTAAAAGTACAATGCCATCAGACGAGTGGTCTGTGCCAACAAATCTAGCATGGGTAACAGCATCCGCAATGTCCTCCACAGTTGCTGGCACACTGGGATGAGTTGGATCTAGAATATAATAATATAGCGACCATAAAAAAGCACTTTATTTAATAAGTGAAGAAATTAATTTAATTACTTTTCCTGATTAAATTTTCTAATACATACTGATGATTCCATTATAATTTTATTACTTTATTCTTATAACAAAGCAGTATTTTTCTTTTATGATTTTGTTTGTAAAAAAAATATGAAATTCGCTAACCTATTAGGCCATAAGATAAAAATTTATGTATAGCTGATAAGGCCAAACTGGTAACTGGGCCAGTGGTTTCTTTACTCCGGATGACTTCGAGAAACGGGCTGAGATACGTCGCAGGGTCTAGCTCTCGCAAGTCAGCCACTTGGTATAGAATTGTCTTGAGGTCTTGGAAGGTGCGCATGAGAACGTCGTACTCCTCGTTTGGGAAGGTGTGCAAGCCCCAGCGAGTGCTCCGCCGCATGGCAGTGACGAGCATCGCCATCTCCCCCTGCACCACAAAGATTCCATTGCCCGGTAGAGACATTTTCACAAATTTTTGGTTTTATTATGGGTACATCCACAGACTTTGGTTTTGTATTTCTCGAAGATTTTAGACTAACTACATATTTCTAATGCTGTGAACTGAACCACAAAGTAACGGTTTACTGTTTTAATGCCTGAATACGTGTTAAAATAAATTAATATTATAAATTTTCTATAATTTAATTCGACGACAGACACTCAGGCTCAAGACCTGTTGACGTTTCTAAATTTTGACGTCTGCTGTCAAAAATCACAAGTGACCAAGTGACGACGTCACTATTAACACCTTCTTCTTTTTATATTAATTTAGCAAAACATATATTTTTGGTTGCCAGTTTCCAAATCACCATTTTAATATATTATTTTACAAATTACTTTCTACAAGCTGAATTTAGATAAATGATAGCAGTTAAAAATATTATTATTTCTTTGTGCAAACAAATAATTTATTAATATAAACCGTTTCTTGAAAAGTGAAAAACACAGTGAAAAATCACAAACTTCCCACTTTCACCAAAATGATAAAAATTGAAAAATGGCAACATTCTTAAAATGTCGGACAAAAGTGGTTTATCTTTGTGACAAGTTTTAGATTTTAGCAGTTCAGTCTTAGTTTCTTTATTTTTGTTAAATTTTACAGCTTCTTATGTAATTGTGAGTATAAATATCTGTTTATTGCGTTCTATCATAATTCATAATAATTGTGGACTAGGAGCTCGTAATAATTTGCGTTGTCACGCGTGCCATGGCAATCGACACAGATTTGTCAAACTCTTCTTTTTGTGCTCCCGATCTCGTAGTTATTCTTATGTAGTGTATCTAATTACATTTCAGGCGGCGCCTAATCGTAGTGGACGGTACAATGGTTAAGAAAAAGAGACAAAACGACCCCAGCGAAAACGGGGACGACTCCACAGAGTCGTGCGACGAGACAGTGAAGTCTGCCTGCCCTCACGTCGCTAAAACCGTAGATCTGAATCGACTGAAGAAGGCACTAAAGACTGGAGGCTTCGAAAAGGACTGCTCGGAATGCAAGAAAAGTCCGACGACGGAAGTAGTGGACTCAAACTATGAGGAAGACTTGTCACTGTGGATGTGTCTCAGGTGCGGGTCGCAGCTGTGCGGCAGAGCGCGAAACAAGCACGCCCTTAACCACTTCAACACCCCTCACTCCGACAGCCATGCCCTCACTGCCAACACTACAACATGGGAGATCTACTGCTACTGTTGCAATAACGAAGTGCACGCTACCAGCTCCAAGAGACTCCACGAGTGCATAGAGTACCTAAAGAAGCAGGCCAATAACAGTCACAAATCACCTGCAGTGGATAGCACTGAAACACAATTACCAAAGACTCTGGAAATTTCAATGCCACTAGATATGATAAAAAATGACAAAGGCAAAGATAAGGCTATAGCATTGAACTTGCCGCGAGTGCGAGGGCTAACAAACTTAGGAAACACATGCTTTTTCAATTCTGTTATGCAATGTTTAGTTCAGACGCCTTATTTGTTGAATGTATTGCAAGAGATGGCGACACCGGGAGAGAAGTTCACTCTGCCGGGGGGTAAGCTGAAGATGAAACCAGAACAGGTCGGGGAGGAGGGAAAGGAGGTGGACCTCCCTCCGATAACTGGGCAGCTGGGAGAGTGGGGAATGTTGACAAGGACACTGGCAGAAACACTTGCTGAGTTACAAGCAGGTAAATATCCTAATTTTTAAAATTTTAATAAAATATAGGCCATGGGAATTTAATCCTTTGATTGTGGAAAAACGAGACACAATAGCCTTTCTATTGTTATCGCGAGCACCGGTGCTCGTACAGGGCTTGATGGGTCAGTGTTTCCCTGTTGGAGTAGAGTAAAAGAATGAGGTCTTTTGCTGATCCCATGATGGTGGTGGCTGCATCTGTGAGTTGAATATTCCCTTGAATTGATGTTGAAATCGTGTATAACGTGAGTGGTACAGTAAGGTTGAGCTGTGGGCACACTTGGTTTCTGATTATTAAAATAAATTATCTTGATACTGATATAAAGGTGTGGATGAACTTATATTAACCTATCAACCCCCATAAGGACACTGGCGACCTCGACAACAATAGAATAACAATAGATTTGACGACCTACGTGGCGCAGTGGTGAGCGCATTGGTAGCTCAAGCCGGAGGTCGCGGGTTCGAGTCCCGCCGACGGAACAAAAAGTTTATGAAGTTCCTGGGTCATGGATGTGTATTATATATTTGTATCATATAATAAAAATCTTAAACATATGTATAGTATAAAAGTATTAAATATATTTCCGTTGTCTGGTACCTGTAACACAAGTCCTTCAGGTACTTACCACGGGGCCAGACTGACGTGGTGTGAAGCGTCCATAGATATTTAAAAAAAAATATTTAAAAAAAAGATTTCCAAGAATCCGCGATCGAAGGATTAAGGTGTATTGAAGTATAAAGGGTAGCATAATAAAATTCTAAATGTTAACAATAATTGAAACTCAACAAAATTTATGTGCCATTGTGTTTATTGTGCAGCTAACACATGCTATTATAATTAGTAGTACTATAGCTGCTCATTCAGACCTTTGTTTACAAATTGTGTTCTTACATAGCAAATAGACAAAGTTTCAATACAAAAGCTTTTCAAGGCTAGTTTATCTGAAAGTACAACCAAATCATTATCATTATTAAAGTCTGTCATTATTGTTTAATCCTTCGATCGCGGATTCTTGGAAATCTATTATTTATGCAGTCGAATCTGACCGCTTGGGAGGCTAAGGTCCATTTGCCCCAATTCATTCATTTTTTGCCATCTAATTCTACTAATGACATGATATTAACCTATTAACTCCCAAGCGGTCATTCATCCGCATAAACAATAGATTTCGAAGAATCCGCGATTGAAGGATTAACCTCAAGATTAACTTTAACCCGAATCTGTTAAAGTGGATCTAAGTAGTATAATTTACATATTAGAACTTACAAACCCAGGTAAATGACACATAATTAGTGTAAAAATAAAATCTTGACCTACTTTTGGATGCCAAAAAAATATTTTCGTTGAGTTCAGCAGATTATCAAACAAAGACTCATGAATCACTTAATGTTAATTTAATTATTGTAATTATAAGGTTTTAGCGCTAACCTTGTAATATCATAAGCTTGTTAAACCTAACATTTTTACACAACATAATCATTTTTATATTCCTGCACTACTTTTAGAAATTAATAGAATAATTTCAGTCAAAGTAGTGAATATTGTTTAACATCTGAATTGGCATTAATTTAATTCTTTTATTTAGTGAATCATAATATTATACTGATAATAGTATAACACAAAAAATATATTTTTGTATCCTTAATAGTTTCCTCCTCTGTCTGTCCTTTTTATCTATACTAATATGATAAAACGGAAGAGTTTGTTTGTTTGAATGCGCTAATCTCTTTAACTGCTGGTCCGATTTGAAAAATTCTTTCAGTGTTAGATAGCCCATTTATCGAGGAAGGCTATATAGGCTATATTTTATCACGCTAAGACTAATAGGAGCGAAGACATAGAGGAAAATGTGAAAAAAACGGGGGAAATTATTTGAAAGGGCTTATTTGAACGTGCTAATCTCAGGAACTACTGGTCGATTTGAAAAATTCTTTCAGTGTTAAATAGCCCATTTATCAAGAAAGACTATAAGCTATATTTTATCACGCTAAGACTAATAGGAGCGAAGAAATTGAGGAAAATGTGGAAAAAAACGGGGGAAATTATTTGAAAGGGCTGATCTCACAAACTACTGAAGCAATTTTTCTGTTATTTGGCACAGATAAGACGTAGACCACGTGAAGGATCATAGGCTATTTTTTGTGAAATTACTTGTCTGTGAAATATCTAATTTACGCGGGCGAAGCCGCGCGAAACGTCTAGTACTACATATTATCTATGTCTCTATTAATAAAAAAATATGCAGTAAGTAATTTTTACAATGCCATTGTCTTTGTCTCTTAACAAGGGCGTCGCCAGCCGATGGCGAGGTGAGGGGGGGGGGGCAAGTTGACTTTACCTACTACAGTTCATACTTTTCTCATTCTGTATGAATTAGAGTAGAATTGGTGAATTCATTCGAGTTTCGAAGTACGGGAATGATTGTTCAAGGCTTGAACTTCAAGCAAATCAACTCATAGCTGGAGAGCTAGTGAACCTTTTGAGTAACGGTCGCTCTGTAAGGCTAGAAATTTGTATACTTACGATTTATATCATGCTAAGAGCAATGGCCATGACCTGGCAGGCCTCAGCCCTGCACATCATCAGCTCCTTTTGTTTTTAAACTGTTTAAAAAAGTGAGTTTCAAAACTTGTTTCTGTAAGTTTAAAAATTTAATAGGATAAAGTTTATGTAGTGTACACCTTAAATATAAAATGCCAGGTGATTACAATGAGCAGAAGTATATGACAGGTCAATTAAAAAAAGCACAGTTAATGAGGTAAAATAAACTTTGTCCTGTATACTTGAAATTTTTATATGATTTTAAGTAAACGTTTTAGAATGAATATGTCCAATGCCAGGCGGTTTTGAACAGCATAAGACCTTGACAGGCGAGGCGACAGCTGCGCGTCTGTCTGTCTGTCTCCAGGCTGTAACTCAAGAACAGTAATAGCTAGAGAGTTGAAATTTTCACAGATTGTGTATATCTGTTGCCGCTATAACAACAAATACTAAAATTCAATTAAAGCTAAAATTTAAGGGGGGCTCCCATACAACAGTGATTTATTTGGCTTTTTTTGCTCGTAATCCACAATGGCTACAGGTGAGCACTTGAAATATTCAGATTATCCTTAATTATATTCGCTATTTAATATTAAGTAAATAAATTAAAATAAAATAAGTAATTAAGGGGCCTCTGATACAAAAAAATCTATTTTTTCGCTCTACAACGGTAAAGAACCCTTCGTGCGTGAGTCGGACTCGCACTTGGCCAATTTTTTTAGGGTTTCGTACCCAAAGGGTAAACACGGGACCCTATTCCTGAGACTTCAATGTCTGTCTCCAGACTGTAACTCAAGAATGGCAATAACTAGAGAGTTGAAATTTTCACAGATTATGTATTTCTGTTGCCGCTATAACCACAAATACCATAAACAAAATAAATTTAATATTGAAAAGAGGCTTCCATACAACAAACGTGATTTTTTTACATTTTAAGGGGGGCTCCCCCTTTATTATCAATTTTATTTAATTTTTATTACTAACTATTACAGTATAAATAAAACTGAGTATTTTATGAACATTTCAGGTGGCTACCTGTTGTCATCATTGATACCGAGCAAAAAATGTAAAAAAATCGTGTTTATTGTACGGAAGCCCCCTTTAAATATTAAATTTATTTTGTTTTTGGTATTTGTTGTTATTTATAGTGGCAATAGAAATATATAATCTGTGAAAGTTTCAAGTCTAGCTATTACCATTCTTGAGTTACAGCCTGGAGACAGACAGACAGACATCAAAGTTTCAGGAATAGGGTCCAGTTTTTACCTTTTGGGTATGGAACCCTAAAAAATCAGCCAAGTGCGAGTCGGATTTGCGCACGAAGGGTTCCGTACTGTTGTAGAGCGAAAAAATAGTATTTTTTGTATCAGAGCCTTATATTAATTATGTATTTTATTATAATTTATTTACTTAATATTAAATAACGAATATAATTAAGGATAATCTGAATATTTCAAGTGCTCACCTGTAGCCATTGTGGATTACGAGCAAAAAAAGCCAAATAAATCACTGTTGTATGGGAGCCCCCCTTAAATTTTAGTTTTAATTGAATTTTAGTATTTGTTGTTATAGCGGCAACAGATATACACAATCTGTGAAAATTTCAACTATATAGCTATTACTGTTCTTGAGTTACAGCCTGGAGACAGACAGACGCGCAGCTGTCGCCTTGCCTGTCAAGGTCTTATGCTGTTCAAAACTGCCTGGCATTGAACATATTTATTCTAAAACGTTTACTTAAAATCATATAAAAATTTCAAGTATACAGGACAAAGTTTATTTTACCTCATTAACTGTGCTTTTTTTAATTGACCTGTCATATACTTCTGCTCATTGTAATCGCCTGGCATTTTATATTTAAGGTGTACACTAATTAAACTTTATCCTATTAAATTTTTAAACTTACAGAAATAAGTTTTAAAACTCACTTTTTTTAACAGTTTAAAAACTAAAGGAGCTGATGATGTGCAGGGCTGAGGCCTACCAGGTCATGGCCATTGCTCTTAGCATGACATAAATCGTAAGTATACAAATTTCTAGCCTTACAGAGCGACCGTTACTCAAAAGGTTCACTAGCTCTTGGACTATCAAAGAATTAGGACTTTGGTTGCATTATATTTGGCAACTTTTTTTAGAATCTCTAGGGGGGGGGGGTCCAGGGAGGGGCAGCTGCCCTTGTCTCTTAACTTGCTCTTTCAACAACAATGAGAGAGACAGAAATTTGAAGCAGACCCTACTGCAACAACTTAACAAAATATTTATTTTATTTTCAAGGTGAGGGTGCTGTGTATACACCACGGAAGCTGCTGTCGGCACTTGTGAACAAGTTACCACAGTTTGGAGGCGGTGACCAGCATGACTCTCATGAGCTGCTCAGGCATTTGCTGGAAGCTGTCAGGTAGGAACATGATTTATCTTCTGTTATGGCT
Source organism: Polyommatus iphigenia (assembly GCA_963422495.1). Lineage (NCBI taxonomy): Eukaryota > Metazoa > Arthropoda > Insecta > Lepidoptera > Lycaenidae > Polyommatus > Polyommatus iphigenia. The sequence continues at coordinate 37,492,245 of OY730183.1, forward strand.
TGTAAATACGAAACAGTATTTTTTAATGGTGAAAATGGGTATTCCCAGTTAATCGTTTTACTATGCTTTGATTGAAAATCAAGACGGAATGCGCTTTGTTTTAAAACTTTTTTTTTTAACGTAAGTAGAAAATTGATCCACCCTTTTATTTCTTTATGTTAATGTATTAAACATTTAAAGTAAAAGTGTTGTAGCCATTGAAGACCAAGACATTTTTTTCACTTAGATCAAAATGAACATCAATAGATGAAGACATGTCAGCTATAGGACCTTAACCTTTTTCAATGAAACATTGTATTTCAGGTCTGAAGATTTGCGACGATATCAATCTGTGATCCTCAGTAGTCTCGGTGTGAGCTCCAAAGTAGACCCTGCTAAGGTGGATGGGGAAGTGAAGCAAAAGGTCAAGTTTTATGGACAACAGGCATCAGATACTATGTTGAGACCGGAACAGGTAAGTTTCGAAAATAATTTATGAAAAAAAACAGGCAACAGCAGTCGGGAGTAATCCCGAAACTGATACGATTTAGATTTAGGGCGAAGCCAAACGTGCGTAATTTGTGAGTTGTGACTCGCAGAATTTCGGTTCGGCAGAATTCTGCTGCATTCAGTTTCATACTAATACCATAAGTCATGTTTGATTCACACGAGCGTAATTTTGTGAGTCATGATTTGTATGAAAAGATATTTACGCGACCGAAATTCTGCGACTCACAACTCACAAATTATGCACGTATGGCTTCACCCTTACGCAGTTATTAGTTCCAAATTGAGCCGCAGCACGACTTGGCGCTAATATAAATGTCGGAATGGGCAAAACCTGTTGAGATCGGGCTGATTCGATTCTGATTCTGTCGGGAGTAATGCAGCAGATTCTATTTAACAAAGCATGTTTTTTAACATTTTATGTTGCAAGCATGGACGTATAAAAAAAGGCGGACGGAGTCCCACCATACACAAAACTGTGTCGTTCAGAGTCGGCCAGCTGGCTGTATGTACACGGTCCGCACGCACACATTCTTGTGCTAGTCCATACCATTTGACAGTCGTCAGAATGTGTGCGTGGCCGACTCAGAAGAAAAGTGAAGACACAGTTTTGTATATGACAAGACTCCGTCCGCCTTTTTTTCTACGTTCATGGTTGCAAGCTAAAAACGTTTATCGCGCTAAAGCTATGTCCACATTATGCAATTTCATCTTCAATTTTCGTCATCTTCTTTTTATTCAACTTTCTTTTGACATATTCAATAATGAAATGCGTCAAAATTCACCCGCGTTGAAAGAAGTGTCATAGCGAGCGCTACGATTTCAACGCGCGCGGCGCGTCACGGGCATGCCTCACGTTCGCTATTGACTGCGCTATAACGCATGCCCTTGATGAACAAAAAAAGGCCCAGTGTGGACAAAGCTAAACAATCATTTTTCTGTGATACAAGTGTCCTAGTCCTTTCTGGGTATGCAATACCACAGAATACAACGCAAGTATACAGCAAGATTTAACCTAGGCTCAGTGAATAGACTTCTATTTTAATAGGCAAGTTTCTAAAAAGACAATTCGTTTTTTATAGGTGTTCCGAGGTTTCCTCGTGTCAACTCTGGAGTGTCAGGAATGTTTCCATCATTCGGACAGAGCGGAATACTTCCTGGACCTGTCCTTACCTGTCGCTGCTAGCAGACCGCAGCCCCCGGCTCTTGTGCGCAGAAAAACTCCAAACGGTGAGTTCAATATACTCCATTGAGTGTGTTTGTACCATATTACGATAGATCGTTTCGCAAAAGAACTAGTTTCTTACAAAGCAAATATTTTCGTTTGTAATGCATTAAAATGATCAATAATTGTTGATGAATGGCCTCCCTTAACTCTCTTAAGGTAATATTTCAAGTTGCCGTGTTGATGATTCACTGTCTTAACGCGACTAAACTAAATAAACAATGTCCCTCTATATTATGTAAGAATAACAATCTAACCCTAATAATATAATATTTTTTAAATTACTGTGTTGTTTACCGCCGCCGCCGAGGCCGGCCTAGAAAAAGATGGCATGATGAGCTGGCTGGCCAGCGGTGGCGCAGGCTGGCCAGCGGTGGCGCAGGAGAGAGACAGATGGAAGCCTTGGGGGAGGCCTTTGCCCAGCAGTGGAACAGTTTAGGCTTGAAATAATAATAAAAATAATAATACTGTGTTGTTTGTATTTCTTGCTCTAATTTGAATGTTTTGTTGTGCTGTGCTAATTTTCCCTAACCTTCATAATGCATTAATTTTCAGATGACAATAATTTATATAACACTCAAGAAGAAAACAAACCATCCAAACATCAACTTAAGAAGGAACAAATGGCTAAAAGGAAAGCGGCGCGAAAGAATAAAGGTAGAGTGTATTTGCTTTGGTGTACTTAACATGTTTTTTAGAGTGTAACCTTCTTGTTTTACTTTTAAATGAATAATTTGCATTGCAACGATGTTATGCAGTAATTGTGCAATAGTATTTAAAATATATTCTTGTTTTTTAATTATACTTACCAGAAATGTCTTTGTTATTCAGGTAATGCAGCATCTAAAGACAATAGTCCAGAAATTAATGGTAAGAAAGAAGATGGGAAGTCGTCTTCGGAACAATCGGATGCCGACGTGGAAGACAATTTGGAGGACGCCCCGCGGGCGCCTGACGCGCACAGTTCTAGCAATTCGTCGGCCGTCGCGCATACGGCCGCTAATTTCGCCGCCTACCACATGGAGTCGGGCTACAACTCCGAAAAAGTTATCAGCTCGGACTCCATTCGAACCAGTCCGGTCGATTTAGATAAGGAGAAAACAGACAATACCCCCGAAACGACGGATAAAGACAAGGAGTTCCCGGAAACCGTGTCATCCAACGTCGCCATTCCTCTCGATTACAAACCTCTCATATCCCTCGATAACTTCTCCAACCCCGACTCCGGCGTCGCCAGTCCAGAAGCTACTAAACATAATTCAACCGAAACGGTTGATAACGTCGAATCTCCCAACGGCAAGGACCTGGGCAGCCACAGCTCCCTATCCAGCGAAATAAACCTAGACCTCTCCGGGCTCAACAAGCTCTCGCCCGTCAAGAGCGACTACGAGAGGCCGGTGTCGCGAATCTCGTTCGCCCCCGAATACTCCAACGAGGTCGTGTCGAGGGGAATCAGCGCCCAGGCGTGCAGGGATATCCTGGAGCAGACCTGGGAATTCAACAACACCAGCACCTACCCCAACAACCAGGAGGCGGCGCCCGGCGATCCGTACGACAACCAGGGCGTGCCCAATAAGCTGGATAACCTCAAGCTGGATATCGACGACGTCACAAAACCAAAACCGACGCTGCCCTCCCCGGACCCCGTCGAGTACTCCATAGACGGCCCGCCCGCCGCGCCGAGGCCGAAGTCCTCCTACAGCACGGACAAGATCCTGCAGCGGGACTATCTCAACCTGGAGCGACCGAGCCCGCTCTCGCCGCGGTACGTGTGCGACGAGGACGAGTGCAGCGTCCAGTCCTGCCTGAGCCAGTTCACGGCGCTCGAGCTGCTCACCGGCAACAACAAGGTGGGCTGCGAGACCTGCACGGAGCGGACCAACGGCAAGGACGGTAAGACGGTCTATACCAACGCCACTAAGCGCTTCCTCGTCTCCAGCCCGCCCGCCATCCTTATCCTACACCTGAAGAGATTCCAACTTGGCCCGAGGTGCATGTTCCGCAAGATGACCAAGCACGTCGACTTCCCTACTATACTCAATCTCGCGCCGTTCTGCGCCATGGACAAGCTAAAGAAGCTGCCGAACGTGGCGAAGGGCCAAAGCGAGCTGCTGTACTCGCTGTACGGCGTGGTGGAGCACTCGGGCGGCATGCACGGGGGACACTACGTGGCGTACGTAAAGGTGCGACAGCCGGTTAAGCCGGGCGACCCCCGGTGGTGGTTCCTGCCCCGGAGCGCCAACATCCCGGCCTCGGGCGCCGGCGACGCGGACTCCGACTCCGACCTGTCCGGCTACGAGTCGGGCGAGAGTCCGGCCAGCGCGCCCACCGTTCCCGCCGGACGCTGGTACTACGTGTCCGACAGCATGGTCTCCGAAGTGGGCGAGGACAAGGTGCTGCGCGCGCAGGCCTACCTTCTCTTCTACGAGAGAATCCTGTGAGGTCGAGCGGTACCGGGTGGCATTTACGTGGAAGACTGATGGCCGGCGATCGTCCCGTTTGTTGTAAATAGCTTTCAATCATTGGCTTTCGAAACCGAAGCGCTGTGTAATCGATATTTATTGAATCACGGTCTGTAAAATACTGCAATATTTATATGAATTATGTTTTTAATCGCTGCGGAGTGAGCGTCCCGAGGTTCGTTGTTCCTGTCGATGGCTCTAATGTGTACCGTCAAATGTGGTTGCGAGATAGTCTATAGTGATTATTATTAGGGATGACCAGTAGTTACAGTTAGAATATTCTGCGGTGCGCGTTCGATATGATAAGGAATTGTTAGAGGTTTTTATAAATTTTCACGACATTCATCGGCACTTCTTTAACGTGTCCCGACTCCCGAGTTGACTCCGATTTTGAGTACGCTTCGTACTTATTCAGCCTAAGCTTCTGTCAGGATGAAAGAAAATAATCGAAATGAAATAGATGGTATGTGAACTGTGCGAGTCAAGGATATTTAAATGCAAACTAAACCTACCTCGTATTTTAAAGGTAGTTTTATAATTATTATCAAACTACCCGTTTTTGTGCAAGGTAGTGTTTTTGCATTTCATTTGTTTGTTTTGGCTTGAGCTAGTGTAACTTAGTGATTCGTTAAATATTACGTTTTTATATTCGTTGTTTGTCCATCTCGTCTTCCTTTGTATTGTTGATAGTTCTCTCTTAAGTCATCCAATGCAGGGATACATTAAAGGAATTGCAAATGTAGTAAATATAATACTGATACGATATGTTAGTATTAGCCGATCAGTAAGCTAGAAAATTAGTCTCCAACGATAATAACGCAGTTGTTATTACATAAATGATAAATACAATTGGTAATTTTGTTTCAAAAAAGTTTTGTTAGTCTGTACTTTATATTCTTGCAGATTTGTGATTTTTTACCATGAAAAATGATATTTGTTTTATTTATTTTAACATTCAAAATTATGTTTTACATGGGCTATCTTTGCTTTTGTTGCTCAATTTACTAATTATTTTAGACCAGTTTTAATTTGCCTATTAAGCTTTGAGTGACATTCATTTAAATTATTAAATTTTCTTTAGCAATGATAGTATTTGGTAACTTTATTATGTTGAAGACAGACAACTTTATTAATTATTATTATTTTTATTGTGGTAAATAGTGTTGTTTTGATTCTGTTTTTATACAACATAGAAATTTTAAAATAAGACACTAAGTATTTGATTAAGGGCCGCGCTACACCGGAATGGCAGCGCGGCGGCGAGGCGAGCACTTTCAGTGTCATATGATTTTAAACTTTATCTTCATTATTGTAATACATAGTATCGCTTGAGAAGTCTACGGCCGCCCGTGGCCTCTCGTCACAGAATACATATTTGATATTAGTTTAAGTGCTCCATTCCACCGCGGCGCACGGAGAGGCTACGCACGTGCGTCAAGCTTCGCTTTGTAAGAAAATATATGTGACTGTGTCCACTGCAACCCACAGACACGCTACGCTCGAATTGACTCAAGTCAAAGAAATAAATCCGTGCACGTCCACGCGTGCGCGAGGCCGTGCACAGCGTGCGCCGCGGTGGAATGGAGCCTTTACACTCTCGTGGCCGCTCGTGGTCGCTGGCGGCCGCCGGCGGCGGCGATTTCTCAAGCGATACTATGTATTACAATAATGAAGAAAGAAATAAGTTTAAAATCATATTCCGGTGTGTCGCGGCCCTAAGGGCGCATTTTCATTAGTCGTTAACTCGTACGGTACCCAGCATGCGGGGAGTCTATGACAACTAATTGACAACTAATGGCGCATTGTCGTTGGTCGTGGCATGTGTTTCAGAAATCTCCCGCACCCCGCATGCGGGCCCTATCGACCAGTGAAAATGCGCCATAAGTGTTCCAGACATAATGAAATGTTACTCAATACTTCATGTTTTAAGTTTTGTCAATTGGTATATTGTACCATATTATCTCCTGTGTTCATTGATGTTATCGTGTATCCAATTATTGTATATTGTCTACCATAATATTGTGTTATAAACAACTGTAATAAAATATAGTTTTTAACTGCAAACAAATCTGGTTTTCTTTGATTATCTATCAACTTTGTCTTGAGTGGGGAAGTCATACCAAAAGTGACAGTCTCTGTACTAATATTATAAATGCAAAAGTGTGTCGGTCTGTTACCTTTTCTCGCCAAAATCGCTGAACCCATTTTGCTGAAATTTGGTTTTAGACACTTGGCGGTTGGAGATACTTAAATAATACCCCCCACACTGGTTTCGGTGGCCCGTTACATTAAAACCAAGCCAGTTTAAGCAGGAGTTATTTTATAGCAGCTATGTTTAACCATGCGCGTGATGTTTAACCATTTTGAAATTCACGCCCACCGGCAAAATAATGTAAAGTCATCATGAAAGTCGTGAATTTTTTTTTCAATTTTAATTCGTTAATTGTGAAGAACGTTAATTATAAACCTAGTTGCGGCCCGCGACATGAAGACCAAAACATGTTTGTGGCCCGCATGAAAAAAAAAGGTTGGGGACCACTGTTTTATAGTGTCCAAATATGTGCCCAGTAACTTACACAAGAGCACTCTTATTCCTTCAACTCTCATAACCCAGTGGGCAGTGGGACGGACGACCGACACGACTAGCGAGAGATCGGGCGCAGGACCGACTTTTTACATGCCCATCCGACGCATGGATCTTCTTACTTGTTAGACGATTAGGTGATCAGCCTGAGTTGTCCTAAGCCAACTTGGAAAAACTGTTTCCAACGCGGGAATCGAACCCACAACCTCCGAGTCAAGAGCCGCACTCTATAGACATTGGACAGCCCCCAATATAAATATAGGTAGGAACGGAGAATTCACTACCGGGCTGCCCGCGGGCCGCCCGGTCTGGCACAAGTCTGCCGCTTGCCCCTATTGAACACACACAGAACGGGCAAGTCAGTCGAATAGATAGAGGGCTGCAGCTCGGTCGTGGACTCATGGACTCGATCTTCTTTGTAAAAACTGATAAATCAGCATCGGCATTGATTTCTTTGGAATTTTCAATAAGTTCGCTGTAAGCGGTTTTACGTAGATCGGTGTTCATGTAATCCTTGCTTTTATAACTTTCCACAAACAAGGATGCGACCGGTAAATGGAAATAAACGAATGTCAAAATTGTTTTTATAAAATCATTCCTAAGTTTAGTGTTTGTATTGTTTACAATAATATGTTTTAAAATAATATTTTACTAGCGACCCGCCCCGGCGTCGCACGGGTATAAAACATACATAGCCACTGAAAAAATAATTAAAATCGATAGCCTATGATCCTTCACGAGGTCTACTTTTTATCTATGCCAAATAACATAAAAATTGCTCCAGTAGTTTGCGAGATAAGCCCTTTCAAATAATTTCCCCCGTTTTTCCACATTATCCTATTAGTATTAGCGTAATAAAATATAGCCTATAGCCTTCCTCAATAAATGGGCTATCTAACACTGAAAGAATTTTTCAAATCAGACCAGTAGTTCCTGAGATTAGCGCGTTCAAGTTAGCCCTTTCAAATAATTTCCCCCGTTTTTTCCACATTTTCCTTTATTTCTTCGCTCCTATTAGTCTTAGCGTGATAAAATATAGCCTATAACCTTCCTCGATAAATGGGCTATCTAACACTGCAAGAATTATCAAAATCCGTTTCGTAGTTTTAAAGATTAAAGGGAACAAAGGGACACGAGGGAAAAAAAGCGACTTTGTTTTATAATAAGTATAGAAGTGCACTCCGGTCGCTCTCAGGCGCGAATGACGACGGGCCGTCCGTCGTGACCATTCATGTACACTGTACAGACTTGCCCGTGCCCGCGCGGGAAAAATGCGATCTCGCGGGCAGGCTGCGGGCACGGGCCGGCGGGCATGTCTATGCCCGTACCTAGGAGTTGACGAGCAGACATGCGACAGACCTGCCCGTAGCGGGCGGCCCGGTAGTCAATTCCCCAGCGGTCCCCCAAAAAATATCATCTTGTTTTGCATAAGCAGTGTGTTTGCAGTTTTGCATAATTTAAAATCCCATTATAACTATTATAACAAGTAGTTTATTTACATTAATATAACTGCTCTCTATTTCCAAAATTTTAAATCACCGGAATTCTTCTAGCGGTGTAAATTTTGTTATAGTTGGTCGTTCCATCATGGTAAGCTCTATAACACACTTTACTTGTAATGTGTCCTTTGCTTTTTGGAGGGCCTAAAATAAAAAATATATTATTTCAACCAAAAATAATATACCAAAAATATATTACGCAATTAAACCTTCCTGCCAAATTTTTTCCAGGGCTCATTAGGAGAGTCCATTTAACCAAAAAAATGGGTGTTATTTTTTTTCTAATTACATATTTTATCCCATTTAAAATCGTTGCAGAACGGTCACTCGCGGCGCGGGGAATGAGCGGGGGTGACGCGCGCGCGGGGGCTCGTCACGCGCGGGCAACGCTTCGTGTCCATTAATTGTAGTGTTTTTTTGGATAACTTTCGGAAGCTTTTTCTTGACATTTTAGTACTGAGTGATTATAAAAGAAAAAATACGTGTACTTTTATTTTTAACAAGGATCAATATATCAAAATTTGGCAGCAATGTATTATTTCTGCAATGTATTTACGCCAGACGGCAGCACCAGCACAGACAGTAAACAAAAAGTTTTGTTTGACGTTTGACAACGTTTCTGTCAATATTCTGATTGACATGTGCAAGATGTCGGATATTGGTTGGATTATTAACTGTATGTGCGCCCTCTGGTGCTGAAAGTTTTGCCGCATTTTAACTGGCTAAGGCCGTGTTCCACTGACGCGGAGCGGAGCGGAGCTTAGCGGTGCCCGAATTGACCAATCGTGCTATTCCAGCGGAATGACAGCGAAGCGGAGCGAAGATTTCGAGCATGGTGATTGGTCAATTCGGCACCGCTAAGCTCCTCTCCGCTCCGCGTCAGTGGAAACACGGCCTAATGCCCAGTTTCTTAGATTTCTGACTGTAGTTTATCTATTCTCTAGCGCTTTTGGTTGGCTAACGTCAAAATATTAACAAATCAACAACATTGTTCAATAGTTCAATACATACGCCTCTAGTCCACCGACGCGACGCTGCGAATTGCGAAACAGCGGCGAGGCGATTAGCTATGTCCACATTATGCGCTTTCCGCTTTCGTCTTCAACTTTCGTCATCTTCTTTCATTCAACTTTCGTTTTGGCGCATTCAATAATTGAATGCGTCAAAGAACGCAACGCCAACTGTAATTTTTAATAACAAAGCGAAAGTTTTGGACGGTCAGAGGGCATGAACAGAAAAAGGCACAGTGTGGACAAATCTATTTACTGTCTCATCCGCCACACGACAATGCGTTATATTGCATCTCACTCTATTCCTGTTTCGCATTGGTTTCGCAGATATTTCGCAGTTCGCAGCGTCGGTGGACTAGAGGGCAGAGGCGTTAACTTTATAAAACTTCTGTCAAAAAACTTAAGACACAAGGCATTATTGCCTTTGCTACCTTAGCCTGGTGATACGAAAAAAATATGAAAAAAATATTACCAAAACAGCCTTCTCCTTCAGTTCCGGTTGCGACGCCATCTGCTTTTTGATTTGATTCATTTCCTGCGGCGTATACCCTACCACTTCCGACAGAACTTCACTCGTGAATTCCACATCTATACTACTGCTATCTTCACTATCATCAACTATCGTACACTTCAAACTCCATCCGTCTTTCCCAACAGACAGCTTAGAAAGCAACCTCATAATCTGTCCTCTAATTTTATATACCTTCCCTTTTCTTCTTTCCTCAGGTAAACTTATTATATCTTTGATTTGTACAAAAGGATTTCTTTCAGGCTCATGAGTGATCAAATCAGCTTCCATATCCCTAAAATAGTCGTCCTCATCTTGAAACAGATCATCTTCATTTGGATAATCATCTACTGTGTTTGTTGGTTCGGGGGTAATTTTTAACTTTTTCTCTGGTTTGGGATTGTCATCTAACATTGGTCTTTTGACTGGATTTTCAGTGAATTGAGCTTCTAATGCCTCAAGCTGCCCAAAATCTATGTCATCGTCTCCGAAATTTACTGGTGGAAGTTCGGAGGATAAATTGGAATGAGAATTGAATTGAGTATCATTGTTTGTAGCTGTGTCTATATGAGGAGCATTGAGGTTTCTTCGTTCTACTGATGAATTTGAATAAGAATTAAACTGAGTATTATTGTTTCTTGCAGTTTCTATATGAGGAATAGTAGGGTTTCTTATTTCGATATTTATTACGTTAGCGTCGGGTTCTGGAAATGAATAAAATATTAGTATTTATATGACGTTATTGGCAGAGCGAACTAGACTTCACAAAGGCAAACACGCGAGCTGAATACGCGCGCGTAGAAAACGCGCACGTCTGAACGCGTCCTCACGCACTCTACTATGAAATTAGTCTTCACTAGGCTAGACTTATGAAAAGTGTCGCTCGACTGCCGCGTAGTGCGGTATTCCTTTAAAAACTACACATTCCACAGAACTCGAGTGCCGTGTTGCGAAGTTCCGCAGCCACGTAGTGATGAGTCAAATGCTCATAAAATTTTATTTGCTACATAGTAGTTAAACCTAGTACATCCATACTTCGATACTAATGTGGCGGTACTGCATCGCGCTATCGAGGTTTCAGAGAACGAAAAGATGTATAATATAACGTCTGAAATGACGTCAGTGGGCTTCAGCCTGGTTGAGCATGCTATCTCGCTCGGTCGGCAATATTATGAATGCGCAAGTGTGTCTGTCTGTCTGTCTGTTACTTCTTCACGCCGAAGACATAGGATACTTTTTATACCGGAAAAATCTACTTTTGTCGCAACGGAGTTGCGGGCGTCATCTAGTTACAATACCCGGCAATAAATATTGCACATCGACCTTTGGAAAGAGACAATCGGCTAATTTCGGTTTCATAGAGCGTTATCTTTGTAGCACACACCTATTTGACATTATGTCAGTCGTTGTTCAAATTCAATAGAGTGCAGTCGCGTCCAGTTCAAAATATATATCTAGAGTTGTTAACACCCCTAAACAGAGGCGGTGCAAGGCGTGGGCGGTGTGGGCGACCGCCCACGGCCTCGCGGTCCTAGGGGCCTCGCGCCCCTTGGACCACTAGGTTTTTTTAAAGGTTTTACGAGTTGTACGTGATACTCAAATATTCATAAATAAAAAGTTTTATAAATAAAACTTTAAGTACTTATCAAAAAAATTATTTCTCTCAATAAATCCGTTCTATAGCGTCATCCAATGGGGGGGGGGGGGGGGGGGGGCTCGCATAATATATTTTAGGGGGCCTCGCAAGATATATCTTGCCCACATAAAATTTAGGTCTTGCCCCGCCACTGCCCCTAAATTTGCTACAGCTGTAATTTCCAAAAGAATTAAAATATACGTAAACATAATTTGAACACGCTTTTTTATTTTATTTTACCCGAACCTAAAGCCATAACTTATAGAAAATTTGGTGTATTTTATACAAAGAATAATAAAATTGTCAAAAGAAGCAAACCATAATTGTTTTAACAGCTCCTAATGTATACCGGACTTTTTGTATTTCGTGCGTAAGAGATAACGCTCTACAAAACCGAAATTAGCCGACTGTCACTTTCCAAAGGTCGATGTGCAATATTTATCGCCGGGTACTTTACCTATAAAATTACAAATAATTACCTGAAAGATTCAATGATCCAAACTTAGCAGCCAAGATTCCGTGAAGCGAGTTGGTCCTGACTATGTCTTCCACCTCACCACCCAGAAGCTCAACATTGGCCTCAGTCAGGAGAATAACACCGCGGCGACATTCCACAGGACCTAGAAAGACAAAAATGTGATTAATAACACCTCCATTGTGGGTATCGCAGACATAGGGTTGCCACCTTTTATTTTTGCATTTAAAGTACATTGGTTACTCTAAGTAAGAAAAATAAAGTACACAGTATAAAAATAAAGTACAATTTATTTTTCTTTAGTATTAAGTATATTTAAAGATATATGGTGACATCGATTCAACATTAATCGATAAATTTCGTTTAACGAAAACTACTTACAACTTCAACAGAAATCTAAAGTATTTTCGCGTACTTTATTATTAATATAAAGTACAGAGTACCTTGAATAACGTACAATACTTTATTATGAAGTACGGGTGGCAACCCTACGCAGACACAATATATTGTCAATTGTTATGGGGCAGCCGGCTGCCGCTTGGGGATTGATGGGTTAATTACAACGTGATAAGATAATCAAGATTGAAGTTCTTTTTTAATAAAAAGTTGATTCCTTTCAGCCTATACTACTACAATTGAGATTGAAATGCACTCACTGTTTTGGTGTGAAGACACACACACAAATTATTAATGTCAGTGAGCTGTGTGTGTGATGTGTTTTTTTTTAAATTTAGCCTCTAAATAGAGAGTATGAATAAAATAAATTGGGATGTACCATCGAGGAAATTAATTCCTAGGCAGTTGACAGACCAATATCATTAAAAAAATAAAAATAAAAAAAAATATTTGGTTGTATCATGTCAATTCAATGTTATTTATTGTTTTATTGTGATCTTTTGGCCCCTCTCCTTTTGGTCCCTCAACTTCCTATGAAGCAATTTCTTTGATAGTACTGTGTACAGATTTTCACCTTTTATCATAACTTTGCAGCCCGGTGTTATATCACAGCTGATGTTTCTCATTGGTTTATATTCAATGCCTGAGATCTCTTGTTTTCCATCAGTCATATACAATTTTATCATTCTGAAACAATATTTGATATAAGTAATTAATGCCCATTTTCACCAACTACACCTAAAATTTAGGGGTCCCCTAAGCCAATATTCCAAGTTTTGTTCTTGATGAATTGACAACCCCGTAACTCTTAGGTGACGTTTACAGCCAAACCTGGATAAGCTAGAGTTCAAGGGAACACGATTTCATTCTCGCTCATAGAGGTTTGTCACTAACCCGAGTTTCTCGAATATTCAGGTACAAGGTTAGCGTTTCTCTCTTATAGAGGTACGCAGAAATGACAAGTCAAAAATTCATGCACTAGGTACATATGTAATTTTATTTTATTTAGAACTTATTTACATTTAAAAAAATCCGTCAATTTCTTTTGATTTTATAATTTTATAATCGGTTTAGTAAGGATTCTGGTAAATTAATCATTCGATCGCGGATTCTTGGAAATTCTATTGTATTCTATTGTTGTCGCGATCACCGGTGCTCGTATTGGGCTTGATGGGTTTTAAACTCGTGATTCAAACGCATTCACTATTTTAAGTTTATCACTCAATGACAGTACTTTAAGTTTCCGTTTTGACATGATACAGAACAGAACTTTCCTTCGCAATTGGTTAACTATAAACTGAGTAAGTCCGTTTGAAAAGAATGCGATAAAAAACAACGTTTTTTAGGGGGGTATTACATTATCATTTATATTGGATCATTTTACATTTATAGGATCATATATTATAGGATCCAATCAAAAATGATTATTTGATCAAATTATCATTTTTGATTGGATCCTATAATATATGATCCTATAAATGATCGAATATAAATGATAATGTAATACCCCCCTTAGCTCAACGAAATAGAATGGGTACAATATTGACGAGAAAACAGTACAAAAACAATGGTAGGAAGTTTAACGAAAAAGTTAAGAATGAGTCATAAAATAGCAGATGTTAAATTGTAGCAGATGTTCAATTTGTAATTTGTTTTCTCATTTGTCACTGTGTATGTAAATAAAAAAATAAACCTCGACTGTCGCTTATAGAGGTATAGAAAAGAAGCAGTCTCGCTCACAGAGGTCCATGAGAGAAAAATTTTTAATCCCACTTAATGAATCTTTGGCCTTAGAGTTTCAACAAGAATATAAAAAATTAAATGTTGTCCACATTAACGCACAGAGCATTCCAGCCCACTATTCCGATATGTTGGCGTTATTCACACCAAAATTAAATATTCATGCAATACTGGTATCCGAGTCATGGCTTAAACCATGTCTCCCTTCCCAATGTTATGACTTACCCGGTTATCATCTCATTCGCAATGACAGAACTGGACGAACTGGTGGTGGTGTTGCAATTTATTTACGCTCTGATATTTCCTTTTCCCACATAAGCTCATCCAATCAGCCAGCACCAGCAAATGCTCCAGAACATTTGTTTATAGAAGTAACACTGTGTCACACAAAGGTACTACTTGGTGTCCTGTACTGTCCTTCTTCCCAGATTAATTATTTTACAGCTTTTGAAAGTTTACTTGAAGAACTAACACCGGCATATAAGCATACAGTAATCATGGGAGATCTGAACACATGCTTACTCAAAAATGATACTAGGTGCAACAAGCTAGTTTCTATCGTAAACTCATGTAATATGCAATTACTACCTTTAAATGCAACCCATTGTGCTCCCAACAGTAAACCATCTCTTCTAGATGTGATAATTGTAGCATCCTCGACAGTTATTTCCAAACATGGTCAGTACAATGCTAACATTTTCTCGTGTCATGATCTCATTTTTGCATTATGTAAGATAAAACCGCCCAAACTGAAACATAAGACGCGTATGGTTCGTAGTTTTATCAGAATCGACTTGGATAAGTTGCGTGCTGATGCACAAAGTCTGGATTGGTCACCGGTTACTTCAGCCGATAACATCGATGATAAGATAGAATCTTTTACATCCATGATTACAAAACTGTACGACACCCATGCACCTCTTAAGCCAGTTAGATTAAAACACTTACCTGCACCTTGGTTATCTAATGAAATTAAAGATTTAATAACTAGCAAACACCGTGCCAAGGCTGCTTACAGACGACATAGAACTGACGAACATCACGAAAAATACATCAAAATTCGCAACCGCTGTAACACCATGTGTCGAGATGCACAGAGACGCTACATTCATTTGTCGGTAGAAAGTGGTGGGACAGCTAAAACTTGGAAATTTTTAAAGTCGCTGGGCATAGCTAATCGAAGTGGGCAGGTTCCAATCAACACAGGACTTGAGGAACTCAATAAATTTTTCTCATCGCCATCAACAGCACTGAGTGCGACTGACAAGACTAAGACCTTACACCATCTATCTTTGCAGCCTCCTGAAGGTTATTCTCCTTTTTGTTTCAGACCAGTTACTTTCAGTGAGGTTAAGACAAATATAATGTCGATTTCATCCAGTGCTGTTGGTAGCGGTGAACTTGGTCGAAACATGATTGTGCCAATAGTAGACATAATTTGTCCCATTATAACTGATATACTTAATAACTCATTATTAACAGGTACTTTTCCAGAATCATGGAAAAGAGCTAAAATTATCCCTTTACCCAAAAAATCTAACCCACAATCTTGTAAAGACTATCGACCAATCTCTATTTTGCCATTTTTGTCAAAAGTACTGGAGCGTCTAGTCCATCATCAGGTTGAAAGCTTCTTAAACAGGTTAGAATTTTTTAACCCCCTGCAGTCTGGATTCCGTCCTGGCCATAGCACCTCAACAGCATTAATAAAGGTAACCGACGATATTCGTCGCGCCATGGACAGCGGCGAATTAACAATTTTAACACTGTTGGACTTTACTAATGCTTTTAACACCGTTGATCATGATATTCTCCTGCAACTCCTGATCTCTATGAATTTTTCCCCTAACGTAGTGGCATGGTTCCGAAGCTATTTGCATAATCGTAAACAACGTGTTGTGGTCGAGGATGACGCCTCTGAGTGGTCAACAGTCATGGATGGAGTCCCCCAGGGCGGTGTCTTATCACCTTTATTGTTTAGTATCTTCATTAACAACATAATAAAAATAATTACCTTCTCTTGCTCTCACATGTATGCTGACGACCTGCAAATTTATCTTCACACACCTGTTAATGACTTGCCATCAGCTATTGCAAGAACTAATGAAGACCTTAAAAGTATCTGTGCTTGGTGTAAGTCTCGTGGACTGGTTATAAATCCTGTCAAATCACAAACAATTATCATTGGCAGTCCAGGGCTTCTGACAAGGGCTCAAGTTCATAACCTTTGTCCTGTGATGGTTGATGGTAAAATTATTCCTTTCTCGCAAACTGTCAAAAATCTTGGGATTCATCTTGACTCAACGTTGTCTTGGAACAAGCACATAAGTGAGACCAGTAAAAGAGTTTTTGGTGCGTGGAGTGCGTTGAGGCGGTTCCAGAATTTTTTGCCGATCCCGACTAAAATCCTGCTTGCAGAGTCGCTCATATTGCCCATACTTGATTACGCTGACATATGTTTCACAAATATTACAGAGCAGCTAAATAAACTTGAGCGTCTCCAAAACCTCTGCATAAGATTTATTTTCGGTTTGCGAAAGTATGATCACGTTTCCCAATTTCGTGTCAAACTCAAGTGGCTGCCAATCCGACTTCGGCGGAATGCTCATATACTGTCGTGCTTATACAATATTTTATATGACCCTAAGACACCACCCTACTTAAAAGAAAGGTTTACATTTTTAGATGACGATGTTAAAATATTTCGAAACTCTCATATATCACTAATACCGCCTACTCGTAATACAAAATTTTATGACTCTTCGTTCACAGCTCGTGCTGTCAGTCTGTGGAACAAATTACCCACATCTTTGAGACGTGCTCAGTCCTCGTATGTTTTTAAAAATGGGGTTAAGGAACATTTTTTGTCACAATTATTAATCCATAATAACTGATAATAATCGATATATTGTATTATTTCCATTTATTTATGTTTGTATGTATTTATAATGATTTATATATATTCTTTAGTATGTATGTATAAATTATAATTATATATTGTATATGTATATGTTATATGTATGTATATTGTATGTATTTGTGATATACTTATATGTTAGGAAAAATCACTCTTAGCTGTTTATGTAGTCACCTACCATCTATTACTACTGTTACTATAATATTATAATTATATAGGTTGTCTGGAAGAAATCGCTTGTAGCGATAAGACCGCCTTTTGTACTTTTTACTCAATAGTTCATAAGTTCTGTAATATGTCATGGTTGTTTTGGTGCAATAAAGGATTTTCATTCATTCATTCAAAAACGACTCTCTCTAAGGGAGATCGCAGATGACAGACTTTGTGCGATCAAAGTCTGCGGCTTCCATACAATCTGATGGCGCGCGCCATGCGGAATGTATGTAAGCCGCAGACTTTGATCGCACAAAGTCTGTCGTCTGCGATCTCCCTAACAGAGGTTTCTGTTTCTCGCTCATAGAGGTTTTGGGAGCTTAAAATGACGGGACCTAGCTATTACTCTCACTTATACAGTTTTCTCACTTATCCAGTTGTCACTTATCCAGGTTTAGCTGTATTTGAAATAAAACAACCTATTAAGCGATTCATCCATCAAACCATTAGGTGACGTTTATAATTTACGGGATGGATTATCCTTAATCTGTGGGATGGATTGACGACCCCGTACACTTGGGTGACGTATGTGGCGACACTGATCTCTATATGTGGCGACGACGACGGTTGCCTTGACAATGAATCTGTTATAGAATGGCCGTCTGATATTTTACTTGTAAAATAGCGAACTCCCATAATTAATATACATATTTATCACAAACTTTCCTCTTTAATCAGTCTATATATTAAAGAAAACCGCAATTAAAGGGAAC
This sequence comes from Polyommatus iphigenia, assembly GCA_963422495.1. Taxonomy (NCBI): domain Eukaryota; kingdom Metazoa; phylum Arthropoda; class Insecta; order Lepidoptera; family Lycaenidae; genus Polyommatus; species Polyommatus iphigenia. Next base: position 37,510,109 of record OY730183.1, read on the forward strand.
AAAGGGACATGAGGACAGAAAAAGCGACTTTGTTTATACTATGCAGATTGTAGAGATATACGTCACTTAAGAGTTATGGGGTTGTCAATTCATCAAAAACAAAACTTGGAACATTGGCTTAGGGGACCCCTAAATTTTAGGTGTAGTTGGTGAAAACGGGCATAAATCTTTTGTCAGTTATTCTTTAAACTTGTTAAAAATTTAACTTGGTATTACAATCTGATCTTTATAACCAAAAATCGTCCCATCAGTTTTTTTTTTTTTTTTCTTTATTTAAGGAGCTTAGTCAACATTGACTGTGTCGCTCCATAAGTAAAGAGTGTCCCATCAGTTAAATGAATATTTAATCCCTTGATCACGGATTCTTGGAAATCTATTGTTATTCTATTGTAATCATGGTCAAATTCAACCGCTTGGGTCTTGACGGGTTAACTAGTGTGTGATGGACATATCAATATATATAAAAAATCGGCCAAGTGCGAGTTGGACTCGCGCACGAAGGGTTCCGTACCGTTATAGAGCAAAAATAGGCCAAAAATTGTGTTTTTTGTATGGGAGCCCCCCTTAATTTTTTATTTTATTTAAATATTATTATTAATTAGGTATTAAAAAACAATTATATTTAAGGCCTTCGTGAAAGTTTCAAGTGCCTGCCTCTTATCGTTATTGATTACGAGCAAAAAAGGCCAAAAAAATCATGTTTGTTGTATGGGAGCCCCCCTTAAATATTATTTTTATTTTAGTATTTGTTGTTATAGCGGCACCGGAAATACACAATTTGTGAAAATTTCAGAACTCTAGCTATAGCGGTTCTTGAGATACAGCCTGGAGACAGACAGACAGACATCGAAGTCTCATGAATAGGGTCCCGTTTTTACCCTTTGGGTACGGAACCCTAAAAAGGAACAAACTTACCTATGACTTGGAACCTTGTCTTCATAATTTATTGTGGCTTCAACATTCTCCATATTAACCTTCTTCAGTTTTAAATACTGTTGATATGCAGGGGTACCTGGAATTTTTAAATATATTTTAGTAATCAAAGATATTTTACATCACACATATCTTAAGACTTGCCAAACAAGTGTAGTTTATGCATCATAACTCATAACATTGTCTTATATTATGTTACTAAAAAATTGTAATGAATTTTGAGGGCAAAATATTTACAGGCAAGATAGCTTACTTTTTACTAACAGACCACACATAATTTTAACAAAAAGTGAGTTAATATTCTATGAACATACCAATATCAACAGCAGCATTGATCTGAAGAACAAATTTCCCACTGAGGACGCATTTGTGCTGGTTGTTTATATTAGCTGGCAGTGATCCTGGGCATATATCACTCAAGTTATTTAGAAGCCACTGCTCTCTAGCACAGTTCTGTATCTCTCTTATATTACTAGTGCCATTTTCTTCGGTAAAATACTCGATAAACCTAAAAAGATTATTTTATAAGACACCATACTTGTATCTATTTGAGTTTATAGTTTAATTCTTAACTTTTCATTAGATAGGTAGTTATAGCATAATTTTAGTCACATTTTTCCTGTAAGCTACATAGTACGTGTTTAAAGACCTTAAAATTAAAGCAAAGTGCAAAAAACCTTACCCTGACAGCCATTCGTCAACAACAAACATATGGTGAGAAGCTAAATAGTTCCGAACAGTATCAATTAAACAATTGGACATATTGATAAATCAGCAATTTATTAAGCTATACGATATTTAAAAAAACTGCTTTCATTTTAAAATTTAAATAAAACTATTGTACAATTCAAATCAAACAAATCGAGCCGCCCAATGTTGACAAAATTGCCTGACCTTTTTTTTTTTTTTCTTCTTTTTTGGCAACTTGACACAAAGGATGTGTATGTTGTGCCACAGACAAGGTAAAAAGGTAAGGAATATGGCGGGAAAACCATATTCCTCCTATTATAATTTTCATCATCGTCATGTATCGTCAGGTCTAAAGTCTAGTCAAAGTCTAAGTAAAAGTCAATACAGTCACAGGAGTCAAGTCGGTCGATTCAGTAAAGTGGTAGACGCTTTACTGAAACTTTCGATGGAGTTTTAGAGGGAACACAAAATAGCAGGTTTCTGGATATTACATCACTTTCCTACACTTGTGCATGAACAAGAATATCTAATGGTTAATATTCTACCAATATTACACATTAAAAACTCAGCTAACACAATTTTAGGAAAATAATACAAAAACACAACAGCACTCTTTCACATGCCCGCCAAAACTCTTGCCTGACGTTGACATTGACATATGTGAGCTGTCAAGCCTTTTTTCCTTTTCCTACTATTTGAACAAGTTTTAAGTAACATTTTGCCGCTAAGAAATTTTTACCTATAGCAACAGTGCGGTCTTGTCGAGAGTCGAGAAGTTCCAAAAATATAAAATTATTGCGCAAAATTTCTAAACTTTAGGAATTTTGCACCATAATTTTATATAGGTCGTAAAGTTTTGAAATAAAATATATTTTAGTCAAGTTTTAAAACTTAATGGAGGCACTTCAAATGGCTATTTGTATTTGTTATTGGCTATTTCATATTTGTTGCATATTTTGGCAAAATAATTGACGTATTACACAAACAAGCAAGTAAAGGCAAATACAGCCTTCCACATGGACGTCAAATACCAAACTTTTACTTGATTTTTTTACTTGCCTATTTGACTCCTTTGATGTGCGTCAAAAACCGACAAAGGAACGGATACGTATATAATATTTGGTATTGGTCACATTAATTGTCAAATAGGCAAATAAGGCCAATATTTGTCAAACATAATGGTGATTGTTTGGCGAATATATAATTAATACATTAACATAATTATTATACATCAAATATATAATACATTAATTAATATAATAATATTATACATCAAAATTCAAATACTCAAATACAAATAGCCATGTGAAGTGGCTCTATAAAAGTCACGACAACATCGGATTTTTCTTTAATAGCAACACCTTTATTTGTGAGTGAACGCAAAAGGAGTTTGGCGATTTATCATCTCCCTCGTAAAATTTTGGACATAGGCCGATTGACAACAAAGTGGTTTCGTGCGAAACATTATTTATTTTAAATGATTACATATAAAGTGTTGAAAACGGAAAGCCTGTTACTGATATAAACACAGTGGAGGACAAAATATGAAGAGACGAAATGCCGAATCTGGCAAGATGCGGCGCCCCATGAAGCGCACTAAAATCACCGAAGGAATGTATGGAAAGTGAGTGAAAACTGATTTACTTCCTTATACTAATTCACATGAACACCTCGGGATTGTGCAATTACCGAAAAAAACATTCGTATTCTGTGTGAAAGTGATAGCCAATTGAACATATAAAATAAATGTGTGGGCATGAAGAACCATCTGGCGATTTTCGCTGACTTCTAGTTCCACTTATGAATAAACAAAAGAAAAAACTTACCACATGTGTTGCTCTTATAAATAAAACAAATGGTATATATTCTCACAAATTCTATTGTTTTGTTTCTCACAATCTTTAATTAATGTTAACTTCCAATTCTGTGCTTTGAGAGAGAGAGATTAAATTTTTTAAGTTGCAGAAAATAGTAGCAAACATGCTGCTTTAACAACATTGCTCTATTCACATTTAACATGCATAATTTTAAATTTGACTTTCTCGCAGCTTGCTCGGATCATTTTAATTATTTACAACTGTGTTCAGTTCTTCCAATATCATAAATGATAGAAAATCGTCTGTGTCAGTAAATTAAAGGCAAAATGAGAAATAACAGCAAGGAAAAATTTATTTATCATGAAATAGTATTCATACTGCATGAAAATGGTAAAGGAACTTTTTGTTTATATTAACCCAACAAGCCCCAAGCGGTCAAATTCGACCGCGATAACAATAGAATAACAATAGATTTCCAAGAATAAGAAATTTAAATGTTCTGACCTTTTAGAGTTGCAATTTTATCAAATACTAGCTGTCCCGGTGAACTTCGTACCACTTTAAAACCTTCCCTGGACTTTTACGAATATTTTAAGACTAAAATCAGCCCAATCCGTTCAGCCGTTTTCGAGTTTTATCGCGACTAACACATTTGAGAATCCATTTTTATATATAAGAAGATACCAAGGGTTTTCCTGACAGCATTACTATTGGCTGTTTAGTCCTATTATGCCTGTGCCCCTTCGTCACAAGAGCAGCATTTGAATTCGAAGCCTTTAACAAAAAATATATTATTTTTTGTAGTTCTATGTGTTACCTGAAGTTTGTGATGCTCTGGGCTACAGTCATCATGGCAGACAACATGCTGGAGTTCAGATTTGAATTTCTCTGGCCGTTTTGGATGATGCTCAGATCAGTGTATGATTCCTTCAAATATCATGGTGTTGTAAGTATTACAAAATGTTTATAAATATACTTATTGATTCTGTGAGTTGTATGGTGTGTAGCATTTTAATTAATTTTGAGACAAACTGTAATATCAGTAAAATAAGTTTTAATATGATGTAGACCTGTTGGCAGACCAAATAAATAAATAAAACTCATTATGAGCTATGTTAATTAAAATATTGTGACCATGGCATTTTGTTATCTATTTGGATCTAAATTAGTTAAAACAAAGTTACATTCATTATAATAATGCCTAGATTTGATTACTTTTGAGTATCAAACATGTAACACTTGTTTAGCCAGAAAATTTGAAAAAAAAAGTTGAGGTCAGGAGTGGTGGTACTAATTTTTCCTATATAATTTGAACAAACCTTGTAACTTATCTACTTGATTATCTAAATAATATATCTAGCTATACTTAAAATCTATTTTTTTATTTCAAATCGTTTTCTGATACTGTTATTTCAGTTGAACAAAAAAAAACAGTTTTTAAATTGTTAGTTACCTCAAACACGGTCAAATTAACTAGACGCACGGTTTGATGACGTCATTACGGAGCTCGCATGGTATTGCATTCCAGCGGTGCGTCAAGTTAATGTGACCGTGTTGTTAGTTACCTCAAACACGGTCAAATTAACTAGACGCACGGTTTGATGACGTCATTATGGAGCTCGCATTTCAGCGGTGTGTCAAGTTAATGTGACCATGTTGTTAGTTACCTCAAACACGGTCAAATTAACTAGACGCACGGTTTGATGACGTCATTATGGAGCTCGCATTTCAGCGGTGCGTCAAGTTAATGTGACCGTGTTGTTAGTTACCTCAAACACGGTCAAATTAACTAGACGCACGGTTTGATGACGTCATTATGGAGCTCGCATTTCAGCGGTGCGTCAAGTTAATGTGACCGTGTTGTTAGTTACCTCAAACACGGTCAAATTAACTAGACGCACGGTTTGATGACGTCATTATGGAGCTCGCATTTCAGCGGTGCGTCAAGTTAATGTGACCATGTTGTACTTCATCCAATCACATCTTCAGTTGTCCATAAATTTTAGTTTTTATAATATCTACAGTATGGTTAATGTGATAATATTTGTTCCAGGCGTTCTCAGTGTTCTTCATTTGCATAGCGATGACTTCAGATATGCTATTTTTTTTCTTCATACCAATACAGTATATATTTTTCGCCGCCAGTACATATGTGTGGGTGCAATATGTTTGGTACACATGTGAGTACTCTTCTTCTCTTCACACAAAGCCAGATTTATAAAATGTCCTTGATTTTATAAGTCCTTTCTATTATTATAAATGCAAATTAAGTGTGTCTGTCTTATCAACCTGTTCTCTACACTCTTAAATAACTGAACTAATTTTGTTGAAATCTATCATTGAGATTTTAGATATTATATTGAGTATGGAAACGTCATTGAACAGAGGCCCGAGTGTGAGTTTTTGTTTGACATTCGATCGTGAACGTGTTTGGCGTTTACTAAGATTTTGTATGGAATTTGTATAGCGCCACCTAGCGATGCTCACGGGAGTGAGCCCAGCTCCCATACAAAATCTTAGTAAACGCCAAACGCGTTCGCGATCGAATGTGAAACAAAAAACTCACACTCGGCACACAGTTCTATCCTAGAAAAATGTACGGTTTTTAGTTTACGCCAAATAAATAAATTTTGCGCTACAAAGCCAGGAGCATATTTGATACTTTTTTAAATTTAAATGTGTTGCCATTACATAATCTACTTAACATGGCATTGTGGATATGATAAATATCGCATATTTATTTTATTGCATGTTATTTTTTGTTCAGTGAAGAATTTCTTTATTCATTTATTTACGGAGCGTTGAAATAAACAAGACTTTGTCACTTCGAACCAATTTTATTACTCAACTCTGTAAAAACCGAAAAGGCGCCATTACACAATGTTGCCAACACTTAAAAAGTACAGCCAGTACTGCCAACCTAAGGTTTTGTTTGACACATTGTTTTTTTTTTCAGTTTCAAAATTGATACATTGTTTTTTTTTTCAGTCGCGGACCGCGGCGTGTGCCTGCCGACGGTGGCGTTATGCTGCCTGGTGGTATACGCGGAGGGCGCGGTGCGGGGCCGCGTCGGCGCGCTCGAGCTGTGGCGGCCGTTGGCGGCGCACTGCGTCGGCTACCCCGCTCTGTCGCTCGGCTTCGGCGTCAAGGTAGGAGTGTCTAGCTGTGGCTCGGCTTCGGCGTCAAGGTAGGAAGGACAAACGGACAGACACGTTTTTGCATTGTGGGAATAAAGGTGGCACCCCAAAGGAAGATCTTTCGACGGAGTAACGTGTTATACTCGGTCAGGCCGAAAAAGAAACACATATTTAAGTCAAAAGTCACTCTTTCAGCACCGCTACTTTAATAGTGACCACTCATACACACCCTGAGGCAGTGTTTTTCAATCTGACCTCTTGTCTCATTGCTATATTGAGTAGGAGCGTTTTAATGGTATATAGCAACGACCTTTTCGTGTCATTTTTTAAATAAATATTGACGTAAAACCCCGTTTTCAGGCGTACGTCGGTCAGCGGTTACGTCAGCGCCGCCAGCGACAGGTGCGCGCCGAGAACGAGTTCTACTTCCAGCTGATGAGGGACGCGCTGCCGGAGAGCGCGCTCGAACAGGTATTACAGCTGCCAGCCAGTCCACACGGCGCGTTACGTCAGCGTCGCCAGCGCCAGGTGCGCGCCGAGAACGAGTTCTACTTCCAGCTGATGAGGGACGCGCTGCCGGAGAGCGCGCTCGAATAGGTATTACAGCTGCCAGCCAGTCCACACGGCGCGTTACGTCAGCGTCGCCAGCGCCAGGTGCGCGCTGAGAACGAGTTCTACTTCCAGCTGATGAGGGACGCGCTGCCGGAGAGCGCGCTCGAACAGGTATTACAGCTGCCAGCCAGTCCACACGGCGCGTTACGTCAGCGTCGCCAGCGCCAGGTGCGCGCCGAGAACGAGTTCTACTTCCAGCTGATGAGGGACGCGCTGCCGGAGAGCGCGCTCGAACAGGTATTACAGCTGCCAGCCAGTCCACACGACGCGTTACGTCAGCGTCGCCAGCGCCAGGTGCGCGCCGAGAACGAGTTCTACTTCCAGCTGATGAGGGACGCGCTGCCGGAGAGCGCGCTCGAACAGGTATTACAGCTGCCAGCTAGTCCACACGGCGCGTTACGTCAGCGTCGCCAGCGCCAGGTGCGCGCCGAGAACGAGTTCTACTTCCAGCTGATGAGGGACGCGCTGCCGGAGAGCGCGCTCGAACAGGTATAACAGCTGCCAGCCAGTCCACACGACGCGTTACGTCAGCGTCGCCAGCGCCAGGTGCGCGCCGAGAACGAGTTCTACTTCCAGCTGATGAGGGACGCGCTGCCGGAGAGCGCGCTCGAACAGATATTACAGCTGCCAGCCAGTCCACACGGCGCGTTACGTCAGCGTCGCCAGCGCCAGGTGCGCGCCGAGAACGAGTTCTACTTCCAGCTGATGAGGGACGCGCTGCCGGAGAGCGCGCTCGAACAGGTATTACAGCTGCCAGCCAGTCCACACGGCGCGTTACGTCAGCGTCGCCAGCGCCAGGTGCGCGCCGAGAACGAGTTCTACTTCCAGCTGATGAGGGACGCGCTGCCGGAGAGCGCGCTCGAACAGGTATTACAGCTGCCAGCCAGTCCACACGGCGCGTTACGTCAGCGTCGCCAGCGCCAGGTGCGCGCCGAGAACGAGTTCTACTTCCAGCTGATGAGGGACGCGCTGCCGGAGAGCGCGCTCGAACAGGTATTACAGCTGCCAGCCAGTCCACACGGCGCGTTACGTCAGCGTCGCCAGCGCCAGGTGCGCGCTGAGAACGAGTTCTACTTCCAGCTGATGAGGGACGCGCTGCCGGAGAGCGCGCTCGAACAGGTATTACAGCCAGCTGCCAGCCAGTCCACACGGCGCGTTACGTCAGCGTCGCCAGCGCCAGGTGCGCGCCGAGAACGAGTTCTACTTCCAGCTGATGAGGGACGCGCTGCCGGAGAGCGCGCTCGAACAGGTATTACAGCTGCCAGCCAGTCCACACGGCGCGTTACGTCAGCGTCGCCAGCGCCAGGTGGGCGCTGAGAACGAGTTCTACTTCCAGCTGATGAGGGACGCGCTGCCGGAGAGCGCGCTCGAACAGGTATTACAGCTGCCAACCAGTCCACACGACGCGTTACGTCAGCGTCGCCAGCGCCAGGTGCGCGCCGAGAACGAGTTCTACTTCCAGCTGATGAGGGACGCGCTGCCGGAGAGCGCGCTCGAACAGGTATTACAGCCAGCTGCCAGCCAGTCCACACGGCGCGTTGCGTCGACGCAGCGCTGCCATTTCACACATAGCTGGCATAGCCGGCCACACGGGCGCAGCGTTATTACGAAGCAGTCTTAACGTCAACACTCCCTCCCGCTTCGTCGCGTCGAGTGGACAGGCTCGTACTCCCGACAGAATCAGAATCGAATCGACATTCGAATCAGCTTAATCTCAAAGCTTTTTGCTACTTCCGACATAATATACTAGCGCTAAATCGTGCTGCGCTTAGTCTTTGTTTATGCACGTTGTTTGGGGCGCCATCTAGTAACCTTTAATCTAAATTTGCAAGCTTTTAGCAGAATGTGTGTTCTCAAAAAATTTAAATTAATTTGTTACCATATTTCTTGCACATAAAAATTATAATTTAAGAATTATACTAATACTATTATTTTGATTAACAGAACAAAGAAGAACGCGCGAGCGGTGTCAGCGACACCGGGCGATCCGCGGGTGCGGACGAGTCGCCGGACGCGCGACACAACTCGCTGCGGCGGCGGCGCGACCACAGCGACGCCGACGACCATATACACGTTAAGGTGACGGTCTTATACTCTGTTAGCAAGTCGCTAGTAGTAGTTACAGAGAGGAGCGAGCGGCATCAGACACGCCAGGGGAGCCGCGGGTGCGGACGAGTCGCCGGACGCGCGACACAACTCGCTGCGGCGGCGGCGCGACCACAGCGACGCCGGCGACCATATACACGTTAAGGTGACGGTCTTATACTCTGTTAGCATGTCGCTAGTAGTAGTTACAGAGAGGAGCGAGCGGCATCAGACACGCCGGGGGAGCCGCGGGTGCGGACGAGTCGCCGGACGCGCGACACAACTCGCTGCGGCGGCGGCGCGACCACAGCGACGCCGACGACCATATACACGTTAAGGTGACGGTCTTAAACTCTGTTAGCATGTCGCTAGTAGTAGTTACAGAGAGGAGCGAGCGGCATCAGACACGCCGGGGGAGCCGCGGGTGCGGACGAGTCGCCGGACGCGCGACACAACTCGCTGCGGCGGCGACGCGACCACAGCGACGCCGACGACCATATACACGTTAAGGTGACGGTCTTATACTCTGTTAGCATGTCGCTAGTAGTAGTTACAGAGAGGAGCGAGCGGCATCAGACACGCCGGGGGAGCCGCGGGTGCGGACGAGTCGCCGGACGCGCGACACAACTCGCTGCGGCGGCGGCGCGACCACAGCGTCGCCGACGACCATATATACGCTAAGGTAAAAAAAAAGGTGAAGTCAATGATAGCTTCACACCCCAGTGGGAATAATGATTTAATAACTCCCACACCGGTTTCGGTGACGGTGGCCGTGGTTTCATTGAAACCAGGCCAGTTACACAGGAGTAATTTTTATGGTGCCGAAGTGTGTGCACACCACACAAGAGCACTCTATTCCTTTTACTCGCATTAAACCTAGTGGGACGGAAGACCGACACGACTGGCGAGAGATCAGGCGCAGGACCGACTTTTTACATGCCCATCCGACGCATGGATCATCTTACTTGTCAGACAATCAGGTGATCAGCCTGCAATGTTGTCCTAATCAAACTTGGACAAATCATGTTTCCAACGCGGGAATCAAAACCACTGGACCACGGAGGCGTTACTACTTACTGGACCCAGTGGTAAGTCGCTAATGTTGCTAACAAGGAGGAGCGAGCGGGCATTATTTACTGTTGGGATGTTGCTGGTGTAATATTGTAAACTAGAATAATCCAATATTAAGACCCGCTTGCATACAAGTAAATCATAAGTTAGTATATTGATTAATGGTATCAATGGTATGAAGACAATGACTGATAGAGCCTGTGACATACCTACCCATTTAACCCATACTAGCCTAACTAATGGTGCGCTTATAACTAAAATTGCTCAATTCCAGTCAATTCTCGTCAACTTTCACGTCACGACTGCATCAAGCAATTTGCGGCAACAAGCAGCAATATTGCGCATTACAAATATTGAGTGATGTGGCCATCGAATATTTGAGCGATATGACATTGAACGATATGAAATAAATTGCTCCATGTTGCTCCAGTAATTGTTCCAGATCGCTCCATTCGTGTCACCGAGCAATTATTGCCGTAATAATTGCCCGTGTATAGCCCGTCAAAAAAGTCACGACATTAATAGAGTCGCCACTTGTTTCCGGTGTGGCCTCTTATGGCCACACTGTATCCAGTCACTATAAAAGATTTTGATACTTTATATTAAATACAGTTTAAAAAAACACGTTGTAAATATTATGATTTATAATATATATTATTATGTAGTTAAATTTGAAATAATTATGATGTAGTTATAGTGTGTGTTTAATTTACGATATTACAAGAAACAATCTAATGTATGTAAAGTATTATAATCTTTGTATAACTCACCTCATCACTAACTTACACGTACTGTAGCTGGTTTCGGTGGCTCCGGTAATGATCTTGTAATGCTATTAGGTGTATTTTGTATCATAATTATTATAAAAGCATCACCTACTTTAAAAAATATATTGCCTGTTTACTTACAAATACATTATTGGTTCTGTTAAAAAGACTTAGAACATGTAACTTTATGTAAGTTATCACAAAATATATGTCATTAGCTGGTTAAAATTAATTGTATGTAGGTATCTATGTGCATGATGGAAGAGACTGCTCTCCACGACACAGGGAATCTTAGTGTGGGGAGGCGCGAGCAGTGTTTTGTATAAGATACTTAACATGTAAAATTCTTTTTTGAGGGAAATAAAGATTTGTTTGTTTGTTTGTATAATATGTCATAGTCTGTCAAGAAAGTGAAGAAATTAAAAAGTGGCAACGTCGTAGTGTCATCCCTTTCAAATCAATCTAAGAAAAAAGGGATGACACTACGATGTTGCCACTTTTTAATTTCTCGCTTTCTTGACGGACTATATAAAAAATGCAATAACTCGATTAAACGGTTGAACCGATGTGGCTAATTTTAGTCTTAAAATATTCCTGGAAGTCCAGGGAAGGTTTATAAGTGACATGAAGTTCACGGGACATCAGCTAGTCACTAGTATTACATAATATTATGAATTTATAACACCTGTTATTTAAGTACCCTCTCCCTGAGAGGTGCAGAGCTACTTTGATGACCAGTCAGAGCTGAGAGAAGCTCACTCCTGTTTTATTAAGGAACTACTTTTTTAAAAAATACAAAAAATAAAAAACAAAAAAAATAATACAATAATACAAAAAAAAAGGTTTTGTTATTTAAATAAAATATGATCATCCAAATAATATTCTAAAATGCAGCCGGAAACAGAATCATCGCCACTTTCTAGGTCCATGTAGGTAGTTACAGCAGTGGTGTCACAGTGAAGAGGCACTTTCATCTTCAATAATCAGCTCTTCAATATCCTAATAATAGTTATTTAGTTAAACGCTTTTTCTGCTACCTGTAAACATAAAACGTAATACTTAATTATTATAATATTATATTACGCTGCATCAAAGTGTTAAAGGAGTTAAGCACATACACTGTGACACGAGAATTTCATATACATCTAAGATACATAATTAGTAATTACGCAAAGCACCTAAGTCAAAGTATCAATCATTGTTAGGCGCGTTATATTATAGATTTCTTTGACAGTTCATTGTTAGCCGCGTACTGACCAAGCGAGCCGCCGCGCTGCCTCGCCCGAGCGTGCCGCGGCCGAGCCAAAACTTGTCGGTTTTTTGTCGATGCTCAAAGGCGCCTCGGACGTTTGCCGCGCACTAACACGTACTGACCGACCGAGCAAATGCGCGCGAGGCTGCCGCGGCGAGGCGGCTCGCTTGGTCAGTACGCGGCTGTTTACGTAAACATCAGGTTTATGTAAAATTGTTGTTTTATTATACCACATAATACTTACTCAGGCTACTTAAAATTGTATTATACAATAAAATTAACAAACAGAATTTATAAAACAAACGCTTAATTACCTGCTACTATGGCGATTGAACGATCAGAATCGGAAATGTGGACGCGAGAATTTCAGTGATATTTTCACGTTTTACTATTTTTCTTCAATGAAAATCTTCAAATTTTCAGCACTCTGACACGTCTTTCACTTTAATTGTTAATATTAATCACAGTAACATGTAGTTCTCACATTGTAAAACTAAATTTAAACAAATTGAAAATGTTTGTTTTGTTAATTTTATGTCTATATAGTGCGTCAAGAATGTTTAGGAGGCGAAACTTTTTTTTTAGCAATAGCAACACTCTTTTGACATTTAACCCTTTGTTGTATCAATACTCTATGACATAAAATTAACAAAACAAACATTTTCAATTTGCATAAATTTAGTTTCACAATGTGAAAACTAAATGTTACTGTGATTAATATTAACAATTAAAGTGAAAGACGTGTCAGAGTGATGAAAATTTGAAGATTTTCATTGAAGAAAAATAGTAAAACGCGAAAATATCACTGAAATTCTCGCGTCCACATTTCCGATTCTGATCGTTCAATCGCCATAGTAGCAGGTAATTAAGCGTTTGTTTTATAAATTCTGTTTGTTAATTTTATTGTATAATGCAATTTTAAGTAGCCTGAGTAAGTATTATGTGGTATAATAAAACAACAATTTTACATAAACCTTATGTTTACGTAAACAATGAACTGTCAAAGAAATCTATAATATAACGCGCCTAACAATGATTGATACTTTGACTTAGGTGCTTTGCGTAATTACTAATTATGTATCTTAGATGTATATGAAATTCTCGTGTCACAGTGTATGTGCTTAACTCCTTTAACACTTTGATGCAGCGTAATATAATATTATAATAATTAAGTATTACGTTTAATGTTTACAGGTAGCAGAAAAAGCGTTTAACTAAATAACCGAACTGACTGGGAGAATTTATGCTATCATTTTGAAAAAAAAAACACTGAAAATAAATACAAGGAGTGGGAATTAACCCTTTATTATGATATTGAAGAGCTGATTATTGAAGATGAAAGTGCCTCTTCACTGTGACACCACTGCTGTAACTAGGTAGTTACAGCAGTGGTGTCACAGTGAAGAGGCACTTTCTAGGTCCATGTAGGTACATGGACCTAGAAAGTGGCGATGATTCTGTTTCCGGCTGCATTGTAGAATATAATTATTTGGATTATCATATTTTATTAAAATAACAAAACCTTGTTTTTTTTATTTTTTGTATTTTTTAAATAAGTAGTTCCTTAATAAAACAGGAGTGAGCTTCTCTCAGCTCTGACTGGTCATCAAAGTAGCTCTGCACCTCTCAGGGAGAGGGTACTTAAATAACAGGTGTTAGAAATTAATAGTAATACTAGTGACTAGCTGATGTCCCGGTGAACTTCGTGTCACTTATAAACCTTCCCTGGACTTCCAGAAATATTTTAAGACTAAAATTAGCCACATCGGTTTAACCGTTTAATCGAGTTATTGCATTTTTTATATAGTCCGTCAAGAAAGTGAAGAAATTAGAAAGTGGCAACATCGTAGTGTCATCCCTTTTTTCTTAGATTGATTTGAAAGGGATGACACTACGATGTTGCCACTTTTTAATTTCTTCACTTTCTTGACAGACTATGACATATACAAACAAACAAACAAATCTTTATTTCCCTCAAAAAAGAATTTTACATGATAAGTATCTTAAACAAAACACTGCTCCCCACACTAGGATTCCCTGTGTCGTCGAGAGCAGTCTCTTCCATCATGCACATAGATACCTACATACAATTAATTTTAACCAGCTAATGACATATATTTTGTGATAACTTACATAAAGTTACATGTTCTAAGTCTTTTTAACAGAACCAATAATGCATTTGTGAGTAAACAGGCAATATATTTTTTAAAGTAGGTGATGCTTTTATAATAATTATGATACAAAATACACCTAATAGCATTACAAGATCATTACCGGAGCCACCGAAACCAGCTACAGTACGTGTAAGTTAGTGATGAGGTGAGTTATACAAAGATTATAATACTTCACATACATTAGATTGTTTCTTGTAATATCGTAAATTAAACACACACTATAACTACATCATAATTATTTCAAATTTTCTTAACTATATAATAATATATATTATAAATCATAATATTTACAACGTGTTTTTTAAACTGTATTCAATATAAAGTATCAAAATCTTTTATAGTGACTGGATACAGTGTGGCCATAAGAGGCCACACCGGAAACAAGTGGCGACTCTATTAATGTCGTGACTTTTTTGACGGACTATAAGTGCTTCTTAAAACCAGCTGTTTTAGATTTTGTCACATAGACAGTATTATCATCAAGCAAAATCTTGTACCTGTCCCCTAAATGCCTCTGTTTTTCCTTTACTGAAAGACAAAGACAGCTATATTGTAAAAAGGAATGTTGTTTTACAGTTAGATAAGTTAGAGAAGCATCTCGCGCAGCAGACGGCGGCGCGCGAGCGGGACAAGTCCGCGCAGGGCAACGCCACGCCCAAAGCTAACGGACAGGTATGTATAGTCCGTCAAGAAAGTCATGACAGGCGGGAAAATTTTCTAAACGTAGTCACGCTTATAAGGTGTATTTTTTTCTTTGTATTTTCACAGAGAACGCTTATTACATTTTAAATATTGTCACCTTGCACATTTTTATCTCGAATTCATCAAAATCATACCACCGGCAACTTTTCGCCATCGTCCCACGCGAAAAACATACCATCCTCATCACCTTGATGAGTGGCAGTCTTCCACAGTGCGTTTTTCGCGTAACTTTCTGCCGCGCACTGTAAAACTCTGGAACGAACTGTCACCAGCGGTATTTCCGGACCTATACGACCTGCAAACCTTCAAGAAAAGAGCGTATTCCCTCTTAAAAGGCCGGCAACGCACCTGCAGCTCTTCTGATGTTGCGAGTGTCCATGGGCGACGGTAGTTGCTTACCATCAGGTGACCCGTTTGCTCGTTTGCCCCCTTATTTAATAAAAAAAAAAAGAATTAATAAAGTTCTCATATTTTTTATTTCATTTAAAAATTTTCCCGCCTGTCATGACTTTCTAGACTATACAGAAAACGTATTTGTATTTTACAATACAACAAATACAAATATCTTTATTGCAGACTATGGTCCATTGGTTAGTATTACATCATTAAAAAAATTTGGGTTAGTTGAAAAAACAAAGCATAACTTAAAATAAATATTGAACACTAAACTAAATCATGCACCCGATTAGAACTATGAGCGGAGGTATCCTGGAGGTCTGCTCTCGAATTCATTCACTATCCGCACGTAGTTCTTCAATATAGGTGCATGCGGATCGTAGGCCACAATCTTCAGGATGCTGTTGTCATTTTGTACGTATAGTCCGTGCAATCCACGAAGACGCGCCCCACTATTCCTCATCGTTTATAGTATATGTGTGCAAGCTTTCGCCAATGTTTGAGTGTTATCGGTACACACTAATTATAATTAACCTATGAGTGCACGTGCACACTACAATAAATAGACCAATTATTAAGAAAAAGCGTCACGGTCAAAGGGAAAGATGCACACCCAAAAAGTAGTGGGGCGCGTCTTCGTGGATTGCACGGACTTTATAATAAAAAAAAACTTCCTGTGAAGACCATGTCATCAGAATGAGTACACAAACGGTGAAGTTATTCACGACCAAACATTAAAAAAAACACATTTACACGAACACATTCATCCGCACCCTACGCGCCGCATTTCGTGACGTCATTTCAAACAACAAATTCTAAAATGCAGCGCGTACGGTGCTGACAAATGTGCCATCACCTTTAAGCGTTCAAATATAGAAGAGTTATCGTTGAATACTGTATTCTATTCTCTTACGGTAAATTCTTTATTTTCTCGTTGCATAATACATAATGTATTTGTTGTTTACAGCCAAGTTCTAACGGCGTGAACAGTCAGGCGCCGACGCCGCACGCGCACACCAACGGTGCCGCGAGCGGGCCCGGCGCCCCCCCTGATGACAAGCACGATAATAAAGGTAAAGAAAAACACTGGGACAAATTAATCCTACACAATATAGACAGTATTGGATGCGAGTAGGGGATCGGATATCTTAGCGTTCATTGAGAGAGGCTTATGTCCAGCAGCAGTGTTCCCTCTTAAAAGGCCGGCAACACACCTGCAGCTCTTCTAATGTTGCGAGTGTCCTTGGGCGACGGTAGTTGCTTTTGATCAAGTGACCCTTTTGCTCGTTTGCCCCCTTATTTTATAAAAAAATTGGACAAGTACAGGCTGATTAGATGGATAGTTTAAGATATTCGTATACTATAAGAGAGATTAATCTTTTAGTATATTCACACTAAAAAATCTTTTTAAAATGATTGCGGCTTCGTCATAAGTTAAGTGAAAGATAAGTGATAGATAAATTAATGTTTTAGGTGCGGGAAAGTCATCGAAACATGACAAGAAAGAGGCTAGTAGTGTAAGAGAAGAGAAGAAGAAAAACAAAAATAGAGATAAGGATAAGGAGAACACTGATAGTAATAAGTGTACAGAACAGAGTAAGTGGGATTTCTATTTACTCATTTTATACTTACGGCCTGTTTTACCACTTCTTAAAAAAGTGACGAATAGGCTATCCACCAATTAACTTGACAGGTAGAGTATGGAGCATATGTCAAAAAAGTTGTGGATAGCCTATAAGTAACTTATCAAGAAGTGGTGAAACACGCCCTAAGGCTGCGTTTCCACTGAAGCGCAGCGGAGCTTAGCGGTGCCCGAATTGACCAATAGTGCTATTCCAGCGGAATGATAGCGAAGATTTCGAGCATGGTGATTGGTCAATTCGGCACCGCTAAGCTGCATGGTGATTGGTCAATTCGGCACCGCTAAGCTCCGCTCCGCTTCAGTGGAAACGCAGCCTTAATGTTGCTCACTACTTTATCTGTCAGATAGAAAAATTGACAATTAGCTGTAAAAAGTACAAAACCCTAACATTGATACATATTTAAAGAATAAACCAATAAAACTAACATAAAATTAGACCTTTTACAATATTAGATAGATAGATAAACTCTTTTTAATGTGAGCAACATTAAAAATGGGTATACAAACAGTGCTAAAGTATTTAATAACTGAAACATAAATGTGGGCAATGTTAGTATTTTGGAAGATAATTATTAATTAGTAATGAATATATTTTGTTCTGTTTTCAGATAAGGAATTTTTAATTAAGGAAGTAGAAAGTACAAAAGAAAATATAAAAATTAACAAAGATATAAATAATTTCAAAGAAAAAGAGAAGGAAAAAAAAGAGGAAAAAGAAAGGGAGCTTAAAGAGAAAGAAGCGAGGGAGAAGAGAGAAGAGAAGGAGAGAGAGGCAAGAGAAAGAGAGCAGAAAGAGAAGGAGCAGGTAAGTAACATATCCATTAAAAATATAGTTTTACTACTCTAGAACTGGCGTATAAATGCCTTCTAATAACTATTAAAAAACTGTTGCTCATTTGAAATTTGTTTGACGTATACAAGATGTTTGTGTAAACACCGTTGTCCTTGAAACCACTTTTTTTGAGTTCCCAGCATTGTTCTCATAGAAAAAGTTGTTCATTTTGACGGGCTCATTTGATGGTTTCAAGGATAACGGTGTTCACACAAACACACTGTATATGACAATACTATTTTGCAGCACAGAGGTTTTGCAGCAAACAGTTAAATTTTTACTGTTTACGCCTCTAGTTCACCGACGTATTCGCATGCGACAGCGAAAACTGTCAGCAAACTGTCAGAAGTATGGCAGAATTTCGCATACGCTTTGTCTCGCTCTAACATTAGCTTAAATGAATTAGCTGCATCCTTGTCGGTATTGTATCGCAAGAAACTGCGAAACTGTCATTACACAGACGCGAGCGTTAGAGCGAGACAAAGCGTATGCGAAATTCTGCCATACTACTGACAGTTTTCGCTGCCGCATGCGAATGCGTCGGTGGACTAGAGGCTTTAATAAGATATGAATTTCTAACTGAAACCGATCTTTATGATCGGTTTCAGTTACATACATTTTTCACTGCAATTTTTTTTTTTTAACACCAAAATTACATATTTTTAACACGTCTTCAAATAGAAACTAGCATATATCTTATTTTTCCGTTCCAGAGGGCGAAAGAGAACCGCTGCTTCACGGAAGAGCTACGCAGGGTGCGAGCCGAGTTGGCGGCCGCGCGGAGCGGCGAGGCGGAGGCGCGGCGCGCGCTCGCCGCAGCCGCCGCCGCCGACCGTCGCCGCGCAGCTGACCTCGCTCACCTCAGGCATGCGCATGCGCAGCTGCAGAACAAGTACGTCAATTTGTCTTGACTAGAAGTGTAGCTAATAAAATCTTTCGCTTTGTGGTGTTGCTGTTATGAAAATAAAGAGATATAGAAAGACCCGGGAATGCTGGCCTAAGCCTTGCCTGTTAGGCTGACAGCATACACACTTATGGAGTTTACTCCTTAAGAATCGATTTTCATATATAAGGCGCCCGGTATGAGAAAAATCCGAGGGGTAAAACCTACTAACAAGTAACGAAAAATCGTGTCACGTTTTTTTGGTGCGCACCTTTAGTGCGCAACTTTCTAATTTGGCTGTGAGTGTATTAAGACCATAAAGGTAATATACCTATCGGAATATTATATTATATTATTGGAGTTTACTCCTTAAGAATCGATTTTCATATACAGTGTGTTTGTGTAAACACCGTTGTCCTTGAAACCATCAAATGAGCCCGTCAAAATGAACAACTTTTTCTATGAGAACAATGCTGGGAACTCAAAAAAAATGCCGTCTTCATACCCATACGGATGCCCGGATCGGCAATTTGTATGGGTATGAAGACAGATTTTTTTTAATTCCCAGCATTGTTCTCATAGAAAAAGTTGTTCATTTTGACGGGCTCATTTGATGGTTTCGAGGACAACGGTGTTTACACAAACATCTTGTATAAGGCGCCCGGTATGAGAAAAATCCGAGGGGTAAAACCTACTAACAAGTAACGAAAAATCGTGTCACGTTTTTTGTGCGCACCTTTAGTGCGCAACTTTCTAATTTGTTTTAACAAGATTTGAATGCACAATCCTTTAAAGTTTAAAGAGTGGGTATTCCCGGGTAAATATTAGGTATACATATAGAATGTACACATTATTCAGATAAAAAAGTAGTAGAGTAGTAGATTAGTTCAAATTCGGGGAGGGGGTAGCCG
The DNA here is from genome assembly GCA_963422495.1 of Polyommatus iphigenia. Taxonomy (NCBI): domain Eukaryota; kingdom Metazoa; phylum Arthropoda; class Insecta; order Lepidoptera; family Lycaenidae; genus Polyommatus; species Polyommatus iphigenia. The sequence goes on from OY730183.1 coordinate 37,530,013, forward strand.
AGGTGTTGCCTTTGATGTTAGAAGAAACCCCGTTCCTCTAGGCCTATTGGGAGCGGAGTTATGGCTACTTTAGTAAGACGTTTGACAGTTGCCGAGCTGTCAATGTCAAAGTTTGAATGCTTGTAACTCGGCAACTATTTGTCCTGGATATGAGTTTCTTCGGCTTGATCTTCCTGGATTTTTCTCCTCTATTCGATTCTGGCCTTAGAATTGAGAAAAAAAAATTGATGTCTCTGATTTGGTTCAAATTCAGGGAGGGTGTATCCGAGATGTTGCCTTTGATGTTAGAAGAAACCCCGTTCCTCTAGGCCTATTGGAAGCGGAGTTATGGCCGCTTTTGTTCGACGTTTGACAGTTGCCGAGCTGTCAATGTCAAAGTTTGAGTGCTTATAACTCGGCAACTGTTTGTCCTGGATATGGGGTTCTTCGGCTTGTTCTTCCTGGATTTTTCCCCTCTATTCGATTCTGGCCTTAGAATTGAGAAAAAAAAATTGATGTCTCTGATTTAGTTCAAATTCAGGGAGGGTGTAGCCGAGGTGTTGCCTTTGATGTTAGAAGAAACCCCGTTCCTCTAGGCCTATTGGAAGCGGAGTTATGGTCGCTTTTGTTCGATGTTTGACAGTTGCCGAGCTGTCAATGTCAAAGACTTTGACTCAAAGTTTGAGTGCTTATAACTTGGCAACTGTTTGTCCTGGATATGGGGTTCTTCGGCTTGTTCTTCCTGGATTTTTCATCTCTATACGATCCTGGCCTTTCGGATTTTTATATTATTATATAATATAATATTCCGATAGGTATATTAATTAACTTTATGATTAAGACGTACATAATATGGTATGCTGTATAGGCGACTGTACCTATATACTATATGTTATTGGGCTTGTTTGTTTCTATCAGTGTCGATGTATTTATATTGCTATTTTTGTTAATCGTCTTTAAAAATTGTTAATCGTCTTTAAAAATTGAAAATCGTCTTTAAAAACATGTATCGACTTTCGGTAAATTCAAAGATACCGACGGGACGACCAGACCGCTTGGCGGCAACGTCAAAGGCGCCGCCGCACGCGCCGCCGGCCGCTCTGTAGGTGTACGACGCACGTGTCGCTAATCCATTTCAAGGACAATCTAAGTGTTGTACCCTATAAATTCAAAACGATGTAGTCGATATTTAAATTACCATTAAATAATAAAAATTATAACTATTATTTAGTAGGTCTACTATTCTCATTTTTAAAATTAACTCTATTAAGAGGTTATAAATTCAGAAAGTTTTTATCGGGATACATAGTCAAGTTGCATTCGATAATTTCGATACCGACATTACCGTGATAAAGTGATTGATAAGCCATGGCACGCGTTATGCGCGTCTATACTTTAATAATACCTAATTAATTAAATAACTTTTAATTATTGTCGCCATTCTTAACATTGAGTAGGTATTTGCTTATTTTTAGTTTGACTACAAATCAAAACGTACTCGTATGTAAAACAATACGATTTATCGATAAAAATTAGCGATAACTCAAAATATGCACAGGGATACATCCCTATTATTTTACAAAGTTTTTTATTCAATTTTGTTCAGTCGGCTGTAAACACGCGCCGCGCTGTGTACTGTGACGTTTTTGTTTAAGTTTTGTAATTTTATGGATGTTTGTAATTAATATTTTTTCTATGTTTGTAATTAATAACGGGCCGTGACATGATACGTGTCCGATGAATGTGCGATGAAATGTGAATGAACTTTTAAAACTCGTAAACCTTTATGGAACGGGGGTGAACATCGCGTCCTCGTCGATAGACGATAGTGCGGTTTAAACAGTGCAGTAAAAAGTGTTTAAAGAATTGGAATGTCTCCTGTTTACTTTTGTTTCGTGTTGAAAAACTCTGCAATCTACATTGAGTTAGATGGAGCACAGCTCGAACTGCATTTCATAAAAGCAGACACCTGATCACAGGTCAGTGAACATGTTATCAAGTATTTTTTCCATAGATAGGTGTAAGTAACTGTGTATTGTATTTTTACAACCTGATTCGGATGTGAATTATGATTTCTTTTCCTTTTTGGCCGGAAGTAAAAACTGAGTATTTTTGAGTAATAAACTAATAACCTAAGAAACGGTAATTAATAAATTCTAACAATATGTTATCTAATAATTATTACAATATTGGTGGTTTATTCACTACCTACGGGCTAGGGCACACCACGATCAGCTGTTTTGTCTAGCGCAGGGCCGCGCGCGCGGGACTCGGCGCGGGCCGGGCGGCGCGTGGGGGCTGACTCGGCCCGGGGCCCCACTGGCGTGCGATACTATCGCGCATTTACATCAGCGTTATACATTGCGTTTAATATTATTATATAATATTATATTCCGATAGGTATATTAACTTTATGATTAAGACGTACATATGGTATGCTGTATAGGCGACTATACCTATATACTATATGTTACTGGGCTTGTTTGTTTCTATCAGTGTCGATGTATTTATATTGTTATACTCGTACTTAAGGAGTAAACTACAGTCGTGCGTCGGAGCTGACACACTTTTTTTTTTCGTATTCGACTTCCTGATGTGGAATTTCGAATTGGAATTCTGTGAGACCACTGACTAGCGCAAACGCTCGTCGTTCTTCACGCGCGAACGCGCCGGCTTGCACTCGAAACGCACGTGCGGAATTCGTTCCGTTCGGAAAAAAGCGAACGTGTGCGTCGGTTAAAGTATTTTCTACTGATTTTTTGCATTTGGATTTCCGAATACGGAAACCAAATTCGGAAATCGTAGGCGGAAAATTTTGAGTGATTAATTATGACACTTTCGCGCATTACAGAAGTGACATTTTATGTGGAATTTGACCTTAGAAGTTAGTTGTGTCACAAGTTACAGTGTACCAAATTTTTAATAAACGTTAAATATTATGTTATTGATCAACAGAGTGACGTCGATACGCACCGGCGAGCGCGCGGCGTTGGAGCGGCGGCTGAGCGAGGAGCGGCGCGCGCGCACCGCCGCCGAGCAACTCCTCAGAGCGAGACCGCTCGAGTGAGTGTTGTCTCTTTCACATAACTTGCACAGATATACAGTTATCGAGACCAGTGAGGTTCGATGGCTGTGTAGTTGTAATTGGAAGTTATTTGCATGAATATGACTGCAGTTACAATTACGCAGCTGTTAATATTCTTGTTTATTTCTCTGGTGTTGTAATCAAGAACGTAGGATTACCGCTATTATGTATGCAGTATTACTTTACATAGGCGTTGTCATCAAAGTGATGTTATTTTTACGTCTAACGATTTTCATAAAACATATTTGAATGTATTTACAGCGGTGAATGCGAAAACGAGTGGTGCAAGTCGCGGCGAAGCGCGCAGGAGAGCGAGGTGACGTCACTGCGGCGAGAGCTGCAGCGGGCGCGCGAGCGACAGGCGGCACTACAGCGGGACCTCGCCGCCGCCACCGAGCAGGTGAGTGGTCTCTCTCTCTCTCTCTCTCTGTCTTTCTGTCTGTCTTTCTGTCTCTCTTTAAACGAGTGGTGCAAGTCGCGGCGAAGCGCGCAGGAGAGCGAGGTGACGTCACTGCGGCGAGAGCTGCAGCGGGCGCGCGAGCGACAGGCGGCACTACAGCGGGACCTCGCCGCCGCCACCGAGCAGGTGAGTGGTCTCTCTCTCTCTCTCTCTCTGTCTTTCTGTCTCTCTTTAAACGAGTGGTGCAAGTCGCGGCGAAGCGCGCAGGAGAGCGAGGTGACGTCACTGCGGCGAGAGCTGCAGCGGGCGCGCGAGCGACAGGCGGCACTACAGCGGGACCTCGCCGCCGCCACCGAGCAGGTGAGTGGTCTCTCTCTCTCTCTCTCTCTGTCTTTCTGTCTCTCTTTAAACGAGTGGTGCAAGTCGCGGCGAAGCGCGCAGGAGAGCGAGGTGACGTCACTGCGGCGAGAGCTGCAGCGGGCGCGCGAGCGACAGGCGGCACTACAGCGGGACCTCGCCGCCGCCACCGAGCAGGTGAGTGGTCTCTCTCTCTCTCTCTCTCTCTGTCTTTCTGTCTCTCTTTAAACGAGTGGTGCAAGTCGCGGCGAAGCGCGCAGGAGAGCGAGGTGACGTCACTGCGGCGAGAGCTGCAGCGGGCGCGCGAGCGACAGGCGGCACTACAGCGGGACCTCGCCGCCGCCACCGAGCAGGTGAGTGGTCTCTCTCTCTCTCTCTCTCTCTCTGTCTTTCTGTCTCTCTTTAAACGAGTGGTGCAAGTCGCGGCGAAGCGCGCAGGAGAGCGAGGTGACGTCACTGCGGCGAGAGCTGCAGCGGGCGCGCGAGCGACAGGCGGCACTACAGCGGGACCTCGCCGCCGCCACCGAGCAGGTGAGTGGTCTCTCTCTCTCTCTCTCTCTGTCTTTCTGTCTCTCTTTAAACGAGTGGTGCAAGTCGCGGCGAAGCGCGCAGGAGAGCGAGGTGACGTCACTGCGGCGAGAGCTGCAGCGGGCGCGCGAGCGTCAGGCGGCACTACAGCGGGACCTCGCCGCCGCCACCGAGCAGGTGAGTGGTCTCTCTCTCTCTCTCTCTCTGTCTTTCTGTCTCTCTTTAAATGTCAATCTTTATAAGAATAAGGTACAACGGACAAGACTTTTAGGCTGCGTTTCCACTGAAGCGGAGCGGAGCTTAGCGGTGCCGAATTGACCAATCACCATGCTCGAAATCTTCGCTCCGCTTCGCTGTCATTCCGCTGGAATAGCACGATTGGTCAATTCGGGCACCGCTAAGCTCCGCTCCGCTTCAGTGGAAACGCAGCCTTAGGCTGCCTTCACATTAAGTCGCAAGTAGTGCGGCAGCCGCGCGACTTAATGTGAAGGCAGTCTAAGTAGGATGATGAATAGCGTGTTCCATTGTCACCGTATTGTGTTTACATGCGACGCAGCAGCGTAGCATACAATGCATCATTTCATACCAGAACACACAGGACCGTTTGGCCTTGCTTTATTTACCTTCTACTTCTTTTTTCTTAGCTATTATCTCTTTTTACTTGGCAAACACTCTTTTTTCATATTATGTCGCTGTACTATCCATAGCGTAATAAGCTAATAATATGTACGCAGGTGCGGGGCGGGTGCGGGGAGAGCGGGTCGTGCGCGGCGCTGCGCGAGCGGGCGACGCACCTCGAGCGCTCGCTGTCGGCGGAGACGCGCGTCAAGTTGGACCTGCTGTCCGCGCTCGGCGACGCCAAGCGGCACATTATGATACAGGAGGGTGGGTACTTTCCCCTTTTATGTACATACTAATAAATATTAAAGTGTCTGTCTGTCCGATTGTTTACTCAATAAATTATCAAACGTTAATTTTGTCACTTAAACATTACACAAGTACCTGCACTGTAAAAAAATATATTTTCAAACTGATAAAACAACTGAACCGATTTCGACGATATTAATACGATACATAGGTATTCTAATATTATATTTGGACATACTTTGAGTCCCGGGGTAGAAAATGGGAATTATCCTACCACGGGACTCTATAAAGTATCCTGAAAATTGTATGATTCCCACGCGATTAACTTATATCGACGCTACAATGTTGCGAGCAATATGTAAAGCTCCGTTTAGACCAAACGAGCGAATGCTCATTCTAGTCATTCTAGTAAAGCTCTTTTGATGTAAACTAACAACGAGCATTCTTTCGTTGTTCTAGTGTGTTCGCCACGTGTTCGGCGGTAAATAGGTAGAATGCTCTAAGAATTTCGCTCGTTTGGTGTAAACGATGCAAGAGCGCTCGAGCAATTGCCTAGAGCGTTCTTTCGTGTTCGGACGTGCTCGCTCTTCGAGGCGGTCTCTTCAAAGGGATTCTAGTGTTCTTGATATTTTTACTTTTTGGCGGCTGGTTTTAGGTAGTTTATCAAAGGTTATTTCGTAAATATGGATTGGAGTAATGAAAAATGTTTACAAATGATAGAATTATACCATAACAAAAGATGTTTATGGGATCCAACTTTTAATGACTATAAAAATAAATTAACTACTTATCGTTGACGAATGAGCAATGAGCATTCGCTCGTTTGGTCTAAACGGAGCTATATGATTCTCATCCATAGAGCAAAAAATCTTATTCTTGATGTTCTTGTTGATTCGATTGGTGTAAACGATCTAAAGTATGTTGTAACGAATTATAGTTTACACTAAACGAATACGAAAGAATGTTCTTGTGCTGTTCTTGCTCTATGTTCTTTTGGTGTAAACCCACCTTAATAAGATCATTCGAATTAGATAATATACTGGTGTAAATTCTGTGTCATCACAATTTTGTGTCTGTGTGCTGATGACTCATGAGTGAGCACTAATATAAGTCTTAAGTTGCTGTAACTTTGATGCATGCGGCCTTGCGGCGTGCTAAAATACAGCATTCTACACAAAACAGTGCCTCTATAAACATTATCACATTTCAGATTTAATATCCAGACAAGAGAAGGAGATAGAGGAACTAAAAGCTCAAATGTTGGCGGTGATGCCGTCAGAATACATGACCCCCGTGAACAGTACAGTGTCGAAAGTGTCCAAACTTCGACTGTCAGACGGATCACCGTTGGACCCAAACGCTTCAGTGTACACCCCCAAGATGCAGCAGCTGTGCTCCGATGCCTAAACCTTTAATCACAGGTGAGCTAAGGGTGTGTTCCATTTTTGATAATTCAATCTGTGTTATGTTTCTGGAGGTTTTTACTGTAGTGTATTAACAGCGTTGTTGATTGGTCAATATTTTGACGTCACTGGAGTCTAGTGAATAGATAAACTTCAGTAAAAATACTTTAGGAACTAGGAGTTGGTGATTGTGCTGAAATACTTATTTTATAATGAAAGATTATTAACTTCCATTACAAAAGATAGGCAAGTTACAACAGTGTGACAAATAATTATTTGACACACTGCTGTGAATTGCCTAGTTGTTTTTGATCATCCATTGTAAAATTTGGAGACTTTGATAAGGTGGCCAGTCAATTTCGGGCTCATAAAACTAGCAGGCCGTCTGAGTTAAATATCTCAGCACAGTTGCAATGACGATGACAGTTGAAATGTCAAAAATGGATTTCTGTCAATGCACACCCTCACATCATCACAACACGGATCTCGGTGCATGAGCTCTGATCTCATTATCCGTTCGACTAAATCTAAAACTGCCCCTGTCCGGGATCCGTGCTGTGCCCCGGACTATTTTTAACGAGTGATACAGAGTGATTATTTTTTCATAACTTTTATCCGTTGAGGTTGAATATTTTCGTCGTCCTTGGGTGAACTCGCATAATATGGTCTGTGATTTTTTGTTACTACATTTTTTACCCTTTTTTGAAGTCGTATGTTTTTTTTTTTTACCGAGTTGTGACATATTTTGTAATAGTAACAAAGTGAGGTCTGTAATGGCAGTATTTACAGTAAATATTGTATAGCATTTCTTTGAGAGCTGCTCAAAAATAATATTAATGGCAAACTTAATCGGAAATCCTAGCAGTACAAAAAAAAATTAAAGTTTGCCATTTTCACATTCGTTTACAAACCTAGGTATCACACCAAAGAACAAGTAATGTGTGTTTTTCACAAATGCTTGTTGAAGTTTATTGATTATATCTCTTTTCCCTCTCGCTCTTCGTATTAATGAAAGAGAAGGCATTACACGCTATCGTTTAGATTGGAATTTAATTAAATCTTTTCCCAAGTGTCTGAAGAAAATATCAACCTGTAGTCTTTCCGATCGCACTATTTGAAAATTTATTTGAATTTATGTGATATATTGTACAAAAGATCTGACTTCCTGTTAGACAAATGTTATGGGCGCAGTGTTTTTAAAATAGAAAGTCGATTAAAAAAAAACATTTTGAACAACTCTTGTGGAATTAATCAACATCAAATTAAGTACAAGCCGCGTACAACTGTAAGATCGCTCGACGTAATTACTAATGGGCATTGTCCAAAAAAAATCACATGTACTTTTTATATTTTTTTTCGTTGAAATAGGGTATTTTAAGAATATAAAATTAAATATTTTTTTAATTCATTGGCTAGTTTTTTTTAAATAAATTTTTAAAGTTTTCGGATCTATGACGTCATCATCGGCGGCCGGCAGCATTGAATACATAAAAATTAATACGGAACCCTAAAAAAAGAGCATTGTCAAGTATCAACAAGGTGTTAAATGAATGCAAGTTCTCTTATTTATGTTAAAAATGATTCAAGAAGCATACCAAAAGTTCAAAACGTAATGTTGGTCGAGTTTATTGCAAATTTAACGTATGGCTTCCAGTGTAGACGTCATTGAAGGTCAAACTAAGGTTAAACATATTTGTTTAAAAATATAAGTAACTTTTGAATTTATATATAGAATAACGATCACTGACCTTATTCCTCGAAATGTTTTTGTAATGGGCACAATTAAAAAAAATGGACAATCCCCATTAGGTACAACATCTACCAATTACGTAATCTACTAATGTGTCTGATCACAATCTACCAAGTACCAATAGTCTGATTACTAGTCTGCCTCTGTTATTGTAACCTTGATGAACACGAACTTCATTGTTTATGGTCACAATTTTGACATTTAAAGTAAATTTAAAAACTATAAACGTCAAAATATTGACATTGCACCTTTTTAAAAAGTTTAAACTTCAAAATTATGACCATAAGCAATGGAGTTCATTTCATGTTCTTCGAAGTTACATAATAATTGGCTGATCCGCCGTACGCTCTTACATTAGGATACCTAGAAATCAAACAAACCACCTGGCTTTTTGCGCAGCGATCTTAAAATTGTGAGCAAAGTATAAATTATTATTAACACTGCGCTCAGTTTTTTAAGTTACTGGCAGATTAAAAGGCGCAAAACATGACAATGCAGTTAGATGTTACCTTTTGATTATTATATTATTTTTATTCAGCTCCTTGGATGCAACAAATTTTTCATAACCTTTATTTCAAATGACAGGTTGATCTAAAACTACTATTCCCGAAATACATTATGACTATGTGTTGTAAATAAAAGTATGTGACCAGATAAACATTCAATCCAATTTGTTTATTTGGATTAGAAAAAAAAATTATGCGTAACTTAGACAAGTAACATACAAGAGAAAACAGAATATGACATTACAAAGCCTGTTCTTAGCATGATATTCCCCCTTATGCTGCGTTTCCACCAGAGATGTGTTGCGAGGAATGTGTTTTTGAGAACCAATAGAAACGCTTCATTGAGGTGAGCTTGCCGTGACCTTGCTCAGCGCGGCGATTCCATTGGATCTTAAAAACATATTCCTCGCAACACATCTCTGGTGGAAACGCAGCCTTATTATGAAAATATTTACACGGTGGCACATTGGAAAAGTCAAAGATATAATGTAATTATCATATTATATTAGCTTCTGTGAGACTTGTCTAAGTAAGGCATATAACAAAATTAATCTTTGGTTGTAAAACTTGTTGTTATTTGTTTATTTTCTTGTATCAGCAGATGTTGTGTTTTATTTATTGTGACATTTAAGTAAACTTGACTGGCTTAATTTGTTTCTTAAGCGTTAGTTAACATTAAGATGCGGCACGTATTTTTAAGATGGTGATTCAAGATAGGATATTTTAGTGCAATGTTTACACTAAGATGTTGGATTATTTACTGTACATACTAGTGGACCCCTCTGCTACGACCTTTGGATAACATTCCCTATTTTTTGTTTGTGTATGTATGTATTTCTTTAGCGCGCTCTACATAGGTACAATATACGCGCAAATGGCTTATAGGATTGGCTTGTAGGATTTCAAAATGATCAGTGACATCAAAACAGCATTGTAATAAGTTAACTTAGCCCGGGCAGAGTAGACAGAATTATAGAGTATGCCGACTTAGAACTGATGTTGAAATTTTTAAATTTGACGTATTTTGACGAAAATCGTCGCTAGGGTTGTTAACTTGTTACCTACGAATTTAAAACTATGACATATTCGCTGGACGTGTTCCTCTTTGGTCGTATTGTTGTTTGTGTTTTGGCACATGCGATTAAAATTGTCAGAATCCAATTTTGAAATCTTTATTTTAAATATTTAAAAATAAATTATATCAGCCAGCGCGAGGCACATTCCGTTCATAATCCTAGTGAAACCCGACGAATTTGACAGATATTGAAACCTGTCCGTTTCTTTGCAGTCGAACTACTGGTAGTTATGTCTATTGTGGCCAGGCCGCAGCGGCTAGGTCGCGGCGGCCATCGAAAGTATGGCGTAGCCGCTGGCCGCGTTGCGGCCAGGTGCGCGTGGTCTATGGCGGTTTTATACTGATGTAGCTATCTCGATGGCCGCTAGTGCGCGCCCGGGCTAGTACCTCGATCGTGGGAATCGCAGATCACTAGATTTTCAGTTTTTATGCCACAGCCGGGTGCCGCATGGAGATTAATGGGTATTTATGATAAGATTTGTTTTTTAAACAGAATATAAATAAATTGCTAAATTTGAATCTCGTCTTAGTGTCTAAACACACTATGCCGAAGTTCCGCCTGCAACGTATTTTAAATTACCGATAACGCACTATGCCGAAATTCCGTCGCATCATATTGTATGCGTTTGACACTGCTGACGTAATCATGCGGAATTTCCGCCGCGGAACTTCGGCATAGTGTGTTTAGAAACTTAGGAATGCTGTGCCGCGTCTTAGTGTGAGCTGACTATAAGTGGCAATGTTTAGAATGAGAAAATAATGTAGTAGACGTTACTATTACTCTGTCTAAACTCTAACCCAATAAGATCAAATTGTGAAAATAAAGTGTTGAACACTATTTTCTGACCATGTTATATTGTCATTTGCATTCTGGTTGTATATTTACAATATTTAAGTTAGAAACATTGTTGAAAATACATCATGTGGTCAGATCAGATATAATGAAGTTTTTTTTTCTTTTCATTTACTAAACAAACTTTTTTTAATATTGAAGTTATACTTTTGCATTTCACAAGCATTTAAAGATATCTGATGCTGACTACATCTGTAAATTTTTTAAAAGAAATGCTTCCTTTCTCCTTCCATTATTCAAATTTTGTTTGTATTTTTTACCAAATTTTGTCGTGAGTATTTGAAGAAACTGAAAAGTTTTTATTTTTTTTTATTATTGCCATATTTTCAATCAACATATTTATACTGTTTCAAGTAAGAAAACCATCGAGAACAATTTTATTTACAATGAAATCTTATCTTTTTCTATGAACAATGTATTGACAAATGCATAGACTTACATATCAAAGACGGGGTAAATCGAGGCTAAAATGCCCTTACTTTGAGTGTCCCATTGGGGCAGTTGAGTACATAACACCCTATGCACTAAAATTGAGATAAACGATTTAAAAATATACGTAAAAGTACAATAATATTAATTTGTGACTACATCATTTCAAAATTATCACAGGTAACATTATTAATAATATAAACTAGGTGGCGCTACTTTTTCCTTGTATAAAGGCTAGAAATGTATGCAAACGTCTTTAGTATGTATGTCTATGCAACAATGATAGAATCTCACCTACATGACAAACTTGTGAAAAATTGTCACTCAACTTAAAGCTATGGAACAATACATCACAAAAATCTTTGACAAAACGTATTGACTAAGGCAAAGTGCCAATTAAATGTTTGTGCTGGTTATTTACATTGCAGATCCTATAGCGAAAGTCGCATGCCATTTCTGGATCAGAATGGATCTGTATATTGTGATAACTAGCGCCTAACCCTTCCTTACGTGCACTGGCCTAAATGTATTATTTGAGATTGACTCTGCCTACTCTAGTCTAAGGCGAGTCCACACTGTGGACGGACCTCAATATTATAAGTTTTGTTTTTTTTTTAAGTACGCACTGCCTTTTGAGTCAGTTATTTTTAAGCAGCCAATTTAATACCGTGTACTTAACTAGATATAGATTTGGATGTGGTTTACCTTACTGACTTTTTCAGCGGTGTAAACTCGTATTTTTTCATGGAACTCGATACGAAAATTTAATGTAAATGTGAATGGATCTGAATTTTTCACTAGCAACAACTTAAAAGATGTTTGTTTGTATAAACAGATGCTATTACAGCAATAAAAAATCAGACGTATTTTTGGCTTTTTCTTATCCCCCCCTGCATTTTGATATTTTATTTTTAATTAATGAGAATAAAATCTTTTACAATATACTATTTCCTGTTATAATAAGAAATCTATACATAATATTATAAAACAAAGTCGCTTTTTTCCCTCATGTCCCTTTGTTTCCTTTAATATATTTTAAAACTACGCAACGGATTTTGATGATTCTTTCAGTGTTAGATAGCCCATTTATCGAGGAAGGCTATAGGCTATCACGCTAAGACTAATAGGAGCGAAGAAATAGAGGAAAATGTGGAAAATTATTTAAAAGGGCTAACTTGAACGCGCTATTCTCAGGAACTACTGGTCCGATTTGAAAAATTCTTTCAGTGTTAGATAGCCCATTTATTGAGGAAGGCTATAGGCTATATTTTATCATGCTAAGACTAATAGGAGAATGTGGAAATAACGGGGGAAATTATTTGAAAGGGCTTATCTCGCGAACTACTGGAGCAATTTTTACGTTATTTGGCACAGATAAGAAGTAGACCACGTGAAGGATCATAGGCTATCGATTTAAATCATTTTTTCAGTGGCTATATATATTTTATACCCGTGCGACGCCGGGGCGGGTCGCTAGTAGAATCTATTTTGTAGATCATGATCTTTAGTAATACTCAAAACAAATCATCATAACTTGAGACCGGATTATATGCAACATAAAAAGCTTGTTATATGCATGCAAATATGCATGAAAAATGCTTGAAATATGCATGAAAATTGGCAGAATATGCAAAATTAAATGATAATATGCAAATCCAAAATCTACATACCATTAGTAAATTATTTTTTGATAGGCGATAAAAGGTACAGTAACATTATAATATGACATTAAAATTATTTAAAAATGTTGTAAACGTAAGCCATCAAATATTATTCTAAATTTTCAGCTGTAAGATTGTGTCTGCGATCATTTAGAATATTTTTGTTAATTTCTATTTCGCTAAGGTTCGCTCCACATTCGCTGAGGAAACTGGGCAGAATTTGAAGTTGGGTGCTATGTTAGCACTTATAGTTTCTGGCAAAGTTCTGCCGTCCCATTAATTTGTAGTTGGCAAGCGCGACATTCTTCTTTCTCTTTCATTTTATTATCAAAACAAAAGACGCGCACAACTACTGACTGCATTCGAAATGCAGTAAAAAGTCACAACTATTACTCAATATATATGTTACTGTTAATGGTCGCATTTCGGAACGCAGGGTTAGTGAAAAATGTTGTAAATGTAGCGATAATATGCATCATAACTGGATCTTAGGTTTATGTTTTGTAACTGTTATTGTTAATGGTCGCATTTCGGAACGCAGGGTTAGTGAAAAATGTTGTAAATGTAGGGATAGTATGCATCATAACTGGATCTTAGGTTTATGTTTTGTAACTGTTATTGTTAATGGTCGCATTTCGGAACGCAGGGTTAGTGAAAAATGTTGTAAATGTAGCGATAATATGCATCATAACTGGATCTTAGGTTTATGTTTTGTAACTGTTATTGTTAATGGTCGCATTTCGGAACGCAGGGTTAGTGAAAAATGTTGTAAATGTAGCGATAATATGCATCATAACTGGATCTTAGGTTTATGTTTTGTAACTGTTATTGTTAATGGTCGCATTTCGGAACGCAGGGTTAGTGAAAAATGTAAATGTAGCGATAATTTGCATCATAACTGGATCTTAGGTAAAATATGCTATTACCGCTGAGAATGGCTAAATATGCAAATGCATATGCAAATGCATATGCAAATGCATATAATCCGGTCTCTAATCATAACATTCTTGTGGAACCTGATAACCCCTTTTTTTTCTTACTGCACTTCTAGACAAATTTCATTCAATGTGCAAATCAAATTAGAAACCTCAAGAGTCAAGACATCAAATCATTCTTGATACTGTCTTAGTTCTTCTATCCTTGCCTCACTCACGAGTCCTTGTATCTGTAATTTGATTCGCAAAGCGTTCTTTAAATCCATAGACCGTAGTTGTGATGCTATATATTTGCCGTAGATATCAAATTCATCTTCTACCTCTCCTAAAGCGGTATTCGGAACCATGATGCTATCTATGAATGATTGATCTGAGCTTGGAGTGTGCCGTTTCATCTTTTTGTGTCGCGTTTTAAAGGTACGGTCTTTCTCTGTCTTTACTTGAACTTTGTCTAAATCCATGTCAGTGAAGAACTGACTCTGCGGTACAAAGTCAGATTCGTTATCGCCTTCATTTCCAGACATATTCGGCACCCACACCTTCTGACCATCGTTGGAGTCTGATTCCTGTAAGTTTAAAATTCAGGTATCAAGGAAACATTAATTTTCTTAAGTATTAAGATAATATGTGAAAGAGACAATGAGAAGCTGAATGTTATTATGATAGCGTGTGTGTATGAGACTGAAGAAACTATGTAGTTGTACCTAAATTTTAGTAAAATATGACAAAACAATAATAAATTTAATTTGTAAGACAGGGAGGACTTCTGTAGCACCTCCATGGTGGGTATCGCAGACACAATAGATTTTCAATTGTTATGCAGCAGGCTGGCGCTTGAGGATTGATGGGTTAACACCAGTTAATATCTTTTTAGTTGATTTTAATGAAGTAATTGTTTGATATTTTTAATTATTTGTTTAGCAGAAACAGGCGTAAATTCAAAGTATTACCATATTAATTCTATCAGTGTCCCACTCTCCTCGAATCAGATCTTCAGAGGACAGTGAATTCTGAAATTAAATATAAAATGTCATATTTTGTTTATTGTTCATACCAAAATTACCAATGCATAAAACAACAACGGAAAATTAACTACCTAATGTTAATTTTATTGGCTACACAAAATAAGTAAATATTTCCAAAGTTTAAATATCTAGCTGCACTGGGTTGGATAGCTTTCTCTGGCTACTGTCTATGAACTTAAAATGTGTAAACATTGCCTAATTAATTAATTAATAAAAAAATATAAAATTAACAAAAAATGACTGTGTCATATCAGCTTATTATGGAATATTATTACTGTATTAACTTACAATAAGTGTGATATCAACATTCTTGGGTTTTACAATATTTCGAAGACATTCATGCATGTCACTGAACCATTTTATTCTTGTTCTATATGTTGATCCACTGCGGGCTCGCTTCGCTATTTTCCCCATTTCTAACACATAAGTACATCTTAATACTTTAATTTTGCTGGTCAACTCGCTTAGTGTCAGGGTTACACCTAAAAATATTATAGGCTGATTTACATTTATACATTATAACAATATGTAACTATAGTAGAGAATAAACTGAGTATCCCTCAAATTTAAAAAGGTTGTTTTTCATTAATCCCTCAAGCCCCGTAAGGCCCATATGGTCTGCGACAGCAAAAGATTTCCTGGAATTGGTGATCGACGGATTAATAATATTTTCATTAGATTATTACAAGACAGGGATACCTAAGTATATGCCGTATAAGGTGAAGGGGGCAAAGTGCGCCTACCGGACAAGTGCGCCTACCTCAAATATATCGTAAACTGCTGACAATATACTAGTAACGACATCTTACATCAATGTAGGAAACTAAAACATAGCTCTGGGTAAATGCCACAGATAGCTCTATAATTGTTAACTCAAAATATGCGCCATCATTTTTTTCTGTCTTTGAAAGTGGTAAGCAGAGTTGACCTCGTGAAAATGATCGTTAAAAATCTCAAGAAGCTAAATGTTTTCCAACAAGAAAATATAATATGTAAATAATTAAAACATTTTATTTTTAGGCTTTGACTTTATTTCAGCTGTAACTATTCAACTTTATAAAATTATAGCAGATAAAAATTTCTAACCTCAAATTTGGCAAGTCGGCTAAGTGCGCCCTATCATTGGGTATATGGCGCACTTCCCCGAAATACAGCGGTTATAAACATTTTAAAACGTGGCATTATTTGTTTAACTCTCTTAAGAATGTCCTTTTATAAGACGTGGCGTCTCCACTTATTTAGTTTTGAAGTTAATTAACTTAGGTTTGACAAATAAATATGTATTAATTCATGAAGCCCCAAGCGGCCACATCCGGCCGCGATAACAATGAAAAAGCTATTGTGTCTCGTTTTGCCACGACTGATGGGTTAAAAAATAAAATAAGTACTACAAAAGAACACTAAGTACCTACTAATGTACTTTCGTATAAATAAATTTTAAATTAGCGGTGACGTATTTCTTTTTATTGCTATTCCTCAGAAAGCTCTTCAAAAGTTAGTTTTTTGCCTTAGATCTGATTAAAGCCTACTTATTGTTATTGTCATACTTATCATAGCGAGGATAAAGTTAAACAGAAAAAAATGTTTACAACTCCTGATTTACAAATATATGGCGCACTTTCCCGCACTTTCGTTTTTTTTCTGTAGATACTATAAGGATGAGATAATAAAAAAAAAAAAAAAAAGTTATGCGTGTTATTGTTTCTGCTCTACTATAAAATGTTTTATTTATTAATCTAATGCTTTGAAAATACGTTTTAACTCCACCAGGCGCACTTCCCCGTTTTTGCGGGAAAGTGCGCCTATTCTACATGTTTGTGATTTCGTGCAAAAATTTCTTTATTTTATTGCTGGATTTCATTGACATGACATGGACCGTAATCTCAAAATATCACAGATTCTTAAATAATTAAATTTATAATTATTGGTGAACTCTTACAGAAGTTTATTTTGCATAGAAGTCATCTATAAAAAAAGTATGGCGCACTTCGCCCCCCTCACCTTAGCTTTCTCTTTTCAGTAAGTGGTCAATTTAAAGTATTACTTAGTTCATTTCTTTTTTTCTGTGAGATTGACACAGTGCTGTTTCTATGCCGGAATCCAGTGACACTGGCACCAGCTACTGTCATATTATAACGGCTACATGCTAGAGAACCTTAAGTGTTCATATTATTTATTAGTGCATAAATCACTAACCTGTAGCAGCTTTGAATTCAGATATCATTTGCCTGTATGATTTTAATCTTTCCTCTCTTACTTTGTGATGTAAGGACTGTGGATTCCAGAGGTTTTCGTGTTTAGCATAAATTTTCACGAATTTAGCAGTTTCAGATTCACCCCACCGCATTTTGTGTTAAAATTATTAGGTTTTACGAGCACCAAGACATAAACAAAGATGACGAAAGAAACCGTCACAAATTAACTAACCTAACCTAACCTACAACTACAACACATAAATCCCCGATTTAAAAAGCACGACTTTTTAATAAATTATTATTTAAATAATTTATAATTTATTTCTTCGTAAACTCCAACAATTTTTTCATTTCTTCCAAGTTCCAAAAACCAAAACATTTTTTTTTTTCTTTTTTGGCAACTTGACACAAAGGATGTGTATGTTGTGCCACAGACAAGGTAAAAAGGTAAGGAATATGGCGGGAAAACCATATTCCTCCTATTATAATTTTCATCATCGTTTTCATGTATCGTCAGGTCTTAAGTCTAGTCAAAGTCTAAGTAAAAGTCAATACAGTCAAGGAGTCAAGTCAGTCGATTCAGTAAAGTGGTAGACGCTTTACTGAAACTTTCGATGGAGTTTTGGAGGGAACACAAAATAGCATGTTTCTGGATATTACATCACTTTCCTACACTTGTGCATGAACACGAATATCTAATGGTTAATATTCTACCAATATTACACACTAAAAACCCAGTTAACACAATTTTAGGAAAATAATATAAAAACACAACAGCACCCTTTTACATTCCCGGCAAAACTCCAAAAACCAAAACATAAATTCCAATTTGTATCCATTTTGTATCCACTTCTTCTTCTTTGACACAAGGCAGACCTACAAAATTGCCAAATGCCAAGTAGTGCGGTGTTTGTTAAACTAATAAGTATTCTGTGGCGCCAGTGACCGACCGAACTTTCGGTTTCGGTTTCGGCCAGTTTCGGCCAAAAAATCCAGTTTCGGCCTTAGTTTCGGTTTCGGCCAAAATATAGCCGAAACTTTCGGCCCTGCCGAAACTCTAGTGTTCGTGTGTCGTTCGGTAAACTCGTGCTTGCTCGCCGGCGAGACCTCGGGCTCCCCGGCTCATCTCGCCACCGTCCATATTTTAATCGTGTTTCGAGGTTATGTTTTGCAAATTACTGCCAAATTACTAAGTATTTATTTTATTTTTCTTAGTACTTAGTTTTATTTTCATCAAATTGTCTAAACTTATTCTTATCGAACAAGAGAGGGTTGAATTTTATTTCAAGACGACAAACGCACATTGGTTCACGTAATTCATTACGTGCTATGTTCTTATTTTAACATTGTTTCCCAAACAAAGGATTAAGTATATAAAATAAATTGATTAAATTGTGTGTGAACTTTGTTTACTAAATAATTTTGTTTGACTATGAGATAATAGGAGGATAAAGCTTGCGAGATTTATCTAGCCAATCATCTCGCCTCATTCTTTTCTTTTTACCACGCGTTTTATTTATATTTAAAATAATTAACCTTTAACTATGGACGCGCAGTCTCACAGACCGTTCCTACTCTGCTAGAATCGTATCCCCACTTCCATTTACACATTAAGCTGACAAAAATATTTTTTCTTGTGCCTGTTACTTAATGACTATTATCCGATTATTTGCATTGAAAATCAACCAGAAACATAAATAAAAAAAAAGAAAGTATGCTTTTATAGTCTAGCTCTAGGCGAAGATGAATAAAAATTTAAGATTTTAAACATTTTCAGAGACTCTCGTCGTGACCAAGATAAAGGGGTTGGGGATATTTGGAACGTGAAGTTTGCCGCTGGCACTTATTGTGCGTGTTTAATTTTCAGAGAAATTATGAGTTTTTTATGTACTTTAAAGCGTAAAAATATCTTCAAAAATGTGTAAAATGGACGTAAAAAGTTTTTGCTGTATTTGCGGAAAATTCACTAACGTAAGAGCGAAAAAATTACTTGCACCGACAAATAAAAGGATTTATCAAGCCTTTGAAATAAACTTCCAATTAAAAAAATATATATATGCCTTATATCTCACGTACTTATGAAAGAGGCATGCTACAAGCTATCATCTAAATACAAAAATATCAAATTTTAAACCTAATTTATATATTTTTTCCCTCTAATTCTGTTTTTAGTTCTGTTAAATTGCAAGTTTACTTAGTAATTTATAATTTTGTTTCGAACTTCGACCGCGGTCTGTGAGACTGCATGTCCAATGTCCATGTTTCCCATACAAAGAATAAGACTGCAATTGATTGTTTTTCAATAGTAAATGTCTTGAAATAAATTATTCTGCTCATGTTTATCAGGTTATCCTTCGTTCTAATACATTTAAACTTAGAATCGTATAAAAAAACGGAATATGATACTGAAAAGTTTCTAGGGAACTTATTCGAGTCTAAGACTAATAATATTTATTTTAACAAATGTCACAAAAAGTTAAAAAATCAAATTTGGCACTTTTTCTTCTGTGTTAACAAATGTTACAGAACAGTAAATTTCAATAAATAATCGTCATTTCAAATGTTTTATTAAGTTTCGGTTTCGGTTTCGACCGAAACTGAGAGCAAGGCCGAAAGTTCGGTTTCGGTTTCGGTTTCGGCTGAAAAATGAGTTTCGGTCGGACACTATGTGGCGGTGTGCCAATTCCCAAGTTGCCAACGTAAATCATTTATTGTAAGGGGGTATTACATTATCATTTATATTGGATCATTTATAGGATTATTTAAAGGATCCAGTAAAAATGATCATTTGATCATATCTGCATATTACATTATCATATTTTATGATTTAACATTGATCTTATTTTACGTGGTATGTGGTTTCAATAGCCAATGGGGAGCGCCAAGAATCTTATATACTATCACTGGATCCTGCGCTTAGAACATTTTTTTGAAGACAAGTTTATTGACCTTTAGTTATGTATTTTTTCTCTCTCACACATTACACAAAGTTGCCATGGTAAAACGAAAAGTACCTCATCCAAATTTTAAGAACTGTAAAACTTAATTAAAGCCCGACCAACAAAATAAAAAACCTCGCCATATTGCGGAAAACTACTGGAACTAATTTCTTCAACTGGCAATAATCTTTATGAGATGTCATAATTGTCATCTGTCAAAGTGTGTTCTCGATTGTGCGTGATATATTTCTTAGACAAGTGGGTTATTTACGCGATATAATGCCGAAAACTATTAAAAGCCAGTTAAGAAAAGTTATTTATAATATCAATAATTACTTGTCGGAAAGAAAGTCTGAAGGAATGGACTCTATTCCTCTAAATAACATCACGGACCTTGTTGTCAACATGACTGGTAGGTACCTCATATAGTGTGTGCAATTTGAATTGGCTAATTTGTGATTAGTTTAATTTAAAAGTTCTGTTTTTAGGTGTATCCCGATCGTCCGTAATGAAAATACGAAGAGAAGGTCAGACTTCAGTTGTATTTTCTACACCAAAGAAAAATAAACCGAAAACAAAAAAGAAAATCAATCTGGATGATTTCGATCTCTGTGCAATTAGGCATAAAATACAAGAATTTTATACCGTCCGAAAAGAAGTACCGAGTTTGAAGCGGTTGCTTGCAGCTCTGAAAGAATCCATAAATTTTGTTGGTGGCAGAGAGTCTCTTCGTTTACTCTTGCACAAATTAGGTTATAAATTTAAAAAATGTAGAAACCAAAGGACAATTCTTATGGAGCGGTATGATATAGTAGCTTGGAGGGATAAATATCTACAAGAAATCAAAGATGTAAAGGAGAGCGGTATGCCAGTTGTATACCTCGATGAAAGCTATATTCATACTTCTCTCAATCATGCAAAATGCTGGCAAAGTGAAAATGAGCCTGGTGTGTCTAAATCTGTTGCTAAAGGCAAAAGATATGTGATTGTCCATTGTGGCGGCAAGACTGGGTTCGTCCCGAATGCTTTATTAATTTACAATGACAAAGAAAAAAAAGAAGATTTCCACGAAGCCATGAATAAAGTTAATTTTAAAAAATGGGTATTGGATAAATTAATACCCAATTTACATGAACCAACCTGTATAGTCATGGACAATGCTAGATATCATTCTAGCCAAATTAACAAGCCACCAAACATGAATAATAGAAAACATGAAATTGCAGAATGGCTTACATCAAATGATATTGCCTACCCTGCTTATGCCACCAAAAGTATGCTAATGGTTATAGTCAATCAAAACAAACCTGACCCGATATATGAAATTGATAGTTTAGTACAGGATTATGGTCACAAAATATTAAGACTGCCTCCTTATCATTGTGACCTCAATCCTATTGAGATGATATGGGGTATTGTAAAAGGGAAGGTTGCCACAAAGAATGTTGGTTTAGACAATATCACATTCATGCAGCTTGTAAAAAACTGTTTTGAGGTAAATATCACATATTTCGACAAAAATAAAATTAAATATTTTGTTTACCATTACTGATTTTAAATTATTCTTATAGGATATTACTGCCGATACATGGAGTAATTGTTGTGATCATACAAATAAAATAGAAAAAGAATATAGACAAAGGGGACCAGTAATTGATGGAGAAATTGAACAATTTATCATAAATGTTGGCGGCAATGACAGTGAAACATCCACAAGTGGCAATGAGTCAGAGATATCTGACATTGAACCACTACAATCTGACCATGAAGATGAAATAATATATGAATGTGTTGAATATTTAGATTCTGAGTTTGATGAATAATTTAAATAAAAGTTTAATAATGAAATTATGAAGTTGTACTTTTTTAAACTGCCTATATACTTTAAAACTATACATAAATGCTATGGTTTTGTATAGTCTATATTAAAATTAGTCTATATTAAACACTAGCTAAAAATTGTACACTAGCCAATTCGCAAGTGTATCACTGTACTAGATGTTGCCATATTCATAGTTCATTTAGCGCCCTCAGGGCAGGTTTTCTATTTTTTTGGTCAGGCTTTAAATGAGTGTTATCGATCGGTTATAAGCAGATCATTGATCTTACAATTTATTGTGAAGTATACGTAAATTCAGTTTTTAAAACTACATTAGTAAAATCACGTGATATTTTTAATATAATTCAGTATATTTTGCCTAATTCTTGTAGTTGCTCTACTTTATTTTATTAGCAACACTTTGACTGTCATTTATCTGCCAAATGCTGCCAATATGGCCGATATGTCAAAAAAGTTTTCTCGCTTCGAATGTTTACATGCTGAAATAATCGTTTGTATTAGATAAAATTGGAATTTAAAGTATGAATTGTGTTGTGCAAAATTGCAGAAGTTTTTGGAAACCCAATTCTTAAATCAAGTTCTACAGGTGAGTGTATTTTTAAGCTATTAACTATTTTCCTATTAAAAGTCAGTTTTTACCATGTTTTTACATTTGAATCGTAAGGAAACATTGATTTTGTTTGATTTTAGTGTTGTATACTGATAATAAAATAATATAAACAATAAATGCGAACCGCTTTCATATAGTTTTGAAAAAATGGTTTTCGCATGTAGGGTGTCCATTATCTCCATTTATTCTCAGATGGACCCATATTATATTGTAGTAGGTGTGAAGTCTGCATCTGATTACATATTATTTTCTTCAAGCTTTACAAGATTATAAGCGTATACTGTTGAATAATCAAAAGGAAAAGTCAGATAATTAATGTAAATGTATACCTGGCAATCTGTATAATCCAACATCATGCCTAGGCAATGTATAGAATGTTTATTTTTAAATAGTATTATAGAGGATTAAATTTCTTTTTTTTATAATTCTAGCTTCCCCAAAGATGAACAAAGAAGAAAAAACTGATGAATATGATTATGACCCAGACACACCAGGCCGTCTTTTACAACATGCAGTGCCATTTTATTTACCACAATCATGTGACTGTATTCCAACTGCAAGTGAGGTAAATCATAAATGTGTACATATTTAATGTGTTTATGCATTTTGTGGGTTTTATAAAATAATCGTTATACTTAATATATTTTTTGTCATTTCAGTTAAGAAGTACAGCCCCTACTGAAAGTACAGTACAAACAATTATTAATATTAAACCAAAAACCCACAGACAGATGAGACAGAGAACATAGAGAAATTCAATATGAAGAAAAAGAGAATATTGTAAGTTATTTCATTAAACCTGGTCAAACCTTGTAGCTTTTAACTTTTAACAATTTTAAAATTCTTATTTTTGTTGCATGTGCCATGTAGTTGTTTACTGCTCTGTCATCTCCGAGAATTGAGTCCACACTTTAATTCCCACTATACGCATATTCACAACAAAAAAGAGGGTATGATTTTTTGTTTACAAATAGGAAAGTATTTTGTTTTGTGTTTTTATGTATAACATTTATTACTCATGCTGTTAAAATGAATTGATTATTTAGAGAGAGGGGGTTCTGGGTGAACACATCCCAGAGGCATGGCCCTATGCCACCCCCCGCGTCGCAGGTTGCGGATAGCGAAACGGTCCCCAGATATGGGGACTAGCTGCCTTGTGCAGCCGCGGACAATCGGGCGGTCCATATGGAGGGGTGTTGGGGTTACTCATGGCGGGGTAACTTCTACAAAGTGACACCAAACCCAATGAAATGTGGGCGACAGTGGCGAGCAGGAGCCGCCACTCTAATATAAGCTCTGACCCGGGGAGACCAACCTCGTGAGCCTTGGATGGCTGTTGGTCTAGGAGAATGTACTCCGAATATCAAACCAATGTGCTGCCTTGTACACAGGTGTTGGATCACCAAAGGCTAGGATGTATACCCGACAAGTATACCAAAGAAAAAATGCAAGCAGGATTAGAAAACACAATTCCCCAGGAAGGTACCGGCCAAGCCGGAGAATCCTTCTCTGAGAAGACCCCTCTGGGAAACTCAGACAGCCCCAACGTATCTGGGGGGGCAAAATTTTGCTTTCGCGAAGGGATGACAGGAAGATGATGCAGCAGGTATTCCACCCCAGCTTCTTCACAACCCGACCAAGAAGCTCCTCACTTGGGAGCAAAACTCCCGAGTGCCAACAACAAAGACTACGTGATAACGACGACGTTGTTGTTATAGACCACCCAACTAACACAACTAGTGGAGATCTTGATGTACACTGGACACAGGAAATTTTTACATCAACCGACAATATGGGAACCAATAGTACTGGTCCACCTGAATGGCAACGAGTACCAACTGCAAGATCTTACAAGCGAAAGAAGTGTTCACATTCACCATCCCCTGAAGGTGTAAAAACTACCAACAGATTTAGCTCCTTGCAAGTCGACCCTAAAGATAATGTGGACACAAACAAGGAATCACGACCAAATAAACCACCCCTAATTATTCTTTACGGTATAGAAGATGTTAATAAACTAACCGAACTAATCTATACAATCGCCAGTAACGAAGAATTTTTTCTCAAAATTGTAAACAAAAATCAGCTCAGGATAAGTAGTGTCGACCTCGAAGCCTACAAGAAAATATTAGCTCTAGTTAGAGGGAACAACCTAATAGGTCATACATTTAACCGTAAAGACCAAAGATGCTGTCGACTAGTAATAAAAAAACTTCATCACACAACACCACAAGAAGCTATTATAGAAGAGATAGAAAAAACTGGTAACAAAGTACAGGGCGAAATAATTAATGTTAAATTCGGACCTGAGAAAAAACCAACTTCGGTTAGGTTAGGTTAGGTTAGGTTTAGGTTAGGTTAGGTTAGGTTAGGTTAGGTTAAGGTTAGGTTAGGTTAGGTTAGGTTAGGTTTAGGTTAGGTTAGGTTAGGTTTAGGTTAGGTTAGGTTTAGGTTAGGTTAGGTTTAGGTTAGGTTAGGTTAGGTTTAGGTTAGGTTAGGTTGGTTAGGTTAGGTTAGGTTTAGGTTAGGTTAGTTTAGGTTTAGGTTAGGTTAGGTTAGGTTTAGGTTAGGTTAGGTTAGGTTTAGGTTAGGTTAGGTTACTGAGAAAAAAAAACTTAATATTGCACCCGGTCCCGATAACAAGGCCGCTAAACAAATTAAATACATTTACCATCAATCAATAGTAATAGAGGAACCAAGAAGAAGAACAACTATTGTTCAATGCCAAAGGTGTCAACAGTACGGACACTCGAAAAACTATTGTATGAGACCCTATCGCTGCGTCAATAGCGGTCAATCACATAAAAGTCTGAATGCAAGAAACAGGATCGTTCAACCCCCGCACACTGCGCCCTATGCAATGGCCCACATCCAGCCAACTACAAAGGATGCGACGTATACAGGCAAATTCTACTAAGACGGACCAAGTCTATACCAAAAAAACACATAACACCCACAGTAATAGAAAACATAGAAGCACACATGCCTAGTAAAATGGACCCTCCAAAAGATACCAACAAGTCTACGAGCTATGCAAATGTTACAAAAAGAGACAGACAACCAGATTCACAAACTTCCTCACTAACTGACATGAAGCTAGAACAAATTTTACTAAAACAAACGGAAAAATTTGAAACAATATTACAACAAATGAGTGGTTTGATGATGCTTATTACAAAACTAGTTGACAGGCTAACCAAATGACTGCTATTCGAGTTGGAACTTGGAACATAAATGGACTGACTCCAAACAAACAAGACGCTGAACTGCTACTCACCCAACAAAAGCTAGATGTGCTACTTATATCCGAAGCTCATTGCACCGCATCCACTAGCATGAAATTCAATAACTTTGAATGCTATATAACTCTGCATCCTGACGGAACAGGTCATGCAGGCACAGCAATCATAGTGAGAAAATCACTTAAACACCACATCATGCCGGAATATAAAACATCACACCTCCAAGCTACTACAATCGCGGTTCAAGATAACAAGGGACTAATGAACATTTCTTCTGTGTATTGCCCTCCGAAACACAAAATATCAGAAGACATGTTTAATGACTTTTTCAAAACATTGGGTACGAGATTTCTAGTGGGGGGAGACTGGAATGCCAAGAACACATATTGGGGCTCCAGATTGTCTACTACTCGGGGACGACAACTTAAACTATCTATAGACAGAAACAAATTAACAGCAATCTCCACATGTTAAACTACATACTGGCCTACGGACACGTGCAAGATTCCTGAGCTGCTGGATTTTTTCGTTACGAAGGGCTTCTCCAGTCACTACATAAAATGCGAATCTTGCCAAGATAGCTCCTCAGACCACACTCCAGTCATACTAACCTTAAGCAATAATATAATTGAAAATAAAGATCCGGAAAAACTGTATAATAAAAATACTGACTGGGAAAGCTTCAGAGATTACATTGACGAGAATGTAATGCTTAACATTCCACTGAAAACTGCGGACGACGTAGAGAACGCAACAAAGTATATCACCCAACTGATACAGGAAGCTTGTTGGAAGAACACACCATCCCGAGGAACTAATAAGACGACATATGACTTCCCTCTTAAAATAAAAAAGGAAATTCAGGAAAGGCGACGCCTGAGACGTGTTTGGCAGTTGAGCAGACTTGCTGCAGATAAAACAGCGCTTAACAGGCAAGCCTCGCGATTAAAATACATCCTGAAGGAATGGCAAGATAAAACTCTAGAAGACCAACTAGAATCCCTAACCGCTACAGCGAAAACGGACTATTCCTTATGGAAAGTTACAAAATCTTACAACAGACCTAAGATGGCTAAACCCCCCTTACGAACATCTAATGGGTGAGCCCGCTCTTCTCAAGAAAAAGCGGACCTATTTGCTGAACATCTCGAGAAGGTATTCTACCTAAATGAGGTTACTGATACAGAAAATGTAGCTGAAGTAGAATCTTACCTGGCACAGCCTCTCCAAATGTCACTACCCCCTAGACCTATATCAGTGCGAGAGGTATGGAGCACTATTAAAGGACTGACAGCTAAAAAGGCACCTGGCTATGATCTAATCACAGCTGAAGTCCTAAAGGAACTGCCAAGAAAAGCTATTGTGTTCCTGACCTCTTTATTCAATGGTATCCTCAGAGTGCAACACTTTCCATCCTACTGGAAGGTCTCCCGGATACTTATGATACATAAGGCCGGAAAACCATCAAACGAGGTGACGTCCTATAGACCAATAAGTCTTCTGCCCATCCTATCTAAGGTTTTTGAAAAATTACTCTCAAAACGGATCTTAGCCTTATTAGAAAATAACAACACCATCCCAAGTCATCAATTCAGCTTTCGACAGAAGCACTCAACAATTGAACAAGTCCATCGGGTAGCTCAGATAATTAGAAAATCGCTAAAAAATAAGGAATATGTCTCCTCAGTGTTTTTAGACATCAAACAGGCCTTCGACAAGGTATGGCACGATGGCTTACTTTGTAAAATTAAGCGGTGCCTACCCAATAGCTATTACCTTTTACTAAAATCATATATTATAGAACGAATTTTTCAAGTCGTAGAGTCGGATCCCGCCTGCAAATTCTACAAAATAAACGCAGGAGTACCTCAAGGCTCTGTGCTAGGTCCTATACTCTACAATATATACACCTATGACCTCCCAACATCCCATGAAGCCGAGACTGCTACTTACGCTGATGACACAGCAATTCTAGCGACGAATGAAAACCCCGTCACGGCATCTGAAAAACTACAAAATGGACTAAATTCAGTAACCAAATGGCTCCAAAAGTGGAGGACAAAAGCCAGCACTACAAAATCTGTGCAAGTCACCTTCACGCTGCGCAGAGACGACTGTCCCCCCGTCTTCCTAGAGAACACTGTTCTCCCCCACCAAAACAGCGTTAAATACCTGGGCATACACCTAGACAGACGCCTAACATGGCAAAAACATACAAAAAGCAAGAGGGACGAACTGAACATCAAATTCAAAAACCTACTCTGGGCCTTGGGCCGTAACAGCAAATTGTCAATGGAAAATAAACTGATAATCTATAAATCAATTCTGAAACCAATATGGATGTACGGCATACAACTATGGGGGAGTACAAGTAACTCAAACATCTTAACACTCCAAAGAATGCAAAACATGATACTCAGAACAATCGCCAAATCCCCATGGCTTGTCACAAACACTGAGATTCATAACAATCTAAATATACCTACAATAAAGGAAGAAATTCACGCAAACACAGAGAAGTACAAAAAACGACTGGAGGTCCACCCGAATATCTTGGCATCCTCTCTGTCTAGTCGAAGCTATACTAAACGCCTGAAAAGGAAGGACATTCTTTAATGTTCCTTAATATGAATAATGAGTAGGTAGAGTACTTAATATGAATAATGAGTAGGTAGTAGGTAGAGTGCTTCCACCACCGTGGACAGCTGTCCACGGTGGTGGAAGCACTCTACCTGCCAAAACCTACATCTCACCTGCTTATAGTTTTACAAACTGATTGCAGATAAAATTGGGAAAAAAAATTTAGAGAGAAATATAACAACTCGATAGGTTGTAGCTAATAAAAAAAGACTTGAGGAAATGTTATGTTTGTTATATTATAATAATGTATGCTTTACCGTTTTTGTATCCAACAGGTGGATGCTCAATATGAACCACCGATAAAACGACCCCGCCTGAAAGATTTTAATGTACAAGACGTTAAAATGAATCCTAAAGTATATAGGAGGTTTGGCAGTGAGAAGCAACTATCATAAGTGTCCGGTACTGAAAAACGAGATTCCTACATTTGTCCTGAGGAAATTAGATAAAAAATTATTAACCTTTTACTTTATAGAAGGTTAGATAGACCTTCGGAACACCTCCTAAAGTAACCACGATCAAAACTCCACTGTTGTTGATGGTTATTACCTCTTTAAAAATTAAAATGTCATATCCGCGAAATCTTAGAGCTTTTATAAAATGACGAAAGTCTGTCGCTGGCTCTTGACTCTTGAGTTAATACTATTCATGTATTTTTTCGTTTAATTGCAAATTGACCTTGTGAATGTAAATTGTTATATTTTAATTTTCGTTGTAAATAAATAGAATATTAAATGCATGTGTGTTTTTATTTATTACTAGCTGAACCCGCGACGTCGTTCATGTTTAAAAGTCTGATCCCCTCTATTGCCCCTTAACTTAACGACGACATGTATTTATTATAAGTTTGACGAGGATCACAAAGCGTTAAGCGAGCTCAGATTTGTAAATATTAACTGGTAGAAGACAAATGCATTTGTGAAAATCGCTGAAGGAACACTTGTTTATATGTAGCAGTTTTATCATTATGAGCTCGGTGCGTTGGATGTACACACCTGTAATCTCGCGTCATAGCTCAGTCAGGTCGTGTGTTCAAGTTAGGACATTTTTGCAACTTTGTAAAACTAATGTGGACTAAAATATTCTAATAACGCTAAACTCGAATAACAACAAACATACAGACAGAAAAAAATCTAACAACACAATACACATAAATGGCTTATGCCTTATATGATATATCTAATAATATATCGACGTATATTGTAGACTGTAGTACCACCCCTGCTAAATTTTTAAAATAATATTTTCATTTTAAATTCTACAGTATTATTATTTTATATATTAAATAGGTCATCAATTCGTGAATTAAAGAACCACAGTTTTTTAATAATATGTATTAATAAAACAGTATTCTCGTACGGCAACGTACTTGCAAGTTGCAATTATTACTCTTCTTATGTTGCGAGTGTCCATGAGCAACGGTTGCTTTCCATCAGGTTACCCGTTTGCTCGTTTGCCCCCTAATTTTTTAGAAATAAAATGATGTTTTTAAAATAATCTATACGTCATTATTTTCTTCTTACTTGGGAAAATCCTAAGTATAGATCAATCATGGTCACCTCAAAGAGTGAGACAAAATACATAAGTGACGTCACCCAAGGTCAAATTTTTGGTCTTCAAAGATTTGTATGGAGTGCAATTTCCAGTGTTTTTTAGTTTCTTGGGGAGCGCTAACGCTGACAGGTATTGACATCAGTATTACTAGATATCAGAGAATTCGATTTGTCAAAAGACATCGTCATTTTTAATATGGCTTGTTTTTGTTATTTCAGCAAGATTATTCAAGTATATAATTAGAAAAAGAATTATATTTCATTATTTGAAACATATTAACGAACAAGAAATTAAACTCTTTTTTTATATTAAATAACTGGCAACACCAATTTCTATGACCGTATTGGATGTGGATCCAATCCAAAGAGAACATACCTAATCACTACGTTTTAATCCAATCTCTCAGCAAATGTCAAAAATCTATGATCAAGGAAGAAATGAATCATTTATCTATATTACATTATCCAATATAAATGACTCAATGATCTAGGATCCAATATAAATGATAATCTAATACCCCCCTAATGCATCTTTTATTTTCAGCCTTGTTTTGTTATACCTATATAAGGGAGTGCCTCCGCTGCCGGCGCCGGTTGCTGAAATGGCTGCCGGCGCCGGTTGCTTAAATGGCTGCCGGCGCTGTTTTCCGAACTCCGAAGTTTGCCGAAGTCACGCGATGTTTGCCGAATAGGCTGCCGGCGCCTATTCGGCAAATATCGCTTGTCAAATGACAGAATAATGATCAAAAACATCAGTCTTGAGCTAAAGGACTATGAAAAGTACAAATAATACCTAAGGTCATAAATAGTCATATTGTAAGGATGCATATTTGAATCCTTCGATCGGGGATTCTTGGAAATGCTATTGTATTCTATTGTTGACGCGATCACCGGTGCTCGTATGGGGCTTGAATCTTGATGCGTTAATGGTGGTATTGATGATGCTGATAAATGTGATCTGCATAGTACCATAATACAATATCTTTGCTTCTTTAAACAACGCTGAAACTCTCTAATGTGTATAAGGAATCTGAAGTTCTGTTCAGTACCTTCGGAAGTATACCACGGGGCTTATAACTGTAGCTGTGGTGCAAAATCTTACTTTTTTGAAAAAAGGTAGCTAAGCCAAGAAAATGCATCACAAAAAACTAAAATATCCACAGCCGAACAAATAGGTACCTACTTAACTAACTTTCACCTTTGGAAGTCGGTAAAGTCGAATATATTAATTGAGATTATAATTATTTCTTTTAAAATTCGTGTATCGGGACTGGAACCTAGCGCTTTACGCATTATCACTGGCTCCCATTTTGAGTGCCAGCGCCGGCAGCCGTTGTTTTATATCTCGGCTGCCGGCAGTGTACTTACCGCCGGCTCCCATTACTGATATTTTTGGCGCCGGCAGCGGAGGCACTCCCTAATTTATATTACATTCCGATTATTTTCAAGTATATTGACATTTGATACTATAACGTGCCGTAAATAGCCTTTTTTTTGGCGCCCTGTGCGAGCTTGCGCGCGCGCCCTTGATTCTTTTTAGATATTAGGTACTCAGAGCAATGCTGTATGTTACATACTGTATAGGCCTCTCTGGTCTGGCCATTCTTGCGCCCCCCAGAATCTACGCCCTGTGCCTGGGCACCGGTGGCACCACCCTTATTTACGGCACTGACTATAACAGTAGAAATGAGTGAGGTTGATAGCTAATTTGATACTAATACTACAACTGAAGGCAAACGAAAGGGGCGCCAAATTTTTCAGCACTAGGTACCAGCATCCTGGGCGCCGGAGAATTCTCGCCCAGGGCGCTGGTAGAGCTAAAACCAGGGGCGTAGCTACCACCGTACCTGCCGTATCAGTTATACGGGGCCCCCAAAGTGCTTAAGTTACCTTTCCTGAGAGCCTCCAAACAATTTTTATACGGGGCCCCACCGAGGTACACTACGCTTCTGGCTAAAACTTTGATCTTGCAGCTTGATTTTCAAAATTTAATAGCATGTTTATAAAATGTTGTAGATGTATGAGCTAAAGAATACATGATGATTTAAAAATTATTATCTTATAATCACAGTAAAAGCCAAAAACAAATTAACATCTTTTCATAGCATATCTCTTTTAGCACAAAATGTAAAATAGAATTTGTTTAAAGAAAAAAGGGAAGTTTCATAATTTTTTATATTACGAATCTAATTATATTATATTTCAATAAATAGGTACTAGATTAACTTAATAACTATGATACAATTGTAATAATTAGCAAAAGTTTGAGATCCGAGCTTCGCTCAATATTCTTTGTATTTCAAGTTGAATCCTTAAAGCTCTTTTTATGTTAATTTTTCTGAGTTGTTCCGCAATATATTTCCCATAAATATCAAATTCATCCTCTAAAGAAACGTTGCAGCTCTTGTACTCTGTACTGTGTTTTTTCATTTTTTTCTTTTTAATTTTTCTATGTGAACTGTATTCCTTGACATGATTGTGGTCGGTGTTAGATTCTACATAACCATCATCAGACTGAGCGGACAGTGGGTCGTCATGTGAGTTGTCAGGGTTCCTGTCCATCCACATTTCTGAAGGCGGGTCAACCTCGGATGTTTCTGGTACCTGCTGACATAATTTAATAGAAAGAAATATTTAAAAAATAAATAGACGAACATATAACCTTCTCCTTTTTGGAAGTTGGTTAAAAAATTGCACAATATAAGCAAGTCGTGACTAAGTTTAATATTTGAAAAGGGCATCAGATTTAGTATTTCATAGTAACTAAATTATTTAACTAATGTCCAAATGGCGTATGAAGATACAATGTCAAAATTTGCATGAAGCCTACTGATTTTGAATCCCCAACAAAATAAAAGGTGTGGTATAAGTTTGCCATGTCTGTTTTTCTGTGTGTATGTGTGTCCATCCATAGTATCATAGCACCCAAATAGGTGGACCAATTTTGATGTAGATTTTCTAATTGAAAGCAGACATGATAGAGATAGTTTTTAGTAATAGTTCAATGCTGAAAAATTTAGGTTTATAGACTTCA
The DNA here is from genome assembly GCA_963422495.1 of Polyommatus iphigenia. Lineage (NCBI taxonomy): Eukaryota > Metazoa > Arthropoda > Insecta > Lepidoptera > Lycaenidae > Polyommatus > Polyommatus iphigenia. The sequence goes on from OY730183.1 coordinate 37,562,919, forward strand.
TGTAATCAAGTTCTAGTAATTTAATCAATTCAATATTTTTAAAGCACTGACCTGACTTACCTGAGAGTTTTGAATTGAGGGATTATTTTTAAATTTCTTAAGTTATGTCTAAAGTACGGTCATAAGTATAGTAGTTTTTTTGCCATTAACTCAGACCAAATAAAAGCCATTAAATAGCAGGTACTTAAAACAAATTTAACAAATTACTAACCATAGAATATGATGAATGTCTGTTCGATACGTTTTTCAAACACCTATCCATTTCATTAAACCAAACCAAGGAAGGCTCAAAGATGGAATCTGGGTTCGATTTCTGCAATATCTTTTGGATCTGCTGTTGATACGTTGTCCTCAAGTTTTTAATTTTGTTTTTAACTTCGGGAATTGTGAGCGATTTTGATGCCGCTTCTTTAAATCTAGCTTGAATGTTCGTGTAGGCCTCCTCTCTGTGTTTTCTTGATCGATAATACACATGACTAGGATTCCATAAAACATCGTTATCTAAATAAATTTTTACGAATTCAAGAGTTACAGCTTCGGACCACCGCATTTGAATTATATTTTGTTTAATTTACATTACATTATAATCATTATTTATATTTTTCGGTTATAAATATAATTTTTTTGAAAAGAGATTTCTATCAGTGTTGCCAGATGGTCTCGGCGATTTCCCCCTGAACTTATTTAATTTCCCCCCAGAAATATCATATTTTGCCACTATCTTGATCGAAAACCCCCTAAATCTAGCTAAATCTAGGGGAAAAACCCGTTATTTTGCCTCTATTTTGCCCCTATCTGGGTCGAAAACCCCCTAAATCTAGGGGGAAATCCCCTGATCTGGCAACACTGATTTCTATTTTCTCATATGTCAACTGTCAATTGAGTTTTGGCGGGCATGTGAAAGAGTGCTGTTGTGTTTTTGTATTATTTTGCTAAAATTGTGTTAGCTGGGTTTTTAATGTGTAATATTGGTAGAATATTAACCATTAGATATTCGTGTCCATGCACAAGTGTAGGAAAGTGATTTAATATCCAGAAACGAGCTATTTTGTGTTCCCTCCAAAACTCCATCGAAAGTTTCAGTAAAGCGTCTACCACTTTACTGAATCGACCGACTTGACTCCTGTGACTGTATTGACTTTTACTTAGACTTTGACTAGACTTTAGACCTGACGATACATGAAAACGATGATGAAAATTATAATAGGAGGAATATGGTTTTCCCGCCATATTCCTTACCTTTTTACCTTGTCTGTGGCACAACATACACATCCTTTGTGTCAAGTTGCCAAAAAAGAAGAAAAAGAAAGAAAGAAAGAACTTTTCTTTCTTTTCTTTCTTCTTCTTTTTTGGCAAAAGAACTTTTCTTTCTTTTCTTTCTTCTTCTTTTTTGGCAACTTGACACAAAGGATGTGTATGTTGTGCCACAGACAAGGTAAAAAGGTAAGGAATATGGCGGAAAAACCATATTCCTCCTATTATAATTTTCATCATCGTTTTCATGTATCGTCAGGTCTAGTCTAGTCAAAGTCTAAGTAAAAGTCAATACAGTCAAGGAGTCAAGTCGGTCGATTCAGTAAAGTGGTAGACGCTTTACTGAAACTTTTGATGGAGTTTTGGAGGGAACACAAAATAGCACGTTTCTGGATATTACATCACTTTCCTACACTTGTGCATGGACACGAATATCTAATGGTTAATATTCTACCAATATTACACATTAAAAACCCAGCTAACACAATTTTAGGAAAATAATACAAAAACACAACAGCACTCTTTCACATGCCCGCCAAAACTCCAACTGTCAATTGTCGTGTGAAAACCGACAAGTGACAACTATTTTTTTTTCTAATATGACTGCAGGCGGGAGTTGGCGGGCTTTTTAAAAAGAGAAGTCGTATTTTTTCAACTTTTGCGAAATTAATTATTTAAAATAGTTTATATAAAGCATTTTAACAATAAAACAACGCAAAACGGTGGAATAATAGACGTTGAAATGGAGGATCCTGGGGGGACAGCCCCTGGGAAACCCGGCAGAAAAAGGCCGCGAGGGCCTGATACTGACGAAGACAGAGATGTTCTAGATGAATCATTTTACATCCCGTATAGTAAACCCGGCAACAGACGCTTGTTCCCTGAGAAGTCCCACTCTCAGGAGTATATAGTATATACCGAATCCACCCAAACCGATAGCAATATCGGCAACAAATATCCGTTAACACTAACATCCGTATTCAAAGAAGAAATCAAAGGAATAACCGGAATAAAAAGAGTAGCAGCCAATAAAATAGCAATAGGATTCTCCCAGGCAAGTTATGCCAATAATTACTTGCTCAATGAAGACTTCCATAGAAAAAATAATTTCAAAGCATTCATCCCAGCTAGGAGCATCGAAAAGATAGGAGTACTACGGTATGTACCGACTAGGATAAGTAATGAAGACCTATTCAAAAAGTTAACTTCTGCCTATGAAATTATTGGAGTGAGAAGGTTCACCAAAAAAGTTAATGGCAAAGTGAAACCATTTCAAACGGTTTCTGTGACATTTCTCTCCAATATACTACCACAATCTGTCTCATTAGATATTTTTAATTATAAAGTATATGAATATAACCCTCCTTTGCTGCAATGTTACAAGTGCTTTAAATTTAATCACCATGCTAAGATATGTAAATGTGTCCAAAAATGTTCGATTTGTTCAAAGGAACATCATTATTCTAAGTGCCCTGATGATCAGGCACTGCATTGTGCCAACTGTGGTGGACCACATCTTGCTATATCTAGAAACTGTCAGGTAAAGCAAAAGAAAATATTGGAAAAACAAAATAAAATGGCATACGCAAATGTGACTAAAAACACTGACCACACTTACAGTTTGGCACATTACAGTACTGATTTCCCGGCTTTACCACACAAAAAACATGAGATAACTAATGAGGAATTAATACAAGGTATAATAAAAAGCGATAACATTTTAAAGTCTTTAGTAGCTACATTAGTAAATTTAAGTAACAGTAATAAAATTATTAAATAACCTTAAACATGGATAGTAATTTTTTGAAAATATGCCAATTTAATGTTGAAAATCTTAATAGCAAAAAACCTCTTCTTATTACTTTTTTGGACCAAAATGACATTGATAAATGTTTGTTAAATGAAACACATTTAAAAAAAAAATCATAATTTTAAAATAACAGGCTATAATTTTATTTACCAACATGGCCTTAATGGCCGTGGTGGAGTCGGCATACTCATTAGGAATAATTTCAAATACATTACTGTCAATCTGCCTTTTTATGAAGATTTACAATCTGCAGCTATAGTTCTTAAAACTGATATTGGTAATTTGTCTATCTTATGTAGTTATAGTCCACCAAGACCAGGAAGGTTCAAATCTAGACAACTTAAACAAATTATTAATAGTTTACCAAAACCGATAATACTATCCGGAGATTTAAATGCTCATCATGTTGCTTTTGGATGTCTTCAAACCAAGCCTCGAGGTACAGATGTTTACGATTTATTAGATGAGTGTGACCTATGTATCCTGAACTCGGGAGCTCCAACAACAGTGGGTAGTTTGCGTAATAGCCAATCTTCAATTGACATTACTTGTGTTAGCCCACAAATCGCTCCTCTATGCCATTGGAGCGTTAGTGATGATCCAATGGGCAGCTATCATTATCCCACTTTCACATTTATTGAACTCCATCCACAAGATTTTGAAGTTGGTCAACCAACGGAAAGATTTCTGTATGACAAGGCAGATTGGAAGCTCTTTGCATCTGAAACTGAAAAGGCATTCAGGTCATTTACTATTGATTACAACAAACCTTTATCTACTTATAATAAATTTTGTGTTACATTAAATACAGTTAAAGAATCATGTATTCCAAAACTAAATATAACTTCCCCAACCATTAGGAAAAAACCAGTTCCCTGGTGGGATAATGAATGCTTAGAAGCAGTTAAAAAAAGTAAAGCTGCTCTAAATTTTTATAGAACACATTCATCTATAGAAAATTTCATTGAATATAAAAAAATAGATGCAATTAAAAAAAAGTTATTAAGGGAAAAGAAAAAGAATAGTTGGAGAAACCTTTGTGAATCATTCAACAGACAAACACCTGTTACTGTCATCTAGAATTATATTCGCAGATTTAAAAGAGCTTCTTCTGTTAGTAAACCAAAAAACAGTGAATGGATTCCATCTTTTCTTGATAAGTATGCACCCGATGATCCACCTGAAAGATAAATAGACAGTAATTTATTAAATTCATATTTTATCCAGGAAGGCAATTCAAGTAGCATATTTTTGAGTAATACTTTTACATGGCAAGAATTCCAATTTGCTTTGAAATCTAGAAAAGACACTACTCCAGGCTTAGACGATATCCCTTACAAAATATTAGGCTACATGCATGAAGATGCCCAAAAAATTTTATTAGATATTTATAATCTATTATGGACAAACAATCTTATACCAGACTCATGGAAAACACAATGTATTGTACCAATCCTTAAACCAGAAAAACCGGAAAATGACTGTAACTCATATAGACCTATATCTTTGTCATCTTGTGTTGGTAAAATATTTGAATACATGCTTAAGGTGAGACTAGACTGGTATGTTGAATCAAATAATATCTTACCAAAGGAGCAGTATGGCTTTCGTAAAGGTAACAGTTGTGTAGAAAGCTATGTTGCATTATTAAGAGATATCAAAGATTCATTTCACTCATTTTCTTCCACTGTTTGTGCCTTTCTCGATGTTCAGGGGGCGTTTGATAATGTTGATCCAACTATCCTTGTTGAAGTCTTGATAGATATAGGTGTCCCCGGAAAAGTCTGTGAATGGATTTTTAAATTTTTATTTAAGAGAACAATGTATGTCAAATTTAATAACATTTTACATGGACCTAGACATATATATAAAGGCACAATGCAAGGTGCCACTATTTCGCCACTGTTATATAGCATATACACAAGTCAACTGTGTAAATATCTTTTAAGTTGTAATGTAAAATTTCTACAGTATGCAGATGATATTGTTGTGTATAGTAGTCATAAGGATGTAAATATTGCTGTAAATATATTAAATAAGGCATTAGAACAAGTATATAATTACTATACTAGAAAATTAAAGCTATGGATAAGTTTGGAAAAAAGTACAGCCATGATTTTCTCTAAATCAGATCCAGGAAGTTTATTTAACGTTAAACTTCACAACAACAGTCTCAAATGGGTCTGCGAAAAAAAGTTTTTGGGGATATATCTTGACAATAAGTTAAAATTTGAAAATCATATCCAACAAATTATCAAAAAAGCTTGTGGAGGTCTTAACATAATTAAATCTTTGGCAGGAGTACACTGGGGATCCGACCCTAAAACTTTATCCATGTTATATAAGAGTTTAGTACGTAGTCACTTTGATTACAGCACCTTAGCATATTACAACTGTAATTATAACTTATTAAGAAAATTAGATGTTATTCAAAATGAAGCTCTTAGAGTCATAACAGGTGCAATGTGCTCTACTCCTATACATATCATGGAGGCCGAGACATGTATACCTCCACTAACTATTATAAGGCTAAAAATTGCTGAACGATTTTGCTTAAAGGTATTTGCCTCTAAAAATAATCATCTTTTAAATAAAATTCTTCCTATAGTTCCAACAAATAGTATGAATGTGGGTCCATATACTGATGTTTCTAACATTATTTCTAGAAAATTGCCAGAACTATTAAGGATTATGATAAACATTTACTTAAATATTGGAAATTATATATTTAGAGAAAATCATTGGCCTATGTATAATATTGAATATAATGCATACATGCATGATGTTACAATATGTGAGCAACAAATAAGTAATCAAAATGATCTTCTCAATACTATAGATAATGAGTACAGAATTTATACTGATGGGTCGAAAACCTTAAATATTGTTACATCAGCCTATTATGATCCTCAGAAAAAAATTAAAAAATGTATAAAATTAGCGTATGAATGTAGTATATTTACTGCTGAATGTTATGCTATATATAAAGCATTATTGTATATATCTTCAATTAATGAAAGCAATTGTTTGATTTTAACTGATTCACTTAGTGTTATAACTGCACTTAAAAATAGGGTTTTAAAATTTAATACAAATTATTTAATATTAAAAATTAAGCAAACTTTGTACCATATGTATAATAATAGTAAAAATGTTAAATTCATTTGGGTACCTTCTCACTCTGGAATTACTGGCAACGAAGAAGCTGATGCAGCAACAAGAGGAGATCCAGACGAAGACCACAGCCAACTCCAGCACATACCGTATACAGATATACATGCTCCTGTGAAAGACTGCCTGGGAGAGTTGTTCAAGGCATACTTTACCCAAACGTCGTCTGAAAAAGGAAAATGGTATTACGATATACAAAAGGTCCCGCCCGCCAAACCGTGGTACCATGAATTGAAAGAAATGTCTAGATCATTTATAGTTACTATGAACAGGATGAGATTTGGGCATTGCCAAGTTAAATCTCATCTCTACAGATTGAAGATGGTGAATACCTCATTTTGTGACTGCGGCGTTGAAGAGGAGACTCTTAATCATCTGGTTCTTCGATGTGGAAAACATAATAAGGCACGCTTAATGATGTGTAGTGAAATCAGTGAATTTTTGGACAAAGATGACAGTGACAGTGATATAAACATAGACAACTTGTCTTTGAAAGATTTACTTCAAAACAATACTTTTTATGGTCCGCTTTATAGCTTTTTAAAAAATGTTGGGAAAAAACTTTAATTCCGTAATGCCCTGTGTAATGTTAAGTTAAGTTACTTGTTGTTAAAAACAATGAAATGTATTTTAAGGACTGGGCTAAAAGGACTAGAATCCAGGCCCGTAAAATTTTATTAATAAAAAAAAATGACTGCAGGCTACTGACAACTGCTTGACAGCAAAAATCCGTTTTTAATAAAAAAAAATGGACAATGGACACTTTGGACAGTACTAGTCATTGGACAGAGCACGAAAACACAATATTTATTGAGGTTGCTTTAAAAACTACCTGTTTTTCTTTAAAAGCAGGCGTTCTATTACTATAAAAACAGGCAGTTTTTAAAGCAATCTTAACCCATCCACCATAAATCATCCACCCATAAATAGGTAGTGCCTCCGCTGCCGGCGCCGGCTGCCGAAATGGCTGCCGGCGCCGGTTGCTGAAATGGCTGCCGGCGTATTTTTCCGAACTCCGTAGTTTGCCGAAGTCACGCGATGTTTGCCGAATAGGCTGCCGGCACCTGCTGCGGAACCCTTTATGGGCGATTCCAACTCGCACTTGGCTGCTTTTTTACTAGCTAAGCTAAGAAAATGCATCACAAATAACTAAAATATCCACAGCCGAACAAATAGGTACCTAACCTTCACCTTTTGAAGTCGGTAAAGTCGAACATATTTGAGATTATAATTATTTCTTTTAAAATTTGTGTATCGGCACTGGAACCTAGCGCTTTACGCACTATCACCGACTCCCATTTGGAGTGCCAGCGCCGACAGCCGTTGTTTTATATCTCGGCTGCCGGCAGTATACTTACCGCCGGTTCCCATTACTGATATTTTTGGGAGCCGGCGCCGGCAGCGGAGGCACTCCCTAAAGCCGGCTGTACACTCTCGCCGAGACACAGCGAGGCGGCCCGAGTGCGAGAGTGTAAATGGGTGCGCTCGCCTCGTCTCGCCTGTCTCAGACCCTCTCGGTCCGTTGTCGGTATTTTGCGCCCGAGACAAAGGGTCTCGCGAGGAAAACGAGCGCACTACTGTACACTCTCGCGTCTTTCAGTACTAGTCCCGCCGTTGGACAGTGTAGAGCAGGAAAATAACAATAATAAACGTCATTATTAGTCATTATCTGTGAGAAATAAAATTAAATATGATTATAAATCTTTGGATTACAATGATATCTTTCGATGCATGGTGAATGGTGAATGGTCGTTTTCGTCCATCTTCTCTGAGTTCTTAACTGCGATTGAACTAAGCGAGAATGTACATGATCGCACTCGGGCAAGGGTCTCTCGCACGAGACTCTCGCCCGAGAGCTCTCGGCGAGAGTGTACAGCGGGTATAATAAATATTGTGTTTTGTGCTTTGTCCAATGACTGATACTGTCCAATCACTAGTCATTTACCTGTTTTGTAAGCGAAACTATTCAATGTTACATGCTAAATTACTTGTTCATAAATAAAAAACTTTTTTACGGTTGTATTTCCTTAATATATTTGAGAAACATATTTTTTTTCATTTCCTTTATATTAATATTTGCCCATGCACTGAACATCATGTTGGTTACCCTGTATGTTACATTTAAGTATAGGCGTCCTTCTGTGAATGGCAAAGCGTATAAGTATGAACCATACGGCGCTGTCATGTTTGATACGATGTAATCTCCCTGCAAAATCATTGTTTAAAAATTTAGTCGAGTGACCAATGACCATCGGCTGGATTGTTAATTAAATTGGAGGTTAATCATAATTAAATGTCTCAGTACGGCGGTTTGCGACTTACCGGTAGAACTGGGCATTCCAAAATATCTGAAACACCTACAGGCAGGAAAACTTTAGAAAACAAGTTTTCTTCATTTATAAAATCGCACACATTGACGTGATTTTCCACGAAGGTGCGTTTAAAACCATCAGGAGACTTCTCATACGCATAAAAGTGGAGCTGAAAATATAATTAAGTATAGGGATTTTTTAAATAAAGTTTCCGTACCTACTTAAAAAAAACATTATAAGGATTGGTATATTAGTAGGAAAATTTAAATAAAAGTGTATTATCTATAGTATAAACATACCTACATAGTACATAATTATGTCGTAGGATTATTTGATAAATCGAATTATCTCGAAAATCCTAGGGACATCGCGAAAACACTGATAATTAGACAATGGTGATTACATTTTTCAAACTTACTGACAAAAGGTAGTGTTTTCGCGAAAACACGAGTCGCCTAATGGCGCATTCTTACTGGTCGATAGGGCCCGCATGCGGGGTGCGGGAGATCATGCCTCGACCAATCAAAATGCGCCATTAGTTGTCATAGACTTCCCGTATGCTGTATACCGCACGAGTTAACGACTAATGAAAATGCGCCCTTAGTAAGATTGCGAAACGAATCGTTAGTTATTATCGAAAAAAATCACTGATTGGTCGGTTTAAGCGCCCCACAACAACATCTTCTCTGATTGGTTGAAGAGTTGACATTTTAAATGTCAATTGATTGTCACGCGGTGTTTTGTTTGTGGTTGTTTTTGTAAGCGAACTAGCAGTTTTTAATATTAATTAATGTGTTTAAAATTGCACTTGGATTCGAAAAATAGTGCAAAAAGTTATCTTAGTGTGTCTGTAAATACAAAATGACTGATACAAGTGAAATTAGTGCTGAAAGTTCAACAGAACCAGAAACTAATTCTGAGGTTATGTCCGATAAAGAAAGATTCGACAATCGACATAGAGCTAAGAAAGAAAGAACGAATAAATATTGTAATAGCTTCAATGGGGATTGTCCATTTTTTTTTGTGCCCATTACAAAAAAATTTCGAGGAATAAGGTCAGTGATCGTTATTCTGTATATAAATTCAAAAAATATCCATTAGTTACCTACTTATATTTTTAAACAAATATGTTTAACCTTAGTTTGACCTTCAATGACGTCATCACTGGAAGCTATACGTTAAATTAGCAATAAACTCGACCAACATTACGTTTTGAACTTTTGGTATGTGCTTCTCGAATCAGTTTTCACATAAATAAGAGAACTTGCATTCATTTAACACCTTGTTGATACTTGACAATGCTCTTTTTTTTAATTTTTATGTATTCAATGCTGCCGGCCGCCGATGATGACGTCATAGGTCCGAAAACTTTAAAAATTTATTTAAAAAAAAACTAGCCAATGAATCAAAAAAATATTTAATTTATATTCTTAAGATTTACTCTATAGATTATTATTTTATAGATATATTAAAAAATATTTAATTTATTATTTCAACGAAAAAAAATATAAAAAGTACATGTGATTTTTTTTGGACAATGCCCATTGAAGGATTCAACTCTAAAACACAACAACAGTATAGAAGAAGATTACTATGACTAGTAACTTTTCTGTGATAGATATATTTTACCCAAGAGAAAGGTTAAATAAAAAGTAAACTTCCGTTGAACAGGCATTGTCATTTCTTACCCTTTATAAGTCTATGGTGTAATACCTCAAAGATACATAGGGAAAGATAGTAACCAATCAGAATAAGAGTTGGCCAGTAAGTAAAAATCAAGCCAATCAGCGTTAAGGATGTGCAATGTTACTAAGTCAACTCGTGTTTTCGCGAAAACACTACCTTTTGTCAGTAAGTTTGAAAAATGTAATCACCATTGTCTAATTATCGGTGTTTTCGCGAAGTCCCTAGAATTTTCGCGATAATTCGATTTATCAAATCATCCTACGACACATACATGATAATAAAGTAATTAAGGGTTGGGCTTGGGGGTCACGAAATACATAGTCGCATCAAAAAAAGTTTGAAAAACACTGGAATAGTTCAAACGTATAATGTATTGACCGTAAGGCTGGCCTCACACAGCCGGAATTTCATAATCGGAAATTCATATTCTTACAGATCGATCTAAGAAATTCATAATCTGAAAAAATCAGAATGTGTGTGGAGCGTACTGATATTGTATGATATTCCGGTCTTTCTGAATTAATAATATGAATTTCCGATTATGACATTCCGGCTGTGTGAGGCCAGCCTTATAATATGGTCTCTGGGACCATCCATGGTCCGGGCTTCAGCCTTCACCGTACGTGCATCCGTATTATGTACTGTCGAGGAAATTGATTCCTAGGCAGTTGACGAACCAGCTACGTCATGTGGTCGGCTTATGTCAATACAATGTTAGCTGTTATCGATCGGATGGGTTTGACTTAAGAGCCCGTACTATCTTTTCTACTGCTCTCTTCACACTCACGCCCGTCTTTCATATGCCAGGTGAAAAAGGACGATCGCCAAGTTAGCGGGCAGTTATAGGTATTCTGGTTTTTAAAGGGTTTTTTATATTAAAGTGGTAAAAAGTAATTCCAACATTGTATAGACGACTTTCTCAACAGTACATTGTATTTTTTTCATACCGTTAAGACGTCAATACAATCCATAAAAAGGTGATATTCTAAACCTTTTACAGCAAAAATCACAAAACTGTCGCGGGTTTGAGTTGGATTATTTAAAGATACTTACAAAAATAAAAAATCTAGCTCCAACATTAGATTATAATTGAAATGATCTTACATGTTGTGCATTAAAACTTATAGAAATACTGTATTTTAACTGTTAAATCACGTCTGTTAAAATATGAGCGAAATCGGCAAAATTTCGTATACGGACTCTTAACGCGACCAAATTACTTAGGTCGGTAGGTCCGCCATCTGCATAGGAATCAACTTCTCTGATAGTACTTAGGCCCTATGAACAATAAAAACTAAGGAAGAGTAACTGTGTCAAAAAATTTGTTCCGCGAGCTACAAAAAGAGACCCGAGTACATTACACGCATTACACGCATCAGTTACACGCCTCCACCCTACATGCACTGCACCCTCTCGAGTCTCGAGTACTCGAGTGCAAACCAAAAGACTAACTACGGACGCTAAACTCCATAAAAACACATTTTATTTTATTTTATTACCTCAGTTGTTTCATCAAATGTTATGACCGTAGTACCACTAACTGTCATAAAATATAAAGGATTTCTGCCAAAGCGTTTTGACACGATGGTTAAATTCTTAACGTGGTTTTCGTTGACGAAAGTAACCACTGGTTGTTGGATCTCCAAATAGGTTACCTGCAATTAATAAAATAAATTTTAGGGACAGAACTTAAATAGTTATTAACAAAATTAAAACGTGGTGGCAATAATATTATTTAAAACAAGCTAAATCACGCTATTTCACTTCAAAAAACTTTTTTTCTGTTCTGTTGGCTAACAAACATCATAAATCATAATTCATATGTCTATTGCACAATTTTGGCCTCTTTCTGCTGTTAGCCTGCCAATCCTCTGTGGTATTGCTGTAGCAACATACTATATAAACCACGCTGCCCAAAGTATGAGTACACTGTACATTACCGACGTTTTTAAATCTTACTTTCAACTCCACAAGTCCACACACATAATATAGGTTAACCCACCAGGGTTAACCTATATTATGTGTGTATGAAAATACGTTAACCAGGATTAACTTAACCAAAGTTAATCCTGGTTAACGTATTTTCTTCATGTGGAACGAAATCATCCCCACAAAACGTGGTAACTCGGTCAAATTGATTATAATACAGATTATAATATTCTCGAATATTTTACCTTTTGTGGATTACATCGATATATCACAGAAACGTAAACAATAAATAAAATGAAATAAATTTTGGAAAACATTTCTATGCAAGAGCCCAGTGACCATACTTAGGTACAGAAATCAAAACATAATAATATAAGTAGGTACGATACAGCACATTTTATAAATTCATATAAAAATGCTTTTATAATTACGGTTTTAATAATTACGGACATACAATGAAACTCATTTGAGTCTATATTATATAATTATATACGCATATTTATATTTAAAAATTTCAAATTTGTCATTAAACTAATTTAAATTATCTAGAATCAAATTCAATCTTTAACATACATTGTCAAAAATTAACATACCTAATCAAGATAAAAATCGCAAATAAACCTGTAATGCCAAAATTACAGCACAGATAATAATTTTCTATTCAATGAATCAATGATTACGTTAACGTTGGCATTAAAATAAATTATTTAATAACTCTAGCAACTATAATACCCTAGATATACTAATATTGTAAATGCGAAAGTGTGTCTGTCTGTCTGTCTGTTACCTCTTTACGCCTAAAGCGCTGAACCGATCTTCCTGTTTGGTATGGAGAAATTTGAGTCCCGGGAAAGGACATAGGATACTTTTTATCCCCGAGAAATGTACGGATCCCTCAAGATAAACTAATTTTGGCGCAGTAGAGTTGCGGGCATCATCTAGTTACCTACTGAATAAGTTTATTACCTACTGAATAAGTAATTATTATATAATTATTTCTGACGATAACATAATATTTGGGCATACCGCATATCGACCTATTGTGCGTTCAAGAGCCCAACGGTCGCTTAGGTTAAAATGTTAGCACTGAAAATATTAAATCAATGTATAATATTTATGTTTATTTCATTTCACGTTGTACAAGATAGAAACTGGGTAGAAGCAAAAGTGCGGGTAAGGAAAATGTTAACTATCGCAGTAGTCAATTAATCATTTATTATATATGTCGCAGGGAAAAGAGGATATCAGGGATTTCACGATATCCCTAGGGATATCACGAACTCCCGGTAGATGCCGAATATTCTTGTTTGTTATGTCTTCTTACTAAAAATATCTAGTGATATGTCATTTCACTAAACTAAATCTAGTGAAACGTCAGAAAAGCGGACACCGCCGAATAAAAATCAAGCCACGCATTTCTCTCGCTTGCTCTAGTATACACACGGGTACTTTGATAGGATCATCTAACATCTGAATCTGACAAGTAAGATGTTAGATGATCCATGCGTTGGATGGGCATGTAAAAAGTCGGTCCTGCGCCTGATCTCTCGCCGGTCGTGTCAGTCTTCCGTCCCACCGGGTTATGCGAGTAAAGGAATATAGAGATTGCTCTTGTGTACTGCGCACAGACTAGGGCACTATAAAATTACTCTTAGCCTGGTTTCAATGAAACCGGCCACCGTCACCAAAACCAGAGTGGGAGTTATTATTATTATTATCACACGTGTAATGCAACTATAGCAGATCTGAGGGGGCATCACCATATTATCTCTGAATCATACAGTTGAAACCAGCTGAGGGTTCTTCATCAGATACTTCAGACCTTTGATTTTTGACGTCAAATGAAGCGGCCGACCAAGTTGAATATTTTTTGTAAAGGTGGCATGTCGATCTCTAGTTTGCTTAGGCACTTGTACAGGCACAGGTACTCCAGGCACAGAATATATATTAGTTGTACCAACAGAATTCCCACTAACGAAACCCGTTTAAAGAATTAACGACTCATGCTACGATACTATAAAGTTCAAATTCCGACCGCGCAGTGCTAGGTGCCTACAATTATATTTGCCTACATCTTCGCTCTCTTTCTATCGCATAACTCGCACCTTTTCTGAAGAAATCAGGGTTGTGTCTTTTTAAAAATAATATTATAATCTTTATATTTAATTAACTACATTTTATTTAACTCGAATTAATCTAAGATATTATGTCTTAGTACTATGTAGATTTAATTATCATAAATTCGCATGTAACTAGTTACGCGTACTTAGATTCGATAGGTACCGTATCTTAATAATTATTGAAACCGGTCTTATATTACCTACTTAAAGTGTTTGTATAAATTAGTTATTTTTGTAAACAAATGAGGTTTCGAATAGTACGCATCGCGCAATATTTCTTTGCCCTTTTCTTTTTATTGTCCATTGTGAGATTAATATCAATTGTGTGATAGCGATCGAATAAGTTACGCAATACGCAGGTATGCAACGAACAACTCGTGCGCGTGCGTCACCGCTCGCTTGTGAGTCCCTACTGATTTGCCACCCGCGGGTGGTACTTACAGTTCGATGCCTACTCGCGCGAGTGGGACAGGCCTGCTATAGGTACTCCAGCTCTTCGATTATCCTAGTTTTTACGGTTCCGTACCCAAAGGGTTAGTCTGTCCGTCTGTCTCCAGGCTAGACGAGCCGCGCCAGCTCGAGCGACGCATTTGTTTCACTCCCACTAGTGCCCGTGTCACGTGTGGGAACTAGAGCGAGCGAGAGAAATGAGTGGCTCGATTTTTATTCGGCGGTATCCGCGTTTCTGACATTTCACTAGATTTAGTTTAGTGAAATGACATATCACTAGATATTTTTAGTAAGAAGACGTAACAAACAAGAATTTTCGGCATCTACCGGGAGTTCGTGATATCCCTAGGGATATCGTGAAATCCCTGATATCCTCTTTTTCCCTGCGACATATATAAAACTCAAAGGTGACTGACTGGCATGGTGATCTATCAACGCACAGCCCAAACCACTGGACGGATCGGGCTGAAATTTTGCATGCTGGTAGATGTTATGATGTAGGCATCCGCTAAGAAAGGATTTTGATAAATTCTACCCCCAAGGGGTTAAAATAGGGGATGAAAGTTTGTATATAATAATACTTCTTAACGCGAGCGAAGCCGCGGGCAAAAGCTCTTTAATCATATAACTATTAACTATATACTATCACAGTAATTTTTGTTGCAGAAAAATATGCGGCTTACGCACATTTATAAAATAAACGAATTTCAGCGAATTAAAGATGCGGACAAGAGTAGTAATTAATATTTGAGTTTATTTGAGTTCTAAATCTCAATCCATACTAATATTATAAATGCGAAAGTGTGTCTGTCTGTCTGTCTGTCTGTCTTTCTGTCTGTTACTTCTTCACGCCCAAACCGCTGGACCGATTTTGCTGAAATTTGGCATGGAGATACTTTGAGTCCCGGGAAAGGACATAGGATACTTTTTGTCCCGGAAAAGTGTACGGTTCCCGCGCAATAAACGAGTTTTGGCGCAACGGAGTTGCGGGCGTCATCTAGTTTATAATACATTTTCTTCAGGTAACTTATCTGGAAATGAAGGACACAGTCGTAATTTACGCAAATCCAAGTTTTTTTTATAATATTACGTTTACATCAAGGACGTACGGTAGCAATCCGTTATACTTCGTAACAATAGCTTTTACGTCGTTAAAGGCAATCGATTATTCAACTAAGGTGAGTTTAAAATTGTAATAATATGTATTTGTATAATATCTTCTACTTCAATCAGTAATAATTCCTAAAGTGGTCCAGTCCAGGTGGGCCTCCAGGGGTCTAGGGGAGACTCGACAGGGGTCTAGCTTGAGTGTGACCAAAAATTGGGGTACATAAAATCGTAAATCATAAGTGGAAGTCCATGAATATTAATTTGGTTTCTATAGTGCAAAATTAAAATGTTGGCTTCACTTCTATCAGTATAGAAGAGACCGCACTAACTTAGCTTTTTGACATCTGCACATAGCAATTAAAATGTTATTGAAAATTAACCGTATCGAGCACTAATTCTATTTTTTTGCGATGCTCACAACGCAAGTTTCGACACATAGATCTAATCGTCCCCTTTTTTTCGAGAATTTGAAATTAGTCGTAATATAATATTATGTAGCAATGCTCGAGGACCAGCGCATCCAGCCACAGATCTCCACAGCATTATTTTGAATGCGGTCTATGAAACAAAAGAGTTTGGGAACCTCTGTTCTAAATATATAAAAGTGAAATAAGTACCATATTAGATTTTTATTACTGTTTCAGGTAGATTTTTATAGCTACGCGTATATAGCTTCAACAAATACTTATATGAAAAGCATAGAGATTCATTTGAATTGGTGCGAATTTATTTACGACCAAAGTGTTTTTACGAGCGTTTTGAAAAAAAAGTATATTAAAGAAGCTGCTATTTGCCCTGCTCCACCCGTAAGTACTTATTTAAAAAAATGTCGCATTCGTAAAGTTAAGTTTCTAAATTTCACCTTTTAAAAAATAATATTCCTTAAGAAAGATATTACTTTTTAAAGGCATAATATAATATTTCATTAATTTTATATTATACAGTTAACATTTTGCTTTAACCGGCGCGGCGCTGGTAGAATTGACCATCAATATTAATCCTTCTATCGGAGGTTCTAGGAATTCCCATTGTATTCTTTTGTTCTCGCGATCACCGGTGCTCGCGCGGGGCCTGAAAGATTGTCATTTGTCAATAATTCAAGAAGAACGTTCGCGTTATCGAAATTTAAAAAATAACAATATTTATTTATTTCTTTTTCTGAATTAACTACATGTTCGATATCTAGTAATTTATAGAAATTACAATGAAATGTTTTAAATATGTCTTATTATTGGTAACGTTTACAGGGTTCGTATCACTTCGAGAACATGACGGCGCCTTACGGTCGATATCTCAAGAACTTTCCATTCCAGCAAGGAAGGGTGTATATTAATGTAACACTCAATAACGAGATTGATAACGAGCTGATATACAGCGCACGTATGGACTTACAAGTCAAAGAAATGCCTGCCGATAAGTTCCATAAATATGCTGACGATTAAATTTTTTTTAATGTCTCTATGTCTTATTATTGCTTTTCCCGTCGAACTAATATATCACATTAATCCTTAAATAATAAATGTTAAACATAATACATAAGTAATATGAACATGCAGCTTATAATAATTATTCAAGACATGTTACTTCTTTGAAACAAACTTTGATAATATTATGTCAAAGACAGGAAACAAAACTCAAGCGAACAATACTTCAAGATTCGACCTCCTGTCTTAGACAATTTCAATCTTAAAAACAGAAATAAATAGGTTACAAAATCAACTCACCAGTGCGCACGAAGAAATTGGAAACTTAAACCTAGACATTTCATCATTAAAAAGAGAACTTGAAGCCTCCAAAAAAAGAATAGCTATCTTAAAGTCAATTTCAAACAACCCAGTGACTACACCAAAAAATCTTTTTAATACACCAAAGTCACAAAGGAAAACAACCTCACATAATATGAAGCAATCACAACTATTGTTTTCACCGCTTCCATTGAATAAACGAGATACAATTATTCCAAATCATAATAATGAAGCACATAGTTCACAATATTCAAAATATGAAGCAAATACTTTACGCAATAACTACACCGAGTCAACAATAACTGCAATCAACACTATCGCGTCCCAAGGGCTAATGAAGACTGAAGGTTACTCGAGCAAAAAATATACTGTTTACGTCCTTGGCGATCAGCAAATGTCAAACCTATCTGTAGGCATTCATAATAAATTTTGTAACTCTAGGGACTTTAATGTAGAAATACAGGGATATATTAAGCCTCATGCTACAAGTGACCATGTATTAAATTACTGTGATTACTTATGTGACTCTAAACAATTAACAAAAAATACCATTGTGATTATTGGCGTTGGCTGTAATGATAAAAATCCATATAAATTATTCACACATATTTGTAATACACTTAACAAATTGAAGTTAGCACAAGTGTTTTTAGTAGGTACAAAATATAATCCTTATTTAAATACAAATTTTTTAAATACAATTATCTATTCAATACATAAGAACTACAGTAACTGTCATTACATCCATCCCAACAAAAACTCTTCTATAGAGAATAACACACTTTTTAATAGGATTTGTTTTAACATTCAACATTTAATATGTAAAACTAAATACTTAGATAATTGTGATGAGAAACCAAAACAAATACAATCGAATATAACAAAACCACAGATATATATTATTGGAGATCAATATGCACAAGGTCTTTCCAACATTATACAGAGATATAGGAATGATAAATGGAATAATAAATGTACAATATTTGGGTTGATTAAACAAAATGCAACATATTCACAGTTATTGAATAATACGAATGAATCCTTGAGTAAACTTACTAAATCCGATTATGTTGTTTTTGCAACAAAGGTAAATGAAAAAAGTTTTACATCCCTTATTTCTCCTCTTACTCGATTACTCCCAAAACTAGCAAAGACCAACGTAATAATTGTCCCTTATTCACATTATAAAGACTCAAAGCCTAGTAGCATAAAATCAGCAATGGAGTCAGTTTTAAAGGATTTTACAAACACTAAGATTTTAACTACAGAAAAGAGTTACATACATAATAGGACTTCGTTTTTAAGTGACATTGGTAGTAAAATTAATTTTGAAATAGACAGTAAGGAATATGACAAAACATTTATAAGTGGCTTTAAACAATATCACTGCATAAATACTAACATTCATAGTGACACACTCCATTTATTAGCACAAAAAACGAACAATAATATATATAAACTCAACCGAAAAGATGAAGACAAAAATAAAATAACTTAAGTATTATTTTAAAAAAGGAAAAACAGAAATATTAATAATAATGACAAATCTTTTTTATAGTTAAGGAAGTTTATTTAACCTTCTTTCACCAAAATATTGCAGGTATTCTGAATAAGCTAGATCTGTTACAAATAACTCTTTTAACGACAATCAAATCAAAAGTGGGTGAAATAGACATAATATGTTTAAGTGAAACATTTTTAATGAAAAGCACAGAAAAAAAATTACAATTGCCTAACTATAAACTAGCAGCTTCCTTCTCGAGAAACAAAAAAAGAGGTGGATCATGTATACAAGTTAAAAATGACCTACAATACAAAAACCTCGAAATTACAAAAACGTATGCAAAAGAACGTACATTTGAATGTTGCGGGATAGAGTTACTTAATTTTAATACAATTATACTATGTATATATAGAGTGCCAAAAGGGAACATAAATATATTTATAAATAGCCTGTCTTCCTTATTAACAGACATACAAAGGTTTAGTATCAAAAACCTTATTATTTGTGGTGACTGGAACATTAACATATTAAAAGACTCACATGAACATACAGAATTACACTCAGTTTTAATAAATCACAATCTGAAAATTAATATAAATAAACCAACCCGCGGATCATCCAGCATTGACCAAATTGCGAGTAATTTAACTACATTTATTGCAGATGTACATCATTTAGCACTTTCTGATCACGAAACTGGACAAACAATTAAGTTTCCTGTCAAAAACAAACCTACAAATAAAAGGTCAAATTTCTATTTTGTAAGAAGGCGTGATTATAATAAAAGTAATATAAATAAATTCCTAGAAGCTTTAGCTTCTCTCACATTTGCTGACACGTTTAAAAATAAGGACACAGAAGAAAGTTTCAGATTATTTTATGACACATTTATATTATTTTATGACCTGTGCTTCCCATGGATATACGTAAAAAATGACGAAAGACCCAAAAAAATACAGTGGTTGACTAAAGGAATTAGAAAATCTTGTATAATGAAACGCATTTTATATTATAAATATAAACATGGGGGTAGAAACAAAAAAGAATTAATAAAAAAATATAAAACTTACTCTAAGGTCCTAAAAAAATGTATCAATGAGTTTCAAGTAAAACATAATAGTAATTACATAAAAAAAGCTAAAAATAAAGGTAAAGCCATATGGACACTCATAAAAAAATACTATTAACGGGAAAAATACACGTAACAATATTGCTGCAATTGAAATAAATAATAAATTATATACAAGAATGGACGACATAACACAATTATTTAATGACTATTTTATTAATATGACAAAAAATAATAATTTAAATATTAATTCTAAGACTAATCACACAAATTATAATAATCCAAATGACATGCAAAATAATAATAATCAATTAAATTCAATTTATTTATCTCCTTTAGTCCCAAATGACATTTTCAAAATAATAAATTCATTAAATAATACCCAATCCACTGGATACGATAATGTTAGCACAAATATAATTAAATTATCTGCAAAATATATATGTTACCCAATCTGCCACATAATTAATCTGTCTTTCGAACAAGGGCACTTCCCTTCGCAATTAAAAATATCCATTGTCAAACCGCTTTTCAAAAAGGGTAATAAGAAGGATATGTCTAATTATAGACCTATAACACTAATACCCATATTTTCGAAAATCTTTGAGAAAGCAATGCAGACGAAGTTGGTAAATTACTTTAACTCGAATAAGATTTTATGTGAACAACAATTTGGTTTCACTAAAGGCAGCTCGACAACACTAGCCGGTTTCTCTTTGGTCAAAGAAATAACGCGAGCAATTGATGATGGCTTGGCTGTAGCGGCAGTCTTTCTCGATCTCAGCAAGGCATTTGATTTTGTCGATCATAATAAACTATTAAATAAACTAGAGAAATATGGTATTAGGGGAAAAGCGTACAACTGGATTAAATCGTATCTTACGAATAGAAAACAACGGGTAGAAATATCTAATATCGAACAAGGCAAAGAGGTAGTTTATGCATCAGGAGATGATAATAACGATTGCGGGGTACCCCAAGGCAGTATGCTAGGTCCCGATTTGTTTCTCATTTACATAAACGAATTCCCAAAAGCTACAAAATATGAAAGTTTTATGTTCGCAGACGACACTACATTACTAATAAAATGCCAAAAAAATAAAATTAACGATGAAATACAAAATGAAATAAATAGCGCGATTTCATGGTTTAATCATAATGATTTAGCCGTCAATCTAGAAAAAACAAAGATTATAAAATTTTGTAAAACAACTTCAGATGAGGATAGAAAATTAGAGGAAAAGATCAGTCCTATCAAATGTGTATCGTCTACAACATTTTTAGGGTTTGATATTGACAAAGACCTAAATTGGAAAAGGCATATTGATAACGTTTGCAACAAACTGAATAGATTCGTGTTTGCATTACGAAGAATAAAAAATATTGTATCTACTGAAGCGGCGCTAACTTCTTAACATGGCTATGTCTCATCAACATTAAGATACGGCTTGATTCTGTGGGGGAATTCGGTAAACGTAAACAGGGCTTTTATTATACAAAAGAAATGCATTCGAGCTTTAGGGGGGGGTAGACTATTTAAGTCACTGTAAGCCAATCTTTAAAAAATTTAAAGTTCTTCCCCTGGCCTGCCTGTATATATATGAGGTTTGTCTATTCGTTAAGAAATATGACTTTTTGTTTGAAAAAAAAGATACAACAAAAACTAGGAATAATAGAAATAGAAATAAAATTAACATTCCTACACAGAGGTTAGCAATCAATAGCAAAAACGCATATTGCATGACAATAAAAATATATAACAGTCTCCCAAACAAGATAAAAAATGAGAGTGATACATATAACAAATTTAAAAAAGAATTATTTAACTGGTTATTAGAAAAATGTTAGTATACAATTCAAGATTATTTTAACGACATATTGATTGCAAATAAGTTTAAAATAAAATAAAACACTTGACACTTCACCCATTTGACATCTCCTCTTTTTTTTTTCTCTTTTTTCATATTGTTTAATTGATTTAATTTATATTTTAAATATTGACCTTGTATAACATGAATTTAGACTAATGTTGTATTTATTATAATAGGTATTTTAAACATTGTATTCCGGATATATTGGCTTGTACTAATAATAGTTTATTATGTTTCGTTTTATTATATGTTTTTTTGTTATTTGGTAATTTGACAGATATGAGAAAATTAAAATCTAGTATATATACTAGATTTTTAACTGTTCATTATGTATAATTATTGTGGTCTAAACATTTATTTTATTGTGATCTTGACATTAATATTATTATTGTTTTGTATGTATGATTGACATTATGAATTTGCATGAAAAATAACAATTATGACTGTTAGCTGAATATCGATAAGTATTAAGCATTGTTTTGAGATTCCAAATATTTGTATAATTTTCACTGAATTTCTTATAATTGGATTAATCTAATATTAAATATTTATAATTTTAAATTTGCAAAACTGACACTATTTCCACGCCTGAGAGGCAGAAATTTTGTACCACAGTAAACTTGTACCACCTTGTAACAAATTTCTTGGAAATAAATAAATTCTATTCTATTCTATTCGGGGGGGAGTGATGTGGCGGTACCCACAATTCGCCTAACATTCCTGCATCGCGCCATCGAAGTTTTCTGAGCGCGTCGGTATATATACGACAGCTGAAATGTATCAAAGTGGGCTTCGGCCTGACCGGGCATACCACCTCGCTCGGTCGGAACTCGGAAGATCTTCCTTTGGGCTTTGGCCTCCACGCATATTTCCCACAATTTTTTTTGAAAGATATTAATAGAAAACCAAAAACATGTTTTTTTTTTAATTTTTCACATAAATTTTGAGGTTATGTGAAACAGGCGTGACTACAAAAGTTTTAGATTTTTTTCTTACCTACAACTTTGTCATTTGACTTTATTTCACTGGAATATTAGTTTTGCCGGAAATCAAGATAAACCGTTTTCCCCCTTAAGACCTGAGATCGCCCGTAAATTATTTTTTCCTTCATTTTTATAATATTCTCCTCCTTTTCTAATGGGTTTCAGATGACTTTCATCCTACCAAATTTTTTTTTGTTTTAAAATTATCTGTCTTGGTCTAATGTAGTTTCATGTTGAAGGTTGTCAATATGTCGATTGTCGACCCTTCGCTTCTCTTAATTTCTTCATAGCACCAAAAACTTTGAAAAGTACCAATAATAGGGTCAAAACGGGACGATACATGGTTCTTTAATGGTTTATAGTAGTGATTGGTGATGATGATGATGATGAATGTAATTTGCGTAGTAGCATATGCTTTCCGTTCTGAAAACAACGTCGAAACTCCCAAACTTGTATATATACCCGAACTAGTCTGAGTAACAAGTGCCATTTTCCTCAAAACCTGATCTAACGCATCGAAAATTATGATTTTGGTCTCATTTGATTCGGAATAGCATCTAGAACATTCTATCAAAATTCCAAGAGGGGCTGAAAAAAATGCAAAAGTTATAAACAATTAAGTAAACATAAAAAGAAGGGTTTAGTTTTTTTTTTATATTTTGAAAACTACTTGAGATAACCAAAATTTGAAAATAGATCCTTAAAGAGCAGGAAATTTCCTAAAAAAGTTCTAGATCCTGGAACCTTATCAACAATCCTTATAACTTTAATTGAGCGGCGAAAGTAACGGTAAAAACGCGTAGTTCGAGTTTCGCGTGAATTGCCGCAATCTGCCACGTGAACTAAAAAATATATTTTACTGATTAAATATTAATATAAAGAAATAAAAAAAAATGGGTACAAAGTAGACATATCAATCAACAATAATCCGTCAACAAAAATAAATTATCACAATTTGTTTAATTGTTATGCTTTTGTTAATTTGTTAATAGTCACCCATTTGTTAATAGTAATGTTAACATAAAAACGCTGATTATTTAAAAACAAGAAATCTAGAAATTTTTATTATTCTTTTAAGCTAATCTTAAAAGGGCTTAGAAGAGATATCCGTTGGAAAAATTCACTAATTTTGATTTTTCAATTTTTTATGAACAATCAAAGGCATTCATGAATTTTTTATGTAAATATAGCAATTAGGGTTTTTTTCATCAATAAAATGATTATTTAAATTTTATTAGTTATAAATAAAAAAATATACATTGTTATCTGGCTTCTAACAATAACAAAACAAAATAGTAACAATAATTGGATATAAAAGTACCGTAATTGCTATAATTACATGAATAATTTTGGAATGACTTTGAATGTTAATAAAAAAGTGAAAAATTTTCAATTTTTTCAACGGGGATCTCTTATAAGGCCTTTTAAGATTAGCTCAAAAGAATAATAAAAAAATCTGGATTTCTTGTTTTGAAATAATCAGCGTTTTATGTTTTTATGTTAACATTAAAATGGTGACTATTAACAAATTAAGAAAAGCTTAATTAAACAAAATTGTGATAATTGATTTTTGTTAACGGATTATTGTTTATTGATATGTCTACTTAGTACCCATATTTATTTATTCCTTAATATTAATTAATCACTCAAAATATATTTTTAGTTCACGTAGCAGATTGCGGCAAATCACGCGAAACCCGGACCACGCGGTTTTATCGCTACTTTCGCCGCTCAATTACAGCTATAAGGATTATTGGTAAGGTTCCAGGATGTAGGATTTGTTTTAAGGTACAATTCCGTGCATCGCGATCGATCGCGGTGGCGCACGACCTACGACTGTCGTCGGCCGCTCGCGATCATAGTCAGCGTATGAAAATGTATGGCGCCGCTTCCGAGGCCCGCGACTGACGCGCGCGGCCTAAAGTTAATTGTTTATAACTTTTGCATTTTTTTTTCAGCCCCTCTTGGAATTTTGATAGAATGTTCTAGATGGTATTCCGAATCGAATGAGACCAAAATCATAATTTTCGGTGCATGAGATCAGGTTTTGACGAAAATGGCACTTGTTAACCAGAGTAAACCGGTGGTAGGCATCAGGTAGACATTCTGAAAAAATTTGATTCAAATTTACTCAGAAATAAAACATTTTTATTTTTATTTTATATATAGAGTCAAAAGTTCTCTCAGCACCTTCCAAACCATGTATACCCGGTGCAAAATCTTACAGTTGTAGGTAGCTTAGGCCCGTATTTTTGGTCAGTACTCAAGATGCATCTCGGTCTCAAGACACGGTTCAGGCTCTGTGATTGGTTGGCTGTCAAAATTTGGACCAATCACAGAGCCGAACCGCGTCTTGAGACCGGGTCGCATTTTAAGTAGGTATATGACCAAAAATACGGGCCTTAGAATACTGCTCACGAAACCGAAGTCATCACATGTTTCCATGTAAACTTTGAGGAGTTCCCTCGATTTCTTATGGATCCCTTCATCAGGTCACCACTTTTATGAATACGGTATCAAATGGGGATTGTCAATTTTTTTTAATTTTGCTCATTACAAAAACATTTCGAGGAATAAGTTCAGTGATCGTTTTTCTGTATATAAACGAAAAAAATACCCATTAGTTACTTATATTTTTGAACAAATATGTTTAACCTTAGTTTGACCTTCAATGGCGTTAAATTAGCAATAAATTCGACCAACATTACGTTTCGAACTTTTGGTAAGCTTCTCGTATCAGCTTTCACATAATGAGAACTTGCATTTGACGAACCAGCCATTATAAATAAGATTGAAAGGAAAAAAAACATACTGCAGAGGTCAATTGGCCGCCGATGATAACGTCAGAGCGAAACTTTAAAAATTTATTGAGAAAAAACTAGCCAATGAATTTCAAAATTATTGAATTTATATTCTTAAAATACCCTATTTTAACGAAAAAAAATATAAAAAGTACATGTGATTTTTTTTGGACAATGTCTATTGGGATGATAACCTTTACACCAAAAGAAAAATTTTGAAAATCGGTTCACAAACGGCGGAGTAATCGTTGAACATAACACCTCCTCCATTTTGAAAGTCGGTTAAAATTCTAGCCTATGTGTTATTCTGATGTATAAGCTATATTAATGTAGTTTCATTAAAATCCGTTCAGTAGTTTTTGCGTGAAAGAGTAACAAACATCCATACATCCAAACTTTCGCCTTTATAATATTAGTAGGATATGACTGTATACAGCTACCTATGACATTTTTTTATAACACCGACAGTCGACACTGTAAAAATCGTCTACCTAAATACCAAAATTAGGTAGTCTATCATCAAAATTAGGTATTCTATTATAATTTATAGCTGAGGTACCTAATTTTTCGTTACTGAGTCCAAAAAATATTAAAAGAAAATTTTACATTCAGTCACTGAGGTAGTAAGTATAACGTATATTCAGTATAATATTACATAATTTATTTTCATTTATACTGGTTATACTTATAAAGGACATAGCTTATATACTTAAAATATAACACAAATAAACTACCAAATAAATAATAAATAAAGAAAAACCTTAAATAATTCAATTGTGAATAGTAAAACATAAATACTCAGTTAAAAGTAAATACTGAGTGTCTAAATTCATTTATACTGAGTATTTACTCTGGTCTGAGTAAATACTCAGTAGCTTACTCATCCCTGCGCACACGCACATGCACATCACACGCACCCGCACGCGCACACGCACATCACACGCACCCGCACATCACACGCATACTATCTCGATGGCCGCCGCGACCTGGCCGCTAGTGCTCTATTGGGCTATGCTCATGCTGTTGACTGGAGTCAAAAATAAAACAAACAATGTATTTTTATTTTATCCAAACAGTGTCACAACAATAACAAATATTATATAGGTACATACATCAAACTTCCAGCGGCTCGGTTTCATTTAAAACATGAACATTAACTTGATTCAATAAACTATTTCATTACATTAACAAAGAACAGAGTTGTATTATAATTTATAAACTAAAGAAAAAAAGGGCAAACACAAAGGGCTTTATTCTACTCTTACTTACTTACTCTTATGAATTAATACACATAATTCAGTATGTAATTCACATATTGCAGTACATATTATGGAACATAATTATTATATAAGTACTGCAAAATGTGAACATGATCACACAAACATTTAAATAAGATTCATTTTTATTTACATAAAAGAAAAATACCTATTTAAATCATTCATCATACTCCTGCAAAAACTCATCTAAATCATACAACATGGTGGAACATAGAATTTATAATTAAGTTTATAACTGTTCCTTTAGGTTCCTTCAAGCGGAGCGATCCGTACCAATGGTCCGGTGACACTAAAACCAGTTTCATACATAAAGGTACCAGTAAACGTCCATTTCAAAACAATTAACAAATATACTGTACTTGCAGCTCGTTACTACACAGAAGAGATAATTTTTGGGTGAGGTATATCACTTGATCCAGCATATTCTGTCAAATGCCTCTTGATAGACCGGGGCGATTGGAGTCTTGCTCGTCATGACATTGTACTTCCTTGTAGCTGACCTCCAGCAAGCAGGACAAACTATTTCCAATCTTGAGATCTAAAAAGTGATATGTAATATAATATATTTATAGTACCTATGTTAAATCTTACAAATAATAAAGACAGTAAATAAAAATATTTTATGAAATTATTTGTGAAACTATTTTTATCAGGATATAATAATAAAAACACTACCAGCAGTACCTATCATAATATATTGGAGATTGAAAATTAAAAATATCAATAAGATATAATTTAATACATAATATAAACAAAAATAACTACCAATTTCAGCGGAACTAGTCTAGCTATAATGCTTCACTTATATGTCGATCTTGTCTTACAGTATGTGTTCTTGTAGTATTTATAAACAATAGACTAGTCACAAGGAAAACATAATCTTAAACTTCCTTCACTGGTTGGGTTTGCTCTGTCTTGATTCTTGAAGCAGTGTTAAACATTGAACAGAGCACAGAATCTGAAGTTAGCTGTAATAAAACAAAGAATTAATAGTGTTTATAATAATATATTCATAGAAGTAACAGCTATACTCTAAGATCTAAATGGTTTCACTGCTAGAACATTAAGTACCTACTTGTGAAATCAAAGACTTAAGTCAGTGCCGAATTTATATATTTTATGAGTGTAGGCCACTTTATTCCGCCGCCCCATGTACGAAATCTACCGGCACCCTATGGACGCTACCGCCCCTAGGCCGTGGCCTATACGGCCTATTTATAAATTCGGGCCTGACTTAAGTCCTTTAAGCCTTTAATGTTTTTGCTGTTGTTATATTTTCAGGTGATAGTTTAAAATATTTCATTTGTCAGGAAATACATAGAAGAAGGCACTTCTTTGACTTTTATATACTTATTCAGAAAATAAAATACTTAGGTCTGCTTACCTGAGTTATGAATAGGAGTTATCCGTAAACATTGGAGTAGACAAAACGACTCGAATTTCTTGTTATTGCAAAAGAACAGTTGAGTATAAGTTCACAAAATACAAACAAGCATAATAATAGTCTGAAAAATAAGTTCCTAAAATACAGACATTACTATACGTATATGCAGACCCTTCAATCTTAGCACATTGCAAACCGGGGGGGGGACAGAGCCGTGGAAACGGTGTTCCACCAATGAACGATCTCGCCATATATGGCTACTAAGAAAAAAGAAAAAATATGTTTTTAATAGCTGGATACTAGTCCTTTGATCACAAGTGATACCAACTTCTAAAAATATTTAAAAGGGCTCTAGCACACGGTTATTGTTTTATAGCGATGTAAACGTGATATTGTGGCGATACAAACGACCGATTTTAGTGATGAAAATACTTAAATGTATCGTGCCACAATGTTGGATGACAGCGGGGACTACAACGAAGAAAGGGTGAGTACATTAGGCGCGTTTTGTATCGCGTTGGCAGGTATTACACGCATCAATATAATAGGCCGAATCGCAGTATCGCAGTACTATTTGTGAATCCCGTGATACTAGAATCGTGATAATATTGACCGTGTAATTTAGGCCTTTGAATCATTAATATTGCTAGCAACATTCTTAGTGTATAGTCTATGCAACATTCTTTAGAAAATGGTTTCCGATAAGGCGGCTGGTCATATAATAATAATCTGTGGCGGCTGGTTTCTAAATATTTTTTTCCAAAAAAGTCTATTGCTCTTAATTTTATATTAACAGTGATATTATTTAATCAGAATGAGTAGTTATTGCATTTCGGCTGCTCGCGAAAGGAAAGTAAGTATTGGAATATAAACATAAATATAAATTTCATAACCTCGCTACCTCGTATTATAATAATAAACGGTATTTAATTGTAAATAAAATCAGATCAGCAAAATTTGTTCGTTTTACCTTTAAGAATACACATAATATAATATAGTATTTCACACTACGTAATACATAGTATTACATACTACGTAGTATACAATACCTACTAGATTTCTTATTCTACAAGACTGATTGATTCTATCATATGATTCAGACTCTTTTCTGTATGATATCCATAATCCATATTTTTTTAGGATCGAAGACCGCACATAGATTTCCGTCACCGAAATTTCCTTTAGTATATAGAGCTTGGTTGGAACTCATCCCAAGCAAATTTGATAAGGAAAATTTCGACTATCGCAAATATAAAGTTTGCGATAGACATTTTGAACCAGAAGCAAAAGCAAAGTATGGTGCTGGGAGTCGCCTTAAAAGAACCGCAGTTCCAAAACTTCATTTACCAGTTGGTAAGTATATGACTTTATAAATTATCTTAATATTATTGAGTCCAGTAATAATTTAATATCATACCATCACAAATCAAATAATTTATTCACATAATGTACTTTAATAAAGGTGTTATCTTATGTCTAATATGTGCTTACATTATACCATTAATTCATCAAGCCCCAAGCGGCCAGATCCGGCCGCGATAACAATGAAAAAGCTATTGCGAGACACAATAGCTTGATTGATGGGTTAAATGGTGTGTAAAACTTGTTTAACAATAATAATAATTCATTCATTCATTTACCTACATGCTTGCAAGTTTATAATATCAAAGTAAGTCAATACTAGTAATAACAATAAGTCAAATAAAATAAAGAATAATCATTCAAATTATCTTTAAAAAAATACATTATATATACCTATGCTATAACAATAAAACAAGTCATAAAGAAACAATTCATTCATGGGCGCCGGCAGGGGGGGTGCCAGGGGGTGCACTTGCACCCCTTGGGAATCTCGGGTTCAACAGGAATTATTGAAATAAAAAGCATTTTGTAACCCTATTACCATGCCGTACAAAGATAGTGTGTAATGTTTCGGCACTAAATATATTCTGTTGACGTAAATAGATAGTCACTGTTGTTCATAAAAAGTAAAAAGAAAAGAAAGAAAACTAAACTCTGCACCCCTTGGAAATTATTTCTGCCGGCGCCCATGAATTCATTAAATAAAATAATTATATTAATATAAAAACAGTCACTGTGAGTATACAATATGACAATTGATTAAAATTATTTAATACTTAGATATAGATTTTGGTAATTTAAATTAATAATATTAAAAAGTGTCATTTACGAGTAGTATAATAGCATTTTTCTGTCAAGAGTTTTTTAAATTTTATTTTAAACAGGTTTACATTCAGATGCTTTCAAATGCTTTGGAATCTTATTGTAAATTGTAGTGTCTTGTTGAATAAACACTTCTTAGCATCATTTCTGTTTTGCACTTTTCTATGCACAGTTAATCACCGTGACGTCTGTTTCTTATAACATTGTCTGACAGTCTAGAAAATAAATTATTATTACTTTTTACAAATAAGGCTACTTCAAGCACATAGTACCAAGACGGGAGTGTTAGAATTTTATTTTCTTTGAATAATGGTCTACAGCTGTCAGTAATTTTACAATATCACAATATGATATTTTGTGTTAAGTCTGACAAACTTTTTGAAAATGTGTATATTTCTGTAGGATATTGTATACTGATTTCATTACTCATTTATCTAGTATATCCCACAACCTGAGCATTTTTTGTAAACTTTACGGAAAAACTATCATGTGTATTGATTTGCGCTTTAACAATAATTTTTATTTCTATGTAGATGTGTTATCATCAGTCAGTTAAGGTTTGGTTATAAAATATTTAAAAAAAAACTGCCTTAAAGAATATTAAAACTCAGAAAAACGAGGCGAGCCCTCACAAAGCTTGGCTTTTAGCTAGTTAAATTATGAGTCAATAAACACTGAATAGGTACCTACCTATTCAGTGTTTATTAATATGGTTTAATTTTGTTTATGAATATGGTTTGGAAAATTTAATATTACATATTCATTTTGTCATCTTTTCAGATACACATTTACCCCGTTCAGAGTCATTACGCATTGATTTACCTACCTTGAGTAAGTAGCATTTATTTTTCACATGATTAATTAAATTCAAGACATAAAAATAAATATTCGTCTTCCCTATAGTATGAGTATGAACATAAAACTGAGTCAACAATGTTATAATTCTGATATCAAAATTAGTAATGTGTGCTTTTTTAGGGTTCCGTACCCAAAGCTTAAAAACGGGAACCTATTACTATGACTTCGATGTCTGTCTGTCTGTCTGTCTGTCCGTCTGTCTGTCAGCAGGCTGTAACTCAAGAACCCTTTGGGTATGGAACCCTAAAAAAGCAGGCACATAATAATTATAAGTATTGAATATTGCCT
Organism: Polyommatus iphigenia; assembly: GCA_963422495.1. NCBI lineage: Eukaryota > Metazoa > Arthropoda > Insecta > Lepidoptera > Lycaenidae > Polyommatus > Polyommatus iphigenia. The sequence continues at coordinate 37,594,725 of OY730183.1, forward strand.
GCAGTTTCCTGATATTAACGAAAGAATATAAAAAAATATTCCTTGAACATGCTTATTTTATGTTTTTTTTTTTTAATTTATTGTTTAAATTTTTCAGTGTTAAAAGGTGCTATCAGTGGCACTTTTTGCAATTCAATTGTGGGCGTTGTGAGCTGTATCGAAAATAAAATAAAAAGGTAAGCAGCATATTTATAATTTATTTTAACCCATCAAGCCCCAAGCGGCCACATGCGGCCGCGAAAAAAAAGAATATCTATTGTGTCTCGTTTCCCACGATCGAGGGATTAAAGTATATTAATAGCTATCGTCTAGGCACTAGGGCATAAATAAAAAAAATCTACCAAGTGCGGGTCAGACGCAAACGATGTGTTCCGTGAGATTTGGCGATTAAAATAATTTTTGAAGTTATTTTCTAGGGTCTAGATAAGGTATTATTTAAAAAACAAATATTATAACAGTACGTTAAAATAAATCATTTTAATTTTACAGTGACATGCAGAAAACGAAACCAACAGTTTTGATATGGGAGGAGATGAATACTGATTTGGAGAAAGGATGACAACGCCGAAGCGGACCTACGCATCAAATGCGCTACTGAATAGAATAATATATTATTCTTACAGATAATAAAACCTAAGGAAGGGTGACTGTATCAAAATAATCGGCCAAGTGCGATTTGGACTCGCGCACGAAGGGTTCCTTACCGTTAGAGAGCAAAAATAGGCCAAAATTGTTTCTTGTATGGGAGCACCCCTTAAATTTTTATTTTATTTAATTAATTATTGACGTAGACATACAATAAGGGCCTTCGTGAAAATATAATGTGCCTACCTGTTGCCATTTTTTATATAGAGCAAAAAAGGCCGAAAAAATAACGTTTCTTGTATGGGAGACACCCTTAAGTATTATTATTTTTTTAAGTATTTGTTGTTATAGCGGCAACTGAAATACACAATCTGTGAAAATTTCAGAAGTCTAGCTATAGCGGTTCTTGAGTTACAGCCTGGAGACAGACAGACGGACGGACGGACGGACAGACGGACAGACATCGAAGTCTTAGTAATAGGGTCCCATTTTTACCCTTTGGGTACGGAACCCTAAAAATCCATGAGTCTACAAAATTAGAACCGAATACATACATGATGCTATTGTCATATTTTAGTGTACGAAAAGGAACTAAATTCAAAACGGTTGAAGTGTGGGTGTTACGTTTCCTTAGTTTTTATTATTCGTAATATGAAGAATATTACAATAATACAATCATCAATTGTACCAACATGTATAACATTTATATTTTTCTAAATCTTAGCAGTAAATTAAGGATAGAGCTAGATTAACAAAAACCCGTTATAGATATATATTTAAATCTCGGAATCAGCTCCAACGATTTTCATTGTATTATGAATGTAACGTTGTAAACTCAGTTTAATTTCAATTGAATATAAATAATAAGTTTATTCGTAATATTCTTCATTACCGAAATCAAACGGAAAAAATGCATACTGTAGATAGATTGTTAAAAAAATCTTCAGACTATTTATTATCAATTGTACAAACATGTATAACGTAATATATATTTTTCTAAATCTTAGCAGTAAATGATGGATTGAGCTAGATTAACAAAAAACCCGTTATTATGAATAATTAATAACGTTTTTGTAACTATTTTAAAGCACTTGATTAAATAGTGTTATGAATGTAACGTTGTAAACTCAGTTTAATTTCAATTGAATGTAAATAATTAGTTTATTCATAATATTCTTCATCAAAAAAATTAAACGGATAAAATGCAAACTGCAGATAGATTGTTAAAAAAAATCTTCAGACTATTTATTATCAATTGTACAAACATGTATAACGTAATATATATTTTTCTAAATCTTAGCAGTAAATAATTATGGATTGAGCTAGATTAACAAAAAATCCGTTATTATGAATAATTATAACATTATTGTAACTATTTTAAAACACTTGATTGAATAGTGTTATGAATGTAACGTTGTAAACTCAGTTTAATTTCAATTGAATGTAAATAATTAGTTTATTCATAATATTCTTCATTAAAAAAATTAAACGGATAAAATGCAAACTGCAGATAGATTGTTAAAAAAAATCTTCAGACTATTTATTATCAATTGTACAAACATGTATAACGTAATATGTATTTTTCTAAATCTTAGCTGTAAATAATTATGGATTGAGCCAGATTAACAAAAAATCCGTTATTATGAATAATTATAACATTTCTGTAACTATTTTAAAACACTTGATTGAATAGTGTTATGAATGTAACGTTGTAAACTCAGTTTAATTTCAATTGAATGTGAATAATAAGTTTTGATTGAGTGATGCATGACAAAATGTTTTACGGAAAAAATGCAAACTGTAGATTGATTGTTAAAAAAAATCTTCAGACTATTTATTATCAATTGTACAAACATGTATAACGTAATATATATTTTTCTAAATCTTAGCAGTAAATAATTATGGATTGAGCTAGATTAACAAAAAATCCGTTATTATGAATAATTATAACATTATTGTAACTATTTTAAAACACTTGATTGAATAGTGTTATGAATGTAACGTTGTAAACTCAGTTTAATTTCAATTGAATGTAAATAATTAGTTTATTCATAATATTCTTCATTAAAAAAATTAAACGGATAAAATGCAAACTGCAGATAGATTGTTAAAAAAAATCTTCAGACTATTTATTATCAATTGTACAAACATGTATAACGTAATATATATTTTTCTAAATCTTAGCAGTAAATGATGGATTGAGCTAGATTAACAAAAAACCCGTTATTATGAATAATTAATAACGTTTTTGTAACTATTTTAAAGCACTTGATTAAATAGTGTTATGAATGTAACGTTGTAAACTCAGTTTAATTTCAATTGAATGTAAATAATTAGTTTATTCATAATATTCTTCATCAAAAAAATTAAACGGATAAAATGCAAACTGCAGATAGATTGTTAAAAAAAATCTTCAGACTATTTATTATCAATTGTACAAACATGTATAACGTAATATATATTTTTCTAAATCTTAGCAGTAAATAATTATGGATTGAGCTAGATTAACAAAAAATCCGTTATTATGAATAATTATAACATTATTGTAACTATTTTAAAACACTTGATTGAATAGTGTTATGAATGTAACGTTGTAAACTCAGTTTAATTTCAATTGAATGTAAATAATTAGTTTATTCATAATATTCTTCATTAAAAAAATTAAACGGATAAAATGCAAACTGCAGATAGATTGTTAAAAAAAATCTTCAGACTATTTATTATCAATTGTACAAACATGTATAACGTAATATGTATTTTTCTAAATCTTAGCTGTAAATAATTATGGATTGAGCCAGATTAACAAAAAATCCGTTATTATGAATAATTATAACATTTCTGTAACTATTTTAAAACACTTGATTGAATAGTGTTATGAATGTAACGTTGTAAACTCAGTTTAATTTCAATTGAATGTGAATAATAAGTTTTGATTGAGTGATGCATGACAAAATGTTTTACGGAAAAAATGCAAACTGTAGATTGATTGTTAAAAAAAATCTTCAGACTATTTATTATCAATTGTACAAACATGTATAACGTAATATATATTTTTCTAAATCTTAGCAGTAAATTATGGATTGAGCCAGATTAACAAAAAACCCGTTATTATGAATAATTATAACATTTCTGTAACTATTTTAAAACACTTGATTGAATAGTGTTATGAATGTAACGTTGTAAACTCAGTTTAATTGCAATTGAATGTAAATAATTAGTTTTGATAGAGTGATGCATAACAAAATGTTTTAACTTTTATTTTACGAATTTAATTGAATCTAAACAGAGTGTGTATGATGTATGTATTCTAGCATTGTTTGTTTAAAAAAATAGACTCACCGAGTTTCTTACGCCGGTTCTTCTCGGTGGGTGGGTCAGCGAACCGGTGGCAGGGACTTTATATTGACCAAAAAGTAAAAACAATAAATAATCATATTCGTCAAAATTTTGTTTTTATTTGTTTTATATTGTCGGATTTTTATGTTTCAAAGACTTTGTTTTTGTGAAAATTGGGTATTGTTATGTGAGCTAAACATAACAAACTCAGTTTTTACAAATTCAAGTTTATTGAAACATAAAAATCTGACAAGGATATCCTATCCCCATAATATCCTAATACACACATACAAACATAAACGCACACATACACACCTATGGAGTTTTAATCGAACCAATTCTAGATGGCGCTAGCTGTCCCATCAAATGTCAATTCGTGAGCCGTCAAACTCTTCTAAGACGCTTATCTGTCTACAAATATATAATAATAATCTGTGAACTATACACAGAAATAGTCACAGATTATTATTATATATTTCTGTGTATAGTTGCTGATTACGAGCAGAGATCACAAATTTTTACTGTCGAGTCGAGAGTTTCTCCTCCAGATAGAACGGCTGTGTAGAGTTGTTCTTGTGATAAGTGTGTTGAGAAAGAGACTCGTGGTCATCTCGTGGTTTTGTGTGTTGAGAAAGAGACTCGTGGTTCAGTGTGTTGAGAAAGAGACTCGTGGTCATCTCGTGGTTTTGTGTGTTGAGAAAGAGACTCGTGGTTCAGTGTGTTGAGAAAGAGACTCGTGGTCATCTCGTGGTTTTGTGTGTTGAGAAAGAGACTCGTGGTTCAGTGTGTTGAGAAAGAGACTCGTGGTTTAGTGTTTAACTTTGGTTTGAGTCTCAAATTGAGACAGGATTCCTTCTAGCCATTATGTGGATGTCTAGGAAAAAGTGTTGTGTTCCTGGGTGTTCAAATTCAGTAGGTAAGTTAAGTAAAGACCAGACTTATTTGTTTCATAATTTCTCAGTTTATTCACTTTATTTCTATAGTTTGAAACTTTTAGCAGGATGTTCAGACCTACTCGTTGTACCTATTACAACATTTGTAGGGGAGACGTGGGTCTTGCACCACAATTCGAAAACACTCGTGTTTATACTTCAGAAACTGTGTTTATTTACGTTTCCACATGAGTTAAAAACTTATAAAAAAAAACAAATAAAATAAAACGGGAGACGCAAGTCAACCCGCCATTTTCCACGCGCGCCCCATACACTCCTTTTTAAACTCTCGCGTCGCCATCTAGCGATAAAACTTAAAGGTACCGCGGTGGCGGACGAACTTGCCTTCCCGAAGCAGTAGTTTGCGGCAACGGAAACATAGGTGGCGCTACAACCTCCCCCTCCAAGTCACAAGACCGCCCCGGTCGTGACTTGGGTCTCCCCCTGGTCTTAGCAACAATGGGGTTTCTGGATTCCCCGACGTACGCGGTGAGTTGGCTGATATGGTACTTGCCTTTAACCGCGTTTTCGGCATCCACGACCTCGTAAGTGGTCGGCGAGAGGATGCGGCTAATCTTGAAAGGACCTATACGACGCGGAGCGAACTTCTTCGTCACGCCTCTTGCTGCTTGGCTGAGGGCGTGATTAGTGACCCACACAAGGTCCTCCTCCTGAAAAGAGAGTCCTTCTCTTCTGCTCCGATCGGCAGCCTCTTTGCGAAGATCTTGCTGATGCTCATGCCTCCAACGAACCTCTTGCAGGTGGTCTACAAAGTTCTTGAGATAAGGGGTAATCTGGGGTACAAAATTTTCCTGCTCAACAATAGCACGTATGTCGTTGAGCACATGAATAGGTGATCGAAGCTCACGAGCAAAATTCAAATATGCGGCAGTATGACCAGTGCCTTGGTTATAGGCCGTATTAAGCGCAAATCTCACCGCAGGAAGAGTCTTTGGCCAGTCTTGATGACTACTATTGACCAGGATCGCCAACATGGCTTTCATGTCGCGATTCTTCCGCTCTGCGGGGTTCGCCTCTGGGTGATACACCGGAGTAAGAGCTTGATCAATTCCTAAGGCTAACATGGTCTTCTGCATGACCGCGGAAACAAATTGAGTGCCGTTATCACTCACGACACGTCTGGGCAACCCGTAACGTAAGAAAAATTCTTCAATCAGAACTTTTGCGCATTTCTCAGAGGAAGCTTCGTCAAGGGCGAAAAGCTCTACCCACCTCGTGGCAGTATCTTCTATCAAGAAAATCCATTTCTCACCTTGACTTCCCTCTGGTAAGGGCCCGAATAAGTCCATAGCCAGAACTTCGAAACGCTGATGTATGGCCGGTGTCTGTAATAAACCGGCTGGCTTTAAATTGCTCGGCTTGAAAGCCTGACACAAGTCACATGACTTGAGATATTGGGTGACAAACTGACGCATCTGGGGAAAATAGTATCTCTCCTTGATCTTCTTCAGAGTGCGTTCAACACCAAGGTGTCCAGCTGTAGAGGCGTCATGAAGCTCCTTCATCAGCTCCTCTCTAAGGGATAGCGGAATCACCAACTGAGGCTCCTCAGTCTCGCTATCGGAATCAACACGGAAGAGAACACCCTGGGATACGTAGTACCCTCTATCTGTCCACCGTTTATAATCGTGATCGTCTTCGAAGTCCTTCAAGATCTTTTGGGTCTCCGGATCTTCGAGCTGCGCAGCGCGGATCTCAGTGGGTCCACGGTGAGGTAAGTCGACTGAAATAGGACATAAATCATACGATTCTTCTATTTCAGGGTCAGCTGGAAGCGCAGGGCGACTCAACGAATCGGCGATGACATTACTTTTACCTGGAGTATACTCGAGGTCTAGGTTATAAGACTGCAACTTCAGTGCCCACCGAGCTAAGCGACCTTTAGGGGTCTTGAGCGACAATAACCACCGCAAGGGCTGGTGATCCGTACAGACCCTGACTTGAGCGCCTTCGACATATCCTCGAAATTTGTCGAGGGCCCATACAACAGCCAGCGCCTCTCTTTCGGTCGTATTATAATTGCGCTCCGCCGGCGATAATAACCTGCTTGCATATTCGATAGGTCTCTCATCGTACACGTCATTTCCTTGCAGCAAGACAGCCCCAAGCGCGTAAGCACTGGCGTCGGTTCTGAGGATGAACGGAGCATTGAAGTCCGGCTGGCGAAGAATGGGTGCAGAGGTAAGCTTCTCCTTAAGGGTCACAAAAGCTTGAGATTGAGCAGCACTCCAAATCCAACTCGCGTTCTTCTTAGTCAGCTCTGTTAGCGGCCGGGCTATATCCGAGAAGTTAGGAATAAATTTCCTGAACCAAGCACACGTCTGTATAAAACTTTTCAGATGCTTCAAATCAGCTGGTGGCGCCATCTCCAAGACAGCTCGAACCTTCTCTGGGTCAGTCTGAATCCCATCTGCTGAAATGACGTGACCGAGGTAAGTCACTTTATCACGAGCAAACGCACACTTTTCGCGATTTGCTTTTAATCCGAATAATCGTAATCTATTAAAGACCTTCTGTAAGTCTTCCATGTGTGATTCTAGGTTCTCTGACACTACTAACAGATCGTCTAAGAAGGCCACCACACAGACATCCTTAAGCCCGGATCGAAAACGATCCATTAGGCGCTGGAACGTCGCTGGGGCGTTCTTCAACCCGAACGGCATCCGGTGAAACTGAAACGTCCCGAAGGGTGTTGTAAATGCAGTTTTGTGACGGTCTTCAGGCGCGACTTCGACTTGCCAATAGCCGGCCTTGAGATCCATAGTAGACATCACACAGTTGGCTTTAGTTGAGGATAAGATGTCGTCGATCGCAGGCAACGGATATTTATCCGTCCGGGTCACCGCATTCAAGAGGCGATAATCGACGCAGAAACGTGTTTGCCCATTCTTCTTGGGGATCAACACGACCGGAAAAGCCCATTCCGATTCGGCTTCCTCAATGATCTCATCTTTCAACATCCTATCTATCTCAGCTCGCACAACCTCCTTCTTTGCAGGAGTCATACGGTACGGCGGAACTGCTACTGGGAGGCTATCACCCGTATCGATGCGATGTACTGCCATTGGAGTCGGCGCTCCCCCTGGCGAAAAAATATCTTCGTTACCTGCGAGCACTGATGAAAGAACTTCCCTTTCAGGTGCAGTCAATAACGTTCCCTCATTCTCGCGGAGCCCCACGGAAGAACAAACAAGAGAAGTGACTTCATCCTCGAAAACTAAAGGAAAGTAAGTACGACCTTGATTTACCGTATTTAAAGTAAACCGATTTGACTTAAAGTCAAGTACCATACCAGCGTCGCGTATAAAATTCATACCCAGGAGAGAGTCTGTAGCACCAGGTAAGATCACAAAGACAGTAGGTATAACAACATTGTATACTTCTACATCGACAACAGCGGATTTAACATTTTTGTTACAAATAGAGCCGTCGGCTAATTTTATGTCAACATTGACATCCTTAAAATTAACACTATTTTTCACTAACAAATCTTTCATAGATTCACTCGCGATAGAGATTTTTGCGGCGGTATCAACAAGAAAATGTCCACTAACACCAAAAATCTTGATTTTTATTTTAGGTCGCGCACGCGCATCGATTGGCGCTGTGCCGACTGCAGAAACCGAGAGCGACTGAAGAGAAGTCGATGTCGTAGGCAGCTCATCCTTCTTCTTGCAGTTCGTACAGTTAGCTCGTATCACGCCAGGAGTGCCACACCCGAAACATACTACAGGTGACGGCCTTGCCTCTGTTCTCGATTCACCTGAACCTGTCGTTACTTTGCGTGGTTGTAGCTTATAACAAGCGTCCTTCTCATGACCAAACTTCTTGCAGTATACGCAACGGGGTCTGGCTTTGGGAGTAGAACCACTCGAAGTGCTAGGCGAAGGCGGTGAAATTACAGCAGGGACTGGAGCGATGGAATGCGGAACTACCACAGCTGGGGTAGCCGAAGCAGGCAAGCGCACTTGTGTTCGCGTGCGACTTTCCTCTAGAAGATCTTCCACAGAACGAGCCTTCTCTAGTAGCTCGGCGAACGAAGAGAAACTGGCTCGAGACACTCTCTCACGCAGTCGTCGATGGAGTAAGCCGTATATCATGTCCAGCTGAACAGGGTTTTCAGGTAATGTGTTGGGCGGCAACTGTGCAATCAAGGCTCTCGCCCTACACACGAAAACGTCTGTCTTCTCATCGGTTTGCTCTTTACTAAAAAGTTCGCGATAAATCCTATGTGGTGGGAGGCGAGGACCAAAAGTCTGCCGCAGGAGCTGAATGGCGTCAGGCCAAGTCGACACGGAATGTTTAACGCCTTGCCACCATGTGCCAGCCATCCCCGTCAATAGCATAGGGAGGCCACGAAGCGCGATGCTATCATCCATGGTGACACATTCTTTATAGACCTCTATGGCGTCTATGAAAACGATGACGTTGGTGCCCTGAGCTCCGTCAAACCTTGCAGAACATCTCGCGAAGTTGCTCTGGCTCCCCATCACAGTAGCAGTGGACGGCGGCGGGCCAGGTATACGCAGAGCAGAGATTAGTTGTTGTAGTTGTAGATCCGACATGGTAATTGACGTGGGAGTCCCGCCCACAGGCGGCGACACCGTCGAGTGCGGCGTAAACATCTGTGTGGGTGCACCTTGCACCGGGGGGAACACAGTATGCTGAGTCACAGGTGGTATCGCAGCACCACCACGGGCAGCTTCGGCGTCAGCAGACGCCGCGACAGAAAGCTGTCCAAGACTATTCGCACGAGCACTTCTCGTTAACACCATCTTACCACGGTAAACTAATAAGAGGCTCTATGCGTTAAACTTCAAAGTCCACAATAATAAAGTTCACGTAAGAAATAAAACATAACACAATAGTGTTCATTACGCAGATAAATGTTCAGAAAAAAAAAAAAAAAAAAAAAAACTTAACAACACAAGTCACTAGTGTGTCCATACCCTTATAATATGAAATAAGTCCACATTTAATATTGTCCAAAGCAAAGGAATGGTACAAAACAAAAGTTGTACTTCCCTCTGAGAAGCGACGAATAACTCCAACACTACTCGAAGTGCGCCCGCCGACAGCCATAGGTAGGTGTCCAACACCTAGGCGTCGCGTCGCGTCGGCGGCTGGGCGGCGAGGCAGCAAGTAGGTACAATTAAGCGTCTCGGACACCACAACAAGGCGCCGACAACACTCGATGCAACGTACTTGAATACGTCGTAATAATAGTCACTACACTATAATCGAGTTAGTAATCTCACTTATGTACAAGTCATTGACACTAAACTTGCTTTTAAAAGTTTTATGCAATCGAGAATGTTCCCGTAAATGTTCTAACAAAATATAAACACAAAACTAGTCCTTGCAATCACAAAATTGTCTAGATTATTAACAGTTTCTTACACTAACGATTATCGAAAAGCACTTGTTTTCGAGTTCGATTTTCGAGTCGAGTTCCAATAGTAACGACAAAATGTTTGAAAAATTGTTCATTGCAAAATTGTAAATTATATTGGTTTCAATTCACATAACTATAAAGAATAGGCATATTAAATATTACAGTAATTACAGTTCCCAAAAGTCTAGATTTTAGCACAGACAGTTCAACTGAGTTCGAAACTCATCTAAGTATAAACGAAAACTTGAGTGTTTTGTGGTGGAATTACAGTTCTAAATTACCGAACACAAGAAAAGAACCGAAAACAGAGTCTAAAGCACTACGCGGGCACACAAAGTTCTAGGATTTTGTCGCTAGAAGTGAGATTTCGGCAAGCCTAGGTAACCTATAAGAGTAGGTACGCTTCACAACCAGGAGGAAAACAAAGTTCTTAGAACACTCCACGTGAAAAAAGCTTGTAGACACAGTTCTTATCACGGTAATACAGTAAATAGTTCACTGGATTGCACTGTAAAACTTTTTCCACTTTTGTTTCAAACGGAAAAAACCGGTTTGTCCTTGAAAGTCGGGCCAAACGTTGGGCAGCCAAATTGTAGGGGAGACGTGGGTCTTGCACCACAATTCGAAAACACTCGTGTTTATACTTCAGAAACTGTGTTTATTTACGTTTCCACATGAGTTAAAAACTTATAAAAAAAAACAAATAAAATAAAACGGGAGACGCAAGTCAACCCGCCATTTTCCACGCGCGCCCCATACACTCCTTTTTAAACTCTCGCGTCGCCATCTAGCGATAAAACTTAAAGGTACCGCGGTGGCGGACGAACTTGCCTTCCCGAAGCAGTAGTTTGCGGCAACGGAAACATAGGTGGCGCTACACATTATACTCTGATACTAAGTTTAAAACGCTTTAAAATGTACATACCTATTTACACACTAAAACTTAAATTTGTCTGGCTTAAAATAGGTAAAGCAAAAGATATAATTACTGCTTTGCAATAATGTTCTTTGCGTTTCTTAAGGCCGATTTATAATGTACATATTATTATTATGTATATAAGCTGAACTGTCCCTCTATTTATTCACAAAATGTACCTTGCATACATCCATATACATAATATATTATTCCTTGAATCGCGGATTCTCGGAAAGAATTCTTGGAGTTGAGGCGATAATATGGTCACTAAATTTGTCAAAAATCCAAAAAGTAGAATGCAATCCTATCTTGTGACAAGTTGGTACTTATTTATTTAATTTTATTTGATTGTTGGTATACTAACATGGTATTTACTGGCTCATAAATATTTATTGAAATGATCTTTTTTATGATGTACAATTTGTGTTATACATAATAATAATGATTTATTTTTAATTTTACAGATACGCATCAAACAATGCATTTATTCCCGAATCCAGCAAAAGACATTGAGCGTTTTAATCAGTGGGTTTTTTCAATTGGCGGTGATATAATTGGCTTAGATAATGAGGACATATATAAACATCGCAGTGTCTGTCACTCACATTTTGAAGAAAAGTTTTGTTGTCGCTACAATCGACTAAATAACATTGCAGTGCCTACTCTTCATTTGCCGGGTATGTATTCATTTAACTTTTGTTTTTAATTGTAATATCTCAGGATTAATAATATATTAAGTTTAGTATCTACTACTAGTAATAGTGACCACAATAGTAAAAGGAGAACTAGGCATTGACACAATATGTGTAGGCCCAGTCTCAGACAGGATCCCTGAAGGCATAACACAGTAATGACATAATGAATGTACTATTCTATCTGTTACGGCCTCTGTAAGGGCCTATTTTTCAATGGCCAAATAAAACTTGTTGGAGGTTTAAACTATATGATGACAAAAATATGGACACTTTATTTGTAAGAGTGAGTTTCAAATAATGATGTGCTGGCAAGCTATATTAAGTATCAAAATATAAAAACATTTATAATATCCACATATTTCCATTTGCTTTGTTTCAGGACTTTCTTCTATACCACAATTTACATTCGATGAGAGAAGGCCTATGCGACAATTACAAAATCTTCCAACAAATACAACTTCAACCACATCTAAACCTGTCACCACTGTGACCTCACCCATACCGTCTACTTCGACATCTTCAGCAGGTATTTAAAAAACACTTTTGTTTTAATTCCACTTACTTACAACCAAATTTGATTTCTAATTTATTAGTTGTTTGAAAACAAATATTTTATGCTTAGTTATCAAAGATTAGTTGTTTGAAAACAAATATTTTATGCTTAGTTATGAAAGATTTGAAATGGCATGTAAGCTACGAATAATAAAAGCTAAGGAAGAGTAACTACTAACTGTGTCAAAAAATTTGATCCGATTCTACAAAATGCGACCCGAATACATGCATACTTTATGCAAAAAAAGAGACCCAAATACATGCAAGAATTTTGTGTTATTATAGAGGTGACAATAATTATTGTCAACAGTTTTAATTCGTTAATTTGAATGTAGTGTTTCATAGCGATATTGCAATATTTTAGTGTGCAAAAAGGAACAAAATTTAAAACGATTGAAGAATGGGGGTTACGTTTCCTAGTTTTTATTATTTGTAGAATCTTGCATGCATACTTTTATTATTTAACATTATATTTCTTATTCCATGGAACTAACAAGTCAATAACTTTTAGGTCTCCAGATGAATTCACTGGATGAGAATAACTCAACATTGAAAGAAAATATTGGTAAAAATTACATTTTCTACTCTTATTATTAAACTAGCTGTCCCGGCAAACATTGTTTTGCCATTTAAAGTATTTCTACTTCATCAGTTGACACAAAATCTTACCCCCTCTTTTCTCCCCTTAGAGGGGTGGGGGGAAAAATTTTATACACCAGATGCTAAGTTGGAAAAACAGTTAATAATATGAAGTAAGTCCATTAAAGAAAAAAGTTTGATACAAAACCCCTCTTTGGTCCCCTTAGTGGGGTGGGGTGGGGGGGGGGGGGGTAATTTTTATACACCAGATGTTGAGTTGGAAGGAGGCAAATATATCTGCGAAAACCGTATGCAAATCGGATCAGTAGTTTTCGTGTTAAAGCAAAAGTCTTATACAAAACCTGACCCCCTCTTTCGTCCCTTTAGAGGGGTGGGGGGAAAAAATTTTATACACCAGATATTAATTTGGAAGGAGGCAAATATATCTGCGAAAACCGTATGCAAATCGGATCAGTAGTTTTCGTGTTAAAGCAAAAGTCTTACACAAAATCTGACCCCCTCTTTCATCCCTTTAGAGGGGTGGGGAGAAATTTTTTTATACACCAGATGTTAAGTTGGAAGAAGACAAATATATCTGCGAAAACCGCATTCAAATCGGATCAGTAGTTTTCGTGTGATGCCGGAACAAACATACAGACAGACAGACAGACAAAAAAACTAACTAACTTTTCGGCTTCTATAGCGATATTGTGACACCCTCCGCTTATTATTTTTTGAATATCTTTAATGTACAGAATTGACATTTCTACAGATTTATTATATGTATAGATTTGATCATAATAATCGTTGATTTATTGATTTCATATTATTCTCGTTTTTGTAGATCCAGTAAAAAATAAGGGTGGTGATGGTGCAGGTATCATCATCAAGAAAGGTGGTGTTGGTGTCAAAAGGCATACAATAGTAACTCCTGAAGAACAAAAATTGCGCCAGAGGTTGATCAAAATCAGGATAAAGCTGAGCAAATGTCGCAATAAATTAAAGAAGCAAGCTGCCAATCTACAAGCAGCAAAAAAAAATTTCATCAAACCCAGCACTTTTGTCTGCAATGGAAAAACTGCCTAGCACAGCAAAGCTCTTAACATTACTGCAATTTAGAGAATGTAAAAAACAAAATAAAGGCCGACGTTTTCAGCTGCAAGAAAAAATATTAGCACTCTCCATATTTAAGTTATCACCAAAAGCTTACAGGTTTTTAAGAAGAATTCTTATTTTACCAGCACCACAAACCCTATCCAAAGTAATAAGTCAGGCAAATATAGATCCTGGCATTAATAACAAAATATTTAGCCAACTAAAAAGTGCTGCTGACAAAATGAAGCCTGAACAAAAATTGTGCGTTTTATTGTTTGACGAAAGGAGTTTAAAGGCAAATTTGTCGTACAATGAAAAAAAGGATATGCCAGTTGGGTTTGTGACTGATGGTATGTCAAGTAAAGTCTGAATATGCAGATCATACCCAGGTAAAAATATTTTACTCACATAATATACAAAAGACTACCATTGTATTAATCAAATTTTATTCAATAATTTTACACTAATTTTATTACTTTAATAACATTAATGATGTGAACAAGAATATTAACAAAGTTTTAACCATAATATTAGTGGTGACTGGATATTTTTTGCTGTAGTAAGTTATTTCCAAACTTTGCAATTGTTGGCTAAGAAAAATTGTGATGGTAAAAAACAACTACTTTATTTTGTTTCAGGTGTTCATGATACGGGGTTTGATAAAAAATTATAAGCAGCCCGTTTGCTATACTTTTGCTGCAGCAGCCACAAGCGGCCAGCAAATTGCCGTACAGTTAAAAGAAATCATTAGCCAACTACAAAAAGCTGGCTTAATCGTCGTAGCAACGGTATGTGACCAAGGTACCAACAACAGGCATGCTATTAAGCTACTGCTACAAGAAACACGTGGCATTCATTTAAAGAAGGGTTGGGAACCAAAAGAAAATATTATTTTGGTCAATGAGCAAGAGGTTGTACCTCTATATGACCCTCCACACTTATTAAAGTGTCTTAGAAATAATTTGCTTACCAAGAATTTGGAATATTATGAAAATAATAGAAAACATATAGCAAAATGGGAGCACCTGCTGTTGCTACATAAAGAAAATCCGGGATATAAGGGTGTCAGGTTAATCCCTAAGCTAACAGAAAACCACGTCGTACCAGAAAAAGTTTCAAAAAATAAAATGAAGGTGAAATTTGCAAGCCAAATTTTTAGCAGAACTGTTGCAACAAACATGGGATACCTTGCAGGTAATGTGACACACTTAAAATTTTATTTAGATTACTGTACTAAGTACTTAATATATTATTATTATTATTATTATTGTTCCTACTTAATATAGTAACATGATAATAAGATTGTACCTGTCTACATAAGTATAATGTTAACAAGTATTTGAATTTTTTAAAAGTTGTGAATTTTGTTTTTCAGATAAAGGAATTCTGCCTAAGGAGTGCAAAGAAACTGCAGATCTCCTTATCTTTTTTGATAACTTATTCGATTCGCAAAATGGAAGTTTTAATAAAAAAAACTTCGCAAAACCTCTCCTCGGACCTGTTACGCCAAAATCCCAACATCACAAGGAGTGGCAAGAAGCTAAAATGAAATTAAAAAATATGAAATTTGTAAACATTGTTTCTGGTAAACCTGAAAATGTACCTACATTAATAAACTGGGCATGGACACTTGACGGAATCGAAATTTTATTAAAAAATTTAGAAACCAGACATAAAATAACATCTATCTGGATGAGACATTTGAATCAAGACCCGATCGAAAATTTTTTCGGTGCCATAAGAAGCCATGGGTGCCGAAATACAAATCCGACTCCGCAGCAATTTGGATCCGCTTTCACCACCATGTTAATAAACAATTTATCAAGTGTCCATGCCCCTGTTGGGTCTAATTGTGAAGAAGATTTTGGCAAAAATTTACATGCCCTCGTCGTCACGGATGACTGTAAAGCTTTGACGAACTGCAGTATAGAATTAATTTCTAATATTGTAATAGAAGACATAAAATCAAAAAGTGACCCCCGTATTATGGGGGCATTACCATATGTCTGTGGTTATTTTATAAGAAAAGTGAAAATAAAAGTTTTTAAAAATTGTACCACATGCAAAAGTAATACAATTTCTTTAGAAGGTGAAGAGTATATTAAATATAGAGAATATGCAGGTCGTCAGTGGCTTTGCAGTCCCAGTAAATCAATTATACATTGTGTGTCGGCAATCCAAGACATATCAAACACAATTATTAAACAGTCTTTCGAAAAAAAACATATAAAAGAATTAATAAAAACTTATATTTTAATGTTAGTTGATTTCGACTTTTTAGAATGAGCATTAAAATAAGGAAAAAATTGTAATTTTTTTAATAAACATAACATCTCGATTTTTCTTATATAATTATTGCAAAGATATAAATAAAATATTAAATGGTAAAATGGACTGTTATGACGACGAGGACAGGCTTCAAATAAAAGCTAAGAAATATTTTAAAAAATGTTCAAAGAGACCCAGGAAATAAAAAAAAATACTTTCTTATTGTGTGTTTTCATTTTCAAACTAAGAATTATTATTTAGCTATTCTTTTGGCATCATATTTTCCTAAGGAGAAAGGAAAAATTGCTTTTCATTAATAATTCTTAGTTTTATACCTCCTTTAATTGAAATTATTAGAAATCTAAACTATTACGTGCATGACCCTGGGTAGGTACGTAGTAGTTGGTAGTAGTGCCATAAAGCAAATTCAGATGGCGTAACGTCTAGAAATAATTGCCTCTTTTAGCTACCGAAAGAGGTCTCTATTTCCATATATAAAAAAGTACTCTGTGCGTATATGCAAATGTCGGAATGACAGATGTCAGAAAAAATGCGGTGGCAGTTAGTAATGCCAGTCGATAAATCGAAGTCTATGAAAAAAATCGATTTTATATTTAATAGCAGCACAGAATCGATTAAGTGTAATGGATTAGCTTCATTTACTATTATTTAACATGCATAATATAGAGAAGCTAATACATGATATCAATAAATAATATTATCATTCGGAAATAGTTATTAAAGCAAGTAATATTTATAAAAATTGGAATAACGATTGCAATTACTGCTTGAGTCGAATGAATCGATATTGTTACAATATATTGTTTGATGTATTTCTAATAATGCACTACATCACTAACCGAATGTGGAGGGAGTAATTTAGTAACTTTTATTCTTTAATTTAAATCCCGGGTTTAGAAATTGGATTCTGGGCGTATAATTACGTAAAAAAATGTAAAAATAATTACTGTATTATTTTTATCAAAGCGCATGAGAATTAATGGTACCGACCTTGGGCATTCTCCATTTAAATTAAATTTAAAATATAATTTAAATTAATTCCTCGAATAAGATCGATGAGCTAGATCAGTGTTTTCCATCCTGTGGTCCGCGGACTCCTGGGGGTCCGCGTTGTCATCTCTGAACCTTACATATACGTTTTTGCTGTTTATTGAAGTGAAAACTTCTTTAGCGGCGTTGAGCACTTTTGTGGGATGGGTAAAAACTGTGAAACTCGCGTCAGATTCTCTTGCTGATCGAAAAACCTTGGAAAAACCGTAAGACGGTTGGAGAGTAGTGATTTGTGTCGAACTCGAACTCGAACTTGTTATGATTTACGTAATGTAGAACATAATATTTCATTGATTTTAGAATACTAAATTATCATAATTTAATTATCTTTACTAAATTAGATGGTAGTTTTAAATATTTAAATCTGGCCACACTGACAATGTGCAATCCCTTCTGGACTTTTTGGCGGGAAGTCGAAAAGAGCGGGTGTTCAAAATTTTCTCTGCTTTATAAAAATTAATTTTCCAGTAATATTACTGTAATATAGTTGTAAATAGTACTTTTTCAATAGTGTTAAATAATTTAAAAATAAGATGAGTGTAGATAGCGACGGGGGTCCGGCCTCCGCAGATACTTCTAAGAAAAGAAAATTGGATAATATCGATAGCTGTACAGTGGATTATAGAATGTTTACAAAAACAAATTATAAAAGGCAATTCCCGGAGAACTATAGTAGCGATTGCGTTGTGTATGTAGAATCGATAAACAATGAAAAATTGGGAAACAAAAATCCCATTGCTTTGACCAAATTATTCACGGAAAATGTTAAGGGCATCATAGGAGTTCATAGAGTTAACGCTCATAAAGTTGGTGTCACCTTTAAGAAGCCCGCTCCTGCGAATAACTTCTTAAAAATGGATCATTTTTTAACAAAAAATAAACTGAAAGCCTTTGTACCGGCCCACCAGTCGGAAATTACTGGTGTTATAAAATATGTGCCTAAGGATCTGTCCAATGAAGTTATATACAAAAACATTACATGCGACACAGAAGTAATTTCAATTAAAAGATTTTTTAAGAAAGTTGAAGGGAAACTTACTCCATTGGGTACAATAGCAGTTACCTTCGCTGGTACAATTTTACCTCAATACGCCTACATACAAATGTTCAGGTATCCAGTACATTTATACATACCACCATTATTGCAATGCTTCAAATGCCTCAAGTTCAACCACTCTGCCAAAGTTTGCCGAGGAGAGCAAATGTGCTCCTCATGTGCTGGACGGCACTCATACAAAGAATGTGATGTAGAAGAAATTGTATGCCTCAACTGTAGCGGAAATCATTTGGCCATCTCACGAGACTGTCCAGTGAAACAGAAGAAAATGCAGGAAAAGAAGTCCAAATATCAGAATGTTAACCGTAGCTATGCCACTGTGGTGAGTAGTGTTCCGTTGCTCACTGACCCTAAATCTTTTCCAGCTATTTCTAAACCTATTAATGTAAATACTGTTGGTAACACTAAAACAAATTTCGATATAGAACAAATTTTAAATAATGACATTATAATGAATGCCTTAGTTAAGTCTCTTGTAATCCTCGGTAATAACAATACTCCTGTCACGAATAAAAGAATTAAAGATAAACTATTATCTAATTTAATCACATAATGGATACATATTTAAATATAGCACAATTTAATATACAAAGCTTGCAGAATAAAAGAGCCTTATTAAAAACATTTCTTTTTGATCACAATATAGACATATGTCTGTTAAATGAGACATGGCTTAGGAGTTCAAGTATAATTCCAGATTTTACACCTTATAATTTCATACGTAAAGATTCATTAAATTCACATAATGGAATAGGTATACTCATTAAACAAAACCTCAAATACAAAATTGTAAATACAACTTTTTACGAAAGTATTCAAAATATTTGAACAATACACATTTTATGTGTGTACTGCCCACCTAATAACAGGTTTGATACAAATAAATTAAAAAAAGTATTACTTGAAACTCCTAAGCCATGTCTCATCATGGGAGACTTTAACGCACACCACATTTTATTCGGATGCCACTCAAACAATAACAGAGGTAACAGTTTGTTTAACATCATAGATGAATTTGACATGTGTATATTGAACGATGGCAGTGTCACAACAGTTCAGGCACCAAATAGAAATTGATTTAACTCTTGTTAGCCCTTCTTTAGCTCCTCTTTGCGAATGGCTTGTCCACAGTGATCCAATGGGCAGCTACCACTATCCAATTCAGGTAACTATCAATGTACAGCCCTCAATATATGAAGTTCGTCCTGTGGAAGAAAAATATATTTACAGTAAAACAGATTGGAATAAATATTTTAAGTTATCAGAGACATATTTTTCAGAATTAAATGTAGATATTAATAATTTAGAACCACTTCAGTTATACAATAGTTTTGTCAGTATTTTAAGTAATCTAAGATCAGTAACAGTACCAAAACAAAATATAAAGCCAATTTCAAAGCCATTGAGAAAACCAGCTCCTTGGTGGAACCAAAAATGTGAAGATGCAGTTCGAAAGTCCAAGGAAGCTTTAATAAATTATCGATCTTCACCCAGTATTGACAATTTTATTACTTATAAAAAGTTAGATGCTCAAAAGAAAAGAATATTAAGGGAGGAAAGGGTTAAATCATGGCATGACTTGTGTAGTAGTTTTAATAGAATGACACCAGTATCTAGAATATGGGGATACATTAAAAGATTTAGGAGAATAGGTACCTCCCATAATAGGTATTTAAATGATAATTGGGTACCATCCTTTTTGAATAAAATCACAGATCAGTCTCAGATAAATGAAAGTAATTTAAAAACTATTTTTGATCAAGCCGTTGAAGATGAAAGTAATTCATTTCTTAATAAGCCATTTACACTAAGTGAATTGTACATATCTTTAAAAAGTAGAAAAGACACAACACCAGGCTTGGATAGTATACCATATATTTTAATTAAGAAACTACACCCTAATGCCATAGAAATACTTTTAAATATTTATAATAGATTATGGGATAGTTTACTAATACCAGAGTCATGGAAAACTCAATGTGTCATTCCTATTTTAAAACCAAATAAACCTGCTGGTAATCCAACTTCCTACAGGCCCATTTCCCTATCATCATGTTTAGGTAAGCTCTTTGAAAACATGTTAAAACTAAGATTAGATTACTTTGCTGAATCACAAAACTTTTTACCGGATATTCAATTCGGATTTAGGAAAGGAAAAAGTTGTTCTGGAAGCTTTGTATCATTTATAGAGGATTTAAAAAAGGCAAAACTAAGTCACTGTAGTGCTGTGTGTGTATTTTTAGATGTAAAAGCTGCTTTTGATAGTGTTAACATTGAAGTGTTAATAAAAGTTTTACAAGAACTAGGATTTCCGGTACAAACTTTAAAATGGATATACAAATTTTTATATGACAGAAAAGTCTATGTCAAATTCAATAATAAATTGCATGGGCCACAAAAGGCCAATAAAGGCACAATGCAAGGTGCTACGACATCACCATCTCTATATAACTTTTATACATCTCAAATACTTAAATTTGTAAATATACTTGGAGTAAAAGTTTTGCAATTTGCTGATGACTTGCTTTTTTACTGTGTAAATAAAAACTTAAATACAGCTATCATTCTTATAAATAGGGCATTAGCTCAATTACAAAATTATTACAAGGATATTTTAAAATTAGAAATTAGTTCAGAAAAAAGTTCGGTGTTAATATTTAGTAAAGATGTACCTGCACAGTCTGTAAATATAACTTATAATAATGACAGAATTCCCGTTGTGAATCAACACAGATTTTTAGGAGTTATTATTGATAATAAACTTAAATTTGATAAACATATAAACTATGTATGCCAGAATGCTATGAGAAGCATAAATGTAATGAGAAGTTTGGCAGGAACATTTTGGGGTTCAGACCCAAAAACTCTTAACATGTTGTACAAAAGCATAGTCAGAAGTCATTTTGACTATAGTTCATTAGCTTATATGAATGCAAATATAACATTACTAAGGAAATTAGATGTTATACAGAATATGGGTTTAAGAATAATAAGTGGTGCCATGCGCACTACCCCTATTGTGTCTATGGAAATAGAAAATTGTATACCTCCATTGTCTCTGCGCCGTTTACAATTGGCTGAGAGATTTTGTCTTAAACAGTTATCCTGTGATAACAATTTTATAGTGAACCAATTGTTGCATCCTGTAGAAATTGTAGGGTCAGCTTCACCAATTATTTCATGTAATGATCTCATTTCTGCTTCTTTACCTGAAATACCAACAATTATGTTTTTAACAAAAAAATGTGCTAAAAATATGTATACGAGTAATAAGTGGCCAATTTATCAGTATCCTTATGAGGTTACAATTAACTATTTTACTATTAAGTGTCAATCAAACTCCGTTACAAATAAATTTGACTTTGTACAATTTTTACAGGATAAAAGAGATTTTTACACAATATATACAGATGGTTCCAAAAGTGATGAAGTTAAAGCTGCATACTATGACCCACAAATTAAACTGAGCAAATGTTTTAAAATGCCACAAAGTTGCAGTATTTTCACAGCAGAGGCTTGGGCAATATTAGCTGCTTTGACATATGTTTATACTAATGTAAATAATGTAAATATTTTAATTATTAGTGATTCAAAAAGTGTACTAAATTCTATTTGTAACCAAAGTTTGTGTTATAAACAAAATTATATTATATTTAGAATAAGATATTTTTTTAGAAAATTGATTGAAAAGAATATAGAATTAGTGTGGGTTCCCTCCCACAGTGGCATATTAGGCAATGAAATTGTTGACCAAGTGACTCGTAGGGAACATGATGTGGACATATCAGGAACTTTTAAAGTCCCATTCACCGATTTCTACCCACAAATTAAAAGCTCAGTAAAAAGTTTATGGATAGAATATTGGAAGAAAATAACAGAAACTAAAGGAAAATGGTATTCGGAAATACAAAGAGACTTACCGATATCACCATGGTACAGTAGGCTTGGTTATGTGGATAGAAAGTTTGTGACTAGTATTAATCGTTTGCGCTTTGGACATTGCCTAATTCCCTCACATCTCAGCAGAATGAACATAGTAAATAATAGTAACTGTACACATTGCTCTGAAGAAAACGCAGACATCGATCACATGCTTTTTAAGTGTCCAGTCTTTGCCATACAGAGATCTATATTTGTTGACATGATCAAAGAAATAGCTGAACAGAACTCTTTAAGTGTCCCCCGCCTCAGTCAAGATCTATTAAGAAACACTATTTAATTTCACCCTATTTATAAGTATATTGTAAATACTATAGGAAAAGTTTAGTACCTAATAGGGAGTTTGGAGCTCTAATTTCTAGGTTATGTTTGTTAAATTTATGTACCTAATTGTTTTTTTTTTAGTTTATATTTGAAATGTCATGACTCATGTCTCATTCGTATTTATAAATGTCATAAGTTTGTTTAATTTAAGTATTTAAATATTTTGTTACTCACTAAATACCTATGTAATGTCTTGTAAGTTGTAACGTTATATGTTTCTAATGTTATGTATTCTAATTAATTTTATAATTTATTTGTTTTTACGGCTGAAGGACTTGTATCCATGGTCACGAATAAATTAAAAAAAAAAAAAGCAATCCCTTCTGGCGGGAAGTCGAAAAGAGCGGGTGTTCAAAATTTTCTCTGCTTTATAAAAATTAATTTTCCAGTAATATTACTGTAATTTAGTTGTAAATAGTACTTTTTCAATAGTGTTAAATAATTTAAAAATAAGATGAGTGTAGATAGCGACGGGGGTCTGGCCCCCGCAGATACTTCTAAGAAAAGAAAATTGGATGATATCGATAGCTGTACAGTGGATTATAGAATGTTTACAAAAACAAATTATAAAAGGCAATTCCCGGAGAACTATAGTAGCGATTGCGTTGTGTATGTAGAATCGATAAACAATGAAAAATTGGGAAACAAAAATCCCATTGCTTTGACCAAATTATTCACGGAAAATGTTAAGGGCATCATAGGAGTTCATAGAGCTAACGCTCATAAAGTTGGTGTCACCTTTAAGAAGCCCGCTCCTGCGAATAACTTCTTAAAAATGGATCATTTTTTAACAAAAAATAAACTGAAAGCCTTTGTACCGGCCCACCAGTCGGAAATTACTGGTGTTATAAAATATGTGCCTAAGGATCTGTCCAATGAAGTTATATACAAAAACATTGCATGCGACACAGAAGTGATTTCAATTAAAAGATTTTTTAAGAAAGTTGAATGGAAACTTACTCCATTGGGTACAATAGCAGTTACCTTCGCTGGTACAATTTTACCTCAATACGCCTACATACAAATGTTCAGGTATCCAGTACATTTATACATACCACCATTATTGCAATGCTTCAAATGCCTCAAGTTCAACCACTCTGCCAAAGTTTGCCGAGGAGAGCAAATGTGCTCCTCATGTGCTGGACGGCACTCATACAAAGAATGTGATGTAGAAGAAATTGTATGCCTCAACTGTAGCGGAAATCATTTGGCCATCTCACGAGACTGTCCAGTGAAACAGAAGAAAATGCAGGAAAAGAAGTCCAAATATCAGAATGTTAACCGTAGCTATGCCACTGTGGTGAGTAGTGTTCCGTTGCTCACTGACCCTAAATCTTTTCCAGCTATTTCTAAACCTATTAATGTAAATACTGCTGGTAACACTAAAACAAATTTCGATGTAGAACAAATTTTGAATAATGACATTATAATGAATGCCTTAGTTAAGTCTCTTGTAATCCTCGGTAATAACAATACTCCAGTCACGAATAAAAGAATTAAAGATATACTATTATCTAATTTAATCACATAATGGATACATATTTAAATATAGCACAATTTAATATACAAAGCTTGCAGAATAAAAGAGCCTTATTAAAAACATTTCTTTTTGATCACAATATAGACATATGTCTGTTAAATGAGACATGGCTTAGGAGTTCAAGTATAATTCCAGATTTTACACCTTATAATTTCATACGTAAAGATTCATTAAATTCACATAATGGAGTAGGTATACTCATTAAACAAAACCTCAAATACAAAATTGTAAATACAACTTTTTACGAAAGTATTCAAAATATTTGTATATCATTAGAAACTACAATAGGAACAATACACATTTTATGTGTGTACTGCCCACCTAATAACAGGTTTGATACAAATAAATTAAAAAAAGTATTACTTGAAACTCCTAAGCCATGTCTCATCATGGGAGACTTTAACGCACACCACATTTTATTCGGATGCCACTCAAACAATAACAGAGGTAACAGTTTGTTTAACATCATAGATGAATTTGACATGTGTATATTGAACGATGGCAGTGTCACAACAGTTCAGGCACCAAATAGAAATCCATCTGCAATTGATTTAACTCTTGTTAGTCCTTCTTTAGCTCCTCTTTGCGAATGGCTTGTCCACAGTGATCCAATGGGCAGCTACCACTATCCAACTCAGGTAACTATCAATGTACAGCCCTCAATATATGAAGTTCGTCCTGTGGAAGAAAAATATATTTACAGTAAAACAGATTGGAATAAATATTTTAAGTTATCAGAGACATATTTTTCAGAATTAAATGTAGATATTAATAATTTAGAACCACTTCAGTTATACAATAGTTTTGTCAGTATTTTAAGTAATCTAAGATCAGTAACAGTACCAAAACAAAATATAAAGCCAATTTCAAAGCCATTGAGAAAACCAGCTCCTTGGTGGAACCAAAAATGTGAAGATGCAGTTCGAAAGTCCAAGGAAGCTTTAATAAATTATCGATCTTCACCCAGTATTGACAATTTTATTACTTATAAAAAGTTAGATGCTCCAAAGAAAAGAATATTAAGGGATTCCTCCCTTAATATTCTTTTCTTTTGAGCAGGGTTAAATCATGGCATGACTTGTGTAGTAGTTTTAATAGAATGACACCAGTATCTAGAATATGGGGATACATTAAAAGATTTAGGAGAATAGGTACCTCCCATAATAGGTATTTAAATGATAATTGGGTACCATCCTTTTTGAATAAAATCACAGATCAGTCTCAGATAAATGAAAGTAATTTAAAAACTATTTTTGATCAAGCCGTTGAAGATGAAAGTAATTCATTTCTTAATAAGCCATTTACACTAAGCGAATTGTACATATCTTTAAAAAGTAGAAAAGACACAACACCAGGCTTGGATAGTATACCATATAATATATAAATTATATATTATATGGTATTATTTATATTATATAATTATATATTATAATTATATAATATAAATTATTAAGAAACTACACCCTAATGCCATAGAATTACTTTTAAATATTTATAATAGATTATGGGATAGTTTACTAATACCAGAGTCATGGAAAACTCAATGTGTCATTCCTATTTTAAAACCAAATAAACCTGCTGGTAATCCAACTTCCTACAGGCCCATTTCCCTATCATCATGTTTAGGTAAGCTCTTTGAAAACATGTTAAAACTAAGATTAGATTACTTTGCTGAATCACAAAACTTTTTACCGGATATTCAATTCGGATTTAGGAAAGGAAAAAGTTGTTCTGGAAGCTTTGTATCATTTATAGAGGATTTAAAAAAGGCAAAACTAAGTCACTGTAGTGCTGTATGTGTATTTTTAGATGTAAAAGCTGCTTTTGATAGTGTTAATAAAAGTTTTACAAGAACTAGGATTTCCGGTAAAAACTTTAAAATGGATATACAAATTTTTACATGACAGAAAAGTCTATGTCAAATTAAATAATAAATTGCATGGGCCACAAAAGGCCAATAAAGGCACAATGCAAGGTGCTACGACATCACCATCTCTATATAACTTTTATACATCTCAAATACTTAAATTTGTAAATATGCTTGGAGTTAAAGTTTTGCAATTTGCTGATGACTTGCTTTTTTACTGTGTAAATAAAAACTTAAATACAGCTATCATTCTTATAAATAGGGCATTAGCTCAATTACAAAATTATTACAAGGATATTTTAAAATTAGAAATTAGTTCAGAAAAAAGTTCGGTGTTAATATTTAGTAAAGATGTACCTGCACAGTCTGTAAATATAACTTATAATAATGACAGAATTCCCGTTGTGAATCAACACAGATTTTTAGGAGTTATTATTGATAATAAACTTAAATTTGATAAACATATAAACTATGTATGCCAGAATGCTATGAGAAGCATAAATGTAATGAGAAGTTTGGCAGGAACATTTTGGGGTTCAGACCCAAAAACTCTTAACATGTTGTACAAAAGCATAGTCAGAAGTCATTTTGATTATAGTTCATTAGCTTATATGAATGCAAATATAACATTACTAAGGAAATTAGATGTTATACAGAATATGGGTTTAAGAATAATAAGTGGTGCCATGCGCACTACCCCTATTGTGTTTATGGAAATAGAAAATTGTATACCTCCATTGTCTCTGCGCCGTTTACAATTGGCTGAGAGATTTTGTCTTAAACAGTTATCCTGTGATAACAATTTTATAGTGAACCAATTGTTGCATCCTGTAGAAATTGTAGGGTCAGCTTCACTAATTATTACATATAATGATCTCATTTCTGCTTCTTTACCTGAAATACCAACAATTATGTTTTTAACAAAAAAATGTGCTAAAAATATGTATACGAGTAATAAGTGGCCAATTTATCAGTATCCTTATGAGATTACAATTAACTATTTTACTATTAAGTGTCATTTAAACTCCGTTACAAATAAATTTGACTTTGTACAATTTTTACAGGATAAAAGAGATTTTTACACTGTATATACAGATGGTTCCAAAAGTGATGAAGTTAAAGCTGCATACTATGACCCACAAATTAAACTGAGCAAATGTTTTAAAATGCCACAAAGTTGCAGTATTTTCACAGCAGAGGCTTGGGCAATATTAGCTGCTTTGACATATGTTTATACTAATGTAAATAATGTAAATATTTTAATTATTAGTGATTCAAAAAGTGTACTAAATTCTATTTGTAACCAAAGTTTGTGTTATAAACAAAATTATATTATATTTAGAATAAGATTTTTTTTAGAAAATTGATTGAAAAGAATATAGAATTAGTGTGGGTTCCCTCCCACAGTGGCATATTAGGCAATGAAATTGTTGACCAAGTGACTCGTAGGGAACATGATGTGGACATTTCAGGAACTTTTAAAGTCCCATTCACGGATTTCTATCCACAAATTAAAAGCTCAGTAAAAAGTTTATGGATAGAATATTGGAAGAAAATAACAGAAACTAAAGGAAAATGGTATTCGGAAATACAAAGAGACTTACCGATATCACCATGGTACAGTAGGCTTGGTTATGTGGATAGAAAGTTTGTGACTAGTATTAATCGTTTGCGCTTTGGACATTGCCTAATTCCCTCACATCTCAGCAGAATGAACATAGTAAATAATAGTAACTGTACACATTGCTCTGAAGAAAACGCAGACATCGATCACATGCTTTTTAAGTGTCCAGTCTTTGCCATACAGAGATCTATATTTGTTGACATGATCAAAGAAATAGCTGAACAGAACTCTTTAAGTGTCCCCCGCCTCAGTCAAGATATATTAAGAAACACTATTTACTTTCACCCTATTTATAAGTATATTGTAAATACTATAGGAAAAATTTAGTACATAATAAGAAATTTAAAGCTCTAATTTCTAGGTTATATTTGTTAAATTTATGTACCACAGATTATTATTATATATTTGTTATGTACCTAATTGTTTTTTTTTAGTTTATATTTGAAATGTCATGACTCATGTCTCATTCGTATTTATAAATGTCATAAGTTTGTTTAATTTAAGTATTTAAATACCTATGTAATGTCTTGTAAGTTGTAACGTTATATGTTTCTAATGTTATGTATTCTAATTAATTTTATAATTTATTTGTTTTTACGGCTGAAGGACTTGTATCCATGGTCACGAATAAATAAAAAAAAAAAAAAAAGCAATCCCTTCTACCGTCGCCGCACTTGAAGTGGGGGTTGACGGTTAAAAATTGGGTATAAATACCCCAGGAGCTCAGTATGGTGTGGATTTTGAAGGAGGAACAATTGTAAGAGGAATCTCTGCCCGAAAGTGTACAATATTGTAGAATAAATGTATTACAATACAGATCGAGTTTTTTATCATCGCAGAAGAGGAAGAAAAATCCAGGTACGCTCACTTATTATTAAATTATGAACTAATATCTTTATTTCTTATCAGTGTAACGATGCGCCTAGACATAAAATCTGAAAAGTAATAATACAAACGAGTTATATCTAATGACAGCATACAATAACGATTTTAAAATTCACATAAAATAAATATGAAAAGAATGTAGGGTAGTTTGAAAAATATTTTTCAAACGTAATTAACAGCTTCAAGTATCATGAATTAATAAGGTGCAATCGGCATACAGAGATAATTATTACATTGTATTTATTAGCTGTTTTGAAAGTTGATAGTAGATGTTGCGTAATTTGTTTGTGGTAAATCGTTTTAAAGTGCAGCACAAACTTTTTTTTCAATAGTGCGCGGTGGGTATAACTTAAGTATGTCATATCTATTATTCTTTGTGTAGTTATTCTTTTAAAATGTATTTATTTAAATTGAGTCGATAATTATTAAGAAATATTTTAGTTTTCTATAATTTTAGATTTGATAAATGCAAAGTCTTTCTAATGTGACATTTTTATACGAAACATTTTTGTGTACATTCGAGTAAATATGAAGATGTACCTACGTAAGTAAATTGTAAAAAATATTAAAACGAAAAATAATTAATTTACTCGAGTATTGAGTGATGTATCTGAGCTTTTTACAAGTAATATAAAATTATTTGATTTAATCATTATTACTTTGTGACAAGAGGTATTCAATAAATACGTTGCGGGGTAGAAAGAACACGTACACGTAACAACCACGCACCACACACATAATACCTTCCACTTGGTCGAGGCTACTCTTCGACAGTGAATTTAACATTCCATCATTACACATTTCACTTGGTCGAGGCAACTCTTCGACAGTGAATTTAACATTATATTTTTACATCATTACACATTTCACTTGGTCGAGGCTACTCTTCGACAGTGAATTTAACATTACATCATTACACATTTCACTTGGTCGAGGCAACTCTTCGACAGTGAATTTAACATTACATTTTTACATCATTACACATTTCACTTGGTCGAGGCTACTCTTCGACAGTGAACATTACATTACATTTTAACATCATTACACATTTCACTTGGTCGAGGCTACTCTTCGACAGTGAATTTAACATTACATTTTAACATCATTACATATTTCGCTTGGTCGAGGCAACTCTTCGACAGTGAACATTACATTACATTTTAACATCATTACACATTTCACTTGGTCAAGGCTACTCTTCGACAATGTAATCCACATTGTAGTATTCACATTTAACACAAGATTTCATAACGCCAAAAAAGGGACTTACAATTATTGTTTTGCTTATGTACAAGTTCTTAACATTTAAGTACAAACAGTATTATTGAAATTTAGTAACTAAATATGTATATGAAAAAAATATTGTATATAATTATTTGCGTAAATATGATTATTATTTATTCAATAAAGACATCTGTAACAGTACTGTACTGTACTGTTGGACATGATTAAGTTTAGTTTTCTTGGAAAAATAACCAAACAAGTGATATAAGAAACATTTATTTTATTATTTTAATAATATTGATAGTGTGTGATCAGTTTTTACAGGTTAATCTTTTTATAGCCAATTCCAAAGTGTCAATTCAATAACATGTTCATTATTGTTTTCAGTAAATTGCTGCGGAGTGAACCACTGAGGCTAATGAGGGTGGTATAAACCACTGAGGCTAAGCAATGATAACGAGGGTGGTATGAACCACTGAGGCAATGATTGCGAGTGGGATGAACCACGAAAGCAATGAAATGAGGGCGATATGAACTATGAACCACTGAGTAAATGATGACTGTGAAATGAACCGCTGAGAAAACTCAAAGGTATGTTTTTTTTTTTAAACGTTGTCTGAACAGTTTATAAAGTTTCAATTTCATAATACATTACATAGTCGTTACGTTTTTTATGAAATACCTGTGGAATGAACCACTAAGTAACTGTGGAATTAACCACTGTAGTTTCGTTGTGAAGATAACTATGAAAGAACTACTATTAGCTCTCTATAGTGCAAAACGCATAATGATTCATTATTTTTGTGTTCATCATTTTTTGCGTCACGAATTACAATGTCATCAAGGTCATCTATATTATTATTAATATTATAGTATGATACTACTGTATTAATAGTGGCATTAAACTTATTGAAACCATTTCATTAAACTTCATTTCAATCATTTCATTAAACTTCATTTAAACCGTATTATTTTCATTAAACTTCATTTAAACCATTTCATTAAATTTTGTTTATTTAATTTTAATCCAAATTTAATTTGAATCCAAATGTAATTAATCCAAATTAAATTTAATCCAGATTATATTTAATCCCTTTAATTAAATTTTATTTCCACCTTGTTTACAAAAGGTGGACTTTATAATCAAAACTAAAGAACTTAAACATTTTAATAACCACCTTTATAACTGTAAGCGAAGCACTGAAAACAGTGTCATGTACTTTTGTATCTAGTTTTACTTTTTATAGGCAATGACTGTACTATTAGGTTTTCCTTTTCCAATAGAACCTAATCATAATCATAATTTTATTTGCTTGAATATGGTAACAAATTGATCTTAGCATTAAATATTAGAGAACACATATTCTGCTATAAGCATGCAAATTTTTATTAAGTGCTTATTAGTTACAAAATTTATCAAAACAATACAATTTAAAAATGAGTAAATAATTAATACCACAACTCCATCAGTCAAATCCATTAAATAAAAATAAAAATATACATGCTATCAAAACAATAAAATTTAAAAGTACGTCAATAAATAATATTACAAATATATCAGTCAAATCCATTAAAATTAAAAAAATATAAAATCTATACAATCAAAACAATAAAATTTAAAAATAAGTTAATAATTATTAATGTCACAAATCCATCAGTCAAATCCAATTCATTAAAATTCTCAGGTACATTATAGTGGTCATCAGATAAAAAATAATTTATACAGTAATAGCATTTCGTAAGCAACAATTTTTTCAATTTCTTTTTAAAGATATTTACATTAGTGTCACTAATACTCTTAGGGATTTTATTGTAAATTTTCGGGCCCATGCACAAAACACTCTTTGCCATTATCGCTTTTCTACAGGTATGCACACAGTTTGTCACCGTGGCGTCTGTTTCTTATTACATTATGTGACAGTCGTGGGTAGAGATGTAAATTACGTTTTACAAATAATGCAACCTCAAGTATATATAAAGATGGAAATGTGAGAAGTTGGTATTGTTTAAAAATTGGTTGACAGCTATCAGCACTTTTTAATTGAAACATGGCTCTAATACAACGTTTTTGCATCTTAAATATAAATTCCTTATCTGTGGCATTTCCCCAAAAAATTATGCCGTACCTCATGACTGACTCAACTAAACCATGATAAGCTGTAATATTTTCAGTTGAATAATCTCGCACTTCTTTGCGCCAGTATTTTATTTGAGGTATTTTCTTAACTGGTAGTGTAATTATTTGAGCTGTGTGATCAGACAAACCAATTTCTCTCACTTCCGATCTACATGATTTTTTAAAATCATGTATAAAATTATCAATACAGGTTTTGCTTGCTAGTCGAGTCGGTTGTTTTATAGCAATTTTTAAATTATAACTTAAGAGTATGCATTCCAAATTTAACGTGGTGTTATTTGATTTTAAAATATCTATGTTAAAGTCGCCGGCTATAATAATATTTTAAAATTTAGATATGAAATAATAATTTAAAATTAGGTCTAATTTATAAAAAAATGTTTGTAAATTATTATAATTAGGTATTCTATACATACAAATTATTAGAACTTTATAAAGAATTAGTTCTACAGTACCTAATTAATTCTAAAGTAAAGCATGTAAGTACCTAATAATAAAATAAAAGCTTTAAATAAAGTTTAATGAAATGGTTTAAATGAAGTTTAATGAAAAGGTTTAAATGAAGTTTAATGAAAAGGTTTAAATGAAGTTTATTGAAATAGATTAAATGAAATTTATTGAAATAGTTTAAATGAAACTTATTGAAATAGATTAAATGAAACTTATTGAAATAGATTATTTAAACTCATTATTAGAAGAAATAGATTAAATTAAAGGGAGTGCCTCCGCTGCCGGCGCCGGCTCCCAAAAATATCAGTAATGGGAACCGGCAGTAAGTATACTGCCGGCAGCCGAGATATAAAATAACGGCTGCCGGCGCTGGCACTCAAAATGGGAGCCGGTGATAATGCGTAAAGCGCTAGGTTCCAGACTCCAGTGCCGCCGATACACAAATTTTAAAAAGAAATAGTTATAATCTCAAATATTATATTCGACTTTGCCGGCTTCAAAAGGTGAAGGTTAGGTACCTATTTGTTCGGCTGTAGATATTTTAGTTTTTTTGTGATGCATTTTCTTAGCTAAGCTTTACCTTAGCTACCTTTTTTCAGCTACCAAAAACTAAGATTTTGCACCACAGCTACAGTTATAAACCCCGTGGTATACTTCCGAAGGTACTGAACAGAACTTCAGATTCTTTATACTTACATGTTAGAGAGTTTCAGCGTTGTTTAAAGAAGCAAAGATATTGTATGATGCTACTATGCAGATCACATTTGTCAGCATCATCATCATCACCATTAACCCATCAAGATTCAAGGGATACGAGCACCAGTGATCGCGACAACAATAGAATACAATAGCATTTCCAAGAATCCCCGATCGAAGGATTCAAATATGCATCCTTTTCCTTACAATACGACTATTTATGACCCTATTATTCGTGGGAGTTCCTCCGCTGCCGGCGCCGGTTGCCGAAATGGCTGCCGGCGCCGGTTGCTGAAATGGCTGCCGGCGCCGTTTTCCGAACTCCGAAGTTTGCCGAAGTCACGCGATGTTTGCCGAATAGACTGCCGGCGCCTATTCGGCAAACATCGCTTGTCAAATGACAGAATAATGATCAAAAACATCAGTCTTGAGCGAATGCTTCGATCGGGGATTCTATTGGAAAGGCTATTGTATTCTATTGTTGTCGCGGTGCTCGTATGGGGCTTGAATCTTGATGGGTTTAATGGTGGTGATGATGATGCTGATAAATTTGATCTGCATAGTAGCATAATACAATATCTTTGCTTCTTTAAACAACGCTGAAATTCTCTAACATGTATAAGGAATCTGAAGTTCTGTTCAGTACCTTCGGAAGTATACCACGGGGCTTATAACTGTAGCTGTGGTGCAAAATCTTACTTTTTGGTAGCTGAAAAAAGGTAGCTAAGGTAAAGCTAAGCTAAGATAATGCATCACAAAAAACTAAAATATCCACAGCCGAACAAATAGGTACCTAACCTTCACCCTTTGAAGTCGGTAAAGTCGAATATATTTGAGATTATAATTATTTCTTTTTAAAATTTGTGTATCGGCACTGGAACCCAGCGCTTTACGCGTTATCACCGGCTCCCATTTTGAGTGCCAGCGCCGGCAGCCGTTGTTTTATATCTCGGCTGCCGGGAGTATACTTACCGCCGGTTTCCATTCCTGATATTTTTGGGAGCCGGCGCCGGCAGCGGAGGCACTCTCTATTATTTGTACTTTTCATAGTCCTTTAGCTCAAGACTGATGTTTTTGATCATTATTCTGTCATTTGACAAGCGATGTTTGCCGAATGGGCGCCGGCAAACATCGCGTGACTTCGGCAAACTTTGGAGTTCGGCGGGCCGATTCTGTATCGTGCATTTGTGAGTTAATAACTGAGTTAGTAAAGAAACCGAGGAGTGAGTAACGGAAAGTGCCACTTTTTGTATTCACTTGCATACAAAAGTAAGACTTTCGGTTGCTCACTCCTCCGTTTCGTTACTAACTCAGTGATTAACTCACAAATGTACGATACAGAATCGGCCCGCGGAGAATGGCGCCGGCAGCCATTTCAGCAACCGGCGCCGGCAGCCACTTCGGCAACCGGCGCCGGCAGCGGAGGCACTCCCTAAGGGTTGGTTTACACGTATTAAGTTGATAAGTAGTTAACTAAATTTTTACTAAATTTTAAGAAAATAATTGCATGTAATTTATTAGCAAGTAGAAAGTTAAAATTTAGTTGCAACTTGCTACTAAATTGTGTGTTTACATGCAATTATGGTTGGTTTACACGTATTAAGTAGATAAGTAGTTAAAAAATTTAAAAATTTTGTTAACATTGTGTTTTTGATAATTGACTTTCTATAAGGAAGTGATAAAGAGAACCTCTTGGCTACTGGTTCTTAAATTCGTTCTTTAAGTTTACACTGCGGTATAAATAATTTGAATTTAATTTTCAGTAGGGCGGCTCGTGCATTTGCACTTAGTGAATCTCAACA
Source organism: Polyommatus iphigenia (assembly GCA_963422495.1). Lineage (NCBI taxonomy): Eukaryota > Metazoa > Arthropoda > Insecta > Lepidoptera > Lycaenidae > Polyommatus > Polyommatus iphigenia. Next base: position 37,629,715 of record OY730183.1, read on the forward strand.
GAGTTACCGCAAACTAGCATACCTACTGCATACAATGTTCTATGTGTAAATCTTGACTTACAGCGATTAACTAATATTACTAACCCATGTCAAAATTCGTATATTATCAAATTGTACAACGAGATCAAGTTTAAGCACAGCTGAAAGAGAGAAATGCTCCTTACGCTAAACGCAAACTACTTTTTTCTATGAGAGGCCGGCCCGGCCTCTCATAGAAAACAAGCAATGGAACAGCAAAAAATTGAAAGGGCGTAAGCGACAAAATGGTTTTTGTCGCATAATTTAAAAACCATAAATACATTTCATATAAGCTATGCACAAATTAAAGTGCATGCTTGAACCAATTTATGTACAAATTTTGGAACCTTAAATCACTCTCCTCTGTTGGAAAAATAGGAATCCCTTTTTTTACAGAGGTCTTTTCGATTGATTATTCTGTGCTATAAAAGTTGTCCAATCGTGTTATGCTATGGGCAATTCAAAGACAAAGACATGATGAATACTGACAATGAACTTCAATTTCTTAGCTTTAGTCATTGCTGAGAAAAATCGGCATCGCTACAGCCAAATTATCAAGGCGTCGCCTTAATGGGTTATGAGCGAACTGCCAAATTTTGTTGTATTTTCTAATACCTAAGTATTACGATCCCGATTCCCGAAAGACGATTGACTTAAACGAAATTGAGATTTATTTAATCATATTTTTATATTTATCTGTTATTAGCCTAACGGAAAACACGATTCACTTATTTTGATTTGATAGTTAGGTACTTATAAGAATTTTTCGAAATTATGCATATTTCTGAGCTAATTTCAACGAACATGTTACGCTTATTGAGTAACTTGCACTACTACAATCACACACTTTATAAAATAATGGCTAAAGGAAATTTAATTTTTAAGTAATCATCAAAAACATTTTTGGGACTTGCGACCTTTACTTTCATGCTGCCTATAATGCGGGAACCGTTGTTACGCGATATTGTTTACTATTAGCTGCAGCTCAAAGTACAATTCATGTGGGCACGATTCATGGAATCATTATAATATCACGATTGGAGTTTCAGCGCTTATTCCATTTCACTAAATTTAGATATCTAAATGATTTAGTGACTAAATTTAGTCAAGTGGAATAACATTTAGTAACTTTCTAAATGTTATTCCACTTGACTAAATTTAGTCACTAAATCATTTAGATATCTAAATTTAGTGAAATGGAATAAGCGCTATAGCGAGGTGTGTAGGCGGGGCTAGCGTGCTTTGATATTTTTGGCAGCCCGGTCTTAAGAATAATTATAATCTAACTCTTTCGGAACGTTTTTGAATTTTAGATATTATTTCTACACATTGTAGACGATTGGATGAACAATTTTTAAGCTACAGCCTACAACTCTTTGGTTTACCTCGAAAAGGTGGTATCAAGCTGGAAAATAATAGTTTTACGATCTACAAAGTTAAGTGTTTTTATCATAGTATTATCCAGAAATGCTACAAGATTCCTGTCATCGATAGATTAAATCACACTAATGTAGTATTGCTGTTCTTGTTAAAACTAAACCGTTGGCTTGTATTCGCTAGTTATAATAAAATCGTACCTATAGTGGTTTGTAGGATAGCTCTTTCAAAAACTTTAAATTCTTACGAGTGCGAATAATACGGTAATAATGAGATAAGACAATACTGCTGTGAATAATTACTAAGTACCTATGTTCGATCCTTTAATTTATATTTCCTTAAATCTACTTCGAACTATGAACGGTTTATTAAGAAGCTTAAGGGTAAAATATTTTACTTTTAAGATTGCCAAATTCTACTACATTTATGTTATGGATTAAATAATAACTGTTTCTTCGTAATAGTCTGCAGGTTTTCAAAATATCATTGAAGAAGAATTAGCATAGCTGCTATCGAAGTTCAATTTATTACGATTTGTCAATAAAACGTTTTCTTTTTCATTGTCAAGTAAAAGTCCCACGTGGTCGCTAGATGGAGTATGGGTAGACTTACTAGACTATAGACAATAATCGACGATCCCAAATGTAAAACTAGACGCTTTTATAATAGATGTTAAAATAGTGGTATTAACCGTAAATTCATTTGACACTCGCATGAGTTTCAAAATTTAGTTTTGGCAAAATTTTACCTATTAGTACACAATATGTGGACGATATTTATTTTCATATCTAATGTATTATATTCTGATAACATTTCACATTAATAAGAGACAATTTCATTAATTTCAGGCGCTCCGTGAGAATCACCAATTCGAGTTTCTACTCGGCCAGTTCCACTACATGTTGGGGCAGCAACAGGACAAGATCACGGAGTTCAAGCACGGCCTTCTACATATAGACTTCCTGAAGACGCACTGTCCGGGCGACACAGACACATACATAATGGTCGCCCTACACTTCAACATGTACACCGGAGCCGCTAACGTCAAGAAAAAAGCGCTAGCTCTGATAAATGACTTAGAAAAGATGGCCGGGGAAAAGGCGTCGCCGAAGAAATCTAATCAGCCGGTCTGGCTACAGATACACGATAATGTGCCAACGCGAACGCTGCTAGAGACTGCGTTAAACCACTGAACTGATGCGGCGGAGTTGTATCTAGCGCGCGCTCACCAACGACCAGCGATACATCCGCGACTGCATCACGTACAGACCCGACGTCGCCGCTTACTTCCTTGACAGGTTAGTTACTTGTTACAGCTCGACAAGGCTTTAAAGAAACGTGGCGAAAAAAGTAACTAACGCTGCCATTATATAAAAACGTCATTTTTGACAGTTTTTGACAGTTCTCCTTTACGAGCAACGCCACCACCCGCGTTCATTTGAAGCCTTGTCGCACTGTATAAAGTACAGACACACTTGTTTCTTTTTTTATCCATTTTTTAATGGGGGTTTTGTCAACTTGTTTCTTATTACTGCAGGTAGCAGACACAATATTACAATAAGGGGCGATTTTCGATAATCCTATAGAGCAGGGGTTCCCAATCTTTTTCAGCCTGCGGCGCAACTTATAAGTCAGTATTTTGTCACGACGCCCTACTCTATCTAGCTATTACAAAAATATACATTAAAAAACACCTATAATTATTAATTATAGTTAAGTTAAGCAAGTAATTAATAAATAATAAACAAATATTTAATCATCTGCCTGCTTTGTATAATAATTCATATTATAATTTTATTTTATAATATTTATGGTTACAGGCGAAGGCGAAGGCGAAGGCGAAGGCGAAGGCGAAGGCGAAGGCGAAGGCGAAGGCGAAGGCGAAGGCGAAGGCGAAGGCGAAGGCGAAGGCGAAGGCGAAGGCGAAGGCGAAGGCGAAGGCGAAGGCGAAGGCGAAGGCGAAGGCGAAGGCGAAGGCGAAGGCGAAGGCGAAGGCGAAGGCGAAGGCGAAGGCGAAGGCGAAGGCGAAGGCGAAGGCGAAGGCGAAGGCGAAGGCGAAGGCGAAGGCGAAGGCGAAGGCGAAGGCGAAGGCGAAGGCGAAGGCGAAGGCGAAGGCGAAGGCGAAGGCGAAGGCGAAGGCGAAGGCGAAGGCGAAGGCGAAGGCGAAGGCGAAGGCGAAGGCGAAGGCGAAGGCGAAGGCGAAGGCGAAGGCGAAGGCGAAGGCGAAGGCGAAGGCGAAGGCGAAGGCGAAGGCGAAGGCGAAGGCGAAGGCGAAGGCGAAGGCGAAGGCGAAGGCGAAGGCGAAGGCGAAGGCGAAGGCGAAGGCGAAGGCGAAGGCGAAGGCGAAGGCGAAGGCGAAGGCGAAGGCGAAGGCGAAGGCGAAGGCGAAGGCGAAGGCGAAGGCGAAGGCGAAGGCGAAGGCGAAGGCGAAGGCGAAGGCGAAGGCGAAGGCGAAGGCGAAGGCGAAGGCGAAGGCGAAGGCGAAGGCGAAGGCGAAGGCGAAGGCGAAGGCGAAGGCGAAGGCGAAGGCGAAGGCGAAGGCGAAGGCGAAGGCGAAGGCGAAGGCGAAGGCGAAGGCGAAGGCGAAGGCGAAGGCGAAGGCGAAGGCGAAGGCGAAGGCGAAGGCGAAGGCGAAGGCGAAGGCGAAGGCGAAGGCGAAGGCGAAGGCGAAGGCGAAGGCGAAGGCGAAGGCGAAGGCGAAGGCGAAGGCGAAGGCGAAGGCGAAGGCGAAGGCGAAGGCGAAGGCGAAGGCGAAGGCGAAGGCGAAGGCGAAGGCGAAGGCGAAGGCGAAGGCGAAGGCGAAGGCGAAGGCGAAGGCGAAGGCGAAGGCGAAGGCGAAGGCGAAGGCGAAGGCGAAGGCGAAGGCGAAGGCGAAGGCGAAGGCGAAGGCGAAGGCGAAGGCGAAGGCGAAGGCGAAGGCGAAGGCGAAGGCGAAGGCGAAGGCGAAGGCGAAGGCGAAGGCGAAGGCGAAGGCGAAGGCGAAGGCGAAGGCGAAGGCGAAGGCGAAGGCGAAGGCGAAGGCGAAGGCGAAGGCGAAGGCGAAGGCGAAGGCGAAGGCGAAGGCGAAGGCGAAGGCGAAGGCGAAGGCGAAGGCGAAGGCGAAGGCGAAGGCGAAGGCGAAGGCGAAGGCGAAGGCGAAGGCGAAGGCGAAGGCGAAGGCGAAGGCGAAGGCGAAGGCGAAGGCGAAGGCGAAGGCGAAGGCGAAGGCGAAGGCGAAGGCGAAGGCGAAGGCGAAGGCGAAGGCGAAGGCGAAGGCGAAGGCGAAGGCGAAGGCGAAGGCGAAGGCGAAGGCGAAGGCGAAGGCGAAGGCGAAGGCGAAGGCGAAGGCGAAGGCGAAGGCGAAGGCGAAGGCGAAGGCGAAGGCGAAGGCGAAGGCGAAGGCGAAGGCGAAGGCGAAGGCGAAGGCGAAGGCGAAGGCGAAGGCGAAGGCGAAGGCGAAGGCGAAGGCGAAGGCGAAGGCGAAGGCGAAGGCGAAGGCGAAGGCGAAGGCGAAGGCGAAGGCGAAGGCGAAGGCGAAGGCGAAGGCGAAGGCGAAGGCGAAGGCGAAGGCGAAGGCGAAGGCGAAGGCGAAGGCGAAGGCGAAGGCGAAGGCGAAGGCGAAGGCGAAGGCGAAGGCGAAGGCGAAGGCGAAGGCGAAGGCGAAGGCGAAGGCGAAGGCGAAGGCGAAGGCGAAGGCGAAGGCGAAGGCGAAGGCGAAGGCGAAGGCGAAGGCGAAGGCGAAGGCGAAGGCGAAGGCGAAGGCGAAGGCGAAGGCGAAGGCGAAGGCGAAGGCGAAGGCGAAGGCGAAGGCGAAGGCGAAGGCGAAGGCGAAGGCGAAGGCGAAGGCGAAGGCGAAGGCGAAGGCGAAGGCGAAGGCGAAGGCGAAGGCGAAGGCGAAGGCGAAGGCGAAGGCGAAGGCGAAGGCGAAGGCGAAGGCGAAGGCGAAGGCGAAGGCGAAGGCGAAGGCGAAGGCGAAGGCGAAGGCGAAGGCGAAGGCGAAGGCGAAGGCGAAGGCGAAGGCGAAGGCGAAGGCGAAGGCGAAGGCGAAGGCGAAGGCGAAGGCGAAGGCGAAGGCGAAGGCGAAGGCGAAGGCGAAGGCGAAGGCGAAGGCGAAGGCGAAGGCGAAGGCGAAGGCGAAGGCGAAGGCGAAGGCGAAGGCGAAGGCGAAGGCGAAGGCGAAGGCGAAGGCGAAGGCGAAGGCGAAGGCGAAGGCGAAGGCGAAGGCGAAGGCGAAGGCGAAGGCGAAGGCGAAGGCGAAGGCGAAGGCGAAGGCGAAGGCGAAGGCGAAGGCGAAGGCGAAGGCGAAGGCGAAGGCGAAGGCGAAGGCGAAGGCGAAGGCGAAGGCGAAGGCGAAGGCGAAGGCGAAGGCGAAGGCGAAGGCGAAGGCGAAGGCGAAGGCGAAGGCGAAGGCGAAGGCGAAGGCGAAGGCGAAGGCGAAGGCGAAGGCGAAGGCGAAGGCGAAGGCGAAGGCGAAGGCGAAGGCGAAGGCGAAGGCGAAGGCGAAGGCGAAGGCGAAGGCGAAGGCGAAGGCGAAGGCGAAGGCGAAGGCGAAGGCGAAGGCGAAGGCGAAGGCGAAGGCGAAGGCGAAGGCGAAGGCGAAGGCGAAGGCGAAGGCGAAGGCGAAGGCGAAGGCGAAGGCGAAGGCGAAGGCGAAGGCGAAGGCGAAGGCGAAGGCGAAGGCGAAGGCGAAGGCGAAGGCGAAGGCGAAGGCGAAGGCGAAGGCGAAGGCGAAGGCGAAGGCGAAGGCGAAGGCGAAGGCGAAGGCGAAGGCGAAGGCGAAGGCGAAGGCGAAGGCGAAGGCGAAGGCGAAGGCGAAGGCGAAGGCGAAGGCGAAGGCGAAGGCGAAGGCGAAGGCGAAGGCGAAGGCGAAGGCGAAGGCGAAGGCGAAGGCGAAGGCGAAGGCGAAGGCGAAGGCGAAGGCGAAGGCGAAGGCGAAGGCGAAGGCGAAGGCGAAGGCGAAGGCGAAGGCGAAGGCGAAGGCGAAGGCGAAGGCGAAGGCGAAGGCGAAGGCGAAGGCGAAGGCGAAGGCGAAGGCGAAGGCGAAGGCGAAGGCGAAGGCGAAGGCGAAGGCGAAGGCGAAGGCGAAGGCGAAGGCGAAGGCGAAGGCGAAGGCGAAGGCGAAGGCGAAGGCGAAGGCGAAGGCGAAGGCGAAGGCGAAGGCGAAGGCGAAGGCGAAGGCGAAGGCGAAGGCGAAGGCGAAGGCGAAGGCGAAGGCGAAGGCGAAGGCGAAGGCGAAGGCGAAGGCGAAGGCGAAGGCGAAGGCGAAGGCGAAGGCGAAGGCGAAGGCGAAGGCGAAGGCGAAGGCGAAGGCGAAGGCGAAGGCGAAGGCGAAGGCGAAGGCGAAGGCGAAGGCGAAGGCGAAGGCGAAGGCGAAGGCGAAGGCGAAGGCGAAGGCGAAGGCGAAGGCGAAGGCGAAGGCGAAGGCGAAGGCGAAGGCGAAGGCGAAGGCGAAGGCGAAGGCGAAGGCGAAGGCGAAGGCGAAGGCGAAGGCGAAGGCGAAGGCGAAGGCGAAGGCGAAGGCGAAGGCGAAGGCGAAGGCGAAGGCGAAGGCGAAGGCGAAGGCGAAGGCGAAGGCGAAGGCGAAGGCGAAGGCGAAGGCGAAGGCGAAGGCGAAGGCGAAGGCGAAGGCGAAGGCGAAGGCGAAGGCGAAGGCGAAGGCGAAGGCGAAGGCGAAGGCGAAGGCGAAGGCGAAGGCGAAGGCGAAGGCGAAGGCGAAGGCGAAGGCGAAGGCGAAGGCGAAGGCGAAGGCGAAGGCGAAGGCGAAGGCGAAGGCGAAGGCGAAGGCGAAGGCGAAGGCGAAGGCGAAGGCGAAGGCGAAGGCGAAGGCGAAGGCGAAGGCGAAGGCGAAGGCGAAGGCGAAGGCGAAGGCGAAGGCGAAGGCGAAGGCGAAGGCGAAGGCGAAGGCGAAGGCGAAGGCGAAGGCGAAGGCGAAGGCGAAGGCGAAGGCGAAGGCGAAGGCGAAGGCGAAGGCGAAGGCGAAGGCGAAGGCGAAGGCGAAGGCGAAGGCGAAGGCGAAGGCGAAGGCGAAGGCGAAGGCGAAGGCGAAGGCGAAGGCGAAGGCGAAGGCGAAGGCGAAGGCGAAGGCGAAGGCGAAGGCGAAGGCGAAGGCGAAGGCGAAGGCGAAGGCGAAGGCGAAGGCGAAGGCGAAGGCGAAGGCGAAGGCGAAGGCGAAGGCGAAGGCGAAGGCGAAGGCGAAGGCGAAGGCGAAGGCGAAGGCGAAGGCGAAGGCGAAGGCGAAGGCGAAGGCGAAGGCGAAGGCGAAGGCGAAGGCGAAGGCGAAGGCGAAGGCGAAGGCGAAGGCGAAGGCGAAGGCGAAGGCGAAGGCGAAGGCGAAGGCGAAGGCGAAGGCGAAGGCGAAGGCGAAGGCGAAGGCGAAGGCGAAGGCGAAGGCGAAGGCGAAGGCGAAGGCGAAGGCGAAGGCGAAGGCGAAGGCGAAGGCGAAGGCGAAGGCGAAGGCGAAGGCGAAGGCGAAGGCGAAGGCGAAGGCGAAGGCGAAGGCGAAGGCGAAGGCGAAGGCGAAGGCGAAGGCGAAGGCGAAGGCGAAGGCGAAGGCGAAGGCGAAGGCGAAGGCGAAGGCGAAGGCGAAGGCGAAGGCGAAGGCGAAGGCGAAGGCGAAGGCGAAGGCGAAGGCGAAGGCGAAGGCGAAGGCGAAGGCGAAGGCGAAGGCGAAGGCGAAGGCGAAGGCGAAGGCGAAGGCGAAGGCGAAGGCGAAGGCGAAGGCGAAGGCGAAGGCGAAGGCGAAGGCGAAGGCGAAGGCGAAGGCGAAGGCGAAGGCGAAGGCGAAGGCGAAGGCGAAGGCGAAGGCGAAGGCGAAGGCGAAGGCGAAGGCGAAGGCGAAGGCGAAGGCGAAGGCGAAGGCGAAGGCGAAGGCGAAGGCGAAGGCGAAGGCGAAGGCGAAGGCGAAGGCGAAGGCGAAGGCGAAGGCGAAGGCGAAGGCGAAGGCGAAGGCGAAGGCGAAGGCGAAGGCGAAGGCGAAGGCGAAGGCGAAGGCGAAGGCGAAGGCGAAGGCGAAGGCGAAGGCGAAGGCGAAGGCGAAGGCGAAGGCGAAGGCGAAGGCGAAGGCGAAGGCGAAGGCGAAGGCGAAGGCGAAGGCGAAGGCGAAGGCGAAGGCGAAGGCGAAGGCGAAGGCGAAGGCGAAGGCGAAGGCGAAGGCGAAGGCGAAGGCGAAGGCGAAGGCGAAGGCGAAGGCGAAGGCGAAGGCGAAGGCGAAGGCGAAGGCGAAGGCGAAGGCGAAGGCGAAGGCGAAGGCGAAGGCGAAGGCGAAGGCGAAGGCGAAGGCGAAGGCGAAGGCGAAGGCGAAGGCGAAGGCGAAGGCGAAGGCGAAGGCGAAGGCGAAGGCGAAGGCGAAGGCGAAGGCGAAGGCGAAGGCGAAGGCGAAGGCGAAGGCGAAGGCGAAGGCGAAGGCGAAGGCGAAGGCGAAGGCGAAGGCGAAGGCGAAGGCGAAGGCGAAGGCGAAGGCGAAGGCGAAGGCGAAGGCGAAGGCGAAGGCGAAGGCGAAGGCGAAGGCGAAGGCGAAGGCGAAGGCGAAGGCGAAGGCGAAGGCGAAGGCGAAGGCGAAGGCGAAGGCGAAGGCGAAGGCGAAGGCGAAGGCGAAGGCGAAGGCGAAGGCGAAGGCGAAGGCGAAGGCGAAGGCGAAGGCGAAGGCGAAGGCGAAGGCGAAGGCGAAGGCGAAGGCGAAGGCGAAGGCGAAGGCGAAGGCGAAGGCGAAGGCGAAGGCGAAGGCGAAGGCGAAGGCGAAGGCGAAGGCGAAGGCGAAGGCGAAGGCGAAGGCGAAGGCGAAGGCGAAGGCGAAGGCGAAGGCGAAGGCGAAGGCGAAGGCGAAGGCGAAGGCGAAGGCGAAGGCGAAGGCGAAGGCGAAGGCGAAGGCGAAGGCGAAGGCGAAGGCGAAGGCGAAGGCGAAGGCGAAGGCGAAGGCGAAGGCGAAGGCGAAGGCGAAGGCGAAGGCGAAGGCGAAGGCGAAGGCGAAGGCGAAGGCGAAGGCGAAGGCGAAGGCGAAGGCGAAGGCGAAGGCGAAGGCGAAGGCGAAGGCGAAGGCGAAGGCGAAGGCGAAGGCGAAGGCGAAGGCGAAGGCGAAGGCGAAGGCGAAGGCGAAGGCGAAGGCGAAGGCGAAGGCGAAGGCGAAGGCGAAGGCGAAGGCGAAGGCGAAGGCGAAGGCGAAGGCGAAGGCGAAGGCGAAGGCGAAGGCGAAGGCGAAGGCGAAGGCGAAGGCGAAGGCGAAGGCGAAGGCGAAGGCGAAGGCGAAGGCGAAGGCGAAGGCGAAGGCGAAGGCGAAGGCGAAGGCGAAGGCGAAGGCGAAGGCGAAGGCGAAGGCGAAGGCGAAGGCGAAGGCGAAGGCGAAGGCGAAGGCGAAGGCGAAGGCGAAGGCGAAGGCGAAGGCGAAGGCGAAGGCGAAGGCGAAGGCGAAGGCGAAGGCGAAGGCGAAGGCGAAGGCGAAGGCGAAGGCGAAGGCGAAGGCGAAGGCGAAGGCGAAGGCGAAGGCGAAGGCGAAGGCGAAGGCGAAGGCGAAGGCGAAGGCGAAGGCGAAGGCGAAGGCGAAGGCGAAGGCGAAGGCGAAGGCGAAGGCGAAGGCGAAGGCGAAGGCGAAGGCGAAGGCGAAGGCGAAGGCGAAGGCGAAGGCGAAGGCGAAGGCGAAGGCGAAGGCGAAGGCGAAGGCGAAGGCGAAGGCGAAGGCGAAGGCGAAGGCGAAGGCGAAGGCGAAGGCGAAGGCGAAGGCGAAGGCGAAGGCGAAGGCGAAGGCGAAGGCGAAGGCGAAGGCGAAGGCGAAGGCGAAGGCGAAGGCGAAGGCGAAGGCGAAGGCGAAGGCGAAGGCGAAGGCGAAGGCGAAGGCGAAGGCGAAGGCGAAGGCGAAGGCGAAGGCGAAGGCGAAGGCGAAGGCGAAGGCGAAGGCGAAGGCGAAGGCGAAGGCGAAGGCGAAGGCGAAGGCGAAGGCGAAGGCGAAGGCGAAGGCGAAGGCGAAGGCGAAGGCGAAGGCGAAGGCGAAGGCGAAGGCGAAGGCGAAGGCGAAGGCGAAGGCGAAGGCGAAGGCGAAGGCGAAGGCGAAGGCGAAGGCGAAGGCGAAGGCGAAGGCGAAGGCGAAGGCGAAGGCGAAGGCGAAGGCGAAGGCGAAGGCGAAGGCGAAGGCGAAGGCGAAGGCGAAGGCGAAGGCGAAGGCGAAGGCGAAGGCGAAGGCGAAGGCGAAGGCGAAGGCGAAGGCGAAGGCGAAGGCGAAGGCGAAGGCGAAGGCGAAGGCGAAGGCGAAGGCGAAGGCGAAGGCGAAGGCGAAGGCGAAGGCGAAGGCGAAGGCGAAGGCGAAGGCGAAGGCGAAGGCGAAGGCGAAGGCGAAGGCGAAGGCGAAGGCGAAGGCGAAGGCGAAGGCGAAGGCGAAGGCGAAGGCGAAGGCGAAGGCGAAGGCGAAGGCGAAGGCGAAGGCGAAGGCGAAGGCGAAGGCGAAGGCGAAGGCGAAGGCGAAGGCGAAGGCGAAGGCGAAGGCGAAGGCGAAGGCGAAGGCGAAGGCGAAGGCGAAGGCGAAGGCGAAGGCGAAGGCGAAGGCGAAGGCGAAGGCGAAGGCGAAGGCGAAGGCGAAGGCGAAGGCGAAGGCGAAGGCGAAGGCGAAGGCGAAGGCGAAGGCGAAGGCGAAGGCGAAGGCGAAGGCGAAGGCGAAGGCGAAGGCGAAGGCGAAGGCGAAGGCGAAGGCGAAGGCGAAGGCGAAGGCGAAGGCGAAGGCGAAGGCGAAGGCGAAGGCGAAGGCGAAGGCGAAGGCGAAGGCGAAGGCGAAGGCGAAGGCGAAGGCGAAGGCGAAGGCGAAGGCGAAGGCGAAGGCGAAGGCGAAGGCGAAGGCGAAGGCGAAGGCGAAGGCGAAGGCGAAGGCGAAGGCGAAGGCGAAGGCGAAGGCGAAGGCGAAGGCGAAGGCGAAGGCGAAGGCGAAGGCGAAGGCGAAGGCGAAGGCGAAGGCGAAGGCGAAGGCGAAGGCGAAGGCGAAGGCGAAGGCGAAGGCGAAGGCGAAGGCGAAGGCGAAGGCGAAGGCGAAGGCGAAGGCGAAGGCGAAGGCGAAGGCGAAGGCGAAGGCGAAGGCGAAGGCGAAGGCGAAGGCGAAGGCGAAGGCGAAGGCGAAGGCGAAGGCGAAGGCGAAGGCGAAGGCGAAGGCGAAGGCGAAGGCGAAGGCGAAGGCGAAGGCGAAGGCGAAGGCGAAGGCGAAGGCGAAGGCGAAGGCGAAGGCGAAGGCGAAGGCGAAGGCGAAGGCGAAGGCGAAGGCGAAGGCGAAGGCGAAGGCGAAGGCGAAGGCGAAGGCGAAGGCGAAGGCGAAGGCGAAGGCGAAGGCGAAGGCGAAGGCGAAGGCGAAGGCGAAGGCGAAGGCGAAGGCGAAGGCGAAGGCGAAGGCGAAGGCGAAGGCGAAGGCGAAGGCGAAGGCGAAGGCGAAGGCGAAGGCGAAGGCGAAGGCGAAGGCGAAGGCGAAGGCGAAGGCGAAGGCGAAGGCGAAGGCGAAGGCGAAGGCGAAGGCGAAGGCGAAGGCGAAGGCGAAGGCGAAGGCGAAGGCGAAGGCGAAGGCGAAGGCGAAGGCGAAGGCGAAGGCGAAGGCGAAGGCGAAGGCGAAGGCGAAGGCGAAGGCGAAGGCGAAGGCGAAGGCGAAGGCGAAGGCGAAGGCGAAGGCGAAGGCGAAGGCGAAGGCGAAGGCGAAGGCGAAGGCGAAGGCGAAGGCGAAGGCGAAGGCGAAGGCGAAGGCGAAGGCGAAGGCGAAGGCGAAGGCGAAGGCGAAGGCGAAGGCGAAGGCGAAGGCGAAGGCGAAGGCGAAGGCGAAGGCGAAGGCGAAGGCGAAGGCGAAGGCGAAGGCGAAGGCGAAGGCGAAGGCGAAGGCGAAGGCGAAGGCGAAGGCGAAGGCGAAGGCGAAGGCGAAGGCGAAGGCGAAGGCGAAGGCGAAGGCGAAGGCGAAGGCGAAGGCGAAGGCGAAGGCGAAGGCGAAGGCGAAGGCGAAGGCGAAGGCGAAGGCGAAGGCGAAGGCGAAGGCGAAGGCGAAGGCGAAGGCGAAGGCGAAGGCGAAGGCGAAGGCGAAGGCGAAGGCGAAGGCGAAGGCGAAGGCGAAGGCGAAGGCGAAGGCGAAGGCGAAGGCGAAGGCGAAGGCGAAGGCGAAGGCGAAGGCGAAGGCGAAGGCGAAGGCGAAGGCGAAGGCGAAGGCGAAGGCGAAGGCGAAGGCGAAGGCGAAGGCGAAGGCGAAGGCGAAGGCGAAGGCGAAGGCGAAGGCGAAGGCGAAGGCGAAGGCGAAGGCGAAGGCGAAGGCGAAGGCGAAGGCGAAGGCGAAGGCGAAGGCGAAGGCGAAGGCGAAGGCGAAGGCGAAGGCGAAGGCGAAGGCGAAGGCGAAGGCGAAGGCGAAGGCGAAGGCGAAGGCGAAGGCGAAGGCGAAGGCGAAGGCGAAGGCGAAGGCGAAGGCGAAGGCGAAGGCGAAGGCGAAGGCGAAGGCGAAGGCGAAGGCGAAGGCGAAGGCGAAGGCGAAGGCGAAGGCGAAGGCGAAGGCGAAGGCGAAGGCGAAGGCGAAGGCGAAGGCGAAGGCGAAGGCGAAGGCGAAGGCGAAGGCGAAGGCGAAGGCGAAGGCGAAGGCGAAGGCGAAGGCGAAGGCGAAGGCGAAGGCGAAGGCGAAGGCGAAGGCGAAGGCGAAGGCGAAGGCGAAGGCGAAGGCGAAGGCGAAGGCGAAGGCGAAGGCGAAGGCGAAGGCGAAGGCGAAGGCGAAGGCGAAGGCGAAGGCGAAGGCGAAGGCGAAGGCGAAGGCGAAGGCGAAGGCGAAGGCGAAGGCGAAGGCGAAGGCGAAGGCGAAGGCGAAGGCGAAGGCGAAGGCGAAGGCGAAGGCGAAGGCGAAGGCGAAGGCGAAGGCGAAGGCGAAGGCGAAGGCGAAGGCGAAGGCGAAGGCGAAGGCGAAGGCGAAGGCGAAGGCGAAGGCGAAGGCGAAGGCGAAGGCGAAGGCGAAGGCGAAGGCGAAGGCGAAGGCGAAGGCGAAGGCGAAGGCGAAGGCGAAGGCGAAGGCGAAGGCGAAGGCGAAGGCGAAGGCGAAGGCGAAGGCGAAGGCGAAGGCGAAGGCGAAGGCGAAGGCGAAGGCGAAGGCGAAGGCGAAGGCGAAGGCGAAGGCGAAGGCGAAGGCGAAGGCGAAGGCGAAGGCGAAGGCGAAGGCGAAGGCGAAGGCGAAGGCGAAGGCGAAGGCGAAGGCGAAGGCGAAGGCGAAGGCGAAGGCGAAGGCGAAGGCGAAGGCGAAGGCGAAGGCGAAGGCGAAGGCGAAGGCGAAGGCGAAGGCGAAGGCGAAGGCGAAGGCGAAGGCGAAGGCGAAGGCGAAGGCGAAGGCGAAGGCGAAGGCGAAGGCGAAGGCGAAGGCGAAGGCGAAGGCGAAGGCGAAGGCGAAGGCGAAGGCGAAGGCGAAGGCGAAGGCGAAGGCGAAGGCGAAGGCGAAGGCGAAGGCGAAGGCGAAGGCGAAGGCGAAGGCGAAGGCGAAGGCGAAGGCGAAGGCGAAGGCGAAGGCGAAGGCGAAGGCGAAGGCGAAGGCGAAGGCGAAGGCGAAGGCGAAGGCGAAGGCGAAGGCGAAGGCGAAGGCGAAGGCGAAGGCGAAGGCGAAGGCGAAGGCGAAGGCGAAGGCGAAGGCGAAGGCGAAGGCGAAGGCGAAGGCGAAGGCGAAGGCGAAGGCGAAGGCGAAGGCGAAGGCGAAGGCGAAGGCGAAGGCGAAGGCGAAGGCGAAGGCGAAGGCGAAGGCGAAGGCGAAGGCGAAGGCGAAGGCGAAGGCGAAGGCGAAGGCGAAGGCGAAGGCGAAGGCGAAGGCGAAGGCGAAGGCGAAGGCGAAGGCGAAGGCGAAGGCGAAGGCGAAGGCGAAGGCGAAGGCGAAGGCGAAGGCGAAGGCGAAGGCGAAGGCGAAGGCGAAGGCGAAGGCGAAGGCGAAGGCGAAGGCGAAGGCGAAGGCGAAGGCGAAGGCGAAGGCGAAGGCGAAGGCGAAGGCGAAGGCGAAGGCGAAGGCGAAGGCGAAGGCGAAGGCGAAGGCGAAGGCGAAGGCGAAGGCGAAGGCGAAGGCGAAGGCGAAGGCGAAGGCGAAGGCGAAGGCGAAGGCGAAGGCGAAGGCGAAGGCGAAGGCGAAGGCGAAGGCGAAGGCGAAGGCGAAGGCGAAGGCGAAGGCGAAGGCGAAGGCGAAGGCGAAGGCGAAGGCGAAGGCGAAGGCGAAGGCGAAGGCGAAGGCGAAGGCGAAGGCGAAGGCGAAGGCGAAGGCGAAGGCGAAGGCGAAGGCGAAGGCGAAGGCGAAGGCGAAGGCGAAGGCGAAGGCGAAGGCGAAGGCGAAGGCGAAGGCGAAGGCGAAGGCGAAGGCGAAGGCGAAGGCGAAGGCGAAGGCGAAGGCGAAGGCGAAGGCGAAGGCGAAGGCGAAGGCGAAGGCGAAGGCGAAGGCGAAGGCGAAGGCGAAGGCGAAGGCGAAGGCGAAGGCGAAGGCGAAGGCGAAGGCGAAGGCGAAGGCGAAGGCGAAGGCGAAGGCGAAGGCGAAGGCGAAGGCGAAGGCGAAGGCGAAGGCGAAGGCGAAGGCGAAGGCGAAGGCGAAGGCGAAGGCGAAGGCGAAGGCGAAGGCGAAGGCGAAGGCGAAGGCGAAGGCGAAGGCGAAGGCGAAGGCGAAGGCGAAGGCGAAGGCGAAGGCGAAGGCGAAGGCGAAGGCGAAGGCGAAGGCGAAGGCGAAGGCGAGTGAATTTGACACGATTGACACAAGAAAAAGGCGAAGGCGAACTCGGAGTGAATTTGACACGATTGACACAAGAAAAAGGCGAAGGCGAACTCGGAGTGAATTTGACACGATTGACACAAGAAAAAGGCGAAGGCGAACTCGGAGTGAATTTGACACGATTGACACAAGAAAAAGGCGAAGGCGAACTCGGAGTGAATTTGACACGATTGACACAAGAAAAAGGCGAAGGCGAACTCGGAGTGAATTTGACACGATTGACACAAGAAAAAGGCGAAGGCGAACTCGGAGTGAATTTGACACGATTGACACAAGAAAAAGGCGAAGGCGAACTCGGAGTGAATTTGACACGATTGACACAAGAAAAAGGCGAAGGCGAACTCGGAGTGAATTTGACACGATTGACACAAGAAAAAGGCGAAGGCGAACTCGGAGTGAATTTGACACGATTGACACAAGAAAAAGGCGAAGGCGAACTCGGAGTGAATTTGACACGATTGACACAAGAAAAAGGCGAAGGCGAACTCGGAGTGAATTTGACACGATTGACACAAGAAAAAGGCGAAGGCGAACTCGGAGTGAATTTGACACGATTGACACAAGAAAAAGGCGAAGGCGAACTCGGAGTGAATTTGACACGATTGACACAAGAAAAAGGCGAAGGCGAACTCGGAGTGAATTTGACACGATTGACACAAGAAAAAGGCGAAGGCGAACTCGGAGTGAATTTGACACGATTGACACAAGAAAAAGGCGAAGGCGAACTCGGAGTGAATTTGACACGATTGACACAAGAAAAAGGCGAAGGCGAACTCGGAGTGAATTTGACACGATTGACACAAGAAAAAGGCGAAGGCGAACTCGGAGTGAATTTGACACGATTGACACAAGAAAAAGGCGAAGGCGAACTCGGAGTGAATTTGACACGATTGACACAAGAAAAAGGCGAAGGCGAACTCGGAGTGAATTTGACACGATTGACACAAGAAAAAGGCGAAGGCGAACTCGGAGTGAATTTGACACGATTGACACAAGAAAAAGGCGAAGGCGAACTCGGAGTGAATTTGACACGATTGACACAAGAAAAAGGCGAAGGCGAACTCGGAGTGAATTTGACACGATTGACACAAGAAAAAGGCGAAGGCGAACTCGGAGTGAATTTGACACGATTGACACAAGAAAAAGGCGAAGGCGAACTCGGAGTGAATTTGACACGATTGACACAAGAAAAAGGCGAAGGCGAACTCGGAGTGAATTTGACACGATTGACACAAGAAAAAGGCGAAGGCGAACTCGGAGTGAATTTGACACGATTGACACAAGAAAAAGGCGAAGGCGAACTCGGAGTGAATTTGACACGATTGACACAAGAAAAAGGCGAAGGCGAACTCGGAGTGAATTTGACACGATTGACACAAGAAAAAGGCGAAGGCGAACTCGGAGTGAATTTGACACGATTGACACAAGAAAAAGGCGAAGGCGAACTCGGAGTGAATTTGACACGATTGACACAAGAAAAAGGCGAAGGCGAACTCGGAGTGAATTTGACACGATTGACACAAGAAAAAGGCGAAGGCGAACTCGGAGTGAATTTGACACGATTGACACAAGAAAAAGGCGAAGGCGAACTCGGAGTGAATTTGACACGATTGACACAAGAAAAAGGCGAAGGCGAACTCGGAGTGAATTTGACACGATTGACACAAGAAAAAGGCGAAGGCGAACTCGGAGTGAATTTGACACGATTGACACAAGAAAAAGGCGAAGGCGAACTCGGAGTGAATTTGACACGATTGACACAAGAAAAAGGCGAAGGCGAACTCGGAGTGAATTTGACACGATTGACACAAGAAAAAGGCGAAGGCGAACTCGGAGTGAATTTGACACGATTGACACAAGAAAAAGGCGAAGGCGAACTCGGAGTGAATTTGACACGATTGACACAAGAAAAAGGCGAAGGCGAACTCGGAGTGAATTTGACACGATTGACACAAGAAAAAGGCGAAGGCGAACTCGGAGTGAATTTGACACGATTGACACAAGAAAAAGGCGAAGGCGAACTCGGAGTGAATTTGACACGATTGACACAAGAAAAAGGCGAAGGCGAACTCGGAGTGAATTTGACACGATTGACACAAGAAAAAGGCGAAGGCGAACTCGGAGTGAATTTGACACGATTGACACAAGAAAAAGGCGAAGGCGAACTCGGAGTGAATTTGACACAAGAAAAAGGCGAAGGCGAACTCGGAGTGAATTTGACACGATTGACACAAGAAAAAGGCGAAGGCGAACTCGGAGTGAATTTGACACGATTGACACAAGAAAAAGGCGAAGGCGAACTCGGAGTGAATTTGACACGATTGACACAAGAAAAAGGCACTCGAACTCGGAGTGAATTTGACACAAGAAAAAGGCGAAGGCGAACTCGGAGTGAATTTGACACAAGAAAAAGGCACTCGAACTCGGAGTGAATTTGACACAAGAAAAAGGCACTCGAACTCGGAGTGAATTTGACACAAGAAAAAGGCACTCGAACTCGGAGTGAATTTGACACAAGAAAAAGGCACTCGAACTCGGAGTGAATTTGACACGATTGACACAAGAAAAAGGCACTCGAACTCGGAGTGAATTTGACACGATTGACACAAGAAAAAGGCACTCGAACTCGGAGTGAATTAGGCACTCGAACTCGGAGTGAATTTGACACAAAAAAAAGGCACTCGAACTCGGAGTGAATTAGGCACTCGAACTCGGAGTGAATTTGACACAAAAAAAAGGCACTCGAACTCGGAGTGAATTTGACACGATTGACACAAGAAAAAGGCACTCGAACTCGGAGTGAATTTGACACAAAAAAAAGGCACTCGAACTCGGAGTGAATTTGACACGATTGACACAAGAAAAAGGCACTCGAACTCGGAGTGAATTTGACACAAAAAAAAGGCACTCGAACTCGGAGTGAATTTGACACAAAAAAAAGGCACTCGAACTCGGAGTGAATTTGACACGATTGACACAAGAAAAAGGCACTCGAACTCGGAGTGAATTTGACACAAAAAAAAGGCACTCGAACTCGGAGTGAATTTGACACGATTGACACAAAAAAAAGGCACTCGAACTCGGAGTGAATTTGATACAAAATCAAATATCAAAATATTTTATTTCCAAATAGGTTAACAAAGTTAACACTTTTAGAACGTCGTGTCTACATGAGGCCTACCACCGGTTCGGGAACTAACCCGGCGAGAAGAACCGGCGTAAGAAACTCGCGCGGGTCCATCTTTTACCAAAAAGGTGGAAAATAACAAACTTAAGCTAATTTACACTAAGTATGTAAGTAAAGTAAGTGAAAATGTGGTACATTTATATAGAAGTGACCTATGGTCTGTCAGCTAATTTTTCCCAAGGTGTGCTATCATTGAGAAAATCAGTAACCTTATAATAAGCCTTAGCACACAAACGTTCTTTAACAACTTTTTTAAATTTATTGATTGAAAGATTTTGAACGTTTTCTGGGATTTTATTGAATAGGCGTATATATTGACCTTTGAAAGATTTTCTTACTTTGCTCAGCCTGGTTATAGGTATATCTAGCTTGTGCTTATTCCTAGTGTTCCTGCAGTGAATGTCACTTTTCGTTTTAAAATTATTTACATTTTTTCTCACGTATAACACATTATCCAAAATGTATTGAGATATTACGGTCAGAATTCTTATTTCTTTAAACTTTTCTCTGAGAGATTCAAATGATGACATTTTATAAATAGATCGAATAGCTCGCTTCTGCAGCACAAATATTGTGTTAATATCAGCAGCACTTCCCCATAATAGAATGCCATAAGACATTCTACTATGAAAATAACTATAATAAACTAATTTCGCCGTGTCTTCATCACAAATTTCTCTAATTTTTCTGACTGCATATGCTGCGGAACTGAGCTTGTCGGCCAGTTTGGCAATATGAGGACCCCACTGCAGTTTATAATCTAGTGTTACTCCTAAAAACACAGTAGTGTCAACAAGATTCATTTTCTCATCATTTAATAGTAAATTGGTTTGCACTTGCTTAACATTCGGCAAGGTAAATCTTAAACATTTTGTTTTATTAGAATTTAAAAGTAAGTTATTAACATTAAACCAATTAACTATTTTTGAGAGAGCACAATTTACCTCGTCATAATTCGACTGTTGTCGCTTCACTTTAAAAATAAGTGAAGTGTCATCAGCAAAAAGTACTATCTCGTTATCATTATCCTTAACTAGATAAGGTAAGTCATTTATATAGATGAGAAAAAGAAACGGACCCAAAATGGATCCCTGTGGGACACCTAATTCTATTTTGGTCCCAGTGGACCTTTTACTATTGACATCGACCCTTTGAGTCCTGTTCCTAAAATATGATGTCAAAAGGTTGAGTGCCGAGTCCCTTATGCCATAGTGGTGCAATTTCCTGATCAATGTAGCATGATCAACACAATCGAATGCCTTAGACAGGTCGCAAAATACACCTAAGGCATCTCGCGACTCCTCCCAGGCTTCAACTATACTACAAAGAAGACCTATACCAGCATCCGTAGTGGAACGACCCTTAGTAAAACCGTATTGATTATTATGCAATAAATTATTTGAGTTAAAGTGTACTAACAATTGTTTTAATATTATTTTCTCAAATATTTTACTAAAAGTCGGTAGAATAGATATAGGCCTATAATTTGTTGGATCAGATTTAATTCCGGCTTTGAATAAAGGTACCACCTTGCTATGCTTCATTAAATCAGGAAAAACACCATTCTTTATACAGTCATTAAAAATATTGGCCAGATACGGAGCTACGATGTCAATTATTGATTGAACAATCTTAGTAGACAGACCCCAAAGATCTGTAGTATTTTTGATGGTCAATAATTTAAACGTGTTAATAATGTCTTTAGAATCAATTTCTCTAAACTTAAAATTGATATCACATTCCTTTACATACTCTTTGAGTAATTTTTCAGCCTCTGCAGGCGAAGAATTTAAATTTTTTGTTGTTGAGACCGGAATGCCAGCAAAAAACTTTTCAAAAACCGCCGCAACTTCTATGTCAGTAGTAATTTTTTTATTTTCAAAATAAAGTTCAAAATCCGAGTTACGACAGGTGACGTTTCCGGTCTCACCAGCTATAACTTTCCATGTTGCTTTTACTTTATTTTTAGAATTCTTCTAAAAATAAAGTAAAAGCAACATATAGAAAAGATTCTGATGAAGTAGAAATACTTTAAATGGCAAAACAAAGTTTGCCGGAACAGCTAGTTATAAAATATTAAAGTACACATAAAACTAAGGATTGTGTAAAAAATTCAAGTATCTACCTGTTGCTATTATTGATATAGAGCAAAAAAGGCCAAAAAAAATCACGTTTGTTGTATGGGAGCCCCCCTTAATTATTAATTTTATTTTGTTTTTAGTATTTGTTGTTATAGCGGCAACAGATATACACGATCTGTGAAAATTTCAACTTTGTAGCTATTACCGTTCTCGAGTTGCAGCCTGGTGACAGACAGACGGACAGACAACGAAGTCTTAGTAATAGGGTCCCGTTTTTACCCTTTGGGTACGGAACCCTAAAAACAATTAAGCATAGGGTCGCGAAACATTTTATACTAGCGGGGTCACATTATAAAAAAAGTTAAAAAACACTGCCATAGGCAAATTAATATCATTTAAATAATTACATAATTTAAATAAATCCGATAAATAACAAATCTCCTTTAGTCCAATTTCACCAACGACTGTTAAAGTTAATGCTCGAATTAGTATCATGTTACCTCCAATGTTACCTCTTTCGTTTTTCATGTTAATGAAAGAGAAGAAGACATTTTAATAAGCTGTTAACACTAACAGACGTTCATGAAATTGAGCCTTAGTGAAACATACACATAAGTGCTTAAAATATCGCTAGTTGCTGACCAAACACACTGTATACGTGGCGTACCCATGCATATTATGGCGATAACAACTTTTATAACCTTTTAAACGTTATATCTCAGAAACGGTGGCTCGTAAGAAAAAAAGTATAATACATTTTTATAGATAATTTTATGATATGCAAGTTTTGTCTGAGCTACTTTTATGATAAAACTTACCGTTTTGCTGAAAATCGCGAAAAACTCATTTTTTTTACCTTTGACCTTGAATAAAAAATTTCCACACACGGGAATGATGGGGAACTTTTAGACATTGTTTATAATTATGTTTTTAACAATTTCACCGATTTTCAGCTTGTTGGGACTTTATGTAACTTCACTCTCATTTTTTGGTCTAAATCGACCGGAGTAATAGTACATATACAATATGTTGCAGCCATCTAGGTACTTACTTAAAAAGCGGCCGACTTGAAGCCTAGGCCATCATTAAATGCATTTAAGAAATATATTCTCATAATATTATGTCATCCACAACTTCTTTCGTTCAGTTTGTTAATCGCGCAGGAACCGTACATGTTTCTGTAATAAAATTATAATGTCCTTTCGCCTGGGCGCGGCCTGACATACAAAGTATCTTTATTCAAAAAATATATCCTAATCAGTTCAGCGGTTTAAGCGTGAATAGATAAATTCAGACGAAAAATAATAAAAATTATTATTATTAAAAATAAAAATTATTATTATTTTTCACAAAAAATTAAAACCGACTTCCAAGGTAAAAACAATAATAACATGCTTATAATATGAACTAAAAAGTATGAAATAATTTGCCTTTTTCCGAATTCGGCTAAAACTCAACTATTTCTGTACTCAATCTTCATCATTTTGAAGTCGGTACCAGATACAGCTGAATCTTCAGTTCTCTGACAGAATATTTGAAACTTTTGGAACTGGCACCGACTTCAAAATTATGAAGATTGAGTACAGAAATAGTTGAGTTTTAGCCGAATTCGGAAAAAGGCAAATTATTTCATACTTTTTAGTTAATATTAAGTAAGGATGTTATTATTGTTTTTACATTGGAAGTCGGTTTTAATTTTTTGTTAAAAATAATAATTTCACTCTTTTTAGTTACCTAGTAAATCATCGCGTACTATACGTAGATTGTAGAATAATACACATTACACCTGTATATTATTCGACGTATCTTATTACAGTCACACTTACAAAATATAATATCAGCTGCAGATAATTTTAAACAATACATTTAAAAAAAATCGAAGTGAACACGTGCTAAGCTGTAGCCGGTCACCAGACTAGTCCACAGATTAATATATGTAGCAAGTTAAACTAGTCTCATTAGTGAATAGGCTGGCACTCGCTCGACCATAGATAAAGTATAATTGTAGGAGAAAAATAAAAGAAACATAAAATATATAAAACAAACAATTTATTAAAATAACAACTACATCACAAATAAACAAAATACGTATAATATACTTGAAACATAGAACAACTTACCAGATATATTTCTAAGTTATTCTAAAGACAGTTCAGAGCAACGTCTTGCCATGCCCAAAATCAGACAACTTCTGATCTGTCGATAATAAGTCATCCCCTTTTTATAAACTTGCGGGGATAGAAGGGGAAGAGAACCGAGTGGGGGAGAGGCGTGTTCGTCTATGACGTATCAACTGACTATCCATCAACTGTCAACTGACTATCCAAATATCAATTGACTATCCCACAAAGACTATTGCGGAAGTAATAATTATTTATAAATTAAAATTAAAAATATTTCTTATTCTCCCACATAATAATTATAGTATATAACGGTCACCAATTAGTTTCGCTCGGGGTCCGTTTTAAGAAATAAAATACCTTCGCGGTCCGCACATTAAAAAAAAATGAAACAAATGTAATTACGGAAATTACAAAGGTATTTGTATGAATGAGAAAAGTGACAATTATTTTTGTTGCTACATGTTCATCGGTAGGTATGTCGAGACTCGAGACCGATATTAATTTTTAACGAATTTCATCTTCGAACATGCTTGGTCCGCACACAATGGGTCGGCGGTCCGAATGCGGACCGCGCGCCATTTGGTGACCCCCGGTATAGACTATAGAATATGTAATCTTAGCCCGTCATCGCGTGGCCGTTTTGTGCTTATTTTCATACAAGTAGTGTGCGTGTATTTTCTTGAATATTTCCATTTGTCGATCATTTCGAAGCACATTATAATCCAGAAAAGAAAGTCATTTAGTTCATGATATCGATAAACTATATTTCAAGTAATGAGAATCCGTAAACACACGTAAAAAGCTATGCAATTTTTGTAGCCAAATTATCAATTGATGTGACATTTTTAGCACTAATGCCTTATAAAGCACGAATAAGGGATTATTAAACTTATAAATTATCCTTTTAGCTTACAAAAATACCGATTGAAAAGCCCAAAAAACGTTGTTCAAAACTTACGTATTTAATGTTAAATCCACGTGTTTGAGGCATTGTTTGGCCATTCTTATGGTTTATTATTTAGCGGAACCACAAAACTCAACAATATCTAGCATAAAATGTTCACTAAAAAACATTATTAACACTTTTATTACATGAAATATGCAGACCGACTCCTTTGTTATGTCCTAGTAAGTAGGACATAACATTACACGCTTTTGACGCTTATACACCGATATAAGGCTCTCTCCTAGTGTATAGTATCTCAATGCGCTCGACTTGTCGCACACGCAGCGCACATAATTATTATAGTACCTACCTACCCGGCCCGCGCCGCCGCGCCGCTCGCTTGACAGCCCTGGCAGATTGAAGCGAGACGGCAGACAGTTATTGTACTATGAACGCTAAACGCAATACAAAAGGTTGAAATTAGGTTGTTTTCACTTTTCCCTGATGTTACTATTATCGAAGCAACTTACTTCTCAGAAGTAATGTCAAATGTGTGCCTTATGCTCTGGAGATAAGGTTGAAATTATTATGTTCTATTTTGGTGACTTTGGTGACCCTGACGTGGTAATGATGATGATGATGATGATGAATGTAATTTGCATAGTAGCATATGCTTTCAGTTCTTAAAACAGCGCCTAAACCTCCAAACTTTTATCTATAAGGAATCCGGAGTTCTCTTAGTATCTTCGGAACCATAGTATACTTCGGTGCAAAATCTTGCGTTTTGGTAGCATATGCTTAGGGTGCTTCTCATAAAACCAAAATCACCATATGTTTCCATATAAATTTCGAGGAGTTCCTTCGATTACTCATGGATCCCATCATCAGGTCACCACTTTTGTGAACATGGTACAAAATTGGACTGAAACCTAATACAACAAAACAAAAATTCCTAAAATCGATTCACAAACGGCGGAGTAATCGTTGAACATACAAAAAAATATATATCCACAGCCAAACATAATAAGACTGAACATCATGTTTTCTGAGTTCTGACCAATTTTAAATCAGTTGGCTGCAAGTTGCAACGTCAGTATGTACAGGATGTTTCACACAATACGGAAAACACTAACATTTAAATTAATATTTTATACTAGGGTGAAATGACTAGAGGTTGGACAGTACTAGTCATTAAACAGAGCACAAAAACACAATATTTATTAAGGTTGCTTTAAAAACTACCGTACCTGTTTTTCTTTAAAATCAGACTTTAAAAACAGGCACTTTTTAATAGCCTATCACGATCCTTCATGTGGTCTACTTCTTATCTGTGCCAAATAACATAAAAATTGCTCCAGTAGTTCGCGAGATAAGCCCTTTTAAATAATTTCCCCCTTTTTTTTCACATCCTCCTACTAGTCTTAGCGTGATAAAATATAACACTGAAAGAATTTTTCAAATCGGATCAGTAGTTCCTGAGTTTTTCAAGTTAGTCCTTTCAAATAATTTTCCCCGTTTTTTCCACATTTTCCTCTATTTCTTCGCTTTTATTAATCTTAGCGTGATAAAATATAGCCTATAACCTTCCTCAATTAATGGGCTATCCAACACTGAAAAAATCATCAAAATCCGTTGCGTAGTTTTAAAGATTGAAGGGAACAAAGGGACATGAGGGAAAAAAAGCGATTTTGTTTTATAATAAGTATAGAAGTTGTGTAATTGGGGGGCTAAATAAGCTTTAAAATTTGGCATAAATAAAGTTTAATTAAAAAAAATGAAATATTATGTGCACACTGCACTGTACAGCTGTTTTTGGGTGTTTTGATTTAAGAAGTACCAGGGTTTTTTACCCGACTGCCAGGAGGGTTATGTGTTTAGCGCGTATCTTCTATGTATGTAATATTCTTTATTACCTCGTATCTTCAGAACGGCTAAACGGATTTTCACATTTGAGGTATCGTTAGATTTATCTTAATAGCCCGAGTGTTCTTAGATAGGTGATGACATATACTTATCTATGGTACCTTTGGGGTCGTTGCCATAGCACCGAGGTTGTTTACTTCAGACTTCAATAAATATTCTTATAATAAAAGTACTACGTTACAAAATGTATTTCAATTACACAACATAGTTGGCGACGAGATGACTACGAACTTGCAGAATCGGAAGAGGATTCGCGCCTCCATACGAGCACAGTTTACGAGGTGGGAATCATACTTAAAAACACATGAGAATCTTGATTACGCGGAGACTCATGTCAGGCTACACAACCTACACGAAGATTTTCAAATAATTCGAGAACTGCAACAAAATATAATATCAGAAGTACCAGATGAGGAACTGGATAATGAGATTGAGACTAATTACAATATTGAAGGGGAATTTATTGCCATCAAAGTTAAACTTCTTAACATGCAACAACGAGCTGAAAGTAATTCTACAACTATTCGAATACTACAATTAGATACAGAGAACAGATGTACACGCTGCGATACATTGGAGAAATATTTAAACAAAGAAAACCTACAATCTACAACATTTTTCGAAGATTCAGCCAACGCCGTGGACAAAACTGAAGACATCATACACGACTCATTAAAATCTATACCTACGGATGAGAGCATACAAAACAAAGTACCGAACGAACTCCCATCAAGAGAAGTAATGAATACACAATATGAATACAATTCCATTGACAAAATAAACGATGCATTGAAGGATGAACGGGACACGAACGACACTCAAAAAGGAAAATATTATACAGAACAGAATGAGAACAAAAGGCAGAATATTATTATTCAAAGGAAATTGAAAAATACTATCAACAGATTCAAATATCATACAAAAGCGACATTCGAGTTAAAAATACATATTAAGCACAAATGGAAAGAAAAGGAAGAATGCGAATGGAAATACGACTGAAAGGAGTGATTTATTTACAATATCACATACCCACTTTTTGGATACATAAAAGATACACATAACATATACAAGAAGAGAACTACTCTCAAATATACATGGAATAAGGGAGGAGGAGGCGTCTACCAACAATTTTACGCCGCCTGGACTACGCTATACCTAATGTTCTCACTGATGCTGCAACAATTTGACGCCGGCACTTACTGGAGCTTTTGCCTCTCCTGCCCAGGCATTCAGGAATAGCGGGGGAGAGCTGACATATACTTATCTATGGTACCTTTGGGGTCGTTGCCATAGCACCGAGGTTGTTTACTTCAGACTTCAATAAATATTCTTATAATAAAAGTACTACGTTACAAAATGTATTTCAATTACACAACAGGTGACATTAAGAAAAAACCAAAATGGCGGATATTTGACGTCATATCGTGAGGTTAACAAAAATAAAAATTTACCAAGCATATCGAGTGGGGTATCAAAATAAAGAATTTTAAACACTGATTCTAAATATGTATATAACTTGCAGTTTTACTATTAAATCGAACGATAAATCTACACTAATAGTACAAAGAGGAAAGATTTGATTTTTGTTTGTTGGGCTCGGAAACTACTGGACCGATTTGAAAAATTCTTTTACCATTGGAATTCTACATTATTTTTGCTGAACATAGGCTGAATTTTATTTTGGAAAAAAAAAAGTTCCGTAAGATATTTAAGTTCTTCGGACGCAAGGTGTAAAAAATCAACCAGAAAAGTTACTTATTTTACGTACGCTGCCTAAACTATAAAAGATAGAACCATAAAATTCTAAGTAATTGTAGAACTTACAAATATCTACAAAAAAGTCCGCGACACACTATACCTATCTATGTCGAGTGAGGCACAGTAACCATTTTTTTATTTAAAAATCTTGAAATTTTTTTGGACTACATTTAAACGCGTTTATTTTATTCATTCTTTTAATCCTTATCAAAATAAATTATTCCATTACTAAGTACAGTTTATGTAGATAATATTTGGTCTTTGAATGAATAAAATTGGACATTTGGTTTTGAAATTATAATATTACAATAGTTGGCGTCACAAGGCGGGTGCGCGTGCGGGAGGAAGACAATCTGTGCAGGGTGCAGCCTGCGTATAATGACTGCGTCGTCGATGTTAGTGTCGGAGTCTGTGAATTGACCTGCAGGGCAATCGCGCTAAATTTTTTCAACTGAAACGCAAATGAAACTCGGACGTTGATCGACTTTTGGAACGATTCGGTATCGCGCTAACGTTTTGACAGCTAGTTGAGACGTTACTGAACCTCAGCCCGAGCGCAAACGCTGTCAAAACAAAAAGTTGATACAATGCAACTTTTACTCGCACGTTTCTGAAACGTTTCTTATTTTGGTGTGTTAAATTGACGAAAATCGATGGAAAAATATAACATAAGCTATAATCAAATTATAATATAAGCTTATGTTTTACTTCAAAGCTGTAAAATAACACTACGGACTATTTTAGTTTGTTAAAAAGTGAATTGAATTTTGACATTACTAATTACTTCTTTACGTAAATATTTTCTACTTTTGTCACAAGTCACAACTCACAAGTCACTATTCAACACTTATATGGCGTTTGTAAAATACATATTATAGTAAAACAATATTATGAATTCAACTACGTAAATTAAAAACTCCAAGTACTAATCATTCACATTCATATTAAGTTCTACCTACACAACTTCACCCGTGTCATATTCATCTATATGTAAATAAACCATTTGTCAATTGACCAATTAACACATCGGAAAAAAATTGTTCATATTTAAGCCAATCAAAACTAAATCAGAAGGGCGCTGATTGGTCCGCTGCAATGTCTGTCTAAAGGTCAAACGTTGCGCTTCGTTCTAGTTCCATCTAAGGTTGAGTTACGGTTGAAACGATAGCACGATACTGAAATTTGTTCAGACGCAGCGGAACCAAACCGTAACTGAACCACAACCAAAGCAGATGTGAACCTGAATTGAAACGTTTAAAAATAACGCGATTGCCCTGCTGGGAATCATTTTGCTGACCGAGTCTTTCCTGGGTATGCTTTTTGCAGAGCTCACCGACATCCACGTTGGCGGAGCCGCGGCCGACCGCTAGTAATAAAATTTTAAGCGCTCGCGATAAAATTAAAATAGCAAGACTGTTTGAACCTTTAGAAAACTCTGTGCAAAGCCTAATCTCCGAATGGCAGTCACGATGGGACTGTTCCACCAAAGGGCGACACCTTTATAATTTTTTCCCTAATATTCGTGAACGGCTATCCAAACATTGGATGGATATTGATCACTGCGTTTCTCAATTCCTGACCGGTCATGGAAATTTTAAGGCCAAACTTTACGGATTTAAACTAGTAGCATCACCCATGTGCGAGTGCTCGACCGAAGGCAACATGTTTGAACAAACCGCGCATCATGTTCTCTGGGAGTGCAGTCTCTGGCAGGACGAAAGAACTACTATGCTAAACAACCTATTCTGTACATCTGGAGTAGCACACTACGGTGATCTCGTGGACAGCGCTAGGAACTTCCGTGCCTTCAAGCGTTTTTGCCACAATTATTATTGGCAACAGTCAAACACAATAAACTCCAATATTAACTTAGCTTTAGCTTAGGAGTCACAATTATTAACCTTATTTCCGTGGTGCTCCCCCTTAAGTTCTTTGACTTTCGGTCATTGCAACTTTGTGCTGTCTCCCGCTTTTATGGGGAGGGAAATTGGAATCTTCCTACTCCTCCTATTTTCTTCTGATTAATTCCGTTGCGGGTCCCAAGACAGTATTAGCATGTCCCTCGGGCTCCCTGAGATCATATCAAAGGGTTTTCGTGGTTGGATGCCGCTGTCGATCCTGGCGACACAGGAGATACAGTGGTGGGAATGTGTGGTGGGCCAAAGCCCGTTTAAAAATAGTAATAAAATAAAAAAAAGTCAAAATCCGCCTGCATGGATAAATCCAATATTAGTCTAGTAAATCTAGTATTGACATTACTGAAACAAGATGAAAATTCAATGACAAAGTATTAAAAAAACAATGATTTGGTACTTAAAACTAGAAACATACATTGAAACAGTACCAAACCTATGTACAGACCTGTTATAACGTATTGTAGGTACACTTTTCTAAGTGTACCTACGATATAATATGGTTATATCAGCACGGTAGTTTTTCAATTTTTTATTAGATTGATTGTCGAAATGGTTAGATGACTACAACTGAAAAGTCGCAAATAAAATATATTAATTAAAAATCAAAAAACCCGACTGCAAAAAATGTTAACTAAAAAGAACGAAACAAGACCTAATTCTGCCGGAGGCATCGAATCCATGTTTTAATTGATACGACTCTTGCTTACGAGTTTCATGCCAGGATAAATAGAAGGTTACATAGAAAAATGTAGAAGAAGAAAGTGGATAATAAAATGCAGTCGGAGGCATAATATTTTATGATTTATGAATTAATGTTAAACTTGGTGCGACATGCCTCCGACTGCATTTTATTATCGACTTTCTTCTTCTACATTTTTCTATGTAACCTTCTATTTATCCTGGCATGAAACTCGTAAGCAAGAGTCGTATCAATTAAAACATGGATTCCTCCTGCCTCCGGCAGAATTAGGTCTTGTTTCGTTCTTTTTAGTTAACATTTTTTGCAGTCGGGTTTTTTGATTTTTAATTAATATATTTTATTTTATAAGCTTTTGACACCAATTTGTTGACATCGCGCGCTATAAACTGAAGTCCACGCGGACGAAGTCGCGGGCAACAGCTAGTATGTAGTAAAAATAAAAGTGAAATAAAACTAATAAGTACTTTATTAACAATACTTTATTAACTTATGAATATTTTCAAAGTTTGATGTATTTGTAAAAGTCCTTAGCATTCAATTCTGTGATTTTAATATCTGTGTATATACTTCCAATGACTTTGTTGCTTTTGGTTGTTAAGTTTACATAAAGTCTTCCTTGTTTGAATGGGAATGTTTTCAAGAAGGGACCGTAAGGAGCCGTCATATTGGCCAAAATGTAGTCTCCCTGAAAAATGTATTAAATACATAAAAGGATTAAATAAGTATGTATCTACCATCGAGGAAATTGATTCCTAGGCAGTTGACAGACCAACGTCATTTGGTCGGATCATGTCAATTCAATGTTGTGAGCTGTCGGCTGGGCACAAACTACATAGGGATACTATAGGTGTACCAGAATCTGATGGCAAAAAGTGAGAAAATAAATTGACTCTAGCAATACCGGGGTAATAGGAATAAAACATTTTCATCCTTTTTTATTCCTTTAGCGGCTTTAGTCGTGTGCGTACAAGACAAAAAATCGAGGAATACGGCTTTTGCTGAACCAAAGATTTCCTTTGGTAGGATTGATCTTTATATCCCTAAGATGGGTTTATATAACTGCGTGGGATTTAGGTATATAGTCGAGTTTGGTATCATTTTCGATTGAATCGAATGTTTAAATGCCAATTTTGGAATAATATTTAGATAAAAGATAGTAAAAATAAAATAAAATAAAAAATTTAGAATATTTGATTTTGAACCAACGAAAACGCTGTTGACAGGGCTTAATTAATATAAGGAGGCTGATAGCCCCATTATTCTGCATGCCAAAGACATGGTGATGAATGGAGCAATAAACGTATTAATAATACTAGACGTTCCGCGC
Organism: Polyommatus iphigenia; assembly: GCA_963422495.1. Classification (NCBI taxonomy): domain Eukaryota; kingdom Metazoa; phylum Arthropoda; class Insecta; order Lepidoptera; family Lycaenidae; genus Polyommatus; species Polyommatus iphigenia. The sequence continues at coordinate 37,660,692 of OY730183.1, forward strand.
GGCTTCGTCCGCGTAAATCTGAAATTTCACGGAAACCGTATATTTTTCACAAATTAATAACCCATGTCTCACGTAGTCTACTATATATTCGTGTCAAATAACATAAAATTGCTCCAGTAGTCTGTGAGATATTAGCCCTTTCAAATAATTTCCCCCGTTTTTTTCACATTTTCGTCTATTTCTTCGCATAAATTAGTCTTAGCGTAATAAAATATAGCCTATAGCCTTCCTTGATAAATGGGCTATCTAACACTGAAATAATTTTTCAAATCTGATAAGTAATTACTGACTCATACTAAGATTAGCGCGTTTAAATAATGCTTCTTCTTCTTCTTTTTACGTTGTTTAACATCTTTATCGTGCAAATATGAGTTCTAAACTGAATTAAGCATTCTTAAGTCACCCGAATATGGTACCGAACTTGGAATAGTACCATAATTAATGCCTCTTTACAAATTGACACTCTATTTTACTCCAGAGCAGAAGCTGTTTAAAAAAAAAAAATAGCATCAAAAATCGCGGTGGCTCCACATCTTAAATCCATCCTTGGGCCATAAGGACCAATCCTACCAAAGGAAATGTTTGGTTCAGCAATAGCCGTATAATTTACCGTACACACGCAACTACTTATTTTGTGTGTGAAACATGCAAATATAAAAATTGATCTAATGCACGGACGTAAAAAAATACGGACGGAGCATTACACTATAAAGAGGTGAAGCATGCAAGGTACGACAATTTCGTTTATTGTACTGTGTTTGTACACGTGACCGACACTCACACACGCAACTAGGTACTACAACCCGCTGTCATTGTATGTACTCAATGTACACGGTGACGGCGCCAATGACACGCACACATCCTACACGGGCGGCGATTACTATGCTTCACTCGTGAAATAGACAAGTTTACGTCCGTATTTTTTTTACGTCCGTGATCTAATGATCAAGGATATTTTTTGAAAATTTGCTGTCAAAAATTACCATCAGATTCTGGTACACCTTTTAGCTTTGGATACTACGTATCGGCTAGGTTTGACGTAACGCGACGAAAGTATGTAGGTCCCCCATCTGCCTACTTCCTGATAGTACAGTAATAATTTCTAATCCGACTTACGCCCAGTTTTACGCTAATTTGGATTTTGGAGAAACGTGATTGATTCAGTGTTCCATTTACAACGTGTTAGTTCGTTTGTATAAGGGAAATAAAATTACATACTTTACGAAAGCTAAAGCTAAAATCAGCTGAAGTCCATAGGAAATGTTGCACATGAACTTTGGCGAATCGCCCTAGCGCTAAACTCTGATTGCCGCTACCGACTACAGACAGGCACAGTGGCATTTCCTGCTTAGGCTGTTTTTAACCGACTTCCAAAAAACGAGGAGGTTATATGTTCGGCTGTGGATATATTTTTTATTTTTTTTTATTTTTGTATGTGCAACGATTACTCCATCGTTTGTGAACCGATTTTCGAAATTTTTGTTTTGTTCTATTAGGTTTCACTCCAATTTGGTACCGTGTTCACAAAAGTGGTGACTTGATGATGGGATCCATGAGTTATCGAGGGAACTCCTCGAAATTTATATGGAAACATATGAAGATTTTGGTTTTACGAGAAGCACCCTAAGCATATGCTACCAAAACGCAAGATTTTGTACCGAGGTATACTATGGTTCCGAAGATACTAAGAGAACTCCGAATTCCTTATAGATACAAGTTTGGGGGTTTAGGCGCTGTTTTAAGAACTGAAAGCATATGCTACTATGCAAATTACATTCATCATCATCATCATCATCACACACATTTGACATTACTTCTGAGAAGTAAGTTGCTTCGATAATATAAGTAACAGGGCCTGTCTCACTTCCATACAAAGGGCGCGAAATCGCCGAGATATTCTGGAAAACAACCTAATTTCAAAATTTTGCATTGCGTTTAGCGTTCATAGTACAATAACTGTCTGCCGTCTCGCTTCAATCTGCCAGGCCGGTCAAGCGAGCGGCGCGGCGGCGCGGGCCGGGTACTATGGTGCGCTGCGTGTGCGACAAGTCGAGCGAGTGCCAGCCTATTGAGACTTAGCACGTGTTCACTTCGATTTTTTATTTTAAATCTATTATTTAAAATTATCTGCAGCTGATATTATATTTTGTAAGTGTGACTGTAATAAGATACGTAGAATAATATACAGCTGGTGTATTATTCTACGTATAGTACCTACGCGATGGTTTACTAGGTAACTAAAAAGAGTGAAATTATTATTTTTAACAAAAAATTAAAACCGACTTCCGAAGTAAAAACATTATTAACATCCTTATACTCGTAATACTTGTATGAACTAAAAAGTATTAAATAATTTTTCCTATCTAATAGTGCCTTTTTCCGAATTCGGCTAAAACTCAACTATTTCTGTACTCAATCTTCATAATTTTGAAGTCGGTGCCAGTTCCAAAAGTTTCAAATATTCTGTCAGAGAACTGAAGATTCAGCTGTATCTGGTACCGACTTCAAAATGATGAAGATTGAGTACAGAAATAGTTGAGTTTTAGCCGAATTCGGAAAAAGGCACTATTAGATAGGAAAAATTATTTAATACTTTTTAGTTCATACGAGTATGTATTATAAGGATGTTATTATTGTTTTTACTTTGGAAGTCGGTTTTAATTTTTCACACACACACTTTCGCATTTGTAACATCAGTAGGTAAGGATAACCTTAAAAGTCTTACCGGTGGTACTGGACATTGGGTGAAAGCTTTGTAGTCAGTGGATTTAATAGCTCGCGAGAAAAGGGTATCTTGGTTCATAAAATCACAGAAATTGGCATGTATTTCGATAAAGCTGCGTTTATACACGTTAGACAGTAGCTCATAAACGTAAAAGTGTGTCTGAAAATTTAAATAAAGATTTAAATGCCAATCATGGCCGCCAACGTGGGGAGGTACCTATATTGCTCTTTTTTGACCCATGATCCACGTCATTAGTGTAAATTACAACCTGCAAACCTTAAAGAATAGAGCGCATTCCAGCGAAGACCATGGGCAACGATAGTTGCTTTCCATCAGGTGGATTTTCTCGTTTGCCCCCCAAATCTACATAATATTATAATAATAATTATATAAAAAAATCTAAGTGTCGACAATGGTAATCTATCATGATTTTTTATGGCCCAAGGTTGAGCTGTTATTGAAAATTTGTAAAATTGTAACAGAATACGCTTACCTGAAAAGAATTGTCAATATTCTTCAAAATTTTTGAAGACAAAGTCAGAAAATAAACCTTATTATCGCGTTTATAGCGTTTAGAAAAGAAATGAGGATCACGAAAATATCTTCGATCGTAATCCAACACCTTTGCATGCTGACACTCCATCAAGAGTACCTGTATTCATGACGATGAAATAAAAGATTTATATGTATAAAAAAAAATTGTCCTGAAAAGATTGTGAGTTTCTTACGCATGTTCTTCTCGCGGTCAGTGGTCAACACCAAGTAGGACATTCTTAAAGATGTTAAGTTACTAGAGTTAACCAATTTGAAAATAATACAAATATAAAAAACTCAAGAAATTCGAATCGCAAAAGCGAGACTTTCCGTTGCTCACTCCTCCGTTTCGTTAGTAACTCAGTGATTAACTCACAAATGTACGATACAGAATCGGCCAGCCGATTTGAATTGTTGGTGATATCGCTTTCCAGCCGTCTCAAGATGTTTTGACCGGGTTACAGGGTAGGTATATCAACATTTTTTACCTTTTGATCTCCAAGACATAGTTTATGCGAAAGAAATAATAAAACTAAAAATACGTGAAAAAATTTTTGTAACATGGCTTATGGTATTGAAATGAAAATATTTTGTAAAATTTGCTATTCATACAATTTATATAGAGCTATTAAAATATACATACATATATTTTAATAGCTCTATATATTGTATTTAGGCTTCATTTCCGCTGCTTTGTTACCTGCGCTTAGAGGCAATTATGATCAATTATATTTTATCTACCTGAGCTACACAGGGTTACATGGAATTAGCAAAAAAATGAACATTTTATAAAATTAAATAGCAACTAATAATTTTATAAATATTTTATTAAAATTATTCTCTAAGTTGGTCGAATAGCTATGTATTTATAGAACTCTTTTGCCGCCATTTCTTTAATACGCATATCTGCGTATGCGCTTGCGATGACTTTGTCGTTTTTAGTAACGTTGAAATATATTCGTCCTTGTTTGAATGGAAATCCTTTCAAAAACGGTCCGAACGGTGTCGTCATGTTGTCCAAGCGGTATTCTCCCTGTTTGTAAGAATTAACAAAAATAATTAGGTACCTACTCCATGCTTATACTTCAATCCATACGATTGTCAAGCTGTTTGTACAGTTACTTTTCCAGCGTATCGGACAAAGACTGCAGTAATATAAAGCGTACGCGAAGACTAAAAAGTAATTATTGATAACAAGGGATTTCAAGATTAAAAAAAAAAAAAGAAGAAACACCTAGATCCAATTATAGATCTACCAAATACATGCAGTATAGTCACTCAGTGTAATCAGCTTCTAGTGCTACATAATAACCCTTCAGGCCCCGCGCGAGCACGGGTGATCGCGATTCGCGACAACAAAAGAATACAATGGGAATTCCTAGAACCTCCGATCGAAGTAATATGATCTAAAAAGTATGAAATATTAATTATTATTCTTTATTAGCGCCTTTTTCAAAATTCGACTAATACCTCAACTACTTTTGCACCCAATTTTCATTCTTTTGAAGTCGGTACCGGCTAAGCTCTATGTCAAGGATCTCAGTACCGGTACCGACTGGTACCGACTTCAAAAGAATGAAAATTAGATAATTTAAAGAATATAGTTTTTACTTTATATGCTGCATTGATTGATATTATCATTAAGTTATCACTTATCAGCGACAAAAATCTCTTGGAATTTGCAAATTTTCAAAGCGGTTTTGCCCAGTTTGTAGAGTTTTTTTTGACAGGAGTTTTCTTCTCAATAGCTTTGATGATTGGTTGAATGGTTGACCTGTTTGTGTTAGCGAATCAAAATAGATAAATCCCTGTGAAAAAAATCTCAAATCCCGGGCGGTCTCTGTAACTATATGGCATGGCACACTATTAGACTACAGTCCCATGTCGAAAATGGATGGGAACCACCTGGTGACGTATATACGACGATATTAGAGCATAAAATAATAAGATTTAGCACTATGCCGTCACTTGTAAGCTGTCCAACTGAGTGCTGGTGAGAATTCAAAAGTGCATGTAGGGTGAGTACATTTTGGTCATATGATCCTGTACGGCATTTTTACCATCGATAGACACATGAAAAATAATAAGAAAGCACGCAGTGCCGTACAAAAATGATGCACCACTAAGTCGGTATTTTTATTTTATTTTCTGACAATTTCCATGGTAAATTTGGTCATTTGATTCTATACGGCATAAGTTTCATACTGTTTAAATACAGCTTCGAATCAATTATTTCGCAACGCCGTACAAAAATAATGCGACAATGGAAAAAAATCGAGGGTTACAACCCCCTGTTTTTCAGTGGTCCGGGGGGTGATTTGAAACAGTACGGCTTCGGTTCCAAACATTATTTTAGCACTCAAAAGTACTATTTAAAATAATGCCGTCACAAAATTTTTGTTCATTTCAATAATAATCTTAATATCATGATATACTTGATTTTTTAAGCAGTAAAATTATTTGATTCTGTACGGCAACTTTATTTATAATATTATGATATTGTAAAATACAATTGTTATATATGTAAAGTTATTATTTAGTACGTAATCGTCGAAAATCCTAAGAAAATAGAAATAACCTTATATATAGTATTGCCGTTCAAAAGAAACTGTTCTAAAAAAATTAAAGAGAAATACAAAAACTGAAATTTTAAATATTCATAGATTAATAAAATAAAGCAATTTTCTACATTTTTCCCTCGTCTTAAATAGTATTAAGATAAATAAATTAGGAAAAAATTATGCCGTACATTTTAATGCAGAGTAGGCAAAGTTCCGTACCATTATAGAGCAAATTTGTGTTTTTTTTGTATGGGAGCCCTCCTTAATTATTTCTTTTTTAAAAATGTTATTAATGATTTTTAAATGAAAAATGAAATTGAATATTTTGTGAACATTTCAGGTGTCTACCTGTTGCCATTATTGATATCGAGCAAAAAAATTGCAAAAAATCACGTTTGTTCTATGGGAGCCCCCCTTAATTATTTATTTTATTTTATTTTTAGTATTTGTTGTTATAGCGGCAATAGAAATACATAATCTGTGAAAATTTCAAATTTCTAGCTATTACCGTTCTTGAGTTACAGCCTGGAGACAGACAGACGGACAGACATCGAAGTCTTAGTAAAAGGGTCCCGTTTTCACCCTTTGGGTACGGAACCCTAATAAAACAACAATTTTTTTTAGAAAAAAACGATATATCTCGTTGTATGGATTTTTCTTACATTCCGTTCTATGGATTTTTGCTTGAGTTTTTTTTTTCTCCTACAAACCTTTGGACCAACGAAAATGTACGGCATGTAAAAAAATATTATCTATGCATAAGATACTTTCAAAATAAATTAATTTTACGTTGATTCAAATCACCCCTCGGACCACTGGAAAAGAGGGGGTTGTAACCCTCGATTTTTTTCCATTGTCGCATTATTTTTGTACGGCGTTGCGGAATAATTGATTCGAAGCTGTATTGAAACAGTATGAAACTTATGCCGTATAGAGAATCAAATGATTGGTCATTTGATTCTCTATACGGCATAAGTTTCATACTGTTTCAATTTACCATGGAAATTGTCAGAAAATAAAATAAAAATACCGACTTAGTGGCGCATCATTTTTGTACGGCACTGCGGGCTTTCTTATTATTTTTCATGTGTTTATCGATGGTAAAAATGCCGTACAGGATCATATGACCAAAATGTACTCACCCTACAAGCACTTTTGAATTCTCACCAGCACTCAGTTGAACAGCTTACAAGTGACGGCATAGTGCTAAATCTTATTATTTTATGTTCCAATATCGTCCTATGTACGTCACCAGGTGGTTCATATGACCCATCCATTTTCGGCATGGGCCTGTAGTCTATATGCGCAGCTACCTATGGCACAATATGGGTTGGTACTACTAATATAATATATATTCTGTGCTATGGGTTAAAGTTGCTCGCCTGCTTGACCGTTGACGCACACAAAAATGTTCAAAGCATACCTACGTGATACCCGGTCGGTCGCTGAACATCTACCGATAGGTTCATAAAATAAAACTTACCGGTGGTAAAGGACATTGCGTCAGAAACTTGAAGTTGGCTGATTTAATAGATCGTGAAAAAATGTTATCTTTACTCATAAAATCACAGTAATTTGAATTCACTTCTATAAAAGTACGCTTATACGTGTTAGACAACAGCTCATATATGTAAAAATGAAACTGAAATAAAGCAAAATCAATTATTAATAAAAAATAAATATAAGTATAACCTAAGTAAGTATAACAAGTTATTTCATCAAAAACTTAACACACAAAATTTTATTTTTGTTTAGATTAAAATTAAGTGAATTAAAAATTTTAAAGAAATAATAATCGGCCAAGTGCGAGTCGGACTCGCGCACGAAGGGTTCCGTACCATTATAGAGCAAAATTAGGCCAAAAATTGTGGTTTTTGTATGGGAGCCCCCCTTAATTTTTTATTTTATTTTAATATTATTATTAAATATTAAAGTACACATATAACTAAGGATTTTGTGAAAAAGTGAAGTACTTACCTGTTGCCATTTGATATAGAGCAAAAAAGGCCAAAAAACTCACGTTTTTTGTATGGGAGCCCCCCTTAAATATTAATTTTATTTTGTTTTTAGTAAGTATTTGTTGTTATAGCGGCAACAGATATACAAAATCTGTGAAATTTTCAACTCTCTAGCTATTACCGTTCTCGAGTTACAGCCTGCTGACAGACAGACGGACAGACAGACATCGAAGTCTTAGTAATTGGGTCCCGTTTTTACCCTTTGGGTACGGAACCCTAAAAATGTTTATAATAATATGTAACAAGATCGCTAAAATAAATAATGTAAGTAATATAAAAAAATTAATGATTAAGGCGCTGACAACTGCCAATGACCTTGATCTCGCATCACCCTCGCACCACTGTCGATTTTCATGCCAGAGAGACAGAGATGTTCACTCGGTAGCGTGGATACATTTTTCGTTTGTTAGAGGAAAAAATAAATATTATGGGAAATCTAGATGTCAGAACCGAAAATGAAATCCGGCAATCTTTGGATTTTTGTAAAAGGTATCAAATAAACAAATTTTTAAAGCATAGATTGTATTATTACTTTAGTCAGAACTGTTTAAAGTTCCTGAAAGATGTGACTTTGGTTTTTTTTTCATCCAGTAGGAGTACATTATTTTATTATTTAAATTCGACAATCTTTTCCAAATATAATCAAAAATTACATATATTTTTTTTGTGCCAATCAATGAAATACATACGTCTAGAATGCCAATTCGTCATCTTTGTGTCGAATTGGCAACTGCCAATTCGACACAAAGATGTCGAATTGGCAGTTGCCTTCGCCTTAAGCCTGAGGTGCCGCGGCCGTACCTATGCGAGGTCAAAATTTTTAAACTTCCTGTATCTTTCATGTGTAACGTCATAATATTATTATCATCTTCTGTCAAGACGTGTCAATAGAATATTATTTTATCTTGATTTTATACAATAAGTATTCAATACATTTCAAATTAGCGGACCCCGTGTAGAAAGGTTTTATACTTAAACCGATTCGAAATCGCGTTTTATGAGTGTAATAAAATATAATAAGACGTATTTAAGATGCATCTAAATTCTAAAATAGGTATATGTCGCAGTCATCTGGTTGAATCTGCTATTTGATTGAATGACTAGAGAATTTATTAAAAGAAACCATATAGTAGAGGAGGTGGTGCTCATTTTGAAAAGTCATTTCATACCGAGCGAAAATCGTAACAATAATAGTATTCTATTAATACATAAGAGCAGTGTCGTAAATAGGGCGGTGCCACCGGTGCTCAGGCACAGGGCGTAGACTGGGGGGCGCAAGGGTGGTCAGACCAGGCATGGACTATGAATTTTTTCGGTTTGCTCCCGATAATTTCCCGCTGCGCCCCTAGAGCTCGATTCCAATTTCCAACAATACATTATATCTACATGCCAGTAACATCAAAAACGTATATGAAATTAAACAAAATATTTAAAAAATATATGTTTTTTTTTTTCCAAAATATTATAATATCATAATTTTATTGTAATTGGTCTACTAACACCAAGTTTTATTTTATCACCCTGAATGAAATAAAATAGGCCTATACATTGCTTTGGCCTTTGGGTACCTTTAATAACTAAAAAAAACAAGGGCGCAGTTATGAAGCTCGCACAGGGCGCAAAAAAGGCTATTAATTACGGCACTGCATAAGAGTTTTGATTGTCAGCTACTTCAGTATGAGTGGAATAAAAATTGTGAGTATCTCAAAGTTGTTGCTGGGAATCGTATTGTATTGACATTATAAAGATCCCAATTCGCACCCAATAAAGGTTCTAGATTATAGACATTTAGGTTCGGTAGGTGTCATTTTAGTTTTAGTATGTAACAACAGATGGCGCTTTACTAGTAAAATGTATAATATATAATGTATATAAATGTATAATTCTTCCTCACAAATATTGACTATTGAATTAATTACTTAAAATTGCTATGTGTATGTGAGACTATTTTATGGTTAATTGAAACGAAAATCGCCGTTAGCTGAATGTTTACAGGTGGAAATGTCGTCTACGCGACGCCCTAGGATACATTGAGCGCGAAGTAGGGATATATTGGTTACTAGCTATCCCGGCAAACGTTGTTTTGCCATTTAAAGTATTTCTACTTCATCAGTTGATACAAAATCTTACCCCCTCTTTTGCTCCCCTTCAAGGGGTGGGGGGGGGGGGTGTTGCTTAAACACCAGATTTTGAGTTGGAAGAAGACAAATATATCTGCGAAAACCGTATGCAAATCGGATCAGTAGTTTTCGTGTTAAATCAAAAGTCTTATACAAAATCTTACCCCCTCTTTTGTCCCCTAAGAGCGGTGGGGGGAAAATTTTTATAAACCAGATGTTAAGTTGGAAAAAACAGTTAATAATATGAAGTAAGTCCATTAAAGAAAAAAGTTTCATACAAAATCTGACCCCCTCTTTGCTTCCCTTAGAGGGGTGGCGGGGATGATTTTTATACACCAGATGTTAAGTTGGAAGTAGGGATGTAAAGCGGTAAAATTACTTTCGTAAAATTCGGTAATATACGATATTTTACGTAAAATATTATATTTTACGGTAAATTACGGTAAAATTTGGTAAAAAACGATTTGAGTTCGTGGCATAATTTTCATTAACAATGGGGATATAAGCAGGTTATTTAATGCACGTCTAGTGCAGTCAGTCAAAACAAAATAACTTCCAGGCCACCGGCTTGCTGCACAATAGACATAACTACCAGTAGTTCGACTGCAAAGAAACGGACAGGTTTCAATATCTGTCAAATTCGTCGGGTTTCACTAGGATTATGAACGGAATGTGCCTCGCGCTGGCTGATATAATTTATTTTTAAATATTTAAAATAAAGATTTCAAAATTGGATTCTGACAATTTTGATCGCATGTGCCAAAATACAAACAACAATACGACCAAAGAGGAACACGTCAAGCGAATATGTCATAGTTTCAAATTCGTAGGTAACAAGTCAACAACCCGACTATTTTCGTCATAATACGTCAAATTTAAAAATTTCAACATCAGTTCTAAGTCGGCATACTCTATAATTCTGTCTACTCTGCTTGCTGTATGCTCTGTCGAGTGACGTCAACAACTGTCAACAAGTCGCAACAGCGCAAAATATTATGGCAAACATAACGTGACCATTTTTTTTTGTCAGAGCGGGACATCTACGGATTGCCAAAATTAAATTTTATTTAATTGTTATTATTAATTATGAAAGTATAGAGTCATAATTAATAATTGTTATTATTAATTATGAAAGTATAATGTCTAGTGCATATCTGTATAAGCAAAATATGGCAGAATAACCACATTTGTTGAATGGGTTATGGGACTGCGTTACTTCCAGGCATTACACAGGCATTTCAAACATAAAAATACTTTTAAATTGTCGTAACTTGGTCTGTTTGCAAAAGCGGGACAATTTCGGCCTCGCGGGGGACAGCGGGACAGACTGCCTGAAAGCGGGACTGTCCCGCCCAAAGCGGGACGTATGGTCACGTTAGGCAAACGGCACTTATCGGCAACGTCGCATCGTGCGACATGCACGCAGTACGCAAGATGCAACTTGCAACACGCTAGCCCCACCCGCCGTCATACCACCATCTATATCTATACAATATTATAAAACAAAGTCGCTTTTTTTCCCTCATGTCCCTTTGTTCCTTTTAATCTTTAAAACTACGCAACGGATTTTGATGATTCTTTCAGTGTTAGATAGCCCATTTATCGAGGAAGGCTTAGATAGATAGGATAATTTATCAATTATTACGCTAAGACTAATAGGAGCGAAGAAATACAGGAAAATGTGGAAAAAACGGGGAAAATTATTTGAAAGGGGTAACTTGAACGCGCTAATCTCAGTAACTACTGGTCGGATTTGAAAAATTCTTTCAGTGTTAGATAGCCCATTTATTGAGGAAGGCTATAGGCTATATTTTATCACGCTATTCGCTTATACTAATAGGAGAATGTGGAAAAATCGAGGCAAATTATTTGAAAGGGCTTATCTCGCGAAGTACTGGAGCAATTTTAGAAGTATACTTACCACGTGAAGGATCATAGGCTATCAATTTTAATCATTTTTTCAGTGGCTATATGTAGCCGGTAATTTTACCGTAATTTATATAAATTACCGTAAAATACGCGTATTTTACCAGCGTTTTCGGTAAAATTACGTAATTTTGCAAACCTAGTTGGAAGAAGACAAATATGTCTGCGAAAACCGTATCCAAATTGAATCGGTTGTTTTCGTGTTAAAGAAAAAAGTTTGATACAAAATATGACCCCCTCTTTTGTCCCCTTAGAGGGGTGGGGGGGGGGGGGGGAATTTTTATACACCAGATGTTAAGTTGGAAGAAGACAAATATATCTGCGAAAACCGCATTCAAATCGGATAAGTAGTTTTCGTGTGATGCTGGAACAAACATACAGAAAGACAGACAGACAGACAGACAGACAGACAAAAAAACTAACTAACTTTTCGGCTTCTATAGCGATGTTGTGACACCCTCCGCTTATTATTTTTTGAATGTCTTTAATGTACAGAATTGTCATTTCTACAGATTTATTATATGTATAGATAACTTATATCGCTGGCTGGCTGTTTTCTTTATTATTTACAAAGTAGAAACATTCACCTGTATAAATTTTGTACGGTAGAAAATGACTTTATATTCAAAAATTTTTTACATATTCAGTAACGCGACTGGCGTTAAATCCCCCGTCTGCAATACGGCTGACGGTGATTTTTTGGTTAAACATGACCTCAATAATCAATAATCATCCATCAAAGTTTCATACGATATAAAATTACTTTTAGCAAAAATTTTTTCGACAACTTTGAGACACTCTCAATGTACAACCCACCACGGGTGCGGCGACTGACGCTCATTATGTTGATTATTAAATATTAATCTACTACTGGACAAAAAAAAAATAGCAGTACCTCCCCTACTAATATAATTTGCAGTCGAAGACTTGACGAGTATAATATTATGTTTTGACGTTAAACGTTGCGCAATCAACGATTTGAAGAGGTTGATTAATTACCTATTAATTATTATTAAAGGGTTTCATTCAATAAATTCGCTAGTCATTCAAATACATATTAAGTATAGCAGATTCAACCAGATGACTTCTATATATTATTTTATTAATACCTCTCATTATTTTGTGACTCCGATGTGAAAGGAACACAAACGAAGGCTCATTGTGATTTGTGACCTTTTCTAAGACTAAAGTAATGCCATAATTATTAAAATATACTGAATCTGTCTTCGATCACATGCATCTGTCCCATATTGGGCGTTTTTACACTGCAACGATAACGACACGACACGATATCGTCGGTCTGGTAGTTTCATAATCGTCGCCGACAGATTGTCGTGCCGACATCGGGACGACAGTCGACACACCATTGCTGACGCAATACGACTAAGGGGGCGTCCATAAATTACGTGAGGTGTTTAGGGGGAGGGGGGTCGAGTCAAATCTCATCAATCTCACGTTGAGGAGAGGGGGGTCTCGGAAAATCTCATGTAATTTTTTTCTCAACAAAATAAATTACTATTTTGGTCCATTTACCCAGATTGTACGTATGCTTAAGGTTTAATCGTAAGATTATTCTTTATTACGATTAAGATCTTCGTTCGAAAGAAAATCTACTGACTGTCAAACCAAACGCATACGTAAGAAACCCACATTTTAAAATCTCACGAAATCTCACCAGGGGGAAGGGGGGTCAAAAAATTAAAAAAAACACCTAACGTAATTTGTGGACGCCATGACGCCCCCTAACCGCATGACAAGCTGTTGGTTTATATCGTGTCGATATCGTCGGACGATATCGTTGTCGTCCGAGCAGACGACACAACAGTATCGTGTCGTGTCGTTATCGTCGCAGTGTGAAAATGCCCATTGGCTCTGGCGTACAAAAATTATAATAAGACTAGATGTTCCGCGCGGCTTCGCCCGCGTAATTTAGGAATTTCACGGAAACCGTACATTTTCCGCAAAAAATAGCCTATGTTCCTTCACGTGGTCTATTCTTCATGTGTGCCAAAAAACATTAAAATGGCTCCAGCAGTTCTTAAGATAATAAGCATTTTCAAATAATTTCCCCCGTTTTTTCCACATTTTCCTCTATTTCTTCGCTCCTATTAGTCTTAGCGTGATATATATAGCCCATAGCCTTACTCGATAAATGGGCTATCTAACACTGAAAGAATTTTTCAAATCGGACCAGTAGTTCCTGAGATTAGCGCATTCAAACAAACAAACAAACAAACAAACTCTTCCTCTTTATAATACAAAATATATTATATAGAAATTAGAATATAGATATAGATTAGTATAGATTAAAATGGCAAGTGATTTAGGAAATATCCTTAGATTAATGATTGGTTTCCGATCATTAACCTATCAAGCCCCATAAGATCACCGGTGATCGCGACAACAATAGAATAACAAGAATCCGCGATCGAAGGATAAGGAAATATCATTTGGTTTCGTTCTGTATGACTTTAAAATTAAAATGAGTACTACGGTCTACTTACGGTTAAATTTATACAACGAAGCAATTTACTTAAAATGGGATTAAACATTTGTAAAATAAGCACTTACGATATAGGAGTTATCCACGTATTTAAGCACCTTAACGCTCAGGGTCTGAAAGTATATTGGGTTCTCGCGTTTATACCTTTTTGAGGTGTAAACAACATCTGACATGTAATTGTGATCATAATAGTCCACAGTAGCATGCTGGCATTCCATGAAGAGGACCTGGATTCAAGAACTACTTCGTAGGTAAGTACTATCAGAGAAGTTGATTTCTAGGCAGATAGCAGACCAGTATGGTTTGGTCGCGTCAATATGTCAACCCAGCCGACAGATCACAAACAGGGCCCGATCTAGCTATTTAGCCGCTCCATAGCCTCCAAAGCCATATTATAACCACAGATTAATATATGTAGCAAGCTAATTATAACATAAAAGTCAAGAGCTAGTTTTGTTGCGGGATAATGGGGGGAATATTTAAGTAAAATACTTAAATATTTCCACTATCCAACCAAATAGCCATTAGACATCCACGGACTGTGGATGTCTAATGGCTATTTGGAAGATAGGAATTTAGTAAATTTTGCCGCCCCTCACTTTTGCCGCAAATGGCAAATGCCCGGCTCGCCCCCCTTAGATCGGGCCCTGATCCGTTTTCTCCATTCTCCACAAATAACATTGAAATGACATGTTCCGGCCAAATGACGTAGGTCCGTCAACTGCCTATGAATCAATTTCTTTGATAGTACATCTTCATTGCTTTATAGGCCATAGGGTAGTTTATAGGTGAGCTTAACTGCCGCACTCAGAGACAATATATCTTATACTTATCTTTAAACGAGCAATTCTTGTATATACTCGTATTATGTATATAATATAATTGGAATCTCGGAATCGGCTCCAACGATTTTCATGAAACTTAGTATATAGGGGGTTTCGGGGGCGATAAATCGATCTAGCTAGGAATTATTTTTAGAAAATGTCATTTTATTCGTATTTTATCGAATACCGAGCAAAGCTCGGTCAAATAGCTAGTTATTAATTATTTGACTATAAAGAAGATTTTGAATTTTGATACACATTTAATAAATTGAAGTTTAAACATCATTAATCGTCTCTGCAGCCGTTAAATTAGTAATCGCCGCCGGCCGCGCCGTACTCAGAGACATAATATTTTAATTAAGATTAAGGCTGTCTTTCCACCAGAGCTGAGCGGAGCTGTGTTGCGAGGAATGTGTTTTTGAAAACCGCTTCATTGACATAACTTTGCCATGACATCGCTCAGCGCGGCGATGCTATTTCTCAAAAACACATTCCTCGCAACATAGCTCTGCTCAACTCTGGTGGAACACAGCCTAACCTTCAATTTAAAGTATGTTTTATGCACATTGCACAGTGCACACTAATTATATTTTTATATTTTTCCCGGCAAACGTTGTTTTGCTATATAAAGTATTTCGCCCATATTATTATTTTATTGAAGTGACTAAATAAGTATGGCACCAACACCATGGATGGCAACGTCCCGCTATTGAAGAGTTTGACAGATATGTATGGGGATTAGGTATCTCAAAATTTTATTATGTAGGTATAATTACTAATAATTAATGTTCCACTTTGAGTGCGGCAGTAAGTTCGGGGCCGAAAGGAGGAGAGAGAAAGTCGGCTATAGCTACTTGTCTCTTTTACTCATGCACGAGAATATGGATACCTATCTCCATCTAGCTTACATTATAGGCTTTTCTGCGAATAAAAGAGACAAGAGAGAGACACCTTATTATCAGAATATTAATTAGGTATAGTTTAGTTTTACCTTTTGACTTCCGTAACATAAAACCACTGATAACATGAAGGGTAACCAAATATGATATTTTGTTTTGAGCAACATATCGTCAACATAGACCAAAGAGTCTTCTTTGGCGCATATAGCAATAATGAGATTCAAGTGCATTTTCATTCATTTATAATTTGGCGGCGATGCCATAATACCGCTATCCCCAACCCGCGGCCCGCGGGCCGCATGCAGACCGCCGGGACTTTATTTGTGGCCCGCGTGATGTTAAACAATTTTGAAATTCACGCCCACCGGCAAAATAACGTAGTCTACGTGATAGTCGTTAATTTTTTTCTACTTTTAAATCGTTAATTTTGAAGAATGTTATTTTTTAACCCTAAAAAATTTGAGTTGCGGCCCGCGACACCAAGACCAAAACATGCATGAAAAAAAGGTTGGGGACCAAGGCCATAATAGGTCGTTACGTTCTAATATCCGCCTTGATAGACGTAATAACTTTGTAATGTCTATGTTACCGGAAATGTATGTAATCCGTCATTGTATACAATTCCTAGGAAATGTATGTACTTAATTCCTAAAATCGCACGGAAATGTGTAAAATTAATTGTATTTAGCTTAGCAAAGCAAACTTTCTTTTTTAAAAATTGTGTATTTGGTTAATTTTCAACGTAAACAATCGGATAAGAGTCATTAAATAACAGGAACAAAAAAAAAATTTGGACCGGTTTTATATGGTGAAATATTATTTTTTAATTAAGTACTTAACTAAAAAATTAAAGGCACAAAAAAATTTTGGTAAACTTTGCAAGTTAATTAAGTGTAAAAAAGAAAATGACACCTCAAAAACAAAAATCCATTCACTATTACTATAATAATTATTATCTTTCTTATGTAACGTCATAATAATATTATCATCTTCTGTCAAGTGTCAATAGAATATTATTTTATTATATACCTACTCAATTTTATACAATATTATTAATATACTGCATCTGTTTTCGATCATAATATGCATCTGTGATCTGTCCCATATTGGCTCTGGCGCGGGCGTACAAAAATTATAATAAGATTAAAATGGCAAGTAAATATCGTTAGATTAATGATTGGTCTCCACTCTCCGATCATTAACCTATCAAGCCCCATAAGATCACCGGTGATCGCGACAACAATAGAATAACAATAGATTTCCAAGAATCCACGATCGAAGGATAAGGAAATATCATTTAGTTTCGTTCTGTAATCTGTAGAGTCATGTGGGTCAAGTGTGCGCATTTAAACTTTGATGCTTTAAAATACTCAAATATTATTAGTACAATGAAACAAAACTGTGTTCATTTGTAAGACTGTTTATTTGTCACCAACTTAAACACAACAATAGTATTTTTCAATAGCTTATATTTTAAGAAACTTTAGAAAACAATAACCCTTCCAATTGCGCACTTTTACCCCAGTATCGGGGTATGTGTACGCGCACTTTGGGTTAGTGTGCGCAACAACAATATATTATTTTAGACTATTTTAGAACATAAAGAATAGAGATGTGCCGATCATGACTTTGGCCGACTAGCCGATTAGTCGGCTGCAAAGAAGCCGACTAATCGGCCGACTAGTCGGCCAAGCCGATCATGGTTTCGGAAGTTTCCGTAAAGCTTTTTTACTGCTGTTTCGCGGGTAAGTCGCACACGCCGCCTGCAAACGTGTCGAATCGTGTTATGTTTACTTCGCGTACGTTACTTTATTTTGTTTCTATGTTACAGTTGGTGGTTTTCATTAAATATATCATGTACATGAAATTTCGATTTAATAATATATACTTAATTTGTTAAAGTTATATTTAAGTAAGTACTAAAGTAATTTCTTTACTAGCAAGTTAACTCAACTCCTAGGGTTGGAGCGTACGTTGCGCAAAATTAAAGAAAAATATTATTTCAAAAACATGAGGACATATGTAGCTCAATACCTTAAATCCTGTGACTTGTGCCAAAAGTACAAAGCGTCTGCTAGTCTGCTTCAGACACCCGTACTTCAGCAGCGATTCGAAGTGCTTGCAATGGATCTTTTCGGACCTCTTCCAGAAGCCGAAGGTGGAGAAAAGTGGGTTTTTCTCATTGATAGATACGGCGAGTCGATGGGTTGAGCTATTTGCACTATGTGACGCGACAGCTGAGTCGTGTGCAAAGGTCCTAATAGAAGAAGTCTTCCTGCGTTACGGTTTACCTCGTCGAGTTATCTCGGATAATGGTAGCCAGTTTGTCTCTGCAGTAATGCAAAAGGCTATGTTTGTGCTTGGAGTCCAACAGTCCCTAATTCCTGTGTATCATCCGGAAGCAAACCCGGCGGAACGTAAGAATCGAGAGCTGAAACAGCTACTTGGTATCCTGGTAGGACCAGAACATCGTCAGTGGCCGACTGTACTACCGATGGTTCGTTTTGCACTCAATAGTGCCCATAACCAAGGAACGCGTCAGACTGCTGCGTACTTTACCTTTGCTCGGGAGATGCGCTCACCTATAACCGTACACACTGACCTTCGAACTATTGTGTCCCAACAAAATTTCGTTTCGTTCCCCAGATTACGCCTTACCTGAAAGAGTTTGCGCGGATTTTGCTTGATGTTAAGCACCGGGTTGAAGAGCAACAAGATCTTCGAAAGGCCAGTGGTGATAGTAAGCGACGAGACAGTCCTTCGTTTGCAGACCTGGTCCTCGTGGATGCCCATCTGATGAGCAATGCAGCCAAAGGGTTTACCAGTAAATTTGCCCCAAAACGGGAAGGTCCCTATCGTGTCTCTCATATTGTGAGTCCCACATCATTTATTGTCGAGGATGCGAACGGAGTTGTTCGAGGCAAGTACCATGCCAGCGCCCTCACTCCATATGTGGGTTCATCCACTGTCGTTGTACATCAGCGCCGCCGTGGTCGTCCGGCCAAGTCACAGACGGGTCGTGCTTGTGACTTGGAGGGGGAGGCTATAGCGCGAAGCGCTAGACAAGTGCCCCCCGCTCCGTCTCGCACCCCCTCACATATACCGATCCGCCGATCGAGCCGGGAGAGGAAACCGCCGCGGCGTGCTTACGATTGACCAATCCGCGCCGAGTATTATTCTCAGTTGCGCGCGCATGTTAGGCGCCCGCGTCGGGGTATTGCGTCAGCCGACACGAGGCAGTTGCGGTCGCGCCATTCTATCTGTAACACGTACTATCCTCTCGCAGCCCGAAGTCGGTCTTATTGTAATAATAATAGGTAGAATAGTTTTCATAAGTGTTGAACTCTTTGTAAATGTTGAATAGAACTATTTCTGCCGCTATAGATTAAAAATTTGTAAAATAAGCACTTACGATAAAGGAGTTATCCACGTATTAATGCACCTTACCGCTCACGGTCTGAAAGTATATTGGGTTTTCGCGTTTATACCTTTTTGAGGTGTAAACAACATCTGACAGGTAATTGGGATCATAATAGCACAATAGACATAACTACCAGTACTTCGACTACTAAGAGACGGACAAGTATTAATATCTGTCATTTCTGTCGGGTTTCGCCAGGATAAGTTAAAGGCTGGCGCGCTGGCTGGTATAATTTATTCTTAAAAATAAGATTTTGAAATTGAATTCTGACAGTTTTCTTTGCATGTGCCAAAATATAAACAACAGCTAAATTTGTAGGTAACGACCCTAGCGACGACTTTTGTCATAATACGTCAAACTTAATTTTTTTTACATCAGTTCTAAGTCGGCATACTCTATCATTCTGTCTACTCTGATAATAGTCCACAGTAGCATGCTGGCATTCCATGAAGAGGACCTGGATTCAAGAACTACTGTAGTGTAGGTACTGTACTGTAGGTACTATCAGAGAAGTTCAATTTATTTGATGGTACATCTTCATTGCTATTATAGGGTAGTTTATAGGTGAGATTGACTGCTGCACTCAGAAAAAATATTATTAAGTAATTATTTGACTTAGAAGATTTTAATACACATAATATCTGTCTAACTCTTATTTAAATTATTGAATATTGAAGTTTATCATTAATCTTCTCTGAGTCCAGCCGGCAGCCGTTAAATTATTAACCGCCGCCGCGCCGTACTCAGCAGAGCAGAGTTGCAAAAAAACAGAAAATTTAAATAAATACAAGTTTTATATGATTTTTTTGTTTTAATCAATGTTTTATGTTTAATTCAATGTTTTTTTAAATGTTTTATGTAGACGTTTTATTCATGTTTAAAACATTGATTTATTTGTATTAACTTGACTGTATGGGTTTATTTTCCTTTGCCCCATGGCAACACTGGCGGAGCGCGCCTTTCTTTGTCATTGACAATAACACTGACAGTTGACATTGCGATAATAACCGGCGTGAAAGTGAAGAATTGGACTTGGCTCTTTGGTTGAGTGCTGTCAACAAGCGTCTTTTCATTATTTTCGATTTTAATACTGTTTTCTTACATTTTTGTGTGTATTTACATTATTTGTTGAAATATCTTATTTGTATTTTGTGTTGTGTGTTATATTTTGTGGTTGTTTTGTCGTAAGTATATAGTTTTAGTTAGTTTTTGTTTTTAGGTTAAGTGTTTGTTTTACCGGCATAATGGAGCTTGACACCGATCCCCCTGACCCCGGTGGTGGTACAAATAATAGTACAAATAATAGAAAAAGAGCAAACCAGGACATTCCGGAACCACAGCCTAAAAAGGCAACTAGTAACACACATTCAGTGCCATCAATTCAATTACATTATGTGAACCCCGAATTTGCCAACAAAAAGGTATATAGTTCCGATGATGCTGCGCCGTACATTGTTCACGTGTCGAAGCCTGAGACCGATACTGGATTTCTCAACCCAATCCAATTTGGACATTTTCTGTTTAAAAATAACATAAACAACATTAAAATTGACGGAATTAAAAGAATTGGTCGCAGTCGCGTTTCGATCGAATTTCAGTCATTCGATCATGCCAATTCTTTCATTGATCAACCCGCTGTTTCAAGTGCTGGATATATTGTATCAATACCAGCATTCAGTGTATCCCGCATGGGTATTATCCGTAATGTCCCTGTCGATTGGTCGATGGAAGAGTTGGTAGAAAACTTGCAGGTACCATCAGGTTTTGGTAAAGTCGTTAAAGCACGTAGGCTTAGTCGCAAGACCTTGAATGAACAAAACTCCCCCACCTGGATCCCCACCCAATCCGTAGTTATTACTTTCACCGGCCAAAAACTTCCTTCTCGTGTGTTTTGTTATTATAACTCCCTCCCCGTTGAAACTTACCAATTACCTACCATCCAATGCAACAATTGTTGCCGCTTTGGGCATGTTAAAGCGCAATGCAGGTCCCTTCCCCGTTGTTACAAATGTTCACAGAAGCATGAAGGAGCAACGTGTACTGCAACAGCCTTATTTTGTTTGTACTGTAGTGGTCCGCACACAGCCAACGACACCTCCTGTCCTGAATATACAAGGCAAAAGGCGATTAAATTGGTCATGAGTCAGGAAAATATCTCTTACCAGGAAGCTTCGGCTCGTTTTCCCCAGGTGAGACGTTCTTTTGCTGATTCTGCTAGGACATCTCATTCAGCTTCTGTGAACCTTACTAGACAAACAGACAGACAAACCAAGTCACCCACCACCACATCTTACAGAAAGACGGTTTATATTCCTCGTCGTCCTATTCCCCCAATGTCCCCTGGTTACAATCACCAGGCACATCGTAACATAATCCAAGAACCAACTTCCCAGTCTCCTAATGGTTGCGCTTTTCCTTCAGATCCTGAAATTTCTTCCCCATCCACCAACCTTACCCTGTCCAGAAATGACAACCTTCTAGACAACCTGTCCTACTTCTTTTTGGACCTGATTTCAAGGTCTAGCGACTCACTACCGTACAAAACTCTGGAGAACCTGACCTCACTATCAAAACTGTTAACCAATAATGGCTCACACTGTGATACAGTGGAACAGCCGCAGCATCAGAAATAAAAAATCCGATATCCTTTATCTCATAAATACTTACAAGCCATCAATTCTTGCCGTCCAGGAGACTTGGTTGGTGCCTGGTTCTCGTTTTCGGGTGCCGGGCTATGCCTGTTTCCGGGACGACAGGTCTGATGGCAGAGCTGGAGCAGCCATTTTGGTCTCCAGCCAATGTACATATTCTGTACATAATCTCCCTGTAAATAGTAGTAATTTTAATATTGTAGCTGTCCGTGTTTTAGATACTGTTTTTTTGTCTGTGTATGTCCCTCATCCAAATCCTTCCATATTCTCCGAAATATCATCCATTATTTCCTCCTGTCCATCCCCCTTGTTTGTATTGGGTGATTTTAATACTCACCATACATCTTGGGGCTCCCACCTTGACGATTCGAATTCCTCCTCCCTCATCGATCTTATCGATGTTAATAACCTGGTTGTCCTCAATGATGGCTCTGCTACTCGTCGGGTCTCTCCTTTACAGAACCCGAGGAGTGTCGTAGACCTGTCATTGTGCTCACCTTCCCTTTCCTCTTCATGTTCCTGGGCAGTCCTTTCAGATTCTTTAGGTAGTGACCATTTCCCCATCATAACAAAAATAACATACAGACAGACTAGACCATCAATACCCACAAATTCACCCCGGCTCAAATATAAAATTAGTTCTGCCAATTGGTCTGAATTTGCAGACATAACGGACTCTGAAGTTTGTCACTTACCTCCTGTCAACCCTAACAACATCCTTTCCTCCTACAGCAATTTTAAAAATGTGCTCTTGATGGCTGCGGATAGGGCAATTCCTCTGAAGCAAACAGGGAATCAAAAAACTGTCTCCCCTCCGTGGTGGGATGCTGAATGCACCAGTGCCGTAAAGCGTCGTAAAGACGCTGAAAAATTGTACTGTAGGGCGATGACACTGGCAAATTTTTTAAATTATAAAAGAATTGCTGCTGAAGCAAGATTTTTATTATCGGAAAAAAAGAAAAATGGGTGGCGGCAATTCTGTTCGAGTCTTTCACCCATGTCTCGGTCTTCAGATGTTTGGAAAAATGTTAAAAAATTTCGTGGCTCTCTAGAAAGCGATAACCGTCAGTCCAACGATCCATCTAGTTGGATAAACGAATTTTCCAACAGATTAGCGCCTCCATCAGTACCCTCTTTGGAGGAATGTCAAAATTTTATTTCTACCCCTCAAAAGTGCAGTCATGATTTGGATGCTCCATTTTCGATGGAGGAGTTTAGATTGGTTTTGGGCTCTTTAAAGGATTCTGCTCCTGGCATTGATGGGATTCCTTATTCATTTATAGTGAATAGTGGACCCACCACACAAGAAACTTGCCTCAGAATCCTTAATGCTATTTTCCTGTCTGAAGTCCCCCCTGGGGAATGGAAGACCCAAATTATAGTCCCTATCCTTAAACCGGGCAAACTTAGTCGTGACCCATCAGGTTATAGACCCATTGCACTTTCGGACACTTTACCAAAAATTTTAGAACATCTTATTAAAAATAGGTTGGAATGGCTGCTGGAGAGTAAGGGGCTCTTGTCCAAAACACAATTCGGTTTTCGAAGGGGCTGTAGCACTATGGATAGTTTAGGCACTTTTGTGACTGACATCCGCATAGCCTTTTCGAGAAACGAACATGTGGTGGGAATGTTTCTTGATGTGTCTGCCGCATATGATAATGTCCGTCTTCCAGTGCTCAGGCAAAAATTGCTACAGCTGAGTGTCCCTGTGAGGATGACAAATTTCATTTGTAATTACCTTTCCTGCCGTTCCATCGTAATATCCACTCAAAATTCATCCTTACCTCCCATGCAGGTTTTTATAGGCCTTCCCCAAGGATCTCCTCTCAGTCCTACCCTGTACAAAATTTACTCCTACGATCTGGATTTGTCAGTTTTAAGTTTCTGTGAGATCCTTCAATATGCGGACGACATATCAATTTACATCTCCTCAAAGGATATTATGGAGTGTATATCTCGCCTTAACTCAGCCATTAGATATCTCATGGAATGGATGGACCGACATGGCTTATCAATTTCTATCCCAAAAAGTTCAGTAGTTGTTTTCTCCCGGGCCAGAACAATACCCAATATTTCTATTCAATACAGAGATCAAGTTTTCCCGGTTAAGGATAGGGTCAAGTTTTTAGGTGTTATTTTAGATTCCAAATTGACTGGTACTTACCAAAATCAGCACATAGCACAAAAGTGCGAAAAAAATATAAACATTTTGCGCTCCTTAAGTGGAGTATGGTGGGGCTCTCATCCATACACCCAGAGGCTTGTGTATAATGCCCTTATTCGTAGTCATCTTGATTATGGGTCGTTTTTACTTGAGCCCTGCAATAAGCTCCCTTTAAAAAACCTGGATAAAATACAGGCCAAGTCATTGAGGATTATTGTTGGGGCAATGAAGTCAACACCAATCAACGCACTTCAGGTTGAGTGTGTTGACCCTCCACTTCACATCAGGAGGCAATATTTATCAGACCGGTTTTTATTTAAAATCTTCCAATATTCCTATCACCCGTTAATTGGCAAACTTCACACTCTGTCCCAACTTGTTTCCACATCAAATTATTGGTCACACAAAGAAACTCCAATGCTCCTAGTCAGCTACCTTAAGTTAACCCGTCTCCCTTGTCCTGTCTTTCAGTGCACCCTTAATCCTCTCTTTTCCACCCCCTTTAATGCTATAACATTTGTTCCAAAAGTTTTGCTCAACTTACGCATAGAAAAAGGTTCTTCCTCTGCCAACTCTCAATTCAGGAACATCATTGATCAGCACTTCAGGGATTGGTTGCTTGTTTTCACTGATGCATCAAAATTATCTGATGATGGCTGTGTTGGTGCTGCGGTTTGGATTCCGAAGGTTAATGTTGTTTTAAATTTTAAATTGCCTCCCACTTCGTCTGTGTATACAGGTGAAGTACTTGCCATCTATGAGGCTATCTTGTTCATTGAGTCTCACAAACTCAATAACTCCATTATCCTTTCGGACTCCAAAAGTGCATTAGAAGGTCTCATGGCCAACCAGTTTTGTAATAAGTTTAGAACTCCTTTAATCTTGAAAATAAAGCAACTTCTCCTTAGGTGTCATTTACAAAATATAAATGTTGTTTTGGCTTGGATCCCGAGCCATAGCGGTATTACTGGCAATGAGAGTGTGGACGCATACGCTAAGGAAGCTGTTACAACGCTGTCCTGTTACGCACAATTATGCTATCTCAAAAAACTCAAATTTGAGAAAAACGGCTCAAAAGTTTTAAATAAACATTTGCTTGTATTGTATTAATAAAAATGTGCTATAAACTTAAAACTGTTTGATTGACTTTGTTGAATGTTTCTAGAACATATTGTCATATATATTTTTTAAATATCTGTAATACTTAATATTTAAATAGAGTTAAACGAGTTATGAATAACCATCACTTCATACAAACGTGGTTACGCGTCGTGTGATAATTTAAGTTAGAAGAGTTGCGTGCAATCAGAAGCACGCGATGGGTGGAAAACTTATCTATGTTATCTAATAGTTGTATTAGATGTGTTTGACGAGTGCTGCCGAAAGGTGGTAAAAACCTCTGCAGTTCGACGCGGCGTTATGTCGCCAGATGTGAGCGTCTTTGTCAAATTTGTATGGATTTGACAATTTCAAAGACGTCTCACGTAATTGAGATCTGTCAAATCAGTACAAATTTAGAAATGCATCTATGCGTCGCGTTGCGGTCTGAATTGACCCTTACAGATGCGTCACAGACGCTCAGTTCGAAAGTTAGGCTTTCGATCTGAGACTATAAAGCGTCAGTGACACCGCGTTAAGTGTCTATGCTGAATAATTATGAAATTCTAGAGAACATCATTCGAGCCAATGATATTCTATTATAAAAAAATTCGAGCACAGAGACACTGACGCGTCGTCAGTGACGTCACTAACATCGGTGTTAAGTACCCAGCAAACGATCAAATTTGTTTGACAAACATGTTTGATGTAATTTACGTTTTCATTGTAAATTGTTTGACAAACGCTTCAAATAAAGCTGTACACTATCAAATTGTTTGACAAACACGTAAAATTTGACAAACAATTTGATCATTTGCGGGGCAATAATACAAATATATGCACCAACTGAGGCCTCCAAAAATAGCCAAAAAGAGGATTTTTATAACCAATTAGGCAAAGGCATCGAAAATACACACAAGAACGTCATAGTTATGGGTGACTTTAATGCTCAAATTGGCGAATACAATGGAGTTAAGATGCCGGTAATAGGGAAATTTGGCACAGGAAAACGTAACGATAATAGACAAAGACTCATAGACTTTGCTCTTCAGAATAATCTATACATCGCAAATACATACTTCAAAAAAAGGAAAAACAAAAAGTGGACGTGGATCTCGCCAGATACAAAATACAAAAATGAAATAGATTTTATCCTCATCAATAAGTTACAAAGATGTAAGAATGTTGAAACAATCAATAATCTAAATTTTAACACAAATCATCGCCTTGTACGAGCAAAACTGAGTCTTCTAAACACTAAATTACCGAGGAAACATTTTAAATCGCACAGAAAAGAAATACCACCATCTATTCCTGATAACATATTATTATCTAAACATTTGACAGGTCTCAATAAAAACAATGAACTTTATGATATACAAGATGAATATGACAACATAGAAAAAAGTCTGCAGTATATTAACAGCGAAATAATCAATCAATCTACATGTAAAGATAAAATAGGACAAAGAGCTAGATAATTACTTGTGAGAAGGAAAGAATTGTTAAGAAACAGGAGAGGTAACAAAACTGAAAAAATTAATAAAAATATCAGACAACATAGAAATGAAGAAAGAACAAATAAAATAAAACACTACATAGAAAAGTCAGGAGGTATTAAAAGGGCTCTAAGAGATCTAAGAGATCATACATCATGGATTCCCAAAATTAAAGGAAAGAACGAAAAAGCAGAAACTGCTAGAAAAAATATTCTGAATATAGCTACAAACTTTTTTAAGTCTTTATATCATGATAATACTTACTGTTCAGATAACACAAGTCAAAAAATATCAGAAAACCATGAAAAAGTCCCTTCGATCCTAAATTGTGAAGTAGAGAAAGAAGGCAATACTAAGCCAGAAAAATAAAAAAGCAACCGGAGATGATAAGATATCCAACGAACTTTTAAAAGGGACATTACAATGATATATTGTAACTCCACTAACACGGCTATTTAATGAAATTCTTATAAACGAATATATCCCGACACAATGGACCTCTTCCACAAATAAACTACTGCATAAGAAAGAAGATAAAGACCAAATCAATAACTATCGACCAATAAGCCTATCTCCAAACATCTATAAAGTTTTTGCTAAAGTCATATTAGCTAGGATAGAAAAAGTGCTTGATGAAAATCAACCGGAGGAACAATCTGGTTTCCGTTGCGGATACTCAGTATTGGACCATATACGTGCATTGAGACAAGTGATTGAGAAATACAAAGAATACAGCTTAACTTACTATATAGCGTTTATTGACTATAGTAAAGCCTTTGATACCCTACTGCATATAAAAATATGGGAGGCACTTGAAGAACAAAGAATAGATGACAAATACATTACAATTTTAAAAACTATCTATAAAAACAGTACAACTAGAATACAGCTTGAAAGAAAAGGGGAACCTTTTAACATACACAAAGGAGTACGTCAAGGTGACCCCCTATCACCAAAGCTTTTTGCAGCTGTATTAGAAAAGGTGTTTAGAGGCATGAAATGGGATAGCTTCGGATTAAATATTAATGGCACCAGACTAACACATCTCATATTCGCCGATGACATTGCTCTGTTTGCTACAACTTCAGAAGATATTAATATAATGATAAATCAATTGGCTACTGAAAGCAAAGCGGTCGGTCTGGAATTATACTTAGACAAAACAAAAGTAATGACGAATGGTCCTAAACACGATGTTACAATTGAGGA
The DNA here is from genome assembly GCA_963422495.1 of Polyommatus iphigenia. Taxonomy (NCBI): domain Eukaryota; kingdom Metazoa; phylum Arthropoda; class Insecta; order Lepidoptera; family Lycaenidae; genus Polyommatus; species Polyommatus iphigenia. Next base: position 37,688,847 of record OY730183.1, read on the forward strand.
TAAGCAGATAGAATACGTGGAAGAGTACATATATCTGGGTCAAGTTTTATCACCCCATAATACAATGAATAAGGAACTGGAAAGAAGAGTCGGAAATGCTTGGAAGAGTTACTGGACTTTAAAAGAGGTGATGAAAAATCCAAATATACACAGATATTAATATAATGATAAATCAATTGGCTACTGAAAGCAAAGCGGTCGGTCTGGAATTAAACTCAGACAAAACAAAAGTAATGACGAATGGTCCTAAACATGATGTTACAATTGAGGATAAGCAGATAGAATACGTGGAAGAGTACATATATCTGGGTCAAGTAATATCACCCCATAATAAAATGAATAAGGAACTGGAAAGAAGAGTCGGAAATGCTTGGGAAAGTTACTGGACTTTAAAAGAGGTGATGAAAAATCCAAATATACACATTAAACTTAAAAGCAAATTATTAGATATTTGCGTACTCCCTGTTTTAACGTATGGAAGCCAAACATGGTCCCTTACCAACCAAAACTTAGCCAAATAAACCTCCTGTCAACGAGCAATGGAGCGTAGCATGCTTGGCATAAATAAAATGGATCGACTAAGAAACGATGATATCAGAAATATATTAACTAAAGTACAAGACATTACGGTGAAAATAAACGGCTGAAATGGAAATGGTCAGGACATTTGATAAGGGGCACAGACAAATGGAGTAAAAAACTCACAGAATGGTACCCTAGAAACGGCAAAAGACAAAGAGGAAGACAAAAAAAAAGATGGGCCGATGACTTTAAACTCATAGCGGGAGTTACTTGGAGTAGAGTAGCCAGGGACAGAGTTGAATGGAGGTCGAGGTTGGAGGAGGCCTTAGCCAAATGGCATACAAAGCAACATGCCTAATAAACTATAATTGTTATTTAGAAGTAAGATTAGATATAATATAGAAAATAATGTAATAATATAGTAATGTAGTAGTTAAGTAGTGTTATGCTCTGTAAGAATGGCTATAAATAAATAAATAATAATAAGTAATAACACGCGGCTGTAATGTAAACAAACGAGCCGCGGCCGGGAGACACTGTCCGCGCCCTCGCTCACCCCCGGCTTTGCCTACACGTCGGTGCGGCCCGGCCGCGCTCACTGTTTCAGCGAGTGGCCATGCGTAACTATTTCAACTTTAAGATAACAGACTTAGTTTGAGTAACAGAATTTATTGATACATTCTGCCCATCTGTATTAACTTAAATGCCTAACTGAAACAAAAAAAAATAAAGTTAAACGAATTTGTCATAAGAGATTCTGACTCACTGATAAATCTTTTTTTTAAATTGTCTTTAGTGCCATATAGACTGTACTGATTAAGACTATTTTGCAGTGGTTAGGCGTAACTCGTCTACTTTAAAATAGCATACTTGTGCGTAACAGGGCAGAACGGGCACACTAACTCATTACCAGTTATACTGTCAGGATCTGATTCCGGTGGCTAAAAAACATTTATATATTACGTGGAATAGAGAATGGGCCAGCTCAAGTAACGTAAAAGGCAAACATTACTTTGACATTCAAAGTGAAGTTCCAGTAAGGCCTTGGTTCTTCAAATACTCGCAAAACAGCAAAACGGTTTGCTCAACTGTTTGCCGAGTTAGGTTGGGTCATTGCTGTTCCCCAGTGTTTTTAGTAAAAATAAGGGTCAAGGATAGTTCTCTTTGTGAGTGTGGCCTAGATGAGGGTACCTTGGACCATATCTTTTTCTGCTGTCCCAAAAACCAGTCCTCCCTTTATGACCTCCTCCCTATCAATATTCCTCGCCCTATCAATTTTAAATCAATTTTATGCTATGTAAATACCTCTTTTATTGATATTCTGTGTACATATATTCGTTCTAACAATATAAAATTGTGATGTTTTACTAACCTCTATATGTTTGTGTTTGTTTTAGATATATTCAACAGAATTTAAGTTATTAGATACTGTACCTTGTTTCTTCACCAGACCTGCATTATAGAGCAAAGTCTACCCAAAATCACTCTGACATTGGCAACTCACTGAGGCCGCCATAAAAAAAGAAGAAGAAGAAGAAGAAGTGAAGAATTCCTATTAATATTTTAGAGCACAGGTCTTCCCCTTTAATGATTTTTTTTTATGAAATAAGGGGGCAAACGAGCAAACGGGTCACCTGATGGAAAGCAACTTCCGTCGCCCATGGACACCCGCAGCATCAGAAGAGCCGCAGGTGCGTTTCCGGCCTTTTAAGAGGGAAAAGGGTAATAGGGGAGGGTAGGGATGGGAAGGGAAGGGAATAGGGTAGGGGATTGGGCCTCCGGTAAACTCACTCACTCGGCGAAACACAGCGAAAAGCGCTGTTTCACGCCGATTTTCTGTGAGAACGTGGTATTTCTCCGGTCGAGCCGGCCCATTCGTGCCGAAGCATGGCTCTCCCACGTCTAAATTATTTGTTTACCAAACATGCATTGGTGGAAGTTCAACCTTTGATATGGTGGCAAGCCCTAAAAGATAATGTTTGCCCAGAAATGATGAATCTAGCACACCAAGTTCACCCTGCAATAGCATCCTCAGCTGTTGTAGAAAGGATATTTTCCACATTTGGTATTGTACAATCAAAATTGAGAAACCGTCTCTCCAATGAAAAAATTAGCCAAATTGGTTACAGTTTTTAAATCTCTCAATAAGAAAATGCCAAAACATTATGATTATTTACAATTGCAGGAAAGAGAAGAAATAATTGGTAATGATAATTAGATTAAGTTTTATTAAAATATTATTAACTCAGATTATAAGAAAATTCTAATTAAAAATAATAATAATAAAAAGCTTATTTTCTAAACCTGAACCCGTTGTATTTGTCAATTAGAATGTTGTTTAAAACATGTTTAATACGCTGTTTAAAACATTGTTAAAAAACAGGATGAAAAAATCAAAGTTTTTTTCCTAATAAGTTTTAAACATGTTTTAAACACATTGTTTAAAACAATATGTTTTTTTCGTAACAACTCTGACTCAGAGACATATTATTTTAATTATGATTAAGGCTGGATTTATCGCTAAGCGTTTGGCAGCGCCGCACACTGGTCCCAAAGTAAAATAAATGGGACATTAAGAAATTTCGGATCGAAGGTCAACGGATCAGGTTGATATTTTTTTTGTAGACAGCTGATGCAATTACAAGTCACTTTTATAGATGTCGTTTTTTTCAAATATGCCGTATCTACAGAGATAAAAAATAATGATTTTTTTTTGTATGGACGAAATCATAATTTTGTCATTTTCATCCAAGATTCAAACGTATTCATAATAAATCATAGCATAGCTTATAGAGGGACTCTTGTCTTACATTTTTGTCATACACACTCAACTGCGATTTTTGCGCCTTTTAGAGCTACAGGCACTTTATTAAATTTTTTTGGTCAGTGGATGAAGCTGATTTTTTTGTAGCATTTGATGCAATTACAAGTAACTATTATAGACGCCGTTTTTTTCAAATATGCCTTATCTACAGATAAAAAAAATATGAATTATTTTTTGTATGGACGAAATCATAATTTTGTCATTTTCTTCCAAGATTCAAACGTATTCAACATACATCATAGCACAGCTTATAGAAGCAAGCAAGCGTACATTTTTGTCATAGACCACTTAACTGCGATTTTTGCGCCTTTAGAAGCTACAGGTACTTTAATTTTTATTGTTTTGTATAATCCATTTTCGAGTATTTCATATGGATTTTAATAAATATTGTTAAGGATAGACAATGTTTTCTTTATTGACAAGTAAAGTAACTCTTACTAGTAATGTCTTATTTATAAAAAAATCCTATATATACTTAAACTAAACAAATTATTAAGGTAAAAATCTGAAAACATGTACGTAGTAGGTAAATTATTTTATGACTCATCCAGTTTGTACCCAACAAACAAACTAATCTTATAAAATTAAGTCAATAAGGTCTAAACTCTTATACTTGTTATAAAAGAGCATTCATTATGCCAATGTAAATATGCCAATGTAAATAATGGCACATTATTAGGTGATTTGGCAAATATTACCTTTATTCTTATAATTTGGTTGGGTAAACGTTAATGCTTAGCACAAACCTACGCGACCACGCGACTGCGAAGCGACAGCGTCAATACAAAACACACATTTGACAAGTTGTCAAATGTGTGTTTTGTATTGACGCTGCCGCTTCGCAGTCGCGTGGTCGCGTAGGTTTGTGCAAAGCATAATAACTCTAATTTATACGGCAACTATAAGGCTTCGAAATATGTTCATCTTATAGTGGCTAGTTACAAGGCTTTTAATATGGTCAATTATTCTTATAAAAGTAATGCACAAGGTAACTATAATGCTTTTAACTTATAGGGGCATTTAATAAGACATCTATCCAACAAACGAATGCTAACATTTTATATGACCTTAACAAGGATGAAAGCAATCCCTATTCTCTTATACAGTGATTATAAAGATATTATTCTCTTTAAGGTTACAATAAAATGCTTTATATAACTAAATTCGCCATTTTAAACGTACAAAAGATTGTGTGAATATCTTGCGGAGCGGAATAATCGGCCAAGTGCGAGTTGGACCTGCGCACGATGGGTTCCGTACTTTCATATAGGGATTCGAAACAATGGAAGAAGTTGAAAAGGAGCGATGGTTACAGAAGAAAAGTAAAAAATAAAACAATTCATTTGATAATCACGTATCTTTGATAATATTTCAAACTTAAAATTAGTGCACAAAAGTGAGCTAAAGTATCCTTATAAAGAGGTCTCTTTCAGCCAACCCAACTACAGTGGAAAAAAATCATTTTATATAAAATATACGGGAATAACACTAGCTAGGTGCGATTTTTTTAAGTGTGAAAGGAACCCTAACAACGCAACTATAAGGAGGGTATAAGGTTATTATCTTTATAAATTGTGCCCAAATGCACCCTTATTAGCGATAATACGACTCCTATAAGAATATTATTTTTGGCTATATAAGCCACAACAAGAGCAATTTTTGTTAGTTGAGTAAACATTGTTTGGTAATGACTCATTGCCTAATTACCTCTATACTTGGAAAATTATGATTTTGTCCATACAAAAAATAATTCATATTTTTTTATCTGTAGATAAGGCATATTTGAAAAAAACGACATCTATAAAAGTTACTTGTAATTGCATCAGATGCTACAAAAAAAATCAGCTTCATCCACTGACCAAAAAAAAATAAATAAAGTGCCTGTAGCTCTAAAAGGCGCAAAAATCGCAGTTGAGTGTGTATGACAAAAATGTACGACAAGAGTCTCTCTATAAGCTATGCTATGATTTATTTTGAATACGTTTGAATCTTGGATGAAAATGACAAAATTATGATTTCGTCCATACAAAAAAAAAATCATTATTTTTTATCTCCGTAGATACGGCATATTTGAAAAAAACGACATTTATAAAAGTGACTTGTAATTGCATCAGCTGTATACAAAAAAAATATCAGCCTGATCCGTTGACCTTCGATCCGAAAATTCTTAATGTCCCATTTATTTTACTTTGGGACCAGTGTGCGCCGTTGGAGCGCGCGCGTTCCAAGACGAAGATAACGTACACGAACGATGCTTCTGTAATAGTTTGTCCTTTGATATTGAAAGGCTATTTGTGGATAACTCTTTATTTTTAATTTTATAACAGACATGTATAAAAATACTCATATTAGAACTTATAATAGGGGAGGTAGTGCTATTTATTGCAAAGTCATTTCATACCGACCAAATTTTTGTCCAGTAGTAGATTAATATTTATCAATCAACATAATGTTCGTCAGTCGCCGCACCCGTGGTGGGTTGTACATTGAGTGTCTCAAAGTTGTCGAAAAAATTTTTGTCAAAAGTAATTTTATACCGTATGAAACTTTGATGGATGACTATTGAGGTAATGTTTAACCAAAAAATCACCGTCAGCCGTATTGCAGACGGGGGATTCAACGTCAGTCGCGTTACTGAATATGTAATTTTTTTTAAAATATAAAGTCATTTTATACCGTACAAAATTTATACAGGTGAATGTTTCTACTTTGTAAATAATAAAGGAAACCGTCAGTCGTTAATACGACGGTGGAAAAACCGTCAGCCAGCGATATAAAGTTATTACCAATATAGCCCTACTTCGCGCTCAATGTATCCTAGGGCGTCGTGTAGACGACATTTCCACCTGCAAACGTTCAGCTAACGGCTATTTTCGTTTGAATTAACCACAAAATTGTCTCACATAGCAATTTTAAGTAATTAATTCGATAGCCAATATTTGTGAAGAAAAATTATATACATTTTACTTGTAAAGCGCCATCTGTTGTTATGTACTAAAACTAAAATGACTCCTACCGAACCTAAATGTCTATAATCTAGATATGAAACTTTATTGGGTGCGAATTGGGATTTTTATAATGTCAATTCAATACGATTCCCAACAACAAATTTGAGATACTCCCAAATTTTAACCCACCACTTCTGAAGCAGTTGACGATCAAAGCTGTTATGTATTAGTGGAATACTATTATTGTAATGATTTTCGCTCGGTATGAAATGACTTTTCAAAATGAGCGCAACCTCCCCTACTATTAGGGCCGATTCACACCGGAATGGCAGAGGCGCGGCGAGCAGTTTCAGTGTCATATGATTTTAAACTTTATCTTCATTATTGTAAGTACACAGTATAGTATCGCTTGAGAATCTACGGCCGCCCGTGGACGCTCGTGGCCGCTCGTGGCATCTTGCGGCCGCCGGCGGCGTCGATTTCTCAAGCGATACAATGTATTACAATAATGAAGATAAATTTTAAAATCATATGACACTGAAACTGCCGCGCCTCTGCCATTCCGGTGTGAATCGGCCCTAAGCGTTTCGGGCTTCGGCAGCGCCGTTGGAGCGCCGCGCGTTCGAAGATGTATGGGGGTAGTAGTTGCGTTTCAGAGTCGCGCGCTTGAGCAGCATGAAGCTATTATATAGTCTGTATTTTTACATCTGTCAATTGTCATGTTAATAATGTCATTTGTCAATGGACACTTCCTATTCCTATTTTGTCTAAGGGCCGATTCACACCGGAATGGCAGAGGCGCGGCGAGCAGTTTCAGTGTCATATGATTTTAAACTTTATCTTCATTATTGTAATACATAGTATCGCTTGAGAAATAGACGCCGCTGGCGGCCGCAAGATGCCACGAGCGGCCACGAGCGTCCACGGGCGGCCGTAGATTTCTCAAGCGATACTGTGTAGTGCGTCAAAAAAGTCACGACATTAATAGAGTCGCCACTTGTTTCCGGTGTGGCCTCTTATGGCCACACTGTATCCAGTCACTATAAAAGATTTTGATACTTTATATTAAATACAGTTTAAAAAACACGTTGTAAATATTATGATTTATATATATTATTATGTAGTTAAATTTGAAATAATTATTATGTAGTTATAGTGTGTTTAATTTACGATATTACAAGAAACAATCTAATGTATGTAAAGTATTATAATCTTTGTATAACTCACCTCATCACTAACTTACACGTACTGTAGCTGGTTTCGGTGGCTCTGGTAATGATCTTGTAATGCTATTAGGTGTATTTTGTATCATATTATAAAAGCATCACCTACTTTAAAAAATATATTATATTGCCTGTTTACTTACAAATACATTATTAGTTCTGTTAAAAAGACTTAGGACATGTAACTTTATGTTAGTTATCACAAATATGTCATTAGCTGGTTAAAATTAATTGTATGTAGATACATACTCAATTAATTTTAACTAAATTGAGCAGTCTCTTCCATCATGCACATAGATATTATGTTCATGATGGAAGAGACTGCTCTCCACGACACAGGGAATCCTAGTGTGGGGAGCAGTGTTTTGTTTAAGATACATAACATGTAAAATTCTTTTTTGAGGGAAATAAAGATTTGTTTGTTTGTTTGTATATGTCATAGTCTGTCAAGAAAGTGAAGAAATTAAAAAGTGGCAACATCGTAGTGTCATCCCTTTCAAATCAATCTAAGAAAAAAGGGATGACACTACGATGTTGCCACTTTTTAATTTTCTTGACGGACTATATAAAAATGCAATAACTCGATTAAACGGTTGAACCGATGTGGCTAATTTTAGTCTTAAAATATTCCTGGAAGTCCAGGGAAGGTTTATAAGTGACACAAAGTTCACCGGGACATCAGCTAGTCACTAGTATTCTACGAATAATAAAACCAGGAAACGTAACTCCCATACTAATACAGTTTTAAATTTGGTTCCATTCGAACTGTCATGTAACGTCAGCCTTTATACCGCTCAAGGTCACCTAATGTATGAAAAGTGAACCTAAGGTACACTTTTTTGACAAGTATTTTGGAGCATGTTTTTTGACGGAGTTACTCTTCCGTAGTTTTTTATTATTCGTAGCTAGTATTACATATTATGAATTTATAACACCTGTTATTTAAGTACCCTCTCCCTGAGAGGTGCAGACCTACTTCGATGACCAGTCAGAGCTGAGAGAAGCTCACTCCTGTTTTATTAAGGAACTACTTATTTAAAAAATACAAAAAATAAAAAACAGGGTTTTGTTATTTTAATAAAATATGATCATCCAATTAATAATATTCTACAATGCAGCCGGAAACAGAATCATCGCCACATGTAGGTAGTTACAGCAGTGGTGTCACAGTGAAGAGGCACTTTCATCTTCAATAATCAGCTCTTCAATATCCTAATAAAGGGTTAATTCTCACTCCTTGTATTTATTTTCAGTGTTTTTTTTTTCAAAATGATAGCATAAATTCTCCCAGTCATTTCGGTTATTTCGTTAAACGCTTTTTCTGCTACCTGTAAACATAAAACGTAATACTTAATTATAATATTATATTACGCTGCATCAAAGTGTTAAAGGAGTTAAGTACATACACTGTGACACGAGAATTTTATATACATCTAAGATACATAATTACGCAAAGCACCTAAGTCAAAGTATCAATCATTGTTAGGCGAATTACGCACGGACCCCTAAAGGAGAATGCTGATGCAGCCACACGAGTCCGGTCAACGCCATCGCCTTCGAGGAAACACATCAGCAGTTTCAGCATTACCGCGTTTTCGTAATTATTAATATTGTAATAAAATATTCATTCTCTACTCCGATCTCGCATCGATCGCAGACATTTTTGTAAAATAGTTTTAAGTTACGTAAATAAATTTTAAGATAAATTTTTTGGTTTTTTTTGGGAATCCGGGCTGCTAAAAATATAATTGGCGCAGTCTACGGATATTCTTGGGGCTACGAGATCGCGTTTTAAGAAGATTTCCGGAGCTCTAAAATCGACTCCGCGCGCGGTCGGTTAGCTCTCGCTTTCAAGCGTTCACCGAGAGAAGAACCTCATCATCGAGCGGCCGGGGCGTACTCAAACTTCAGTACAACTCAAGGAAAACCAGAGAAGTCGACGGGCTATGTGAGTACATTGATTTATTTTTCCATCAGTGTTGCTTTCTCCTCGTCACAATTTTCCGTCCCACGAAAAATAGTCCTGCCTCCTCCAGGCTTAAAAATCGTAGGGATAGTGTAGTTGACTCGAATCGTCAATTAAGTGAAGGCTCGAATAGCCCTCAAATAGATTTAAATATTTTAAGATTCTCTTATTTTAGATATTAATAATTCCTCTGAGAGCTCGAATTGCCCTCAAGGAAATTTTCGCGAACAAGAATTAATAAATTCAGATAGTATTTTAAGTAATCAATTAAATTTAAGTATTAGTGAGTTAAATAGTATAATGGATCCCGACACAGTGTATAAGGCGCTTCGCCCAGTCCCAGAATTTGACGGGAATCCACATATTCTCCCTAGATTTATTAGAATTTGCGATCAAATTGTCATTAAATGTGTTAGTAGCGAGCCAGGCTACGAATTATCGAATTTATGTGTAATTAACGGCATCTTAAATAAAATTACTGGTCCAGCAGCTCGTACTATTAATTCTAATGGCATTCCTGAAAATTGGATAGGGATTAGAAATACTTTGATTAATAATTTTTCCGACCAAAGGGACGAGACCGCACTTTATAATGACTTAGCATTAGCGACGCAGGGTAATGAGACACCGCAAGAATTCTATGACAAATGCCAAAACCTTTTTAGCATTATAATGTCCTATGTATCGTTGCACGAGACAATAAAGACTACCGTGGAAGCTAAAAGAATTTTATACCGTAAATTAACTTTGCAAGCGTTTGTAAGAGGCTTAAAAGATCCTCTCGGGTCCCGTATCCGGTGTATGAGACCTGAAACTATTGAGAAGGCTTTGGAATTTGTCCAAGATGAGTTAAATGTCATGTATTTGCAGCAGCGAAATAATTTAGCAACAGATCGAAAACCATCATCATCGTCAGCACCACACAACTCACACCAACAATTTACACAGCCGATGCCTAAATTTCCTCCTATGAATAATAACTTTAATTTTCCTAAATTTACACCCGGACCAAGTTGGCAAAAACCTAATTTTAATCCCCAATTTAATAATCATCAGCGCATGCCTATGCAACCAACGCGTACTCAGCAAATGTTCCGAGCACCATTGCCTAATTATAATAGTGGTTTTAGGTTACCTAACAGGATAACTCATAGAGATCAGATGAAGACTGTATATGAAATGATTAAAGATGCTACAACTGTTGACCGTACAAACTTAATGACTAATAGAAATAAGAACCGTGAGCCAGAAACTGAATATGTACCAGACCAACAGGTTTTCATTAAAAATCCTTTGGCTAGTAGGCAGAAGCTTGCACCACGATACACTCAAGATACAGTCCTTGCAGACCTTCCTATACACATTTACACCTCAAAGAAAAAAGGACCTGTTGCTAAATGTCGTCTGAAGCGAGTACCAAAGTCATCTAAATTGTTACATGTACCGACTAATACTGATAATGACAATGACGCAAGCAGTAGAGATAAAACTTGAGACTCTTGACAATGGACCCGGACTTCTACCCTTTAAACTTGGACAAGCCAAGCTGATTATTCATTATCATACCTTTATACAATATTTAGAACTTTTAGAATTAGAAAATCGTATTATCTCTATAAATGAACAATTAGATTATTTTAAAACTAAACTTGATAATTCAACTTTGCCTATTCATGAAATTCAAATAGATTATCTTTATACCAAATTGTTAAAAACAGATTCACAGTTAAATACATTAGAACCAACTAGAGCAAAAAGAGGACTTATTAATGGACTAGGATCAGTTATTAAAGGACTTACAGGTAATTTAGATCATTCAGATGCTGAAAGATTTAATAAAGCCATAGAATTATTAGAAGTAAATGAAAATAAGTTAGTTTCAGAATTTAATGAGCATATAAGTGTTAATAAAGACTGGATGAAACAATATTCGCAAATTATTAATAATTTAGTTGAAAATCAGATTAAAATTAATGAAACATTAAAATTAGTTATAGACAAGTATTATCTTATTGAAGCCAAATTTGCTAAATTCGCTCAATTGTTAGCTATTATTACGGAAAATACAGATGATTTGTATTTAGAATTAGTTAGAATAGAAAATATGTTAGGATTTATTCGTGCAGCGAGCACGCACCATAGTATGATAAGCATAGAAAACTTAGGATATATGATAGGTAGACTTTGGAAAATTTATAGTAGTAATGAGATCTTAGATATTGATTTAAGAGAATATTATAATCTCATTCAACCAGGTAGTTATTTCATAGGTAAAATAATAGTTATAATTTTTAAGATTCCTATTATATCTAAAGATAGCTACGATTTATTTAAGCTTTCCGTTGTTCCTAATAAGTTCCAACAGACCTTTGTACCTATACATCCTTTCATAGCAACCAATGGGAAATTTTTCATGTACTTGCAAACCGAATGCCCAAAGATTGGCGATTACCTTCTCTGTGAGGAAAGCACAAACTATTATCAGCCACGAGATCAAGCAGATTGCATCCAGAGCATCATCATTCATCAATCCTTAGACAAATCGTGCAGCCCTACTGAAGTTTCAATCTCCAGACAAGCTATGGAACAATTAGACGACAGACATTACACTATTGTCTTCCCGAAGCCTACGAAAGTCGAACTTCAATGTGAACGACAGGAATTTGTATCCTTATCCGGCAGCTACTTAGCAACAATTTCCCATGAATGCTCTCTCCGAACAGATACCTTCAAGATCACCAATACTGAAGATGAAGTCAAGGGACAGCCGCTGAAGATCACTGAAATAAGAAACAATCGCACTGAAGCTGAAAATTATGAGATTCCACATATCACTCTCAACTCTTTGAATCTCGATAGTCTACATCATCTGGAAAATAGAATCCTACTGCTGAATCCTGTTCATCTCGCCAACTCCGATTCATCACTGTACCATACAACTCTCTATGCGCTTGTATCTGGTATAGTTATAATTCTCCTTGTACTCTATCTTCGTCGACACCTGCAGAAAATCCCAACTACACCAGAAGAAGAACCAAAAAGCAACCCCATATATGCTGCTCCTGAAAAATCTGGAAGTCATGGAATTCCTGCAACATTTTCCCTCAACGTGCTCAAATAGTTGCTGCTCTGGGGGTGGAGGAATTACGCACGGACCCCTAAAGGAGAATGCTGATGCAGCCACACGAGTCCGGTCAACGCCATCGCCTTCGAGGAAACACATCAGCAGTTTCAGCATTACCGCGTTTTCGTAATTATTAATATTGTAATAAAATATTCATTCTCTATTCCGATCTCGCATCGATCGCAGACATTTTTGTAAAATAGTTTTAAGTTAGTTAAATAAATTTTAAGATTTTTTTTGGTTTTTTTTGGGACTCCGGGCTGCTAAAAATATAATTGGCGCGTTATATTATAGATTTCTTTGACAGTTCATTGTTTACGTAAACATAAGGTTTATGTAAAATTGTTGTTTTAATATACCACATAATACTTACTCAGGCTACTTAAAATTGCATTATACAATAAAATTAACAAACAGAATTTATAAAACATAAAGCTACTATGGCGATTGAACGATCAGAATCGGAAATGTGGACGCGAGAATTTCAGTGATATTTTCACGTTTTACTATTTTTCTTCAATGAAAATCTTCAAATTTTCATCACTCTGACACGTCTTTCACTTTAATTGTTAATATTAATCACAGTAACATGTAGTTTTCACATTGTAAAACTAAATTTAAGCAAATTGAAAATGTTTGTTTTGTTAATTTTATGTCATAGAGTATTGATACAACAAAGGGTTAAATGTCAAAAGAGTGTTGCTATTACTAAAAAAAAAAGTTTCGCCTCCTAGACATTCTTAACGCACTATACTTACAATATTGAAGATAAAGTTTAAAATCATATGACACTGAAACTGCTCGCCGCGCCTCTGCCATTCCGGCCCTTAACGATAAACCATATAATTTAATGAAGAGTTTGACAAATGTATGGGGATTATCTCAAAATTTTATTAAGTAAGTACATAATCAATGTTCCACTCTGAGTGCGGCAGTAAGTTCTGGGGGCCGAAAGGAGAAAGTCGGCTATAGCTACTTGTCTCTTTTACTCATGCACGAAAATATGTATATCTCTATCTAGCTTACATTAGGCTTTTCTGCGAGTGAAAGCAGGGCCTCCGTAAGGGCTACTGGCACCTGTGTGCAAAAAAAGGATTTTGACGCCCCTTTAGGCAAATTTTTTGGGTCCTTGGTTTTGGCACCCCTAAAGACGGCGTTTTGGCGTCCGTGTGCATTGCACACATTGCACTGTGAACATATGGTAGCGGGGGCCCTGAGTGAAAGAGACAAGGGAGAAACACCTTATTGAAAATATTTGAAACAGAATATAAATTATTATTAATATTTATTATATTTGTTTTGTTTTACCTTTTGACTTCCGTAACATAAAACCACTGATAACATGAACTGTAACCATACATGATATTTTGTTTTGAGCAACATATCGTGAACAACCAAATAGTCTTCTTTGGCTGATAAAGCAATAATGAGATTAAAGTTCATTTTCATCAATTTATATTTTGGCGACAATACCATAATAGGTCGTTACGTTATAATATCCGCCTTGATAGACGTAATAACTTTGTAATGTTTTTTTTTATAATAATGCAACCTCATCATGAGTTAAATTGTTTCCATATTTTAGTTTGTTTAGTTTCATAACCACTTTGGTGTTGACTCGATGAAGACCATGCTCAACTTTGAAATTGCTCAACAAGAAATAAGTATGGAAGAAAATGCATTATTTTCAATTTTTCTTTTATCGTTTTAATACTTCCTTTTGTTATAGCTTATAGCCTAGAATAAAATAAAGTAGTTTAGGTAGTGTACAATAAAACCAAACATTTGAGTAACTTATTTATTTAAATGCATATTACGTACAGTAATTTATTTATTACATTTTGTATAAATGTAATAAATAAATTACTGTTTTATCGGGCCGAGACTGAGACCTGCCAGACTCGGATGATGTTGTCGGAGTAACCAGCGAACAGTGTCTGTCCATCAGTAGACCAGGCCAGGGACAGACAGTTTGGTGGCTCGGGATTCTCTGATTGGTTCTGTTTCGTGATGATTTCGGGCTTGAGTTCCTCAACCATTTCCTTGCTTTCAAGATCCTGTGGAAAGAAGAAAATTATAAATTAAAAATTTTGTTGCAATTTTCAATTGTTAGCATACAAAATATTCAAAATATGTAATAATTTGATGAAAAAGGAAGTATGTTTCATGAAAATTACTTGTTGCAGTTGCAGATATTACATATTACATGAAGATAAAGTTTATGACACTGAAAGTGCTCGCCGCGCCGCTGCCATTCCGGTGTGGCGCGGCCCTTAGCGCCTGTTTTACCACTTCCTGATAAGTGACAAATAGGGTATCCAACAATTAACTTGACTAATGACAGATCAATTAGGGCCTGTTTCACCACTTCCTGATAAGTGCCGAATAGGCTATCCACCAATTAACTTGACAGATAGAGTATGGAGAATCTGTCAAAAAAGTTGTGAATAGCCTATTCGGCACTTTATGAGAAAGTGGTGAAACAGGCCCTAAGGGCCGCGTCACACTGGAATGGCAGCAGCGCGGCGAGCACTTTCAGTGTCATTTTATCTTCATTATTGTAATACATAATATCGCTTGAGAAATCGCGGCCGCTGACATCTCAAGCGATACTGTGTATTACAATAATGAAGATAAAGTTTAAAATCATATGACACTGAAAGTACTCGCCGCGCCGCTGCCATTCCGGTGTGACGCGGCCCTTAATATTGTAAAAAGTTCCTTTATTTCACCTTGATTTGCTGTATGCAGTTTCTTTTACAATTGATCTCTACATTGTGCTACTCTACAAGCAAGAAGTGATCATAACATACCCAAATTCTGATGTTGGGTCCGAATGCAGCACAGAGCCAGTATCTGTTTGGCGAGAAGCAGAGGGCGGTGATGATGTCGTTGTGGTCGAGGGTGTGGAGGTGCTTGCCGTCGTTCAGGTCCCACAGCATGGCCTTCATGTCTTTGCCGCCGGACGCACACAGCGAGCCGTCGGGAGAGACCGTCACCGTGTTGAGGTAGCCAGAGTGACCCAGGTGGTTGGTCTTTAGCTTGCAGTTGGTCAAGTGCCATACCTGAAAATCAGAAATAATGTATTTTAGTCTTTGCCTGTTCCTTCACTATCTTTATCCACATTACAAGGTATTTCCTGTACCATCCTTTATACATCCTGACTGTTTTATAAAACAACTTGCAGAAAAACTACAGTAAATAGTAATTGAATCTAATATATAAAATTCTTGTGTCACAACTCACAGTGTTTGTAGCCAAACTCCTCCAAAACGGCTCAACCAATTTATTTTTTAATTTTGTGAGGCCTTGGAATAGGTTTTTATCTACCTTTTATATTGATAAGTACTAGAAATAATTTATATGGAAAAACATTTGCCATACTTGCACACATATTTATTATAATTACCTTGACAGCACGGTCCCAGCCAGCAGAGACGATGATGGGGTTAGCCTGGTTGGGTGAGAAGCGGACACAGGACACCCAGTCAGAGTGGCCATCGTCCTGGATGGTGTACTTGCACTCCGCCAGTGTGTTCCACAGCTTGATGGTCTTGTCCCGAGAGCCAGACACGATCTGACGGTTGTCCACGGAGAATGCCACAGACAACACATCCTAAAAATAATAATTTTAGCAAATATTCATTTAAAATTTTCTGCAGTAGTAACTAATTTAATTGACAAACATTTTTTGTTTACATAATATTTTAGATTTTACTTATTAACTGCCAAACAACTCAAGGTTAAATAATGTTTTGATAACAAAAACACTGATTACTGGCACAATGTTAGTAAACTGTAGTCGTTGTCAACTTACGGTAGTAAATGCATAGCACTATCCCGACACAAACTTTAATCTTCTGCCTCGCAAAAGGCACAAATTAACTATCTTCTGCCGCTCATCAGCAAAAACTAACTATCTTCTGCCTCGCAAAGGCACAAATGAACTATCTTCTGCCGCGCATCGGCACTATGCACTAACACATAACCTGTTCTATCACACCTTAGTATGATCTTCGAAACGCCTAGTGGTCTTGCCCGCGGCAAGATCCCAGAGTCGCAGGGTCTTGTCCCACGAGCCGGACAGGGCGTAGTTGCCGTCGCTGGACAGCACCACGTCCGAGATGAAGTGGGAGTGACCGTACAGACGCTTTTGTGGGACACCGTAGCCGGTCTCGTCCCTAGTGAGCTTCCAGACGATGAGGGTCTTGTCTGAAATGTTTTATTGAATTAGATATGTTTTATTATGTATTTTTTGTTGTCGGCCGGTTTAGGTTATGAAGAACATAACCAAAGTCAGCCCCATATCCGCTTGCCGCTCAGAATTCGCGAGGCAAAGATATTTTCATCATTCAGTACAGTAAATATACACTCATTCTTTTGCTACGAACACTACTGATGCTATTTCAATTCATATTTTTAATATTATTTAGAGATACAAGGCGATGAATATGGATAAATAAAAACGTAAAAATTATATTATGGTTAGTACGTACCTCTGGAAGAAGACAAAATCATATCAGGGTATTTCGGGTTTGTCGCAATTTGCGTAACCCACCCATTGTGTCCAATAAGCACTCCTCTCACTTTTAAAGTTTCAGTCATTTTTATAATGACCTACAACCTCCAAACACGTAGTGATTATATTCTCTTTGCCTCACGGAGCACCCACCTCAAATTTCTTTCAAGCGAAAAAGGATTTTTTATTGTTATTTGTTTGACACTTGACAATTGACAGAACGCCAAGTGACAGTTACCATAGACAAAATACAAATGACTTTAAATTTTTTATCAAAATATTTACCAACGCGACAACGAGATCTTTTTTAAAATCTAGATAAATGACTTGTAATAATTGGACAATATCAGTCATTGGACAAAGGCGTAAAGCACAAAAACACAATATTTATTATGGTTGCTTTAAAAACTGCCTGTTTTTTAAGTAATAGAACGCCTAATTATAAAGAAAAACGGGCAGTTTTTAAAGCGACCATATTATGTCGGCTGTACACTCTCGCCGAGAGCTCTCGGGCGAGAGTCTCGTGCGAGAGCCCCTTGCCCGAGTTCAATCATGTACATTCTCGCTTAGTTCAATCGCAGTTATGAACTCAGAGAAGATGGACCATTATTTTTCTAAAAATGGCGAAAACGTATATCTACGATCAATGATCACCATTCACCATTGCATCGAAAGATATCATTGTAATCCAAAGATCTATAATAATATTTAATTTTATTTCTCACAGTTATTGACTTATAATGACGTTTATTATTATTATTTTTCTGTTCTGCACTGTCTAGCGGCGCGACTAATAGTGAAAAACGCGAGAGTGTACAGTAATGCGCTCGCTTTCCTCGCGAGACCCTTTGTCTCGGGCGCAAAATACCGACACCGGACCGAGAGGGTCCGAGACAGGCGAGACGAGGCGAGCGCACCCATTTACACTCTCGCACTCGGGCCGCGGGCCGCCTCGCTGTGTGATGTGTCTAGGCGAGAGTGTACAGCCGACATTAAATATTGTGTTTTTGTGCTCTGTCCAATGACTAGTACTGTGGAATCACTAGTCATTTCACTGATTCACCCTATTAATTAAAATGTTTAGTTGGGATTTATGCGTTTTTTCCATGTTTTTTCATATTAGTAAATCATATGAAAAAACATGGAAAAACGCATATAAATCCTAAATCCTATATAATATACTGTACTCGGCGAAACATGGTGGTAGTGGTCATTGACTCCCTGTCAAAAACTTGTCAGACAAAGAAAATTACAAGTTTTTGACAGGGAGTCAATGACTGCAACCGCCTACTGCCATGTGTCGCCGAGATCTCCCATAGGCACTTATGCAGTATGCTGTAACTGCTAACTGCAGCTATATTAATTCATGAAGCCCCAAGCGGCCACATCCGGCCGCGATAACAATGAAAAAGCTATTGTGTCTCGTTTTGCCACGACTGATGGGTTAATATAGTCTGGCTCTGGCAAAAAAGTGAAGAAATTAAAAAGTGGCAGCACCGTAGTGTCATCCCTTTTTTCTGATTGATTTGAAAGGGATGACACTGCGATGTTGCCACTTTTTAATTTCTTCACTTTTTTGCCAGATTAAATGAACGTGGATGGGGCGCTGCTTAGATACTAATTAGTAATTACTATCTGATACTATCTTTTAAGTATCATTACCCGACTGCCGGGAGGGTTATTGTTATAATAATTTAAAATTGTCGTTTTGATTTGTTAATTTTTGAACAACATTGATGCATTAGTACATTAAAATTCCGCTAGAGTTATTTTGTCGCTTTTTCGAGCTAAATTGACGTCACGCAAGTATCACCAACGCCATTTTGTAAGTGTCTGCTAAAGTCAGTATTTCTGGTGAAATAGTAAAATACAAATTTCGCATGGTTTTGTGTAAATTTAATAGACAAAACACATTAAAACAACATTAACGTCTCGTACGTTAATACTACAGACACAAAGCATGGAGGACAAAGCTTCACTAAAAGAACTGGATCAATGGATTGAACAACTAAACGAATGCAAGCAATTGACAGAAAATCAAGTTAAAACGTTATGCGATAAGGTAATTCTTTATTTATTTGTCGATATAACTGGTTGTAATGGGTTCTACAAGTATTACGTGTGATGCTATTTGCCGATAATGTATACCTATGTTGTGTGAATCATAGACGAAGTTTAGGGTACGCATAGTGTGTGGGTCTAGTTTTGATCGCTTACTTACATCTTGGTGCGATTCCCCGTAATAACATTATCGATCACCACCCGAAATAAACAATGTCTTGCTGATGTTGTGGATTTTTGTCCCATCCGCCGATCGCTCTTCTGAAAACATTGTTAGTGGGCAAATTATAGATATTTATAGAAAAGTATGAAAACATGACATGATACAACTTATTACCTATCAATCTCTTACTTAATTGTTAACTACTTTTTCCCCTTTCATATTTTGTTATTTAAATCTTATCAGTATTTCGTGATGTCTTTTGTTTATCTTGGCTTATTCATAACCTTATTTTTCATTTTTCGTTGCAACATCATAATTTGTAATCTACCTTCTATATTATTTATTGATGTACCTAGCAAACCAGATAATTCATTTTGCATGAGAAACTTGTGTATTCTCAAACAAATGTTAGGTCATTATTATTAAATTTCTTTCATTAGTATTAAATTTCTTAAAACATAACATTAACATTAACAAAAAATAATCTAAGAATAAATCTTACCTAAGTGATACTCAATATTACTTAGTTAGGTAATATTTAGTGTCACAAACCTCTTTTAGTTTATAGTAATCTATACTTATTATAAAACAAAGTCGCTTTTTTTTCCCTCATGTCCCTTTGTTCCCTTTAATCTTTAAAACTACTCAACGGATTTTGATGATTCTTTCAGTGTTAGATAGCCCATTTATCGATGAAGGTTATAGGCTATATTTTATCACGTTAAGACTAATAGGAGCAAAGAAATAGAGGAAAATGGGGAAAAAACGGGGAAAATTATTTGAAAGGGCCAACTTGAACGCGCTAATCTCAGGAATTACTGGTCCGATTTGAAAAATTCTCTCAGTGTTAGATAGCCTATTTATTGACGAAGGCTATAGGCTATATTTTATTACGCTGAGACTAATATGAGAATGTGGAAAAACGGGGGAAATTATTTGAAAGGGCTTATCTCGCGAACTTATTTGGCACAGATAAGAAGTACACTACGTGAAGGATCATAGGCTATCGATTTTAATTATTTTTTCAGTGGCTAAATATTTTATACCCGTGCGACGCCGGGGCGGGTCGCTAGTTAAACCTAAAATACTGATTTTAGGTTTATTTATTTGATATTTTCGGTTTTTTAATGCTTTCGTTCCCAAGCGGTCGCATTGAGAACAAAATATTTCCAAGAATTCGCGATCGAGGTGTTAAGTATTTTTGTTTCTAAATGTAGTAAAGAAATTAAGAAAGGTATTTTTATTACACATAGATAATGTTTAATTGTGTTGTGTAAAAAATATTCTGACTCATTTGATACTCATATAAAAGTGTACTTTTCACAGGTCAAAAAAATAAAAATTATTAACAATAGTGTATTTTCTTGTTGTTTATTTATAGACTTACTTTATAATATTATGATTTATACTGTGCACAGAATTGCTTAATAAAAGCATGTTTTGTAGAGTACCTAGCTTATTTCTTGCACAATTTTTTCTCAATATATTTTGTAACTGGTCATAGTTTACATTCATAGACATATTTAATGTTATGTATTTGTCCTCTGAAATAATTGAAAGAATATATTTTTTGTTGATAGCATCTTTTAATTTGCTGATGGTGTTTACAAATTTTTTTAAACAGCTGTTGTTTTGACAGTTGTGTTTTGGTGATAAGTGATAACAAACAATAATAATAATTAAGGAATGATTATGCTGCTAAAGCCGTTAATGATGCTTATGTACTCTTGATCCCTTTAGAGCAGGGGATCCCAAACTTATTTTGTCTACTGCCCACTTTGAGAACAAAATATTTTTAGCGCCCCTCATGTTTCACTAACTTTCTTATCTTTATTTAAATTAAAGTTAACTTAATAATTATTCTTTAATAAAAGTACGTTTAATAACTTTTAAAAACAAAGAGTATTGAATATTATATTCTTTGAATATTATATTCTTTTTAATTAGTCGTACAATTTTTAAAGACTATACTAATTTAAATATGTACATATTCGAGAATAATTTCGAATTATTTGAATTTTCATTATTTCGCGCCGAATTGCGTTTTTTTTTCGCGCAATGAATAACACAGAACTGCTACGAGGGCTACTATTTATGTATCCGGAACTGGCCACTTACAAGAACAATATTTAAAAAATAATTACAACATTTGAAAATAGAACTCTTTGGTTGAAGAATACATTTTGTTTCATGTGACTGTCAATTATTTTTCCATTGTGGCGTCATTTTGAAAATTGCGTGTCTTCATTTGCCATGGATTTAACGCGTGAACATTTTCGTGCAATGATTTACTACGATTTTCGGCGTGGGCTAAATCAACAACAGTGCTTTATTCAACTCACCGCAACTTTTGGAGATGAAGCACAATCAAAAACCACTGTTTATCACTGGTACAGTGAGTCTAATCGTGGGCGGTCTATGCTCACGGATGAAAATAAAGAAGGTCGCCCAAAAACAGCTGTTGTCCCACAAAATATAGATGCTGTGCGGGAACTAATAATGCGTGATCGTCATGTTACATATCGCGAGATAGAGGCGTCCTTAGGCATAAGTATAACGAGCATACATAAGATATTACACGAACATTTGGCTGTAAAAAAAATATGTTCGCGTTGGATTCCGCACAACTTGACAATCGATCAAAAACGGGCTCGTGTCGATTGGTGCAAAAAAATGATAAAAAAATACAACCGTGGTACGTCAAAAGCCGTTTATAATATCTACACAGGTGATGAATCTTGGATCTATGCATATGACCCCGAAACTAAACAACAGTCAACGGTGTGGGTGTTCCAAGATGAGCCGAAACCAACAAAAGTTACTCGTGCAAAAAGTACTTTGAAGCAAATGGTCGCCTGTTTTTTTGGAATTAATGGACATGTGGCTACAGTGCCATTAGAGAATCGTAAAACGGTTAATTCTGAATGGTATACGACCATTTGTTTACCAAAAGTCTTTGAAGAAACAAGATAGGACAACCGACAACGCAGAATCATATTACATCACGACAATGCTAGCTGTCACACCTCAGCTGAAACAACTCAGTTTTTGGAGGGTCAAAAGATCGAATTGACTGGTCATCCGCCGTACAGCCCTGATTTGGCACCTAACGATTTCTTTTTATTTCCATACGCGAAGAACAAATTACGTGGTCAACGTTTTTCGAGCCGCGAAGAGGCTGTTGACGCGTTCAAAATGCACGTTTTGGAGATACCTCAATCAGAATGGAAAAAGTGCTATGAAAATTGGTTCCAGCGTATGCAAAAGTGTGTCGATCATCGCGGCGAATATTTTGAAAAGCAATAAAACCATATTAAATGATATATGTTTGTTTCTTTTTTTAATTCCGGATACATAAATAGCAGCCCTCGTAGTAGGTATTCAACTTTTTGTGGACATATCGGTAGTTGGTGCAAACTAGTTGAACAGGTCGGGAGGCTCACTTTTTATTCCGGGAACAGTAATTTAACTCTTTATGGATTGTTTCTATAGACCACATATAAAAATAAATTTTGTGTCTATGGCTCATGCATGTTGAGACTATCGAAAGTCGAAGCTGCATTGTAACTGTACAAGAAACGTCTAGTGTAGACGTTGTTTCCAACTTCGTTGAATAGTCATGATACCTATTTTGAATAAAAAGATATTTTATTTTATTTATTTATGTTGTGCCAAAATTCGTTCATCGTGCGGGAACCATATATCTCTATCTCCGCCCACGGTAAAATATATTGTTTACGCATCAAAATCTTTATAATATAGTGTTCCCATCAAAATTGCTTGGCTATGGCGTGAAGAGGTAACAGCAACACTTTTGCGTTTACAATATTAGTACGGACTAATGGACTATTTGACAGAATTGAACTGTATTTGACTATTCTTAAATCGCGGAATTCTGTCGTAGCGGTCAATGACTCCCTGTCAAAAACTTGTCATTTTCTATACAAACAGTGATAGACCTACGAATAATAAAAACTAAGGAAACGTAACTCCCATACTATAACCATTTTAAATTTGGTTTCATTCGAACTGTCATGTAACGTCAGCCTTTATACCGCTCAAGGCCACCTAAATATTGCAAATGTATTGAAATGTGTACCTAAGGTACACTTTTTTGACAAGTATTTTGGAGCATGTTTTTTGACGGAGTTACTCTTCCTTAGTTTTTATTATTCGTAGGAAGTGACAGATGTTTCTAGTCTAAGGGTGATATTGTATTTTGCACACACGATGTGAACACAGTATGAATTATATCACTTCAAAATAATAAATAGTTAGTAGTAGTAGTAAACATACGAAGAGTTAAACAAAGCCGTTTTCCGATGAAAATATAATACTTAATAGTGTGTTTCTTTACAAGAATTCAATTTTATTCTTAAGGGCGTTCCCTACGGAGATTCCGTAATTTACCGTATTTAGAGCCTTATAAACTCATAATTTGAAAGCTACAAAGTAATAATAAAAATACAGCAATAATCTTCAGTATATCAACATTTGTTTCCACATTTTAAATGTTCTATTTTTGTTTATTATACTCATGATATCAGCTTCCAAAGTAAAACCAATTTATTAAAATTCAAGCATACATTCAGCATCTCCTTAGTATTTACAAATTACTTTTATTTTAAACACACGCCAATAGATCGACAATATCATAAACTACATATTCCACGTTTTAATCGACTTCCAAAAACGAGGAGGTTATACGTTCGGCTGTGGATATATATATTTTTTATGTATGTTCAACGATTACTCCGCCGTTTGTGAACCGATTTTCAAAATTTTTGCTTTGTTGTATTAGGTTTCACTCCAATTTGGTACCATGTTCACAAAAGTGGTGACCTGATGATGGGATCCATGAGTAATCGAGGGAACTCCTCAAAATTCAAATGGAAACATATGGTTTTTTTGGTTTCATATGAAGTATTCCAGGCATATGTTACCAAAAAGTAAGATTTTGCACCAGGATATACCATGGTTCGAAGGTGGTGAACAGAACTCCTTACTCCTTATAGATACATGTTTGGGGGTTTCGGCGTTGTTTTAAGAACTGAAAGCATATACTACTAAGCTAATTACATTAATCATCATCATCATCATCACCACCATTCCACCATACACCTTCACATTATGACCCTATTATAATTTTTCATAGTATTTTTAGATCAAAACGGATCACGGATGTCTTTAAACATTGTTATGTAGAAATTTAAGCTATTTTGAAAATTATTTTATTATTTCGACCTGATGATAAGATCCATGAGTGATCGAGGGAACTCCTCAAAATTTATATGGAAACATATGCTACCAAAAGGCAAAATTTTGTACTAAGATATACCTTGGTTCCGAAGGTGCTAAGAGAACTCCGAATTCCTTATAGATACATGTTTGAGGGTTTCGGCTTTGGTTTAAGAACTCAAAGCATATGCTACTATGCAAGTTACATTCATCATCATCATTACCACTACCACCAGTCACCACACCATGAATCATTAAATCATAACTCTTAATTTGTCGAACGATTTCAAAAATTATATTGTTATATCAAAGTGAATGATTCAAACTTGGTGATCAGGTTACCAAGTTAGCAATTTTATCATGAGATCTATGAATTATGAGGTATGTCCGTATGTAGGAAAGTCCTTATTATTGGGACAAAATAAATAGTTATATTAACGTAGTTCTAAGTAGTTTAAGCATAATATGAAAAATTATAGTGAGCTAATGACTTTGCAGGAGTGTTGTGATAGAAAGTCACTGAACAGAACTTTAGAGCCTTTAGAGATAGGCGCATGAACATTAACTTTATCATTGCTTGATTAACGCCAAGCTTATATTATACAGTGATACGAGTATATTCTTGGAGTTGCAGCAATTCTCTATTCCGAGAGGGCGCTAGGTATATTAACTTTATGGTTCTCATATCATAAAATATGTGTATCCTGGCTCCAAAGTCACTTAGTAGAACACATTTGTATTTACTGAAAACCTTATAAATTACTAAAAAGAGTGAAATTATTATTTTTAACAAAAAATTAAAACCGACTTCCAGAGTAAAAACAATAATAATTATTATAATGAACAAAAAAGTATGAAATAATTCTTACTCTTAATTATGCCTTATGCAGAATACTCCTAAACCTCTACTATTTCTGTACACAATCTTCATAATTTTGAAGTCGGTACCAGTCTTTAAAATTTAAAATATTTTGTCTAAGAACTCATTCTTAACTGGTATCGACATAAAATAATGAAGATTGTGTACAGAAATAGTAGAGGTTTAGGAGTATTCTGCATAAGGCACAATTAAGAGTAAGAATTATTTCATACTTTTTTGTTCATTATAATAATTATTATTGTTTTTACTCTGGAAGTCGGTTTTAATTTTTTGTTAAAAATAATTTAGGTCAATTTTGAACTAAGATAAGTAAAAAAATTGGGTTTTGGTGCGATCTCGGCAACGCGGCAAATGTATGGCCAAGGTCGTTTGCTCGGGGGACGGCCTTAAGTTAACAGAATGCAGTGCGAGCATTTTTCACATAGCTCCTAGACTAGAAAAGTCACTGACCGCTGGTGCCACCTTAAATTATTGTGCTGACTATACTACCTATTTGCCATAGTCTGTCAAATATTCTGCCACAGTTTGTCAAACTGTATTTCTGATGGACGTGAGGGTATTTTTGAAAAAGAAACCGGATGTGGTCGGATGTGCTCTGTGCAAGTCTTTAATTATAAGTACGCCGCTCTTTCATGTTTTGTTTGTCGTGCCGCGTACCAAAGGTCGTTTAGTACAAAAAGATGTCTGGAGTTTTTCAATTGGCAGGACAGTTTTTATTGTACAATGGGAGAGTTTTAAAATCTTTTTTTTTTTCGGAGGATTTTAGCGGGATTTTTATGACGTATTCATCTAAAGATGATGATGATTGAGTAACATTTGCGGCATCCGTCTTTTATTAATAAAAGCATCCGCAATTTATTTATAATTTCAGTTTTTTCTTTCAATTTTGTTTGTTCATGTGGTGTAGCAGTTAGTGCTATGCTCTGAATACTGGCTATCATGAACGTGTAGTAACGCGATGTTCGACCATGATTGTCGATGATCCAAGTCGATTGTGATTTGTGTATGCTTCAGACAGACTCGCAGTCATGGTTCTCCAACGTGGAGCAGGGACTTTAGTCCTTCGAACGCGGATTCTTGGAGATGCTATTGTATTCTATTGTTGTCGCGGTCACCTGTGTCCTTATGGGGCTTGAAGGATTAAGTAGAAATGCTCCTCTACAAATTCGTAATCGCTTTCATAGGGCTATCATGATTCATGTGCATGTCTAACATGACGGGGGTCTTCAATAATATATTTTCTGTATGCGAGGAGTTAGGATGCACTTTCTCGACAACCACGGCGCGTGACTAAGATTAGAAGAAATTAAACTAGTAATTCAAGTTGGTTATTTAACACTGATCGTTAGGTTGCGTTCACACTAAAAAGTTGGCCGTGGAACATGAGTTACTAGCTCAATAGCAACGACTATTGATGATATAGTCAGCGGCTACACGGTCAAATTCTCATCAATCTGATTGACGGAATATTGATGGTTATAAAAGTTCATATTAAAAATACGATCAATCCATCAATCCGAGTCGTACACGATCAAATTTTCGTCAATCCGTACCGGATTGATGGATCAGATTGATGAAAAATTGACCGTGTAGCCGCTGACATAGAGGTGGATAGGCAACCTAGTCCAGAGGAAACTGGTCAATTATAATACGTCTGGGACAAACCATGTGCGAATTTCCTCATGTTTTCCTTCACTATGGTAAAATATTACCGTGTACGGAAAATACAAAGAACTACATTACGCTAGCTCACGTTTAGTTGTCGGTTTGGTGTAAACGCAGCCTTAATATTTTACTGACTTTAGTTGGTTTGGTTCCGTTTTAGCCTTTCAAGGACCTTGTCTTCCTAAAGGTACCGTTCCGATCAACGCGGCAAACGGCCGCGACCGACGAAAATTCAAATAAAATTCCACTATGACAAAGGCTATATTATAGGTTTCATATTATTTTGCTCTACAACTACAAAGCCATGGTGGCATGGGTCGCTAGACCAATGCCGGTAGAAAATGAAACCTGTAGCCTAGGACCTAGGTCATAGAGGCATTTTATTTGAATTTTTGTCGGTCGCGGTCGCTTGCGGCAAAGATCGGACGGAGCATTAAAATATATGTTTCGCAGTGACCATACGTGCGAGAGGATGTATATTGTGCTAACTAGTAACTTTACACGCGTAAAACAAGGTTGTGGTTTTTCACCTCGACGATTTTACATAATATTCTAAAGGCCTTATGCCGAAAATCGTGAGGGGTCGTCCATTAATCGCGTGAGATTTCAGAAAAAATTTAAACCTCTTTTTCTGCATGCATTCTTTCTACGGTAGAGTAGACAAAGTGACAGATAAAGAAAGTCTCTAATATCTGTCAGTATTTCTATTCTTTTGCATTTCAACAGTGCTTAATGTTGTGTCTATTGGTGATACTTTCTTTGATATTGTGTTATGTAGTATGTGGGAGTAGACTTGTATGTACGTGCTAACTGCTAGCTATATTATTATGAAAAGTTTGTGTATGGAAATTACACCATAATAACGGATACGCAAACGAAAGTTGTCCGGCTTATTATTTACGTGCAAAAATTACAGTTTATTGTTAAACAATTAATATTTTTTATTAAAGGGAGAGAGAATAGCTCTTAATCTACTCTCAGAACGGAAGACCTATAACGTTATGCAATAACAACGGACGTGCCTGCCGGCTAGGTCTTAAATGCAGGCTAGAATCTTGTTTCAATAATCTCTCGACCTAGGGAGAGGGTAGGGTAGGGTTGATAGAGTGCACTCCTACGGTTAAGTTTTTCTTTTGTGGAAATTCGTGTACAAATATTGTTTTTTTTTTGTAGGCTTTTGATTTAGTTTTTGTTCTTCTTATAATGTTTTGACTTTTTAGCTATTAATTTTAGCGTTACATATTTTGATTTTAATAAAAAAAAAATTTGCTCATAAAAAACTTTTTGCTAGTTGCCAAATTTTTCCGATAATGCTACACCGATTTTTATGAAGTTTTGTGTGCTTATCGGGTAGGTTTTCTGGAGACCTCGAGTCACAGATTTAAACTAAATGCTACGCAACCTAAGTTCTATGTAAAAATGGAGCAATGCAGAGTATGGACACACTGCAGCCAACTAATATTGTGTATTTTTGCCATTTACAAATACTAATTTCAAATTTCACAAATAAGTGTTTGCTCTTTGCATATTATTGTCTCGAAGGCTCTGTCCGTAGTCTATCCGCTATCGTATATCTATATAAAAGTAGCGACCCGCCCCGGCGTCGCACGGGTATAAAAATATAGCCACTGAAAAAATGATTAAAATCGATAGCCTTCTTATCTGTGCCAAATAACATAAAAATTGCTCCAGTAGTTCGCGAGATAAGCCCTTTCAAATAATTTCTCCCGTTTTTTCCACATTCTCCTATAAGTCATAGCGTGATAAAATATACCCTATAGCCTTCCTCAATAAATGGGCTATCTAACACTGAAATAATTTTTCAAATCGGACCAGTAGTTCCTGAGATTAGCGCGTTGAGCGTTCAAGTTAGCCCTTTCAAATAATTTTCCCCGTTTTTTCCACATTTTCCTCTATTTCTTCGCTCCTATTAGTCTTAGCGTGATAAAATATAGCCTATAGCCTTCCTCGATAAATGGGCTATCGAACACTGAAAGAATCATCAAAATCCGTTGCGTAATTTTAAAGATTAAAGGGAACAAAGGGTCATAAGGGAAAAAAAGCGACTTTGTTTTACAATATGTATAGATGTATAAATGATACAATTCTACGCCACAACTACAGTTGCCGCAGCAAATGTTGTTGCGGGAACGTTTATAGATGTGTATCCGTTTTTGTGTGAAATAAAGCGGCGTTTCCTACCCATCTGGCGCGCGTAACACGGCTCGGAGAAATGGGCCAACACGTTATCAACGCGTGATTACTGTATTGTATTGGAGTCATGAAAAAATACTAGTAAAAAAACTAAAAAAAGGTAAGGTTAAGAACGTCGAAACGAAAAGTATAGTCTGTCAAAAAAGTAAAGAAATTAAAAAGTGGCAACATCGTAGTGTCATCCCTTTTTTCTTCGATTGATCTGAAAGGGATGACACTACGATGTTGCCACTTTTTAATTTCTTCACTTTTTGACAGACTATACAAACACGTAGGTGAACCTAACGGTGAAACGGATAGTAGTTTGGCCGGATACCAGATACCGGATATTCGGCCAACCACCTGGCCGGATAGCCGGATATCCGGCCGCCAAATATCCGGCGGTACTTAACCGTTTGGTGCAAAGCACACATGCTTTCAGCACCTTGTAGCAGTGTGTAACAGTGAAAGATTTTTCTGAAGCTGGCCTTATTTATGAAGAGAAGCGAAACCGCTACCTCTCAACGCAGAGAAGTTGGTTTTTATTTACCATAATTTGCCCTTAGTGCAGAATGAGTACTAATTAATTCATTTTTAACCGACTTAAAAAAAGGAGGTTATCAATTCGACGCGTATGTATGTAATATTTCCAGAACTGCCCAGTTTTTGTATATGTTAATCTATAATAGCTTCTGAACAAATGTGCCAAATTTCAAAAGTGTATATGTATAAAAGTGTATATGTATGTATGTATGTTTTTATGTTTGTGCACGCATATCTCCGGAACTACAAGTTCGATCTAAATGATTCTTTTTTTATTGTACTAGGTATTGTTCAACTTAGGGAATACTGCAAGTGAAAATCGGTTCAGTAGTTTTTGAGATAGGGAATTTTAATTCTCAAATACGTATAATTTTGAAGTCAGTTTTATCTTTTTAAAATACAGTTATCTACTTTAAACTAAAACTACTTATATTTCTTAAGACTAACTAAATAAAGTAAATAATTACTTTAAAATATATTTTTTTATCCAGAACTTTTTTTATTCGGCCGGATGCCTATCCGAATAGGAGCTATCCGGTATTCGGCCGGATAGTATTAAGACCGCCGGATAGGCCGGATACCGGATGGTTGCCGGATATCCGTTTCATCTCTAATTTAAATATATAACAAACGTCAAAAGTCTGATTTCCATAGTTTTGAGTTTGAGTCCTATTGTGGGTACTTGGACTTTAAAAACGTATTATATTATGCGTGTAAACTGTAATCAATCAAACGAAGCTGTATGCAATATGCATGTTTATGTAAAAGCGTATGTAAATAAATGAATAATGTGTTAGAACACTCCAAGTTGATGCTAATTGACCAATAAACGTCTTTCAAGGTTATTTAAGAGAAAATTCCATGCATTAAAATCACACATCTATTATTTTATCAGTCTACATTTTCGGCAATAGTATCTAAGTTTCAAAAATTCCAAAAAAACTTATTTTGGCGCGAAACTCCCAAACCTGACATTTGGATTTTATTTTTCAAATTGACAACATTCCAGTTTATAATTTTACCAGCCAGAAGAACCGAAAAATTTCGGCGCGAAAGTCTAACCGAAAATTTGACATTTGACATTTTTTTTTATAAAATAAAAATAAACGTCAACGTCAACGTTGACGTTTATTTTTTTTCAGGCGAAGGAGATACTGACCACAGAGTCGAACGTGCAAGAGGTAAAATGCCCGGTGACGGTATGCGGCGACGTGCACGGCCAGTTCCACGACCTGATGGAGCTGTTCCGCATCGGCGGCCGGTCTCCAGACACCAACTACCTGTTCATGGGTGACTACGTGGACCGCGGGTATTACAGCGTCGAGACCGTCACATTGCTCGTCGCGTTAAAGGTGAGTGTTGCCAGGTTTTTGCCCGTTTGTGGGGTAGAAAGGAAAGAAAAAAAAGCCATTGTTTAACTTATTACCGCACAGGTTAGGTAGGACCCTAGGATAATGGGGGATGTTTGGTGCTATGCAGCCGTAGGGCAAACAGCTGTCATATATTAATCACGAAATAGTTTCCACATATTGTCGCGATATAGCTGTCATATGTCTGACACGACATTAGACACGAAAGACGCTGCCGTCCCTCTGGTGGCAAATGATATATCGACAACCCTCATTGACATATTTAAAAGTTTTAAGCATGCAGTTTGAAATAAATGTTTCCGCAGCAACAACATATTATTTAGGTACCCACGGAAATTCCCCAAATACGAAAACGTTGCCAACTTTTACGTATCGATTTCACCCTTAAAATGCAGATGCACATCTAGCACTCTTAATTCTATAGTACGGTCACAGGACCAATAGAAATTGGTTTATCAACCTTTTTTTACTTCCACATAAACATTTTAGTATCTCGTTCCTTTGGGAATTAGGAGGCACATTAGGACTTAGGAGAGCCTGATACTAATATTTTCTTTCGTGGATAGGAAACAGCAAGTTCAATCGCCGAATTTCTCCAGCGACCACACTTTAGAACATGTACATATTATAGAGTCATAGAGCAAAGAACTAGTATCAAACTCCTAATTAAAAAAAATACACTGCATAGAAGTTATGGCTATAATATTCTATTCATAACACAAATAGTTAATAGATCTCGTTGTTATCAGTCACTATCAGTGATAAGGTGAGGTCAGTGCTTGTCCTGTTATCTGCTACATAAGCCGGCTAGGATAATTGATATTTTTTATCACTAGACTGATCTAGGTACTATCATAGAAATTTGTTCATAGGCAGATCACGGAGCAACGTTATTTGTTCGGGTTAAGTCAAGCCAATTTTAATAGTGATCAGCTGGGCTTGACATAATGCAACCAAATTAAGTAAGTCCGCTGTGCCAGAGTCAATTTCTCTGATGCATATATAATGGAAGAGTTATTTGACAGACTAGAAAAGCACAAGTAAATATGTTATCATAGTCACTATAATTGTAGAGTAAATAACAACAGTTATTATCTCTCAATTTGGCGGCGCGGCGTTAGTTCCAATTTTGGCCACGCACCAATATACCTAGCTTTAGGTATATCTGATATCTCTAAGGTTGGGTTGCACCAACTTACTTTAACTATAACTGTAACTTTAAAGGTGAACGCAGATTTGGGCCGCACCGCACGCACCGCAGTCGCCGCATTCGAATTCTTTATATGAAGTTGCGAAGACTGCGGCGCGGGTAGGTATGCGAGCTTGCCTATAACTTCATATAAAGAATTCGAATGCGGCGACTGCGGTGCGTGCGGTGCGGCCCAAATCTGCGTTCACCTTAACTATACTACTGAACTACTACTTAAAATGTCAAATCTTTGGCTCAACCGCTCATACGTATATCTATTTTTTTCGTGAAAATTTACTATGTTTTACAGTGTTATATTTTTCCTGTCGATTTTTACGGATAATTCAATTTTTATACTTACCCTCAAACCCGTTACCTGTAGCTTCAATAAAAAAATAAACGCAACAGACATCTGTGAATTTCTCCGGTCAAAGTTAAGGTTAAGCTAAAGGATATATTTAACTATAACCATAACTTTAACTTTAACCACGCCTCGGGTGCAACCCACCCTTAAACATTTTTTTATGAATAAAGGGGATAGAAATGGCTGCAAACATATTTTAATCGATCGATCTATAGCTATTGTTGATTTCACATCTCAATTCCTGTGCTGAACGTGAACATTTCAAACAAATTCGGTCGGAACCAGTATTAGCGATTGTATATTTGTCCGTGGCGGTAATACGCGGCATTTAGCCGTTTGTTTGTTTCTACAGCGTCAACGATTTTCCACGTCAAGCTGGGGATATACTCACAATAATTCCGGAGTTGCGGGAAAATTCCACTGAAATAAGGACTATGCACTTGACATTGACATTTGAGTTTTGACTATAGTCGGGACTCGAAATCAATTGTCTCAAAACTCTAAATTCTAAATTGATAAAAATTCAAGAGCATTTTCATCTCTTGTTTGTGCTGTAGGTTTTTGGTGGAAATTCATTGTCTGCTTGCATATTTCCATAGTATTCACTATGAATTTTCTTTTGAATTCACTACCGGATACGATTAAATATCATCATCCTTGTTTAGTTTGTATTAGTGCAGAGTTCTTATTTCAGGATTGTGAATTTTCCGTAACTCCGAAATCCGACGCGTGTAGTCCCAGCTTTACAATTCTTTTAGATTTAAAACCTATTGCCCGCTTCTTAAGGTTCAATTTCTGAAACTCTGAGGTAAATAAGATTGTAGATTAGATGGCCTTCGTTTACTCATTTTCGCTAGAACAGGATGAGTCATTTGCATTCGCAATAGATGGCGCTTGAAGGGAACTCCTTGGATGACGGAGGGTTCCAAGAAATATTGAGTCAAAGAAAATTGTATCAAGCTACCACTCTAGATATGAAAGCGGAATAAAAGTAATTATTGGTTTCATATTTCTGTTTCATATTTTTTTCATAATACTAGCGCCTGCTACTGTATCAATGTAAATCAGTGGTTCCCAAACTTATTTTGTCCACTGACCACTTTTAGAAACAAATTATTTTTTAGCGCCTCCCATAGTTCTTCACCTACTTTCTTATCTTTATGTAAATTAAGGGGCTTCTGCTGCTTTTTTAAAAATAAATACAGAATGCTAAATTATTAGTGGTTGTCCAAACCAAATGTTTACCATGTTACCACTGAATTAATTTGCATTCCTGAATTTTTTCCAACTCCTGAATTCCGTGATTTTTGTTTAACAAAATTAAAACTAATGTGAGGGAATAGATGGATTTAATTTAAATTACATCCAGATGAAATTAAATTAGAAATCAAGCCTCTATACAACGCCTCCATTTTTTATGGATCCCACACCGCCCTTAGGCCTTCAGCGCCCAGGAGTTATCGCCCACTTTGGGAAAGGCTGATGTAAATGAGCAACAAAATCTAATTCGGTCCGCACGTGGCCGACGCGTGCTCGTATCAGCCGGCAAAGGTGTGTGACTCTCGCTTTTTAATTATCGTAAATAAATTCGGCGATCGTCCAACAGTACCACGCCGTGGGAATTACATACTGCACATACACATTAGTACTTATTACCGGGTGATAAGGTCGAAAAGGGTGAGCTATGTATAGTAAAGGTATATTTAGATTAGTCTATTTATAAACACGATCAATGGCTTCACGATCACGATGTTATGTCACGTTGTCAATGAATGATAAGGGCTGAATAACGGCTACCGTAAAATAATTTACTCGAGAAATTATAGAATTATAGAGAAATAGGAAACTAATTTACCTTTAAGTAAAAAATTGATATAAATGAGTTACTAGTTAGACTCCTCTGAATTGAATGAAAATATAGTACAATACCCGGCAATAAATATTGCACATCGACCTTTGGAAAGAGACATTCGGCTAATTTCGGTTTCATAGAGCGTTATCTTTGTAGCACACACCTATTTGACATTATGTCAGTCGTTGTTCAAATTCAATAGTGTGCAGTCGCGTCCAGTTCAAAATATATATCTAGAGTTGTTAACACCCCTAAATTTGCTACAGCTGTAATTTTCCAAAAGAATTTTAAATACGTAAACATAATTTGAACACCCTTTTTTATTTTATTTTACCCGAACCTAAAGCCATAACTTATAGAAAATTTGGTGTATTTTATACAAAGAATAATAAAATTGTCAAAAGAAGCAAATCATAATTGTTTTAACAGCTCCTAATATATACCGGACTTTTTGTATTCGTACGTAAGAGATAACGCTCTACAAAACCGAAATTAGCCGACTGTCACTTTCCAAAGGTCGATGTGCAATATTTATCGCCGGGTACTGTACTATATAATAATTCAGAAAATTGTGAGCGCCAAATTTCGATATCGCGATTCAGTATTTAGTTCTAGTATGTTTTTTATATGCAATTAAAAGAACTCTAAAAATAGAAACATCTGTGAAAGAATTAGTCTGATATCTTAAAAACACTCCAAGATATCACAATTCAAAAATCACATAAATTAACCTCCTCAAAACGCTCCATACAAAATCTCAGCTCACTTAATATGACGTCACGTCTTGCTGTTTGTACGCATCGCATAAGACTTTGTTCGATAGAGCCTATGTTAAATATTGCGTTTATGAAAGTGGTTTCATAAGAAAAATTGTTATAAATTGCGTAACTTATCGAATGGTATACAAATATTAAGAAAATATGTTATTAAAAAAATATCCATTTCTAAAGGCTCATAACAAAAAAAATACATAAGTTATGAAGCTGAAATTTTGGTAATGCTTATTTTTACAGTTCAATCTTTATTTAAAAAATCTAATCTTTGATCCTGGCAACATCCCTATTGGTCCGATTAAGCTCAAATGCGACTTATTAGGCTGTATAGCGCATTAAAATATAAATAATAATTCACACAATTATGAAATATCATGAACATGAGTTATTTTCGCACATAAGTAGTAAAATTTAACGAGTCACATACTTATTGTTTTTGTCCTTCAATGTCGAACTGTGCGAGGTACGTTGAGTATGAATAAACGCGCGTTAAGTCAAACTCATCCGATCACAGCTAAGTGCTAACATTGGATTGACATAAGCCGACTAAATGACATATCACATATAGTTGGGGAGGGGAAGAGGGGATTTCGGGAGTAGCTCGAGCGTGTCAGATTAAGCTTGCATAGGCTTCCGACATGTGTCTAGTTATCACGGTATAGAAATCAGATTTCTGAAGTGGTGGGTAAAATATATTTTTTTTAAATATCGAAATGTCGTCGGATCTGTCAGATTAAGATAGGGGATGGTCACGTTAGTATACCTAACGTGACCATATATTTTTTTTGTCAGAGCGGGACATCTATAACGGATAACCCCCCCCCCCCCCCCAAATAAATTTTATTTTCATATTATTATTAATTATGAAAGTATAGAGGTAAATACAATTGATTGAGTACTAGCGACCCGCCCCGGCGTCGCACGGGTATAAAATATATAGCCACTGAAAAAATGATTAAAATTGATAGCCTATGAATGATCCTTCACGTGGTCTACTTCTTATCTGTGCAAAATAACATAAAAATTGCTCCAGTAGTTCGCGAGATAAGCTTTTTCAAATAATTCCCCCCGTTTTTTCCACATTCTCCTATTAGTCTTGGCGTGATAAAATAAAGCCTATAGCCTTCCTCAATAAATGGGCTATCTAACACTGAAAGAATTTTTCAAATCGGATCAGTAGTTCCTGAGATTAGCGCGTTCAAGTTAGCCCTTTCAAATAATTTTCCCCGTTTTTTCCACATTTTCCTCTATTTCTTCGCTCCTATTAGTCGTAGCGTGATAAAATATAGCCTATAGCCTTTCTCGATAAATGGGCTATCTAACACTGAAAGAATCATCAAAATCCGTTGCGTAGTTTTAAAGATTAAAAGGAACAAAGGGACATGAGGGAGAAAAAGCGACTTTGTTTTATAATAAGTATAGATAGATTTTGTGAAATAAATATGTCTCTCAGAATACACAAAAAACTGTTTGTTCTGTATTCTGAGGAATGTCTAGTGCCTAAAAAGTCTAGTGTCTGTATAAGAAAATTTGGCAGAATAACCACATTTGTTGAATGGGAGTGCATTACTTCCTAGCATTACACAGGTATTTCAAATATAATTAAAGTACTTTTAAATTATTGTCGTGTGGTCTATTTGCAAAAGCGGGACAATTTCGGCCTCGCGGGGGACAGCGGGACAGACTGCCTGAAAGCGGGACTGTCCCGCCCAAAGCGGGACGTATGGTCACGTTAAGTATACTCCAAAGAAGCTTCCATATAAAGCACTGACGATTCAAAGGTTAGGTAAGCCTGTAGTACTATTGGATCCGACCGTAAAATCCTGCATGAATCGTTTTTAGGGTTCCGTACCCAAAGGGTAAAAACGGGACCCTATTACTGAGACTTCGATGTCTGTCCGTCTGTCCGTCTGTCCGTCTGTCTGTCCGTCTGTCCGTCTGTCTCCAGGCTGTAACTCAAGAACGGTAATAGCTAGAGAGTTGAAATTTTCATAGATTATGTATTTCTGTTGCCGCTATAACAACAAATACTAAAAACAAAATAAATTAAATATTTAAGGGGGGTCCCATACAACAAACGTAATTTTTCAAACATTTTTTGCTCGGTATCAACGATGACAAGTAGGCACTTGAAATTTTCACAAAAGCCTTAATTATATGTGTACTTTAATAATTCAAAATAATATTTAAATAAAATTATAATTTAAGGGGGGCTCCCATACAAAAAACGCAATTTTTGGCCTATTTTTGCTCTATAACGGTACGGAACCCTTCGTGCGCGAGTCCGACTCGCACTTGGCCGATTATTTTAAAATCTTTAAAACGTATAGAATGGATTTATGTTGGGTTGCCTTGTCAAAAGTAGCCGCAAGTACCTCTAATTAAGTTTAATGTTCATGAGATAAATTCATAAATTTGCATTTTTCTTTTTTTTTCAATAAATTTTACATCATTTGGAAGAAAATGACGAGACAAAATAAGGTATAAATGGTTGCCAGCTCTAAGTCGGCCGCAACCTAGGGTTGCCAGCCCGTAAACAGACATGTAGTTATTCATCAAAATTGAAGCATCGATTTTTTTAATAATTTTGATACAAAATTAAAGTTTTATACATTTTGTACAGTTGCCAGTTGCACGATAGCCGCAAACTGGGGTTGCCATCACTTTTGTATATGACAAATGTTCAGGCCTACAATTATTATGCCTGGCCGGATTTGAGGACGTCGAGAACCCGCAAGATTGCTATTTTTATTTAACAGGCGTTTTTATTTTTATGCGTAGTGTCCTGTCATTCCTCAATGTCATTGCTTCTTAGTTCTTACTTTTCTATTGAATACACGCAAGTTTGTATTACGGGCTTTCATTTTGCTCAATTAGAGGTACTTGCGGCTACTTTTAACAAGGCAACCCAACATTAATCCATTCTGTACGTTCTAAAGATTATTTTAAAATATATTTGATCGAAAAAAACGATTCATGCAGGATTTTACGGTCGGATCTTAGGATATAGGGACATTTTAAATATAAAAAAATAAAGCTTCATATTTTCTTAACTAAACTTCGCAGATATTTTATTTTGCTCTAAACTAAATGATTTAGTCCTTGTTGTCTAAAATATATATTTTATAAACTATATTCGAGAGAGTGAGTGAGTTTCGATGGTACATACTACATAATATTGTGGTCTGTTTGTTAATTTAAATTTAATTTGAAATCAAGTTAGAAATATTAAAAACAATACAAACTTCGAAATGGTATTTCATATTCAGAATGTTTGATTTACATCTATGGAAATAATTTTGCTGTTTACAGAAACAAAAAAACTAGATCGAACAGGGACTGAACTGCGTTAACATTGTAGTAGAATTTGGGTACAGGAGACTTTGTAAATAACGGCCGGTTTACACGTATTAAGTTGATAAGTAGTCAACTAAATTTGAACTGCCTGCCCAAATGTGCCAAGTGACAAGCCCCGCCTGCCAACTAAACAGAAAATAGACGAAATTCTAAGGCTGCGTCAATTCGGGCACCGCTAAGCTCCGCTCCGCTTCAGTGGAAACGCAGCCTAATTATCTTGTTTAGTACTCAACTAAATTTAAACTTGCTACTAAATTTTGTGTTTTTTAACTTAATTTGAAGTGCCTGCCCAAATGTGCCAAGTGACAAGCCCCGCCTGCCAACTAAACAGAAAATAGACGAAATTCTAATTATCTTGTTTAGTACTAAATTTTAACTTGCTACTAAATTTTGTGTTCACATTTGTATTTATTGCGATCAAAGTCGAAAAGTGAGATATATAATTTTCAAGAACACTACATTAAATGAACCAATTTTTAATTTGATTGAGCAGAACGAGAATGAAGGTCGCCCGTACAATATAAAGTGAACAATTACTGAATTTGGCCACGCTGCTTAATATTCTATGCATATTTTAATATTGCTTATCTAGAGTTTGCACTAGCTAATTACAATTAGGTATTTAAGAGCCGTTATGCCAGTATAGAATATGATCTATATTAAAGTTTAATAAATGTGCAATAAGCAATTTGTAATATAAAACTGTAGAAATATTATTATATCATTGGAAGTTGCTGGATTTATGATAATAACGATGCTAATTTTAAGCTAAACGTGTTTATAAACATTGGTAAATGCTGTATTAGAAAGAACAATATTGTTGTATGTTATGTCAACTAAGCTCTAGTTTTTAGGAAAGTACTGAGCCAATATTGTTCTTGTGTGTTCTTAGATTCTTAATAGTGCCCCTGGCCCCAGATAATAGAATGACATAGGCTATGTATAGTTGTTTTTCAAAATCTTACATTGTTATGAACATATTTAAGTGATATTATGCAGTACAATATGTCCATGTCTGACACGTTGGAAAATATTTTGACACTATAGGACAAAACATTATATTAAAGGAATGTAGATTATTAATTTGGTCACTTTTTAATCGATTTCCAAAAATGAAGAGGAGGAGAATTCAACCGAATATTATGTTCTTTTTTTATTGGTAAAGTGCAATGTTATCATTTTGATCACCTGTCTCTTTACTGACTCTGTCTTCTCATTCCAGGTTAGATACCGCGAGAGAATAACCATCCTGCGCGGCAACCACGAGTCCCGCCAGATCACCCAGGTGTACGGCTTCTACGACGAGTGTCTCCGCAAGTACGGCAACGCGTCCGTGTGGAAGCACTTCACGGACCTGTTCGACTTCCTGCCGCTGACCGCGCTCGTGGACGGCCAGATCTTCTGTCTCCACGGCGGGCTGAGCCCGTCTATCGACACCTTGGACCATATACGTGCGCTGGACCGCGTGCAGGAGGTCCCGCACGAGGGACCCATGTGCGATCTGCTGTGGAGCGACCCCGATGACAGGTGAGTGTGCAACGATATTCTAGCTAGATACATCCGTAAAGCTGATGAAGCATGGTACGCGCCGTAGAGATAAACTACGATAACATGGCGCGCCCCTCCAAAATTCAAAACGGTTGAAGTGCGTTGTCAAAACGTTTGAAGTGCGTTGTCTTGCGCGGTCGGCTAGTTATGATTATTTGACCAACAAATCTTGGTAATAACTAATAACTAATAAGTAATAAGTGACATCATG
The DNA here is from genome assembly GCA_963422495.1 of Polyommatus iphigenia. NCBI lineage: Eukaryota > Metazoa > Arthropoda > Insecta > Lepidoptera > Lycaenidae > Polyommatus > Polyommatus iphigenia. The sequence continues at coordinate 37,729,380 of OY730183.1, forward strand.
TGATATATTACGAGTAAGTACTGGCTGATTGGTTGAATACTGACTACATACAAGCTCTTTCATCAGGATGTGACTACACACATTTGGAGGGGCGCGCCACGTTATCGTAGTTTATCTCTACGCATCCAACGCTCCGCATAGTATACGAAATGAGGCGTGTATGGCGCGGACGAATGTGTGAGATTTCACGTCATTACAACGAATTCTAATGTCGGCACTACGCGTTGGCCAACGCGTCGGCCCAATGTGTAGAACGGGCGACTCGCGCGTTGGCGGTAGGTATTTAGACGTTCGCCTATATGTAGTGCCGACATTAAATACGGCGCGTGCGTGCTGATAAACGTGCGATCACCGTGAACAAGCTAGTACAGATGGTAGGTCGACATTGATTGAGCTATGTTTATGAACAACTTGATGTTGCCTGTGTCTTCACAGGCGCACAAAAAGACAGATAGACTGAGTGTAGATAATTAGATATGAATAATGGATACTTAGTACTTACTAATTCAAAGGATTCAATATTTTTATTAGTATAATAAGCCTTCCTTCTGAGAAGATTAGAATTAGATTTTACAAGTTTTTATACCGATTTACATAATTGAATTTGTTTGGAAAGGACTTTAAGGAGGAATTTTATTTGTTAGTAGATTAAGTTACTAAAACTTAATTTGTATGAGTGAGCCTTCTGAATTAAATTTGTATTAAACAGAGATAAAAAATAAAATTACACAATGAATAAGCTATACAATGTTTATATCCTTGTCTTTTGAGCGACTTGTTTATTACTACAATATAAGAACAAAACATTGTATAGAATAATATTCGTTGTATAAATATTTTTTATCAGTAAGTGGGTAAATGTAAAACAGCAACAACGCCATAAAGGTGATCGCATATTTATCAGCACACACGTGCCGAACGCGCCGCATTTTATAAATAGTTGTATGAAATGATGTGAAACCTCGCACATTCCCCCCCCCGCACCGTACGCGTCGCATTTCGTGTACAAAGGGTCAGGCCGCAACATTGAGCTGCGGCGTCGTAACGCAAAAACAACATCGCACACAAATTTATTTATTTATATTTAGTATACAGACAGGTTACAGTCATTGCATGGTTGTACAAACATAATCTCAAGTTCTAGGCCAGACAGCAACCCAAAAATAGTATACATAACATAATTATTATTAGGTTGTTACTAAAAATGAACTAATTATTACAAGAAAACTGATAATAACCACTACAAAACATTGAGTATACAATGAGTGACCAATATTTAGCTTACTTATATTACTAAACTTAAACAAAAAGAAAATAAATAATATTATGTAGATTAAGAAAAAACCGGCCAAGTGCGAGTTGGACTCGCCCATGAAGGGTTCCGCAGCAGCAATAAGAATTATTTCTATGAAATTATAAGGTTTTTGATTTATTTTAATATTAATTTTTGATATAATGAAAGTTAAATTAGGGTTTATCATTTATGACGTATAAAAAAAACTACTGGCTAGATCTCGTTCAAACCAATTTTCGTTGGTAGTTTTTATAGTAATGTACATCATATATTTTTTTTAGAATTATCATGCCCCTACTTTAGAAGTGAGAGGGGGGGGGGGGGCACACATTTTGCCACTTTGGAAGAGTCTCTCTCGCAAACTATTCAGGTTAGAAAAAATGATATTAGAAACCTCAATATGATTTTTAAAGACCTATCCATAGATACCACACACGCATAGGCTAGATGAAAAAAATTTTTTTGGAGTGAAAACTTCTTTAGCGGCGTTGAGCACTTGTGGGATAGGTAAAAACTGTGAAACTCGCGATAGATTTTCGTGTTGATCGAAAAACCATACAAAACGCGTAAGACGGTTGGAGAGTAGTGTTTTGTGTCGAACTCGAACTCGAACTCGAACTCAATTTGAAACTTGATCGAAACTTGATCGAAACCTTGATCGAAACTTGATCGAAACTTGATCGAAACTTGATCGAAACTTGATCGAAACTTGATCGAAACTTGATCGAAACTTGATCGAAACTTGATCGAAACCTTGATCGAAACTTGATCGAAACTTGATCGAAACTTGATCGAAACTTGATCGAAACCTTGATCGAAACTTGATCGAAACTTGATCGAAACCTTGATCGAAACTTGATCGAAACTTGATCGAAACTTGATCGAAACTTGTTCAAAACTTGATCGAAACTTGATCGAAACTTGATCGAAACCTTGATCGAAACTTGATCGAAACCTTGATCGAAACTTGTTCAAAACTTGATCGAAACTTGATCGAAACTTGATGAAACCTTGATCGAAACCTTGATCGAAACTTGATCGAAACAACTTGATTGACGATTTTTTAAAAATCGATTTTCATAAAAAATGGGTTAAAAAAATGCACAACGTTAATAATCAAGTTTCACTTCTGCCGGCACTCCCGGAGTGCAACCAGTTTTTTTGTTTCATTTGTACCTATGGGGACCCCTAAAATTTTTAATATTTTTTCCATTTTTGTATTAAAATCTTAATGCGGTTCACAGACTTCATCCACTTACCAAGTTTCAATAGTATAGCTTTTATAGTTTCGGAAAAAAGTGGCTGTGACATGCGGACGGACAGACAGACAGACAGACAGTCAGACAGACAGACATGACGAATCTATAAGGGTTCCGTTTTTTGCCATTTTGGCTACGGAATCCTAAAAAAGAAAAGAATCTTAAAAATGATACGAATCTTAAGAACGATGATTGATCTGAGTTTTTATAAATGTATATCAGAGTCGGAAACAAGAGATGGCAAATACTTGGCTTTCATAATATTGTTGATCGTTTTCTTTGTGAAAATTGACGAAAAATGTCTACGCTCCAACTACCCACTACTAGGTCATTATAAGTACGACACATTCTAACTAGCGCAGCGGCGTGCACAAGATTTTGACACTGGTAATGCAGCGATATCGGTTCAGTAGTTTTGGTGTGAAAGCAAAACAGACAGACAAACGGACAAAAAGAGATATTTTCGCATAAATTATAATAATAGTGTGGATATAAATTAAAAACTATGTTTTCTAAACTATTAGTATAATTACGTTGTTATGAAGAAATAAAAAAACGCCATCTGTTGTCACGCGTTGGAACTACAATGAGAGTTTATTTCATCGATGTTTCCATGGAAATATACCAATTACCATACAACATATTGTGCGCTAAGCTAAAATAAATAAAAACGCCATCTATTGTTACGTATTATATACGCGCCGGTGCTCGCCTCAGCTACTGCGGCAGGAGTTCGCCTATAATATAGCATGTCTGTGTGCGTGTGCGAACTGTTCACGGACACAAAAATCTTTACGCACACATGACCCCAGAGCCTGCCGCACGAGATCTGCTTGCCTTGACCTTGAGTCATGCGGTTCGCGCGTGTACCTAACTTAATGTTTAATTTCTCGCAAATTGATTGTTGCTATTTTATAAATGTAGGCGTTTTAAATGCGTTCATTTTTTATATTATATTTTTTACTATTAATATTTAATAATTAACGTCATGAGTCATCTAAAACGTACGAAAATTAAATTAAAATATATGTGTATGGCAAGTCATGCATTAGGTAGGCACTGCATTTTTGCCTTCATGGTATGCACGCCCATAAACTAGCGGATTGTAATAGGACGTACTGTTTTTGAATGCCTGTATAGCGAACAAATGAGATTCGCATCGCAAAAAACTACATTGCTTTTCTAAAGTTGTTTTTGCGATGCGACGCCGCAACGCAGTGTTGTGGCCGCCCTAGCGGTGCGTTCGGCGCTAACGGCGCGTACGGTGCTGACAAATGTGCGATTAGCTTAACATTTGCTTTTTAACTAGCAACTATCTCGACTTAGATTTTAACAAAAGTCATGAGCTCTAGCTGACTATTGGGATATACTATGTTAATACTATGATGAGTCACACACAACATAGTTGTGCCGAGGACAGTCCACGGGCGTTATCTACAGACAGATAAAACACAATTACGATAATACGTCTGGCCGATCTTAAATTTTAAATGTAGGTCAATCGATTCAAATAAATTGATTGTGAAGCTAAAAATAAAAGTTCTCAGACACTACCGCCTATACAAAGAAATATGATTTCGATATATGCATTGGGTAATATTGTATTTCAAATGTTCGCTTGTCTCGAATTTCTCAACATAGGCATGTTTCTGTGTATGGCTTTATAGTGACGTGAGGGAGCCCTAGAACAATTTTTTTTGTGATTACTAACAAGATAATTTTTTGTGAGTAGCTACATTTTGATAAGACGAACAACATTTTTATTTTCGATAAATCTCGAAAGTGGTAGCTAACAGAGATAGAAAGGATTTCATACTTTGACTTGATGGTCCTAAAATATGGGCTGTTTTATTTGTAGGACAAGGTTACTCTTAAATTATATAACTATTAACCTACCAATATACAAAAAATCAGCTGGTTAGGGTTCCGTTTTAGGGTATACTGTCAACCAAGTTTTGTTGATTACAGAACCCTAACCGAAATAACTCAAATAGATTATAGGGTATACCGTATACTCCTCGCTTTAAACCCAGATAAGATGAATCAGTCAACTGTCAAAATGCCCTGTTTCACACCATGCCTTGTGATTTCTTTGAGTGCATAAACTATACATAATAATATTAATATACTATAGCTTGCTAAATGTATTTCTCGGGGTTTTTACGTTACGATAACCTGCTAAAATGAATTTCTTGGGGTTTTTACGTTTAGTCATCCTTATCTTATGTCGTTCAAATAAAGGTTGAAATATCGTTCCATTTTTAATTTTTTTTCTTTCAATAATGCCTCTAGTACATCGACGCTGCGACACGCGAACCGATTTGCTGTCTCACTGGCGAGCGTTACACGGCAAAGCGTTATATGGCATCTCGCTCTATTCCTGTTTCGCAGATATTTCGCGTTTCGCAGCGTCGGTGTACTAGGGGCGTAAATGTCGTTCCATTTTTAAATTTACCCACTTATCGTTCTCTTTTTACATGTCGTTCCATTTTTACATTTGTTTTTTTTTTCTTACAGAGGCGGATGGGGCATATCGCCTCGTGGCGCCGGCTACACGTTCGGCCAGGACATATCGGAGACGTTCAACCACAGCAACGGGCTGACGCTGGTCTCGCGCGCCCACCAGCTCGTGATGGAGGGGTACAACTGGTGCCACGACCGGAACGTGGTCACCATCTTCTCAGCGCCCAATTACTGCTACAGGTGAGCCCCCTTTCATAAAATCAGAATGGATATTTTCAAAGTATTTTTTGAAAGTCTTGATGCCTACCACTGGTTCAGAATTTAGAAATCAGTGGGGCAATGGTGTAAGAAACTAGAATGTTATATTTAACCAAAAATAAAATTCCTCTTTAGTATGTAGAGTGAAGATCTATTCGGAGCGTGCGAAGTGGGTGGACGGGATACAGAAAGCGATTGCCGCGCTTGCCGCGGCAAAAATATGCAACCACAAGGGCTCAGCTAATAGTCAAACAAACTTGTCAATCTTGTTTTGAAATTTTTAGAAATTGGTCTTAATTGTTTTTGTATCGTAGACTGCAAAAATAACAGCAGAAATAGGTAGTCAGTATACAAATTTAATGTTTTTCCTAAATCCACTAGGAAATTAGATCAGATATAAAAAGATAGCTGCTGTAAAAATGAAAAAGTATGTGATTCGATATAACCTAAAATTGCATTATCAGTCAAGTAAATTTTATTTGAGTTGCATTTTATAAAGATATTAATTGAGTACCTAACTATTGTTTTAGTGTTGATAGATCACCATGGTCCCCAAAACCCGACGACAAAACTTGCAGTGATAGTTTAATAGAATATTTCATTTAAATCCAGTATCAGGTGGAAGAAACAGTGACTTACAAATGACGATAAACCAGATAATACATCTGGTTTAACTGATCTTTTAGAAGCTGGAGATAGAGTTTTGAATGGAAAAGGTTTTTCAATTAAGCAAGTTTTAGATGAAAGGTGTAAAAAAGTTTAAATTATTATGCCCCCATTTTGAGCAAAACAAAATGAGTACTCTCAAGAGGAAACCGAAAGGGCTTATGATACCTATTGCTCGAGTAAGAATCCATATTGAAAGTGTATTATTAATGCTGCAAAGACTCAGAAACATGAAGAATGTTTGCAGTGTTTTAGTAAATTAAAAATTTATAGACTCCGATTTTCTTCAAGAGTATTAATGTTGTAAAAAATAAATAAAAACAAGATTTTTAATAACATTACTTTTTATTTTTTTCAAGTAGGTATAAAGTAGGTATATTGCACGTAGTTTTGTTGCTAATGAAACATTTAAATATTAAAGTAGTAATATCAATATGTTTGCACTTGTCGCCAGTGTTGCCAGAGTATACTCAGCCCAGGTTGCCATTTGTAGGTTCAAATGTTGCCATCTGAAACCAAATGTTGCCATTAGAAAAAAAAAACCTGTAAAAAAACGTTCTGTGCCTTTTAGTAATATAAAAATATTTATACCTACCTATTGAGTACTGTTTTATTGCTCTGCATTTTGGTTGATAAAAATTTAAATCGAAAAAAATTATGTTTTCAAAAAATGTTAATCCTTTTGGTTGATAAATAATTGATTCCACAATTTTTTTTCCTCATAAATTTTAAATCCTGTTTTCCTGAAAATAAAAGTATTATAAAATATAAATAAAACGATAAAAATTAAAATAAATAAATTTAGACTCCATTTTACAACAATATTAACATCCATCCAGAAATCCAATATTAAAACATGCAAAAAATAAACATAAATTTCCCAGCACCTTTAATTAGTGGTTAGTGTTTTATTTTCCTATCCAACATAGTTTTTGTTGGCTCAAATGTAACTGCATCTTTAACAGATGCTTTCACAGCCATTAATGACGATATTGTGTTTGTATTTAGACGGTTTCTGTTATCAGTTTTTATAAGTTTCAGTTGACTGAAAATACGTTCCACGCAGGCATTTGAAAAAGGCAAAACGAAAAGCAAGTTCACAACTTTTCTTAAATTGGGGAATGCTCGGTCGCATTTTTAATTTTAAATATGGTTCTCCAATACTCTTCGGCATTTCCTGTTTCACAATGAACAGAGTCCAACAGCGCATGGCTCGTCCATTCCGTGTGCAAATCTTGAATATTTATCTGAGCTGATAAGTTTGGAAAGCGTGCAATAACATCATACAAAACTTGATGATCGTTCGCCTCAGTTTTTCGTGGATCTACGATTTTTTCGATCACATCAAAAAGTGGGTCTGTAAAATCAAATCTTTTAATAATTTGACCAACCAGCTCAATATAAAATGATAAGCAACTTTTTTGGAATGTCTGGATTTGTTCCATTGGTGGTTGGGCTACTTGTTTCAGTTCGTTTATTGAACTTTGTGCGGCTACTCCCAAGTATATTTTTTCCAAAGTGACAAAATTTCCAGGATTCGAATATTCAATGTTCAAAGGGTTGATGGATTTGCAATAATTGATTTTTATGTAATTGCTTGCCACAGTTTTGATAAGTTTTTGCAATTCCGGTCTAAGAATGTGCAAAAGAGGTCTCTCAGATTGAAATAGAATGTTAAAATCTGTGAGCAGTCCCAAAACATACGACATGAATTCGAGATATATGCGTGTAAATTTATTGTTTAATGCTGATAGGATGTCGTCGGTCACTTTACTGGGGTCTTCGAGGACCTCTACTCTAAAATATGCAGCAAGAACATCATATTGTTCTAAGACCCTATCTACGCATGCCTTTAATGATAACCATCTGGTGGTTGCTGGGCTCAAAATTTTGTGGATGTCTACTTTGAAATAATCTTGAAACTCTTTCAATTTATTCTGCCTTAATGAGCTACGGCTGAAATGTGCGCCAACGCTTCTTAGCATATCTTCAATTGATTTTGGCAGTTTCAAACATGCTTTTGATGCCGCAAGATGAATCATGTGACACGAACACTTTACACAGGCAATATGCGGAATCTCTTTTTTTAAATTACTAAACACAGAATTGTGCGCGCCTACCATGCTGTTTGTCGTGTCTGAAGCAAATCCAACGAAGTTTGTCAGAGGAATTTGTCTTTGTTTAAGCCAGTCAAGCAGGCACATAGTTAAATCTTCCGCTTTTCCTGACTTCACCTCGTATATATCAAGAAATTTCGTATCAACAGCATCAGCTTTATCATCAAAATAGATCACTGCTAAAGCACATTGTTTAAAGACACTGACGTCAGTGGTCTCATCCATTATGATGCTGAAAAATGAGTTTTTCAAATTATCCACGAGATGTTCAGTGGATATTGGTCCTAATACATTTGTAATGACTGCTGTGGTTTTGGTTCGGCCTAACTTTAATGCATTAGCTATTTTCGAATCCGAAAAAGTATTGGCCAAAAAAGGCACTAAGCTGTCAGTTAGGGACAATGGCAAGTTATTCTTCGCAATAAATGCTGATATTTTTAGTTCTGCTCTCTTTCTCAGCACCTCTTCATTAGTGGGCTTCAATAATTGATTAATAATAATAATTGTTTATTGTTGCTCACGAGTCTGATCTGGGCAATGTGTCTTTGTGATTCCATGTGCTTGACAATGGCGAATTTTTGGTTAACCAACAAACAATCGCAAATGGTGCAGTATGGTTTTACTTGACCATTCTGCTCTTTCTTTGAGATCCAGTTTTTAAATTTGATATCAGTTAGCCATTTTTCTGAAAATGATCTCGGTTTAACTGATGTGCTTGAAGTCTTTGAAGAGGAGGCAATTGGTGTTAGAGATGAGCTTGAAGACTTTGAAGAGGAAGCAACTGGTATTAGTGAGGTGCTTGAAGGAGAAGCAACAGGTGTTGTTGTCATGATAGTGGTCGCGGCTGTTATTAATTTTGTTGCATGCTCAATGTTATGAGTTTTATTAGAAACACACATTTGAGGGTCAGTAACAGAAGAAACAATTAAGTTGTTGTTGCTTTGAATACCCGTTGAAGGTTTTGGTGTTGTTAGTCCTTTCATAGCTCTTTTTTGTTAGTAAAAAGCCACACCATGTAATATAATCATGAAACAAAAAACATATATTTTGCATAACATTCAAAAGCAAAAATGACAATATCATATAATCATAATAATAACTGCAAACCAGGTGTTATACACAGTAATAATAATAATATCTATGGACGCTTCACACCACGTTTATCTGTTCCCGTGGTAAGTTCTCGAAGAACTTGTGTTACGGATACCAGCAAACGGAAATATTATATTTAATACTTTTATATTATATACAATTATACATATTTAAGATTTTTATTTAATACACATATTTAATACATATTCATGACCCAGGAACACGGAAAAACTTTTTGTTCCTTCAGCGGGATTCGAACCCGCGATTCCCGGCTTGAGCACCAACATGCTCAACCACTGAGCCACAGAAATAAGTCAAATAAGATATAAGCAAGCCGCTTTGTTAATTGGTCAAATGAAATTAGCGTGTACTAGAGGGCCATATTTTTACCTGTTTGGCTCTGTTTTTGCTGTAGATGACACTGGTGTTAATGTTTTTGTGGTGAATATCTGCGATTTTTTGTCAATCTTTTTTTTTTGAAGAAGCTTCATGCAGTTCCGAACCCACCACCACTTCGTCATCATTTTGTTGAGATGTTGAAGATTTTGGTATTAAAAATCTCTTCATGGCGCTATTAATTTTTTAATTTTTAAAAGCCAAACCATGCAAAATAAAAAAGAAAAAATCTTTTAATATAAATAGTTCGTCCCATTAGCAAAAGTCACAAAGCAGTGACAAATAACTGAAAAATAACACTCACCTAGATTTTTCGAAGTTTTCTAAGTCAGTAGATTGGTGAATTCCAACTCAATGAAAAAAATAATCTGAAAAAAGCAGCTGTAAGTAAATAAAAAATAATAACCTTTGTCTATCCTATAAAATGGATGAAATGAACATCCATTAGTCGTGTTCGTTTGCTTTTTCAACTGCGCATGCGCGGCTTTTTTGTGTGTCAGTGTGAGTGTCATATTCTAAAATACCTTGTCATGTTCTAAAATACCTGTCAGATTTTCTAAAATTTAACAGTAATTGATCGATATTTTAGAATATGACACTCACACTGATGGACACTGACACACAAAAAAGGCGCGCATGCGCAGTTGAAAAAGCAAACGAACAAGGCTATTTAAAAATAATAAGATGGCAACACTTTACTTCTTTCATTTGTTTGAAAAATGTATCCGACTAAAGACACTAGTCGTGTTCGTTACGTTTTTAAACTGCGCATGCGCGGCTTTTTTGTGTGTCAGTGTGAGTGTCATATTCTAAAATACCTTGTCATGTTCTAAAATACCATCAATTTATGTCAGATCAGAGAGAAATCTGACAGGTATTTTAGAACATGACAAGGTATTTTAGAATATGACACTCGCTTGGCACACAAAAAAGCCGCGCATGCGCAGTTGAAAAAGCAAACGAACAAGGCTTTTGTATCCATGGTCATGAATAAATTAAAAAAAAAATCATTTGTTTGACATTGACAAAGAAGGGTGGACAGACCAAAAAAAAAATACGTAGTATGAAGTATCTCTTAGTCTGTGCAAAAAAAGACAAAGAAGGATTTGTTACATGCTACATATATTAATCTTTCAGGCCCCGCGCGAGCACCGGTGATCGCGAGAACAAAAGAATACAATGGGAATTCCTAGAACCTCCGATCGAAGGATTAATCTGTGGATTTGTTAGATCCAAATTCCAATGCTTATAAGTTTTATTAGAGCATTTGTTTATCAAAACATAATATAAAAACTGAAGTGCACCTGTTCTCGAACCTACTGTAATGTAGACGTGTACACCGAACACAGATCGCACTTGTTGAGTCTTCAATCAGTAAAATTGGTTTTTCAAATAGGTCTATAGGTAGCTTCTACGATTAAAACAATAAAGAGGACTTACCAATAGATTTAAAAACAAAAGTATTAGAAAACCACGAAAAAATTTCCTTTGCATCGCACTACACAGTGCACACAGTCACAGTTCACACACAAATAATTTATTTAAAACACTGCTTAATTATCTGCTCTGTGGTCACAAAGTTTCTTCCATAAAAAATTACTTTGTTTACATAAAATTACTTGTATCTCTAGCTTCACCAAAATAGACCTTATACTGGTAGAAATATGGGTACAATTTGTTTGTCTATTATATATTGTTTTCATTTGGGAATAAAAATGCGTTCAAGATTTTGATTTTGTTCAATTCGATGAGTTCAGTTCATCTGCGATATTTTTTATATATAATTCGATATTTTTTACCGATGATCGCGCGACAAGTCGAAAAGTTGCCAAAAAGTTGCCATTTGAGCTCGGTTGCCATTTGGTTGCCACGAAGGGTCAAATGTTGCCAAAATGGCAACCAAAGTTGCCAAATGGCAACGCTGCTTGCCGCTCTGGTTATAAACGCAGTTGCATTTCACTCCAGCAACAATCCCAAGCATCTATCTGTAAGAATGAATAAAAATGTTTAGACTTGCTTTATCCAAATGTTTAGTTACGTTTTTTGGTTGGTTCAGTACTTACGTTTAAACTTGTTTTATAGGGTGCTAAAGTCACCGATGTTCGGCGAATTATATTGGCTCGTATTAAATAACATTGCCATTAGTTCTTAGCTCTTCTACATCCCTTACATGTCCTGCTAACACCAATTTATTTCCTTTTAGCATAGATTGGTTCTTGAAACTTATTGAGTGTTTTACAGAGTGTAACACCAGTTTTTAGGGTTCCGTAGCCAAATGGCAAAAAACGGAACCCTTATAGATTCGTCATGTCTGTCTGTCTGTCTGTCCGTCCGTATGTCACAGCCACTTTTCTCCGAAACTATAAGAGCTATACTATTGAAACTTGGCAAGTAGATGTAGTCTGTGAACCGCATTAAGATTTTGATACAAAAATGGAAAAATTATTAAGAATTTTAGGGGTCCCCATAGGTACAACTGAAACTAAATTTTTTTTTTTCATCTAACCTATACGTGCCATAACCATCTAATCTATGGATAGGTCTTTAAAATTCATATTGAGGTTTCTAATATCATTTTTTTCTAATCTGAATAGTTTGCGAGAGAGACTCTTCCAAAGTGGTAAAATGTGTGTCCCCCCCTCCAACTTCTAAAATAGGGGCATGATAATTCTAAAAAAAATATATGATGTAGTTTACTATAAAAACTACCAACGAAAATTAGTTTGAACGAGATCTAGCAAGAAGTTTTTTTTATACGTCATAAATGGTAAACCTTAATTTAACTTTCATTAAATCAACTGAAATCTATATATATATATATATATATATATATATATATATATATATATATATATATATATACATCCATGACATAATACACATATTTAATACACATCCATGACCCAGGAACATTGAAAAACTTTTTGTTCCGTCGGCGGGATTCGAACCCGCGACCCCCGGCTTGAGTTGCCACACACTCTAACCATTGAGCCACGGAGGTCGTCAAATGTGACATGTTGATCTATCAACGCACAGCCCAAACCACTGGACGGATTGGGCTGAAATTAGGCATGCAGGTAGATGTTATGACGTAGGCATCCGCTAAGAAAGGAATTTGATAAATTCCAACCCCAAGGGGCTAAAATAGGGGATGAAATTTTGTATATAATAATACTTATTAACGCGAGCGAAGCCGCGGGCAAAAGCTCGTATAAAAATAAATCAAAAACCTTTTAATTTCATAGAAATAAACCTTATTGCTGCTGCGGAACCCTTCATGGGCGAGTCCAACTCGCACTTGGCCGGTTTTTTATTATTATATTCATTTTCCAAAAGTAGTTTTTAACTAAATATAACCGAAATACCATTAATTATTGTTCTAAATATATTTTATTTGTTATAATATTTACAAAATAAATAAACTCTTGTTGTTTATTTTTTGACACAAGCCCCTGAAACTTTGTTTGAAATATAAGAATATAAAAAAGAATAATTCCGAATAAGAATTCCAAGACTAAATATGTTTTTTTTAAAGCTTCTTTATTATTTAAGATAAATAGTTGTTTAAATGGTGGAAGGTTTATAATACTAGATAAACACATTTTATTGGACTTGAAAGTTAAATAATAACATGCAGACTGCGGAGATAAAGTAAATTAATCTGTAACTTGTATTTTTCAGATGTGGTAACCAAGCCGCCATAATGGAATTGGATGATGCGCTTAAGTACTCATTGTAAGTATACCACTGATCTACATAATTTAAAATAGATTGCAATATTAAAATATTGATTTCGGAATGATTATCAGCGCAAAGTGATGACATTTGATACTACCGTATCAAATTGCAAAGGCGACATTACTGTTTTAACAAAACAGTCGGCCTACGTGGATTATGAAGTTTATGACCTTGCTATCATATTTCTATATACATATTGTGTATGTATGTATAGTGAATAATGTGTTTGTCTGTCTGTGTGTAGCCTGCAGTTCGATCCGGCCCCGCGGCGCGGTGAGCCGCACGTTACGCGGCGGACGCCTGATTACTTCATGTAGGATGCCTCGTAAGTACAAATTTATACTACCTTTCGTTTTTTTGACAGTAATCATTAGATAAAATAGACAGATAAAGTGTACTTTACATGTAGCAATATACCAGCAAAGTTCCGTCACAGAACAGTCGAAAAGGCGCTTTTGTAAATGTGCTTCAATTTTAGCGTTTAAGTATTAAAAAATATGTATGGTAATATAGAATGATATTTTGTTCTGCTTAATTAGTAATAATTCTATGCTCTAAGGTTAAACACATGCATTTGTGAACAACAAATTAACGAGCAATTTCTTCGGAATAAATAATTACATTGCTGTCTTCTGCATATATTGTTTATTCAATTTCCTTTTGTACAAACTTATACAAATCTTGCTTAAAAATTAACCTATTTGTCTTAGGATGCTATAGTAAAATTAATTGTGTGAAATGTAAATGTTTGTTCCAGCCGACGCCCATCGGCGCGCCGGCCCGCCCGCAACCCGCCCGAGGTCGGCCGACCGCCGACAGTCACCCTGCGCGCGCACGCCACATTCACCCGCATACCGGTTGACGGCAACCCCGCCGCCGTCTGGATCGCCATACACGTGGGCTATAGCTTGAGATAACCTGCTTAGCACGACCTACAGGCCTCCGCCCCTACCATGAAACCGTTTTGAGAATGAATGAGAACGAGAAGGCTGCGTCCTACTCTAACGACACTGTTATGCTAAGTACTTACATACGGTTTTTCTCGATAGTTTTACTCCAAATCGAGCAATAACCACCGTGTGGACCGCAAAACTGACAGCTCGAAGGCTCGCTTCGAGCCGGCTCGGTTGAATTTAATATGTCATTTCCTTCGATTCGGAGTAAAACTATCGAGCAAAACCGTATGTGAGTACTTAGCATTAGAGCAGGACGCGGCATTCTCGTTCGATCGAGTCTTAAAACGGTTTCGTAGTAGGCCCCTCCAGAGTGGAGTGGCGGGACAATGCCCGAGTATGTATGTTACGGCCGATGGCACTGTGTCACCACTATACTAGGTAATCAGGCCTTAGAGCTGGATACTTGGCAGTGTTATATGTATCAGGTACTGTTGACTCATTTGATACCGTATCTGATAGATGCTACACTGCTGAGTACTCAGCGATAGGAACACGAAAGAATAGATTGAGCGACAGGGACGAACACACGAGGCCTACTACGAAACCGTTTTGAGACTCGAACAATCGAACGAGAATGCCGCGTCCTGCTCTAACAACGTCATTTCACATTTGTTAGGGTAAGACGCGGCATTCTCGTTCGTTTGAATCTCAAAACGGTTTCGTGGCACAGGCCGTTCACAATTTCCGTTCGACTTGGATTCGTAAACTTTACTGTGTTATTGGTCAATGCCTAGCACTGAGAGCGTTTATTGGATCTCGCGCGATGAAATTTTCGAATCAGAGTCGAATTGCGCATTGTGTATTAGGGCCCTGATCTCTGTCAAGTCACTGACTATTCTTGCGTTTGACCTATGGTTCTGTGCTAAGCGTCCTGGGTTGCCGCAACCTTGCCCAGAAAGGATAACTCACAACGTGTTGTGCAGAATTAAATTTTCAATATACTACGGCCCTTGCTGGGTCCAGACGCGTATGAATTAGTTCTTTCTGGACAAGGTAATTTTGTGGCAACCTTCAGCGCCCCCTCATCGATCAGTATGACGCAATGTAACTAGGCACAATTTTGTACGCTCGCTCGATTTGGTGGCGCTGCGAAGTTCAACATTATTGAGACTGTTTTACCCATCGCGGAAAAGCGCCATCTAGTGAAATTTGACTAAAGCCGTACGGTAAAACAGTCGCACTGTTAGATGGAACTTTTAGGCCCCGTAAATCATCGTGCTAGCGTTATAAAGGCGATCGCGGAAACTTGCCAAAAATATGCTCATGATTGTGGTGTGTCGCTATTTTTTGTTCGGTGCAAAGTCTGTGTCGTTCCAAGTCGAGTAAAATGGTCTTCCACTTTCGCATTCATAACTCTAGCAGCGACCGGTATTACTATGCAGATTGTATTCGGTTCAAAAACTCTGTACGGTAACTATATTTTACACCTCTTTGTATTTACTAAAATAAAATTGGAAGTGTTTTTTTTGTTTTTTAAATTGTTTTTTATTCGTCGGACGCGTAGAGAGGTGTCTTCTCCTGTATGTCTCGTCGAGAAATGCAGGGGAAGATGGTGGCAATGTTTAGGTTTATAATAGAGTTACGATAACGACCGGTAAATGTCACTAGATGGTGCTGTAACACAAACAACGCCATCTAGTGAACACAGACACGTGTTACGTCGGTAAAACAGCACGGTCGCGATCGTAAAACTCGAATCGAAACGCAATAAAATTTTTATTTTCTATAAGTCAATTACATCGTCATTTGCCAATCGAAATTATTATAAATTTTGTTTCCTACTATATTGGAAATTTTAATTCTACCAGTGTTTTATTGTGAAAATGTAACTGGCGTATACGAGAGGTAAAAAACCTCGCGGTTAAAGCTTGACGCACATTCGAACACGTTTTCTTGAGCGAAGCCCATCAATATCTTGCCTAGTACTTGACGCGTGAAACCTCATTTTAAATTTGCTATAACATTGCTTTTGGTACGTATTACGTAGGGTATATGTTGGTATGTTCAAAGATGGTGCGTCGGTTAGGTTTAATATATAACTGAATGTATCGAAGACGCTTAGACATTAAAATGGCGTTCGTTAATCCGCAGTTTTATTTCGTTCCCTCGTGGACATACCACCACCTGTGGGGCGGCCAAGTGAACAAATTTTATTCGTCCCATTTTATTTCCTTTGACTTTAACACGGTTGTAACGCCATATCAATAGTGTGCATTTACTTGCGGTGGAATAAGTCGCTGGTTTTAGCGTTTCTGCCGTACATTTTCTGGAGTCCGATTCTTATGGGAACTGGTCCCTCGAGCATTTTCGAACCCCGGGGCCCGCAGTAACTCTATAATTCACATTTAGTGAACCCCAAAATTTGTTTTCCCTCTTTGAATTAAGTAGTTGTATATACCTTCAGAACAAGGCGTTATATTTTAAGTTGTATCATTGTAAACAATAAAATGAATTAGATAACTAAATATACATTTTATATATGTCACTCGATATGAAATATGTTGGAGTAAACTGCTTACACTAAATTTGTGCGTACGCGCATCATTCACGTGTACAGATAAAAAATAATAATTTAATTCGGCATTAGATGATCCAAGCCTGGGCTTGAGTCGCGTAAAGTGTGTATTATAAAATACATCCCACCAATAACATCTGATGCCAGAGTACGTTTCATTGTTCTAAGTATTATATAAGTTAGGTAAAAATAAACACAAAAATACAAAAAAAATATGTACGAGCATTCTTTGGGTGAATCAATGGGCTAGTGTTGTTTCACCCAAAGAAACTCCTATTTGATAAGGCTTTGACAAAACGCGTAGGTGTAATATGTTAAAGGAAGAAACCTTTTCTATGAACGTTGAAATGATGTTGAGACTAAGGCCAGTTCACACGTAGACGCGACGCAGTGAATCATTTTTAATGATATCTTCAAAATCAAGGTTTTTTCACTACACAGGATATGATTTTTGCGTAGTAATTAGAGCTCAATTTTGAAACGTTATCTTGAAAATGCTGCGCAGCTTCGCAGCCTCCGTGTGAGCCGACCCTAAAATTTGGTTTGCGGCAAATATTAATATATAATTTAATATAATATCCAAATTGATTTAACGACAGTATAAAACTAAGTTGAAGAAACAAAACATATTATTCTTTCGTCTCTGTACTATGCCCGTTGATAGGTACTAGATAATAAATAAAATTAATTATACAATAATGTTTTATTGCACACCGATTCCCTGAATTCATACTCTACCTTCCAAACTTTTTAATAACTTATTAAAAATAACTTCATGTCTACGCAGAATGCGTACGTTCTTGCGTACGTATACGCATTTGCTACGTACGCAAGAACGTACGCATACGCATTTTGCGTATGTGTGTGTAGAATACACCGAGCTGCAGGGCATTAGTAGTCTTACAACATACCTAATTACTTAAATTAGCAGAAGAAAGTTTATATATTTTTAAAATATTGAATGCTTAGAACAGGTAAATAAAGAAACTTATTTTTATAACAATGTAATAAGATTACATCCACTTTCATACAAAAATAATTATAATAAATGGATACTTCACATTTAATTACAAGGACGAATATAATATCAATTAACATAATATTCTATTTTTAGTTTACACTGGTCGTTACTGTAATTATTTTTCTTTATAGTTTCATAAACTTTGGTTGAGGTGGATTCTAGTTTCAGTGACTGTAAGCGCCCACAGCAGCAGGTTTGTCGGGTCTACCACAGACATAGATCAAGATAGATGCCGCATGTGTATGTACTTCGCTTGCCATTTGGCGTTCCCAAACGACGAATAATGCTCGTCTTTCGAAAGTCTGTTCTTTAGTCTGTGCTCCACCGTTATTGGAATTGGACGTCGTGCCGTATAGAGCTGTAAAAATTCGAATAGAAACGTTGGCCTAGATAATGGACACGTTTCTTATCATCGGTACGTCACAGTAGGTAGGAAAATAGTGGCACGCTCGTTTTCATACAAATTGAGGGACATGCGGTATCTATCTTGATCTATGCTGTGGTGTCTACGAATATAAATGCAAAGAAAAATGTGAGAGATTTGAGGGATAAAGTGACAGCTGATTGTCTATTCCATCGTAGAAATAAACTTTTGTTATTATGGCCATGCTAAGCATCGCAATAAATGCAATTCTAGACTCAGCGGACTTTTCATACATTTAGGTGTCGGCACTTACGGTCAGCAAAACATTAAAACCAGCCTTTAATATCTATTGAATAAGTTAGACTTGTTATTAACTTAAACTAGCATCTTGCAGCAAAACACAATGCTCCAACTTTTCATAGACAATATTAGTCAACTTACGATACACACTGTTCTTAAAAATCTAAAAATACTACAAACTGTACACCATAAGAAATTTTAACATTCTTAAAACAATAATAATTGTTGCCTGTACATATTTAGTTTTTTTCTGAAAAAACCTAAAAAGCATCTTATGGCCTTTAGAAAGCAAATTGGTTTCTTCTGTGTGTAAATATGATAACAAACATATTATTAATATATAAATAATAATAGTTTAGCTTGAGAGCGTTTACAGAGAAAATAAATAATAGTATTATAATTTCAAGTCCATTAATAAACAAAATAAAAGTTTAAGTGGTACCAAGTACTAGTACATGAAGTCTAATTAATATGCTTTACAATTAGACAATAATTGGTTTATAAACCGTTTTATTGTTTTACTACAAATGCAACTAAAAGTTACTAACAGTATGTCCCTACATACATTGTCGTTTCTATTATTTTTTAAACGGTTTGAACTTTGACTGTACATTTGTATTAAAGCAATACATTAAAAAATCACATTTACACCCTACGACCGCTTTATGATTTAACTTAAATTAAGGGTTTTAAACGACCATTGACAATCCCAGATAAATATTATTATGGGGGTTCCTCACATTATCCTAACCTTTCATAGATAAAATTTGTTTAATATAAATTTACTAAATTAATCTACCAAATCATAACACTCAAAAAAAGCAATATTTATATCTGACTATTTAAAGCAGGGTTGAAAAAGGTTTCAGACATAAATGGTGCTCCAAATTAAGATTAAATGTCATTTATTAAATTAATACTGTACTGTAAGAAAATTGACTTCCTCTTATTTGCTTACGTTTATAATATCATTCACAAGTAATTATACTAAATATACATTTCATTACAAAATCAAATTAATATACAACCCTTACAAATATGATAAAAAAATATAATGTCTTTCACATTTTGTGCGGAATAAAGTAAGGATTTACTCATGGATAGAGCGCTAAAAGGCTGTGTCCTCAGATATACAAAATTGGAGTCCAATTTTACGACGTTGGAATTACTACGTTACTGCACATCAATATAAGATACCTTTCAAATTGTTAGAAATATCAATTTTGGACTCCAAAACATGGACAATTACATAACACCAAACGACAAAAATATTCTCTTCCATACACGATTTTTTACATTGATGTATGTGAAGCAAATGCTCACGATTTAGATTCTCGTATTACATGTATAAATCTATCTTTCTCTTTCACTCTTATGCCTTTGTTTCCGAAACGAATGCTCAATATTTCCCTAATCTATCCCTTTCCCTCTCTCGCCATCTCTGTCTGTCACTATGAAACCTTCATGCCGGTGTCCAGGTTGAGCAGTTGCTTCATGAGCTCGTAAGTGGAGAAGGAGGTTGCCACCATGGGTATGGCTCGCAGGTAGTTGACTGTCATGCCGCGGTAGAGGCCTTTCATGACTCCGTTGTCACGGTATATGTGGGTCAGGGTTTGGAACATACCGACGCTGAAAGTATATTGAGATATAGTTAGCGTGGGACGTGTCAGTATAAAATTTTTTGACATGTCTCAAGCAAGAGACGCGACAGGTTTTTCCATAGGCACATTTAATTTTTATGAAATAACTAGATGACGCCCGCAACTCCGTTGCGCCAAAATTAGTTTATCGCGCGGGAACCGTACATTTTTCCGGGATCAAAAGTTTCCTATGTCTTTTCCCGGGACTCAAGGTGCCAAATTTTAGCAAAATCGGTTCAGCGGTTTGGGCGTGAAGAGGTAACAGACAGACAGACAGACAGAGAGTCAGTTGACATACAAACAGACAGACGGACAGACAACTTTCGCATTTTTAATATTAGTATGGAAGTATGGATATGGATATTTTACACAGTTTCATGGTTCAGTATCAAGGGATTATATTTTAAAATACATGCTTTTTATTTTCAAGTACCTAGAGCTAATGCATAATAACTAGGATGCCATAGAAGTCATTATTTACAAATTACACAAATCAACATGCCATGGATCTTTTATTTACATATTATATTATTATCCCTAAAGTACATACGCGTAGGATGCCGATTTTTGTACTATCAAAGAATTTGATTCATAGGCAAATAACTTATAACTTTATTTGGTCGGACAATGTCAAATTAACGTCAATCAGCTAGGATTGACGCCCCGAATCTTGATCAAATGACGTACAGTTCGACAAGGCTTTAAATGAATGTCAATGACGTCAATGGGCGCTGCTGGTAAAGGAGAACTGTCAAAAATGACGTTTTTGTATGATAGAAGCGTTAGTTCCTTTTCTCGCCACGTTCATAAACAGCCTTGTCGAACTGTAAATCTATCGTCTGGGTACGATTCAATTTCTCTGATAGTACAAAGACTACTTGTCTCTTTCACACGATCTCAAATTGCTATGCTTATTATAGTATAAGCACGCATGCAATAGCAATTTGCAAAAGAGTTCGAACCTTTTTGTATAGAGCGTGGCATACCTAATTATCGCAATGCACATGAGATTAGACAGTGACGACCAATCTCGCGATATCGTGAACAATAATATTATTTAATTATTGGTAAGAATAAATTAAATACATTAGACAATTGATCAGTTTTATATTCTAAACCCGCTATCCCCAACCCGCGGCCCGCGGGCCGTATGCTGCACGCCCGCGCCGGGACTTTATTTGTGGCCCGCGTGATGTTAAACAATTTTGAAATTCACGCCCACCGGCAAAATAACGTAAAGTCTACGTGATAGTCGTTAAATTTTTTCAATTTTAAATGGGAACAAATATAATGACCACCAAAAAATGCACTGATACCCTAAACTTGTTTACCAAAAAAAGATATTGAACACCAAAAAAATAAAGTCTAAAATTACTAAGTCTAAATCTAAATACTACCAGCTATTTTAGTCATGACAACACTTCAAATTGTAATCGAACACCAAATATAGTAAATGATGCCCAAATATAGTAAATGACCACCAAATATAGTAAATCATCACCAAATAAAGTAAATGATCACCAATATATTAAATGACCGCCAAATATAAATGATCGCCAAATATAGTAAATTATCGCCAAATCCTTGTGAGCAAATCAATGCTACAATATTTCTGTCCAAATAAATCACTACGATTGACAAAAAATGTAAGCATATTATTAACAAAATAATCGGCCAAGTGTGAGTCGTCTGGAGGGTTTCTTACCGTTTATAGAGCAAAATTAGACCTAAAATTGTGTTTTTGTATGGGTTGGGACTCGGGAGCCCCCTTTAATTTTTTTTATATTATTATTAATTATTGAAGACTGATGTAAACATATAATCAAGGCCTTTGCGAAAATATCAACGTGCCTACTGGTTGCCATTATTGATATCGAGCAAAAAGGCCAAAAAAATCACGTTTGTTGTATGGGAGCCCCCCTTAAATAATAATTTTATTTTGATTTTAGTACTTGTTGTTATAGCGGCAACAGATATACACAATCTGTTAAATTTTCAGAAGTCTAGCTGGAGCGGTTCTTGATATACAGCCTAGAGAAAGACAGACGGACGGACAGACGTACAGACATCGAAGTCTCAGTAATAGAGTCCCGTTTTTAGGGTTCCGTACCCAAAGGGTACAAACGGGACTCTTTTACTAAGACTTGCTATTGCTAAATAAAAATATATTTGGTTATAATTTTACATTAAAATGCTAACGTATGATGTTGGTAATCATTTACTAATTTTGGTGATCGTGTGGGAATAAGCGTGGTGGCCACAAAGGAAGATCTTCCGACCGAGCGAGGTGGTATGCCCGGTCAGGCCGAAGCCCAGCTGTCGTATATATACCGACGCGCTCAGAAAACTTCGATAGCGCGATGCAGGAATGTTAGGCGAATTGTGGGTACCGCCACAATCGTTTACTACTTTTGGTTTAACAATGATTTATTTGGAGTCATTTTGCATAAATAGGATAGCGAGATAATAAATCTTTGGTGATCATTTTACATTAAAATGCTAGTATAATGTTGGTGATCATTTACTTATTTTGCTGATCATTTACTATTTTTGGTTTTAAGATGTTAAATCTTTGGTTATCATTTTACATTAAAATGGTGGTCTGTATTTTGGTGATCGCTTACTATTTTTGTCTGTGAAATGTTACTATTTCTGGTGATCAGTTAATTATAAGCCATTTTAAATCTTTAATTTTGAAGAAAGTTATTTTTTAAACCCTAAAAAATTTTTGTTGCGGCCCGCGAGTCGCGACACCAAGACCAAAAAATGTTTGTGGCCCGCATGAAAAAAAGGTTGGAGACCTAAGGAGAGATAAACTATTGACATCGGCTTTCCGTGTTTTAAAAAACGTATGCACTTTAAATATTATTTCCTTATATTGTCTTTTTATCGGCGGACTCATCTTGCTATTGCAATCTCTTGTGCGAAGCGCCCCTGCCTCTCCGTCCCACCGCTCACATACCTCAGGCAGCCTCAGGCGCGGCCAACTAGTTCCGCGCGGACTATAGTTTCAACTTTCAAGTACATACTTAAAATGGTATATTTTCGTGTACACCTATGAAACATATCACGTCAATCGACAGAGAAAATAATTACAAACAACAAATACTCTAGGCCGACTTAATCTTTAAGATGTATGGCCTTTATAAATTAAGAATAAAAAAATGTCTAAAATCTAATATCTAAAATCTAAAATGTTATTTATTTTACATTTTTAAACTGAAATAACTCAGAAAGTATATTATTTGCGACATTTTGTCAAAGAATATTTATTGTTTGTAAACATCTTCTCTTTCGATTGGCGTATGTTTCATAGGTGTACACCAAAATACGACAGGTATGCCAATAAGGTTCGTTGTTCTTATTAGCTTCAGTGAAAGAAACAACACTCTTCTGACTATAATTTTTAATTTACAGGAAGGATAAATGGAATAATACTTACTTTCTGTTAGTGTTGCCATCACCGGTGCAAAGAATATGCAAATAGAAATTATCTGTTAATAGTGCAGATAGAAACAGTTTATATACAATATTTGGTTGTTAGTTTTATTATATACATATTTTACTAATAGTAGAGGAGGGGAGGGTGCTATTTTTGTAGTCACACGAGCGTCATGGAGACCTAGTAGGTTTTGTACATTAGGTAAAGCTGATAAAAAAATAATAACAACGTTTTTTTTGTTTTAGCGGTGGGTTCAGAAAATGCAGCCATTTTAAAGTTTTGAAAAAGAAAATATATTCAGAAAATTGCTTATTTAGATAAATTATAAATATATTTTAGACAACAAAGACTAAATTATTTAGTTTAGAGCAAAATAAAATATCTGCGAAGCTTAGTAAAGAAAATATGAAGCTTTATTTTTTTACATTTTAAAATGTCCCTACAGGCTTACCTAAACTTTAAATCGTCAGTGCTTTATATGGAAGCTACTTTGGGGTATGTATACTAAGCATCCCCTATCTTAATCTGACAGATTTCACGACATTTCAGTATTAAAAAAAATAATATATTTTTACCCACCACGTGAGAAATCTGATTTCTATACCATGATAACTAGACACATGTCGGAAGCCTATGCAAGCTTAATCTGACACGCTCTAGCTACTCCCGAAATCCCCTCTTCCCCTCCCCAACTATTACCTTAATTATATAATCTATAATTAATTATTATATAAACATATTGAGAAGGTTCTTAAGATGTATTTACTATTTATACTTTGTATCTGTCTATCCCTCTTCAAACTTGAACCGCTAAACAAATTTTGATGAAAGGTATAGAAACCCTAATTCTTATCTGCAAGGCATGCATTTAAAAATATATATTCAAGAATAGAAGTCAGTAATAAGATGATAAATCGAAAAATTATTCAAAACTTACAGAAATCTAATTAAAAGTTATGTATTTAGATTTACGTCATAAAAGAACTAAGAATTATTATTATTATCTGCACAAAGTTCAAGTAAATTTTCCTTGATTACTGTTTAATCACTATAATTTAATGAGTTATTAGAATACATAATACATTCTTGTGAGCGTAAATAACAAGTTAGTAAGTTGTAATTACAGCATAATATACTTTAAATAAATATGCGATACATAATATTTTATCTTTCAAAACTAGACAATAAAAATATTTTGTAAAATATTTTATAAAAATTTCATTACAATTAATGAATCTTTGACTAGAAATATTTAGAATTTAATTATTTTACAACTTTATTATACTTAACCCATCAGTTGTGGCAAAACGAGACACAATAGCTTTTTCATTGTTATCGCGGCCGGATGTGGCCCCTTGGGGCTTCATGAATTAATAGAATTTTTTAAATCTTATTTTACATTTACAATCATAATTTTAATATAACTTTATATTTTGTGTGTAAATCTTTGTGAGGAAATAGGAATATGGTGCAAGTCAAGTGCAAGTGTGGGTTGGAAGTTGCAATTTCCAAACGTTGAGCTAGAGTTTTAAAATTCTAAAAAGTATCCTATACTTTTTAGTATTTTTAAACTTAGATTTAGAGAGATTAGAGGTGTAGCGAAGATGAACAATGAAAAAAAAAGTAAAATTAGTGCTTGTTGAACCGCTCGGTTCCCGTGTAGGAACCGAGCGGTTAGTGTGAACGCTGTAATACAACGCCTTTGTAATAATCTACGAGAGGTTAAAACGCGCATTTCCTTGATGGTACTTTTTAGTCATCAATCTGGCGTCAATTTCAGATTGATGGACTGAGCTGATGCCAGATTGAACGTGTAACCGACGACATAGACGCTTAGGTTACATCGCCCCCCCGCTTCGTCTCGGGGGCTGCTGTCCGTCATGTGTGCGTCGTGTTGCGACGACGCAGCGCGCCGTGTGTTCACACGCACAAAATATAACCGAGGTGTTCACCTCGGCTATTTGTATGTAAAACGACGCAACAGCAGCGCTGCGTCGACGCAACGCTGACGCAACGCGCCGTGTGGACTAGCTCTTACTCACCCAAACTTGGCCGTGGCGGGGTCCATGGTGGCGAGCTGCATGCGGCGGCGCGTCACGTCGAGCGGGTAGGACACGGACTGCGCCACCGCGCCCGCCAGACCGCCGCATACCAGCTTACCCGGGACTGTCAGGACTAGGCCACCTGGAATTAGTTGGAATAGTATTAATAATTGGAGCCCACCTGCAGCCTATGGCTCTAAACACACTAGGCTGAATTACGCCGGCGTAAATTCCGCCGCGTTTCAAACTCATACAAAATACGGGCGGAACGCGAGAGACGAGACACTATTCCGTCGCGTATTTGTATGCGTTTGACATTTGCGGCGGAATTAATGCCGGCGTAATTCAGCCTAGTGTGTTTAGACACTGTGACGTTTGTAAACTGAATAGGCACTTGGTGGAAGGGGCTTCAAAATAAAAGTTATAGCTCATAGATACGTACCTATTGTAAATGCGACAGTGTGTCTGTTCGCTTTTAACCGACTTCAAAAAAGGGGGTTATCAATTCGACGCGTATGTATGTACCTAATATTTCCAGAACTGCCCAGTTTTTGTATATGTTAATCTATGACAGCTTCTGAACAAATGTGCCAAACAAAAGTGTACGTATGTATGTTTTTATGTTTGTGCACGCATATCTCCGGAACCACAAGTCCGATTTTAGCGATTCTTTTTTATTGTACTAGGTATTGTTCAACTGAGGCAATACTGCAAGTTTCATGAAAATCGGTTCAGTAGTTTTTGAGGTAGGGAATTTTAATTCTTAATTACGTACAAAAAATTTGAAGTCGGTTTTATCTTTTTAAAATACTATTATTCGGTTATATCTTTACTTTAATGATTTAAACCGATAAAGATATTTCCATTAAGTTTTTTTATGTCTCGGGAAAGGACATTGTCTAATTATTTATATTGCGGCAAATGTACCCGCGTTACTAATTAATTTTTACGCAAAAAAAGTAAAGGGGAACTTCTAATAATATCATAACCGCAAAAGTGTCTGTGCGGCGGACTTTTTACACACGGCAAAAGACAAAGGAATAGTAGGCAAAGTTGTACAATTTTCGCGAAATAAAATATAGGTGAACAAAGTAGAATTGGTAATATCTAGTCTAGTAATAACTTGATTAGATGTTACCATTAATCATTATATTAATTTATTTATTAATAAAACTAGCTGTCCCGGCAAACGTTGTTTGGCCATTTAAAGTATTTCTACTTCATCAGCATACAAAATCTTACCCCCTCTTTTGTCCCCTAAGAGGGGTGGGGGGAAAAATGTTATGTAGCAACAGATGTTAAGTTGGAAAAACAGTTAATAATATAAAGTAAGTCCATTAAAGAAAAAAGTTTACTTAATACAAAATCTGACCCTCTCTTTGGTGGGTTCTCATTTTCTATTCTCTCTCACATGGTCTCACTGGTCTCATTTTTATACACCAGATGTTGAGTTGGAAGAAGGCAAATATATCTGCGAAAACCGTATGCAAATCAAATCAGTAGTTTTCGTGTTAAAGCAAAAGTCTTATACAAAATCTGACCCCCTCTTTCGTCCCTTTAGAGGGGTGGGGGGAAAAATTTTTATACACCAGATGTTAAGTTGGAAGAAGACAAATATATCTGCGAAAACCGCATTCAAATCGGATCAGTAGTTTTCGTGTGATAGTGGAACAAACATACAGACAGACAGACAGACAGACAGACAGACAGACAAAAAAACTGACCACATTTTTGGCTTGTATAGCGATGTAGTGACACCCTCCGCTTATTATTTTTTGAATATCTTTAATGTACAGAATCGTCATTTCTATAGTTTTATTATATGTATAGATTAATTCCAACCAAGGAACACATAAAGCTCCGTTTAGACCAAACGAGCGAATGCTCATTCTAGGAAAGCTCTTTTGATGTAAACTAACAACGAGCATTCTTTCGTTGTTCTAGTGTGTTCGCCACGTGTTCGGCGGTAAATAGGTAGAATGCTTTAAGAATCTCGCTCGTTTGGTGTAAACGACGCAAGAGCGCTCGAGCAATTTCCTAGAGCGTTCTTTCGTGTTCGGACGTGCTCGCTCTTCGAGGCGGTCTCTTCAAAGGGATTCTAGTGTTCTTAATATTTTTACTTTTTGGCGGCTGGTTTTAGGTAGTTTATCAAAGGTTATTTCGTAAATATGGATTGGAGTAATGAAAAATGTTTACAAATGATAGAATTATACCATAACAAAAGATGTTTATGGGATCCAACCTTTGATGATTATAAAAATAAATTAACTACTTATCGTTGACGAATGAGCAATGAGCATTCGCTCGTTTGGTCTAAACGGAGCTATATAATTCTCATCTATAGAGCAAAAATTCTTATTCTTGATGTTCTTGTTGATTCGATTGGTGTAAACGATCTAAAGTATGTTGTAACGAATTATAGTTTACACTAAACGAATACGAAAGAATGTTCTTGTGCTGTTCTTGCTCTATGTTCTTTTGGTGTAAACCCACCATAAGATGTTATATATACCTGTGTTCCTCTCGCACTTCCTACACAGCGTGGTAGGCATGTACTTCATACAGAGATACTTGAGCGACTCGAAACAGTAGAAGCTAAACCCAGCATACGGCACCATCCCCACCAGAGTCGGCACGAACCCACGGTATAGTGCCCGCATACCACCCTCCTGGGGAAAAGTTGGGGCAAATCAGCATAATAAGGGCGCATTTTCATTAGTCGTCAAGTCGTACGGTATACAGCATGCGGGGAGTCTATGACAACTAATTGACAACTAATGGCGCATTTTCATTGGTCGTGGCATGCGTTTCAGAAATCTCCCGCACCCCGCATGCGGGCCCTATCGACCAGTGAAAATGCGCCATTACATTATTCCCCCCCATATTCCTCAGTGGTAGTTGGTAGTTGGTACCACCTCAGTGTGACCTCAGGTTATATAACCTCACAATCTTAGTACCTACTGTGGGATATGAGTAGGAATTCTAAAGGAATATCTTAGATCTAGCGAGGTGGTGTAGACTGTAGTTAAGAAGAAATCAGAATTCAGAAGTGTCAATTGTCAGCTTAAGGTACAATTCCGTGCATCGCGATCGATCGCGGTCGCGCACGACCTACGACTGTCGTCGGCCGCCCCCGACCATAGTCAGCGTATGAAAATGTATGGCACCGCTTCCGAGGCCCGCGACTGACGCGCGCGGCCTACGACTGTCGTAAGCCGCGCGCGACCGTGCCACATAACTTTGACACGGTCGCGCGGGGCCTACGACAGACGCGCGCGACCGACGACAGTCGTAGGCCCCGCGCGACCGTGTCAAAGTTATATGGCACGGTCGCGCGCGGCTTAAGACAGTCGTAGGCCGCGCGCGTCAGTCGCGGGCCTCGGAAGCGGTGCCATACATTTTCATACGCTGACTATGGTCGCGAGCGGCCGACGACAGTCGTAGGTCGTGCGCGACCGCGATCGATCGCGATGCACGGAATTGTACCTTTAGGACTCAGGTAATATGATCTCTCATATAATATGATATGACCTCAGCTGTCACTAACCAACATAAGCGCATATTACGCTTAGTGGGAAGTAAAACCCATAACCGTACGGCAAGTTTTCAATTCGGAGACGAACTGCATTGTTTTGCGGTATTTTGGGTATTTCACACAACATAGATCATGATAGATACAGCATGTGTATGTATTTCGCGTGCCATATCGCGCTCCCAAACGACGAGCAATGCTCGTCTTTCGAAAGTCTGTTATTTAGTCTGCTATCGGAATCGGACGTTAATCGGAATTTTTAAAATGCCTAAAAGCCTAAAAATGCCGTATTGAGCTGTAGAAATTCAAATAGAAACGTTGGCCTAGATAATGGGCACTTTTCTTATCATCGGTACGTCACAATAGCTATAAAAAAGTGGCACGCTCGTTTTCATCCAAATGGAGCGACATGCGGTATCTATCTTGATCTATGTCTGTGGTATTTCATGATTTTATGACGTCATAAATCATACCGCTTTCCGACCGTAGTAATTTTGCAGTATGTGTAATTGCTTATTGCCAAAATTGCATATACCAGGATCAGGATAATTTATTTGAGGAAATTGGTATGTACATATCGCGGACCAATTAGAGCTCTACAATAGGCTACTTGACCTACTTTTTTCTTCATGCTAATCGCTTCTTAATCATTCATTTTCACAAAAAAAAACTAATATTTTAATATTTTACACAGTAGAAACCCATAAAAATGTTTATTGAAAAATATGCCTCATAAATGGCGCCGAAAACACTGTCCGCCATAGTGTGACGTCATACGCTTTGTATTTTAAACTCTCTTTATTGAACATTTTTTTATGTGCTAAATGTACGATTCTAAAAGTGCCCAAAAATTATAAAAGAATAAAATAAGAAATTACAAATCATTTGTTATGTTGAAAACTTTTGGAGAAAAGTTTTGGCCATTTAATTTCCCGTCTACAATAAATGGAGATAATATATAAAACTGATTTTTAAGTGAATTATTCAAGAAAATATATTTTACAAATCTTTCTAGGCTTATTCTTATTATTTATGTATAAATAAACTTACATATAACGAGCGCGATAAATAAAAGATATTAAATTACTATGAGGATGACGTCACATCCAAATCGGAAGTACCGCAAAAGCGTTTTCGTCAGTACAAACCCTATTTTCATAAAATCATATTTTCAAATCGATTTTATTTATCAATCATAAGCTTTTATTTGATGATAAGGGTGAAATACGGTTTCCTAGGCCAAGTTCTACTAGAAATAAGCATTTGTTCAATGAAATTGAATATAGGTCAAGTAGCCTATTATTCTAAGTTGAGCTATCGAAGTTTCCTGAGTTCTTAAGTGTACAAATTGGTATATACAGGGAGGAAACAAAGTTATTCTACTTTAGGGTGTGTATTATGTCCCTTGTATAGGATTCACTACAAACGTAGCCGCGCTAGAAGAGTTATGCTTCGTTCAAACCTACGCGACCAAGCGACTGCGAAGCGGGAGCGTCAATACAAAACACACATTTGACAACTTCACGCAACTTGACGCTCCCGCTTCGCAGTCGCTTGGTCGCGTAGGTTTGAACGAAGCCTTATTTCGACTTCTATGTGTAAGTACTCACATACGGTTTTGCTCGATCGAGCAATCACGTAGACTGTAGAGTAAAATACACGGCTCGGGCTTCCGTCCACACATTCAGCATTGCTCGATAGTTTTACTCCAGTTCGAAGGAAATCAGCTACGAATAATAAAAACTAGTGTCAAAAAATTTGTCAAGCCGGCTCGATGCGAGCCTTCAAAGTGGCTCGATGCGAGCCTTCGAGCTGTGAGTTTTGCGGTCCACACTATGGTTTTTGCTCGATTTCGAGTAAAATGATCGAGCATAACCGTATGTGAGTACTTAGCATAAGTTTTCTTAATGCCCCCAACATTCTGACATAGGATACCCACAGTCTTAAATATAGTAGCAGCTGCATGCGAGATCCCGGTGTATCTATGTTCCCCCGTCACTTGGAACGCCAGTCTCGCCCTGATAGTGTCAAGGGGGTAGGTTAGTGTCACCGCGGTGACACCTGCGCCCGCGCCGGCGAGGAACTTGTCACCATGTTGGATCATGGGTATGCTGAGGCCGTTTAGGTACTGGAAGAGAAAAGGGGTATTTGAGATGGGGTAATAGATGTAAATATGTACTAAAGGGTACACGGCAGCTATAGTGTATCCGGCGAATCGAGGCGGTAGCGGTCATTGACCTTTTCAGTTTAGGAGCTAAATGAAAAATGCTCACACTGTATTCAGTTAACTTCAGAAAAAAATTTACCTCAAAATGATTCACTGGAAAACCTCTTGGTATCAGAGTGATAATCTCCAACATGCATCAGGCGTCATTTCTTCCCTTAAAAAACTTTGGACGGAAGACGACTGTCATATTTCGTCGGGAAGTCTTATGAAGTTCCGAAATCCTACAAAAAGGACAGGCCGGACACGCAACAAAAGTTTCATGTTCAGCTTTATCTGTAAGCCCTAGGAAAAATGGCCTTTGTTATGTTACTAACATGGAGCGCTAAAATCGTTATATCCTTCCCGGAAGTCCCCAGTAGCCCGGGGCCCCGTATAAATGATACGGCAGATACTGCGGTAGCTACGCCACTGATCCTTCCTTTTCGCGTCGTAGTCGGATAAAAGAGGGGTTAGAAATAACTACAAGGTAAAACTTATGAATGCTCATTTGTTATCTAAATTCTTTTGTATCGTTTATCATTCAACATGCGTCAGTCTTTTGAATATTTCATGATTCGTCCTCCATGTTTTAAATTGTTACAATGTTATAAATAGCTTGAGCTTTATGCTCGGTCGATTCTGCGTAACTGGTTATAACAAGTACAAAGGACTAACTTACTAACTCCAAATTCTAATAAGTAGATGTTACCCGTAAGTTGCAAGTTGCAACTACGTCCGTGATAAGAATAAGACTATTCTATAACCTTCATCGGGATTCAAAGTATCTCCATGGCAATTTTATCCAAATCGGTTTAGTGACTATAGCGTTAAGAGATGAGTGATGACAGACAGATAGACACTTTCGCACTTACCTAGTGTACAATAACTAATAAGTAGTACAAAACAATCTAGACCGAAACATCCCGTTTTTGGATTAAATTATTTAGTATGCGTTTGTGAACAACTGAAGGCACGCTCTTCACTTCAACAGAAAATAGGAAAAACTATTTAGCATAGTGTCTAAGTCGTCTAAGTATATTTAAGTAGGATAGTATATGTCGCAACGTAGACTGTCGGCGGCGGTTTTACTCAACTCTGTGGCATTTAGAACGTATGACACACAAGTTTACTAGCGTAAAGATCGTATTCCGAAATACTATATTGCTTAAATATATGAATATCACATAACACCTGGAGGTTAACGCTAAAATCTACTATTTTAGTCCAATGTATATATTAATAATAGCTTCAATATAGTCTGACTTGTTGGGGGTTTTGAGTTTTTGACCCATCAGAGGCTGTACCAGACAATAAGTATTTGCACATTGACCTACTACTAGTTAAAAAGGGTTATTTTAGTTTCCGGTACTTTAGCAAGGCGGATATTGTGCCAATTGAGAAAGGTAGGCCAGAGTCACAGACATCTTGATCTATTTCTGTGGCCAAGAGTATTCAAAGTAACGGCTAAATTCGCAAACGGTTAACCCATTTAGACCCAAACGAAACTGAGCCGTGGAAAATATGAAATTTCTTTATTAATTTATAGAAAACAATAAAATTATTAGGAAAAAACAAAAAAACTTAATTTTTTTGTATTTTTAAATTAAAAAAATTGCCGTCCTCAAATGGGGCCAATGGGATCAAACGGTGTGAAAATTTTCGATACATTCTTTATGAATGTACCGTGTTTTCACACATTTCTCAAATGCCTTTGACCTTTTTCATGACGTAATGCTAACCCACCAGAACAACGCAATTGTTGGGGCAGTTTTTCGGAAAAGTTACCCTTCATGCTGCAGGTTTGGCAGTACAGATACGAGGGCTGCTATTTATGTATCCGGAATTAAAAAAAGAAACAAACATATATAATTTAATATGGTTTTATTGCTTTTCAAAATATTCGCCGCGATGATCGACACACTTTTGCATACGCTGGAACCAATTTTCATAGCACTTTTTCCATTCTGATTGAGGTATCTCCAAAACGTGCATTTTGAACGCATCAACAGCCTCTTCGCCGCTCGAAAAACGTTGACCACGTAATTTGTTCTTCGCGTATGGAAATAAAAAGAAATCGTTAGGTGCCAAATCAGGGCTGTACGGCGGATGACCAGTCAATTCGATCTTTTGACCCTCCAAAAACTGAGTTGTTTCAGCTGAGGTGTGACAGCTAGCATTGTCGTGATGTAATATGATTCTGCGTTGTCGGTTGTCCTTTCTTATTTCTTCAAAGACTTCTGGTAAACAAATGGTCGTATACCATTCAGAATTAACCGTTTTACGATTCTCTAATGGCACTGTAGCCACATGTCCATTAATTCCAAAAAAACAGGCGACCATTTGCTTCAAAGTACTTTTTGCACGAGTAACTTTTGTTGGTTTCGGCTCATCTTGGAACACCCACACCGTTGACTGTTGTTTAGTTTCGGGGTCATATGCATAGATCCAAGATTCATCACCTGTGTAGATATTATAAACGGCTTTTGACGTACCACGGTTGTATTTTTTTATCATTTTTTGCACCAATCGACACGAGCCCGTTTTTGATCGATTGTCAAGTTGTGCGGAATCCAACGCGAACATATTTTTTTTACAGCCAAATGTTCGTGTAATATCTTATGTATGCTCGTCATACTTATGCCTAAGGACGCCTCTATCTCGCGATATGTAACATGACGATCACGCATTATTAGTTCCCGCACAGCATCTATATTTTGTGGGACAACAGCTGTTTTTGGGCGACCTTCTTTATTTTCATCCGTGAGCATAGACCGCCCACGATTAAACTCACTGTACCAGTGATAAACAGTGGTTTTTGATGGTGCTTCATCTCCAAAAGTTGCATTGAGTTGAATAAAGCACTGTTGTTGATTTAGCCCACGCCGAAAATCGTAGTAAATCATTGCACGAAAATGTTCACGCGTTAAATCCATGGCAAATGAAGACACGCAATTTTCAAAATGACGCCACAATGGAAAAATAATTGACAGTCACATGAAACAAAATGTATTCTTCAACCAAAGAGTTCTATTTTCAAATGTTGTAATTACTTTTTAAATATTGTTCTTGTAAGTGGCCAGTTCCGGATACATAAATAGCAGCCTATGTATGTATTGCTGGTTGCAAGATTCTACCACTTGTATGTATCAAGTAATGACGACCAAATGCCGCTAAAATTGGAGCTGATTGAATTCATGTTTTTTTGCTTTGATGATGCAGCCGCCATGCGATTGCCACTGTAGCAGTGGCAAAGCAATCCAGCATGTGCGTAAACAGAACCTACCAGTTACCACCAATTTTTGTTTCGTATAACAGTGCGAGAAAATCGATTGACCAGTTGACTTGACCCCACGCATATCCTTGTTATAGCTTTGATAAAAATGTAGGAAGCTAACGTCCACATTCTTTCAACAGTAATTTACTTTTCCCAGAAGAAAAGCGCTGTTATGGCTTGCCCCGATCGCATAGACATTATAATCCAGCCGATGTAAAACAAATTCTGATTTAGTTGGTCAAAATGGTAGTCAAACTCAGCGTTTTCTTTTTTTTCATATCCTTAACGGATACGAGAGGACACTTCTCTTTACTACTTTGGCCAACAGTAGCAGTTGCACAATAGCCAGCTTCCCCTTGGAGTAATGAAAAACTGGTAAAGAGACACACGGTTGCGAAGGAAATACGACTAAATATATATTTCCACTGTCATCTTCAATCACGGCAACTTCCTGAGGTCTATAATATTTATCATAGCTATTGAATACCCTTCAGTTCATTGATAATACGAAATTGGTCGGTGGACAAAAATTGGAATAATTTACATCCTATGTGCCCATTGGCCCCAAATAGGGACACTTGTATAAAACTACTCCTAATCTTATAAAGACTAAAGCTTTTCACACTAATATGTATATTTTTTATAGGTTATAGTGTAATGAGCTCTTTCAAGTGAAAAAATATATATGCCTAAAAGAAAAACTTAAAAATAAAAAATACTAACTTGGCGTAATTTCGGATGTTAGAAACAGCTTCAGAAAAATCACTATAAAACACTGTGAACTGTATTTATATTATTTGTACCTTCTAAGAATAAGAAAATACACTTTTAACAAATTGAAACTTACTATAAAAATAAGTATAAACTTGAATGACAAAAAATTTAAGTAATTTTAAAAGTGTCCTCATTTGGGCACGGCGGGTCTATATGGATTAAAGAGGCTTATCACATGTGACATGATTTTCTTGTCGTTATGTCAAACGTGGATAGCTAGAATCAAGGGCGTCGCCAGCCGATGGAGCAGGGGGGGGGGGGGGGGGAAGGGCACCGGGCAAGTTGACTTTACCTACTACAATACATACTTTTCTCATTCTCTATGAATTAGAGTGGAAATGGTGAATTCATTCGAGTTTCGAAGTACGGGAATGATTGTTCAAGGCTTGAACTTCAAGCAATTCAACTCAAAGACTTAGGACTTTGGTTGCATTATATGTGGCAACTTTTTCAGAATCTCTAGGGGGGGGGGGGGGGGGGGGGGGGGGGGGGGCAGCTGCCCCACCCTGCCCCCCCTTGGCGACGCCCTGGGCTAGAATCAAAATTCAGACTTATCAAAAGTAACACAGTTTTTTTAATAAACCACAGAAATGCAGCCACTAAAGCAAGCGAAAGCCGCCATGGACAGTCACAACACCAAAGTAGTTACACATAAATCATAATATAACTCCTCCAATGCTGGAAGTTATGTTCCATTCCACTCTTCTTAGACCTCCGGTTATCTCAATCGGCGAAACAAAGCATAAGACGTTTCGTTTTTCGTCGTTTATTTCGTATGTAAGCTTGCCGCTCGCAAATTTAAACTCCCCTTAATTTAAGAGGCATTTGAGTGGAGCGTCGGATGAGTTCTTTATCGGAAAGTAACTATATTACTTGGTCAAATATTTGTCGATATTTGGCACGACGCGAGATGTTATACAATTATGGAATAAGCAAACACACACCTATATTGACTTTGGAGTGTCGCCCAAATACATATAATAACGGACGAAATAACGTGTGCAAAGATGTAATACTGGTGGACTAAACCGAAGACTAAAGAGCTCATAAAACTTAATTTTAAAAAGCAATAAAATAAAAGAATATACAAACTGTAAATGATAACACACACATAAGTATTTTAAGAACTATCTGTGGTTTTTAAAATTATACTTACAATAAAATTCAAAGGTCATAATAATTATTATAAGCCATAAAAATTAGATCTTATTAACAAATTTAGGTATAATACTTAAAAAATTAGTCTTCAACAAAAAGATTTAACAGTGTGGATACAGATGTTTTGGATAGTCATTAGTGGTTACACCAAGTTTTGGCTTTGTCTATCCACTAATTATGAAGTGTAACAAATAAGGAAAACCATTAAATATTACATATTATAGAAAACCATTATAAAACACATATTAAGCAAATGATCCAAGAGGAATAAAATATAACACACATACCTTTTTGTATATCTCGAAGCTGGTAAACTGTGTGGCAGCGTACGGGAATATCCGCACCATCTGAGCCCCGTTGCCCTTGTAAAGCGCGATGAGGGACTCCTGTTTGACGATGGCCATGAGCCCCCCAAACACTCCATGATGTTTGTAGTGCACCGACTGGGCTTGCAGCAGTATCTTTATGCGGTCTAAAGGTGCTACAGCCGTCTTTGCGCACATACCAGCAACACCTAGTAATGATTACAAAAGTATGAGAAACATTGTGTATAAAATAAAATTCCTTTGACAGTAGTATTATTCATATATTTTCTGTGTAAATTTTATTTGTTAAAAAAAACTACTTGTTTGAGATCTTATTATTTACTAAAATTTTATAAGTAATATTTAATAAAAATATACCAACAAAAAGCAAAAGAATCAACAAATCTAGTTATTTCTTTAGTTCTTTCACATTAAGTAAAAGCTATTTGACTGAGCTTTGCTCGGTATTCGATAAAACACGAATAAAATGACATTTTCTAAAAATTATTCCTAGCTAGGTCGATTTATCGCCCCCGAAACCCCCTATATACTAAATTTCATGAAAATCGTTGGAACCGATTCCGAGATTCCAATTATATATATACAAGAATTGCTCGTTTAAAGATATAAGATAAGATTTACAAAAAAAGACAAAACAGTAAATTGAGATATGAGTTTAAGTCACATTAGCTTAATCTAATATACCTACAGAGTGACTTGAGTATGGTGACTAGAAAGATACTCTAATAAAATTAATTATTATTATAGTATGATTACTATTAATCCACAAATCTTATTTACCCTAGTAAGCGGAATATTATTTGGTAAATATTAGAAAAAAACTTACCACCGGCCAACAGACTTTTCATAATGAACTCAAAATCATTTTTCTGTTCGATCTTCAGAGCCATGGCTGAGGTTTTATAAAATGCGCTGTATTTTGTTAAATATCAATAAATTAAGGTGTGGAATTTATTTAGGTTAGGAGGATGATCCGTGGTCATTTCTTCATTGAGCACGCAACAAACTTTCACCGCTGATTAATGCAAATGCTTAAACTTTCTACATCACAACACCAAAATTATGTCACTACGATGTACCACTTAAAAGCTTACGAACAACGTAGGTTCTTACACGGCAATAAATAATTTTGCTGTTAATGTTTGATAGCCATGAACAATTCTTCGTAATTATAAGAAATTTTAAAATATTAAAACGCGTCCGAAGGATACATTTACTGTTATCGAAATAAAAATTGACGTGTGAGTTTTGACAACATCAGCTGAGGAACGTCGTCTGTCACTGTCAAGTGTCAGTGTCTTTTTTTTTCTTATTATGGCACTTCGGCTATATATCCATGGCCAGTGTCGAGTATAATATTATTATGGCGGGAAAACAGTACTGTCTCTAAAGTCTAGTCAAAGTCTAACTAAGTCAACGCTTTCCTACGTGCACATTATCGAATATCTAATGGTTAATATCCTACCAATATTACACATTAAAAACTCCGTACTGTTAACACAAAAGGAAAATAATACAAAAACACAACATCACTCTTTCACATTCCCGGCAAAACTAAGGGCGACGCCAAACGAGCGTAATTTTGTGAGTCGTGAGCCGCAGAATTTCTGCCGGGCAGATTTTTTTTCATACAAATGACAACTCATTTTGAGTCGCCGTGTGAATCAATACATGACTTTTGTATGAAACTGAATGCAGCAGAATTCTGCCCGGCAGAAATTTTGCGGCTCACGACTCACAAACGCTCGTTTGGCTTCGCCCTAAGCTCCGTGTCATTTTATATTTTTTAACAAAATCTTTTTTTTTTAAAGCAAGTACAAAATGCTTAGATTTTTAAAATACCTATTACGAATTTCGTATTTTATATTCAAACGTTACAGTATTATAATAATTGTATCTAATAACCTATATTTTGTGTTTAATCAATACACGAAAAGGTATATTATTATATAAATATTTAATATAGCTTAATAATATCAATCCTTATGAAATTGGATAATCTTTTTTAGTTTTTACATTTTGCCATTAAACTGTATCAACGCCATCTTTGTTTGAATTTTATGAAACTTTTGACGTAGAATAATTTTTCATAGCAATTTAAATCCCACCGAAATCAAAAGATGTCACTTTTAACAGTGCTTTTAACAGTTATAACAAAAAAAAATGTTTTGATGACCTTTTGTAAAATTACTAGTAGACCGTAATTATTAGTAAACAACAATTTTGTAAATTATAACTGTGAATTATTGATTATAATTAATAAGAGTGTGTGAATTGTTAAATATTTTTTGGGGTCCTCGAATACATGACGGAATTCGTCCTGAAAGCTCGTCCCAGTTTTTGAAGGTCACCTTGAGGACGAGGAAAACTTTTAAAAGCTTGCGCGTTCGTGCCCTCAAAGCGGTATTGCTAGATGTTGCATCAAGTTTTCATTCGTTTAAATATACTGCGTACGTGATTTAAACGCGATTGCGTCTGCAGCGGCCAGTGTGATATTGTTATTCATACAAAGAGGCTTTTCGATTAAGAGTTTTCCTTTGGTGTATTTTACGTGAAATTATAAACATGAAAGTTGTCCGTGCGACGGGAAATATTTTGTGGAGTGAGTACCGTATTTTAATTTCTTTTATGTAATTGAATATTTACAGATTCATTACTAATAAATAGATGTTTATCTATTGAATCATGTTTTTTCTCTTTTGAATGTTTCGAAAAAGATAATAATATTGAGATTATCAGGATTTTAATTAATAATTTTAACACAATTTAAATTAAGTAATAAGTCGTATTTTTATTCTTTATTTCTCCTAAATGCATAACGCACATATTTTATTTTCCTGTTCTGAGATAATGCATTTAATAATTATTATTACACTAGATGACGCCCGCAACTCCGTTGCGCCAAAATTCGTTTATCGCGCGAGAACCGTACATTTTTCTGGGATAAAAAGTATCCTATGTCCTTTCCCGGGACTCAAAGTATATTCATACCAAATTTCAGCAAAATCGGCTCACGGTTTAGGCGTGAAGAGGTAACAGACAGATAGACAGACAGACAGACAGACACAGTTTCGCATTTATAATATTAGTATGGATATGGATATAAATATTAGTATGGATATGGATTACGCACCTAGGGCAGGAAAATAAGAAATGTCTCAGATCACAATATGTAATTGTTGGCCGAGGCGAAGCCTTATTTTCTTATTTTCCTGCCCTAGGTGCATGCGTAATGTACTATTTTATTTTCGCCATGGCCAATGTGCGATGTTTGTTGTTGATGCCACAGAGTACTTTAATACTGGCGTAATTGATGCGTTCAACGGATGGTTCATAATAAAAAAAATATGAACCATCCGTAGCCAATGTTATCTTTCGTATCGTATGTTCTTAGCTTGTTTAGGTTTTGCAAACCCTGCTTAACCTTCATAATATTTTTTAAATATAATTATTAACATCATGCTTGGTCTACGTGACTGTTGTCTGGTCAAGGGTCAAGTAGACTCAAAGGCTGTTATCGTAACGGAAATCCCAAATTATGAAGTTTGTTTTTTTTTGTTTGATAATGCGAACTGTTTAGTGAGTAAAGCGGACTATATTTTTTTAAGTAATAGAATAGAATAGAAATCGTTTATTTGCTCAAATAAGGTACAATATGATGTTAATAATCCTTTAACTACACGTCTACACTTACAACTAACTAATATTAGAAATCCGAAAGTGCGTTTGTCCGTCTTTCTGTAACTTCTTCACGCTTAAACCACTGAACCGATTTTGATGGGCATGAAGATAGTCTCGGGAAAATCCTTTCCCTTTTTCTTTTCCTATATCCATAGGAAATATTTACGGTATACTATTTACGGTATACTATTTAGTATTTAGTGGCGGGGCAAGACCAAAATTTTATGTGGGCGAGATACATTTTGCGAGGCCCCCTAGGCCCAAATGGATTATTTTTAGACAATAATTTTTTTATAAATAAAATTTGAGTCTCAAAACGCGTCAAATTCCCAAAAAAAAATCCTCGGAGTCCAAGAGGCGCGAGGCCCCTCGGACCGCGAGGCCGTGGGCGGTCGCCCACATCGCCCACGCCTTGCGCCGCCTCTGATAATATTTACGGTAATAATATAGGAAACATTTAAGTACGGTTTCAAAATTTCTGTTTATTCTTAAAAATATGGCCGGAGAGTTAGGTAAATTTAAAATTTTTGGTCAATGATTTCCTTCCGGGCGAAAGTACAATGCATAATAGAGACTATTATGAATACTAGCGACCGTCAGCTGCGACTCCGTGGGTGGGGTGGGCACTGGGCAGTGGCAGCCTCCCACCCATGAAGAAAAAAAAATTCAGTCATTTTCTCTCATTTGAATACTTCGAAAAGACCAAATAAGTCATTATAATATTAAGTAGGTATCTAAGAATCTTCACGCATAACAGGTAGTAAGTAAAAGATATTCCTACAACGCAACTGAAAACCACCAGCGTGAAACCGTAGTTACAGTTGAGTTACAGGCGTTTGACGTCACAGGTTGTGGTTTTATATGCGCAATAGATGCTATAAATAATAAGTTACAAATGTTTCAGCCTTCTCCGTCCGCGTTGGTAAATAAGGAAAAGTAGCTTCACTATGAGGTAAAGGGAAAGGCACTAATGGCAGACACTTTAAGGAAACATGCAACATTTGAATGTTATAAAATATATATTTATGAAAATAAAGAATTGATAACTTCTTCAATGTCTTCAGTAACTCTTACAAAATAAAACTATTATAATTATTCTCTGACAAATCAATTAAAAAATATATTATTGGTCTTTTTGTGAACTTAGTCATAAGAGTTAATAGATGAGAGCACAAAAAACGAACATCACTAAAAGTAGACACCAATATGAACTAATAGTTGACATAGAACATTACATTACATTTTACATTTTTCCTATTTATTAGGTCTTTATTTGCTGTTTTTCAAAAGATTTCATTTACTTCATCATAGTTACTACATGCATCAGAAATATTATTCACGTTGTCTCCAGATTCTATCCATTCTTCTTCCATGCTGAAACTATCTTTCCTTTTATTTTTATTTTTCATATTTTTTTCCTAGCAAATTTATTTTCAGTCTTTAGTCTCCATGATTCTCTTGCCTCTTCTTTCTTTTCTCAGCTCTCTTTTTTCTTCTTTTTACTGCTGAAAAACTAAAGCAATCGATTTTTCGATC
Organism: Polyommatus iphigenia; assembly: GCA_963422495.1. Taxonomy (NCBI): domain Eukaryota; kingdom Metazoa; phylum Arthropoda; class Insecta; order Lepidoptera; family Lycaenidae; genus Polyommatus; species Polyommatus iphigenia. The sequence goes on from OY730183.1 coordinate 37,771,430, forward strand.
AGTACAAGGTCTAATATTAGACACCATGTCCATTTTTCGGTACAGTAGTTATAAGTTGTTAGTTTGTTAATAGAATTATATTTTCAGAGAATAGCGATGATATTTGCAGTAGAATAAACTACAAAGTAACTTTAGTATGTATCGCAAAACTAAAAGATGCGATCCATTTTTTACATTTTCAAGAACTAATAGTAGACACCCTTTATATTGTTAGGGAAAATGGATAAAAAATCATAAATAAACATTAATTAGTGTTAACAACATGACCATTAATCCAATGAAATCAATAGAAATTACAAAAAATCAAATAAATGCAATCAAAACTTACGTGCAAAATTTCGCCTTCCATAACCTATTTGCTAAGAAATTGCCGAGCGCGTGTCGACGCGGTCACATTGTTTACGAAAACTGATCCCATTTTAAAATTTTGTTCCCGAAGGCGTCTCTAATATATTTTGTCAGATCAACAGATAGCTTGAGAAGCTTATAAAATTTACAGTGTTGAGAAATAAGTAGAGTAATTCTTATTTTTATGGTATTTTTTTCGTAAGTGTCATAGTTCCGTGTCTAGCATTAGGTCTTTTCCCTTAATATGTATAGTTATATGCCAAATAACATTAAAATAGCTCCAGTAGTTAACTAATTAGCGCGTTTAAATAATCTCCTACGCTTTTTTCACATTTTAGGCTAAAGCCTTCCTCGGACTATCCACCACGTAAAGTATAATTATTTTGTTAATTGACTCTCCTGATTTTGACAGTATATTTGCCAAGGCAATTGCTTAGTTATTGAACTAAGTAGCAAAGCACCCGAACTTTAAGCTTATCTCCATATTCTTTACAAATCATCTTATCAAAGTTTTCCACATTCTTTAGCTGTTAATGGTGTCATTGAACTACCGCCGGCGCCTACGGCGGATACGTCACGTAGTAACGTAGCAATGACACAGATCGCTAAATTAAATAGCTTCTACGTAAGCAGTGATTCATTGGAATTTGGAAGTCACTATGATTATAGCACTCGACCGGTTCGGTTTACTAAGCCAGTGGTACTCAAACTTTCTTATACGGGCCACAAACATGTTTCAGTCCTGCAGGTGTCAAAGACTGCAACCAAAATTATTTAGGGGTTAAAAATACCGTTTTTCGAAACTATCGATTCATGCAGGTCACTGATGAAGCCCTGGCGGGCCGTAGGTTGACAGAGGAAGTTCAGATAATAATTCTATGGTAGAGACACGAAAATAAGCATAGATGGAATAATGATATTATGTTATTGCGATCTATGTATTATTATGGCATAAATAACTTTTAAAATGTAACAATTTTTTTCTATATCTACGAACATTGACAGCAAAGAGTACGTTTACGCTTACAATCACTACGTTTTATTGACAAGACATAATGTCAGTAACTCAAGTAAGACCAGCTAACCTAAATCTATAATCGACATTTAAAAACTTAAAAAAATGTTGTCCCCTTGAATGGATAGTCCTACATTTGATAACCAATGAGATTGTGGTGATAACATGAACAGAGAAAATAAATGTTCGATATTAAGTGAGAAAAAACATTACTGTCATGATGTGACAGAATCTATTTTAAAAATTGCCATTGAGATTTACTAATAACTCTAGATTTTAGAAGCATTATTATTTACTTATCATGACATTGCATTAAATAAAGCGAACAAATTATATCTTAAAGAATATAAATAAAAGAGGAAATAACTAGGATAATTTTGACTGTAATAATGATAGCTACATCACCGATATAATAAAAATGGCTATCATGTTAATGATAACATTGATGATGCTAATAAAGTAAAATCGTTTGTTCCAGATGTCATTCCGGCGCGCTACATTCTGGCCATCCTGGGTTCTATCGGGATGGCCATTGTCTATGGCCTGAAGGTCAACTTGTCGGTGGCAATGGTGGGGATGTTGAACCACACAGCTCTCAAGAAGGCCACCCCTGATAAATTCGCAGGAGAACCACAATGTGCCGACTTCGGTGATCAAGAAAGTAGAGTAGTAAGTATGAGTGATGAAAAAGTAGACTATGAAGTAGATAGAGAAATGTGCGTCCAGACTAGATGTTACTGTGATATTTTAGGAGTATGTACGTATTGCAGATGTGCAGTGTGCATATAGGTATACTGCAAATTCTAAGCGTCATGTCCCACTAATTCGGATGCACCCAAACAAAAGAAATATTATCACATCTGTGAAATATAGACATTCGTATTGATAAGCAATTTTAAGTGTGAAATGCCCGACGGACAGAAAAATATAAATAAACAGTACAAACTGTACTGTTCACAACGATTGAGAAATATTGAGGTCGTTATAATACATAAATCAATGATAGTAACAATACATTAAACAATATAGGTCATTGCATTTATCGAAACAAAATAATTGCTAAAAATGTACGCTGGGAAAGCCCAACCTAAAATAGATGGAGATAATTTTTACAGCTTTGAGGAAAATAACGCCTCCGTGGTCCAGTGGTTCAGAGCGTGGCTCTTGACTCGGAGGTCGTGGGTTCGATTCCCGCGTTGGAAACATGTAATGCAGGCTGATCACCTGATTGTCTGACAAGTAAGATGATCTATGCGTTGGATGGTCATGTTAAAAGTCAGTCCTGCGCTTAATCTCGCGCCAGTCGTGTCGGTCGTCCGTCCCACTGGGTTATGAGAGTAAAAGGAATAGAGAGTGCTCTTGTGTACTGCGCACACACTTGGGCACTGTAAAATTACTCCTGCGTAACTGACCAAAACCGGCCACCGTCATCGACATAAAACTAATATCCATAACAAAGTTGTTACATGTAATTTATGGATTTTGGTTTATTTTTAAAAGTAAAAGCACGAAATAGTTAGATATTGCATCATGTGATGCAAATACTGTAACGATGAGAGCATTTCCAGAAATACGATGGAGCGCAATTTTTCTCATGTGTTGCATCAAACAAGGATGTGCACCATGCTATACATTGTATAGTTTTTTTTCGATTGCGTAATATTACATTAGCTTAATGCCAGTAATTCGTCAACATATTAGGATTATTAGGTGATAAGTGATGACCAAATAAGGTGTTTTATAAAATTGGTGCGCTCTCACTTCTATCTGTGAAAAATCTACTATGTATTAATTTAATGGCAAATGTTGGTTGATAAAGCAATTCTCAGACCGAGTTACCTACTCGGTCTGAGCAAGCAAAATTTTATCTAAATTAGCCTAGTCGTTACGGAGGAGCTTAGCAACAAATGCCGCAACATTTAATTTTTTAGATGCATCGTAATTATTAACTGATTCCCGATTCAATGAATTTAAGTTACAGACGGCTGGCCTTTATAAATTCGCGTTATTTCTGTTTGTTATTGTACCGTCATGATTTCAATGTCACATTGTCGGCGCATCTTAAAATATTTGCGTTCGAGAGAGTAAATAAGTCGAAAGGTGTACCTCAAGGCAGCATAATTGATTCCATTTTACTTGTAGGTCTTTATAGTAGACAGAAAAGTTCGAAAGTGTGTATCAGAATCAGAAATGCGAATAACTATGAATGCTTATTTTTTCAGGAATCAGATGGGCCGTTTGTCTGGGGCGGTGACGTGCAAGGACTGATCTTGAGTTGTTATTTTTGGGGATATTTCGTGTCACAAATACCAGGTAAATTGTTTTTGGTAGACGTTGCGAAAGTATTTGACTCTATGTTTCAGATCAAGAAGCTTAGCAGCTACTATAGGTATTAAAGTGATAAATTATTGAGACTTTCGTCTTCCTAATTTATTAGGATTCCGTAGTTTTTTAAAGGTGTGACTCATAGTTTGGACAGTGTTCATCTAAATTCTAATTCTATGTTATCTAAATTCTATGTTTTTCTTAGGCGTTAAATTTAACCAAATTAAGCTTATTTGCCATACTGCGTTATTGCTCATCGTTTATCATAGGGTGTAAATAAAATATCAAGTATCCTCCATAAGAACAGGGCCACCGTAAGGGCTACTGGCGCCTGTGTGCAAAAAAAGGATTTTGGCGCCCCTTTAGACAAAATTTTTGGGTCCTTGGTATTGGCGCCCCTAAAGATGGCGATTTGGCGCCCCTAGAGGATGGCGCCCGTGTGCATTGCACACATTGCGCATATGGTAGCGAGGGCCCTGCATAAGAAATCTGCTGGATCCCATACTGGAGCTGTATTAAAATTACAATAAGGTATTGTCAATTTCAGGAGGTCGTATCGCGGAGCTGTTTTCGGCGAAATGGGTGATGTTCTTCAGCGTGACCATCAACGTGGTGTGCACGCTGCTCACTCCCCCCATGGCGGAGTCACACTACGCCGGCGTCATCGTCATGAGGATTGGAGAGGGTATTGGAGGGGTAAGTATTGACTGATGTGTTGAGTGAGGTTAGTGTACCTATAACTTAATTCTTATAACGCATTTTCTCAATATATAATATCCATTTGCCTTTTCCTTCCATCCTTCTATTTTTCGCGATTGTTAGCGCGGTTTTTCAGATACAGCTTTCTGATAGATGGACAGACAAACAGATTACAGACAGATGGCTAAGTTGTAATAGGAACCGGTTTTTACCCATTGGGTACGGAACCCTAAAACCTATAACCCTAAAACCCAAGTCACAGAATAGATTCGAACAGAGAAATTCATTCAAATATCCTCCAATACTTTAAAAGCCAAAATTCTCTCCATTGGGCTACTGTTCGGTGTTCCTACACCTTCTGTTTCTCCAGGGTGTAACGTTCTCGGCGATGCATATCTTCTAGTAATAAAATAACTTGAAAGGTGTCAAGGGACACCTCTCAAGCTTTTGGAAGGTGGAACGAAGTTGCTTTCTATGAGAGAGAGAGAGAGAGAAAGAGAGACAGACAGAGAAACACGCGCACGCCGCACAGCATAGTGCTTACAACTATAGCAAAAAGTGTTGTTACAACTTTTGGTCTTAATTTTTTCAGTCTAGTCCCCTTTCGCAAGGCGCGATATGGAACTTCGTTCCAATACTTCTAAAGCCAGATTTCTCTTACTGTTCTTACACGTCTTCTATTTCTCCAGGGTGTAACATTCCCGGCGATGCACGTGCTGCTGTCTAAATGGGCTCCGCCGGCCGAGCGGAGTGTGATGGCGGCGTTGGTGTACGCGGGCACGTCGCTCGGCACGGTCATATCTATGCTGATGGCTGGCGGTTTGACTGTTGCTGCAGGTCAGTGATACTAATAGCGAATGATTCAAAGTTGGATTGGAAAACTTACTACACAATTATTGGTAAAACTAGGCGCAGCGCGTTTATTGGCTGTCGCGTAAGGTTGTTGACTTTAATTTCGCAATCAGTGTCTACGATGTGTGAGCATGAAATTGTGGAAATGTGGCTATCCTTAATTGACAACCTGCTTTCAGACAGCCCACATGTTTTATGATATGATATGAGATGATTCGGCTAAGGAAGGCTTTGTTTTCGAGAAAATATCCCTGAGTTCATATCAAAGAGTTTATCGTAGTTAACCGCTGCTTATCCCTTCTCACAGCTTTTTATTGCTTTTTCCAGGTTGGGCGAGTGTGTTCTACGTAATGGGAGGCTTATCTTGTATTTGGTGTGTTCTATGGGTGTTTCTGGTGCAGGACTCGCCACAGCAGCAGAGGATCATCACGCAGGAGGAGAGGGATATGATCGTCGAATCACTTGGAAATACTGAGGAATCTTCGAAAAAGGTAATTTTAGCAACATCTCCTCTTATTGATTTCGGTAAAATTTGTGACTGGTCTCGTTTTAAAAGACTTTGTATGGTTATGCATCCATAATGCACAGGGCACACAAGAAACAAAAAATAACAACAGACAGAAATTACTATAAAATTCGAAAATATTAGCATAAGCTTGGAGCATGCAAAAAAAAAACTAATGATTTCAGAAATTCTTAATAACGAATGACTTTAGAAGATTAACAGTATCATGTAGGGTTGTGTTACAAATATTGATGACGATAATAATGCTAATGTTGATAAGTGATAACATTGACCAAGAGGGTATTGAGTAATTTCAATAACCGGCTATAGCGTTTTGTGAGTGCTGTGGTGTTATTTCCTATAGTTTTTTGTAATGTTCTTACTGTTATTGACTGTTGTTTCCATGGGCGTACCCAGGATTTCAGCTAGGGGGGGGGGGCGGGCAGCATGAGCTGAAATCCTGGCTGCCCCCCCTTGCCCCTCCCTCGGTACGCCCATGGTTGTTTCCTAATTTGTTTATACTTACTTTTCTTGTCGAGTCACTAGAATCATAGATTATGTTTTACTTTACATCTTATCTAATTGCGAAAACTTTATAATTGGCTTTATGTTTCTAATTTAACTGTACTCTTGTCTCTTACTGTAATTTCTCCAAGCTGTAGGTAAGTTTTCCGAATAAAACAAAATAATAAATAATAAGATAATGAGGTTAATATTACAGAAGATGCCAGTGCCGTGGAAGTCGGTGTTCACATCAGCCCCGTTCCTGGCGATCCTGGTGGCGCACACGTGCTCCAACTGGGGCTGGTACATGCTGCTCATCGAGCTGCCCTTCTACATGAAGCAAGTGCTCAAGTTTAATATGGCACAGGTACTATCGAGGAAATTGATTCAAAGGCAGTTGACGGACCTACGTTATATGGTTGGGCTATGCCAATTCAATGTCTGGTGGCTGGGTTTGACAGAAAGTGACCAAGCTGCTTAGGTCCGCTTACTGCCTATAAATCAACTTCTCTGATACTACATAATAATAATATGAAATATATTGATTTTTGTTTCTTCCTATTTAATATTGTCGTAATCGAAGAAGTATTCTCGAGCATATTATGTCTCTCAGATCCTAAGGTCTCCAGAGGTGACAGATTGGAATAACTTACCAAGTCCAACTGCTCTAAGGATTGAGGATAGAAGCCTGCCATCGCTTATTATAATGGCGATGTTCGATCACAAAAATGATACCAAGTTAACATTAAAATATTTTTTGCCACTGTGATGCTTTATACTAAATCCCACACATTTTTGTTTTTCATATTTTTCTCTCCAAATTACCAAAAGTTACTTGTTTAAAGGCACTCATGATTTTTTTTACAGAACACAGTAACGACAGCCATGCCGTTCTTGTCACTGTGGTTGTTCAGCATGATACTCAGCAAGACGCTGGACACTCTGCGGGAGAAGGGAAAAATCAGCACCACCGCTGCCAGGAAAATCGGCACGCTATTCGGTAAGATTTGAGATTTCTTACAGAATTAGACAAAGTTGAGTAAACGAAATTACAACCAGTGCCGGTTTCGACATTACCAGCGCCCTAGGCGAGATTACTTCGACGCCCAGGGTGCTGGTACTGCTGAAAAAATTAACGCCCCTTTTATTTGCCTTCAGCGCCCCTTTTTATCTGGCGCCCAAAGCGGTCGCCCAGCGTCGAATTTTTCTCTCGTCTTCGTCGCGTCTAATTTTTTCTAAAAAAACCAACACCATCTATGTCTCTACAATCGTCTTTTTGAGCCTAACGAGAGCTTTTTGTGACAGCGTCCGCGGTGCCAGCGGTGTGCATGCTGTCGCTGTGCTTCGTGGGGTGTTTGCGCGCCGCGGCGGTGGCGTTAATGGCGATCGCGGTCACCAGCATCGGCGGGATGTTCTGCGGATTCCTGTCCAACCATATCGATATCGCGCCTAATTTCGCTGGTAAGTGGTATTTTGATTATAGTAAGGCAGAAAGTAGTTTCTGCTTCTCCTATTATCCTTATCCATACTTCCATACTAATACTATAAATGAGAAAGTGTGTCTGTATGTCTGTCCTTCTGTCTGTCTGTCTGTCTGTTACCTCTTTACGCCCAAACCGCTGAACCGATTTTGATAACATTTGGTATGGGGATACTTTGAAACCCGAGAAAGGACATAGGATACTTTTTGTTCCGGAAAAATGTACGGTTCCGTCGCGATAAACGAATTTTGGCGCAACGGAGTTGCGGGCGTCATCTAGTTTCTAATATAATAGAAAGAGCTATAGTTTCTGCTCCTCCTCGTTTGTTCATTTCTACCTAAGTATATTTTCTTTTCATAAAATATGCATTGCCCAAAACATTTTCGTTCAAGAAAAGTAATAACTTCTCCTACCTTACTCCTTTTTTAATTTATTTTGATTAATTTCATTGCCGGTCCCTACGAACTGCATAAAGTATGCATGTATTCGGAAAGGATGTATTCGGTACACAATTTGGTGTATCTATAGAAGTGACTGACAATTATTGTCAACGGCTTTATTTCTAGGTAGTGTTTCGTTGCTCTTGCCATATTTTAGTGTGCGAAAAGGAACCAAATTCAAAACGGTTGAAGTATGGGAGTTACGTTTCCTTAGTTTTTATTATTCGTAGGCCGGTCCCTATACTTTTTTAATATGTCTTTTTGATACCCTTGATATCAAAATATCAAAGAAGACTAGTGGGAATGTTGTGTGACTGGCTTCGGCATACATTTAGGCAGCTTTTTAGCGTTTAGTTTTTCCTTTTTCAAGGTAGTTCTAGGTTTTTAATTTCTTGTTACAGGTACTCTCATGGCGATAACGAACACTGTGGCAACGATCCCAGGCATAATTGTGCCGATCTTCGTTGGACACATCACTGATGGCAATGTAGGCAATATGTTTTGATGTTTATTTATATTGATACAGAAGTGGGCGCCTGTTATTTGATTTAAGCGTTGAATCAGCACTGTATTGATGACATTTTTAGCGAGTAGTTCTATGGTCTATATCTATATTAACATTTTCATCGTAGAATTCTGCTTTTAATAGCTGGAGCTATAAGAATTTTTTAACTAAATACTAGTACTAAGCTGTTAGATGATAATATTAGGATAGACACTCCAAACCGTGACAATAGTTATTAAAAAAGAATATTGTGATCATCCATAATTATTGTTATGGAAACACTTATTGCGTTATCAAAATAGGTTGATGGCACATTTATTTTATTTCACTATTTTTTTTGTTGCAGCAAACAATAAGCGCATGGCGAGTAATCTTCTTCGTGACAATTGGCCTGTATGTAATAGAGATAGTTGTTTATACTCTATACGGTTCCGGAGAACAACAACCTTGGAACAATGTGACTGAAGAGAGTCAAGAGAGGAATGATTCCAAACGACTAAAGGCTGATGTAGACTAAAATTAGGATAGTGTTTATAATGTACTAGATGACGCCCGCAACTCTGTTACGCCAAAAATCGTTATCGCGCGAGAACCGTACATTTTCCCGGAATAAAAGTATCCTATGCTCTTTCCCGGGGCTCAAAGTATATCCATACCAAATTTCAGTAATATTGATTCAGCGGTCTGGGCGTGAAGTGGTAACAGACAGACAGATACACTTTCGCATTTATAATATTAGTATGGATATGTATTAAGTTATGCTTAAGTTCTTTATTCTATTTGTAAAATATGTACTTACTTAATATATTTTAATCTTTTAACCTAATTACCTATGTTGTTTATTTTAGACATCAATGCTGTCTCTCGTGTTTGAAAAAGAGTTAAAATAAAAATAAAAATACTTAGTCTAGTTCAGGGATCGGCAGACCGCGGCTCGCGAAACGCATGCGGCTCTTCCATAGGAAATATGGCTCTCCGCTCTTCTAAGAAGAGTCTTCTTACACTATTTCACTGCTTCATTAATAAAACACCTAAACAATAAGAAACAACTGAATTCTCCGTCAACTTGCGATAATTTACCTAAAATAGAGCAAATCCTGTTTGATACATGGAATAGCCTTCCTGCAACATATGAAACGACAAAACAACTAGCATTTGCTATTACATCTAATATCTATCTTCGGCTCCACATATTTATGTGAGCAAACATATTATTATTATTATTTATTTAATTAAATCCTTTTCAGTAATTTTTTTATGCTGTTAATGTAGCTTTGTAGTGTGAAGCAAGTTACACTCTAATTATTATTATTAGACTTAATTCAATGTAGCGGCTCTTTGAAGGTATGGAAAAATCTTCAAACTTTATATTTGGCTCATCTGATTGGTAAGTCTGCCGACTCCTGGTCTAGTTGATCAATTATATTACGTTGAATTGGTTTGAAACCCCGCATTTGAGTTAAAAACTATATTATACTATGTTGATTACATATAGCTATGTAGACATGACAAGCAAGCAACAAATTATGTCTACAGTCTACTTAACTAGAGACAAGATAAATCTAATAACGTATTTCTCTATGCCAATCGCAGGTATAACGTTACAGAGTATGCTATCTTTTTCGTGTTCATTCCATTTCATGTATGTGAGAGTGTGACAGCATCAGTTCTCTCAGTGTCATCGTTGCATCTCTGCCATATCTTCAGGCTGTCCAGTCCTTCGTAGACTCTTATCAGTAGCTCCATCTTTACCTTCAGTTTGGTGATGTCGGCTTCAAACGCCAGCTCTCTCACTACATGTGCGATCATCGTTTTCAAGAAGTGATACGCATATTTTTCACCTGGTAAAAGAGTAAGAAACAGGAAATCATTTAATTAATTTTTTTAGGCTTTTAAAGTTAATATTGCTCATATTATGATTGTCATCATATATTTTATTCAGTGTTGTAAATGTTTTTAGACATCTACCATTATCTAAAAGTACTACTAAGAATAAATATTTATAATAGCGTTATTTGGCTTCAAATCAAATTATAAGCCAAATTATATAAATTGTATGTAATAATATCTAGACTGAGCATGACTAACATTGTTTTGGTATACCTTAATCAAATAACGTAGGTCTTCCAACTTCGTTCATTTTAAACTCACCAAGACATCTTCTTTTCCCCATGCTGAAGGATAAGAGTGGAGGTAGAGGAGTGGCAGGATCTATCCAACGTTCTGGTTTAAATTCTGAAGCTTCAGCACCCCAAAGTCGGGTAGAACGGCCCGACCCATAAAAGTTTATAAGACACATACCATCCTTTGGTATGGTGCAGGATTCTGAAAATAATAAATTGAAAACATTTGGATGTTGCTCACGACTTCATGTACAGATTTCATGCGTCTTTATGCATACACACTTTTCAACTAGCAACTAGAGAAGTTATGTTCTTTGAGATCTATTTCTTACTAGACGTTCCGCGCGGCTTCGCCCGCGTAAATTAGATATTTCACAAATTAGTCCATAAAAAATAGCCTATGATCCTTCACGTGGTCTACTTCTTATCAGTTATCTGTGCCAAATAACATAAAAATTGCTCCAGTAGTTCGTGAGATAAGCTCTTTTAAATAATTCCCCCTTTTTTTCCACATTTTCCTCTATTTATTCGCTTCTATTAGTATTAGCGTGATAAAATTTAGCCTATGGCCTTCCTCGATAAATGGGCTATCTAACATTGAAAGAATTTTTCAAATCGGACCAGTAGTTCCTGAGATTAGCGCGTTCAAACAAACTCGCCCGCTTTATAATATTAGTGTAGATATGTGTCCAACTTGCTTCAGTAGTTTCAACGGCGTGTGTGCCGTCAAATCTTAATCTTTATATTTTTATCTTCGTTATTTTTAAAATATTATGCCTTACTTATCTTGAAGTCCCGATCAATGTTTCTTAAGACGAAAGGTGCAGGTGGATACAGCCTTAGCGCCTCACGGATAACACCTTCACAGTACACCATCTTCTCCAAATCTTCCTTTGTCACATCGCGTTTGGTATCACCAAATATTTCTTTTACTCTGTAAGTAGTTTTAAATGCTTTAGCAAGATGCTGCTGATTTAATATTTATTAAACATTTTATTTTTATAAAATTTATGGTTCGATACTATTGCATATTGCCATAGCTTAAATTTTTAAGGGTATTTAGCCTTGAGGTACTCCAATGATTTATTTAGAATTTATTATGTTACATTAGAATTATTCGTTTACAGCTTAGAGTCCAAGGCACTCAATACTGGGTCGTGTTAGACACAGTGATGATATATACAATCAAAAGCTCATGATAAGCAAAGTACAGTGAGAAACAATACTTACTCTTCATACAGCTTGTCTTGTATATCTTGTCTTGTGCCTATAGTCAGTAATACAATAAGCATTGCTGTCGCTATAGGTTCTTGTGCAAACACCAGAGTATCTATTTCCGATTTCATCTGCCTTCCAGAAATATTTATATCACCTAAATGGTCTAATAGCGGCTTGAATCTCGGCCTGTATACTGAAATATGTAAAAAGATACGTTTGTGTTTTGAGATTGTTTAATTTTACTTATTACGTTTTATTAAAATTTGATAAATTCTTATTGTTAGGATCTACCTTTTCTATTGGATTCATTATCATTCGGAGTTAAATGTTTTTGTTGATATTTCTGGAACAACTGAAAGATAAAATAGACAAATTTATTTATTGTTACTTGTTAGCTACACCTGTTTTAAAATAAAATATTACATTACAACATAACAATATAACATTACCAAAAATAAAAAGAAATTAAGGACTTTATCATATTAAGCATTGATTTAATATGTTCCTACCTTGTCAGTGGTGTCATGTAGAATACCTGCACTCTTTTCAAGCTCCTTATACGATTGTGTACATTTGAATACAAAATCTGGGTGATGCAAAACATTAAGGATTCGTTCTATTATTTTCTCGAATATATTTGAAATCGCTTCATGATATTCGTCCATTGGGATTAAATCCGGTATTTCAGGAACACCGATAGCTATCACTACAACACATAAAACTGTAGTTTAATTAAAAAACTAAAACCTATTTTGGTATACCCACAGTTATTGTAGAGGAATAAATATTAATTTAAGGACGTTTTCGAGAAAGTATTTCAGGTTGGCTGATTTTGTGATATTATGTCGTCATTCTTGCTCTTCTGATTGGAGTCCGGGCGGTCTGGCTGCTGTTGGTGGTTGCGTTCATTAGTGCGCATTTCATTTATCCAGGTGATGCTATTAATATACGGAGCGCCTGATAAAAAGAAACGGAAATCTCTCGCTTCTGGCTCTTGTCATGTTAAAGGCCAGGCTTTAACAATTATTATTATTACTGTCGTAATTATTACGTTTGTGTTAAGCACTCCTTGCTCACTAAAATGATTTTAAAATCATTTTAGTATACAGTATGTATACCAAAATGTTCACTCAGTTCATAGATATTCTCGAATAGCATAACCCTTCTTATCGCGCAGTCGTGTAAAAATATGTCTATATACTTACCTTAGTACACTTCAAAAATCAAAGTACAGTTCGACGCATTACAAAATACCCGAAGTTCTAGAATATTCCTTTAATGAAGAGGTTACAAATACAGTTACAAAGTTAATTAAGTTACAAAATACTTACAGAGAATCGTTTCAAAAGTAGTGTAAGATATTTTTTTCCAGGCATCAGCTGGTTCGCCGATTTTTAAGCTGTCGACCAGTTTTTTAGCTTGAGCATTGTAAACATCTTGATAGGTCCTCACCGATTTACTTTTTAATGCTTTCGAGAAGCCTTTAACTGTGTGTTTCCATAAGTAAACTAAAACATGTTTGTCAATTTTAAGATTTTCATCATCGTTATCATCATCATTATCATTATTTATTTATTTATTATCATCATTATCTTTTTTTTCATATTTAATTATTATCATCATTATCATTATTTATTTATTTATTGCAAAATTTGTTTGTGTACTTTTCTCTACTCCTACTAAAATATGCTATTGGTCAGTCTGGATTTGTACGTTCTCCAAGACCCGTCTTAAGTAAACGAAAATGTATCTATGTATGTTTCCAATGCCCAATTGATGTCTAATTAAATTATTATTATACTATGCATTTTATTGGCTTACCAGGTGCAGTGGCGAGTCCATTGCCAACCCACGTCTTGCCGAAGTCATAGAGGTACGGTTTTTCGGGGAAGTTGTTGCTCACCATTTTTATATCGTGCGGATCGGTTAGGCCTGCAATTTGTAGTGTAAAATTATAAAAAAAATGGTTATGTTTTTTATCCGGCCCAATGGAATACTCACGAAAAGACGGCCTATTATTATTATTACCAACAAACAGGGCCGGATTTATATTTTTTATGAGTATGGGCCACTTTAATTTTGCCGCCCCTATGTATGTAATGTGTCGAGCTAGCGACCGGTCGTGCTCCGCGTCACACGCAGCAAAAGTAATTAATATTTTTGCGATTCGCGCGCCACATTGCCGCTGCACGTGACCATGGCGCTCGTGGCCAACGAGTTGCTGGCGTTCATCCAGCACGCCATAGACACCATGGACGAGGTCAGCATCATGCAGATCTGCAAGTCCTCCTTCACCAGTGAGGAGATTTGCAAGGGGAAACAGCTGCTGTATGAGACGCTCGGACAAAGCGCGAACATGCCGTAGCGACGAAGAGACGGAACGGAAAGGAGTGTGCAGGATATCATCTCCCTGCTGAAGCAGACGGATCCTGATGAGGTGCCGGCTTTTGTGGCTAAAGAGCTGCACGAGCTGCCGCCCGTCACGCTGGACCACGTCGACGTCGTCAGCCTGCTGAAGGACATCAGGTCCCTGAAGGAGGAGTTGGCCGGAGTTCAGGATAGACTGCAGGCATCAGAGTCTACGATCAGTGACTTACGTATTGAATTATCGCAATTAAAAAGCGGTAATTCAATATGTGGGCCACCTGATGCCGCCTACGTCACCTTTCGTCGTGGCGCGCAGGCAAGCACGTTTAGCCCGTCAGCATTATCGGACGGGTCAACGAACACCGCCACTGCGTCCCCCGTCCGCGCTCCCCTCCCAGTTGCGCCGACGCTGAGTTCACAGGCGACTCAGCAAAACTACGCGACTGTTGCTGGTCGCCCCGCACCTCCCCCGCGGGCGAAAACAAAAGGGGAGAATGAGAGCCGCAAGGCTCCGGACAGTCGCAAGACTAAGGAGAGCCGCTGCAAGGTTACGAAGAGCCGCAAGGTGGAATCTTCTCGACCTGGCAGGGATGAGAGCAGGCGGTGTGATGAGGAGGGCTTCACACTGGTGGAGAGAAGGAAGAAGAAGCCCGCCGCCCGCAACCATCGCGGCACCGCGCCTTATGTACCTGAGCTGCGTCTGCGAAGCGAGGTCCCCGCGACGCCCCTGTAAATATCCCGCCTGCACTGGTCCATGGAGGTCGAGGACGTCGTGGACTACATCCAGAAGAAGACGACACTGCGCCCGAGGGTCAGGACCAGTCTCGCCACAAAATTCAACCATCGCGGCACCGCGCCTTATGTACCTGAGCTGCGTCTGCGAAGCGAGGTCCCCGCGACGCCCCTGTAAATATCCCGCCTGCACTGGTCCATGGAGGTCGAGGACGTCGTGGACTACATCCAGAAGAAGACGACACTGCGCCCGAGGGTCAGGACCAGTCTCGCCACAAAATTAACTTTAGTTCCTTTGTGGTGAGAGTACCGACGAATCTTCTTTCGACCTTTGAGGCGCCGGAGTTCTGGCCGACGCGATGGATGTGGTCTACCGGAGTCCGGAGGTTCCGGGGGAGACTCCGGAACGAAGCGCGTCATGTAGCCGTCAACACGTGACAAAGTGTAGTTTTTAAGTATATAATAATAATATATATGTTAGTCCATAAGGTATTTATTATAATATGAATATGTATGTTAGTCTGTAAGGTATTTGTATTATGGGCCTAGATGCCTGAAATAAATGGCAAAATTAAAAAAAAATATGCACGAACTCTGCCGCCATCCGTCCTAGGATGCTGCGGGCTGTCGCCCACCCTGGGACGCCATAGGACGCTGCTGCGCATAGGCCCATACTGCCTATACATAAATCCAGAGCTGCCAACAAATAGCATCAGACTTATGAAGGCGCTAAAGATATTATGTAATGATGGTCAGATATGTAAAGTCAAATTAAAAAGCGCAAAACCCACAAAAGAAACAGCAGTGGTATATTATATTCAAGCTGCAGAAGTTATTTCATGTATCTAAAATTTTAACAACATTGGAGAGGAACAACAATTAAACAAAATAATAACAACAACATAAATACTTACAAACAATAGGTCTGGTGCCTGCCCATAAAACGAAGGGTAGGTTGGTTTTCTCCATTATATCAGAAACTTTCAGAATTAGTTTATGTAAAGCTGAAAAATGTATAATGCTGTTAATGACTGTTAATTTAAATGTCACTTTCTCTACATACTGCGTACTGCGTAATTAGTCTTAATTTTAAGAACTAAGTGTCACTCGTTTTGATATAAATATAAAAATAAGTGGTAGTTCGTCTAGGACCTAGGTGCACTTTACCTGAAGAATTCTGCATAACAAAACTTTATAATGAACCAAAAATGCCCTTGCAACTCATCTGATGTGTCCATGGGCGACGTTAGTCAGTTTCCATTAGGTGAATGTTTGCTCGTTTATTTATAAAATTAAATGAAAACGGAGTATAATCGCTTACCTTTGCCACCGCCGAGTAATAAATGCATGTTCCCAAACACCGGTACGTAGGGGTAGGTAGGTAGATGCGTTAGGTTCTTCCCCATTTTCCATTTTAAAACGTAAGTGTACAGGAGAAACGTGGCTGCTAGCACGCCAAGCACTAGCAAAGTCAACATCTAAAAAAAAAGTAAAGTTAAAAGTAAGTTAGCATTAGGTTGCTTGGGTACAGTGAACACTGAACATTTTATCGTCAAAAAACCGTCCGATGCAGTGAATACAGTTCAATCTGTTTGTTGTATTGTTGTATTACCTTTAAACTTATTGAGAAGTGATATTTAAACAATGGACATAAAATATGTAATTTTATAGTAAAAGTTGACTTTATTTTAATTCATAATCGTTTATAATCTTATGTTATTTAACTCTTGATAAATAATCCTTAAAATAATAAAAGAGAGAAAAATGCGACTTACCTTTCTTCTGACTTCAAAGTGTAAGTAGATGTAAGCTCTTAGTGAGTTAATTAATAATAATTAATTAATTACTAACAACACCTTCTTCACAATAAAAACAGAAGCTGACTAAAAATACCTTGATATCAATAAGAATTTAGTTAATCATAATTATTATTGAACTTTGCCTCTACCCAAAATTGTGAAATAAGTTATAATAATACGAATACACATTAATAGTAACTTCAATGCGAATGTATGTTTGTTTATTGTCTTTATGATATATTAATTAAGGCGACGCCTTGATAATTTGGCTGTAGCGATGCCGATTTTTCTCAGCAATGACTAAAGCTAAGAAATTGAAGTTCATTGTCAGTATTCATCATGTCTTTGTCTTTGAATTGCCCATAGCATAACACGATTGGACAACTTTTATAGCACAGAATAATCAATCGAAAAGACCTCTGTAAAAAAAGGGATTCCTATTTTTCCAACAGAGGAGAGTGATTTAAGGTTCCAAAATTTGTACATAAATTGGTTCAAGCATGCACTTTAATTTGTGCATAGCTTATATGAAATGTATTTATGGTTTTTAAATTATGCGACAAAAACCATTTTGTCGCTTACGCCCTTTCCATTTTTTGCTGTTCCATTGCTTGTTTTCTATGAGAGGCCGGGCCGGCCTCTCATAGAAAACAAGCAATCTAAAACATATCCAACACGGTTTCTTACTTTAACGCTGCGTCACCTTAATGATTGCGAATAGTCGTCATCCGTCCAAAAGCTATGTCCACAGTCCACGCTATCCGCTTTCGTCTTCAATTTTCGTCATCTTCATCAAAGATCCATCATGTCCTTTCGACGCAACATGGAGAGGATTAAAGAAGTAAAATTAATGTAAATAGGCCTATAAGAATGGGATAAATAACTGCATTTTCGCGCTAGCATAGACAGTAAACAAAAGTTTTCTCCGACGTTTGACAACATTTCTATCAATATGATGTGTGCAACATGTCAGATATTATTTACTGTATGTGCTTTAATCCGCGCGGAACTAGTTGGCCGCGCCTTAAGTAGGGACGGGGGTGAGGGGGCGGGTTGCTTGCTGCTCGCAACGCACATGATATTTGACAGTGACGACCAATCTCGCGATATCGTGAACAATAATATTATTTAATTATTGGAAAGAATAAATTAAAGACATTAGACAATTGATCAGTTTTATATTCTAAACCCGCAATCCCCAACGCATGCGGCCGCCGGGACTTTATTTGTGGCCCGCGTGATGTTAAACAATTTTGAAATTCACGTCCACCGGCAAAATAACGTAAAGTCATCATTAATAATATTATTAAATATAACATTAAATATTTAATTTTGAAGAAAGTTATTTTTAAATCTAAAAAATTTTTGTTGCGGCCCGCGAGTCGCGACACCAAGACCAAAACATGTTTGTGGCCCGCATGAAAAAAAGGCTGGGGACCACTGTACTAAACTATTGACATCGGCTTTCCGTTTTTAAAAAACGTATGCACTTTAAATATTATTTCCTTAGATTGTGTTTTTATCGGCGGACTCATCTTGCTATTGCAATCTCTTGTGCGATGCGCCCCTGCCTCTCCGTCCCACCGCTCACATACCTCAGGCGCGGCCAACTAGTTCCGCGCGGACTATAGTAGATAATAGCGGCCTTAGCTCCGACCTTTGCTTATAAATATTACCTATTGCTGGTAAAGATACACATCCCGATATTGACCAACATTAGTATTGTCAGGGAACAGGGAAATTCGCGGGAAATAATTTATGTATTTTATAAATTAATGTTTGTTATTTCCAAATTATCTTTGTTTGTTTTAGCGAGGCCAAATTATGTCTGAGACTCATGTCACCTTCCTGATACGGCGATCAGTAATAGGACAGTGACCTGTGACCTTTACCAGCCTTTACTTCCGACACAATCGAGAACTGAATCAGCTCTATCTCGATACATAATATAATATTATTAGTAGGTTCCCTAGAACATTTTTTTATTAAGTACTTACTATCAAGCTAACTTTTCGTGAGTAGTTTGATAAGACGAACGACCATCAAATCGAAATATTAAAATACCCTTTCTATTTTTGTTAGCTACCACTTTCGAGATTTCTCGCATAGTAAATTGTTGTTCGTCTTATTAAAATGAAGCTACTCACGAAAAATTAGCTTGATAGGAATTATCCGATGTATGATCAAAGCGCACGGAGTGCGCGGCCAAGTTCCAGCAGGCCGCGCGCATGCCGTGCACTATTTACACGAACTGTTTCGACGCACTTTTGACCCCCCTGTAGCTCAGTCATCAGTGTCTATTGCGAATGCAAAGATAAAATTTGACCAACGTAATTATATACTAGTACTTAAGTAGTATACCCAATTACATAGATATAGCTTCGGTAGATCCTGCAATATCTCCCTATGAAAATAGCTAATTTTGGCACTCACTCACTCACTGACCGGTAATCAAAACCTCTAGGCCACTTCCAATAATTGTCCTAGCGTTATGAAATTTGGCACACAGGTCGTGTGTTATGTGTAGATTAACAAAAAATTGAGAAATTTAAGAAATCGGTTAAGCGTGAGTCGGTTCACCTATAAACCTTAGAGGCCACTTCCGATTGTCCTAGCGTTATGAAATTTGGCCCGCAGGTCGTGTGTTATGTGTAGATTAACAAAAATTGAGAAATTTAAGTATGGCCTCTAAGGTTTATAGGTGAGTCGGTTCACCTACAAACCTTAGAGGCCACTTCCGATTGTCCTAGCTCTATGTTTGTCACTCAGGTCGTGTGTTATATAATATGTAGATTAATAAAAAATTAAGAAATTCAAGAAATCGGTCAAGCGTTAGTCGGCTCATCTACGAACTGTAGATAAAAATTCTTAAACGCCAGTGATACAATGAGAATACGATGAGGAGGGTGGGAGGATGAGATAACCCCCTCCGGGTTTAAAATATTGTCATCATGTATCAATTATAATGCATACTGTATAGCTTATTAAATAAATACTGTTTACTTAAAAATTTGCCTTCTATTGATAGTTTAACAAATACAACTAGAGCCATATATCGAAAGTATTGTTTAAATCGGATGTGGCACAAAAAGAGAAAATAGGTATGATATCTTGAAAAGAAGTATTGAAATCCCACCAAAAACATACCTGTAAAAATGGGGCCAAGTTCCTATCGGCAAATTTTCGGTCTAAAAAAAGAGTTGAAATCCAATCCAATGCCAAGTTTAGATGCACTTCATCGATCGTTATCATTTTCATCAACAGCCTGATCCATAATACTTCTAAATTTGAACTTGGCAGGTTTTCGTGCTATACGTAATTAGTTGTATAATTAGATAATATAATTAACCCATCAAGCCCTATTCGAGCACCGGCGATCGCGACAACAATAGAATACAATAGCATTTCCAAGAATCCGCGATCGAAGGATTTAATAATAACCTGCCACGTTCAAATTAGAAGTATTATGGATCAGGCTGTTGATGAAAATGATAACGATCGATGAAGTGCATCTAAACTTGGGATTGGATTGGATTTCAACTCTTTTTTTAGACCGAAAATTTGCCGATAGGAACTTGGCCCCATTTTTACAGGTATGTTTTTGGTGGGATTATATTCCTCTTTGATAGTAATAAAAAAAATTGTTCTAGGGACAGGGAACCTAGAACCCTTAAACTTTCTTAAAGTATTAGACTTTGAGGGTGTCTAGCAGTGGGAGGCAACTGTCAAAAATGTCCGGCACTGGAAGACGAGATTTCTCCACTTACCGCGAAGAGTACGAGCTATGAAATTGAGCTTTACTCCTTCTCAAAGGTGTGGTACACGGAGCTAGTCAGGTAGGATACCAATTACCACCTAAAGTAACCGCGACCGAAACTCCATAGTTGCTGGTCGTTCTTTAACCTCTGTAAAGGTCACAAACAGGTAAACGAAGGAAGGTCTGGCCCTCGCGGGCTCTTACTTTAATCTGTAAGGGTAGCAGCGCTGAAAGAGCAAATTTTTTTTGCGATTTGTGGGCAAGCAAGCGTGTCATAAATTTTTCCATATAAAAGTTAAGTTTAGTATATAAAAGTTAAGTTAAGTTTAGTTCTAAATAAAAAAAGTTACTCTTTCAGCACTGCTGCTTTTAAAGCGAACTTTATATAGGGGACCCTTACACTCCCTAAAGTATGATAACATAGTTTTATTACATCTTGTATATCTACAGGGGCCGTACAGGAACTATGTATATGATAGAGCGTTGTGTGATAGAGCGTCTATGGCATATTTTATCGACAAATTGGTCCTCAATTTTTTTTCTCTCTCAAGGTTGTAAAATGGCAGCCATTTTAGTTTTTCTCGGGCTTTCACACTAATCTGACCAGAACTGCTCTTGTAAATATCCTATGAAGATAAAATAGGTCTCATTTGATAGCTAAATTTGTGGACTACGCTTACACAGGCAATATGTTATAAATTTCGTGGAATTAAACATATAAAAACCCAAGTTTAAGAAAAAAAATGTGTATTTTTTATTAAGGGCTTTTTGTGAAAAATCTAGCACATTAAACTGGTTCTTATTTATTTTTAAAAGATAGACGAAGTTTTCATCTTCTAAAATTCTTTTACTTCAATGCTCTAAGTGAGATCGTTTAGAAGTTATAACGATTTTCTTATGATGAGGTGGTCAGATTAGTATGAAGCCAGAGATTTTTTTTTTCAAAAGTTGGAGAAAAAAATAATTTGAAAGCCAATTTGTCACTAATATAAGCCATACATCATGAGTTCAAATTAAGGGATTGGACACCGGTGTCGGGACACATTGTATATTATAATATATAAATGCGAAAGTGTCTGTCTATTTGTCTGTTACCTCTTCGCGCTTAGGCTACTGAACTGATCTTGTTGAAATTTGGTATGGAGATACTACAAGCCCCAGGAAGGATACTATTAAGGAGCCCCATAGGATACTATTTATCCCGAAAAAATGTACGGTTCCCGCACCATTAACGAATTTAGGCGCAACGGAGTTGCGGGCATCAACTAGAACTTAGAAGTATATAAAATTTAATTTAAGTGGGTAACAATGTTCTAGGAATGCTTTTTAATGTAAACGTCTAGACGTACGGAAATATTTTTTTTTAATTTTTTATTATTAAATAAACGGGCAAACGAGCAAACGGGTCACCTGATGGTAAGCAACTACCGTCGCCCATGGACACTCACAACATCAGAAGAGCTGCAGGTGCGTTGCCGGCCTTTTAAGAGGGAATACGCTCTTTTCTTGAAGGTTCTTTTCTTGAAGTAGACACAAGTTCGTTTCGACTCTCAGTGACATTTTGCTGAGAAATATTGGGGGAGCCGGTATATACAGCATCACCTGTACTATCATCCGCATAGCAATGAATGCCGTTGGTCTGTAACATATCATTGATATGCAGTATGAATAGAGTAGGCGATAGCACACAGCCCTGAGGGACACCAGCATCAACAGACTGAGTTTCCGAGCATTCGCCGTCAACTACGACCTTTATGCTTCTGTCTGCTAAGAAACTAGTGACCCACTTACATAATTTCTCGGGCAGCCCGTATGATGGAAGCTTTGATAGAAGCGCTTTATGCCAAACCCGATCAAAGGCCTTCGCAATGTCCAAACTAACAGCCAATGCCTCTCCCTTTGACTCAATTGCCTGAGCCCAACGATGAGTCAGGTACGCCAAGAGATCACCAGCCGAGCGACCCTTACGGAACCCGTATTGTTTGTCGCTTAGTAATCCCTGACTGTCCAAGTATCGAAGAAGCTGGCTATTGATAATGGAAAGTTATTTACAAAAACTTTATACCTATATTCAATTTAATTCAACCTTGAATCGCATGTTACTATAATGAACTAATACTTAAAATTTATGTACATTTCGATACCAAATGGAAGCATACCGTATTGTTTTCAATCAATTTCTTTTGTTTGATATATTTCCTTTGTAATTTCTTTCTCCCTTGCACTCTCTGTTGCTTCTCTCTTCGATATCTTCAAAGTTTCTAGTCCTTCGTAAACTTTCAGCACCATGTCTGCCTTTATTTTTATCTTGGTCAAGTCAGCCTCGAATGTTAGTTCTCTGACAGCGTGTGCGATTAAGGTCTTCAGCATCGGGTATGCGTATTTCTCTCCTGAAGCAATAAAGTATATTATTTAATATTTTTGACTATTCAAATGAATATTCGAATATAATCCGAACAGTTTAGAAACACTATTAATTAATAGTGATATTATAATAAATATTGATAAAATTTGTAATTCACACAACACGCAAGTAATAACTGGTAGGTATGAACTGATTTTATAAAATGCAAATAAATAAAATATATTAGTTCATTATTATTTTAAAAAAAAATTTAAACCGACTTCCAAGGTAAAAACAATAAGAATATTAACTAAAAAGTATTAAATAAGTATTTTTCTTTAATAGTGCCTTTTCTAGAATTCATCAAAACCCCAATTATTTCTGTACATAAAGTCTTCACTATTTTGAAGTCGGTACCAGCTAATTAAATTATGACTTCAGTCAACGTCAGGATCTGAAATATTTGGGACTGGTACCGACTTCAAAGTAATGAAGACTTTATGTACAGTAATAATTGGGGTTTTGACGAATTCTAGAAAAGGCACTATTAAAGAAAAACACTTATTTAATACTTTTTAGTTTATATTCTTATTGTTTTTACCTTGGAAGTCGGTTTAAATTTTTTGTTAAAAATAATAATTCCACTCTTTTTAGTTATATGTATTAATATGGTAAACAAATAAGTGCCAGTTGCAGATAGATATATTATGATCTCGTCTCAATTTAAAAATTATGAAAATTACTTATAATACTCGTAGAGCCATAATGTGCTGATGCATGCCATGGTGTAATGGTAGTGATGATGATGGTGATGAATATAAATTAAACGGTAGCATATGCTTTCTGTTCTTAAAACAACGCCAAAACTTCCAAACGTGTATCTATAAGGAGTTAGGAGTTCTCTCAGCACCTTCGGAACCATTGTACCATTGTAAACCAAAACCACCATATGTTTCCATATAACTTTCGACGAGTTCCCTCGATTACTCATGGTCCATGGATCCCATCATCAGATCACCACTTTATGAACATGGAACCAAAGAGTTAAACCCTTTACAACATAAATAACGCTCAAAAACCTCATCTCAATCTTAAAGATTATGAAAAGTACTAATAATAGGGACATAATGTGATGATGCATGGTGTAATGGTAGTGATGATGATGATGATGAATATAAATTGCACAGTAGCATAAGCTTTCTGTTCTTAAAACAACGCCGAAACTTCCAAACGTGTATTTATAAGGAGTTAGGAGTTCTCTCAGTACCTTCGGATCCATGGTATACCTTGATGCAATATCTTACTTTTTGGTAGCAAATGCTTAGTATACTTCTAATAAAACCAAAACCACCATATATATTCATATAAATTTTGAGGAGTTCCCTCGATTACTCATGGATCCCATCATCAGGTCACCACTTTTATGAACATGGTACCAAATTTGAGTCAAACCCTATACAACACAAAAATAATTTTGAAAATCGGACCACAAACGGCTGAGTAATCGGTGAACATACATAAAAAAAAATACATACAGCCGAACGTATTACCTCCTCCTTTTTGGAAGTCGGTCAAAAATGGTTGATTGCAAATGTGTTGCTGTTCTGACGTGTAAGAAAAATATTTTATAATTTTCTGACCACATAAGTGATACTGATAAGCTATAACAATAAAAAAGCAATGGCTATAGTCTATACTAACCAACACATCCTCTTTTTCCACTGCTAAAGGCTAGAATAGGAGGTAAAGAGTCAGGATCAATCCAACGCTCCGGCTTTAACTCTAATACGTCTGGACCCCAGAGGCTTTTGGAACGTCCCGATCCCCATATGTTTATCAGACAAATGGTATCTTTTGGTATAGTACAAGATGCTGAAACAATAAAATGTAACAATTTAAAATATGTAGTTCCAGAAACTTTGCAATAAAAATCCAATCCTTTACCGGGACTCAAAGATCTCCGTAACAATTTTATCCAAATCTCTTCAAAGTGAAGAGGTAACAGTCATATAGACAAAAATAATATATAGAGTAGCATACAAAATGGAATAGCACTTACATATTTTAAACTCCGCGTCTATTTTCCTCAACGCCATTGGCCCTGGAGGGTAGAGCCTGAGAGTCTCTCGAATGACTCCTTCACAGTAGACCATCTTCTCCATGTCTTCATTCACAACATCACGTTTGCTATCTCCAAATATACCTTTTATTCTGAAAGTGTAATTTATTCAAATCAATTTGTAAACCAATTTGATACCATTGTACAAAGTGTAATGTTTGGAAAATTTTAATGTTTATTGTGAAATGCTAATTTACTCTGAATAAATAATAAAAACAAATCTTTTATAAGAAAAACTATAATCGAAGACCAATTAGGTATATCTCCCTGAGGTACGCCAAGATTGATACATAATGAAACGAAATATAGTATACACAAATTGTCATCTTATTTTTACATACTAAAATCAAAAGTGCATTCAAAATTTAATAAAAGTGTCTTTGTTAGTTTGCTATTATATTACGTTACACTTGGAAAAAATACATGAAGTCTGTCTAGTTAAAAGCTTTCGGTGAATCATTTTGATGCTATACGTACTCGTTATACAATTTATCCTGGATATCTTGTCTTGTTCCAATAATTATAAACATCAAAAGTAACGCCGTTGCCACAGGGTCCTATGCAAATATCAATATATCGATTTCCGATTTTATTCTCTCGTCCGATAAACCAATATCCACAAAATGACTCAAGAATGGCTTGTATTTGGCACGAGTAGCTAAAATTTTATAAAAATTTTAGTTTTAAAATATTATTATAATTAAGTATTCTTGTAAAAATTTTGTATTAAATTCTCATGGTTTATGAATGTATGCTATAAAAAATTGTAATAATATTATATTCTTTAACAATATATTTTTGCTCGTAAATAGCATCGTGAGCAGTAATTTCGTGTAGGTGGCAAAACATAGGCAACTTATGTACGAAATTTAAAATTAGTTTTTTAAATGGTTTACCCTTTCCATCACGATTTTCATTCTTCTCTGCCAATTGATTTTGTTTATACCTCTCCAGTAACTGAAATAAGATTGCATGTTGACATAACGTGAAACTTTCCATACTTTACATTTATCAAAATATGTATTAGTATATGGAACAGAAAGCTACATTTATTTTGAGACCGCTGTACTTGGCTACACAATAACAAGCATTGTTTTATATCTGGTTTTCTATAGTGGCTCTCCAACTTCAAAACTTCTTACAGACTAACGGCACTTGTCGACGGCACGCGTCGACGGCAGTAGAGGGCTGTTGTTTACGTGTGCCGTCGACAAGTGCCGTTCTTGGTAATTACTTACTTTCTTCGATACATTGTGCAGTACCGCTGTGTTCTTCTTAAGATCTCTGTAAGTTTGTGTGCGTTGGAACAGGAACTCTGGGTGATACAATATATTAGTCATGCGAGTGATCACACCCTCTAACACGCTGGATATTGCCTCATGATATTCCTGGACAGGAATCAGATCCGGTATTTCGGTATCACCCGTGCATATTTCTGAAATGATAAAAACAAATTCAACGAAGAAAATGAAAAATACAAATGTTACCAATCTTTACCGGTGATGATGAATTAGCCAAGAAACCTACGATTCAAACAGAGAAAGCAGGCTTGAAGGAGCCATCAAACTGCATGCATCATACAGCATACTGCAAACATGGTTGAGTCCATAGAATTATAACCTTTAGAAAAGGCATTCCATACAAACGTCAGCGCGAAAATGTGTCACCCTCGAAATGAGTAAGCTCACTCATCTGAAAGTAGTGTGCCATAAGACGCGGTGACAGCCGGACGTGTTTAATGCATTGAAAGCGTAAAAGAGTGAAAAAGAAAGTAGTATATGCTATTACTGTAAGACAAAAAGGACGACAATATTTTCTCGATACACATTTTGCATGCAAAAACATTGCTATAGTTTTGATGGCGTATGCCATATCCAAGTATTGACATCGTTGGTTGAGTCACTTTGTGTGCATAGTGCATACACACGACGTATCGTGGCCGTTGTTATGCGATGGAGATCATATTATATATAAAGTGGCTATGGGTACTTACACCTGTGTATTTGGTACTTACTGCAGATAGCTTCAAAAGTGGTATAAGTCAAATCTGAAAAGATATTCGACGATTCGCCACTTTTTAACTTATTCACCAATTTTTTCGCCTGCGTGTTGAAAACATCCTGGTAGTTTTTTACCGATCTCCGTTTTAGGGCTTTAGTAAAACCCTTCACGTCATGTTTCCATTCACGGCCTTTAAGAAAGTACTTAAATTAATAAAGCAATTAATCAACCTTAACATAATTTTGTAAGATCCATGGTACAGTATTAGTTAGTACTAAAAATATCTACAATACTACTTCTATAGTATTATTGAGGTAGGAATTAGTAGACGTATGTGCCTTTATTGTGTCGGTTTCAGCGTTATATAAGGAAAACAGTTACAAAGACGAGAGTATACTGAACAAATACTTAATATTATGATTGTGAAAGTGTGTCTGTCAGTGTCTGTCTTATCAGACTCTACTCTACTAACTCTTTACGTCCAAACCGCTGAATCGATTTTGCGGAAATTTGGTATGGAGATACTTTGAGTCCCGGGAAAGGACATAGGGTACTTTTATCCCGGAAAAATGTAAGGTTCTCACGCGGGAAACGAATTTTGGCGGACGGACAGGTCCGCGCGGACGGTCTCCGTTGTGGGCACCAACCAACTAGTTTTTATAATTTCATCACCGATTGAACCCGAATATATTCAGTAGAGAATATATTATACAGAGTGTGACAAAACTGTGTGATAATACTTTAGGGTGTGTAGAGACTTCACTTTGAAAGTAGCAGCGCTGAAAGACCAATTTTTTTTTTCACTTTTGTATGGGGAAACTCGAGACGGTTGCCCATACAAAAGTGAAAAAAAAGTTGGTCTTTCAGCGGTGCTACTTTTACACATATAGGTAGAGAATAGAGTATAGACTAACCTGTAGTTGTAGCTACTGACTCGCCCAGCCACACTTTAGCAAAGTTATAAAGGCTAGGCTTCTCAATAAAGGCGTTCGTTACTAGTTTTAGATCCTCCGGATCTTGTAAGACTGAAATACATATTATTTAAGATATACACAAAATTATAACCCAAAATATAATTACACATATCAATGGAGCTATTCAAAAAGATAAAAGATTCATGTCTACTGTGTATTAATTTCAATTGCAAAGACTTTGATGACATGGATGTATGTTGTAATTAATGAAAACAAAAAGAAATCAATAAAAAAAAAAAACAATGTTAGGTAATTACCGATTATTGGGCTGCTTCCCGCCCAATATATGAAAGGTAGGTTGGTTTCGTCCATAATTTGCGAAACTACCATGACTTCATCATGTAAAGCTGAAATTAAAAAATATTTTAAACACCAATCTTGCGCTGCGCTGTCTAAAATACATATTACCTATTAATATTCCATTAAATTAGTAATTTAGTACTCTCACATTATACAGGATGTCCCAAAACTCAACGATAATCTGGGACCGGATGAATGGCCAAGTTACACCAGTTCCGGGAAAAATAAAATAAAAATTCCATATCACTCAGTTTAGCGATAATAGACAATTTTGTAAAAAAGTCGAAATTTGACGCCCTTGGTCGCATTTTCAAGTCCTGTGATCACCAATGTCACAATTTCGCTATGATTTTTTTAATTTTAAGATCTTCATTAACGATGCTATTAATCGCAACTACGAATTAATGCAAAAAACATTGTTAATTATTTAATAAAATAAGTTAAGTTTTAGTGAGTCATGGTTCACAAAAATATTGTTAGTTAACTTTGACAAAAAAAAATAATACTACACTACCCTTGGCAAGTTATTTCAAAAGATGGCGCATTTAATCAAGATTTAAAAATGGTGCAACACTAAACACTTTTCTTGCCATTAAAATTTTTATTTCTAATTTTGTCCAAATTGACCTTATTTTGAACCACTCAAGATAAGGAATTTTTGTTACTAAAATTTGTTATTTTTTGTTTCTGGTCTGAAATAAAATTATTATTCTTAGTAAAGAGATAATTCAGTCAGTTAATAACCAATCTTAATGTAAAAAACATAATAATAATTTATTATGTGAAACACTAGCCACTTTTCTAGCCATTAAAATTTTTATTTCTAATTTTTTCCAAATTGAGCTCATTTTGAACAACTCAAGGAATTTTTGTTACTAAAATTTGTTATTTTTTGTTTCTGGTCTGAAATAAAATTATTATTCGTAGTAAAGAGGTAATTCAGTCAGTTAATAACCAATCTTATTGTAAAAAACATAATAATAATTTATAAAACAATGAAAGAACCGTCGTAAAAGTTTTTATTTGATTATTTTCCTTAAACTACAGTAAATGTTCGAATTAGTCTTTAATAATTCGTTGCAGGCAAACAATTCGAACATTAACTGTAGTTTAAGGAGAATAATTAAATAAAAAGTTTTACGACGGTTCTTTCATTGTTTTATTAAATATTATTATGTTTTTTACAATAAGATTGGTTATTAACTATAAGTAATATTAACTATAAGTCTATTATCGCTAAACTGAGTGTTATGGAATTTTTATTTTATTTTTCCCGGAACTGGTGTAACTTGGCCATTCATCCGGTCCCAGATTATCGTTGAGTTTTGGGACATCCTGTACACACGTTAACTTTACTCTTACCTTTACCACCACCGAGCAGTTTGTACATGGTCCCAAAGCCCGGTAGGTAGGTGTAAGTAGGAAGGTGCGAGATGCTCCTGCCTCTTTGCCATTTCAAAACGTACGACAAAAGAATTATAAGTATCAGTAGACCAATCGCAATCCACGGAAACATCTGAAAAGTAAGGGATAACGGATCATTGTCAGTTTGATCCCTAGAATTTTCTCTACCCTTGTCGTATGAACTTCGATGCCACGAATAGGTAGAGATTATATATAGATATAGAGTATAGATTAGCTTTTAAGTTTAAACTACTCCCATAATTATAGCTCATAATATAAATTATAGTTTTGCACAAATTCCGCAGCGATATAAATTGAGCCTTATAAAAAACCTCATGGTCTAAAACATTTACAATTTATAACAATATGGACTCCGCTCTACGGTCTACGTCGCAATATACCGCCCTATGGCTACGGACTCCGTCGCGATGCAGCGCCCTACGCCTCAACGGATTACATCGCGATGCATCGCTCTACGGCTCTACGGGCTACGTCGCAATGCACCGCCCTACGGCTCTACGGACTCCGTCGCGATGCACCGCCCTACGCCTCAACGGATTACATCGCGATGCATCGCTCTACGGCTCTACGGGCTACGTCGCGATGCACCGCCCTACGGCTCTATGGGCTACGTCGCGATGCACCGCCCAACGGTTCTACGGATTCACAATGTACGACGGTCGTCACGATGTATCTTTGTAGAGAAATGTACAGAATAAACTTATACGGGTCTCGGTGTGACTAACCCAATTAATTCCTATAATAATATT
Source organism: Polyommatus iphigenia (assembly GCA_963422495.1). Taxonomy (NCBI): domain Eukaryota; kingdom Metazoa; phylum Arthropoda; class Insecta; order Lepidoptera; family Lycaenidae; genus Polyommatus; species Polyommatus iphigenia. The sequence continues at coordinate 37,802,012 of OY730183.1, forward strand.
ACAAACAGGCTTGAATTTAAGTATAAAGCACTGTTATAAAGAAAATATTTAAAATTTACTAACTATAGTTTAAAGTTACTTAAGCTCCCAACTCTTTATGTTAGGTTACTATACCTTAAACAATTGTAAATTAACTGCTACTATCAGAAAATTAGCTTGTAGCCAAGTGCCAACATGATTTTCACCACATTACTGACTCGAGTAACGCATACCTTAGTGTTTATTATTCCTAGCTTTAAAGATACAATATTATAATGCCTATGGTACAGTAATATAATATCATACAGTAGAGCACCTTATCATATAAATTTTTTGATTCGGTCGTCGTGCTCAAAGCCCGCGATAAAAGCTATGCAATAACTTAAAAATCGACCAATAACGTGTCTGCTTAGCGATCTACCAATAACTACCCGTCTAATCGCTAATTTAAAATTAACATTCTTCCCCAGGCATCTTCTCCGCCTGCACCGACTCCTTATTCAACCGAAGAGAACAAATTAACATCAACCTTGCGTACTATTTCCTCACAACTTTCGATGCGCTTCACAAAATAGAAGCGCAGCTATTAAGTTGTGAGTGACATTTTATTTTGAACTAGGGACCCGCCCCAGCGTCGCACGGGTATAAAATATATAGCCACTGAAAAAATAATTAAAATCGATTAGCCTATGATACTTCACGTGGTTACTTCTTATCTGTGCCAAATAACATAAACATTGCTCCAGTAGTTCGCGAGATAAGCCCTTTCAAACAATTTCCCCCGTTTTTTTTCACATTCTCCTATTAGTCTTAGCGTGATAAAATATAACCTATAGCCTTCCTCAATAAATGGGATCCAAAATCAACAGCTTCGGGGTAGCTAGGTTTTAAATTCAACTGCTTTGTTGACCTCCAGAATTTTTTAAAGTTTTGTTTTGAGTGGTGAGTAGCCAAGATGTCCATTTTTATTTGAGATTGGTGGTTTTGGCACCATTTTAATCTGCTTTTAAAAATTCGTCGACTACTCGTCATCTCATCATACACAAAACCTTGTCTTGGGCGGCCACTGTTAACCCACATTTGAAATTTGGACCTAGCCTCCCTGTGCGCCGCACCGACATGCTTATTCCACCCCGTTAGAGTCTTCTTCCCATGTTTATAATTCTTATTACAATTATAGCTTTTAATTGCCGCCGAACGTAATACAGAAACTATACTATTATATAGACTATCAACAATATTTTTATGATACCCTTTATTGCAATATCTATATGAGCACTGGATAAATTCTGGAGGAAAATCAATTAATTTTAATTGTCTATCACAAAGTTCAGTATAATATTCTATTTGTTCATTAGTTCTAGCACCCCATATAATTTTATTATTCGTAAAATGTTCAGGCACAAACTTACGAGCAACACAATTTAAATTACATTTAATCAGCATGGGGAAATGGTCAGACCAGTATACGTCGTACAAAATTTTCACACTATTTATTGTCTTGAACGCTGACTCAGTGGTTACACAATGATCTAACCATCTCGATGTCCCGTGCGCGTCACTCACATAGGTAAAAGAATCAGAATTCAAATTACTCACGTCAGCTAGAATCCATTTTTGGTCCACACAAAAGTTTTGTAGCTCACCATAAAACGGTTGTCCGGGATGCGCATTGTAGTCACCTAGCAAGAACACTGACTCACAATCACTTTCTTCTATTATCGCATTTAAATAACTCAAACAGTCAGTAAATTCCGTCAAATTTTCTGTGCAGTCGGTAGGCATGTATACACTGCATATTATTATTTTCTGGCTATTGTGGGATACTTTAATCGCACAGATACGAGAACTAGAGCACGGAATCACAGATACGCAGGGAAACACACTTTTTCTCCAAAGCAACGCTACTCCGCCATGGGGTCGTCCAATCATTACTCCAGCCGTGGTGTCCACCGCCGACTTTCCAGTGCTCCCAAACTCGGTGTCGATATTTGCAACAAAAGTTAAGTCGTGTGGCAGAAGCCAGGTCTCCTGCAAAGCTATAATATCTGCAATCTTGCATAGCTGCCGTACTCCCTCCACTGATCTCTTAACAGATTTGCAGTTAAATGTTACAAAACTGCTTGGCTCAACGTTATTATTTTCCATTATGACTGATCTCGGTAATAGCCTCGGGTCTCCGTAGTTTTACCTTGACCTTGAGCGCCAAAGTTGATAAAACGTCTGAACATTATTCCCTCAGGCCACAATTTTGCATCAAGGAATATACGCAATTTATGTCTAGGAACAAACAGCTTGTACGCGTTGTAACCTCTCTCCCTGCGTTGCAATATTTTAATCAATGATATTCTTTCATTCGTTTGCCTATATACATATTCACTTATCGCTTCTGGTTGTGTATCCTTATGCACATTCGTTATAAATATCGGTATTTTCGAGTCCGCCGATTTGAAATTGGGTACATGGCACGCCAATCCAATTTTGTTGTCTAATAATGTATGTCTATTTTTCTTTTTCCTCGTTACCGTAGTCCACTCCTGCTCAGTATTTTGAGAAGCGACCGCGTTATCGCGTAAGTTAGGCGTACGCTTCAACTCGCTTATCACTGTCGCACTCAGCTGATCGCCTACGTCACTCGAGCGATGGGCCGGCCATGCAACTTCACAGCTGATCGATGCGGCGGCCGCCGTTAACGGGGACCGGTTTAATTGTACATTCGTATCTACCTCCTTATTAGAAATATTATTTTGTATGTCCATATTTCTAATACTTTCTTCATTTTCGGTGAAATTTATACCCATAGGGCCACTATCTACCTCCGAATCGTTTAATAAATACGCTCCTCTTTTAAAATTTATATTGTTAAAATTTGTAGTGTTATGCGCCTCACTACACTTCGTATCTAACTGGTTTTTCAACTCGGAGAAATCTTGTTTAGATACAGTGTTTTCTTTCATCAATTGTAGTTCCTGTTTTAGTAAAATAATATCTTTCAACAGTTTCGAAGCGTCCACGTAATTAAAAGTGACGGGAGGGAGTTTATTTAGGTCCCTTGCCACAAATATGGGGGTAACATCAGGGTCCGTTTCCTTGAATAGACTAATAATATCTTCTATGTCTCTTTGCGTTTTTCCTTCACCTTTTCGGGTTACTCTGCGCGCTGATGTCGGAATCGAAGCAAACAGTAACTTCTTTGCCTCAGCCACTTCCTCCACAGAAAAGGACGAACCACATATATGCTGTATACTCTCCTCATCCATTATTTGAATTTTGTTTTGAATGAATGCTAAAATTTCGGAGATGACAACATTGCATCCAGCACACTTTACAATCGTCGTACTCATCGTAACACTCGTAATAACCGGCCTAAATACTAGTGACGCGTGCGCACGGAACGACGCGCCGACCCGGACTGTGACTGTGTGTTTAATGTACAGAATCGTCATTTCTATAGTTTTATTATATGTATAGATTAATTCCAACCAAGGAACACATAAAGCTCCGTTTAGACCAAACGAGCGAATGCTCATTCTAGGAAAGCTCTTTTGATGTAAACTAACAACGAGCATTCTTTCGTTGTTCTAGTGTGTTCGCCACGTGTTCGGCGGTAAATAGGTAGAATGCTCTAAGAATCTCGCTCGTTTGGTGTAAACGACGCAAGAGCGCTCGAGCAATTTCCTAGAGCGTTCTTTCGTGTTCGGACGAGCTCGCTCTTCGAGGCGGTCTCTTCAAAGGGATTCTAGTGTTCTTAATATTTTTACTTTTTGGCGGCTGGTTTTAGGTAGTTTATCAAAGGTTATTTCGTAAATATGGATTGGAGTAATGAAAAATGTTTACAAATGATAGAATTATACCATAACAAAAGATGTTTATGGGATCCAACCTTTGATGATTATAAAAATAAATTAACTACTTATCGTTGACGAATGAGCAATGAGCATTCGCTCGTTTGGTCTAAACGGAGCTATATAATTCTCATCTATAGAGCAAAAATTCTTATTCTTGATGTTCTTGTTGATTCGATTGGTGTAAACGATCTAAAGTATGTTGTAACGAATTATAGTTTACACTAAACGAATACGAAAGAATGTTCTTGTGCTGTTCTTGCTCTATGTTCTTTTGGTGTAAACCCACCATAAGATGTTATATATACCTGTGTTCCTCTCGCACTTCCTACACAGCGTGGTAGGCATGTACTTCATACAGAGATACTTGAGCGACTCGAAACAGTAAAAGCTAAACCCAGCATACGGCACCATCCCCACCAGAGTCGGCACGAACCCACGGTATAGTGCCCGCATACCACCCTCCTGGGGAAAAGTTGGGGCAAATCAGCATAATAAGGGCGCATTTTCATTAGTCGTCAAGTCGTACGGTATACAGCATGCGGGGAGTCTATGACAACTAATTGACAACTAATGGCGCATTTTCATTGGTCGTGGCATGCGTTTCAGAAATCTCCCGCACCCCGCATGCGGGCCCTATCGACCAGTGAAAATGCGCCATTACATTATTCCCCCCATATTCCTCAGTGGTAGTTGGTAGTTGGTACCACCTCAGTGTGACCTCAGGTTATATAACCTCACAATCTTAGTACCTACTGTGGGATATGAGTAGGAATTCTAAAGGAATATCTTAGATCTAGCGAGGTGGTGTAGACTGTAGTTAAGAAGAAATCAGAATTCAGAAGTGTCAATTGTCAGCTTAAGGTACAATTCCGTGCATCGCGATCGATCGCGGTCGCGCACGACCTACGACTGTCGTCGGCCGCCCCCGACCATAGTCAGCGTATGAAAATGTATGGCACCGCTTCCGAGGCCCGCGACTGACGCGCGCGGCCTACGACTGTCGTAAGCCGCGCGCGACCGTGCCATATAACTTTGACACGGTCGCGCGGGGCCTACGACAGACGCGCGCGACCGACGACAGTCGTAGGCCCCGCGCGACCGTGTCAAAGTTATATGGCACGGTCGCGCGCGGCTTAAGACAGTCGTAGGCCGCGCGCGTCAGTCGCGGGCCTCGGAAGCGGTGCCATACATTTTCATACGCTGACAATGGTCGCGAGCGGCCAACGACAGTCGTAGGTCGTGCGCGACCGCGATCGATCGCGATGCACGGAATTGTACCTTTAGGACTCAGGTAATATGATCTCTCATATAATATGATATGACCTCAGCTGTCACTAACCAACATAAGCGCATATTACGCTTAGTGGGAAGTAAAACCCATAACCGTACGGCAAGTTTTCAATTCGGAGACGAACTGCATTGTTTTGCGGTATTTTGGGTATTTCACACAACATAGATCATGATAGATACAGCATGTGTATGTATTTCGCGTGCCATATCGCGCTCCCAAACGACGAGCAATGCTCGTCTTTCGAAAGTCTGTTATTTAGTCTGCTATCGGAATCGGACGTTAATCGGAATTTTTAAAATGCCTAAAAGCCTAAAAATGCCGTATTGAGCTGTAGAAATTCAAATAGAAACGTTGGCCTAGATAATGGGCACTTTTCTTATCATCGGTACGTCACAATAGCTATAAAAAAGTGGCACGCTCGTTTTCATCCAAATGGAGCGACATGCGGTATCTATCTTGATCTATGTCTGTGGTATTTCATGATTTTATGACGTCATAAATCATACCGCTTTCCGACCGTAGTAATTTTGCAGTATGTGTAATTGCTAATTGCCAAAATTGCATATACCAGGATCAGGATAATTTATTTGAGGAAATTGGTATGTACATATCGCGGACCAATTAGAGCTCTACAATAGGCTACTTGACCTACTTTTTTTCTTCATGCTAATCGCTTCTTAATCATTCATTTTCACAAAAAAAAAACTAATATTTTAATATTTTACACAGTAGAAACCCATAAAAATGTTTATTGAAAAATATGCCTCATAAATGGCGCCGAAAACACTGTCCGCCATAGTGTGACGTCATACGCTTTGTATTTTAAACTCTCTTTATTGAACATTTTTTTATGTGCTAAATGTACGATTCTAAAAGTGCCCAAAAATTATAAAAGAATAAAATAAGAAATTACAAATCATTTGTTATGTTGAAAACTTTTGGAGAAAAGTTTTGGCCATTTAATTTCCCGTCTACAATAAATGGAGATAATATATAAAACTGATTTTTAAGTAAATTATTCAAGAAAATATATTTTACAAATCTTTCTAGGCTTATTCTTATTATTTATGTATAAATAAACTTACATATAACGAGCGCGATAAATAAAAGATATTAAATTACTATGAGGATGACGTCACATCCAAATCGGAAGTACCGCAAAAGCGTTTTCGTCAGTACAAATCCTATTTTCATAAAATCATATTTTCAAATCGATTTTATTTATCAATCATAAGCTTTTATTTGATGATAAGGGTGAAATACGGTTTCCTAGGCCAAGTTCTACTAGAAATATGCATTTGTTCAATGAAATTGAATATAGGTCAAGTAGCCTATTATTCTAAGTTGAGCTATCGAAGTTTCCTGAGTTCTTAAGTGTACAAATTGGTATATACAGGGAGGAAACAAAGTTATTCTACTTTAGGGTGTGTATTATGTCCCTTGTATAGGATTCACTACAAACGTAGCCGCGCTAGAAGAGTTATGCTTCGTTCAAACCTACGCGACCAAGCGACTGCGAAGCGGGAGCGTCAATACAAAACACACATTTGACAACTTCACGCAACTTGACGCTCCCGCTTCGCAGTCGCTTGGTCGCGTAGGTTTGAACGAAGCCTTATTTCGACTTCTATGTGTAAGTACTCACATACGGTTTTGCTCGATCGAGCAATCACGTAGACTGTAGAGTAAAATACACGGCTCGGGCTTCCGTCCACACATTCAGCATTGCTCGATAGTTTTACTCCAGTTCGAAGGAAATCAGCTACGAATAATAAAAACTAGTGTCAAAAAATTTGTCAAGCCGGCTCGATGCGAGCCTTCAAAGTGGCTCGATGCGAGCCTTCGAGCTGTGAGTTTTGCGGTCCACACTATGGTTTTTGCTCGATTTCGAGTAAAATGATCGAGCATAACCGTATGTGAGTACTTAGCATAAGTTTTCTTAATGCCCCCAACATTCTGACATAGGATACCCACAGTCTTAAATATAGTAGCAGCTGCATGCGAGATCCCGGTGTATCTATGTTCCCCCGTCACTTGGAACGCCAGTCTCGCCCTGATAGTGTCAAGGGGGTAGGTTAGTGTCACCGCGGTGACACCTGCGCCCGCGCCGGCGAGGAACTTGTCACCATGTTGGATCATGGGTATGCTGAGGCCGTTTAGGTACTGGAAGAGAAAAGGGGTATTTGAGATGGGGTAATAGATGTAAATATGTACTAAAGGGTACACGGCAGCTATAGTGTATCCGGCGAATCGAGGCGGTAGCGGTCATTGACCTTTTCAGTTTAGGAGCTAAATGAAAAATGCTCACACTGTATTCAGTTAACTTCAGAAAAAAATTTACCTCAAAATGATTCACTGGAAAACCTCTTGGTATCAGAGTGATAATCTCCAACATGCATCAGGCGTCATTTCTTCCCTTAAAAAACTTTGGACGGAAGACGACTGTCATATTTCGTCGGGAAGTCTTATGAAGTTCCGAAATCCTACAAAAAGGACAGGCCGGACACGCAACAAAATTTTCATGTTCAGCTTTATCTGTAAGCCCTAGGAAAAATGGCCTTTGTTATGTTACTAACATGGAGCGCTAAAATCGTTATATCCTTCCCGGAAGTCCCCAGTAGCCCGGGGCCCCGTATAAATGATACGGCAGATACTGCGGTAGCTACGCCACTGATCCTTCCTTTTCGCGTCGTAGTCGGATAAAAGAGGGGTTAGAAATAACTACAAGGTAAAACTTATGAATGCTCATTTGTTATCTAAATTCTTTTGTATCGTTTATCATTCAACATGCGTCAGTCTTTTGAATATTTCATGATTCGTCCTCCATGTTTTAAATTGTTACAATGTTATAAATAGCTTGAGCTTTATGCTCGGTCGATTCTGCGTAACTGGTTATAACAAGTACAAAGGACTAACTTACTAACTCCAAATTCTAATAAGTAGATGTTACCCGTAAGTTGCAAGTTGCAACTACGTCCGTGATAAGAATAAGACTATTCTATAACCTTCATCGGGATTCAAAGTATCTCCATGGCAATTTTATCCAAATCGGTTTAGTGACTATAGCGTTAAGAGATGAGTGATGACAGACAGATGGACACTTTCGCACTTACCTAGTGTACAATAACTAATAAGTAGTACAAAACAATCTAGACCGAAACATCCCGTTTTTGGATTAAATTATTTAGTATGCGTTTGTGAACAACTGAAGGCACGCTCTTCACTTCAACAGAAAATAGGAAAAACTATTTAGCATAGTGTCTAAGTCGTCTAAGTATATTTAAGTAGGATAGTATATGTCGCAACGTAGACTGTCGGCGGCGGTTTTACTCAACTCTGTGGCATTTAGAACGTATGACACACAAGTTTACTAGCGTAAAGATCGTATTCCGAAATACTATATTGCTTAAATATATGAATATCACATAACACCTGGAGGTTAACGCTAAAATCTACTATTTTAGTCCAATGTATATATTAATAATAGCTTCAATATAGTCTGACTTGTTGGGGGTTTTGAGTTTTTGACCCATCAGAGGCTGTACCAGACAATAAGTATTTGCACATTGACCTACTACTAGTTAAAAAGGGTTATTTTAGTTTCCGGTACTTTAGCAAGGCGGATATTGTGCCAATTGAGAAAGGTAGGCCAGAGTCACAGACATCTTGATCTATTTCTGTGGCCAAGAGTATTCAAAGTAACGGCTAAATTCGCAAACGGTTAACCCATTTAGACCCAAACGAAACTGAGCCGTGGAAAATATGAAATTTCTTTATTAATTTATAGAAAACAATAAAATTATTAGGAAAAAACAAAAAAACTTAATTTTTTTGTATTTTTAAATTAAAAAAATTGCCGTCCTCAAATGGGGCCAATGGGATCAAACGGTGTTAAAATTTTCGATACATTCTTTATGAATGTACCGTGTTTTCACACATTTCTCAAATGCCTTTGACCTTTTTCATGACGTAATGCTAACCCACCAGAACAACGCAATTGTTGGGGCAGTTTTTCGGAAAAGTTACCCTTCATGCTGCAGGTTTGGCAGTACAGATACGAGGGCTGCTATTTATGTATCCGGAATTAAAAAAAGAAACAAACATATATAATTTAATATGGTTTCATTGCTTTTCAAAATATTCGCCGCGATGATCGACACACTTTTGCATACGCTGGAACCAATTTTCATAGCACTTTTTCCATTCTGATTGAGGTATCTCCAAAACGTGCATTTTGAACGCATCAACAGCCTCTTCGCGGCTCGAAAAACGTTGACCACGTAATTTGTTCTTCGCGTATGGAAATAAAAAGAAATCGTTAGGTGCCAAATCAGGGCTGTACGGCGGATGACCAGTCAATTCGATCTTTTGACCCTCCAAAAACTGAGTTGTTTCAGCTGAGGTGTGACAGCTAGCATTGTCGTGATGTAATATGATTCTGCGTTGTCGGTTGTCCTTTCTTATTTCTTCAAAGACTTCTGGTAAACAAATGGTCGTATATCATTCACAATTAACCGTTTTACGATTCTCTAATGGCACTGTAGCCACATGTCCATTAATTCCAAAAAAACAGGCGACCATTTGCTTCAAAGTACTTTTTGCACGAGTAACTTTTGTTGGTTTCGGCTCATCTTGGAACACCCACACCGTTGACTGTTGTTTAGTTACGGGGTCATATGCATAGATCCAAGATTTATCACCTGTGTAGATATTATAAACGGCTTTTGACGTACCACGGTTGTATTTTTTTATCATTTTTTTGCACCAATCGACACGAGCCCGTTTTTGATCGATTGTCAAGTTGTGCGGAATCCAACGCGAACATATTTTTTTTACAGCCAAATGTTCGTGTAATATCTTATGTATGCTCGTCATACTTATGCCTAAGGACGCCTCTATCTCGCGATATGTAACATGACGATCACGCATTATTAGTTCCCGCACAGCATCTATATTTTGTGGGACAACAGCTGTTTTTGGGCGACCTTCTTTATTTTCATCCGTGAGCATAGACCGCCCACGATTAAACTCACTGTACCAGTGATAAACAGTGGTTTTTGATGGTGCTTCATCTCCAAAAGTTGCAGTGAGTTGAATAAAGCACTGTTGTTGATTTAGCCCACGCCGAAAATCGTAGTAAATCATTGCACGAAAATGTTCACGCGTTAAATCCATGGCAAATGAAGACACGCAATTTTCAAAATGACGCCACAATGGAAAAATAATTGACAGTCACATGAAACAAAATGTATTCTTCAACCAAAGAGTTCTATTTTCAAATGTTGTAATTACTTTTTAAATATTGTTCTTGTAAGTGGCCAGTTCCGGATACATAAATAGCAGCCTATGTATGTATTGCTGGTTGCAAGATTCTACCACTTGTATGTATCAAGTAATGACGACCAAATGCCGCTAAAATTGGAGCTGATTGAATTCATGTTTTTTTGCTTTGATGATGCAGCCGCCATGCGATTGCCACTGTAGCAGTGGCCAAGCAATCCAGCATGTGCGTAAACAGAACCTACCAGTTACCACCAATTTTTGTTTCGTATAACAGTGCGAGAAAATCGATTGACCAGTTGACTTGACCCCACGCATATCCTTGTTATAGCTTTGATAAAAATGTAGGAAGCTAACGTCCACATTCTTTCAACAGTAATTTACTTTTCCCAGAAGAAAAGCGCTGTTATGGCTTGCCCCGATCGCATAGACATTATAATCCAGCCGATGTAAAACAAATTCTGATTTAGTTGGTCAAAATGGTAGTCAAACTCAGCGTTTTCTTTTTTTTCATATCCTTAACGGATACGAGAGGACACTTCTCTTTACTACTTTGGCCAACAGTAGCAGTTGCACAATAGCCAGCTTCCCCTTGGAGTAATGAAAAACTGGTAAAGAGACACATGGTTGCGAAGGAAATACGACTAAATATATATTTCCACTGTCATCTTCAATCACGGCAACTTCCTGAGGTCTATAATATTTATCATAGCTATTGAATACCCTTCAGTTCATTGATAATACGAAATTGGTCGGTGGACAAAAATTGGAATAATTTACATCCTATGTGCCCATTGGCCCCAAATAGGGACACTTGTATAAAACTACTCCTAATCTTATAAAGACTAAAGCTTTTCACACTAATATGTATATTTTTTATAGGTTATAGTGTAATGAGCTCTTTCAAGTGAAAAAATATATATGCCTAAAAGAAAAACTTAAAAATAAAAAATACTAACTTGGCGTAATTTCGGATGTTAGAAACAGCTTCAGAAAAATCACTATAAAACACTGTGAACTGTATTTATATTATTTGTACCTTCTAAGAATAAGAAAATACACTTTTAGCAAATTGAAACTTACTATAAAAATAAGTATAAACTTGAATGACAAAAAATTTAAGTAATTTTAAAAGTGTCCTCATTTGGGCACGGCGGGTCTATATGGATTAAAGAGGCTTATCACATGTGACATGATTTTCTTGTCGTTATGTCAAACGTGGATAGCTAGAATCAAGGGCGTCGCCAGCCGATGGAGCAGGGGGGGGGGGGGGGGGGGGGGGAAGGGCACCGGGCAAGTTGACTTTACCTACTACAATACATACTTTTCTCATTCTCTATGAATTAGAGTGGAAATGGTGAATTCATTCGAGTTTCGAAGTACGGGAATGATTGTTCAAGGCTTGAACTTCAAGCAATTCAACTCAAAGACTTAGGACTTTGGTTGCATTATATGTGGCAACTTTTTTAGAATCTCTAGGGGGGGGGCAGCTGCCCCACCCTGCCCCCCCTTGGCGACGCCCTGGGCTAGAATCAAAATTCAGACTTATCAAAAGTAACACAGTTTTTTTAATAAACCACAGAAATGCAGCCACTAAAGCAAGCGAAAGCCGCCATGGACAGTCACAACACCAAAGTAGTTACACATAAATCATAATATAACTCCTCCAATGCTGGAAGTTATGTTCCATTCCACTCTTCTTAGACCTCCGGTTATCTCAATCGGCGAAACAAAGCATAAGACGTTTCGTTTTTCGTCGTTTATTTCGTATGTTAGCTTGCCGCTCGCAAATTTAAACTCCCCTTAATTTAAGAGGCATTTGAGTGGAGCGTCGGATGAGTTCTTTATCGGAAAGTAACTATATTACTTGGTCAAATATTTGTCGATATTTGGCACGACGCGAGATGTTATACAATTATGGAATAAGCAAACACACACCTATATTGACTTTGGAGTGTCGCCCAAATACATATAATAACGGACGAAATAACGTGTGCAAAGATGTAATACTGGTGGACTAAACCGAAGACTAAAGAGCTCATAAAACTTAATTTTAAAAAGCAATAAAATAAAAGAATATACAAACTGTAAATGATAACACACACATAAGTATTTTAAGAACTATCTGTGGTTTTTAAAATTATACTTACAATAAAATTCAAAGGTCATAATAATTATTATAAGCCATAAAAATTAGATCTTATTAACAAATTTAGGTATAATACTTAAAAAATTAGTCTTCAACAAAAAGATTTAACAGTGTGGATACAGATGTTTTGGATAGTCATTAGTGGTTACACCAAGTTTTGGCTTTGTCTATCCACTAATTATGAAGTGTAACAAATAAGGAAAACCATTAAATATTACATATTATAGAAAACCATTATAAAACACATATTAAGCAAATGATCCAAGAGGAATAAAATATAACACACATACCTTTTTGTATATCTCGAAGCTGGTAAACTGTGTGGCAGCGTACGGGAATATCCGCACCATCTGAGCCCCGTTGCCCTTGTAAAGCGCGATGAGGGACTCCTGTTTGACGATGGCCATGAGCCCCCCAAACACTCCATGATGTTTGTAGTGCACCGACTGGGCTTGCAGCAGTATCTTTATGCGGTCTAAAGGTGCTACAGCCGTCTTTGCGCACATACCAGCAACACCTAGTAATGATTACAAAAGTATGAGAAACATTGTGTATAAAATAAAATTCCTTTGACAGTAGTATTATTCATATATTTTCTGTGTAAATTTTATTTGTTAAAAAAAACTACTTGTTTGAGATCTTATTATTTACTAAAATTTTATAAGTAATATTTAATAAAAATATACCAACAAAAAGCAAAAGAATCAACAAATCTAGTTATTTCTTTAGTTCTTTCACATTAAGTAAAAGCTATTTGACTGAGCTTTGCTCGGTATTCGATAAAACACGAATAAAATGACATTTTCTAAAAATTATTCCTAGCTAGGTCGATTTATCGCCCCCGAAACCCCCTATATACTAAATTTCATGAAAATCGTTGGAACCGATTCCGAGATTCCAATTATATATATACAAGAATTGCTCGTTTAAAGATATAAGATAAGATTTACAAAAAAAGACAAAACAGTAAATTGAGATATGAGTTTAAGTCACATTAGCTTAATCTAATATACCTACAGAGTGACTTGAGTATGGTGACTAGAAAGATACTCTAATAAAATTAATTATTATTATAGTATGATTACTATTGATCCACAAATCTTATTTACCCTAGTAAGCGGAATATTATTTGGTAAATATTAGAAAAAAACTTACCACCGGCCAACAGACTTTTCATAATGAACTCAAAATCATTTTTCTGTTCGATCTTCAGAGCCATGGCTGAGGTTTTATAAAATGCGCTGTATTTTGTTAAATATCAATAAATTAAGGTGTGGAATTTATTTAGGTTAGGAGGATGATCCGTGGTCATTTCTTCATTGAGCACGCAACAAACTTTCACCGCTGATTAATGCAAATGCTTAAACTTTCTACATCACAACACCAAAATTATGTCACTACGATGTACCACTTAAAAGCTTACGAACAACGTAGGTTCTTACACGGCAATAAATAATTTTGCTGTTAATGTTTGATAGCCATGAACAATTCTTCGTAATTATAAGAAAATTTAAAATATTAAAACGCGTCCGAAGGATACGTTTACTCTTATCGAAATAAAAATTGACGTGTGAGTTTTGACAACATCAGCTGAGGAACGTCGTCTGTCACTGTCAAGTGTCAGTGTCTTTTTTTTTCTTATTATGGCACTTCGGCTATATATCCATGGCCAGTGTCGAGTATAATATTATTATGGCGGGAAAACAGTACTGTCTCTAAAGTCTAGTCAAAGTCTAACTAAGTCAACACTTTCCTACGTGCACATTATCGAATATCTAATGGTTAATATCCTACCAATATTACACATTAAAAACTCAGTACTGTTAACACAAAAGGAAAATAATACAAAAACACAACATCACTCTTTCACATTCCCGGCAAAACTAAGGGCGACGCCAAACGAGCGTAATTTTGTGAGTCGTGAGCCGCAGAATTTCTGCCGGGCAGATTTTTTTTCATACAAATGACAACTCATTTTGAGTCGCCGTGTGAATCAATACATGACTTTTGTATGAAACTGAATGCAGCAGAATTCTGCCCGGCAGAAATTTTGCGGCTCACGACTCACAAACGCTCGTTTGGCTTCGCCCTAAGCTCCGTGTCATTTTATATTTTTTAACAAAATCTTTTTTTTTAAAGCAAGTACAAAATGCTTAGATTTTTAAAATACCTATTACGAATTTCGTATTTTATATTCAAACGTTACAGTATTATAATAATTGTATCTAATAACCTATATTTTGTGTTTAATCAATACACGAAAAGGTATATTATTATATAAATATTTAATATAGCTTAATAATATCAATCCTTATGAAATTGGATAATCTTTTTTAGTTTTTACATTTTGCCATTAAACTGTATCAACGCCATCTTTGTTTGAATTTTATGAAACTTTTGACGTAGAATAATTTTTCATAGCAATTTAAATCCCACCGAAATCAAAAGATGTCACTTTTAACAGTGCTTTTAACAGTTATAACAAAAAAAAATGTTTTGATGACCTTTTGTAAAATTACTAGTAGACCGTAATTATTAGTAAACAACAATTTTGTAAATTATAACTGTGAATTATTGATTATAATTAATAAGAGTGTGTGAATTGTTAAATATTTTTTGGGGTCCTCGAATACATGACGGAATTCGTCCTGAAAGCTCGTCCCAGTTTTTGAAGGTCACCTTGAGGACGAGGAAAACTTTTAAAAGCTTGCGCGTTCGTGCCCTCAAAGCGGTATTGCTAGATGTTGCATCAAGTTTTCATTCGTTTAAATATACTGCGTACGTGATTTAAACGCGATTGCGTCTGCAGCGGCCAGTGTGATATTGTTATTCATACAAAGAGGCTTTTCGATTAAGAGTTTTCCTTTGGTGTATTTTACGTGAAATTATAAACATGAAAGTTGTCCGTGCGACGGGAAATATTTTGTGGAGTGAGTACCGTATTTTAATTTCTTTTATGTAATTGAATATTTACAGATTCATTACTAATAAATAGATGTTTATCTATTGAATCATGTTTTTTCTCTTTTGAATGTTTCGAAAAAGATAATAATATTGAGATTATCAGGATTTTAATTAATAATTTTAAAACAATTTAAATTAAGTAATAAGTCGTATTTTTATTCTTTATTTCTCCTAAATGCATAACGCACATATTTTATTTTCCTGTTCTGAGATAATGCATTTAATAATTATTATTACACTAGATGACGCCCGCAACTCCGTTGCGCCAAAATTCGTTTATCGCGCGAGAACCGTACATTTTTCTGGGATAAAAAGTATCCTATGTCCTTTCCCGGGACTTAAAGTATATTCATACCAAATTTCAGCAAAATCGGCTCACGGTTTAGGCGCGAAGAGGTAACAGACAGATAGACAGACAGACAGACAGACACACTTTCGCATTTATAATATTAGTATGGATATGGATATAAATATTAGTATGGATATGGATTACGCACCTAGGGCAGGAAAATAAGAAATGTCTCAGATCACAATATGTAATTGTTGGCCGAGGCGAAGCCTTATTTTCTTATTTTCCTGCCCTAGGTGCATGCGTAATGTACTATTTTATTTTCGCCATGGCCAATGTGCGATGTTTGTTGTTGATGCCACAGAGTACTTTAATACTGGCGTAATTGATGCGTTCAACGGATGGTTCATAATAAAAAAAATATGAACCATCCGTAGCCAATGTTATCTTTCGTATCGTATGTTCTTAGCTTGTTTAGGTTTTGCAAACCCTGCTTAACCTTCATAATATTTTTTAAATATAATTATTAACATCATGCTTGGTCTACGTGACTGTTGTCTGGTCAAGGGTCAAGTAGACTCAAAGGCTGTTATCGTAACGGAAATCCCAAATTATGAAGTTTGTTTTTTTTTGTTTGATAATGCGAACTGTTTAGTGAGTAAAGCGGACTATATTTTTTTAAGTAATAGAATAGAATAGAAATCGTTTATTTGCTCAAATAAGGTACAATATGATGTTAATAATCCTTTAACTACACGTCTACACTTACAACTAACTAATATTAGAAATCCGAAAGTGCGTTTGTCCGTCTTTCTGTAACTTCTTCACGCTTAAACCACTGAACCGATTTTGATGGGCATGAAGATAGTCTCGGGAAAATCCTTTCCCTTTTTCTTTTCCTATATCCATAGGAAATATTTACGGTATACTATTTACGGTATACTATTTAGTATTTAGTGGCGGGGCAAGACCAAAATTTTATGTGGGCGAGATACATTTTGCGAGGCCCCCTAGGCCCAAATGGATTATTTTTAGACAATAATTTTTTTATAAATAAAATTTGAGTCTCAAAACGCGTCAAATTCCCAAAAAAAATCCTCGGAGTCCAAGAGGCGCGAGGCCCCTCGGACCGCGAGGCCGTGGGCGGTCGCCCACATCGCCCACGCCTTGCGCCGCCTCTGATAATATTTACGGTAATAATATAGGAAACATTTAAGTACGGTTTCAAAATTTCTGTTTTTATTCTTAAAAATATGGCCGGAGAGTTAGGTAAATTTAAAATTTTTGGTCAATGATTTCCTTCCGGGCGAAAGTACAATGCATAATAGAGACTATTATGAATACTAGCGACCGTCAGCTGCGACTCCGTGGGTGGGGTGGGCACTGGGCAGTGGCAGCCTCCCACCCATGAAGAAAAAAAAAAATCAGTCATTTTCTCTCATTTGAATACTTCGAAAAGACCAAATAAGTCATTATAATATTAAGTAGGTATCTAAGAATCTTCACGCATAACAGGTAGTAAGTAAAAGATATTCCTACAACGCAACTGAAAACCACCAGCGTGAAACCGTAGTTACAGTTGAGTTACAGGCGTTTGACGTCACAGGTTGTGGTTTTATATGCGCAATAGATGCTATAAATAATAAGTTACAAATGTTTCAGCCTTCTCCGTCCGCGTTGGTAAATAAGGAAAAGTAGCTTCACTATGAGGTAAAGGGAAAGGCACTAATGGCAGACACTTTAAGGAAACATGCAACATTTGAATGTTATAAAATATATATTTATGAAAATAAAGAATTGATAACTTCTTCAATGTCTTCAGTAACTCTTACAAAATAAAACTATTATAATTATTCTCTGACAAATCAATTAAAAAATATATTATTGGTCTTTTTGTGAACTTAGTCATAAGAGTTAATAGATGAGAGCACAAAAAACGAACATCACTAAAAGTAGACACCAATATGAACTAATAGTTGACATAGAACATTACATTACATTTTACATTTTTCCTATTTATTAGGTCTTTATTTGCTGTTTTTCAAAAGATTTCATTTACTTCATCATAGTTACTACATGCATCAGAAATATTATTCACGTTGTCTCCAGATTCTATCCATTCTTCTTCCATGCTGAAACTATCTTTCCTTTTATTTTTATTTTTCATATTTTTTTCCTAGCAAATTTATTTTCAGTCTTTAGTCTCCATGATTCTCTTGCCTCTTCTTTCTTTTCTCAGCTCTCTTTTTTCTTCTTTTTACTGCTGAAAAACTAAAGCAATCGATTTTTCGATCAGTACAAGGTCTAATATTAGACACCATGTCCATTTTTCGGTACAGTAGTTATAAGTTGTTAGTTTGTTAATAGAATTATATTTTCAGAGAATAGCGATGATATTTGCAGTAGAATAAACTACAAAGTAACTTTAGTATGTATCGCAAAACTAAAAGATGAGATCCATTTTTTACATTTTCAAG
This sequence comes from Polyommatus iphigenia, assembly GCA_963422495.1. Classification (NCBI taxonomy): domain Eukaryota; kingdom Metazoa; phylum Arthropoda; class Insecta; order Lepidoptera; family Lycaenidae; genus Polyommatus; species Polyommatus iphigenia. The sequence goes on from OY730183.1 coordinate 37,820,289, forward strand.
AACTAATAGTAGACACCCTTTATATTGTTAGGGAAAATGGATAAAAAATCATAAATAAACATTAATTAGTGTTAACAACATGACCATTAATCCAATGAAATCAATAGAAATTACAAAAAATCAAATAAATGCAATCAAAACTTACGTGCAAAATTTCGCCTTCCATAACCTATTTGCTAAGAAATTGCCGAGCGCGTGTCGACGCGGTCACATTGTTTACGAAAACTGATCCCATTTTAAAATTTTGTTCCCGAAGGCGTCTCTAATATATTTTGTCAGATCAACAGATAGCTTGAGAAGCTTATAAAATTTACAGTGTTGAGAAATAAGTAGAGTAATTCTTATTTTTATGGTATTTTTTTCGTAAGTGTCATAGTTCCGTGTCTAGCATTAGGTCTTTTCCCTTAATATGTATAGTTATATGCCAAATAACATTAAAATAGCTCCAGTAGTTAACTAATTAGCGCGTTTAAATAATCTCCTACGTTTTTTTCACATTTTAGGCTAAAGCCTTCCTCGGACTATCCACCACGTAAAGTATAATTATTTTGTTAATTGACTCTCCTGATTTTGACAGTATATTTGCCAAGGCAATTGCTTAGTTATTGAACTAAGTAGCAAAGCACCCGAACTTTAAGCTTATCTCCATATTCTTTACAAATCATCTTATCAAAGTTTTCCACATTCTTTAGCTGTTAATGGTGTCATTGAACTACCGCCGGCGCCTACGGCGGATACGTCACGTAGTAACGTAGCAATGACACAGATCGCTAAATTAAATAGCTTCTACGTAAGCAGTGATTCATTGGAATTTGGAAGTCACTATGATTATAGCACTCGACCGGTTCGGTTTACTAAGCCAGTGGTACTCAAACTTTCTTATACGGGCCACAAACATGTTTCAGTCCTGCAGGTGTCAAAGACTGCAACCAAAATTATTTAGGGGTTAAAAATACCGTTTTTCGAAACTATCGATTCATGCAGGTCACTGATGAAGCCCTGGCGGGCCGTAGGTTGACAGAGGAAGTTCAGATAATAATTCTATGGTAGAGACACGAAAATAAGCATAGATGGAATAATGATATTATGTTATTGCGATCTATGTATTATTATGGCATAAATAACTTTTAAAATGTAACAATTTTTTTCTATATCTACGAACATTGACAGCAAAGAGTACGTTTACGCTTACAATCACTACGTTTTATTGACAAGACATAATGTCAGTAACTCAAGTAAGACCAGCTAACCTAAATCTATAATCGACATTTAAAAACTTAAAAAAATGTTGTCCCCTTGAATGGATAGTCCTACATTTGATAACCAATGAGATTGTGGTGATAACATGAACAGAGAAAATAAATGTTCGATATTAAGTGAGAAAAAACATTACTGTCATGATGTGACAGAATCTATTTTAAAAATTGCCATTGAGATTTACTAATAACTCTAGATTTTAGAAGCATTATTATTTACTTATCATGACATTGCATTAAATAAAGCGAACAAATTATATCTTAAAGAATATAAATAAAAGAGGAAATAACTAGGATAATTTTGACTGTAATAATGATAGCTACATCACCGATATAATAAAAATGGCTATCATGTTAATGATAACATTGATGATGCTAATAAAGTAAAATCGTTTGTTCCAGATGTCATTCCGGCGCGCTACATTCTGGCCATCCTGGGTTCTATCGGGATGGCTATTGTCTATGGCCTGAAGGTCAACTTGTCGGTGGCAATGGTGGGGATGTTGAACCACACAGCTCTCAAGAAGGCCACCCCTGATAAATTCGCAGGAGAACCACAATGTGCCGACTTCGGTGATCAAGAAAGTAGAGTAGTAAGTATGAGTGATGAAAAAGTAGACTATGAAGTAGATAGAGAAATGTGCGTCCAGACTAGATGTTACTGTGATATTTTAGGAGTATGTACGTATTGCAGATGTGCAGTGTGCATATAGGTATACTGCAAATTCTAAGCGTCATGTCCCACTAATTCGGATGCACCCAAACAAAAGAAATATTATCACATCTGTGAAATATAGACATTCGTATTGATAAGCAATTTTAAGTGTGAAATGCCCGACGGACAGAAAAATATAAATAAACAGTACAAACTGTACTGTTCACAACGATTGAGAAATATTGAGGTCGTTATAATACATAAATCAATGATAATAACAATACATTAAACAATATAGGTCATTGCATTTATCGAAACAAAATAATTGCTAAAAATGTACGCTGGGAAAGCCCAACCTAAAATAGATGGAGATAATTTTTACAGCTTTGAGGAAAATAACGCCTCCGTGGTCCAGTGGTTCAGAGCGTGGCTCTTGACTCGGAGGTCGTGGGTTCGATTCCCGCGTTGGAAACATGTTATTTCCAAGTTTGGTTAGCACAATGCAGGCTGATCACCTGATTGTCTGACAAGTAAGATGATCTATGCGTTGGATGGTCATGTAAAAAGTCAGTCCTGCGCTTAATCTCGCGCCAGTCGTGTCGGTCGTCCGTCCCACTGGATTATGAGAGTAAAAGGAATAGAGAGTGCTCTTGTGTACTGCGCACACACTTGGGCACTGTAAAATTACTCCTACGTAACTGACCAAAACCGGCCACCGTCATCGACATAAAACTAATATCCATAACAAAGTTGTTACATGTAATTTATGGATTTTGGTTTATTTTTAAAAGTAAAAGCACGAAATAGTTAGATATTGCATCATGTGATGCAAATACTGTAACGATGAGAGCATTTCCAGAAATACGATGGAGCGCAATTTTTCTCATGTGTTGCATCAAACAAGGATGTGCACCATGCTATACATTGTATAGTTTTTTTTCGATTGCGTAATATTACATTAGCTTAATGCCAGTAATTCGTCAATATATTAGGATTATTAGGTGATAAGTGATGACCAAATAAGGTGTTTTATAAAATTGGTGCGCTCTCACTTCTATCTGTGAAAAATCTACTATGTATTAATTTAATGGCAAATGTTGGTTGATAAAGCAATTCTCAGACCGAGTTACCTACTCGGTCTGAGCAAGCAAAATTTTATCTAAATTAGCCTAGTCGTTACGGAGGAGCTTAGCAACAAATGCCGCAACATTTAATTTTTTAGATGCATCGTAATTATTAACTGATTCCCGATTCAATGAATTTAAGTTACAGACGGCTGGCCTTTATAAATTCGCGTTATTTCTGTTTGTTATTGTACCGTCATGATTTCAATGTCACATTGTCGGCGCATCTTAAAATATTTGCGTTCGAGAGAGTAAATAAGTCGAAAGGTGTACCTCAAGGCAGCATAATTGATTCCATTTTACTTGTAGGTCTTTATAGTAGACAGAAAAGTTCGAAAGTGTGTATCAGAATCAGAAATGCGAATAACTATGAATGCTTATTTTTTCAGGAATCAGATGGGCCGTTTGTCTGGGGCGGTGACGTGCAAGGACTGATCTTGAGTTGTTATTTTTGGGGATATTTCGTGTCACAAATACCAGGTAAATTGTTTTTGGTAGACGTTGCGAAAGTATTTGACTCTATGTTTCAGATCAAGAAGCTTAGCAGCTACTAAAGGTATTAAAGTGATAAATTATTGAGACTTTCGTCTTCCTAATTTTATTAGGATTCCGTAGTTTTTTAAAGGTGTGACTCATAGTTTGGACAGTGTTCATCTAAATTCTAATTCTATGTTATCTAAATTCTATGTTTTTCTTAGGCGTTAAATTTAACCAAATTAAGCTTATTTGCCATACTGCGTTATTGCTCATCGTTTATCATAGGGTGTAAATAAAATATCAAGTATCCTCCATAAGAACAGGGCCACCGTAAGGGCTACTGGCGCCTGTGTGCAAAAAAAGGATTTTGGCGCCCCTTTAGACAAAATTTTTGGGTCCTTGGTTTTGGCGCCCCTAAAGATGGCGATTTGGCGCCCCTAGAGGATGGCGCCCGTGTGCATTGCACACATTGCGCATATGGTAGCGAGGGCCCTGCATAAGAAATCTGCTGGATCCCATACTGGAGCTGTATTAAAATTACAATAAGGTATTGTCAATTTCAGGAGGTCGTATCGCGGAGCTGTTTTCGGCGAAATGGGTGATGTTCTTCAGCGTGACCATCAACGTGGTGTGCACGCTGCTCACTCCCCCCATGGCGGAGTCACACTACGCCGGCGTCATCGTCATGAGGATTGGAGAGGGTATTGGAGGGGTAAGTATTGACTGATGTGTTGAGTGAGGTTAGTGTACCTATAACTTAATTCTTATAACGCATTTTCTCAATATATAATATCCATTTGCCTTTTCCTTCCATCCTTCTATTTTTCGCGATTGTTAGCGCGGTTTTTCAGATACAGCTTTCTGATAGATGGACAGACAAACAGATTACAGACAGATGGCTAAGTTGTAATAGGAACCGGTTTTTACCCATTGGGTACGGAACCCTAAAACCTATAACCCTAAAACCCAAGTCACAGAATAGATTCGAACAGAGAAATTCATTCAAATATCCTCCAATACTTTAAAAGCCAAAATTCTCTCCATTGGGCTACTGTTCGGTGTTCCTACACCTTCTGTTTCTCCAGGGTGTAACGTTCTCGGCGATGCATATCTTCTAGTAATAAAATAACTTGAAAGGTGTCAAGGGACACCTCTCAAGCTTTTGGAAGGTGGAACGAAGTTGCTTTCTATGAGAGAGAGAGAGAGAGAAAGAGAGACAGACAGAGAAACACGCGCACGCCGCACAGCATAGTGCTTACAACTATAGCAAAAAGTGTTGTTACAACTTTTGGTCTTAATTTTTTCAGTCTAGTCCCCTTTCGCAAGGCGCGATATGGAACTTCGTTCCAATACTTCTAAAGCCAGATTTCTCTTACTGTTCTTACACGTCTTCTATTTCTCCAGGGTGTAACATTCCCGGCGATGCACGTGCTGCTGTCTAAATGGGCTCCGCCGGCCGAGCGGAGTGTGATGGCGGCGTTGGTGTACGCGGGCACGTCGCTCGGCACGGTCATATCTATGCTGATGGCTGGCGGTTTGACTGTTGCTGCAGGTCAGTGATACTAATAGCGAATGATTCAAAGTTGGATTGGAAAACTTACTACACAATTATTGGTAAAACTAGGCGCAGCGCGTTTATTGGCTGTCGAGTAAGGTTGTTGACTTTAATTTCGCAATCAGTGTCTACGATGTGTGAGCATGAAATTGTGGAAATGTGGCTATCCTTAATTGACAACCTGCTTTCAGACAGCCCACATGTTTTATGATATGATATGAGATGATTCGGCTAAGGAAGGCTTTGTTTTCGAGAAAATATCCCTGAGTTCATATCAAAGAGTTTATCGTAGTTAACCGCTGCTTATCCCTTCTCACAGCTTTTTATTGCTTTTTCCAGGTTGGGCGAGTGTGTTCTACGTAATGGGAGGCTTATCTTGTATTTGGTGTATTCTATGGGTGTTTCTGGTGCAGGACTCGCCACAGCAGCAGAGGATCATCACGCAGGAGGAGAGGGATATGATCGTCGAATCACTTGGAAATACTGAGGAATCTTCGAAAAAGGTAATTTTAGCAACATCTCCTCTTATTGATTTCGGTAAAATTTGTGACTGGTCTCGTTTTAAAAGACTTTGTATGGTTATGCATCCATAATGCACAGGGCACACAACAAACAAAAAATAACAACAGACAGAAATTACTATAAAATTCGAAAATATTAGCATAAGCTTGGAGCATGCAAAAAAAACTAATGATTTCAGAAATTCTTAATAACGAATGACTTTAGAAGATTAACAGTATCATGTAGGGTTGTGTTACAAATATTGATGACGATAATAATGCTAATGTTGATAAGTGATAACATTGACCAAGAGGGTATTGAGTAATTTCAATAACCGGCTATAGCGTTTTGTGAGTGCTGTGGTGTTATTTCCTATAGTTTTTTGTAATGTTCTTACTGTTATTGACTGTTGTTTCCATGGGCGTACCCAGGATTTCAGCTAGGGGGGGGGGGGGGGGGGGGGGGCAGCATGAGCTGAAATCCTGGCTGCCCCCCCTTGCCCCTCGGTACGCCCATGGTTGTTTCCTAATTTGTTTATACTTACTTTTCTTGTCGAGTCACTAGAATCAAAGATTATGTTTTACTTTACATCTTATCTAATTGCGAAAACTTTATAATTGGCTTTATGTTTCTAATTTAACTGTACTCTTGTCTCTTACTGTAATTTCTCCAAGCTGTAAGTTTTCCGAATAAAACAAAATAATAAATAATAAGATAATGAGGTTAATATTACAGAAGATGCCAGTGCCGTGGAAGTCGGTGTTCACATCAGCCCCGTTCCTGGCGATCCTGGTGGCGCACACGTGCTCCAACTGGGGCTGGTACATGCTGCTCATCGAGCTGCCCTTCTACATGAAGCAAGTGCTCAAGTTTAATATGGCACAGGTACTATCGAGGAAATTGATTCATAGGCAGTTGACGGACCTACGTTATATGGTTGGGCTATGCCAATTCAATGTCTGGTGGCTGGGTTTGACAGAAAGTGACCAAGCTGCTTAGGTCCGCTTACTGCCTATAAATCAACTTCTCTGATACTACATAATAATAATATGAAATATATTGATTTTTGTTTCTTCCTATTTAATATTGTCGTAATCGAAGAAGTATTCTCGAGCATATTATGTCTCTCAGATCCTAAGGTCTCCAGAGGTGACAGATTGGAATAACTTACCAAGTCCAACTGCTCTAAGGATTGAGGATAGAAGCCTGCCATCGCTTATTATAATGGCGATGTTCGATCACAAAAATGATACCAAGTTAACATTAAAATATTTTTTGCCACTGTGATGCTTTATACTAAATCCCACACATTTTTGTTTTTCATATTTTTCTCTCCAAATTACCAAAAGTTACTTGTTTAAAGGCACTCATGATTTTTTTTACAGAACACAGTAACGACAGCCATGCCGTTCTTGTCACTGTGGTTGTTCAGCATGATACTCAGCAAGACGCTGGACACTCTGCGGGAGAAGGGAAAAATCAGCACCACCGCTGCCAGGAAAATCGGCACGCTATTCGGTAAGATTTGAGATTTCTTACAGGATTAGACAAAGTTGAGTAAACGAAATTACAACCAGTGCCGGTTTCGACATTACCAGCGCCCTAGGCGAGATTACTTCGACGCCCAGGGTGCTGGTACTGCTGAAAAAATTAACGCCCCTTTTATTTGCCTTCAGCGCCCCTTTTTATCTGGCGCCCAAAGCGGTCGCCCAGCGTCGAATTTTTCTCTCGTCTTCGTCGCGTCTAATTTTTTCTAAAAAAACCAACACCATCTATGTCTCTACAATCGTCTTTTTGAGCCTAACGAGAGCTTTTTGTGACAGCGTCCGCGGTGCCAGCGGTGTGCATGCTGTCGCTGTGCTTCGTGGGGTGTTTGCGCGCCGCGGCGGTGGCGTTAATGGCGATCGCGGTCACCAGCATCGGCGGGATGTTCTGCGGATTCCTGTCCAACCATATCGATATCGCGCCTAATTTCGCTGGTAAGTGGTATTTTGATTATAGTAAGGCAGAAAGTAGTTTCTGCTTCTCCTATTATCCTTATCCATACTTCCATACTAATACTATAAATGAGAAAGTGTGTCTGTATGTCTGTCCTTCTGTCTGTCTGTCTGTCTGTTACCTCTTTACGCCCAAACCGCTGAACCGATTTTGATAACATTTGGTATGGGGATACTTTGAAACCCGAGAAAGGACATAGGATACTTTTTGTTCCGGAAAAATGTACGGTTCCGTCGCGATAAACGAATTTTGGCGCAACGGAGTTGCGGGCGTCATCTAGTTTCTAATATAATAGAAAGAGCTATAGTTTCTGCTCCTCCTCGTTTGTTCATTTCTACCTAAGTATATTTTCTTTTCATAAAATATGCATTGCCCAAAACATTTTCGTTCAAGAAAAGTAATAACTTCTCCTACCTTACTCCTTTTTTAATTTATTTTGATTAATTTCATTGCCGGTCCCTACGAACTGCATAAAGTATGCATGTATTCGGAAAGGATGTATTCGGTACACAATTTGGTGTATCTATAGAAGTGACTGACAATTATTGTCAACGGCTTTATTTCTAGGTAGTGTTTCGTTGCTCTTGCCATATTTTAGTGTGCGAAAAGGAACCAAATTCAAAACGGTTGAAGTATGGGAGTTACGTTTCCTTAGTTTTTATTATTCGTAGGCCGGTCCCTATACTTTTTTAATATGTCTTTTTGATACCCTTGATATCAAAATATCAAAGAAGACTAGTGGGAATGTTGTGTGACTGGCTTCGGCATACATTTAGGCAGCTTTTTAGCGTTTAGTTTTTCCTTTTTCAAGGTAGTTCTAGGTTTTTAATTTCTTGTTACAGGTACTCTCATGGCGATAACGAACACTGTGGCAACGATCCCAGGCATAATTGTGCCGATCTTCGTTGGACACATCACTGATGGCAATGTAGGCAATATGTTTTGATGTTTATTTATATTGATACAGAAGTGGGCGCCTGTTATTTGATTTAAGCGTTGAATCAGCACTGTATTGATGACATTTTTAGCGAGTAGTTCTATGGTCTATATCTATATTAACATTTTCATCGTAGAATTCTGCTTTTAATAGCTGGAGCTATAAGAATTTTTTAACTAAATACTAGTACTAAGCTGTTAGATGATAATATTAGGATAGACACTCCAAACCGTGACAATAGTTATTAAAAAAGAATATTGTGATCATCCATAATTATTGTTATGGAAACACTTATTGCGTTATCAAAATAGGTTGATGGCACATTTATTTTATTTCACTATTTTTTTTGTTGCAGCAAACAATAAGCGCATGGCGAGTAATCTTCTTCGTGACAATTGGCCTGTATGTAATAGAGATAGTTGTTTATACTCTATACGGTTCCGGAGAACAACAACCTTGGAACAATGTGACTGAAGAGAGTCAAGAGAGGAATGATTCCAAACGACTAAAGGCTGATGTAGACTAAAATTAGGATAGTGTTTATAATGTACTAGATGACGCCCGCAACTCTGTTACGCCAAAAATCGTTATCGCGCGAGAACCGTACATTTTCCCGGAATAAAAGTATCCTATGCTCTTTCCCGGGGCTCAAAGTATATCCATACCAAATTTCAGTAATATTGATTCAGCGGTCTGGGCGTGAAGTGGTAACAGACAGACAGATACACTTTCGCATTTATAATATTAGTATGGATATGTATTAAGTTATGCTTAAGTTCTTTATTCTATTTGTAAAATATGTACTTACTTAATATATTTTAATCTTTTAACCTAATTACCTATGTTGTTTATTTTAGACATCAATGCTGTCTCTCGTGTTTGAAAAAGAGTTAAAATAAAAATAAAAATACTTAGTCTAGTTCAGGGATCGGCAGACCGCGGCTCGCGAAACGCATGCGGCTCTTCCATAGGAAATATGGCTCTCCGCTCTTCTAAGAAGAGTCTTCTTACACTATTTCACTGCTTCATTAATAAAACACCTAAACAATAAGAAACAACTGAATTCTCCGTCAACTTGCGATAATTTACCTAAAATAGAGCAAATCCTGTTTGATACATGGAATAGCCTTCCTGCAACATATGAAACGACAAAACAACTAGCATTTGCTATTACATCTAATATCTATCTTCGGCTCCACATATTTATGTGAGCAAACATATTATTATTATTATTTATTTAATTAAATCCTTTTCAGTATTTTTTTTATGCTGTTAATGTAGCTTTGTAGTGTGAAGCAAGTTACACTCTAATTATTATTATTAGACTTAATTCAATGTAGCGGCTCTTTGAAGGTATGGAAAAATCTTCAAACTTTATATTTGGCTCATCTGATTGGTAAGTCTGCCGACTCCTGGTCTAGTTGATCAATTATATTACGTTGAATTGGTTTGAAACCCCGCATTTGAGTTAAAAACTATATTATACTATGTTGATTACATATAGCTATGTAGACATGACAAGCAAGCAACAAATTATGTCTACAGTCTACTTAACTAGAGACAAGATAAATCTAATAACGTATTTCTCTATGCCAATCGCAGGTATAACGTTACAGAGTATGCTATCTTTTTCGTGTTCATTCCATTTCATGTATGTGAGAGTGTGACAGCATCAGTTCTCTCAGTGTCATCGTTGCATCTCTGCCATATCTTCAGGCTGTCCAGTCCTTCGTAGACTCTTATCAGTAGCTCCATCTTTACCTTCAGTTTGGTGATGTCGGCTTCAAACGCCAGCTCTCTCACTACATGTGCGATCATCGTTTTCAAGAAGTGATACGCATATTTTTCACCTGGTAAAAGAGTAAGAAACAGGAAATCATTTAATTAAATTTTTTAGGCTTTTAAAGTTAATATTGCTCATATTATGATTGTCATCATATATTTTATTCAGTGTTGTAAATGTTTTTAGACATCTACCATTATCTAAAAGTACTACTAAGAATAAATATTTATAATAGCGTTATTTGGCTTCAAATCAAATTATAAGCCAAATTATATAAATTGTATGTAATAATATCTAGACTGAGCATGACTAACATTGTTTTGGTATACCTTAATCAAATAACGTAGGTCTTCCAACTTCGTTCATTTTAAACTCACCAAGACATCTTCTTTTCCCCATGCTGAAGGATAAGAGTGGAGGTAGAGGAGTGGCAGGATCTATCCAACGTTCTGGTTTAAATTCTGAAGCTTCAGCACCCCAAAGTCGGGTAGAACGGCCCGACCCATAAAAGTTTATAAGACACATACCATCCTTTGGTATGGTGCAGGATTCTGAAAATAATAAATTGAAAACATTTGGATGTTGCTCACGACTTCATGTACAGATTTCATGCGTCTTTATGCATACACACTTTTCAACTAGCAACTAGAGAAGTTATGTTCTTTGAGATCTATTTCTTACTAGACGTTCCGCGCGGCTTCGCCCGCGTAAATTAGATATTTCACAAATTAGTCCATAAAAAATAGCCTATGATCCTTCACGTGGTCTACTTCTTATCAGTTATCTGTGCCAAATAACATAAAAATTGCTCCAGTAGTTCGTGAGATAAGCTCTTTTAAATAATTCCCCCTTTTTTTCCACATTTTCCTCTATTTATTCGCTTCTATTAGTATTAGCGTGATAAAATTTAGCCTATGGCCTTCCTCGATAAATGGGCTATCTAACATTGAAAGAATTTTTCAAATCGGACCAGTAGTTCCTGAGATTAGCGCGTTCAAACAAACTCGCCCGCTTTATAATATTAGTGTAGATATGTGTCCAACTTGCTTCAGTAGTTTCAACGGCGTGTGTGCCGTCAAATCTTAATCTTTATATTTTTATCTTCGTTATTTTTAAAATATTATGCCTTACTTATCTTGAAGTCCCGATCAATGTTTCTTAAGACGAAAGGTGCAGGTGGATACAGCCTTAGCGCCTCACGGATAACACCTTCACAGTACACCATCTTCTCCAAATCTTCCTTTGTCACATCGCGTTTGGTATCACCAAATATTTCTTTTACTCTGTAAGTAGTTTTAAATGCTTTAGCAAGATGCTGCTGATTTAATATTTATTAAACATTTTATTTTTATAAAATTTATGGTTCGATACTATTGCATATTGCCATAGCTTAAATTTTTAAGGGTATTTAGCCTTGAGGTACTCCAATGATTTATTTAGAATTTATTATGTTACATTAGAATTATTCGTTTACAGCTTAGAGTCCAAGGCACTCAATACTGGGTCGTGTTAGACACAGTGATGATATATACAATCAAAAGCTCATGATAAGCAAAGTACAGTGAGAAACAATACTTACTCTTCATACAGCTTGTCTTGTATATCTTGTCTTGTGCCTATAGTCAGTAATACAATAAGCATTGCTGTCGCTATAGGTTCTTGTGCAAACACCAGAGTATCTATTTCCGATTTCATCTGCCTTCCAGAAATATTTATATCACCTAAATGGTCTAATAGCGGCTTGAATCTCGGCCTGTATACTGAAATATGTAAAAAGATACGTTTGTGTTTTGAGATTGTTTAATTTTACTTATTACGTTTTATTAAAATTTGATAAATTCTTATTGTTAGGATCTACCTTTTCTATTGGATTCATTATCATTCGGAGTTAAATGTTTTTGTTGATATTTCTGGAACAACTGAAAGATAAAATAGACAAATTTATTTATTGTTACTTGTTAGCTACACCTGTTTTAAAATAAAATATTACATTACAACATAACAATATAACATTACCAAAAATAAAAAGAAATTAAGGACTTTATCATATTAAGCATTGATTTAATATGTTCCTACCTTGTCAGTGGTGTCATGTAGAATACCTGCACTCTTTTCAAGCTCCTTATACGATTGTGTACATTTGAATACAAAATCTGGGTGATGCAAAACATTAAGGATTCGTTCTATTATTTTCTCGAATATATTTGAAATCGCTTCATGATATTCGTCCATTGGGATTAAATCCGGTATTTCAGGAACACCGATAGCTATCACTACAACACATAAAACTGTAGTTTAATTAAAAAACTAAAACCTATTTTGGTATACCCACAGTTATTGTAGAGGAATAAATATTAATTTAAGGACGTTTTCGAGAAAGTATTTCAGGTTGGCTGATTTTGTGATATTATGTCGTCATTCTTGCTCTTCTGATTGGAGTCCGGGCGGTCTGGCTGCTGTTGGTGGTTGCGTTCATTAGTGCGCATTTCATTTATCCAGGTGATGCTATTAATATACGGAGCGCCTGATAAAAAGAAACGGAAATCTCTCGCTTCTGGCTCTTGTCATGTTAAAGGCCAGGCTTTAACAATTATTATTATTACTGTCGTAATTATTACGTTTGTGTTAAGCACTCCTTGCTCACTAAAATGATTTTAAAATCATTTTAGTATACAGTATGTATACCAAAATGTTCACTCAGTTCATAGATATTCTCGAATAGCATAACCCTTCTTATCGCGCAGTCGTGTAAAAATATGTCTATATACTTACCTTAGTACACTTCAAAAATCAAAGTACAGTTCGACGCATTACAAAATACCCGAAGTTCTAGAATATTCCTTTAATGAAGAGGTTACAAATACAGTTACAAAGTTAATTAAGTTACAAAATACTTACAGAGAATCGTTTCAAAAGTAGTGTAAGATATTTTTTTCCAGGCATCAGCTGGTTCGCCGATTTTTAAGCTGTCGACCAGTTTTTTAGCTTGAGCATTGTAAACATCTTGATAGGTCCTCACCGATTTACTTTTTAATGCTTTCGAGAAGCCTTTAACTGTGTGTTTCCATAAGTAAACTAAAACATGTTTGTCAATTTTAAGATTTTCATCATCGTTATCATCATCATTATCATTATTTATTTATTTATTATCATCATTATCTTTTTTTTCATATTTAATTATTATCATCATTATCATTATTTATTTATTTATTGCAAAATTTGTTTGTGTACTTTTCTCTACTCCTACTAAAATATGCTATTGGTCAGTCTGGATTTGTACGTTCTCCAAGACCCGTCTTAAGTAAACGAAAATGTATCTATGTATGTTTCCAATGCCCAATTGATGTCTAATTAAATTATTATTATACTATGCATTTTATTGGCTTACCAGGTGCAGTGGCGAGTCCATTGCCAACCCACGTCTTGCCGAAGTCATAGAGGTACGGTTTTTCGGGGAAGTTGTTGCTCACCATTTTTATATCGTGCGGATCGGTTAGGCCTGCAATTTGTAGTGTAAAATTATAAAAAAAATGGTTATGTTTTTTATCCGGCCCAATGGAATACTCACGAAAAGACGGCCTATTATTATTATTACCAACAAACAGGGCCGGATTTATATTTTTTATGAGTATGGGCCACTTTAATTTTGCCGCCCCTATGTATGTAATGTGTCGAGCTAGCGACCGGTCGTGCTCCGCGTCACACGCAGCAAAAGTAATTAATATTTTTGCGATTCGCGCGCCACATTGCCGCTGCACGTGACCATGGCGCTCGTGGCCAACGAGTTGCTGGCGTTCATCCAGCACGCCATAGACACCATGGACGAGGTCAGCATCATGCAGATCTGCAAGTCCTCCTTCACCAGTGAGGAGATTTGCAAGGGGAAACAGCTGCTGTATGAGACGCTCGGACAAAGCGCGAACATGCCGTAGCGACGAAGAGACGGAACGGAAAGGAGTGTGCAGGATATCATCTCCCTGCTGAAGCAGACGGATCCTGATGAGGTGCCGGCTTTTGTGGCTAAAGAGCTGCACGAGCTGCCGCCCGTCACGCTGGACCACGTCGACGTCGTCAGCCTGCTGAAGGACATCAGGTCCCTGAAGGAGGAGTTGGCCGGAGTTCAGGATAGACTGCAGGCATCAGAGTCTACGATCAGTGACTTACGTATTGAATTATCGCAATTAAAAAGCGGTAATTCAATATGTGGGCCACCTGATGCCGCCTACGTCACCTTTCGTCGTGGCGCGCAGGCAAGCACGTTTAGCCCGTCAGCATTATCGGACGGGTCAACGAACACCGCCACTGCGTCCCCCGTCCGCGCTCCCCTCCCAGTTGCGCCGACGCTGAGTTCACAGGCGACTCAGCAAAACTACGCGACTGTTGCTGGTCGCCCCGCACCTCCCCCGCGGGCGAAAACAAAAGGGGAGAATGAGAGCCGCAAGGCTCCGGACAGTCGCAAGACTAAGGAGAGCCGCTGCAAGGTTACGAAGAGCCGCAAGGTGGAATCTTCTCGACCTGGCAGGGATGAGAGCAGGCGGTGTGATGAGGAGGGCTTCACACTGGTGGAGAGAAGGAAGAAGAAGCCCGCCGCCCGCAACCATCGCGGCACCGCGCCTTATGTACCTGAGCTGCGTCTGCGAAGCGAGGTCCCCGCGACGCCCCTGTAAATATCCCGCCTGCACTGGTCCATGGAGGTCGAGGACGTCGTGGACTACATCCAGAAGAAGACGACACTGCGCCCGAGGGTCAGGACCAGTCTCGCCACAAAATTCAACCATCGCGGCACCGCGCCTTATGTACCTGAGCTGCGTCTGCGAAGCGAGGTCCCCGCGACGCCCCTGTAAATATCCCGCCTGCACTGGTCCATGGAGGTCGAGGACGTCGTGGACTACATCCAGAAGAAGACGACACTGCGCCCGAGGGTCAGGACCAGTCTCGCCACAAAATTAACTTTAGTTCCTTTGTGGTGAGAGTACCGACGAATCTTCTTTCGACCTTTGAGGCGCCGGAGTTCTGGCCGACGCGATGGATGTGGTCTACCGGAGTCCGGAGGTTCCGGGGGAGACTCCGGAACGAAGCGCGTCATGTAGCCGTCAACACGTGACAAAGTGTAGTTTTTAAGTATATAATAATAATATATATGTTAGTCCATAAGGTATTTATTATAATATGAATATGTATGTTAGTCTGTAAGGTATTTGTATTATGGGCCTAGATGCCTGAAATAAATGGCAAAATTAAAAAAAAATATGCACGAACTCTGCCGCCATCCGTCCTAGGATGCTGCGGGCTGTCGCCCACCCTGGGACGCCATAGGACGCTGCTGCGCATAGGCCCATACTGCCTATACATAAATCCAGAGCTGCCAACAAATAGCATCAGACTTATGAAGGCGCTAAAGATATTATGTAATGATGGTCAGATATGTAAAGTCAAATTAAAAAGCGCAAAACCCACAAAAGAAACAGCAGTGGTATATTATATTCAAGCTGCAGAAGTTATTTCATGTATCTAAAATTTTAACAACATTGGAGAGGAACAACAATTAAACAAAATAATAACAACAACATAAATACTTACAAACAATAGGTCTGGTGCCTGCCCATAAAACGAAGGGTAGGTTGGTTTTCTCCATTATATCAGAAACTTTCAGAATTAGTTTATGTAAAGCTGAAAAA
Source organism: Polyommatus iphigenia (assembly GCA_963422495.1). Lineage (NCBI taxonomy): Eukaryota > Metazoa > Arthropoda > Insecta > Lepidoptera > Lycaenidae > Polyommatus > Polyommatus iphigenia. The sequence goes on from OY730183.1 coordinate 37,836,253, forward strand.
TGTATAATGCTGTTAATGACTGTTAATTTAAATGTCACTTTCTCTACATACTGCGTACTGCGTAATTAGTCTTAATTTTAAGAACTAAGTGTCACTCGTTTTGATATAAATATAAAAATAAGTGGTAGTTCGTCTAGGACCTAGGTGCACTTTACCTGAAGAATTCTGCATAACAAAACTTTATAATGAACCAAAAATGCCCTTGCAACTCATCTGATGTGTCCATGGGCGACGTTAGTCAGTTTCCATTAGGTGAATGTTTGCTCGTTTATTTATAAAATTAAATGAAAACGGAGTATAATCGCTTACCTTTGCCACCGCCGAGTAATAAATGCATGTTCCCAAACACCGGTACGTAGGGGTAGGTAGGTAGATGCGTTAGGTTCTTCCCCATTTTCCATTTTAAAACGTAAGTGTACAGGAGAAACGTGGCTGCTAGCACGCCAAGCACTAGCAAAGTCAACATCTAAAAAAAAAGTAAAGTTAAAAGTAAGTTAGCATTAGGTTGCTTGGGTACAGTGAACACTGAACATTTTATCGTCAAAAAACCGTCCGATGCAGTGAATACAGTTCAATCTGTTTGTTGTATTGTTGTATTACCTTTAAACTTATTGAGAAGTGATATTTAAACAATGGACATAAAATATGTAATTTTATAGTAAAAGTTGACTTTATTTTAATTCATAATCGTTTATAATCTTATGTTATTTAACTCTTGATAAATAATCCTTAAAATAATAAAAGAGAGAAAAATGCGACTTACCTTTCTTCTGACTTCAAAGTGTAAGTAGATGTAAGCTCTTAGTGAGTTAATTAATAATAATTAATTAATTACTAACAACACCTTCTTCACAATAAAAACAGAAGCTGACTAAAAATACCTTGATATCAATAAGAATTTAGTTAATCATAATTATTATTGAACTTTGCCTCTACCCAAAATTGTGAAATAAGTTATAATAATACGAATACACATTAATAGTAACTTCAATGCGAATGTATGTTTGTTTATTGTCTTTATGATATATTAATTAAGGCGACGCCTTGATAATTTGGCTGTAGCGATGCCGATTTTTCTCAGCAATGACTAAAGCTAAGAAATTGAAGTTCATTGTCAGTATTCATCATGTCTTTGTCTTTGAATTGCCCATAGCATAACACGATTGGACAACTTTTATAGCACAGAATAATCAATCGAAAAGACCTCTGTAAAAAAAGGGATTCCTATTTTTCCAACAGAGGAGAGTGATTTAAGGTTCCAAAATTTGTACATAAATTGGTTCAAGCATGCACTTTAATTTGTGCATAGCTTATATGAAATGTATTTATGGTTTTTAAATTATGCGACAAAAACCATTTTGTCGCTTACGCCCTTTCCATTTTTTGCTGTTCCATTGCTTGTTTTCTATGAGAGGCCGGGCCGGCCTCTCATAGAAAACAAGCAATCTAAAACATATCCAACACGGTTTCTTACTTTAACGCTGCGTCACCTTAATGATTGCGAATAGTCGTCATCCGTCCAAAAGCTATGTCCACAGTCCACGCTATCCGCTTTCGTCTTCAATTTTCGTCATCTTCATCAAAGATCCATCATGTCCTTTCGACGCAACATGGAGAGGATTAAAGAAGTAAAATTAATGTAAATAGGCCTATAAGAATGGGATAAATAACTGCATTTTCGCGCTAGCATAGACAGTAAACAAAAGTTTTCTCCGACGTTTGACAACATTTCTATCAATATGATGTGTGCAACATGTCAGATATTATTTACTGTATGTGCTTTAATCCGCGCGGAACTAGTTGGCCGCGCCTTAAGTAGGGACGGGGGTGAGGGGGCGGGTTGCTTGCTGCTCGCAACGCACATGATATTTGACAGTGACGACCAATCTCGCGATATCGTGAACAATAATATTATTTAATTATTGGAAAGAATAAATTAAAGACATTAGACAATTGATCAGTTTTATATTCTAAACCCGCAATCCCCAACGCATGCGGCCGCCGGGACTTTATTTGTGGCCCGCGTGATGTTAAACAATTTTGAAATTCACGTCCACCGGCAAAATAACGTAAAGTCATCATTAATAATATTATTAAATATAACATTAAATATTTAATTTTGAAGAAAGTTATTTTTAAATCTAAAAAATTTTTGTTGCGGCCCGCGAGTCGCGACACCAAGACCAAAACATGTTTGTGGCCCGCATGAAAAAAAGGCTGGGGACCACTGTACTAAACTATTGACATCGGCTTTCCGTTTTTAAAAAACGTATGCACTTTAAATATTATTTCCTTAGATTGTGTTTTTATCGGCGGACTCATCTTGCTATTGCAATCTCTTGTGCGATGCGCCCCTGCCTCTCCGTCCCACCGCTCACATACCTCAGGCGCGGCCAACTAGTTCCGCGCGGACTATAGTAGATAATAGCGGCCTTAGCTCCGACCTTTGCTTATAAATATTACCTATTGCTGGTAAAGATACACATCCCGATATTGACCAACATTAGTATTGTCAGGGAACAGGGAAATTCGCGGGAAATAATTTATGTATTTTATAAATTAATGTTTGTTATTTCCAAATTATCTTTGTTTGTTTTAGCGAGGCCAAATTATGTCTGAGACTCATGTCACCTTCCTGATACGGCGATCAGTAATAGGACAGTGACCTGTGACCTTTACCAGCCTTTACTTCCGACACAATCGAGAACTGAATCAGCTCTATCTCGATACATAATATAATATTATTAGTAGGTTCCCTAGAACATTTTTTTATTAAGTACTTACTATCAAGCTAACTTTTCGTGAGTAGTTTGATAAGACGAACGACCATCAAATCGAAATATTAAAATACCCTTTCTATTTTTGTTAGCTACCACTTTCGAGATTTCTCGCATAGTAAATTGTTGTTCGTCTTATTAAAATGAAGCTACTCACGAAAAATTAGCTTGATAGGAATTATCCGATGTATGATCAAAGCGCACGGAGTGCGCGGCCAAGTTCCAGCAGGCCGCGCGCATGCCGTGCACTATTTACACGAACTGTTTCGACGCACTTTTGACCCCCCTGTAGCTCAGTCATCAGTGTCTATTGCGAATGCAAAGATAAAATTTGACCAACGTAATTATATACTAGTACTTAAGTAGTATACCCAATTACATAGATATAGCTTCGGTAGATCCTGCAATATCTCCCTATGAAAATAGCTAATTTTGGCACTCACTCACTCACTGACCGGTAATCAAAACCTCTAGGCCACTTCCAATAATTGTCCTAGCGTTATGAAATTTGGCACACAGGTCGTGTGTTATGTGTAGATTAACAAAAAATTGAGAAATTTAAGAAATCGGTTAAGCGTGAGTCGGTTCACCTATAAACCTTAGAGGCCACTTCCGATTGTCCTAGCGTTATGAAATTTGGCCCGCAGGTCGTGTGTTATGTGTAGATTAACAAAAATTGAGAAATTTAAGTATGGCCTCTAAGGTTTATAGGTGAGTCGGTTCACCTACAAACCTTAGAGGCCACTTCCGATTGTCCTAGCTCTATGTTTGTCACTCAGGTCGTGTGTTATATAATATGTAGATTAATAAAAAATTAAGAAATTCAAGAAATCGGTCAAGCGTTAGTCGGCTCATCTACGAACTGTAGATAAAAATTCTTAAACGCCAGTGATACAATGAGAATACGATGAGGAGGGTGGGAGGATGAGATAACCCCCTCCGGGTTTAAAATATTGTCATCATGTATCAATTATAATGCATACTGTATAGCTTATTAAATAAATACTGTTTACTTAAAAATTTGCCTTCTATTGATAGTTTAACAAATACAACTAGAGCCATATATCGAAAGTATTGTTTAAATCGGATGTGGCACAAAAAGAGAAAATAGGTATGATATCTTGAAAAGAAGTATTGAAATCCCACCAAAAACATACCTGTAAAAATGGGGCCAAGTTCCTATCGGCAAATTTTCGGTCTAAAAAAAGAGTTGAAATCCAATCCAATGCCAAGTTTAGATGCACTTCATCGATCGTTATCATTTTCATCAACAGCCTGATCCATAATACTTCTAAATTTGAACTTGGCAGGTTTTCGTGCTATACGTAATTAGTTGTATAATTAGATAATATAATTAACCCATCAAGCCCTATTCGAGCACCGGCGATCGCGACAACAATAGAATACAATAGCATTTCCAAGAATCCGCGATCGAAGGATTTAATAATAACCTGCCACGTTCAAATTAGAAGTATTATGGATCAGGCTGTTGATGAAAATGATAACGATCGATGAAGTGCATCTAAACTTGGGATTGGATTGGATTTCAACTCTTTTTTTAGACCGAAAATTTGCCGATAGGAACTTGGCCCCATTTTTACAGGTATGTTTTTGGTGGGATTATATTCCTCTTTGATAGTAATAAAAAAAATTGTTCTAGGGACAGGGAACCTAGAACCCTTAAACTTTCTTAAAGTATTAGACTTTGAGGGTGTCTAGCAGTGGGAGGCAACTGTCAAAAATGTCCGGCACTGGAAGACGAGATTTCTCCACTTACCGCGAAGAGTACGAGCTATGAAATTGAGCTTTACTCCTTCTCAAAGGTGTGGTACACGGAGCTAGTCAGGTAGGATACCAATTACCACCTAAAGTAACCGCGACCGAAACTCCATAGTTGCTGGTCGTTCTTTAACCTCTGTAAAGGTCACAAACAGGTAAACGAAGGAAGGTCTGGCCCTCGCGGGCTCTTACTTTAATCTGTAAGGGTAGCAGCGCTGAAAGAGCAAATTTTTTTTGCGATTTGTGGGCAAGCAAGCGTGTCATAAATTTTTCCATATAAAAGTTAAGTTTAGTATATAAAAGTTAAGTTAAGTTTAGTTCTAAATAAAAAAAGTTACTCTTTCAGCACTGCTGCTTTTAAAGCGAACTTTATATAGGGGACCCTTACACTCCCTAAAGTATGATAACATAGTTTTATTACATCTTGTATATCTACAGGGGCCGTACAGGAACTATGTATATGATAGAGCGTTGTGTGATAGAGCGTCTATGGCATATTTTATCGACAAATTGGTCCTCAATTTTTTTTCTCTCTCAAGGTTGTAAAATGGCAGCCATTTTAGTTTTTCTCGGGCTTTCACACTAATCTGACCAGAACTGCTCTTGTAAATATCCTATGAAGATAAAATAGGTCTCATTTGATAGCTAAATTTGTGGACTACGCTTACACAGGCAATATGTTATAAATTTCGTGGAATTAAACATATAAAAACCCAAGTTTAAGAAAAAAAATGTGTATTTTTTATTAAGGGCTTTTTGTGAAAAATCTAGCACATTAAACTGGTTCTTATTTATTTTTAAAAGATAGACGAAGTTTTCATCTTCTAAAATTCTTTTACTTCAATGCTCTAAGTGAGATCGTTTAGAAGTTATAACGATTTTCTTATGATGAGGTGGTCAGATTAGTATGAAGCCAGAGATTTTTTTTTTCAAAAGTTGGAGAAAAAAATAATTTGAAAGCCAATTTGTCACTAATATAAGCCATACATCATGAGTTCAAATTAAGGGATTGGACACCGGTGTCGGGACACATTGTATATTATAATATATAAATGCGAAAGTGTCTGTCTATTTGTCTGTTACCTCTTCGCGCTTAGGCTACTGAACTGATCTTGTTGAAATTTGGTATGGAGATACTACAAGCCCCAGGAAGGATACTATTAAGGAGCCCCATAGGATACTATTTATCCCGAAAAAATGTACGGTTCCCGCACCATTAACGAATTTAGGCGCAACGGAGTTGCGGGCATCAACTAGAACTTAGAAGTATATAAAATTTAATTTAAGTGGGTAACAATGTTCTAGGAATGCTTTTTAATGTAAACGTCTAGACGTACGGAAATATTTTTTTTTAATTTTTTATTATTAAATAAACGGGCAAACGAGCAAACGGGTCACCTGATGGTAAGCAACTACCGTCGCCCATGGACACTCACAACATCAGAAGAGCTGCAGGTGCGTTGCCGGCCTTTTAAGAGGGAATACGCTCTTTTCTTGAAGGTTCTTTTCTTGAAGTAGACACAAGTTCGTTTCGACTCTCAGTGACATTTTGCTGAGAAATATTGGGGGAGCCGGTATATACAGCATCACCTGTACTATCATCCGCATAGCAATGAATGCCGTTGGTCTGTAACATATCATTGATATGCAGTATGAATAGAGTAGGCGATAGCACACAGCCCTGAGGGACACCAGCATCAACAGACTGAGTTTCCGAGCATTCGCCGTCAACTACGACCTTTATGCTTCTGTCTGCTAAGAAACTAGTGACCCACTTACATAATTTCTCGGGCAGCCCGTATGATGGAAGCTTTGATAGAAGCGCTTTATGCCAAACCCGATCAAAGGCCTTCGCAATGTCCAAACTAACAGCCAATGCCTCTCCCTTTGACTCAATTGCCTGAGCCCAACGATGAGTCAGGTACGCCAAGAGATCACCAGCCGAGCGACCCTTACGGAACCCGTATTGTTTGTCGCTTAGTAATCCCTGACTGTCCAAGTATCGAAGAAGCTGGCTATTGATAATGGAAAGTTATTTACAAAAACTTTATACCTATATTCAATTTAATTCAACCTTGAATCGCATGTTACTATAATGAACTAATACTTAAAATTTATGTACATTTCGATACCAAATGGAAGCATACCGTATTGTTTTCAATCAATTTCTTTTGTTTGATATATTTCCTTTGTAATTTCTTTCTCCCTTGCACTCTCTGTTGCTTCTCTCTTCGATATCTTCAAAGTTTCTAGTCCTTCGTAAACTTTCAGCACCATGTCTGCCTTTATTTTTATCTTGGTCAAGTCAGCCTCGAATGTTAGTTCTCTGACAGCGTGTGCGATTAAGGTCTTCAGCATCGGGTATGCGTATTTCTCTCCTGAAGCAATAAAGTATATTATTTAATATTTTTGACTATTCAAATGAATATTCGAATATAATCCGAACAGTTTAGAAACACTATTAATTAATAGTGATATTATAATAAATATTGATAAAATTTGTAATTCACACAACACGCAAGTAATAACTGGTAGGTATGAACTGATTTTATAAAATGCAAATAAATAAAATATATTAGTTCATTATTATTTTAAAAAAAAATTTAAACCGACTTCCAAGGTAAAAACAATAAGAATATTAACTAAAAAGTATTAAATAAGTATTTTTCTTTAATAGTGCCTTTTCTAGAATTCATCAAAACCCCAATTATTTCTGTACATAAAGTCTTCACTATTTTGAAGTCGGTACCAGCTAATTAAATTATGACTTCAGTCAACGTCAGGATCTGAAATATTTGGGACTGGTACCGACTTCAAAGTAATGAAGACTTTATGTACAGTAATAATTGGGGTTTTGACGAATTCTAGAAAAGGCACTATTAAAGAAAAACACTTATTTAATACTTTTTAGTTTATATTCTTATTGTTTTTACCTTGGAAGTCGGTTTAAATTTTTTGTTAAAAATAATAATTCCACTCTTTTTAGTTATATGTATTAATATGGTAAACAAATAAGTGCCAGTTGCAGATAGATATATTATGATCTCGTCTCAATTTAAAAATTATGAAAATTACTTATAATACTCGTAGAGCCATAATGTGCTGATGCATGCCATGGTGTAATGGTAGTGATGATGATGGTGATGAATATAAATTAAACGGTAGCATATGCTTTCTGTTCTTAAAACAACGCCAAAACTTCCAAACGTGTATCTATAAGGAGTTAGGAGTTCTCTCAGCACCTTCGGAACCATTGTACCATTGTAAACCAAAACCACCATATGTTTCCATATAACTTTCGACGAGTTCCCTCGATTACTCATGGTCCATGGATCCCATCATCAGATCACCACTTTATGAACATGGAACCAAAGAGTTAAACCCTTTACAACATAAATAACGCTCAAAAACCTCATCTCAATCTTAAAGATTATGAAAAGTACTAATAATAGGGACATAATGTGATGATGCATGGTGTAATGGTAGTGATGATGATGATGATGAATATAAATTGCACAGTAGCATAAGCTTTCTGTTCTTAAAACAACGCCGAAACTTCCAAACGTGTATTTATAAGGAGTTAGGAGTTCTCTCAGTACCTTCGGATCCATGGTATACCTTGATGCAATATCTTACTTTTTGGTAGCAAATGCTTAGTATACTTCTAATAAAACCAAAACCACCATATATATTCATATAAATTTTGAGGAGTTCCCTCGATTACTCATGGATCCCATCATCAGGTCACCACTTTTATGAACATGGTACCAAATTTGAGTCAAACCCTATACAACACAAAAATAATTTTGAAAATCGGACCACAAACGGCTGAGTAATCGGTGAACATACATAAAAAAAATACATACAGCCGAACGTATTACCTCCTCCTTTTTGGAAGTCGGTCAAAAATGGTTGATTGCAAATGTGTTGCTGTTCTGACGTGTAAGAAAAATATTTTATAATTTTCTGACCACATAAGTGATACTGATAAGCTATAACAATAAAAAAGCAATGGCTATAGTCTATACTAACCAACACATCCTCTTTTTCCACTGCTAAAGGCTAGAATAGGAGGTAAAGAGTCAGGATCAATCCAACGCTCCGGCTTTAACTCTAATACGTCTGGACCCCAGAGGCTTTTGGAACGTCCCGATCCCCATATGTTTATCAGACAAATGGTATCTTTTGGTATAGTACAAGATGCTGAAACAATAAAATGTAACAATTTAAAATATGTAGTTCCAGAAACTTTGCAATAAAAATCCAATCCTTTACCGGGACTCAAAGATCTCCGTAACAATTTTATCCAAATCTCTTCAAAGTGAAGAGGTAACAGTCATATAGACAAAAATAATATATAGAGTAGCATACAAAATGGAATAGCACTTACATATTTTAAACTCCGCGTCTATTTTCCTCAACGCCATTGGCCCTGGAGGGTAGAGCCTGAGAGTCTCTCGAATGACTCCTTCACAGTAGACCATCTTCTCCATGTCTTCATTCACAACATCACGTTTGCTATCTCCAAATATACCTTTTATTCTGAAAGTGTAATTTATTCAAATCAATTTGTAAACCAATTTGATACCATTGTACAAAGTGTAATGTTTGGAAAATTTTAATGTTTATTGTGAAATGCTAATTTACTCTGAATAAATAATAAAAACAAATCTTTTATAAGAAAAACTATAATCGAAGACCAATTAGGTATATCTCCCTGAGGTACGCCAAGATTGATACATAATGAAACGAAATATAGTATACACAAATTGTCATCTTATTTTTACATACTAAAATCAAAAGTGCATTCAAAATTTAATAAAAGTGTCTTTGTTAGTTTGCTATTATATTACGTTACACTTGGAAAAAATACATGAAGTCTGTCTAGTTAAAAGCTTTCGGTGAATCATTTTGATGCTATACGTACTCGTTATACAATTTATCCTGGATATCTTGTCTTGTTCCAATAATTATAAACATCAAAAGTAACGCCGTTGCCACAGGGTCCTGTGCAAATATCAATATATCGATTTCCGATTTTATTCTCTCGTCCGATAAACCAATATCCACAAAATGACTCAAGAATGGCTTGTATTTGGCACGAGTAGCTAAAATTTTATAAAAATTTTAGTTTTAAAATATTATTATAATTAAGTATTCTTGTAAAAATTTTGTATTAAATTCTCATGGTTTATGAATGTATGCTATAAAAAATTGTAATAATATTATATTCTTTAACAATATATTTTTGCTCGTAAATAGCATCGTGAGCAGTAATTTCGTGTAGGTGGCAAAACATAGGCAACTTATGTACGAAATTTAAAATTAGTTTTTTAAATGGTTTACCCTTTCCATCACGATTTTCATTCTTCTCTGCCAATTGATTTTGTTTATACCTCTCCAGTAACTGAAATAAGATTGCATGTTGACATAACGTGAAACTTTCCATACTTTACATTTATCAAAATATGTATTAGTATATGGAACAGAAAGCTACATTTATTTTGAGACCGCTGTACTTGGCTACACAATAACAAGCATTGTTTTATATCTGGTTTTCTATAGTGGCTCTCCAACTTCAAAACTTCTTACAGACTAACGGCACTTGTCGACGGCACGCGTCGACGGCAGTAGAGGGCTGTTGTTTACGTGTGCCGTCGACAAGTGCCGTTCTTGGTAATTACTTACTTTCTTCGATACATTGTGCAGTACCGCTGTGTTCTTCTTAAGATCTCTGTAAGTTTGTGTGCGTTGGAACAGGAACTCTGGGTGATACAATATATTAGTCATGCGAGTGATCACACCCTCTAACACGCTGGATATTGCCTCATGATATTCCTGGACAGGAATCAGATCCGGTATTTCGGTATCACCCGTGCATATTTCTGAAATGATAAAAACAAATTCAACGAAGAAAATGAAAAATACAAATGTTACCAATCTTTACCGGTGATGATGAATTAGCCAAGAAACCTACGATTCAAACAGAGAAAGCAGGCTTGAAGGAGCCATCAAACTGCATGCATCATACAGCATACTGCAAACATGGTTGAGTCCATAGAATTATAACCTTTAGAAAAGGCATTCCATACAAACGTCAGCGCGAAAATGTGTCACCCTCGAAATGAGTAAGCTCACTCATCTGAAAGTAGTGTGCCATAAGACGCGGTGACAGCCGGACGTGTTTAATGCATTGAAAGCGTAAAAGAGTGAAAAAGAAAGTAGTATATGCTATTACTGTAAGACAAAAAGGACGACAATATTTTCTCGATACACATTTTGCATGCAAAAACATTGCTATAGTTTTGATGGCGTATGCCATATCCAAGTATTGACATCGTTGGTTGAGTCACTTTGTGTGCATAGTGCATACACACGACGTATCGTGGCCGTTGTTATGCGATGGAGATCATATTATATATAAAGTGGCTATGGGTACTTACACCTGTGTATTTGGTACTTACTGCAGATAGCTTCAAAAGTGGTATAAGTCAAATCTGAAAAGATATTCGACGATTCGCCACTTTTTAACTTATTCACCAATTTTTTCGCCTGCGTGTTGAAAACATCCTGGTAGTTTTTTACCGATCTCCGTTTTAGGGCTTTAGTAAAACCCTTCACGTCATGTTTCCATTCACGGCCTTTAAGAAAGTACTTAAATTAATAAAGCAATTAATCAACCTTAACATAATTTTGTAAGATCCATGGTACAGTATTAGTTAGTACTAAAAATATCTACAATACTACTTCTATAGTATTATTGAGGTAGGAATTAGTAGACGTATGTGCCTTTATTGTGTCGGTTTCAGCGTTATATAAGGAAAACAGTTACAAAGACGAGAGTATACTGAACAAATACTTAATATTATGATTGTGAAAGTGTGTCTGTCAGTGTCTGTCTTATCAGACTCTACTCTACTAACTCTTTACGTCCAAACCGCTGAATCGATTTTGCGGAAATTTGGTATGGAGATACTTTGAGTCCCGGGAAAGGACATAGGGTACTTTTATCCCGGAAAAATGTAAGGTTCTCACGCGGGAAACGAATTTTGGCGGACGGACAGGTCCGCGCGGACGGTCTCCGTTGTGGGCACCAACCAACTAGTTTTTATAATTTCATCACCGATTGAACCCGAATATATTCAGTAGAGAATATATTATACAGAGTGTGACAAAACTGTGTGATAATACTTTAGGGTGTGTAGAGACTTCACTTTGAAAGTAGCAGCGCTGAAAGACCAATTTTTTTTTTCACTTTTGTATGGGGAAACTCGAGACGGTTGCCCATACAAAAGTGAAAAAAAAGTTGGTCTTTCAGCGGTGCTACTTTTACACATATAGGTAGAGAATAGAGTATAGACTAACCTGTAGTTGTAGCTACTGACTCGCCCAGCCACACTTTAGCAAAGTTATAAAGGCTAGGCTTCTCAATAAAGGCGTTCGTTACTAGTTTTAGATCCTCCGGATCTTGTAAGACTGAAATACATATTATTTAAGATATACACAAAATTATAACCCAAAATATAATTACACATATCAATGGAGCTATTCAAAAAGATAAAAGATTCATGTCTACTGTGTATTAATTTCAATTGCAAAGACTTTGATGACATGGATGTATGTTGTAATTAATGAAAACAAAAAGAAATCAATAAAAAAAAAAAACAATGTTAGGTAATTACCGATTATTGGGCTGCTTCCCGCCCAATATATGAAAGGTAGGTTGGTTTCGTCCATAATTTGCGAAACTACCATGACTTCATCATGTAAAGCTGAAATTAAAAAATATTTTAAACACCAATCTTGCGCTGCGCTGTCTAAAATACATATTACCTATTAATATTCCATTAAATTAGTAATTTAGTACTCTCACATTATACAGGATGTCCCAAAACTCAACGATAATCTGGGACCGGATGAATGGCCAAGTTACACCAGTTCCGGGAAAAATAAAATAAAAATTCCATATCACTCAGTTTAGCGATAATAGACAATTTTGTAAAAAAGTCGAAATTTGACGCCCTTGGTCGCATTTTCAAGTCCTGTGATCACCAATGTCACAATTTCGCTATGATTTTTTTAATTTTAAGATCTTCATTAACGATGCTATTAATCGCAACTACGAATTAATGCAAAAAACATTGTTAATTATTTAATAAAATAAGTTAAGTTTTAGTGAGTCATGGTTCACAAAAATATTGTTAGTTAACTTTGACAAAAAAAATAATACTACACTACCCTTGGCAAGTTATTTCAAAAGATGGCGCATTTAATCAAGATTTAAAAATGGTGCAACACTAAACACTTTTCTTGCCATTAAAATTTTTATTTCTAATTTTGTCCAAATTGACCTTATTTTGAACCACTCAAGATAAGGAATTTTTGTTACTAAAATTTGTTATTTTTTGTTTCTGGTCTGAAATAAAATTATTATTCTTAGTAAAGAGATAATTCAGTCAGTTAATAACCAATCTTAATGTAAAAAACATAATAATAATTTATTATGTGAAACACTAGCCACTTTTCTAGCCATTAAAATTTTTATTTCTAATTTTTTCCAAATTGAGCTCATTTTGAACAACTCAAGGAATTTTTGTTACTAAAATTTGTTATTTTTTGTTTCTGGTCTGAAATAAAATTATTATTCGTAGTAAAGAGGTAATTCAGTCAGTTAATAACCAATCTTATTGTAAAAAACATAATAATAATTTATAAAACAATGAAAGAACCGTCGTAAAAGTTTTTATTTGATTATTTTCCTTAAACTACAGTAAATGTTCGAATTAGTCTTTAATAATTCGTTGCAGGCAAACAATTCGAACATTAACTGTAGTTTAAGGAGAATAATTAAATAAAAAGTTTTACGACGGTTCTTTCATTGTTTTATTAAATATTATTATGTTTTTTACAATAAGATTGGTTATTAACTATAAGTAATATTAACTATAAGTCTATTATCGCTAAACTGAGTGTTATGGAATTTTTATTTTATTTTTCCCGGAACTGGTGTAACTTGGCCATTCATCCGGTCCCAGATTATCGTTGAGTTTTGGGACATCCTGTACACACGTTAACTTTACTCTTACCTTTACCACCACCGAGCAGTTTGTACATGGTCCCAAAGCCCGGTAGGTAGGTGTAAGTAGGAAGGTGCGAGATGCTCCTGCCTCTTTGCCATTTCAAAACGTACGACAAAAGAATTATAAGTATCAGTAGACCAATCGCAATCCACGGAAACATCTGAAAAGTAAGGGATAACGGATCATTGTCAGTTTGATCCCTAGAATTTTCTCTACCCTTGTCGTATGAACTTCGATGCCACGAATAGGTAGAGATTATATATAGATATAGAGTATAGATTAGCTTTTAAGTTTAAACTACTCCCATAATTATAGCTCATAATATAAATTATAGTTTTGCACAAATTCCGCAGCGATATAAATTGAGCCTTATAAAAAACCTCATGGTCTAAAACATTTACAATTTATAACAATATGGACTCCGCTCTACGGTCTACGTCGCAATATACCGCCCTATGGCTACGGACTCCGTCGCGATGCAGCGCCCTACGCCTCAACGGATTACATCGCGATGCATCGCTCTACGGCTCTACGGGCTACGTCGCAATGCACCGCCCTACGGCTCTACGGACTCCGTCGCGATGCACCGCCCTACGCCTCAACGGATTACATCGCGATGCATCGCTCTACGGCTCTACGGGCTACGTCGCGATGCACCGCCCTACGGCTCTATGGGCTACGTCGCGATGCACCGCCCAACGGTTCTACGGATTCACAATGTACGACGGTCGTCACGATGTATCTTTGTAGAGAAATGTACAGAATAAACTTATACGGGTCTCGGTGTGACTAACCCAATTAATTCCTATAATAATATTACAAACAGGCTTGAATTTAAGTATAAAGCACTGTTATAAAGAAAATATTTAAAATTTACTAACTATAGTTTAAAGTTACTTAAGCTCCCAACTCTTTATGTTAGGTTACTATACCTTAAACAATTGTAAATTAACTGCTACTATCAGAAAATTAGCTTGTAGCCAAGTGCCAACATGATTTTCACCACATTACTGACTCGAGTAACGCATACCTTAGTGTTTATTATTCCTAGCTTTAAAGATACAATATTATAATGCCTATGGTACAGTAATATAATATCATACAGTAGAGCACCTTATCATATAAATTTTTTGATTCGGTCGTCGTGCTCAAAGCCCGCGATAAAAGCTATGCAATAACTTAAAAATCGACCAATAACGTGTCTGCTTAGCGATCTACCAATAACTACCCGTCTAATCGCTAATTTAAAATTAACATTCTTCCCCAGGCATCTTCTCCGCCTGCACCGACTCCTTATTCAACCGAAGAGAACAAATTAACATCAACCTTGCGTACTATTTCCTCACAACTTTCGATGCGCTTCACAAAATAGAAGCGCAGCTATTAAGTTGTGAGTGACATTTTATTTTGAACTAGGGACCCGCCCCAGCGTCGCACGGGTATAAAATATATAGCCACTGAAAAAATAATTAAAATCGATTAGCCTATGATACTTCACGTGGTTACTTCTTATCTGTGCCAAATAACATAAACATTGCTCCAGTAGTTCGCGAGATAAGCCCTTTCAAACAATTTCCCCCGTTTTTTTTCACATTCTCCTATTAGTCTTAGCGTGATAAAATATAACCTATAGCCTTCCTCAATAAATGGGCTATCTAACACTGAAAGAATTTTTCAAATCGGACCAGTAGTTCGTGAGATTAGCGCGTTCAAGTTAGCCCTTTCAAATAATTTTCCCCGTCTTTTCCACACTTTCCTCTATTTCTTCGCTCCTAGACTAATCCTAATCCTAATAATAGGATTAGTCTTGATAAAATATATAATATATAATATGCGTGATAAAATAGCCTTCCTCGATAAATGGGCTATCTAACACTGAATGAATCATCAAAATCCGTTGCGTAGTTTTAAAGATTAAAGGGAACAAAGGAACATGAGGGAAAAAAGCGACTTTGTTTTATGATAACACAGCACATTTATTTTATGCATAATTTTGGTGGTCTAGTATAAAGATAGTCTACTCACTACTGTATATCATCTATGTTGTGCCTAAACTTTTGAACCACAATCGGTAAACATTTACTGTTTTTGTGCTTGACCTTTGCCTCTAACAAAAATTAAAATAACAAACAGATGTTTTTTACATTGATAATATTAGTATTTAGTACAGACTAAATACTAATATTATCAATGTAAAAGTCGATGTGTTTGTCTATTTGTTGCGTCGTCACGCTTTAATCGCTAAACAGATTCAGAAGAAAATCTTGTGAAGAATTTAAGAGAAAGAAGAAGGGTCATATCATAGTACTAGATTTTCCGCGCGGCTTCACCCGCATCATTTAGGAATTTCAAGGAAACCGTACAATTTTCCGCAAAAAATAACCTATGTCCTTTCACGTGGTCTATTCTTCATGTGTGCCAAAAACATAAAAATTGATCAAGTAGTTTTTTAGATAATAAACAATTTCATATAATTTCCCCCGTTTTTTCCACATTTCTCTGTTACTTCGCTCCTATTAGTTTTAGCGTGATAAAATATAGCCTATAGCCTTCCTCAATAAATAGGCTGTCAAACACTGAAAGAATTATTCAAATCGGACGGCGGACCAATAGTTCCTGAGATTAGCGTTCAAACAAACTCTTCCGCTTTATAATATTATTAGTATAGATTGGTTTCATTACCGGAAAATGTGTGGTTTCCGTATAATTGCTCAATGAATTAGTTGCAGGCAACATCTACCTAGTGATATTATACAGTCAAACGATGCACGGTATACTGCACTGCAACCGCAAACTGTAGTACCGTGCCGTAACTGTAGTTTAATTTAGCGTTAAGACGACGCCTTGATAATTTGGCTGTAGCGATGCCGATTTTTCTCAGCAATGACTAAAGCTAAGAAATTGAAGTTCATTGTCAGTATTCATCATGTCTTTGTCTTTGAATTGCCCATAGCATAACACGATTGGACAACTTTTATAGCACAGAATAATCAATCGAAAAGACCTCTGTAAAAAAAGGGATTCCTATTTTTCCAACGGAGGAGAGTGATTTAAGGTTCCAAAATTTGTACATAAATTGGTTCAAGCATGCACTTTAATTTGTGCATAGCTTATATGAAATGTATTTATGGTTTTTAAATTAAGCGACAAAAACCATTTTGTTGCTCACGCCCTTTCCATTTTTTGCTGTTCCATTGCTTGTTTTCTATGAGAGGCCGGGCCGGCCTCTCATAGTAAACAAGCAATCTAAAACATATCCAACACGGTTTCTTACTTTAACGCTGCGTCACCTTAACTTGAATTATCCGGACTTGCCCTGTATCCGAACTTACCTGATAAACTATAATTTTAATTTATTCGCCTAGACATTTTTGATTTTAGCAAATTATGTACCTACCTACATCATCATCATGTAATAATAGGGTAAAGCCAGAGCGTAATTTGTGAGTTGTGAGTCGCAGAATTTCTGCGGCGTAATTTTTTTTTCGTATAAATCATGACTCACAAAATTGCACTCGTGTGAATCAAACAGGACTTTTGTATGAAACCGAATGCAGCAGAATTCTGCCGCACCGAAATTCTGCGACTCACAACTCACAAATTACGCTCGTTTGGCTTCGTGATTCGTCCTTATGTATTGATCTAATACGGGTAGTTCTTCATATTATAGTTAATGGAATCAGGCGTTACTTTGCGGAAATCCATAGCTTAAAATTTAGTTTGTTATTATTTTTAGCAATATTCCGCGAAATAAACTTCCACCTTTAAGTAAATGAGTGAGTGTACGCTGTACGCATGCCTATGCGTACACTCACTCATTTACTTAAAGGTGGAAGTTTATTTCGCGGAATATTGCTAAAAATAATAACAAACTAAATTTTTCTTCATATTATATTATCTTGTACTGGGTATGTTAAAATAAAGTGACAATAAAGTTGGGTTCCGCCACCAAAAAGTTTGAGAACTTCCTTACATTATTATAACTTTGTTTTCCTACACCTAGTGTAATTCATTTCAACAAAAAATATGTTTTTGTTATCTAAAGTTTCAATAAAACATTACAAAAACAAAGCCGAGGGCTCTGATTAGTATAATGGTTAGTGTTTATTAGGTATTATTATTATTGCGTCAGCCTTGTACGGAAACAATATTAATTAAAAACAATATAAGGTCAATGACACACGTCGCTAAGATTTCTCAATAGGATAATATAATATTTTTTCCAGATTTTTCCAATGTTCGGACGCTATAGGCAACACAGGGGTTATTTTTTTATCAGTATAGGCCGCTTTAATTTTGCCGCCCCTTATTATAGACGGAGACTACGAGCCTCCATCCTAGGACGCTGATGATTGATGTCTAACATTAAGAATTAGGGAGTGCCTCCGCTGCCGGCGCCGGTTGCCGAAATGGTTGTCGGCGCCGGTTGCTGAAATGGCTGCCGGCGCCGTTTTCCGAACTCCGAAGTTTGCCGAAGTCACGCGATGTTTGCCGAATAGGCTGCCGGCGCCTATTCGGCAAACATCGCTTGTCAAATGACAGAATAATGATCAAAAACATCAGTCTTAAGCTAAAGGACTATGAAAAGTGCAAATAATAAGGTCATAAATAGTCATATTGTAAGGATGCATATTTGAATCCTTCGACCGGGGATTCTTGGAAATGCTATTGTATTCTATTGTTGTCGCGATCACCGGTGCTCGTATGGGGCTTGAATCTTGATGGGTTAATGGTGGTGATGATGATGCTGATAAATGTGATCTGCATAGTAGCATAATACAATAAAGTAGCGCTTTACGTATTATCACCGGCTCCCATTTTGAGTGCCAGCGCCGGCAGCCGTTGTTTTATATCTCGGCTGCCGGCAGTATACTTACCGCCGGTTCCCATTACTGATATTTTTGGGAGCCGGCGCCGGCAGCGGAGGCACTCCCTAAGAATTATGATGCTGCGAACGAATGGTGTAACATTTTTAAATTCTGTCTCAATATCTGCACATACAAAACATGTACGCCTCTTGCAGAAATTATAATATTAAAATGCGTTTTTGTAGGTCAAACGTTGATTATAATATTATTTAACATTTATTATACTTAAATATCAAAGCGCACGGAAGTGCGCAGGCCTAGTTCCTGCAGGCCGCGCGCATGCCGTGCACTATTTACACGAACCGTTTCGACGCACTTTTGACCCCCCTGTAGCTCAGTATCTATTGCAAGTGCAAAGATAAAATTATACCTACGTAATTATATACTAGTACTTACGCAGTATACCAAATTTCATAGATATAGCTTTGGTAGATCCTGAAATATGCCCCTGTAAAAATAGCTAATTTTGGCACTCACTCACTCATTCACTCACTCACTGACCGGTAATCAAAACCTCTAGGCCACTTCCAATTGTCCTAGCGTTATGAAATTTGGCACACAGGTCGTGTATTATATGTAGATTAACAAAAAATTATGAAATTTTAGAAATCGGTCAAGCGTGAGTCGGCTCATCTACGAACTTTAGAGGCTACTTGCGAATGTCCTAGCGTTATGAAATTTGGCACACAGGTCGTGTGTTATTTTAATATTAATATGTAGATTAACAAAAAATTAAGAAATTTTAGAAATCGGTCAAGCGTGAGTCGGCTCATCTACGAACTTTAGAGGCCACTTGCAATTATTGTTCTAGTGTTATGAAATTTGGCACACAGGTCGTGTGTTATATTATGTATATTATATTAAAAAAAAATTTAGAAATTTAAGAAATCGGTCAAGCGTGAGTCGGCTCATCTACGAACTTGAGATAAAAATTCTTATGTACCAGTGCAAGTGATACAATGAGAATACGATGAGGAGAGTGGGAGGAGAGGGAGTGGGTATAAATTAATATTGTCATGTATAATGCACACTGTATAGCTTAATAAATAAATACTGTTAACTTCGAAATTTGGCTTCTATTGATAGTTTAACAAATACCACTAGCGGCATCTATCGAAACTATTGTTTATATCGGGCGTGGCACAAAAAGAAAACACAGGTAATTATGATTTCTTAAAAAAAGTATTGAAATCCCACCAAAAACATACCTGTTAAAATAGGGCCTAGTACCTATAGGCTAAATTTTAGCCTAAAAAAAGAGTTGAAATCTAATCCAATGCCAAGTTCAGATTCACTTCAGAGATCATAATCATCTTCATCAACAGCCCGATCCATAATACTTCTAAATTTGAACTTGGCAGGTTTTTGTGCTATACGTAACACTTGATTAATTATATAATTAGATAATATTTATTGAATTTAATTAACCTGCCAAGTTAAAATTAGAAGTATTATGGATCAGGCTGTTGATGAAGATGATTATGATCGGTGAAGTGAATCTGAACTTGGCATTGGATTAGATTTCAACTCTTTTTTTAGGCTAAAATTTAGCCTATAGGAACTAGGCCCTATTTTAACAGGTATGTTTTTGGTGGGATGATATTTTAAATGAATCAAATTGACCAATTTCGCGATTAAGGCGCTATTAGACGGTTTTTTTTGGTAATATTCATCTTCCACTTTGCATATTTAGTTTTAAGTGAAGTAGTGAACAAAAAATGTGAATTCAATAAAAAAATTAAGGATTAATTAGAACTTCGAGTGAACCGTCTGATATCACCTACACCAACTCTACAGAGTACCATCGGCGTGCATAAGGTTTTGACACTGGTAATGCAGCGATATCGGTTCAGTAGTTTTGGTGTGAAAGCAAAACAGACAGACAAACGGACAAAAAGAGATATTTTCGCATAAATTATAATAATAGTGTGGATATAATTTCTAAACTATTAGTATAATTACGTTGTTATGAAGAAATAAAAAACGCCATCTGTTGTCACGCGTTGGAACTACAATGAAAGTTTATTTCATCGATGTTTCCATGGAAATATACCAAAATTTACCATACAACATATTTTGCACTAAACTAAAATAAATAAAAACGCCATCTATTGTTACGTATTATATACGCGCCGGTGCTCGCCTCAGCTACTGCGGCAGGAGTTCGCCTATAATATAGCATGTCTGTGTGCGTGTGGGAACTGTTCACGGACACAAAAATCTTTACGCACACATGACCCCAGAGCCTGCGGCACGAGATCTGCTTGCCTTAACCTTGAGTCATGCGGTTCGCGCGTGTACCTAACTTAATGTTTAATTTCTCGCAAATTGATTGTTGTTATTTTATAAATGTAGGCGTTTTAAATGCGTTCATTTTTTCTATTATATTTTTTACTATTAATATTTAATAATTAACGTCATAAGTCATCTAAAACGTACGAAAGTTAAATTAAAATATATGTGTATGGCAAGTCATGCATTAGGTAGGCACTGCATATTTGCCTTCATGGTATGCACGCCCATGCAGAGTACATCTGCCTTCCTTATTACTAATTTCCGAATCTCCTTCAGCCACGACACCTTCTGTGATGTTGGCTTCTCTCCTAACTATTTTAAGTGTCTCCAGTCCTTCATCGACTTTCAGCAGTACGTCCATCTTCATCTTCAACTTCTTCGAATCAGTTTCAAACACCAGGTCTCTAACTGCATAGGCAAACATAGTCTTGAGGAGCGAGTACGCGTATTTTTCACCTAAATCAATAAAAGTATTAAAAAATAACAGAAAATATGAGCAACTAAAAAATTGTTTACAGCATTAACTGTCTTTTGTCCTTTTCCGGGAATCAAAATGTCTTAATGCCAAATATTATCAGAATCAGTTCAGCGGTTTAAGCGTGACAAATTAACAGACAGACAGATAAAAGACGGACAAACACTGACCTCTATAATACACTGGACCGGCGATCGCTATCAAAAAATTGTTCCTATTTGAAAGTCGCCATATTGGCGCTGATTGCTATGTGAAAGCAGTAGTGAGTGTACTTGGAACTACTATTTTGCAAATGGCGGTTGTAATTTTCTATGTAATTAGTTCGCAGTACGCTCACCGGTGGCGCTTCAAATCGGCACAAAAAAAGCTGTCATTTTGTACGGCATAGCCAGTCCAGTGTATTATAAAGGTCAGTGTGGACAGACAATTCATCCGTTTCAGCATGATGAGTATAGTCTGTAAAAGAACTGGCGAATCAAATGAGATCCTCACCAATACATCCTCTTTTTCCCATACTGAAGGCTAGAATAGGAGGTAGAGAGGAGGCAGGCTCAATCCAACGCTCCGGTCTAAATTCCAAAACGTCTGAACCCCAGATGCGCTTGGAGCGTCCCGAACCCCAAATGTTGATCAGACACAACGTGTCTTTCGGTATAGTGCAGGATTCTAAAAGCACAAGGACCTTTTGTAGGAAATACGTTAATTGTTGAAGGATTCAGTAACATTATTTGTTAAAATGCAGAATATGTTGAACAAAATAAAATTAGTCATGTCATGAGTCATGACATTTATTAATCCTTCGATCGGAGGTTCTAGGAATTCCCATTGTATTCTTTTGTTCTCGCGATCACCGGTGCTCGCGCGGGGCCTGAAAGATTAATATTATGCATACAGGTAAGTAAATTGCATGTATGCATATAACTATCAATCGATTGAGAATTCCTTGTAAATTAGGCAAATTAGGCATAGGTGTTAACCACGGTATAGTGATGCACGCCTATACTTAGTTGATGCTAGATGTGTTACTACACTCATTTAATTCACAACTAAAGTTTATGATCAGGCACTAACTTATCTGGAAGTCCTGATCTATGCTTCTCATCACGAACGGTGCTGGGGGGTACAGCCTTAGAGCTTCTCGAATGACTCCTTCACAGTAGACCATCTTCTCCAGGTCTCCCTTCACAACATCCCGTTTGCTATCTCCAAATATCCCTTTTATTCTGTAGATAGATTTTAATCATAATGTTAGAAGAATATTATTTACCGTATGTAAATAAATAAAAATGTAGACCTACCAAATGACCCTGGGGTACTCAAAGTGTTGGTTTTAAAGTATAAGAAATTATTGTGGTAGTACAGTCACTATAATTGAATTTAAAAGATTGATCGTTTATGGACAAAAAGATTTTGATATCTTATCTACATCAAAAGCCTAAGAGAAAACTTTTCGTGTTAATATTATATGTAACAATCGTAATGGATAATTTTCGTAAAATACATTGTGTTTTGTAAGCCATGTGCTTTTTAAATCTGGATACATACTCTGCATGCAATTTGTCTTGTACGTCTTGTCGTGAGCCAATCATTAAAAACACCATAAATAACGCTGTCGCCAAGGGCTCCTGTGCAAATATTAGTGTATCTATTTCCGACTTTATTTTCTCTTCAGACAAACGACCATCAAGCAAGTGACTTAAAAGCGGCCTGAATCTAGGCTTATGAGAACCTACAAATGTTCATAACATTACAATAGATGCAGGTTAAAAAATAACTTTTCTCTATTCCGACGTTACCATTTCTGTTGCTTGATTTATTTTCATCCTTCCTAAGCAAAATATTTTGTTTGTAATTCTTCAATATCTGAAAAATCGACATCTTATAATTAATGTAACACACGGACTCGATGTAAGTAGTATTGTTTTGTTTAGAATTTTATTATTATTTTATTTAGATGTTACTTGGTAAGTAGCTTGGTAATTATAATTCTTTTAAGTATTTATGATCCTTAAGGTATTACTTACAGCTTCTGACACATCATGTAGGACATCTGTGTGCTTCTTAAGTTCCTTGTAAGACTTTGTCCAGTGATACACATAGTCAGAGAGATACAAAATATTGAGTATGCGGTGTATGAAATTATTAAAAGTGCCCGTAATTGCATCGTGAAATTCGTCGATAGGAATTAAATCAGGAATATCACCTCCAGCACATATTACTGAAAAAATAATGTTACATTGTATTGATGTTGCTGAACACACATAGATTTAATTTTAAAACCCAGCTTTTTGGTAAGAGATGGCGTGCAAGTTTTTTAAAATGTTATCTTCTTTTGTTGCTAAAATTATCACTTTTCTTAATTATAAAGTGGGAGAAGTGTAATTTATAACAGTTCTATTCAACTTACTGCTAATGATCTCAAAAGTTGTATAAGCTATTTCCTTTGCGATGTTACATGTACTAATTTCCAATTTTTTCACCAATTTCTTCGCGTGAGCATTGAAAACCTCTTGGTAGGTTTTGATCGATTTTCTTTTTAAAGGTTTAGCCAAACACTTAATGTCGTGTTTCCACTGATGACCTAGGACATACAAGGCGCCTTAGTAAACTACTTTTATAACTAGCTGCTGCCCGCGACGTCGTCTGCGTGAAGGTTCTATAACAGGCTCTACAGCACAAAAAGTAGTTGATAGCGTGATTATAATATGTAGCCTATATCAAATCAAATCATTCTTGTTTTGGGCATCAGAGGGCAGAGGCCCATATAACAAATACCTTAAATGTAACATACTTAATAATATATATTATATGTTGACCTGACCTCTTAGTAATATTCATGCAAAATTTTAAGTGAATCCATATAGTACTTTTTGAGATTAGGCCGGACATACATACAGACAAACAGACAAAAATTCTAAAAACTATATTTTTGGCATTGATATCGATTGTAGATCACACCCCAAGTATTCCTTTTAAAAATATTCAGTGTACAGTTTTGACTATCCTACAATTTTATTTTAATTTATATAGATTTGTAGCTATTGCACAATTCTAGGGAGGGCCACACACACAATATGGACTTGTTTTATTGCGCTGAAGTTTTTTAATAATTATTATTCAATTAATAATCGTTATTATTACCTGCAACGGTTGCTATCCCGTCACCCACCCATATTTTGCCGAAGTCGTATATGTAAGGTTTCTCACCAAAGGCATTCGTGACCAGTTTCAAATCATCCGGGTCTTGTAACACTAAAATGTATAACATTCAATAGTTATTAGACAAAATGTATTACATATTCTTAAGGTATGATTCGGATCAAGGCAGCATGTAGCGGGTCGCCGCGACCCGCGACCCAAACAGCCACTGCTCACTATGAAGTTGTATGGAGGACTAAACAATCACGGCGACCCGCGTCGCGAGACAGAGAGACCGGTCGCCGCGTAAAATAGCATACCGATGTCCGCGACCCGCGACCCGAGACTGTCGCCAAGCCACTGCTTTGTATGCGTTTATATGGACGACATTCCGATTACCGCGACGCGCGACACGAGACCGGTGGGCGTGGCGCGGCAAATTTCGATGGCGCGACCCTGTCGCGTCGATAGCAGTACCGCGACAGCCGCAGGGCAGCTGTGGTAGATATTCTATCTAGAAACACGCCGATAGCACAGAATATATATTAGTTGTACCAACAGAATTCCCACTAACGAAACCCGTTTAAAGAATTAACGTCTCATGCTACGATACTATAAAGTTCAAATTCCGACCGCGCAGTGCTAGGTGCCTACAATTATATTTGCCTACATCTCCGCTCTCTTTCTATCGCATAACTCGTACCTTTTCTGAAGAAATCAGGGTTGTCTCTTTTTAAAAATAATATTATAATCTTTATATTTAATTAACTACATTTTATTTAACTCGAAATAATCTAAGATATTATGTCTTAGTACTATGACCATAGTATATGACTTAGAACAGTCGGGCATGATCAATTCCCAAGAATCCCAATCCTTAGGAGTCCCTTATCTAAGAAACTCGAGTCCAATTCAGGATAGTTCAAATTTAAACTCTCAATGTTACAATTTTATGTACGAGTACATACCTTAAACAAATAAAAAGCTTTTCGGAACTGCTAATGATTGATGTGCCTTTTCTTTTTGGTTTAATGTCGTTATCTATTAAACTTAGAACAAAATAAAATTGCTCGTGGCTTAATCTGCAATACATTCTAAATTTTTCCTCATTACACATTAAGTGACGTGCAATGAGTATATTGTAGCATCCCTCTTCGACCCGCGACGTAAAAATAGGGTCAACCTTTCTCCTCTTTTCCGGAAATGATAAAAAATACAAAATAATTTCGTCATCCTCTTCATCTGCCAACAGTTTTTGGATCATTTCTTCCCTTAATACTAAATTCCCTGCCATGATATTGTAAAATAATTCACAATTATTGTTTTGTTTACACTCGTAGTTATGGTGGAAAAAAGGGCAAAGCTTCTGTCTGCGCACAATATCACAAAATTGTAGATCGCAACATAGTTTGAAATGCTACCTAGTTACGTAGTTAATAATGTTGCATTTTGTTCAAATGTACTTATTTACGCGGCGCACTTGCATGCCGCGGGTCTCTGCGGCAAGCGACGCTGGCCACGTGGTTATTATAATACTACTTAGTGACTTAGACAAAAGTGATAGCTATAATCATGTTAATAAAGTATCATTTTAATTAAATTTTTGTCGGTCGCGGCTACGCGGTCGCGGACATTGGTAAGCTATTTGCTGCTCCGCAGCAAGCGACCGGTCGCTTACGCGTGACGCTATACGCTTGCCTCGCAGATCCGAATGGTACCTTTACAATCATTATTACATACATATTATATGCATGAATAGCGCGGAGGCCAATCATTAATCTAAGCTTACATTATTATAAATGCCAAAGAAGTCTATCTGTTCGACCGTCTGTCTTCTCGCCCACACCGCTGAACTGATTTTGCTGAAATTTGGTATAGAGATACTGAGTCCCGGGAAAGGACATAATATGATACTTTTTTTCCGAAAAAATGTGCGGCACGCGGGCGATAAACGAATTTTGGCGCAACGGAGTTGCGGGCGTCATCTAGTCTATAAACTTGGTCGAGGGCACTGTCTCGCCACTCCACTCGGTAGGTGTGATCAGGACCTAAGGAATAAAGAGTGTTACCAATAACGGGTGTGGTACCCGCCCAGGCCATGAAGGGTAGATTGGTTTCTTCCATTTTCTCGGATATCTCGGCGACTCGGTCTTGCAAAACTGAAATGAAAAATGTTGCATGTGAGTAACATATATATAAATACTAGCTGTCCCGGCAAACATTGCTATGCCATAATATACAGTATTTCGCCCATATTATTTTATTGAAGTGACTAAATAAGTATGTTGCCATGGCAACGTCGATCGCTATCTCGTCGCACAAACAATGGTCGCCGTCAGTCTCAGGTTGTAATAATTTACTATTATTTATTCAACAAATGCACTTATCAATATATAAAGTACCCAGTAGCCGATTCTCAGACCTACTGAATATGCATATAAAATTTGGTAAAAATCAGTAAAGCCGTTTCGGAGGAGTTCGCGGACTAACATTGTGACACGAGAATCTTCTTAATATATAAAAATGGATTTTCAAACGTGTTAGTCGCGCTAAAACTCGAAAACGGCTGAACGGATTGGGCTGATTTTAGTCTTAAAATATTCGTAGAAGTCCAAGGAAGGTTTTAAAATGTAAAGTGACACGAAGTCCATCGGGACAGTTAGTGAAACATAATATTTTTTTGTATTTATTTATGATTTTCTAACCATCCAATTTTTTTGTAGATAGATAGATAGA
Source organism: Polyommatus iphigenia (assembly GCA_963422495.1). Lineage (NCBI taxonomy): Eukaryota > Metazoa > Arthropoda > Insecta > Lepidoptera > Lycaenidae > Polyommatus > Polyommatus iphigenia. The sequence goes on from OY730183.1 coordinate 37,863,401, forward strand.
TAGATAACTCTTTAATGTGGGCAAGGGCGGCCTTATCGCTTTATATTTATTTATGATTTTCTAACCATCCAATCTAATGCTTTTGAATAGTTAAACTACTGCTAAAGCCTTAGAAACCGTGCCTATGGCTACTTATTGTAAAGAAAACTCACCTCTAGGACCACCAATTAATTTGTACGCCGTCCCAAAGATTGGCAGATAGGTGTAGGTGGGGAGGTGAGAGACGCTTCTGCCTCTTTGCCATTTCAAAACGTATGACAGAAAAATAATTATGATTACCAGTAGACCAATCGCGATCCACGGAAACATTTGGAAATATCTTGAAAAATAAAGTCAAATTACTATCGTACTTTACCCAACAATTATGGAACAACCTCTTCGTGAAAAAATATTAACAATACTAAACTATATTATTGTTTTTGGTCAAAATAAAATTATTCACAACATAATTATTCGAACCACTTTTATTAAAATTTACTTAAAATTATATGACTCTTTAATTTTAATGAGATGATGATTTCACCCGACTATGCTAGCGGAGGAATTTTCCGAGTGTATAATATTATGTATACCCGAGGAAATTGATTCCTAGGCATTTCAATTCCTAGATTCCTGCTAACGTCATTTGGACGTAACACGACCCTAGGAATCTAATTCTCTGATAACTACAATTTTCTTAGCCCATTTTTTGACGTGATAACGTCTTATAATTCGATGGAGCCGGCTGCACGCACGAAAAAACATGACTCATGCGGCGTTACCTCGCTCTGAGGCGTTCCATTTTCTTATGACGTTGTCACGTTCAACTATCGTCAGTAAACCGACTTTACAGACAACCGATTTTTTTGGCAGGCGAAAATGTCTTGCTTCGGAAAGAGAGTCTTTTGATTTGTGCTGAGACTGACACTGGGTACATCAATGATACCATCGATGTCCATTTTTAAGGTTCCGCGGTAGCTAGTAAAGAACCTTATTTAAATTTCGCTCTGACCTTCCGTCCGTAAATAATAACTTTGGTAATAATGAATGACGAAATTTTGTCTAAGTATGCGTTAAAAGTAACCCAAAATTTTGGAACGAAGTTCCTTATCGCGCGTTGCGAAAGGGGGCTAGACGGAAAAAGTTGTAACGACACTTTTTGACCGACACTTATTTAGTACCTGTGAAGTAGGGGCAGAGGGCGTTGATGTGGCGACGTCAACTGGCGTGAAATTTAAAATTCTACCATTCCTCTATGGCAGGATTTTTTTAACTTCGTCCCTTGACACCTCTCAAGTTTTTATTATATTTGTGTGGCAGGATCGCAGGTTGTAAATTGTCGTTGATCGTAACTATTAACTCGTAAAGCATAAGCGATTTATTTCAGACTAATCACGCCGAAAAAAAACGATTAAATGCTTAATAACATGGACTATTAGCCCGGTCTAATTAGACGCAAAAAAATCGTAACCTCGGAATAATTTGCATAGAGCTGAAAATTGGTAGAGACGTTAAATACACCATTACAAATAAAACCTCAAAAGTCCCCGGTGATCCTCCATGTGCAAAAAATTTTATTCAAGGTCAAAGGTATGAAAATGAGGTTTTTCCTGTTTTTTTCCAAACTGTACATTTTATCACAAATATAGGTAGGGCAAGAGCTAGCTAGCTGGCAACGTGATGTTATAAAGCTCAAGTCTTCCTCGATAAATAAGACTATCCAACAAAAAACGAATTCTTTGATTCAAAGCAGTAGTTCCACAAATTCTTTAGCTTTATAATATAAGCATAGCTATATGATTTTCCCAAACTTTAAGCCCGCCATTTATAAGGAATGGTAAGTCGTATGAAAAAAGTGTCTGAATATTTTTTGTAGAGAATTCTATGATCTACACTCTTGTCCTACCTATTTTTGTGATAAAGTGTACAGTTTGTAAAAAAACAGGGAAAACCTCATTTTCATACCTTTGACCTTGAATAAAATTTTTTGCACATGGAGGATCACCGGGGACTTTTGAGGTTTTATTTGTAATGGTGTATTTAACGTCTCTACCAATTTTCAGCTCTATGCGAATTATTCCGAGGTTACGATTTTTTTGCGTCTAATTAGACCGGGCTAATAGTCCATGTTATTAAGCATTTAATCGGTTTTTTTCGGCGTGATTAGTCTGAAATAAATCGCTTATGCTTTACGAGTTAATAGTTACGATCAACGACAATTTACAACCTGCGATCCTGCCACACAAATATAATAAAAACTTGAGAGGTGTCAAGGGACGAAGTTAAAAAAATCCTGCCATAGAGGAATGGTAGAATTTTAAATTTCACGCCAGTTGACGTCGCCACATCGGGGTATATGGTCCAATAATTATTATATTTATTAGTAATTATTATCATTAAGCTTCAGGCATGTTATTGACTAGATGACGCCCGCAACTCCATTATGCCATAATTCATTTATCGCACGGGAACCATGCATTTTTCTTATTCGGCATAAAAAATATCCCAGGACTCAAACTATATCTATCCCAATTTCAGTAAAATTGGTTCAGCTGTTTGGGCATGTTTGCCTGTCCGTTACCCCGACAGACTTGTACACACTTGACAGTATGAATGTAATTTTGAAAAGGTTGTTTTCGACATTAATTAATTCGTTCATAACATTCGTAAATTGTACTTTGTTGTGGTATATTTTTAACAAAAAAAAAATACTAATTTTAAACGAACCAAACCCTTATTAAATCATTACGTTTATTTTCATTTATAATATCAAAATTTTGGAAGATATTATTGTAGTTTTGGAGTACATTAGAGTTTTTGAGTATATAAGATTGAAAACGTTTATATTTTGTTAAAAATATCTGTTATTAGTTTGGCTACGCTATTACACAACTCAATTAAAAAAAATCCAATGGAACTTAAGAACTCGTATAGTACAGGTATACTCGTATTATAATACGATATTTGTAGTATGACGTTCGTTACGATAAAATAGTCGTATCGTACGGTGTTATTTTCTTCCTTGTCTAGGGCGATTATATTAATGCTATCTATTTAAACTGAATAAGGTTAGATTCTCATTCATGTAACATCCTCGTAGTTACTCTGTATTATAATCTTTTGTATCTTTGTCACACACGTAAGTAATATTTTGCTATTCAAAGGTTTTTGTCTCAAAAATCCTTACTAATGTTATGAATGTAAGTTAGTTTGTTACACTTTTATGCAACAACTACTCTAACCCGTTATCCTGGACCTTTCTACACATACTTTTTGGAAGTATTATAAGTACAAAAAAGAAGGGATTAAAAATTACATCTCCTATAAAAATCATCCAAAATATGGAGCTGAAATAGGGAATATCAATTTTACCTCCCAGGGAGTCCTAATTCATGCCGCAGGATAAAGCTAGAATACTTTTTATGACTTATTGTTTTTATTAAAACAATCTTTATTGCGGTAAAATTTGTTTAAAAATCGTATGCCCTTACCCGGGACTCAAAGTACCTCCATACCAAAATTCAATAAAAATTGGTTCAGCGGTTTGGGCATGAAGAGGTAACAGACAGATTTGTTTGTGACGGAGACTAGACAGTGATATATTTTTTGTATTTCAGTATAATGCTAGTGTGGATAACTACTTCAAACATTTTCACACTTCAAGCATCTTCAAAATGCACATAATATTATAAGAAACGTAATTTGTCCTAGATATTATTTTAGATGGATCGTTGGATTGTAAGCTGTGGACTTATAGGTATTATTTACGTGATTCTAACAATATTCAAATGGAGGAAAGGCAGATATTTAAGTCATCTGCCAAGCTGGCCGTATTTGCCCCTACTGGGTAATATGCATCTTTTATTAGGCAATAAGGAGCGTAAGTTAAAAACCAGTTGTTATAATAATTGAACTTTTTAATTAAATTATGAAAAAAAAAAACTAAATAAGGTGTATTTTTAATAAATTTTTAGACATCTTCCGACGACTCTTGCAAATTACTGACGCAATGGAAAAATCTGGATTACCCTTCGTCTTTTGGGTTGGAATTTATCCGGCTTTAGGTAAATATTGCCCTAATTCTTGGGGATAGCTTTGCTAAAACCATGGAGATTTTTTTAAGGTGTCAACGCCGTAGAGTCTCGTTTAAAGACTACAACGAAAGGACTAAAAGCGGTCGTAGGCAAATAGAGAGACAAAAAAGATAGCGGTTAAAGTGAATAAAATAAATGGTACATATACCAATAACCATTTTATGTTACAGTCATATCAGATCCTGATGATGCGAAATTGGTATCCAACGCTTGCATAGAGAAGCCTCATCATTACAAGTTTGCTCGGGAGTGGCTAGGAGACGGGCTGGTTACTGCGCCAGGTAAGAATATTATGTAAAACACAGATACAGCAACGAAGAAAAATCTTTAATGCCCAGTTTTTGTTTTTTGTCGTCGTTGTTGATTGGTTAATGCACTAGCCAATCAAAAGCAATAGTTAATAGATAAAGGCATAAGTAAGTTGTTTATTAAGTTAATAAATAAAAAGAAAATTAAAATTTGTCAATTCCTTTGGAAGCTACGATGTCACGGACATAATATTCATACAGACTGTTCAAAAATGTAACAATAAGTTATAGGCGAAAACATACCAGCTGTTACATCTTTCACCTTTTTTGATAGGACACATTTGGAAGAAAAACATAAAGATGATGGCTGGAGCCTTCTCGAGCCAGGTGGTAAGCAACTACCAGGCAATCTTCAACGAGCAAGCCAAGAAATTGGTTGAGATGATGAAGACCAAGATTAACAGGGGACCCTTTGACGCCAAACAGATCATAGCACATGCTACTCTTGAAGCTATTTGTCGTAAGCCAATATAATGTAATTTTAAAAATCACTAATCACCACAGCCTGCCTAATAATTGGTAATAGACAATTACATAAATAGATGCCCCGTAACTGAATGGACGATTTGAATACGCGAGGGCTGCCTAAGGTCGGGAAGCCTACGTTCAGCAGTGGTGGCTAAAAGCTGATGATAATAATGTTGATGATTATGACAGTTTACGCATAAGTATACAGAGTAATTTGTAATAATTGTTACAGAGACAGCGTTAGGTATACCAGATATATCGAAGAGTATTGCAACGAAGGAATACTATGACGCGTTCACCAAAACACTAGAAAAACTTGTAGAACGAGGGTTGAATATTTTCCTACACCCACAGTTTATATACAGAAGTACGAAAGCATACAAGGAATATATGAAGCATGTTGTGGTTTTACGAAATATATCTGGAAAAGTGAGTGAATTTTACTATGAAGAGTCTGCAAAATGATCTATCTCAACTCTTAACAACTTAAAATGAATAATTTTAATTTCAGGTGCTTAGGAAACTAAAGTTAAATGAAAAATACACAGAAGTTAAGAAGTCTGATGAAAATGGTTAGCTAAGTGAAGTAGATATTATAATATATAAACAGGTTACTATTCTCATAGAATTTAATATAAATACATTCATTACAGGTATATCTGGGGTTAGAGTCAAGTCATTTTTAGACATATTACATAATTTAAGTAGAAGCAACGCTAACATGACTGAAGAGGAAATCAAATCAGAAGTTAACACAATAATCTTCGCCGGTCAAGAAACAGTAGCTACCACTTTACATTTCATTTTTATTATGATTGGTAGCAGAGAAGATGTCCAGGAGAAGCTGTATAAAGAGTAAGTGCTAATTTAAATGTAATTAAAGACAAAAAAAATAAAAAAATAATGTTGATACAAAGAGCAATGTTATATTTACCGGTACATTTAAATTTATTGTTAAAAGGATCAAAGTAATATTTGGTGATACAAAACGTGATGTTAATAGAGAAGATCTAGAGAAGATGGTATATTGCGAAGGAGTTATCAACGAGACCTTGCGACTGTATCCATCGGTACCTGTAATTTTAAGGAAAGTGGATACAGACATACAACTAAGTAAGTAAATTGTACAAAGAAAATTACCTGTATACTTGAGGTTGGCACAAAAAGAGGGTAGTTATAATTTGGAATGTCTTTTTATGGTATTAAAGATTTGTCAAATAGGCGAATCAATGTGTCTCTTTTGTTTAATTTCGTTTATTTACTTCTTATCATCATTTTATTACTTAACAAGCTGATTATCAATTTTTTGTTTAGGGGATTGTCTGCTACCTAAAGGATCGTTCTTTGTTTTGAACATGTGGGCCTCCGGTCGATCAAAGCAGCTTTGGGGTTTAGATGTTCTGGATTTCCGACCTGAACGCTGGAGAGAGCCAACACCTCCCATACTCGCGTTTAGTATTGGAAAGAGAGCATGTATTGGTAAGTTCTTAGCGGCTACATAATTTGGCAATTTTCGACACTTGGAAAATTTTAGCTGCAATTAAAGTTGGAAATATGCGAAACAATTTTTTGTTTATTTGTTACGTTAATGATGAGTAATAAACATTTTGTTTAAAATTTATTGGTTTCCTTTTATTATTTTCTTAAAATAAGCAATATTAATAATTATTATGTACTTAACAAAGCTAAAATTAAAGACTATGTTTATCCGAAAAAGAAACCATATTTGACAAAATATTATGTATAATTACGATTGTAAACGATTTGGTTCTTTGTTGTTTATTGATTGTATTGTGTTGTAGTAAACTATTTTGTTCCAGGAAAAAGATACGCTATACAAATATTAAAAACAATTTTGGCGTACTGCATTCAGGATTTGATTTTCAAGTCAGACCCAGAAGAGTTGAAATTGAAAATAGATGTCACATTGCGAACGCACGCAGGAGATCTAATACAAGTTGGTCTAAGAAATTCCAAATGAATAAAATATATATAGGTAGATGTTTTACATAAAGTGTTTTACTTTAATTTACCAACATTGTTACGAAAAACAACAGGAAAATCCAATTTTATATTTAGGTTACTGAACCCTAATAAAACCAGTTATTTAATCAAACGGAAAAACTGCAGGTTATTGACAGTATTATTGAATCCACAGACGGGTTCGTTACTCGTCAGTGCATTTGTAAAGCTATTTGTGGGGGACCAGCTTGCGCCAATTCCCCTAGATCGCCTAGGTCAGTGATAAAGATGTAGGGTTGTAGGTGATGCAGTTGAATTAAACCACACTTTCACTTTTGTTTCAGAGGTCAAGCACACAAGTTGTTCCGAAGCTGGGTAACGTTGTAGAGCGAGTGCCGCAGTATGGCGGCCGACCCATATTTATATGAGTCCTGGTACCCAGCTTCCAGAACATTCCATGCCTCACCCCCTCAGATTAAGTTTTTATTTAAATATCATTAAATTTACATTATTTCACAAAATATACATTGGTTTTATTTATACAATTTCTTACGCTACAATTTTACATAAAAAAACATGTTCGTGCCGACCTCCGTAACTGAAATATTGCAAAAAATCTATTTTCTCTATATTTATAGTACCTCACCGCCCCCTGATATAACGGTCGTCTCTGGCTGTCCCTTTCGAGCGGGTATTCCTTGTCTGGGACAAGGATAGCCCACTCGAGATGTACACTATCTCCCTTACATTTTCCGTTACGGAATTCGGCACTACCGCATAGGTTTAAGACCCATTAATTTACAAGGCACTATTTTCACTATATTCACGCACTATTATTGCCCATACACTTTTTCTATATGCACGATTTATTGTCTGTCGTGCACACTATTAATAATTTGTTTTTATGTCTAATGTTCAGCTTGCAATAACAAAACAAATAATAATTTAGATGTTATTTGAGAACTTCTTCCAGTTTCTTTGTCGAATATAATTACAATTAGCACTCGTAGTTGAAACACATATTATTTTATTACATATTTTCCTTTTGGCTTTTACATTTTTTTATCTTCTTTACAACAAAATCTATTTTACTGCGTGAAATTTATGTGCCTATTATAATTACATCACGTTGCAACATGGTGTTTATTTTAATTATAGTGTTTGTAAGCATTAATTACTTTATTTTACACTATTTTCAGTGTCAATATTGATTAGTTCTCTTTATTTCTATGAACGATTTTGCGATGACATCTCGCTTTTCTGGTTGTTTTCTTAGAAGGAGTGTTTTTATAAATATCATCAGATGATCTCAGGGTTGTTTCGATTATATTGTCTACTTTCAGACAATTTTATAATGTCGTTGTTTAAAGAAATTCGCAGTAATAGATGTGATTTGTCGTATTTATTCTCAAACATAGCAGTGCTGTTAAGATACGTGACGTTAAGCATTTTTAAAGATTCCAAACGTAAGTAACTATGTTGTCGTTTATTTATGCAAAATATATTATTGTCTAAATTAAATTGGGAATTCGTCACCTCTAACCACCCTTTTGCTGTAGTGTTTGGTGTGAAAATTGTGCTTGCCCTTAATATTAACAGCCTTGATAAATTACAGGGTCTGTTTTTTTCAAACAATGCCCAAAATTTTATTTGTGAATATTCTCAGGAATTTAATTAGTATATCCAACCTTGGACCTTGGTATACCAAGGTCCAAGGTTGGATATACTAATTAAACCTTGGTATACCAAGGTCCAAGGTTGGATATACTAACTAAATTCCTGAGAATATCTACAAATAAAATTTTGGGCATTGTTTGAAAAAAACACTCTGTAATTTATCAAGGCTGATAATATTAAGGACCAGCACAATTTTCACACCAAACACTACAGCAAAAGGTTAAAGATGACGAATTCCCAATTTAATTAATGATACAAGACGTATTGGATATATCCAATACGTCTTGTATCATTCATAGCTTTTTACGAGAACAACTTAAGAAACATCAATCAGTCCATCTTCATAAGCTTCTAACCCAAACTCTTCTTACCTAAATAGGTTCACCATTGGGTGCGTATCTGGTCACTTGGGCAGCTATCGTCGCCTACTGCTATGTCTACATATTCTCCATGCACTGGTTCATCTTCGTCCGCTGCCAAGAGACTGGGGATTTGGTGGCTGCCTCCGTGGTCTTCTCACTTGGAACCAATAGCTCTACGTGCATGACGAAGTTTATTTTCATGAAATATTACAGGTTAGATCAATTGCTTACTTTTAAAAGACGAAGTAATGAAATATTGGCCTAAAATGCTTATTTAAATAAAACTTTCGTGGTAAAAGTAGCGCCATTTAATAAAAAAATAAAATGAGCGACATATTATCATCTAGATTCTAGAGTACGTGTAGGAAACTAAATCAATCTTATTTTCAGGGAAGAGATGTGTGAACAAATAAGTCGATATTTAGAGTGTGACACCAAAGTAGCACCAAAGACTCGGTTTCATACAAACCTACAGAAACAGTTGAAGGCGGTGAAGAGAAGAGCGTTTAGTGTGTGGATGTGTTTGGTCGGAATCGCTTATTTGTATGCGTCAATGGCGTTGCTACGACCTGGACGACATTTCCCGGAAGATTTATACGTTGTCTACGGTATGTAGTGATGAAAATAATTATTAATTTATTTCCTTGCTAAACCTAGGAACAAAAAAACTTTAAAAATAAAAGCAAACGCTGCACTACAACAATCGGACTGGTCTTTAGAAGTTTATAAAATAATGTGTATTTTGCAGGCTTGGAACCTCCTTTTGAAACACCAAACTACGAATTATCATTATTTCTTATGGCGCTAAGTATTACAGTAGCTGTATACCAATTGTCTGCAGTCAAAGCCCTCGTGGTCGTTATGATTGGCTATGTTGAATCTCAAGTATTGGCTCTGAGTGAGGAGTGCTTACATATTTGGAACGACGTAAGCGAAGAAAACGACAAGAGGCATCAAAATAGTTCTGATGAGGACAGAAAAACAGACGAACATCAGCGTGAAGAAATCATGAATTTACAAATCAGGTTTAAATTAGTAAATATTTTGCAATTCCACGCATACAGTGTTAAACTATTAAAAGATTTTGAGAAGATCTATCGATGGATATCATTAGTTGATTTCATGATGTTAGTTTTCGGCATAATATCGGAGTTGCTTGGGAAGGTGGAGAACACATATTTGGAGATACCTTATACGGTGGTGCAAATTTATATAGATTGTTACATTGGCCAGAAGCTTACTAATGCGAACGAAGTATTTTGCAATGCTATCTATGATTGTAAATGGGAGAATTTTGACGTAAGAAACAGGAAGATAGTGCTGATGCTACTGAGAAACTCCCAAAAGCCAATCGAGATAACTGCTGGTGGAATGTCTCCTTTAAATTATGCTACATTTATGTCTATAATGAAAACATCGTATTCTGCATATACGACGCTACGATCTTCTGTTTCATAAGTGGAGTTGAGTGTGCATATTGAAGAAGTCTTAATTTATGTTTAACTTTATTTATCTACGAGATTGTGGTGTATCTTGTAAATTTAAAAATAATTAAAAAAGGGTTGTTATTTTATCTTCTGAAATAAAAGAATATTATATTTTTAAGTGTATAGCATATAGTTGGAGAAATTACATAAACGCGAAGAGTACAATTAGTAGTTAATAAAATTAGTAAGATATTGGAAATCACGATGACCTAAGTAAGTAAACAAACATAACGTAGCTAACGTAAATAACGTACAGTTCTAAGTATCGTTCAGGAGTTATTTACAAAATAATTAGCATCGACCCCACAATGATTGATTTAGTGTTCAATGTAAACTTAAGATAGAATCTAGCCAAATAGAAAACCAAGTTACGAGCAAACTCAGCTTAAAATTACTTAGTGTCGAAGGCGGAGTTGTGAGATGAGCCAATCAATAGTACATTACGCTTTTGTCACCCTCGCCTTCGGCTCGGGTGACAATATCGGTTGAAATGTCCGGCTATCCTCCCGTGGTGCGTATAGAATTTTTCATCATACCACGACCGAAAGTTTAATGACATCGTATACCTATATAAGAAAAACTAATGTGGTTCAAATTATCGACTGACGGGGTTCGGGGCGAAGCCCCGGTGGGGGGTTGGGGGGGGCGAAGCCCCCCACAGACGAAAAAAAACAAATTAAGGGAAAGGCACTAATTAAAACACGGAACTAATAGATTACACTTACGACAAAAATACCATAAAAATAAGAATTACTCTAATTATTTCTCAACACTGTAAATTTTATAAGCTTCTCAAGCTATGTGTTGATGTGAAAAAATATATTAGGGACGCCTTCGGGGACAAAAATTTTAAAATGGGATCAGTTTTCGTAAATAATGTGACCGCGTCAACACGCGCTCGGCAATTTCTTAGCAAATAGGTTAAGGAAGGCAAAAATTTTTTGAATACATTTATTTGATTTTTTGTAATTTCTATTGATTTCATTGGATTAATGGTCATGTTGTATACACTAATTAATGTTTATTTATGATTTTTTATCCATTTTCCCTAACAATATCAAGTGTGTCTACTATTAGTTCTTGAAAATGTAAAAAACCTAATAGATGACATGGATCTCATCTTTTAGTTTTCTAATACATACTAAAGTTATTTTGTAGTTTATTCTACTGCAAATATCATAATTTTTCTCTGAAAATATAATTCTATTAACAAACCAACAACTTAGAACTACTGTACCTAAAAATGGACATGTTGTCTAATATTAGACCTTGTACTGATCTAAAAATCGATTGCTTTAGTTTTTTAGCAGTAAAAAGAAGAAAAGGGAGAGCTGAGAAAAGAAAGAAGACAAATGAAGAGGCAAGAAAAGCATAGAGACTAAAGACTGAAAATAAATATGAAAAATAAAAATAAAAGGAAAGATAGTTTCAGCATGGAAGGAGAGTTATGGATAGAATTTGGAGACAACGTGGATAATATTTCTGATGCATGTAGTTACTATAATGAAGTAAATGAAATCTTTTGAAAAACGGCAAATAAAGACCTAATAATATGCTAATAATCATCTAATAATAGGAAAAATGTAAAATGTAATATTGTAATGTTCTATGTCAACTATTAGTTCATATTGGTGTCTACTATTAGTGATGTTCGTTTTTTGTGATGTAATCTATTAGCTCTTATGACTCAGTTTACAAAAAGACCAATAATATATTTTTTGATTGATTTGTCAGAGAATAATTATAATAGTTTTATTTTGTAAGAGTTACTGAAGACATGGAAGAAGTTATCAATCCTTTAATGTTTCCTTAAAGTGTCTGCCATTAGTGTTTTTCCCTTAAAAGATTTAATAATGTGTTTGTGTCGTTAAAATACCATTTAGTAATGTAGTGCTTAATTTGTAAATATATATTTTATTGAAGTGACTTAACAAACTGTGTGGCACCAATCACCATGGCAACGTCCATTGCTGTCCCGAGTCACGTAGTGATTATATTCTCTTTGTCCCGAGTCCCGACTCAAAGATAAATAAAGTAGATTCTATCTGCCCTCCCCCGCTATTCCTGACTGCTGGCGATGTAACGACCATGTACATAGTGCAGTTGGCCCAGGCGACGTAAAATAGCTAAGTTGGTAGCCGCCTCCTCAACTCAACAACTTATTTTTATCAAATTGCCGCGTGTAATTAATAATTATAATATGGTTTTGAAATAACAACTGCACGGTTACCATGGTAATGAGTTACTTCAAATAGGTAGCGGGAAGAAAATTAAACTGTGGGCTGGTTTACACGTTAATTATTGTGAGCAGTCTGAAATATGCACCTTTCTTCCCGCATACAAGGGAAGAAAATCAAACTTTCGGTCCTGGTATGATGAAAATATTATTTCCATCATGATGACAGAGTGCATGATAACAAGAAACTTAACCATTGAAAGCTAGTTACAAAGTGATAAACATTAAAAATGTGTGCCAAAGTAATGCACTGAAGTTGACATAATAATACATTATACTAAATTAGTCGCTTGCGCAGTTTACTTTGGTATCAGCGAACTGTTTACGAGCTTGTGATGAACATTTGTAGCGAGATAGTATTTTGGAAAGGCTTATTTTGAAAGGAAAATGTTATGAAAAAGAAGTATCTTCGTGGTGATGATCTATCTGTTTTCAAGATTTAAAAAACAGACAAATCATGGTTATTGTAGATCAATCTTACCTTCATTTGGTAAATTACCCAAACATTTTAAAATACAGGAAATATTATGTAAGACCTGTGAAGCTACACATCCCCAGAGAGAACTCAATGCTTGCCGCTGTAAAGTCTTTGGTTTCCAAACATCGGATGAACACAAACCAGACCATATATCTGGTAAACGTAGACATAGCTAGCAAAGCAAAAACCAGCTATAATATGAACTACCAAGGGACACCTGAATCAGAAATTAATATTTTAAAGTATATGAAGAAATTAAGAAGGCAGAACATAATAAAGTTAATATTATTACTACCAATCGAAGGCCTAAAACTTAAGAGACTGGCCCAAGAAGACCTTTTTTTTGAGAGCCCAAGAAGACCTAAATTAAGAAGTCGACAGGAGTAAGCTAACTCAAAAGGCAATGACGCATTCCAAAAAAAATATAACTTGAAAAATATTCTTACTCAAGTTTAAAACTAATCGCTGGTAATTTTTAATAATAAGTAGCTGACAATTGTGGCGTTTCGGAATACGAATGCTAGATTTTGTCTCATATAGATGATGGCTGGAGTCTTTTCAAGCTAGGTGGTAAGCAATTACCAGGCAATCTTCAACGAGCAAGTCAAGTGATGAAGACCAAGATTAACAGGGGACCCTTTGACGCTAAACAGATCATAGCACATACTACTCTTGAAGATATTTGTCGTAAGCCAATATTATGTCATTCTAAAAATCACTTATCACCACAGCCTGCCTAATAATTGGTAACAGACAATTACATAAATAGAAGCAGCTGTAGCTGAATGGACGATTTGAAAAAGATACGCGAGAGTTGCCTAAGGTTGGGATGATCAGCGCTCGTTGGACGTTGGGGCAAGCGTAGGCTTTCAGCAGTGGTGGCAACAAAGGAATACCTACTGTTACCCGTTCACCGAAACCCTCGAGAACCTTATAGAACGAGGATTGAATATTTTCCTACACCCACAGTTTATATACAGAAGTACGAAAGCATACAAGGAATACATGAATATATAAATCCCAATGTAACTAAATTACTGTATAACACATTAGTACGCAATAAATTAGAAACGGATGCCTGTGTTTGGAGCCCTCACACAGATGCATCAACATTGATGCTTGGAAAAGTACAGAAAACATTTTTAAGATTCCTGTACAAAAGAGTTCATGGGTATTATTCTTATATGTGCCCCACGAACTTCTTTTAAGGTAGTAGGTACCCTAGGATACCACTCACTAGAGGTCAGAAGAGGTGTGGACCTAGTAGTAATAATTTTAAAAGTTCTTCGTGGACTATAGACTGTCCAGAACTTCACACCCTCGTTTGCCGTTTGTTCGTGCCCGAAAATTACCGCAGGTACCGCTCTTGCCGTCGGCCTAAACTATTTGCCTTACCTGTTTGCAATTCTATCGCGAGAGCTGAGTCCCCACTGTGTCGTGGTTTAGACGTGCTCAACGCTCTCCTGTCTACCAACCCCGAGTGTGATGTATTTGCTGACAAGTGGATGAATATAAAGAAAGCATGTGTGAAATTCTGTGAGGGAAAGTATGCAAGAGCTTCTACTGTTGTCTATTAGTTAAGTTGTTATTTTAATTATGTATTAATATTATCTTAGTTCTAGGTTAATTAATATAATTGGGGTCAACCCGTTTTAATTAACTGTAAATAAATAAATCAATTTAATGGTTTTACGAAATGTATCTGGAAAAGTGAGTGAATTTCACTATGAAGAGTCTATAAAATGATCCACCTCAACTCTAACAACTTAAAATGAATAATTTTAATTTCAGGTGTTAGGAAACTAAAGTTAAATGAAAAAGACACAGAAGTTAGGAAGTCTGATGAAAATGGTTAGCTAAGTGAAGTAGATACAGTGTGCAATTAAAACTTCCTGCCAAATTTTGATATATTGATCCTTGTTAAAAATAAAAATACACGTATTTTTTCTTTTACAATCACTCAAATGTCGAGAAAAAGCTTCCGAAAGTTATCCAAAAAAACACAACAATTAATGGATACGACGCGTCGTCCGCGCGTGACGAGCCCCCGCGCGCGCGCCTCCCCCCCGCGTCAGCCCCTCACATTTCCCCACGCCGCTAGTGACCGTTCTGCAACGATTTTAAATGGGATAAAATATTATGTCACAAAAAAAATAACACCCAATTTTTGTTGCTTTAATGGACTCTCCTAATGATACCAAAGCCCTGGAAAAAATTTGGCAGGAAGGTTTAATTGCACCCTGTATAATATACAGTGTGTAACAAAAATAAGTGATAATACTTTAGGGTGCGTACGTGTTCCTTTTAGAGAGTTCACTGTGAAAGTAGCAGCTCTGAAAGACGATTTTTTTTTCACTTTTGTATGGGCAAGGGCCCGAGCGTCACGAGTTTCCCCATACAAAAGTGAAAAAAAATTTTGGTCTTTCAGCACTGCTACTTTCACAGTGAACTCTCTACAAGGAACACGTACACACCCTAAAGTATTATCACTTATTTTTGTTACACCCTGTATAAACAGGTTACTATTCTCATAGAATCTAATATAAATACATTAATTACAGGTATATCTGGGGTTAGAGTCAAGTCATTTTTAGACATATTAGGTACATAATTTAAGTAGAAGCAACGCTAACATGACTGAAGAGGAAATCAAATCAGAAGTTAACACAATAATCTTCGCCGGTCAAGAAACAGTAGCTACCACTTTACATTTCATTTTTATTATGATTGGTAGCAGAGAAGATGTCCAGGAGAAGCTGTATAAAGAGTAAGTGCTAATTTAAATGCAATTAATCCTTCAAGCCCCATAAGAGCGCCGGTGATCGCGACAACAATAGAATACAATTGCACTTCCAAGAATCCGCAATCGAAGGATTAAAGAAAAGCTTATTATAAAGATAATATTGATACAACGAGCAATGTAATATTTACAAATACATCCAAAATAAACGATATTTTTTCCTAACATGTATCAAATTTATTTAAAAGGATCAAGGAATTAATATTTGGTGATACAAAACGTGATATTAACAGAGAAGATCTAGAGGAGATGGTATATTGCGAAGGAGTTATTAACGAGACCTTGCGACGGTATCTATCCGTACCTGTAGTGTTAAGGAAAGTTGATACAGACATACAATTAAGTTAGTTTTTTTATTCAATAATCATTATAAACACAGTTTTTTTACAACTGCAACACAAAACTAGTGCGCCATAAACCGGATCGGTTTATCTGGGCACTGGTATCGCACAAAACATACGATTTTCTTTTTTAGATGTAGCTATACAATTTTATACTAAATAAAAACAAAATTAAGTAAACTATTTAAAGTACCATAAAATAGAAATATGCTTTTTTAACCGACTTCCAAAAAACGAGGAGGTTATATGTTCGGCTGTGGATTTTTTTTTGTATGTTCAACGATTACTCCGCCGTTTGTGAACCGATTTTAGAAATTTTTGTTTTGTTGCATTAGGTTTTACTCCAATTTAGTATCATGTTCACAAAAGTGGTGACCTGATGATGGGATCCATGAGTAATCGAGGGAACTTCTCAAAATTTATATGGAAACATATGGTGATTTTGGTTTCATGAGAAGCATCCTAAGCATATGCTACTAAAACGTAAAATTTTGCACCGAGGTATACTATGGTTCCGAAGATACTAAGAGAACTCCGGATTCCTTATAAATACAAGTTTGGGAGTTTAGGCGCTGTTTTAAGAACTGAAAGCATATGCTACTATGCAAATCACATTCATCATCATCATCATCATCATTACCACGTCAGGGTCACCAATGTCACCAAATTCAACCTTATATCCAGAGCATAAGGCACACATTTGACATTACTTCAGCCGAGAAGTTAAAGTTGCTTCGATAATGTAAGTTCTGTCTCACTTCGCCGAGATATTCTGGAAATAAATTTCAACCTTTTGCATTGCGTTTAGCGTTCATAGTACAATAACACTCTCTGCAGTCTCACTTCAATCTGCCAGGGGCCAGGGCTGTCAAGCGAGCGGCGCGGCGGCGCAGGCCGGGTAGGTACTATTGTGCGCTGCGTGTGCGATAAGTCGAGCGAGTGCCAGCCTATTGAAAGTGAAACTAGTCCGGCGACCGGCTACTTAGCACGTCACACGTGTTCACTTCGATTTTTTTAAAATGTATTGTTTAAAATTATCTGCAGGCTGCAGCTGATATTATATTTTGTAAGTGTGACTGTAATAAGATACGCAGAATAATATTATACGGGTGTATTATTCTACTTATAGTACGCCATGGTTTACTCTGGTAACTAAAAAGAGTGAAATTATTATTTTTAACAAAAAATTAAAACCGACTTCCATGGTAAAAACAATAATAACATCCTTATAATATGAACTAAAAAGTATTAAATAAATTATTCCTATCTAATAGTGCCTTTTTCCGAATTCGGCTAAAACTCAACTATTTCTGTACTCAATCTTCATAATTTTGAAGTCGGTGTTAGTTCCAAAAGTTTCAAATATTCTGTCAGAGAACTGAAGATTCAGCTGTATCTGGTACCAAACGTACGATCGTTTGGTCCAGGACACCACTCGAGGTACACCTCTCTTCAGTGGCTCATAAGTCATAACTAATGCTATTCGCGCCTAAGAACAATTTTACAGGACGTCATAACCTTTTAGTATAATACTTGCAAGTAATCTAGGAAGAATGGGTGGGTTATAGGTTGGTAATTAACACGTTCGCTGTGAAGCAAGGCATTATATGCCTGGTTGGTTGCTTTCAGTCTGTGCGCGCTCTGAAATCGTGTCTTTTTGCAAGGTGCGGGCGCTGTAACTCGAGAAGTATTATGTGTACGAGAGAGATAGTTTTATATCTAACACCCATTTTAAAGCTTATGACGTTTAACGATTAAAAAACGCACCAGGTTTTTTAAACATAGTTTGCACTGAATTAAAATTGAATAAGCTCAGTGCGAATACCAGTCCTTGATTTCTAGGCCTGGTAGCCGCACTGAACGGGCGACGGGCGTGCGCGCCGCGGCTAGTGCTGTCGAATGCTTTGTTTGTTGTCGATAGTGAGCAAGTGTTTGCAGTTGTGATATTTACGTTTTAATCGCGTGGTAAATATTAAAGTGTTGTGAAATTGAGTCAAGTAATATTGTTTCGAGTAGTGACAAAGTCTTTGATATATTATTTCCCGTTAGACCTGTTATTAAGCCAAAAAAAAAAACGAAAAGAAGAATGCAGCTCGAGAAAAGTATCAGCGCAGCATTGAATCAGTTTTTTCTTATCATTATCCATCCTTAATATTATAAATGCGAAAGTGTGTCTGTCTGTCTGTCTATTACCCCTTTACGCCCAAAGTGCTGAACCGATTTTGCTGAAATTTGTTTAAATGGAGATACTCTGACTCCCAGGAAAGTACAAAGGATACTTTTCACCCTGGAAAAATGTACGGTTCCCGTGCGATAAACTAATTTTGGCACAACGGAGATGCGTGCGTCATCTAGTTTAAAAAAAAAGTCGATATGATGCATTTGTTTTACTGTCCCATCCCTATTATTATATCTTTGTAGCGCTTGAACAGCCCCTCTAGCATACGCCAACGAGAAAATTTTGTCTACACGTTTTATCGATGTTTGATGGCTTTTCTCTTCATCTCTATAATTGACCCTAACATGACAAAAGTCGTGTTCGTTTGCTGTTTCAACTGCGCATGAGCGGCTTTTTTGTGTGTCAGTGTCATCAGTGTGAGTGTCATATTCTAAAATACCGATCAATTTCTGTCAAATTTTAGAAAATCTGACAGGTATTTTAGAACATGACAAGGTATTTTAGAATATGACACTCACACTGACACACAAAATAGCCACGCAAGCGCAGATGAAAAAGCAAACGAACACGACTATACAATTTTTCTCGTGTAAATCTGTCGTCAAAAGCTATCGACATAATGTCAAAAAATGATTTTGACATTATGTCCTTTTCGACAATATAACTACACACGAGAGTGAGATATCTCGAGATTTTCTCGTTTGCGCATCTTAGGCCGGCAGGTCTGGTAAACCTGGCATCTCTTTTTTTTTAAAGGCATCAAGTTTCTGTCCAATTCCCGGGCGAAGATAGTTTCAAATAGGTCCACTAATGAACTTTATACACGTGAAATTTCATTTATTCAATCCTAGCATTGTTGATCTTGCCCATCTTGGGTTCATATTTCTATGAACAGCTTTCACCAGGCCATTAAAACCTCGTTCGCATACGATGAAACCTTATTACCAGATCGAAAATACCTGGTATCGCATGGTATGCTACAAAAATCAGTCTCGCAGCTAACGTGTTAAAAATAAAACCTAAAACCTTTGTTTTATTTTTTCCAAAAATATTCTAAACTAGCTTTATAAGCTAATTCTTTTAGTTATACAATTTTCGGAATCAATTAAAAATGGGAATAGAGTAATTCATAAATTTTATACATCTAGTGATGATGGGTGCTGAGAAAGGGGCGGCACATGGCCTGGGGCCTACAGCGGCCAGGACTGCAAATCCGCCACTGACCATACCAAAACGCGAATTTTAACTACGATTGTATTGTAGTGATCGATTTTATTCTTTGTTGTTGATTGATTGTTTTGTGTTGTTGTAAACAATTTTGTGCTAGGAAAAAGATACGCTATACAAATATTAAAATCAATTCTGGCGTACTGCATTCGGGATTTGATTTTCAAGTCAGACCCAGAAGAATTGAAATTGAAAATAGATGTCACATTGCGAACGCACGCAGGAGATCTAATACAAGTTGGTCTAAGAAATTCCAAATGAATAAAAATTAAATATAGATGTTTAATATAAAGTGTTTTACTTTAAATTAAGTGTTTTACTTTAAATTAAAATTTTCCACGTAATTGTTTTTAAAAATTTCAAAAGTCTAGCTATAGCGGTTTTTGAGATACTGTCTGTCCGTTTGTCTGTATGTCTCCAGGCTGTATCTCAAAAACCGCTATAGCTAGCTACTTCTGAAATTTTCACAGATTGTGTATATCTGTTGCCGCTATAATAACAAATACTATAAATAAAATAAAGTTAATATTTAAGGGGGGCTCCCATACAAGAAACGTGATTTTTTTGGCATTTTTTGCTCGTAATCAATAATGGTAACAGCTAGGCACTTGAAAATTTCACAAAATCCTTAATTATATTTGTACTTTAATAATTAATAATAAAATTAAAATAAAGTAAATGTGTAAGGGGGGCTCCCATACAAAAAAACACAATTTTTTGTCTACTATTGCTAAGATAAAAAAAGATATAAACAATGAATTTTTTTTTAATCTCTACTAACGATATTATTAACAATTGTATAGAGAATTTAAAAATATATAATATTACTTAGACATAATTTTTTTAAAATATATTATTCATGGGTCGAATGTACCCAAATTTGAGATTTTTCGAACCTTTAAAAATTCATATCTTTAAAAATATTAACTTTATCGTAAAAAGTTATAGGACCTTTTTTATTGGTATTTCAATAAAGAATATTAAAAAAAAAATATCCGGTTGAAAAATAACAATTCCTTGCAATTGTTTAAACAATGTTTGTTTAAGCAATATGGCACCGGGTTGCACCATGGCAACATGCATTTATATCATCAGGAGTGCAATTTGAAGAGGATCGCATAAAAAAATTGGGGTGGAATAGTTTCCGGTACTCATGTGCCGACTCGTGCTGCACTATAATAATATTTTCCTTTTTGCTTTAAATTTTTTTTATCTTCTTTACAACAAAAACTATTTTTACTGCGTGAAATTTATGTGCCTATGTCTGAGTACTAATTGCATCAATGAAAATGAGTATTATTAGTTGGAACATGGTGTTTTTTTTAATTATAGTGTTTGTAAGCATTAATTTCTTTATTTTATATTTTTTTCAGTATCATATTGATTAGTTCTTTAATCTTTATTTCTATCAATGATTTTGCGATGATATCTCGCTTTTCTGGTTGTTTTCATCATCATCAGACGATCTCGTTTCGACTATGTCTATTTTCAATTTTATAATGTCGTTGTTGAAGGAAATTCGCAGTAATAGATGTGATTTGTCGTACTTATTCTCAAACATAGCAGTGATGTTAAGATACGTGACGTTAAGCATTTTTAAAGATTCCAAACGTAATTAACTATGTTTATTAAATACATATATGATTTTAATTTAGACAATAATATATATTAAATATATTATTGTCTAAATTAAATTGGGAATTTGTAATCTCTAACCACCCTTTTGCTGTAGTGTTTGGTGTGAAAATTGTGCTTGTCCTTAATATTAACAGCCTTGATAAAACATAGAGTGTTTTTTTCAAACAATGCCCAAAATTTTATTTGTGAATATTCTCAGGAATTTAATAAACTAGCATATACCTTGGACCTTGGTATATCCAATACGTCTTGTATCATTCCTAGCTTTTTACGAGAACAACTTAAGAAACATCAATCAGTCCATCTTCATAAGCTTCTAACCCAAACTCTTCTTACCTAAATAGGTTCACCGTTGGGTGCGTATCTGGTGACTTGGGCAGCTATCGTCGCCTACTGCTATGTCTACATATTCTCAATGTACTGGTTCATCTTCGTCCGCTGCCAAGAGACTGGGGATTTGGTGGCTGCCTCCGTGGTCTTTTCACTTGGAGCCGATAGTGCGACGTGCGTGACGAAGTTTATTTTCATGAAATATTACAGGTTAGATCAATTGCTTTCCTGTAGCACCTCTATCGTTGATATCGCAAACACAATAGATTTTCAATTGTTATGCGGCAGCCGGCTGCTGCTTGGGGATTGATGGGTTAAAAGACTAAGTAAATTTT
Source organism: Polyommatus iphigenia (assembly GCA_963422495.1). Taxonomy (NCBI): domain Eukaryota; kingdom Metazoa; phylum Arthropoda; class Insecta; order Lepidoptera; family Lycaenidae; genus Polyommatus; species Polyommatus iphigenia. The sequence goes on from OY730183.1 coordinate 37,885,302, forward strand.
TTTTGGCCTAAATTAGTTATTTAAATCAAACTTTCGTACTGCTACTAGCTTTTTGGGGCAGTTAATTAATATGAATAAAACGAAGTAACATAATATTATTATTAAATATACATCTATAGAACGTGCAAGAACCATAGTAGTCTGAGTAACAAGTGCCATTTTCCTCAAAACCTGATCTAACGCATCGAAAATTATGATTTTGGTCTCATTCGATTCGGAATAGCATCTAGAACATTCTATCAAAATTCCAAGAGGGGCTGAAAAAAAATGCAAAGGTTATAAACAATTAAGTAAACATAAAAAGAAGGGTTTAGTTTTTTTTATACTTCGAAAACTATTTGAGATAACCAAATTTTGAAAATAGATCCTTAAAGAGCAGGAAATTTCCTAAAAAAATCCTACATCCTGGAACCTTATCAACAATCCTTATAACTTTAATTGAGCGGCGAAAGTAACGGTAAAAACGCATAGTTCGGGTTTCGCGTGAATTGCCGCAATCTGCCACGTGAACTAAAAAATATATTTTACTGATTAAATATTAATATAAAGAAATAAAAAAAATTGGGTTCTAAGTAGACATATCAATCAACAATAATCCGTCAACAAAAATAAATTATCACAATTTGTTTAATTGTTATGCTTTTGTTAATTTGTTAACCCATCAGTCGTGGCAAAACGAGACACAATAGCTTTTTCATTGTTATCGCGGCCGTATGTGGCCGCTTGGGGCTTGATGAATTAATAGTCACCATTTTAATGTTAACATAAAAACGCTGATTATTTCAAAACAAGAAATCTAGAAATTTTTATTATTCTTTTGAGCTATTCTTAAAAGGGCTTAGAAGAGATATCCGTTGGAAAAATTCACTAATTTTGATTTTTCAATTTTTTATGAACAATCAAAGGCATTCATGAAATTTTTACGTAAATATAGCAATTAGGGTTTTTTCATCAATAAAAATGATTATTTAAATTTTATTAGTTATAAATAAAAAAATATACATTGTTATCTGGCTTCTAACAATAACAAAACAAAATAGTAACAATAATTGGATATAAAAGTACCGTAATTGCTTTATTTACATGAATAATTTTGGAATGACTTTGAATGTTAATAAAAATGTGAAAAATGAAAAATTTTGAATTTTTTCAACGGGAATCTCTTAGAAGGCCTTTTAAGATTAGCTCAAAAGAATAATAAAAAAATCTGGATTTCTCGATTTGAAATAATCAGCGTTTTATGTTGACATTAAAATGGTGACTATTAACAAATTAAGAAAAGCATATTATTTAAACAAAATTGTGATAATTGATTTTTGTTAACGGATTATTATTTATTGATATGTCTACCTAGTACCCAATTTTTTTTATTCAACAATATTAATATTTAATCACTTCACGTAGCAGATTGCGGCAAATCGCGCGAAACTCGATCCACGCGGTTTTATCGCTACTTTCGCCGCTCAATTACAGCTATAAGGATTATTGGTAAGGTTCCAGGATGTAGGATTTTTTTTAGGAAATTTTCTGCTCTTTAATGATCCTTTCAAATTTTGATTACCTCAAATAGTTTTCGAAATATTAAAAAAAAAAACCAAACCCTTATTTTTATGTTTACTTAATTGTTTATAATTTTTGCATTTTTTTCAGCCTCTCTTGGAATTTTGATAGAATGTTCTAGATAGCATTCCGAATCGAATGAGACCAAAATCATAATTTTCGGTGCATGAGATCAGGTTTTGACGAAAATGGCACTTGTTAACCAGAGTATAGGTAGCAGCGCAAGTCAATAATACAGTAAAAATTTTGGCAACACCAGTTCGCAGCAAATGATGTCTACATTAATCTTATTTTCAGGGAAGAGATGTATGAACTAATAAGTCGTTATTTAGAGTGTGACACCAAAGTAGCACCAAAGACTCGGTTTCATACAAACCTACAGAAACAGTTGAAGGTGGTGAAGAGAAGAGCGTTTAGTGTGTGGATGTGTTTGGTCGGAATCGCTTATTTGTATGCGTCAATGGCGTTGCTGCGACCTGGACGACATTTCCCGGAAGATTTATACGTTGTCTACGGTATGTAGTGATGAAAATAATTATTAATTTATTTCCTTTCTAAACCTAGACCTAGTACATGAACATAATAGTGTCTGGAACAAAAACAAGTTAAAAATAAAATCAAACGCTGCACTACAACGATCGGACTGGTCTTTAGAAGTTTATAAAATAATAAGTATTTTGCAGGCTTGGAACCTCCTTTTGAAACACCAAACTACGAAATATCATTATTTCTTATGGCGCTAAGTATTACAGTAGCAGTATACCAATTGTCTGCAGTCAAAGTCCTCGTGGTCGTTATGATTGGCTATGTTGAATCTCAAGTATTGGCTCTGAGTGAGGAGTGCTTACATATTTGGAACGACGTAAGCGAAGAAAACGACAAGAGGCATCAAAATAGTTCTGATGAGGACAGACAAACAGACGACAATCAGCGTGAAGAAATCATGAATTTAAAAATCAGGTTTAAATTAGTAAATATTTTGCAATTCCACGCATACAATATTGGACTTTTACAAGAATTTGAGAAGATCTATCGATGGATATCATTCGTTGATTTCATGACGATAGTTTTTGCAATAATATCGGAGTTGCTTGGGAGGGTGGAGAACACATATTTGGAGATACCTTATTCGGTGGCGCAACTCTATATAGATTGTTACATAGGCCAGAAGCTTACTGATGCGAACGAAGTATTTTGCAATGCTATCTATGAATGTAAATGGGAGAATTTTGACGTAAGAAACAGGAAGATAGTGCTGATGCTACTGAGAAACTCCCAAAAGCCTATCGAGATAACTGCCGGTGGATTATCTCCTTTAAATTATGTTACTTTTATGTCTATAATGAAAACATCGTATTCTGCTTACACGACGCTACAATCTTCTGTTTCATAGGCTTGAGCGTCCAAATTGAAGATAATTTCAAATTCAAATTCAAATTAACCATACAATAATATACAATAGTATAAATGATAGGTAGCGTACATCACGTAGAATCCTCACCAAAAAAAGTAGTAGCGTACATCATGTCGTCTAATCCCATGCTTAGTAAAAACTTATGTTATGGCAATCAGACAACGGATGCACGCCGAACAATTTTATCCAAATATATTATATTATTTACATATTCACACACACAATCACACTACACTTTATCACGTAAAGGTACAATTCCGTGCATCGCGATCGATCGCGGTCGTGCACGACCTACGACTGTCGTCGGCCGCTCGCGACCATAGTCAGCGTATGAAAATGTATGGTACCGCTTCCGAGGCCCGCGACTGACGCGCGCGGCCTACGACTGTCGTAAACCCCGCGCGACTGTGCCATATAACTTTGATACGGTCGCGCGGGGCCTACGACAGACGCGCGCGACCGACGACAGTCGTAGGCCCCGCGCGACAGTCGCGGGCCGCGCGCGTCAGTCGCGGGCCTCAGAAGCGGTGCCATACATTTTCATACGCTGACTATGGTCGCGAGCGGCCGACGACAGTCGTAGGTCGTGCACGACCGCGATCGATCGCGATGCACGGAATTGTACCTTGATGTCTATTTCGGCGACGTGATGAGCGCTTCGTTCGGGAGCCTCCCCCGGAACCTCCGGTAAACTACACCGGCGCGGCGGGCCAGAACTCCTCCACCTCGAAGATGGATAAAACTTGAGTCGGCACTCTCACCACAAAGGAACTATAATCTTGTTGAATATATCTTGTCAATATAATTATACTTTATAAAATGTTGTTATTATATCTCCTGAATAGTAAAATAAATTTATGTAAGTAACACTATAATATACAGGGTGACCGGTAATAGGTCTGTTTCCTTTTAACATGTAAAAATACATCACTTTTGCAGCCTAAAAAGCTATATCATACCCTGTCCAAAAGCTAACGGTTACCGAGATATTCAAGATTTTGTATTTTTTTCAAAAACACCCGATTTCAAAGGAAAACTTTAAATAAAAAAAATCTACCTATTAATTTCTTAATCTTTAACATAATTTTAGTTCTTAGGTAGATAAACTACAAATACAAAAGTTATTTATCCATCTAAACAGGAAACAAAAATTAGCAGAGTGTTTCAAAAGTCTTAACAAAAAAAAAATGAAAATGATTTTCCCTCATTTCACCCCTTATTGTTTAAAAAATCAATAAGACATTAGTCGTACAAATTACTTAATTAAATTCCTTATTTATTAAGCTATCCAAAAAGGTATAATTTGTAATGCAAAAATCTAAATAACATCTTACTTAGGGAATATTAAGGACCCTACGCCGATTTGTCCAAATGAAGAACCTGCTAACTACCTGAACTAGCAGGTAGTAAAATTCTAATTAGCAAATTGGAAAAGTCTAAATAAACATTTGCTACGTCAGGTTAAGTTAAATAAAAGTCTTTGAATAAAAATTAATATTTTATTTACATAATAAGTTGATAATTATTACGGTAAATCCTGTTCGAATTGTCGTCCTCGATTTCTGATGCACTTGCGTAATCTTAAGCGAAAATTAGATCGCGTTACTCTACTTGTTAAAGTTTCTCGGATTTCGTTTGCTGCATAAATTATTCTTCTCCTCAGTTCATGTACATCGCTAATAGGTGTTGCGTATACTAAAGACTTCATGTGGCCCCATAAATAATAATCGCAAGGAGTCAAATCTGGAGACCTTGCGGGCCAAGGTATTGGACCGCCGCGGCCAATCCAACGCTGCGGGAAATTTTGATCCAGCCATTGCCTAACTGTCACTCTGTAGTGTGCCGGGCATCCATCATGTTGGTATATCATACCTCTTCGGGTTTCAACTGGTATATCTTGCATGAGCTCGTGAAGATTATTTCTCAGGAAATTTTCATACGACTCCCCGTTTAAATTGTCCGGTAGAAAAAACGGCCCAATGCAATGATTATGCAAAATTCCCATCCAAACATTCAGGGAAAACCTCCTTTGATGAGCACCTTCTTTTGCCAAGTGGGGGTTTCCACCCTGGGGAGCCCAAAAGTGCATGTTGTGGTAGTTTGTTATGCCGTCACGCTCAAACTTCGACTCGTCGGTCCATAAAATCTTTCTTAAGAAGTTATAATCGTTTTCATCGGAGTGCAGCATAAAGCGGCAGAAATCGAGCCTCCTTGCAGGGTCTCCTTCTTCTAATGCTTGTACTGGTGTGTAGTGAAAAGGGTATAACCGAGCGCTATGTACGGTGAACCACACTTTCCACTGCGTTAAACCCAGTTGCTTCGCTACAATTCTTGTAGAGGTGGTCGGATCTCTTGCAAAACGTTCCAATATTCTCTCTTCGTCTTCTGCAACATAACGAGGAGGTCTTCCTGCATCACGTCGCCTTTGATGAACAGAGCCACTTTCCCGCACGCGTTGGTACGCCGCGGAAAAAACTCCAGCACTTGGTACATTAATTCGACGGGGAAAACGACGCCGGTCTTCCCGTGCAGCGGCTGCGTTGCCATCACAAAAACCGTAGCAGTACAGTATGTCAGCGTACTCTTCATTGCTAAAAGATGCCATTTTTGATAAACAAACTTGATCAAAAGGAATCGCAAATAAAACGTCAGCGCGCTCAGGACGAGAAGCGTTAACTAAACAAAAACTCTACATATTGCTCTTTAGACAGACCCGAACTGTTACGAACCGACGCGAACAGTTACGAAGAAACCGGATTTTTTTAAACCGACCAATAATAGATCGCTTCTTCCTCCGATAACAAAAGAATTTGACTACCTGGCAACCTAACCCTGAACAAATTGTAAGCCAAAAAAATTGTGCTGAGAGTTATTATCTTACCTTACCAGATGTTTGTGAATTTTTTGCACACAAATTATACCTTTTTGGATAGCTTAATAAATAAGGAATTTAATTAAGTAATTTGTACGACTAATGTCTTATTGATTTTTTAAACAATAAGGGGTGAAATGAGGGAAAATCATTTTCATTTTTTTTTGTTAAGACTTTTGAAACACTCTGCTAATTTTTGTTTCCTGTTTAGATGGATAAATAACTTTTGTATTTGTAGTTTATCTACCTAAGAACTAAAATTATGTTAAAGATTAAGAAATTAATAGGTAGATTTTTTTTTATTTAAAGTTTTCCTTTGAAATCGGGTGTTTTTGAAAAAAATACAAAATCTTGAATATCTCGGTAACCGTTAGCTTTTGGACAGGGTATGATAGCTTTTTAGGCTGCAAAAGTGATGTATTTTTACATGTTAAAAGGAAACAGACCTATTACCGGTCACCCTGTATAATACCCTACATTATGTCAAAACTTTGGGAACACCTGTCTTACATAAACGCAAAGGGTGCAATTAGTAAGATATCGGAAATCGTGATGGCCTTTCAGTAAGTAAACAAACATAACGTAGCTAACGTAAATAACGTACAGTTCAAAGTATCGTTCGGGAGTTATTTACAAAATAATCTGCATCGACCCCACAATGATTGTTTTAGTGTTCAATGTAGACTTAAGATAGGATCTAGCCAAATAGAAAACCACGTTACGAGCAAACTCAAGCTTTAAATAACTTAGTGTCGAAGGTGGAGTTGTGAGATGAGCCAACCAAATATTATTTTTTACACGATAATAGAGTGCACAATAACAAGAAGAAACTTACCATTAAAAGTGAGTTACAAAGTGATAAACATAAAAAATGTGTGCCAAAGTAATGCACTGAAGTTGACATAATAATAAATTATTATAGTACTTAATTTAGTCGCTTGCGCAGTTTGCTATGGTATCAGTGTCAAGCTACCGTGTGTATCATTATGGCACCGTGGTGTAAAGAACCCTTTACAAAAATGCTAAACATACGCAAGTTCAGTTTAAAATATTCAGACTTGGAGACTTCGATAAAAATTCTAGCATTCATATTCCGAAAAGCCACAATAAATATAGATGGAAATAAAGAACGTAAGGAGCCTTATTATATATCCTGTCGACTATTCCTGGTTTAGGCCTTCTTGGGTCAGTCTTTTAAGTTTTAGGTCTTAGATTGGTAGTAATAATATTAACTTTATTACGTTCTGTCTTCTTAATTTCTTCATTATATACTTTAAAATATTAATTTCTGATTCAGGTGTTCCCTTGGTAGTTCATATTATAGCTGGTTTTTGCTTTGCTAGCTATATCTATGTTTACCAGATATCTATGGTCTGGTTTGTATTCATCCGATGTTTGGAAACCAAAGACTTTACAGCGGCAAGCATTGAGTTCTCTCTGGGGATGTGTAGCATCACAAGTCTAACATATTTCCTGTATTTTAAAATGTTTAGGTAAGTAAACAAATTTTGGCAAGCTGGAACTACAACAGCCATAATCTGTCTGTTTAAAATCTTGAAAACAGATAGATCATCACCAGGAAGATACTTCTTTTTCATAAAATTATTATTCAATAAAATCAAAAACCCTTTTAAAATAAGCCTTACCAAAACTACTATGACGGTACAAATGTTCATCACAAGCTCCAGTTCTTATTTTTTAATGTCTATTTTTTTAGGGGAAGAATGGCATACATAGTGGAAAAGTATTTAGAATGTGATAAAGCAGTGATAAGAGGGACACGCTATTTTAGAAACTTGCAAAAATATTTGAGGATGATCAAAAAACGTGCTCTGACCATTTGGACGGTGCTGTTTGTGAACGCTGTGATTTATATTCTATATCCATTTATTATAACTGATAAAAATTCCTCTCAAGATTTGCTAATAATATATGGTCAGTTTGATTCCATTATCTAGGTTTCTTCATTTCAATTTTCATTGAGAGTAATGTTATTAGGTTTATAAACACTTTTCTTCCCTCAAATTAAAGATTTTTGTAATGAATGTAAACTTTTTTATTTTTAATATTTATTTACTTAATAAATGTATTTTTTTTCCAGGTCTGGAGCCATTATACGAGTCTCCCAATTACGAAATAGCAATGTTTTTAAAAGCAGGCGCAGTAATCTTTTCCGGCTATATGGTAGCAAGTATTAAAGCATTGAATCTTATATTATACGGATACACTGAAGCACACTTACTAGCTATGGCGAAGGAAGTAAGGGGCCTTTGGAATGATCGCAATCAGTTCTTCCCTCGAAAAGGAAAGAATAAGAAAGATAAATTTAAAATACAAGAACGAATCATTAATAAATATGTCACACAACAGCTAAGAGATATAGCTGAACTTCATATAAAAAATAAAGATCTCATCAATTTATTGGAAGCAAATGTAAGAAGCGCTAGAGTAGTAGATATAACTTCAGTAACATTTGCAGTTGTTGCGGAGCTGTTGGGGGGTCTTAACAATACTTTTTTACAAGCTAATTTTACTATGGTAGCTCTGTTTATAGATTGTGTTGTTGGTCAGAAAATTATTGATGCCAATGAAGTATTTATAAAGGCAATATATGGGAGCAAGTGGGAAAATTTTGACACTTCAAACAAGAGGACTGTGCTGTTGATACTGATGAATGCGCAGAGAATCATGAGGATATCGGCAGGGGGTTTCATGGATTTGAGTTTTGTTTCCTTCGCGACTGTCATTAGATTTACCTATTCAACTTACACAACTCTGAAATCGGCTATAAAGTAAAATTATACAATAAACCTATTTATTTTAAAAGGTATTATCATTTTGATCCTTATTTATTTAAAAGGAAAACTTTATAACGGTCAATACCTTCTCTCTGATACTAATAGTCGTTTTAGGGTTCCGTACCCAAAAGGAAAAACGGAATCCTATTATAAGACTTCATTGTACGTCCGTCTGTCTGCCTGTCTCGGCTGTATCTCAAGAACCATTTTCACAGATTGTGTATTACTGTTGCCGCTATAGCAACAAATACTAAAAACAAAATAAAATCAATATTTAAGGGGTTCCCATACAAGAAACGTATTTTTTTGCTATTTTTTGCTCGATATTAATAATGATAACAGGTAGGCACTTAAAAATTTCACATTCTTAATTAATATTTGTGTACTTTAACAGTCTATACTAAAATTAGACAAAATAAAAAATTTGAGGGGGATCCCATAAAAAACTAAAATTTTGCCCTTTTTTTGTGCCTTAACGGTACGGAACCCTGTGCTCTAGTCCGATTATCCGTAAACCAAAACTCTATTAAATAAAAGTAAAATTAACAATTGTTCAAAATATGCTACTCCTTTTCATCCTAGGTTCACATTGGATCTCGCAATATAAGTTACGTTCTAACTGCTGTTTCTAATGTATAATTAGACTTTTGTTTATATATACGTTTATCACTAGTAATATTCGTCTATTAAGTTCGTAAGCCTGTCATTTTATATTATAAACGGAAGAGCAACTGAATAATATACCACTACAGCTGTACATAATAACTCTATGACCACTATACATTAATTGTGCCTATTGAGGCTGAGAATATGTGATTTTAGAAATTGCCTATGCTAGGACATTTGAATTTTATGATAAAATGACGCTGAAAATGTTTATAAAGACATAATTAAAAAGACTTAATCATAAAACTCATTTATAATGATCATCAATTGACAAAAATATTTAAAAATAATGTGGACTAGAAAAAAGATGGAACGAAAGTTCTATGATGGATAAAATATGCTTAAATGATTTAATTATTATATTAATAATTTATATCATGTCAATTAATATAATTACCGATGGCAATTAATTTTCACCTTCGCACCACGCGTTCAGTGCCTTGGGATATCATCCATATAAATTATTAATTTCGCAATTACTTTTTTATTTAATTAAGCCACTGGCAATTATTTTTACTACTTGAAGCACATGACTTTGCTCGCAAAACCTACTTATGCACATATATTATTCAAATTATAATAAAGAAATGGATTAAATGTGGTAAGAAAAATATAATAATGAGGTGCAAGATTGAAAAATATGATATTACTAAGTTAAACATTTGTAATGTCCAAATTAAGAAACTGATGATCTTAAAGTAGTGTAGGCAGAGTAAGTAGATTTGATCACTGACATCAACGTTATATAGTTCAACGGAGTGATTCCCCCAGCTGTAACAGTCGATGTATTTTGTGACACCTTCAGTAAAAGTAGCACCGTCTTCATATTCTTGGCATCAAAATTTTCCCAATTACATTCGTACACTGCGCTTTCGAATCTACTTATCGCATCTGATAGTCTCTGACCGATGTAACAATCTATATATATCTGAAGAAAAGTGTAGGGTAAATCCAAAAAAGTATTCTCCAATTTCCCAAGTAGCTCTGAAATTATAGCTCCTCCTATCAACGTGAAATCCGCAAATGATATGAGTCTGTAGAATTGATCGAAATTGTTTAAATTATTTATGTTGATTACATGAAATCGAACTATATTCTTAAGTTTAAGTTCTACTTCTTTGTTTATTATTTTATTATCTTTGTCTTGACTATCATCTATGGATGTTTTAGCATCATCCCAAATATTGGCACATTCTTCGCTCAGTGCTAGGAGCTGTGATTCAATGTAACCAACCATGATTACGACGAGAGCTTTGACTACAGCGATCTCGTATACACATACAGCCAGACATAGTACCATAAGGAATAACGACATCTCATAGTTTGGCGTCTCGAATGTTGGTTCCAAACCTACAAACAAAATATAATGGTTGTATGTACGTAGTAGAATATGTACGGTGTTTTTAGTTCTAATGATAAATTGTAAATTGTCTGTTTGTAGCTATATTAATATAGTGCTAAAATTACTCAAATTATTTTCATAAAATAAATAATGTTTTGACTGAACAGGTACCAAAATACCTAACGGGCAGAATTGACATTGCAATATAATGAGACAAAATGTATTTTGTATTTTAATTGAGCCATTCAAAATTGAAACATATAAAATCGAATCTTTTTGTATGGGGAATAATGTCCAGCTTAAATGCTCATTTTAAAATCTCATCTCGTCATATTGCAATATCAAGTGACCATAAAAGTACTTACCATACATTACATAAATATCTTGGGGGAGATGACGCCCTGGTCTGACTTGGCTCCTCAATATGAACAAAGCGGTTATACCCATGAGAGCTAAGAATATACCAAGAGCGCGTTTCTTCACAATCCTCGTATGCTTCATGAGATTCTGTTGGAACCTACTTCCGGGTACCACTTGAGCATCGCAGTCCAAATAACGGCTTACCAGCTCGCATAGTATTTTCCTGAAAGCAATCATTACTTGTTAATAAAGTCAGAAAAATATGTGGTAAAATAGAAAAGTTTGGATATAGCTGAGGTGAAAGAAAACAGAGGTGTTATAAGTTTAATGTGTCTCTCTGTCTGTATGTGTGTCAGTCCGTGGCATCGTAGCTTCCAAACGGGTGGGCCGACTTTGATAATTTGTTTTTGTTTCAATTAATAATTAATTAATAATAATTTTTTATTTCAAATCATATACATCCAAAAGCTTTAATTTGTTTTTATTTCAATCCCACAATATGATCAAGAGAACCCTCTAACAATACTCGCCCTCTTAGTAATATAATATAGGCTCGTAATCTTGAGACTCGCGAATGAAATCAATCAGAAGAAAGGTAAGAGGAGTAGGAGTAATATACCTATTGACGTTCATAACAATGACCTTGGTGATGCAGGTGCAGCTGTTGCTGCCCTCGGACAATATGACAGAGGCAGAGACCAGGTCTGTCGACAGCCAACCAGCTGGTTGACAAGATGCACGTGTAGAGATAGGCCACGGCTGTGATGAAAGGATATAAAGTAATATACCTATTGACGTTCATGACGATGAACTTGGTGATGCAGGTGCAGCTGTTGCAGCCCTCAGAAAAGATGACAGAGGCAGACACCAGGTCCCCGGTCTGTCTGCACCGCACGAACACGAACCAGCTGGTCGAGAGGATGTAAGTGTAGAGATACGCCACGACTGTGATGTAGGTTAGGCAGTACGCCCAGATTGGAGATCCTGAAATGAGTGCAATTATGAAACAATAGGAGTATGTTTAGATGGATTCATTTTTGCCTGAGTGCCATGATAATCATGACACATAATGTTTCAATCTAGTTTCTTGATGAAAAGCACGATATTTTAACGAGTAGGTCAGTGCAATTTTGACGCAAAATGAATGAAGATGCCATAGAAATTATTAAAATCCTAAACTTCGAACAAACACATGAATAGAAAACGAATAAATTGGAATAAGTACAAGAAAAGTTTATTATTATTTAATTGAACATGAATTTCCACCAAGAAGTTATAGTACATTCAATATTAAATAAAAAAAAAGTCTGTCTTGTCTGTTTTCAGTTGCGTTGATACCGTACTTAGCTAAATATTGTACTATCGAGGAAATTGATTCCTAGGCAGTTGACAGACCAACGTCATTTGATCGGATCATGTCAATTCAATGTTAATTGTGATCTGTCGGCTGGGTTTGACGTCGCGACCAAACTACGTAGGTCCCACATCTGCCTATGAATTAACTAGATGTTCCGCGCGGCTTCGCCCGCGCAATTTAGGAATGTCACGGAAACCGTAAATTTTTCCGCAAAAAAAGAAACCTATGTCCTTTCATGTGGTCTATTCTTCATGTGTGCCAAATCACATAAAAATTGCTCCAGTACGTTCAAATAAGCCCTTTCAAATAATTTCCCCCGTTTTTTCCACACTTTCCTCTATTACTTCGCTCCTATTAATCTTAGCGTAATAAAATATAGCCTATAGCCTTTCTGGATAAATAGGCTATCTAACACTGAAAGAATTTTTCAAATCGGACCAGTAGTTCCTGAGATTAGCGCGTTCAAATAAGCCATTTCAAATAATTTCTCCCGTTTTTTCCACACTTTCCTCTATTTCTTCGCTCCCATTAGTATTAGCGTGATAAAATATAGCCTATAGCCTTCCTCGATAAATGGGCTATCTAACACTGAAAGAATTTTTCCAATCTACTAGTAGTTCCTGAGATTAGCGCGTTCAAACAAACAAACAAACAAACTCTTCCCAATTATAATATTATTATAATATAATTATAATTATTATAATAATTATTATTATAATATTATTATAGTATATAGATATGAATCAACTTCTCTGATAGTACAAACTGTCAACACGCAAAAGTTGACTCGGCGCCTGTTTTACGAGAAATCTATACAAGTGCTAAGTTGTTAAGGGAGTGGCTCTTGACTCGAAGGCCATGGGTTCGATTCCCGCGATGGCAAATGTTGTTTCAAAATGATTACGCACACTTACGTTTCGCATCTTGATAAATGTTTAATGTGACGCATCTTAGCATGACCGATACGTTTGAGAACAGAGTCGGCAGATCGCATTTATTCAGACTATATTCTCGAAGAAACGACATTATAATATTAGGGCGTATTAAATGACTATAATAAAAACAGAGTGAAATTTGTGCCTAATCTGCTTCTTTTCAAAGTTTCAATGTCGTCAAGTAGAGTAAAATATGATTTTAACTGATTTTAGTAATCTGGTAATTTATATTATCGTAGGGTACCCCTCAGGGGACATGCCGCGGCTAAGGTAGGGACGATAGTTAAGTTGTTAACTTTAATATCTTTTCAGGAATCATAATGCTTCTCTTTTATATAATACTTGTTAGAAGGAATCAATGTTTCTGATGTACAGGGTGAATAGTAATTTAACATTCAGAGGAATTGATTCATCGCTAGATTGCGTACTTACGTTATTATTATATCAAGGTTAGTCAAGATTTGTCGGCGGGGTGCATCGTCGCTACAGCAAATTAAAAAAAAACTCCACCAGAATAACTTTTTTTAATGTAAGTAAATCAATTTCCCTGATACTAACTATATATTCTAGTACCTACTAGATTTCTTGTCTTTTCTGAACTGAACAACTTAAGAATATGTTTTAATCACTTACGGATTTTGTCGCGGGGCACTTTTCCTATTCTTAAATTTTCGGGTGCTTTCCAGCGGCCGTGGTCACGGGTGGACTGGGGTGACACTTGACAGACGTCAAACTCGCTGAAATTATTTAACTACCCGCAGATTAATCAATAATTATTTGTGTTCCGATCTACGGAGAACGCACTTAAGTAGGTATGTTGAAATAATATCATGTTTATAGAATTATTATTGTAATTTGTACAATTTTAATAAAAGCATACTTAATCATATTATAGTTTTAAAACAGCTTGTATAGTCTTGGCACAACTTATATTTAACAATTATTGCAATTTGGTGAATAATAGAAATCTAGTTATGTTATATTAGTTTTAATAAATAATTTTATAATTTCGCTTGTAATAACTCAATCAACTGTTAATGTCGTTAGTTAAGATGCATTAATTGAATAATATTATTTCATTGAGGTATTTTTATTAGTTATATTTTGTATTTAAAAAAATATATTTATGCCTTATAACTTATAATATTGCAAGAGGGACCCACCATCTCAATTTTTTTTCGGTTTTAACGCGTACAACCTTATCAAAGTTCAAACTACAACAACAGCTATAGATATACCTACTTGGGTTATGGGTTACCATTATCTATAGTAATTTTTGTAGTACTAGTAACACACTAGTACCTAACTACTACAGTATGAGATAATATTATCTTTTCAGTCATCTGTACAGTTGTGGGATACAACTTGTAGTGCGCTATAAATCATAATTTTATGAAAATTATTAGATACGGCCTATTCTTTTTCGATGCGACAAATTCAAAATTCCAATAGATTTTCCACACCTTAAGGCTGCTCTCTCGAAAAAAACTTAAAAAAGCGTGCAGATGAAACAACTTTTCATCGGCATTAACAGAGAAATTATATCTGAAAAAAATAATTAGTAATCTGCATGATATGATACGTAATTTGGTCTTGCCATATTTTTTCTATCGGTATCACATAATAAAGAAATAAAAAACCAAATCACCTCCAAAATCCAAACAAAACCGAAATGAAACCACTTTACTCCTTCATTATTTATTAAAAGAATATATAAAAAATATCTACTGCTTTGCAATACAAAAGTTAATGATTTGGTTTGGTTACTTTTTTTGAAATATGTATTATTTTTATAATAATTAATTAATAATCGGCCAAGTGCGAGTCGGACTCGCACACGAAGGGTTCCGTACCATTATAGAGGAAAATTAGGCCAAAAATTGTGTTTTTTGTATGGGAGCCCCCCTTAATTATTTATTTTGATATTATTATTGAATATTAAAGTACACATATAACTAAGGACTTTGAGAAAAATTCAAGTACCTACCTGCTGCCATTTTTGATATAGAGCAAAAAAGGCCAAAAAAATCACGTTTGTTGTATGGGAGCCCCCCTAAAATATTAATTTTATTTAGTTTTTGTATTTGTTGTTATAGCGGCAATAGATATACACATGCTGTGAAAATTTCAGAAGTCTAGCTATAGCGGTTCTTGAGTTACAGCCTGGAGACAGACGGACAGACGGACAGACATCGAAGTCTCAGTAATAGGGTCCCGTTTTTACCCTTTGGGTACGGAACCCTAAAAATGAGTCTCAGATCGCCAATCCTACGCGTAACCGCCACAAAACAAGGCGCGCTGATATGAATGTTATTTTAATGTCGTTTACGTCGATATTCGCACTGACAGACAATCGACCTGCTAATTTAGGGAGAGAGGGCCCTTAAGTAAGTTAACCAATACAATGGCTACAGTGGACTAAGCAATTTTAAAATAGCCATTTTAAAAATTCAATAAATAAAACGAGACTAAGTATTTTGCTCCAAGTGGTCAGGAAGGAAACGTAATTTCAATAAAGTAGCCTATAACCGGCGTCCACAAAGGCAAGGAAATAGAAAATTCTATCGTTCGAAAGAATTGCTTACTTCAAACTTTTATTACATTTTGCTGTTAGCTAGCCCGAGGACTTACTCGAATATAGGCATTGCATACTTTGGTACTTTTATAGTTTTTCAGATAAAAATAACCAAAGAAATGTGTGTGTGGGTCTGTCTATCATAAGGATGGACTGATTATGATGTATTAAAAGATCGACAATTTGAACATTCTCTACAAAATATCTAAGCGTTAAGACGTACTCGTATTGAATTTTTAACTTATATAAGCCATACTCATATTTTTAACTTAATATATTAGATATAAATGCGAAAGCGTGTCTGTCTGTTACCTCTTCACTCTTAAACTGCTGAATCGATTTTGCTGAAATTTGGCATGGAGATACTGTGAGTCCTGGGAAAGTGAGTCCTAGGATAGTTTTTATAATAAAAATGAACGGTTCCCACGCGATAAACGAATTTTGGCGCAACGGAGTTGCGGGCGTCATACTTGAACAACGCGTAAATGGTAAAAATGCTATTGGATTGAGTGCATATGTATATATTGAGGTAGACTGTCCTCAAGTCGTGCGTAGAATGGTTTTACGCAATGGTTCTCTAGTAAAGCTCTGATATTTTATTATTTAACATTATAATATAATATTTTATTATTGTATATAGATAGGGGAAGCAAAGGAAACCATCGTATAACATATTTTTAAGTTTTTTTATTAATATTATTTACAAATCTAATTTCGATTTACCTAAAAATAAATTCAGTATAGGATAAGAAACATCACACCCTTTATGAGCAACATAATGTTCTGATTTTGATAAAATTTTAAGAAAATGATATAAGATGTTCATACATACATAATATGTAAGTATATTTATAAAAGTCTAACTAAATATTATTTAGTTAGACTTTTTAAATCCTATAGCGTTACGTTGTGAAAACAAAAAGTAAAATGTTAAAAAAATCTTAGTATTTGTTTTTGCTTATCGTTTAAGAAATAATTATCGTCTATCTCCCTCACACTGTGTGAGCGAAACAGCATGATAAAATAAACAAGTGAGAGATAGAGAATTTCATTTTCTCAATTCTTTCAGTGTGTTGAAAGTTACGCTAGAGTAAAAGAGCTTTCAAGTTAATGCCGATTTCGATAAAAATCTATGAAAATGATATGAGATCATTTAAAGATAAAATGTGATACATATAGCTTATTATAATTCTAGGCCAAACATAGGCCTATTTTATATTTATATATAGATTAGAGATATTATTATATTATACAAATAAAAAAGTCACTACCAATGTAATTGACTAAACTTTAAAAATGTAACGCAAAATAAAATAATAAAATTGTATATTTAATAATGAGCCCCTCACCAATAAAAATATTTAAACAGCAAATATACAAAGTATGTTTGTCTTTTTCTAGCATTTCGGAAACGTCTAATGTTAGACAAGGACAACAAACCTCGAAACCATATTATGCTGCAAAATATCTTTATTAGAAAGTAGTTATACAAATAAGAATATAAACAGAAAAACGAACAATAAAGGATATGATCTAGAAACATGGAATGTTTATTTACACTAAATTACATTTATACAATCACAAATATACACTACATTAAATTGTTCAAAGGCACATTTGTATAGAACCACCTATATTATCAACTGTATTATATTCTATTCTATTATACTCTACAAAGTTATACTATGAATCTTAGTACTTAAATTTCTATGTTTTCATGTTGGATACTAATGGTACGTAAGGGTCAGTTCATACTGAAACGAAACCAAACGCGAGGCAGCGATAAAATATTATATGACACGAAGCGACGCGGTCATGATATTGGATGCATCGTCGGGTTTCTTCTCGTTACGTCACTTAAAAATATATGCTTTAAGGTGAACGCAGATTTGGCCGCACCGCACGCACCGCAGTCGCCGCATTTCGAATTCTTCATATAAAGAATGTAGAAGTTGCGAAGACTGCGGCGCGGTATGCGAGCTTGCCTATAACTTCATATAAAGAATTCGAAATGCGGCGACTGTGGTGCGTGCGGTGCGGCCAAATCTGCGTTCACCTTAAGACTACGTTAGAGTAAGCAAATACATATTGTCAAGTTAAAAAAAACAAAACGGTGAATATCCATTTGAAATAAAACTTAAATAACAAATAATCGGCCAAGTGCGAGTCGGACTCGCGCACGAAGGGTTCCGTACCATTATAGAGCAAAATTAGGCCAAAATTTGTGTTTTTTGTATGGGAGCCTCTCTTAATTTTTTATTTTATATTAATATTATAGTAAAATATTAAAGTACACATAAAACTAAGGATTGTGTGAAAAATTCAAGTACCTACCTGTTGCTATTATTGATATAGAGCAAAAAAAGCCAAAAAAATCACGTTTGTTGTATGGGAGCCCCCCTTAATTATTAATTTTATTTTGTTTTTAGTATTTGTTGTTATAGCGGCAACAGAAATACACAATCTGTGAAAATTTCAACTTTGTTGCTATTACCGTTCTCGAGTTACAGCCTGGTGACAGACAGACGGACAGACGGACATACAACGAAGTCTTAGTAATAGGGTCCCGTTTTTACCCTTTGGGTACGAAACCATAAAAAGAGGAAATCAAAAATAGATTCTACTAAGACTCATAGTAAATCTACTTATTTACATTTTTTTTTGGTTAAAATCACATAAGTGTGGTAAAAACTGTCACAATATGCTAAGTCGTGGTCTATTTTGTATTGCTTTTGTCCCGGTCAATATATTGACTAAAAAAAAAGATACATACAGCCGAACGTATTACCTCCTCCTTTTTGGAAGTCGGTCAAAAATTACTATCCGATGATTTCGGAGCGATTTTAAGAGTTGGCAGATAGACATTATTTACATTGAACATAGTGTCATTTACTGCAAATGTCAACTTGCGTGCGTGGCTCTAAAAACGCTCCCAGTCCGGCTCGAAGGACCAATGGCGTTATCAACGTCATTTTACAATATGAAGCCTATTGAACTACATCCATAAAAATTTTGATTCATACAAAAGGTTAGGGTCTTACCTAACTGGACTTGAAACACTCGTGTCCTAAGGCTGCGTTCTAACGGAGCTGAGCTAAGAGGAATATTGTAAGAGCCAATAGAAACGCTGCGCTGAGCGAGGTCAGGCAAATTAAGCGATGCTATTGGTTCGCACACATTTCTGCTTAACTTAGCTTTGGTAACGCAGCGTGGTCTTATCTAAGCTGGGGTCCGATTTTCGAGCATCGAATGTCTTTTCGTTCGGCTATCTCTCTCGCACATGCTGTCTCACGTGCGATTGAGATGCGTTCTACATGCTGCATTGCATTCGATGCTTGAGAATCAGACCCTTTCGCACTCTATTGTCATTAGCTAATGTCCGAGCGGGACAGCACTATCGTCGCGCTCACTCCGGCGCGACGCGGTGCGTCAGGCGCGGGCTGCGGCGCGGCGAGGCGAACCGCTATGGCTTCAGTCTCTTGAAGCCGGCCCCATCTTGACCGAGCTTCAGCTCCTCGTACAGCGTCGGGTCCACTTCCCGTTGTGGCATGGTGGTGCCAGGCTGGATCTCCTGTCGCCAGGCTGCGCTGTTGGAGACGCCGTTGCCGTTAGCGGCGCCGTTCGGGAGCGTACCCTGAAATGATCAGAATATAGTTAGAGGATCATAGATATCCAAAAATTATAGATACCTACTAGGATTTGAAAAAATGCGTCGTCTGATAGCGTTATCGGCATCTCGAACTGCCCCAGGGCAGGCCAAATGGATACGGAAATAGCCGAACAAAACTGATGGTCAACGAAGCATGTCGTGAACTTAGTACTAATGCAATACGTAGTTTATGTTCTTAAATTTCCGTATTCTTCCGTATTCTTCTATTCGGCTATTTCCGTATCCTGTCGGCCGACCCTGCTCCGGGGCAGTTTAGAATCAGATGCCGAAAACGATATGAGTGACATGCATGGGCGCCGGCAGGGGGGGGGCCAGGGGGTGCACTTGCACCCCCTGGGAATCTCGGAATCAACAGGAATGATTGAAATAAAAAGCATTTTGTAACCCAAAATACCATGCCGTACAAAGATAGTTCGTAATGTTTCGGCACTAAATGTATTCTGTTGATGTAAACACGCACTGTTGTTCGTAGAAAGTAAAAGGAAAAGAAAGAAAACTAAAATCTGCACCCCTTGGGAATTATTTCTGCCGGCGCCCATGGTGACATGGCGCTTGAAATTCCATGGATCTAGGTCTGAATCACAATGCGCAATTCGACTCAGATTCGGAAACTTCATCGCGTGACATCCAATAAACGCTCGCCGCGCTAGGCGTTGACCAACGATCGCAACGGTAAAATTTCTGAATCCGAGTCGAATGGGAATCATGAATCAGGGCGATTCACGATTCCCACTTGTTTAATATTACAGTTCGACAAGGCTGTTTATGAACGTGGCGAGAAAAGGAACTAACGCTTCTATCATACAAAAACGTCATTTTTGACAGTTCTCCTTTACCAGCAGCGCCCATTGACATCATTGACATATTCATTTAAAGCCTTGTCGAACTGTATGATATTATCCCATACGTGTTTTATCGTTTCGCTGTTATCAATCGAAATCGACTGCTTTTTGACAAAATCCTTGTTGCCTACAACTTCTCAAAACTACTCAAAAGCATAGTGGTAAACAAAAAGGATAAAAAAGTAGGATGAAAAACGAAAGTAGGATTCATTAATTATTGTTTCTTTTTAATTTTAACATGTTTTAAAAACATTAACGTTAATATTCTGCAGAATGTAAGTCTTCAGTACATCATACACGTAACAAAGTAATTTTTAAACTAAACAGAACGTACACGAATGGATAAAAGGTAAAACTAGTTGGAAGTTTGAACAAGGGTTTAACATTACAACAGTTTGTACGGGAAAGTTATACAAGATAATTAACAGTAACATTATAGTTCAGGTTAAACCAACCGAGAGGTGAACTGAAGTAGTTATCTTTTATATTCCAAATGTTAAATTTTATACGTATGAAAATAGCGATATCGTTTCAAAAATGAGGCAATAAGCATAGTAATAATTATTATCGTTATTGTCAGAAATTACTAAAATATTAATTTTATATTTTTACTAGACTATGCCCGCAATTTCTTTATGGGAAAAAAATTGTAATTTTTTTGATTTTCTTTTCACAACTAAATCGGTTTAGCGGCTTAAGGCCGTCCCCCGAGCAAACGACCTTGGCCATACATTTGCCGCGTTGTCGAGTTCGCATCAAAACCCTATTTTTTTACTTATCATAGGTCAAAATTGACTTTAAAAAAAATTTTAACGGGGAATATGTAGTTTATGATGTTGTCGATCTATTGGCGTGTGTTTTAAATAAAAGTAATTTGTAAATACTAAGAAGATGCTGAATGTATGCTTGAATTTTAATAAATTGGCTTTACTTTGGAAGCTGATATCATGAGTATAATAAAAGAAATTAGAAATTTTAAAACTTGGAAAGGAATGTTGATATACTGAAGATTATTGCTGTATTTTTATTATAACTCTGTAGCTTTCAAATTATGAGTTTATAAGGCTCTAAATATGGAAAATTAAGGATTCTCCGTAGGGAAGGCCCTTAAACGGCTAAAGTGAACCAATCAAAAAAAGTTAAGCAAACACTGTTACATGTTCATAAAATAACTACGAATCGCTCTTTGTAGTTTTGAAATTATAACTCTTATTTTGCTTCTTACATCAATACATCAAAGTCTATCAACTAAATAATTTAAATCTTTGCCAGAAAAATAATGTACCATCGAAGAAATTGATTCATAAATCATAGGCAGTTGACGGACGTTATTTGGTCGAATTATGTGAATTCAATGTTAAGATTACGCCGCGTCAAAGTAAAAAACCGTGTTGGATATGTTTTAGATTGCTTGTTTTACAAGCAATGGAACAGCAAAAAATGGAAAGGGCGTAAGCGACAAAATGGTTTTTGTCGCGTAATTTAAAAACCATAAATACATTTCATATTAAAGCCATGAGCAAATTAACACCTTCACTGCGGGGTGGGCCGAAATCGGCCCGCCGCGGAATTTCAGCTGGTGCGGACGAAGAAAACTATGTTCTCTCACTCGGTGCGGAACGATTATCTCAGGTGTTTGTAAAGGTACGACAGAGGCAAATATATATTTGAGATTGTGTTTAAAATTAAAGGTCTTTCCTATAAAAAAAATATGGCAGGTCGTTATCAGCCCACCACGCACTGGAGGTGTCAAAAATCAACTCAGTGCGGCAGTGGGCCTATTGCGGCCCACCGTACAAGCAGGCGGTTGGCGACCCGATACCGCACCGAGCGTCCGCCTCGCCAGTTAGTGATATGCAATCTATCGTAAGTCGTAGCTGACGTACGTCGCGTTTTTAACCGACTTCAAAAAAAGGTTATCAATTCAACCTGTATATTGTATGTATTATTTTCAGAACTGCCTAGTTTTGATATGTTTTACTCTATATTATCAGCATCTGAACAAATGTGACAAATTTCTAAAGTGACATACATATTCATGTATGTTTTTATGTTTGTGTTCGCACATCTTCGGAACTACTAGTCCGATTAAAGTAATTCTTTTTTTGTACTGGGTACTATTTAACTTCGGGAATACTGTTCATTAAAATCGGTTCAGTAGTGTTTAAAATAGGTAATTTTGATTCCCAATTACGTACGATTTTGAAGTCGGTTTAATCTTTTTAAAATACAATAATTATTCATTTTATAAAATTAACAACGCACGATAGCAGGAAACAAAAAATCATGTCCTTGAGATGAGCGTTAAACGGCGAAATTGTGCAGGGTTATATGAAAACTGGGAGAAACCATGAGGAGTGTCGAATCAAAAAAGAAATTAAAAAAAAATAAAACATACTGCAGAATGTGCAAACAAAAACGGGCTTTGTGTTTTAAAGACAGAAATTTAAATATATTAATAAAAATATATTTTTTCGATATCCCCTTATTTTTGTCTTTCCCATCTCTACTAAAAATACTTTCTAGTGCGGTTCGGGTCGATATCGGCCCGCCACTTTCCCTGATTTATTTCTCATTTCCTGTTTGGCAGATCCCAGGGCGAATCAAATCTAAAGTAGTTGGGTTCAAGGTTATTCCAACAGTCCAAAAACTGTACACCTACATTATGTTTTCGCAAAGTTATAGTAATTTAATCTAACCTTGTGCTGGTGGGTCGAGAAAGGCCTACCCCGCACTGGCGGAAAAATCATTGGGGGCACACTTTGGCCCGCCGCCGCACCAGACGAAGGTTTAAAATTTTACTTGCCGCAGTGAAAGTGTTAAAGTGTATGTTTGAACCAATTTATGTAGTACAAAGGGAAGCTTAAATCACTCTCCTCTGTTGGCAAAATTAGAATCCCTTTTTTTACAGAGGTCTTTTTGATTGATTATTCTGTGTTATAAAAGTTAACCAATCGTGTTATGCTATGGGTAATTCAAAGACTAAGACATGATGAATACTGACAATGAATTTTAATTTCTTAGCTTTAGTCATTGCTGAGAAAAATCGATATCGCTACAGCCAAATTATCAAGGCGTCGCCTTAATCATGAAGGCTAGGTTTAACACAACGCAACACCGTCTGCCTATAAATCAACTTCTCTTATAGTACGTTGATAAAAAAACCCTCATATCAATTAGGAAAAGCGATTTACTTACATTTCCTGGAGTCTCCGGATTGGGTTCTCGTAAGTAGCTGGGGTTCTCAAACGCCACTCCACCCTGAGCCTTCAGCTTCAGCAACTGGAAGTCAGATTATCAGCTTTATGTCAAGGGGATAAGGATTGTTCGAACAATTAGTTGTTAATCCGCTTTGCGCGGGCTTTAAGAACTGACCTACATTTACTGTTTCATAGTGATTTTATTATTGATTAACTTTTTTTATAAATTGGTGTATTGGGGTTGGTTAAACAATATTATAGTGTCGTGTGCTGGAAAAATTAATACAGTTAGCCCATGGACGTATAAAAAAAGGCGGACGGAGTCCCACCATACACAAAACTGTGTCGTTCAGAGTCGGCCAGCTGGCTGTATGTACACGGTCCGCACGCACACATTCTTGCGCTAGTCCATACCATTTGACAGGATTCAGAATGTGAGCGTGGCCGACTCTGAAGAAAAGTGAAGACACAGTTTTGTATATAACAAGACTCCGTCCGCCTTTTTTTCTACGTTTATGAGTTAGCCTAAATGCGTATTTTTTTATTGAAATACAACTTAATTATTTTGTCAAATTCAAGCAGTCGACCAAATTGCATGAAAGTTTGTGTGCGTGTTAGGCCGTGTCCCACCTGCAAGCAAACTCGCGGAAGTCTTGCGTGAGTTTCTTGCAATTCCTGCAATAGGCATTGTCCAAAAAAAATCACATGTACTTTTTATATTCTTTTTCGTTAAAATAGGGTATTTTAAGAATATAAATTAAATAATTTTGAAATTCATTGGTTACTTTTTTCTCAATAAATTTTTAAAGTTTCGCTCTGACGTCATATGAGGTATGTTTTTTTTCCTTTCAATCTTATTTATAATGGCTGGTTCGTCAAATGCAAGTTCTCATTATGTGAAAGCTGATACGAGAAGCTTACCAAAAGTTCGAAACGTAATGTTGGTCGAATTTATTGCTAATTTAACGCCATTGAAGGTCAAACTAAGGTTAAACATATTTGTTCAAAAATATAAGTAACTAATTGGTATTTTTTTCGTTTATATACAGAAAAACGATCACTGACCTTATTCCTCGAAATGTTTTTGTAATGAGCAAAATTATAAAAAAATGGACAATCCCCATTTATTGCTGCAAAAAAATATATCGTGCGAGAAGCTCGCTGATAAATTTTATACGAAACTAGACCGTATATCTGCGGTGACCCGCAGCGAGATCTGTCGCGAGTCCTCGCAGACATGTTTAGACATGCTGTCGCAACTACTTGCAGGAAGTGCTTGACAAATCGTCGCAACAGCACTCGCTACGGGGCTTACATTTGCAAGCTGCTGTCAGACAGACTGTCAGACACTACTCGCGACAGTTGTCTTGCAGGTGGAAACACGGCCTTATGCTGGCTTCTCACGGCGCGTAATATCACGAATCACGAGCTGCTCGAGCCGCGCCATGTCGTTTGAAGTTACTGACTTTAATCGGATCGGACGCGTCTGCTCAAGCCAGCCCCTTCACACGGCGCATGGCTCGAGTTGGCGCGGCGCGGCTCTAGATATTACGCGCTGTGAGAAGCCAGCATTAGAGAATGGCAGAAAATATTGTAGAAAGTCACTGTGTGTTGTTAGATTAACCCTTTCAGAATACGAACTTAAAAAGATCTAAAATGTTCGCGATCGAGTTTCTTGCTTTGCTGCCGCAAAAAATACGACAGACAGTTGACAGAAGCAGTTCAGCGCAACGCATACCCAATTCACAAACCCTCGTCTAGAATTAGTCTTGACTACTAGTAGCTTACCTTTCTATGCCTATAATACAGTCCAGCGGCCAGCAGTATGGCGGACACCAGTATGCAGGCCAGCGCCACTCCCACTGCGGACGCGGCGCCGGACGTCTGAGGCGCGGCGGCAGCGCCGGGCTCCTCGCCCGCCGTCGTGAACATTATGGGCGCGCTGAGAGTTGATGTACCTGTTGGCATGAGGTGATTAGGATAGGGATGATTTAGGTAGTTCTACTTCAGAATGCTTAGTTAGATTATTGCATTGGTTTCGATTGCGAGGCATGAACGTAGAAAAAAGGCGGACGGAGTCTTATTATACACAGAACTGTGTCTTCAGAGTCGGCCACGCACACATTCTTACGCCTGTCAAATGGTATGGACTAGCGCAACAATGTGTGCGTGCGGACCGTGTACATGCAGTCAGCTGGCCGACTCTGAAGGACACACTTTTGTGTATGGTGGGACTCCGTCCGCCTTTTTTATACGTCCATGTTGCGAGGTGAAATTTCAATGATGCCATGACGTTTGCTGCGACTTGACTCAATTTGATCATGGACTCAGGAACTAGACTTAGGAAATATCAAGACATTTTGAACTAAAGAGGTAGATTTTCTTCTGAGAGCAATTATAAACATTACTGCTAAATCTGTCGTTTTTCGGATTGTTGGGCTGCGTTGTCAATGCCATGCATTGTGTTATCATCGTGCGTCATGCATCGTAAATGTGGCGTTAGGCGTACAAACTGCATTTTGATATTCCGTTGCGAAGACGCATTGCAATTTGCAACGTATTAATGGTGGTGTGTCAGTGTATTGCAATTGAGTATTTCAACAAATTTTTTTTTGATAAATGGAAAGATCACATATAAGTTTTATAACAAACAAATTTTGTTTTTTTGTTTTTCGCAATAATTCAAAAGTTATTTCAAAATAAAAATAGTAAATACCGAAGACACGCCGACACTCCGGCACGAGCGCGTGTGACGTCATTATGTTAATCTTCACCAGTCACCACAGAACTTTAGCTACGTACAGGGCATAATATTATAGTTAGCGCAAACAATTTTGACCTTAATTATTAACGAAATAAGGGTAATATTGCCGTATACTATTGAAATGTATTTAACATTTTAACGTCACATCTCAATCATGGCGCGTTTATAAGTCACGTGACTTTATTTAAATTTCATGAATTTTAAAATTAATTGAAAAAACATTTTTTAAGGTTTTTGCATTAAACATCAATATTATTAATAATAAGGTTTTTAAAATACATTAAAAAAATCAATAATTGTTTTTTTTTTTAAATACTCAATTAAATTTGGCCTGATTGCAAATGGACATTAAATCAAATGACTACGACATAACGACACTGTTCATCAATAAAGTCACATACCATGTTGTCCATTTAACCAAGAAGGCGGTCATGTTTTCCATTTAACCAGCAAGTCACACACCATGCTGTTATCTCATTCGAGGATTTTTTTAACTGAATGGCTGAATCGATTTGGCTAATATTAGTCTTGACATATTCGTGGAAGTTCAGGGAAGGATAAGAAATTCACCGGGTCATCTAGAATGTAATAACAAAAATCTGTTTTCAATAACTCACCGACATCATTAGCAGCCTTCACCACGCACTCGTACCGCACGTCATCCTGCAGGCCGGTCAGCACCACGCTGGTCTCGCTGGTGTCCAGCTTCTCCGGGACCTTGGCTCCGTACGCCCGCCAGAACACCCGGTACAGGTACACAGTTTGAGGGTTCTTGCGAGGCGGCTCCCAGCTGAAAAGAGACCGTAACGTCAAGAAACGGCTTGGGAAGGCTTGTTTCAGGAGCCGTATAACAAAACCGTTTTGAGACTCAAACGCACGAATCGGAATGCTGCGTCCCATTCTTAACAAACGTGAAATGACGTTTTCGGAGTAGGACGCGGCATTTTGATTCAATTGTTAGTCTCAAAACTATTTCGTTGTAGGCCTCTCGGATGCAATCTAGCAATTTCGAGTTCAATACCTAATACTATGATTATAAATTATAATATTTTACGTTATGATTTTGGAATGTTTTAAATAAATTTAAAAATAGGTACTTGATTCGTCTGAGGAAGTGCAAACGTTACTACAAGCTATAAATATGGTCTCAACTCTCAATAATAGAGCAATACGATGTTAGGGGTCCGAGTAATTTGGCGCTTACTTTTCCAAAAGTTTCGAATAATTGGACTATCGTAATAGACTTTAATATTCTCACCTCAACAGCACAGAGTTAGGTGTGGGCGCCGCATGGGCCTTCAGGTTCTGCGGTGGTCCAGGCAGCTTGGCGCCCGCGTCACGGAAGCAGGCGAGGGCACGTCGGGCGTGAGTCAGGGCGCAGCTGCGGGAGACAGTGCCGCCACGACACAGCTCGAGACAGTTCCGAGGGACGCCCCAGGAGGCGCAGCATGCGCGGTGATCTGGGATGATGATGATGAATCAAATCAAATGATTCGAGGATAAGTCGGTCGAGATTTAAGTGTGAGTATTAAGAAAAAGATGACGTCGCCGGTTAGAGAGAGTTTCGATCATTTACCAGAGATACTTGTTCGCAAAGTCTTCTTGTATCCAGCAACCAGACTTAACAGAAGTTAAAAAATGAAAAGAGGACTTAATCTAATGTATAAACGTTATTTATCAATTTAAAAAGCAAGATTTTTTAATACATTATGTTACTCTTCTTTCATTACCTTGTAGAGCAGTAGTTTAGATTCTATCCTAAAATAAACACGCTTCCCTTCGCCGTGGTCAGGTAGGATTATGAGAAATCATTACCTGATCCGTCAGCAGCACATTTCATGAGCTTGTCGAAGTCGTTCATACACTCGGGCCGGTCCATGATGTTGTCCATGTCGAGGTGGAAGCTGCACGCGTCTATGCACGATGAGGATACGTTCATCTGAAAAAAAAATTACAAAATACAAAAAAAAAAACGACCAAAAAAACAAATTCGAAATTTAAAAAAAATATCTATGTCGGAGAATCATTGTCCTGGTCATCTTTGCTGCCAGCGTTAGGAATTCTAGTGGGCGTCATTTTGGGTTAATGCGGTCACAAAACAATAATATTGTCACTAATTGTATTCACAATAGTAAACAATTAAAGCCTGACCAAAAAAATAGAAAACCTGCCCTGAGGGCGCTAAATGAACTATGAATATGGCAACATCTAGTACAGTGATACACTTGCGAATTGGCTAGTGTACAATTTTTAGCTAGTGTTTAATATAGACTAATTTTAATATAGACTATACAAAACCATAGCATTTATGTATAGTTTTAAAGTATATAGGCAGTTTAAAAAAGTACAACTTCATAATTTCATTATTAAACTTTTATTTAAATTATTCATCAAACTCAGAATCTAAATATTCAACACATTCATATATTATTTCATCTTCATGGTCAGATTGTAGTGGTTCAATGTCAGATATCTCTGACTCATTGCCACTTGTGGATGTTTCACTGTCATTGCCGCCAACATTTATGATAAATTGTTCAATTTCTCCATCAATTACTGGTCCCCTTTGTCTATATTCTTTTTCTATTTTATTTGTATGATCACAACAATTACTCCATGTATCGGCAGTAATATCCTATAAGAATAATTTAAAATCAGTAATGGTAAACAAAATATTTAATTTTATTTTTGTCGAAATATGTGATATTTACCTCAAAACAGTTTTTTACAAGCTGCATGAATGTGATATTGTCTAAACCAACATTCTTTGTGGCAACCTTCCCTTTTACAATACCCCATATCATCTCAATAGGATTGAGGTCACAATGATAAGGAGGCAGTCTTAATATTTTGTGACCATAATCCTGTACTAAACTATCAATTTCATATATCGGGTCAGGTTTGTTTTGATTGACTATAACCATTAGCATACTTTTGGTGGCATAAGCAGGGTAGGCAATATCATTTGATGTAAGCCATTCTGCAATTTCATGTTTTCTATTATTCATGTTTGGTGGCTTGTTAATTTGGCTAGAATGATATCTAGCATTGTCCATGACTATACAGGTTGGTTCATGTAAATTGGGTATTAATTTATCCAATACCCATTTTTTAAAATTAACTTTATTCATGGCTTCGTGGAAATCTTCTTTTTTTTCTTTGTCATTGTAAATTAATAAAGCATTCGGGACGAACCCAGTCTTGCCGCCACAATGGACAATCACATATCTTTTGCCTTTAGCAACAGATTTAGACACACCAGGCTCATTTTCACTTTGCCAGCATTTTGCATGATTGAGAGAAGTATGAATATAGCTTTCATCGAGGTATACAACTGGCATACCGCTCTCCTTTACATCTTTGATTTCTTGTAGATATTTATCCCTCCAAGCTACTATATCATACCGCTCCATAAGAATTGTCCTTTGGTTTCTACATTTTTTAAATTTATAACCTAATTTGTGCAAGAGTAAACGAAGAGACTCTCTGCCACCAACAAAATTTATGGATTCTTTCAGAGCTGCAAGCAACCGCTTCAAACTCGGTACTTCTTTTCGGACGGTATAAAATTCTTGTATTTTATGCCTAATTGCACAGAGATCGAAATCATCCAGATTGATTTTCTTTTTTGTTTTCGGTTTATTTTTCTTTGGTGTAGAAAATACAACTGAAGTCTGACCTTCTCTTCGTATTTTCATTACGGACGATCGGGATACACCTAAAAACAGAACTTTTAAATTAAACTAATCACAAATTAGCCAATTCAAATTGCACACACTATATGAGGTACCTACCAGTCATGTTGACAACAAGGTCCGTGATGTTATTTAGAGGAATAGAGTCCATTCCTTCAGACTTTCTTTCCGACAAGTAATTATTGATATTATAAATAACTTTTCTTAACTGGCTTTTAATAGTTTTCGGCATTATATCGCGTAAATAACCCACTTGTCTAAGAAATATATCACGCACAATCGAGAACACACTTTGACAGATGACAATTATGACATCTCATAAAGATTATTGCCAGTTGAAGAAATTAGTTCCAGTAGTTTTCCGCAATATGGCGAGGTTTTTTATTTTGTTGGTCGGGCTTTACACAACACTATTATAGCACTTTCACGCAACTTACTTTATTCTAGAATCATTACACAAATTCCAAAACGAGCAGTGAGTTCGGGGCACCGATCTTATATTTTAATGATTTTAATGATATTTTGTATCATAAATTACTTTAGTTAGCACAACACTAGAACAGCTAGCCACGATCCAACTCGATCGGCTGCTCACTCTCGAATGCGCACTCAAGACTGTCAAACCCTCCCCTCTAAAGTAAAGATGGCGCCTCGACCCCACTCAAGGCTCACGCGCCCTCTGCTCTGATTGGTCCTTAATCAAATAATTACAATTTAATTCAAACCAAGATATTTAGAGCTACTAAAATATGACAAACTAAATTAAATTAAGTTAAGAATTTTACAATGATCACTGAATTTTATTACCTATCATTTTTATAACTTCCTCTAAAATTCAGCAATCAGAAAACAACTAGAGCAGAAAACAATAATTAGACTCATGACTTCCTCCGACATATAATATGTGAAAATGTGTGTGTAAAAACTAAAATAGTTTTTATATGACGACAAACAAGGGTAAAAACAAGACTATTACTTCTCTATACGTCCATAATATATTGTCTTTCTAGTTTCTGTATCTTGTCTTTTATAGTAGCTAGATTGAAACAGATTATTATATTGCATTTCTGTTGCTGTTATAGGGAATACACAAAAAATTAATTAATATTTAAAAGGGGATAAACAAACACTGCATTGCTTGTGCGGAACTCATCATCATCAACTCTGACTCGCTCTTGATTTTTATCCATTAATTTTTATATTACAAGAGTATTGAAAAGAAGAAAAGATTCATTTGAATCGTAGATAATAGAACAAAGAGACATTTCCTAAGAAATAAAACGACGTTTCCATTTTGCGGACCAAATTGAAATTCTCTGAATTTAACTCTTCTATAAATAAAATAACATTTTGTAATTACAGTAAAATTAATCGTTTAATACTCTATAATATGTATATGGATAAAATAATTGTTCGGGGTGCATCCGTTGTCTGATTGCCATAACACAAGTTTTTACTTAGCATAGGATTAGACGACGCGATGTACGCTACCTAGCTTTTATACTATTGTTTATTATTGTGTGCATAATAAAGAATTTGAATTTGAAATACTCTACAAAGATCCTATCAATGAAACTATTTATAATTAAAGTCAAAACTAATCGTTGAAAATCCCAAAATAAACGCGATTCCAATAGCAATATTAATTATGAATTTCTGACGCAAAGAGCAACTTCCGAGCGAAGTTTGCCTGCTATGTATTAGTGTTGAATGTTTGTGCGGCTTAGGTGCGAGATAGGTACGAGGGCTGCTATTTATGTATCCGGAACTGGCCACTTACAAGAACAATATTTAAAAAGTAATTACAACATTTGAAAATAGAACTCTTTGGTTGAAGAATACATTTTGTTTCATGTGACTGTCAATTATTTTTCCATTGTGGCGTCATTTTGAAAATTGCGTGTCTTCATTTGCCATGGATTTAACGCGTGAACATTTTCGTGCAATGATTTACTACGATTTTCGGCGTGGGCTAAATCAACAACAGTGCTTTATTCAACTCACCGCAACTTTTGGAGATGAAGCACCATCAAAAACCACTGTTTATCACTGGTACAGTGAGTTTAATCGTGGGCGGTCTATGCTCACGGATAAAAATAAAGAAGGTCGCCCAAAAACAGCTGTTGTCCCACAAAATATAGATGCTGTGCGGGAACTAATAATGCGTGATCGTCATGTTGCATATCGCGAGATAGAGGCGTCCTTAGGCATAAGTATGACGAGCATACATAAGATATTACACGAACATTTGGCTGTAAAAAAAATATGTTCGCGTTGGATTCCGCACAACTTGACAATCGATCAAAAACGGGCTCGTGTCGATTGGTGCAAAAAAAATATAAAAAAATACAACCGTGGTACGTCAAAAGCCGTTTAAAATATCTACACAGGTGATGAATCTTGGATCTATGCATATGACCCCGAAACTAAACAACAGTCAACGGTGTGGGTGTTCCAAGATGAGCCGAAACCAACAAAAGTTACTCGTGCAAAAAGTACTTTGAAGCAAATGGTCCCCTGTTTTTTTGGAATTAATGGACATGTGGCTAGAGTGCCATTAGAGAATCGTAAAACGGTTAATTCTGAATGGTATACGACCATTTGTTTACCAGAAGTCTTTGAAGAAATAAGAAAGGACAACCGACAACGCAGAATCATATTACATCACGGCAATGCTAGCTGTCACACCTCAGCTGAAACAACTCAGTTTTTGGAGGGTCAAAAGATCGAATTGACTGGTCATCCGCCGTACAGCCCTGATTTGGCACCTAACGATTTCTTTTTATTTCCATACGCGAAGAACAAATTACGTGGTCAACGTTTTTCGAGCCGCGAAGAGGCTGTTGATGCGTTCAAAATGCACGTTTTGGAGATACCTCAATCAGAATGGAAAAAGTGCTATGAAAATTGGTTCCAGCGTATACAAAAGTGTGTCGATCATCGCGGCGAATATTTTGAAAAGCAATAAAACCATATTAAATGATATATGTTTGTTTCTTTTTTTAATTCCGGATACATAAATAGCAGCCCTCGTAACTTCCAACCAAACTCCTCAAGTGTCGCTAACTTTGCAGCGCTTTCAGCTTAATTTCTAGTATTTCATTTGTATTACGGATATAATGTACAAGTTGCATTCAGATGCAGGAGAGTTGGAAAGTTTAATCGATATGCTTTCATATTTTACATTTTGGAATTTTTGAGAGGTTTGCATTTTTAAATATGCCTGTAGTAATATTTATTCAGTGGTTTAAAACAGGGAAATCTATACTTATAAAACTACATGTTACCTGACTTATTGACTGACTGACTGACTGATTCATCATCGCTGCGCTAAAACTGTTAAAGTTACAGCCACGAAATTTGGTGAGTAGGGTTGTTTTATTAAGTAGACACCCACTAAGGAAGGAATTTTGAAAATTTTACCCCGAAGGGGGTGAAATAGGGGTTGAAAGTTTGTATGAAAGTCCGTAATTTCTTGAGTTAGAATCGTGAAACTTTATTTTTAGGTTACTGATTAAAAATGAATAGATACATATTTAAGCGTTTTTGGAAATTCTACCCCCAAGGGGGTGAAATTGGGGTTGAAAGTTTTAATGAAAGTCCGTTATTTCTTGAGTTAGAAAAATGAAATTTTATGTTTGGCCTACTGATTAAAAATGATTGGATACGTGTTTAAGCGTTTTTGGAAATTCTACCCCCAAGGGGGTGAAATAGGGGTTGAAAGTTTAAATGAAAGTCCGTCATTTCTTAAGTTAGAAAAATGAAAGTTTATTTTTGGGTTACTGATTAAAAATGAATGGATACGTATATTTAACCTTTAACTATGGACGCGCGGTCTCACAGACCGCTCGCACCCTGCAAGAATCGCATCTACCCTACTTCCCCTTAAGCTTCACACTTGCGGCGCTCAGTAGCTTCAGTTTTAGTCGCAAAATGTATTCTGAAGCAAAAGAAATAGACGCCGATTGTAAGTTTGCATAGTTATTTCGTTTCGAACTTCGAGCGCGGTCTGTGAGACCGCATGTCCATGCTTCCCATACAAAGAATATTGTTTGTGTTTTCGGTAGTGCTCAATCAATGTCTGAACAAAATGTCTTGAAATAACTTCTAATTATTTTTTTTAACGAAATACTTCGTTATTATACATAAAAAACTTAAACTCAACCGCAACTCAACAAAATAAGAATATTGCACTGAAAAGGTTCTAAGGAAGAAATTTGAGTCTAGGAGAGATAATATTTAGGAAATAATTTTTTTTAGCAAAAATTCGATTGAATCGGTCCAGATAACAAAAATAACGACTAACCACAATTTTTTTAGTTATATTATGTTTGTGGTGGCCTTAACCATGTAAAATGAATGTCAATAATTTTGTCCATGTTTGACCTATGTCAAAATTTTTATGTTATATGCTCAGGAGTTTAAATTTCAATATTTATATTTGGTATGGCTTATATTAATAGATAATTAAGACAAAAAGTTCTAAAACTTATGTTTGTTATTTAAAAAGTTCATTTTTTCGTAACAGATGAATGAAAGTCTTAAAATCGACTTTTTCACTTTACATGCTTAATTTTACAATATAATTTATAATTTTGGATATTTAACCCATACATTCCCTAAATCAGTTGTGTGTTAAGTAATTTAAGCAAAAATAATACAAAAAAAAACTTTTAATTATTTAAAAAACAGATGAAAATATGAGCGGTCTGTCAGACCCCATGTCCATAAGTATGTTACAACTTTTAGATGTCCATAGTTAAAGGTTAAGCGTTTCTGGTAATTCTACCCCCAAGGGGGTGAAATTGGGGTAGAAAGTTTCAATGAAAGTCCATCATTTCTTGAGTTAGAAACATGAAAGTTTATTGACGTTTGGGTTTGATGTTTGCTTAAATAGGGTCCCGTTTTTACCCTTTGTATAAGGAATCACAAAAGGGGAAAACTATCCATCTTTGTTATAATACTATGTTAACGCGGACGAAGTCACGGGCAATAGCTAGTATCCCATATTTTATTTGGAACTCGGATATTTTTTGTGGCTTAAAGAGTTGGAAGCGTAAAAAAAAAGTGTCGCCCCGAAATTTTTCCGGCCGGATTTTTTTTTGCAATTTGGAATTTTCGGAAGCTATAATGCAATATTTAAGTAAATATTATGTCCATATTAATATTTACAATACAGAGGTTTCAGAATCTATTTTATTCGGAACTCTACCTACTTTTTGTGGCCTAAAGCGTGAGGCGTTTAAAAAAACAACGTGTCACCCTGAAATTTTTTGCCGCCAATTTTTCCCGCGCGCCATTTTGCGGCTTGATGGAACAAAAAGTAAGCATCAGTCGCCGGATCAAACAATCTATACTCTGACGGTCAATTTACGGCAGAATGGAAGTTTGATTTTCAATATTTTCTTAGATATTGCCTTTTTGCTCGGCCGTTTACCGAAAATGTGTTTCGTAGAACATGTTCTGATGGAAAATTTGTAGCTTACACATAGTTCAATGAATTTACGTTTAAAATTACGAGCGACTTGTTTTTTCAGATATTCTGCCTGGGTGTTCCACAGGGTTTAGTATTAAGACTTACATTATTCATAGCTTACAAAAAATACATGACACAAACGTAAGTCCATTAGCGTTATGTAACAGCTTGGCGTATCAGTACGAACGACAAAAATAACGAATTCATTAAACAATATGCACATTTACTAAAGGGAAGCATATATACTCTGATGAGTGATGACTTACTGCAAAAGTAGATTTATAGACAATCAAAGCAGCTCTTACCTGAGTACAGCACTCCGTGACGTTGTGGTGAGGTGTGGTGGACCTCAAGCGGACAGACACCGGCCTGAGGGTCTTGCCAAACGCATTTTCCGCGTGACAGAAGTAGTCTCCCTCGTCTGCTTCTGTTATCTTCTTTATGATGAGACGCATTGTGTATTTTGTTTGTTCCTGGGAATAGATGCGATTATTTATACTTAGGCACACTTCGGTCTAGTTTGAAGGTAGGCTTTGGTTAAATATCATCTCTTAGTGTCTAAACACACCGAAAATACGCGGCCGAAGTTCGGCATGACTACGCTTGCAATGTGCTACGCATACAATATAACGCGACGTAATTTCGGCATGGGGTGTCATCGGTAATTTAAAATACATTGCAGACTTAATCATGCCGAATTTCGGCCGCGTATTTTCGGCCTAGTGTGTTTAGACACTTATTATTATTATACTCGAAAGATATATTTGGAAACATTTGCAGCTAACCAGTTTTGAGCAACTGAACCTCAGTTTCAATTTAATGCGAACCATCATTAGTATTAACGATCAAAGTAATCTTAAAATTTAACAACCAATTTACATAATAGAACAGCTGTTTTTTGTTAAAGCGTTTATAACATTAGAAAATAACTGTTACTTAATCTAAAATATTAACGAAGACGGAATAACAAATGTGTAATGGGCGAGTGGATTTCCACTAATCAGCGGATTCCAGGTGGTTACGCACTTCATTACCATACAGACGTTATTACACCTCATATCCTTAGGTTGTGCAATAGCTTTACTTTCTACTTGATTGTTTTTAACCAAACTGGGATGGTCATTGATAATATTAATGGTAGGTTCTTCTTGAATCTTTAAAATATCTGGACATAGGTACATCGGTTGCTATCGTTGTTACGGTTTTGTCTATACTATTGATGATAAAAACATGGAAGTCAATTTTACTTTATTGTATTTAGCCAATCTGGGATAGTCATTGATAATATTAATAGTAGCTTCTCTTTCAATCTTGAAAATATCTTAACATACATCGGTTGCTATCGTTGTTGCTGTTTTATCTATACTATTGATGATAGACACAGAAGTCAATTGATTGATTTCCGCAAGGAACTGAAATCCTTGCTTCAAATTGGTTTGATCATACTTTTATTCTTTTTCACGGTCTCAGAGGGTTTTTCTTTCACGTGATCAGGCGATTCAAACCATCTTAATATATAATTCTCGTGTCACAGTGTTTATGCACGAACTCCTCCAAAACGGCTCAACCGATTTTAATGAAATTTTGTATATACCATCGAGGAAATTGATTTATAGGCAGTTGCAGACTAACGTCATTTGGTCGGATCATGTCAATAATGTTTGTGCCCTGTCGGCTGGGTTTGACGTAACGCGACCAAACTACGTAGATCCCCCATCTGTCTAGGAATCAACTTCTTTGCTAATACATTCGTAAGGCCTGAGAATAGGTTTTTATATACTTTTTATATTGATACTAGAAATCTTATAAATACACTAGCTGTCCCGGCAAACGTTGCTTTGCCATAATATAAAGTATTTCGCCCATATTATTTTATTGAAGTGACTAAATAAGTATGTCGCCATGGCAACGTCGATCGCTATCTCGTCGCACAAACAATGGTCGCTGTTAGTCTCAGGTTGTAATAATTTACTATTATTTATTCAACAAATGCACTTATCAATATATAAAGTACCCAGTAGCCGATTCTCAGACCTACTGAATATGCATATAAAATTTGGTAAAAATCAGTAAAGCCGTTTCGGAGGAGTTCGCGGACTAACATTGTGACACGAGAATTTTATATATAAGAGATATTATAAAACAAAGTCGCTTTTTTCCCTCATTTCCCTTTGTTCCCTTTAATTTTTAAAACTACGCAACGGATTTTGATGATTCTTTCAGTGTTGGATAGCCCATTTATCGAGGAAGGCTACAGGCTATATTTTATCACGCTAAGACTAATAGGAGCGAAGAAATAGAGGAAAATGTGGAAAAAACGGTGGAAATTATTTGAAAGGGCTTATTTGAACGCGCTCATCTCAGGAACTACTGGTCCTATTTGAAAAATTCTTTCATTGTTAGATAGCCATTTATTGGGGAAGGCTATAGGCTATATTATTTTATCACACTAAAACTAATAGGAGAATGTGTAAAAAACGAGGGAAATTATTTGAAAGGGCTTATCTCGCGAACTACTGGAGCAATTTTTATGTTATTTGGCACAGATAAGAAGTAGACCACGTGAAGGATCATAGGCTATCGATTTTCATTTTTTTCAGTGGCTATATATTTTATACCCGTGCGACGCCGGGGCGGGTCGCTAGTAATTTATATGACAAAACAACGTTTGCCTGGTCAGCAGCTATAGTTCTACTATAATAAGATGTTATGCAAATACTCACATCTGCATCAGCAACCAGTTGTATCGAGTAGTTGGGTCCATCGATAACTGGAGTTCTTCCGTTGGGGTCTCTCCAGAAGGCTATAGTGGGTTTGGGTAGCGCCTCCACTCTACACTCCAGTATCACGGAGTCACCAGCCGCAGCCATGGTGATCCCTGACGCTTGGATTGTTGGCACATCTAATAATGTTGTAAACAATGACTTTGTAAATAATAATGTTGTTAATAATAAGTAATAAATAATAATGTTCTAAATAATATGAGATAATGCTAGCCTTTTTTGCTTTGAGAAAGAAAATATGCTGATTGCAATTACTTAGTAACATTGTTCGAAAGCCAATTAAAAAGTTTGCAAACTAAATAATGACACTGAAACTTTGTTGTAATTCTTGATTTGAAACTTTAAAGACGACATAATATTTTTTAAAGTTTATACTGCTACTTGCTAGTATATCAAGTAGTTCGGCTTTAAAAACTCTTTGTATACAGTGGTTATTCTTTACATAATATTATTTTGTTTACCGTATTTATACTTTAATGCTTCGATCGCAGATACTTGGAAATCTTTTATTATTCTATTGTTGTCGTGATCACCGGTGCTCTTATGGGTCTTGATGGGTTAAACAATAATATAGTTTCATTCGTGTAACAAATTCTATACTCAAAACTTCATTTCGACAAATACATTTTTGGCTCATCTGTGGGTTACACATCGTTTGAGATTACTATCGTGCGAGTTTCTTACACCAGTTTTTCTTGCCGGGTTAGTTACCGAACCGGTGGTAGGCAGGTCTACAACTTTCCAGAAAGAGTTACTTTGTAACTTATTCGGAATTAAAACTTTTTAAGCTATAGCTTTTATCGCGGGCTTTGACCGCGGCGAGCGAATCAAGAAATACCGTAACGAAAATAAATCTAACGCATCGTCTAACGTCGTTTCAGTTCGGTAGAATTCGGCACAGTGTTTGTGTGCTTGCGACTAGAGACGTATGCGTGTAGACCAGGGGTTACCAAACTTATTTTGTCTTCTGCCCACTTTGAGAACAAATTATGATTTAGCGCCCCCATTGTATCAATTTAAGATGCACCCAGATGAAATAAATCACCCCACAAGCCTCTACACAACGCCCCCATTTTTTTTCTGGGTCTCACACGGCCCCCCTTTAGACCTTCAGCGCCCACAAGGAGATGTTATCCCCCAGTTTGGGAAAGACTGGTGTAGACTATGTAATGCAATAGCTTTACCACGGCAGTCCCCGAGTGCCACACGGACTTTCATTTTATTGAAGATTCTTACGTGAAATATTGATCTTCCTCGACGCCTGCATGGGGGTTCCGTAGCCGTTGTCACCGTAGCACGTGATCTGGTCCATGTCCCGCGTGACGTTGTGGATCACCGTCACCATGTGCCGAGTCACCTCTTGACGGACCAGCCGACCTGGAAAATGGTTGGGCTTAGTTCCAGTCTTTGTTTACAGAGAGCATGCAGGTGGTAAAGTCCGTATAAAGCTGATCGCACATTTGTCAGCACCGTATGCACTGTACGCGTCGAATGCACCGCATAGTCAGTGA
Source organism: Polyommatus iphigenia (assembly GCA_963422495.1). NCBI lineage: Eukaryota > Metazoa > Arthropoda > Insecta > Lepidoptera > Lycaenidae > Polyommatus > Polyommatus iphigenia. The sequence goes on from OY730183.1 coordinate 37,925,122, forward strand.
CGGATTAAGACTACTTGATGCCCTAAGCAATCCATGCCTGTGTGCCCCCCCCCCCCCCCCCCCCCGACACGAGAGTGAAACGTGATGCCCTAAGGACGGATGTTTTTTGTCCTTCTGGTGCCCCCTCAGACGTGATGCCCTAGGCAATTGCTTTATTTGATTAAGGGTTAATCCGTCACTGCGCATAGTACACGAAATGCGGCGTGTTCGGTGCGGACGAATGATTCACGTCTTTCGAGATTTCACGTCTTTCGAGATTTCACGTCTTTTCATACAACGAATTCTAAAAGGCGGCGCGTACCGCGCGTGCTTGCTGATAAATGTGCGATCACCTTATCACTTGTGTAAATTGTTACACAAGTGATGTATTCACAAGTAAAAAATCTATGACAGACCTGTAACTTGGTGGTTCGGAATTCGGAAGAAAAATTTTTGAATTTCATTCTAGTAACATCATAAAAGCTGCAGTTGTTGTTGTTCTTATATTTTACTCTCCTATTTTTTTAGCCGTTTTAGCTACTTTGCGAGTATAGAGTATATTTTTCAAAATCTATTCTTCAATCTTACCAGCTTTTTATGTACACTTTATTAAGTCTACCATTATTAAAATAAATTATCAACTTACCAGAGATATACAGTGATGTAGTAGGTGTAGGGGTGCCCATGGCAATACAGAGTATGGTCATGCTGGATCCCTCCACGACTAAGTTCACAGGGTTGACCGTTGGGGGCTGCGAAACGAATACCTAAGTAAGTATAGTATTGTAATTATTATTTGCTCCAAGCTATTGGTTGTTGTTAGTACCTGGGAGACCAAGATTTGTGTAGAGTTGATGTTAGTTTTATTTAGGTCTATAAACCTAAATGCAATGGTCAAAAATAAATGAAAAACAACAAAAAAAAAGACGGGTTGCACTCCGGGAGTACCCGCAGAAGTGAAAACTTGATTATTAACGTTGTGCATTTTTTTAACCCATTTTTTATGAAAATCGTTTTTTAAAAAATCGTTTTTTTTTAATTAATCGAAACCCTTACAATCGATTAAATTTTTAACCCATATTTTAAGAAAATCGATTTAAAAAAAAACAATTTTTTTAATTAAGTAATCGAAACCCTTACAAATTTTTTTAACCCATTTTTTATGAAAATCAATTTTTAAACAATCGATTTTTTTAATTAATCGAAACCCTTACAATCGATTAAAAAATATCGACAATCGAAAAAAAAACAATCGATTGTTCGATTAATCGATTTCGATGTTACAACACTACTCTCCAACCGTCTTACGGTTTTTCGATCAGCACGAGAATCTGACGCGAGTTTCACAGTTTTTACCCATCCCACAAAAGTGCTCAACGCCGCTAAAGAAGTTTTCACTTCAAAAACACAAAAGTATCAATGGCTGCAATTTAAGAGCAGCAGAAATGAAATAAAATGATAAAAAATCTGAATGCATGCTTTTTTTGTTATAAGACCTTAATAAGTCTTCATATTAATTAATTATTTACCAAATAAAGGTTTGAACAAACCTACGCGACCACTCCCGCTTCGCAGTCGCGTGGTCGCGTAGGTTTGGCTTAAGCCTTAAGGCTGCTCTTTCGAAAAAAGCATGCAGATGAAACAACTTTTCATCGGCATTAACAGAGAAATTATATCTGAAAAAAATAATTAGTAATCTACATGATATGATACGTAATTTGGTTTGCCATATTTTTTCTATCGGTATCACATAATAAAGAAATAAAAAACCAAATCACCTCCAAATCGTTGAATGAAACCACTTAACTCCTTCATTATTTATCAAAAGAATATATAAAAAATATCTACTGCTTTGCAATACATAAGTTAATAATTTGTTTTTTTTTTTACTTTTTTGAAATATGTATTATATTAATATAATAAAGATATTAATATAATATAATAAAGGAGAAAAAACCTTTTTTCTCCTATTTCGCCCTATCATGGACGCGGCGAGCGTCGTAATCGCCACCGTACAAGGCGCGCTGTTATGAATGTTATTTTAATGTCATTTACGTCGATATTCGCACTGACAGACAATCGACCTGCTAATTTAGGGAGAGAGGGCCCTTAATCTTTCTATGTCCAAGACCTAAAGCCTAAAGTATCTCCATACCTTACATCAAAATTGGTTTAGCGGCTAAGGCGTTACGGGTTAACAAGGCAGACACACATTTGCATTTGAAATTATTGAGGTATTATGCAACTTCATTTTCTATTCTTATAGATTTTTCATTGATTCGATCAAACTTACCTCAACAAACGCGGGGTAAGCGGGATCAGTCCAGGCCAGCAGAGTCTCCGAAGGTAGGGAGTCACCGGCAACAGTATGCGCCTTCACCCACACCACATACTGCGTGTTTGGTGTCAGCTTCTCTAACGTATGTCCAGGGACGGTCGTTGATATCTTCGTGATGTTCTGTTGTCCAGACTGACTGGGCATCTTGAAGAATAGCCTGGTGGATAGATTGGGAATTATTTTTATGTTTGTAGCTGATTGTAGTTGTAAAATGTCTTCTTGGGTCTTTTGTAAAGTCTAAAGTTAGACAACATTAATTGTTATTGCAAATTTTGCTGAATGTCTTCTGAATGAAAAGGCTTCATGCTATATGAATTAAGTATGATAATAATCACCGTAGAATTAAGTAATACGAGTATGATAATCGCACAGTGTTTAAATACAAAGTCGCTTAATATACTTTTATTAAAATTGTGCAACTGATTTTGGTGCAATTTTTTAATGATTATGATTAAAGAGGAAGGTTTATAATAATATAATTTTGGAGATCAAGTTAATGATGACGCGGGCGAAGCCACAAAGCTCTACTAGTTCCAAATACAACTCTTAACTAAACTTTTATTCATCTTCAGTAGTGTCCGACCGAAGGTCTATTTTTGGCCGAAGCCGAAGCCGAAGGTTTATAATCTTAATCGCTCGACTCAGTAATTATTATTTAACCGACTTCAAAAAAAGGGGGTTATCAATTCGATGCGTATGTATGTAATAATATTTCCAGAACTGCCTAATTTTCGTATATTATGTTAGTCTGTAATCTGTATCAGTGTCTGAACAAATGTGCCAAATTACAAGTGTATGTATGTGTCGCAGTCCACTGGTTAAAATAACCGTTCAATCATACAGCTAGCCCTTTGACTGAACAACGCCATTCAATCTCACGGTTATACGTCGTTTAGCCGACTTGTTGACTACAACGTTCAACCCTACAGCTAGACGACGCTTAGCAAACTGGTTAAATGGCAAATTAACTAAGCTGACCATTAGTTTAGTGTTATTATTAGGTACACTAATCACTAAACTAATGGTCAGCTCAATTAAGAATACATAATAAATTGTATTCTAACTCGTTTTTAACACAATAATTTCAATTAATACCTTGGTGATGCATTTCATAATCCCGTAATTTCTCCTCGAATATTTGTTTAAATTTTGATTCACTCGTATGTGCCCCCATAATTTCTATCACTTTAATAACACTTGTAACGTATATTTATGAAAAATATCTTAATACAATCACAAAATATCGGCTAGTTTACGCCATATTGTAAACAAAACGCACCTAGCGCCGCGGTGGTGAGCGCTGAACTAATTCAATCAAACGGCTGCCTTTGAATCAGCTGTAGTGTTGAACGTTTCGAGCGACTGAAATATTCAATTAAAAAGCTAGCTGTTTGATTGAACGGCTATTTTAACCAGTTGTCTGTGACATATGTACATGTATGTTTTTATGTTTGTGTTCGCATATCTCTGGAACTACCATTCCGATTTCAGTAATTCTTTTTTGTTGTACTAGGTACTGTTCTATACTTAGGGAATAGTGCAAGTTTCAACAGTATCGGTTCAGTAGTTTTGGAGATATCGGAGTTTTATTTCTCAATTACGTATAATTTTGAAGTTGGTATTATCTTTTTTAAATACAATTATGTTCAATATTGTCTACAAGCTACAATTAATATTAAAATTAAGTATTTCAAAACTTCAATATTGAAGGTTTACCTCTATATTGACTGTCTCATAGAGAAGTTGATTTAGAGCTAGGGTGATAAAAGTTTGTGATTTCGTGATTAATTAATCATTAGTTAATAATTTGTGGACTACAAATAATTAATTAAGTTTAAGGAATTCAGAAAAAGTGCATAGAATCAAAATTATAGAGATTTAATAAGTTTTTTTTTCATCGTAGAATGTTTTTGCTACAACGCATCGTTTTTTAGTTATTAGCCAAAAACCAAAAATTGAGACTTTTGGCACTCTCTTCTCACTCCGGCTCACCTTCTACACTTCAGGAATTTTAGGCTGGTATAAACAGTCAGTACTTGAGATGCGACCCGGTCTCAAGACGCGGTTCGGCTCTGTGATTGGTCCAAATTTTGACAGCCAACCAATCATAGAGCCTGAACCGTGTCTTGAGACCGAGATGCATCTTGAGTACTGACCAAAAATACGGGCCTTAGTATGATTTATCCCTAAGCACCCTGAATGAGTTCCAGCAGAAATATCTCCCGCTCACGCATTCTACAACTACTTTATTGACTAAACTATTGTAAAAAAATATTTTTTTTATTATTTGAGAAATAACGATAATTAGACCAATCAATCAGTCTTTGTTTTATTCGACTAGACCGAAACTAGACTAATAAATAAAATAAACAAACACTAACTTCTTAATAAATAATTCAATGATTTATTAAGAAGTTACTTAGTGTTTGTTTATTGTATTTGACAGTCACTCCCTGCGGCCTCTGTACACACGACCGGTCCGTCGCTCTCTCACGACTCACTCAGTCTTTCGTAACAGTTTACAGTTCGTTCAATTTCGACGGTTGCTCGGACCTTCGGCAAAGCTTCGGCTTCGGCCGGGTTTTAGGCCGAAGCCGAAGGTGGTTTTTTTGGCCGAAGGCGACCGAAGCCGAAGCCGAAGCTTCGGTCGGACACTAATCTTCAGATACAAATAGCACGTGTATTACTTTGTAGCTTTTCAGAACGTGCACGCTTATTTTTCGCTCAGAGCCTTTAATGTAATGAAATAGCGAAAGTCGAATTTCATCCATTTTGGCTGGAGTATTGTGAAGCAATCTTGATCTAGTTTAGGTTGAGATGTTTTGATATTCTTTTAATCCATTAGCTCTTATTTTGCTCAGATATTTTGTAGCAAACGTTGTTGTAATAGAAAAAGGTTTTCGATTTACTAGTCTATTAGTATTACTTTTGCGTTTAACCTAAAAACTGAAAGTCATTCAGTTGATTATGAATAGATTAATTTTCATTAACAAGGTTTCTGGATAAGAAAGATAAATCCTAGGTTAAGCTAGGCCCTAGCTAGGGTAAGAACTTCAAAATTTGTAAAAGATGAAAAGAATAGGAGTGACGGTATACCGGACACTCCCTTGTTCCGTGTCTGTGACACATACTGATAATACCACTGACCTCCATTACGAGTATACAAGTACGCTGGACATAAGATAACCAGCTGTTTTTTGTGCCTATTTGAGGCGGAATCAGCGCCCCCAATGCGGGGGAAGAGAACTAAATCTGACGTAACTTGCAAATGGCCGCTCAATCGCTATTGGTTGTAGAAACCAAAAAGAATATAATCACTACGGTGGTAGAAACTAGTATTAGTTCCAAGTACGGAACTTCTGCTATCAGCGCCAATATGGCGACTTTTGAACGTCATGTTTACGTCAGATTTAGTTCTCTTCCCCCGCATTGGGGCGCTGATTCTGCTTCAAATAGGCACAAAAAACAGCTGTCATTTCAAAGGGTATCATAGGTCCAGCGTACTTATATAATTGGAGGTCAGTGCATAATACCCACGTGTAAGTGATCTTCTCGTCGGGCAGCGATAACTGCGGCGGCTGCCAGCTCAGCGTCAGCCAGGTGGCGGAGTGCGACGACACGGACAGCGAGTGCGGCGGTGACGGTATACCGGACACCTCCTTGTTGTGTGTCTGTGACACATACTGTCACATGATACTCACGTGTAAGTGATCTTCTCGTCGGGCAGCGAGAACTGAGGCGGCTGCCAGCTCAGCGTCAGCCAGGTGGCGGAGTGCGACGACACGGACAGCGAGTGCGGCGGTGACGGTATACCGGACACCTCCTTGTTGTGTGTCTGTGACACATACTGTCACATGATACTCACGTGTAAGTGATCTTCTCGTCGGGCAGCGATAACTGCGGCGGCTGCCAGCTCAGCGTCAGCCAGGTGGCGGAGTGCGACGACACGGACAGCGAGTGCGGCGGCGACGGTATACCGGACACCTCCTTGTTGTGTGTCTGTGACACATACTGTCACATGATACTCACGTGTAAGTGATCTTCTCGTCGGGCAGCGAGAACTGAGGCGGCTGCCAGCTCAGCGTCAGCCAGGTGGCGGAGTGCGACGACACGGACAGCGAGTGCGGCGGTGACGGTATACCGGACACCTCCTTGTTGTGTGTCTGTGACACATACTGTCACATGATACTCACGTGTAAGTGATCTTCTCGTCGGGCAGCGAGAACTGAGGCGGCTGCCAGCTCAGCGTCAGCCAGGTGGCGGAGTGCGACGACACGGACAGCGAGTGCGGCGGTGACGGTATACCGGACACCTCCTTGTTGTGTGTCTGTGACACATACTGTCACATGATACTCACGTGTAAGTGATCTTCTCGTCGGGCAGCGAGAACTGAGGCAGCTGCCAGCTCAGCGTCAGCCAGGTGGCGGAGTGCGACGACACGGACAGCGAGTGCGGCGGTGACGGTATACCGGACACCTCCTTGTTGTGTGTCTGTGACACATACTGTCACATGATACTCACTTGTAAGTGATCTTCTCGTCGGGCAGCGAGAACTGAGGCGGCTGCCAGCTCAGCGTCAGCCAGGTGGCGGAGTGCGACGACACGGACAGCGAGTGCGGCGGTGACGGTATACCGGACACCTCCTTGTTGTGTGTCTGTGACACATACTGTCACATGATACTCACGTGTAAGTGATCTTCTCGTCGGGCAGCGAGAACTGAGGCGGCTGCCAGCTCAGCGTCAGCCAGGTGGCGGAGTGCGACGACACGGACAGCGAGTGCGGCGGCGACGGTATACCGGACACCTCCTTGTTGTGTGTCTGTGACACATACTGTCACATGATACTCACGTGTAAGTGATCTTCTCGTCGGGCAGCGAGAACTGAGGCGGCTGCCAGCTCAGCGTCAGCCAGGTGGCGGAGTGCGACGACACGGACAGCGAGTGCGGCGGTGACGGTATACCGGACACCTCCTTGTTGTGTGTCTGTGACACATACTGTCACATGATACTCACGTGTAAGTGATCTTCTCGTCGGGCAGCGAGAACTGAGGCGGCTGCCAGCTCAGCGTCAGCCAGGTGGCGGAGTGCGACGACACGGACAGCGAGTGCGGCGGCGACGGTATACCGGACACCTCCTTGTTGTGTGTCTGTGACACATACTGTCACATGATACTCACGTGTAAGTGATCTTCTCGTCGGGCAGCGAGAACTGAGGCGGCTGCCAGCTCAGCGTCAGCCAGGTGGCGGAGTGCGACGACACGGACAGCGAGTGCGGCGGTGACGGTATACCGGACACCTCCTTGTTGTGTGTCTGTGACACATACTGTCACATGATACTCACGTGTAAGTGATCTTCTCGTCGGGCAGCGAGAACTGAGGCGGCTGCCAGCTCAGCGTCAGCCAGGTGGCGGAGTGCGACGACACGGACAGCGAGTGCGGCGGTGACGGTATACCGGACACCTCCTTGTTGTGTGTCTGTGACACATACTGTCACATGATACTCACGTGTAAGTGATCTTCTCGTCGGGCAGCGAGAACTGAGGCGGCTGCCAGCTCAGCGTCAGCCAGGTGGCGGAGTGCGACGACACGGACAGCGAGTGCGGCGGCGACGGTATACCGGACACCTCCTTGTTGTGTGTCTGTGACACATACTGTCACATGATACTCACGTGTAAGTGATCTTCTCGTCGGGCAGCGAGAACTGAGGCGGCTGCCAGCTCAGCGTCAGCCAGGTGGCGGAGTGCGACGACACGGACAGCGAGTGCGGCGGTGACGGTATACCGGACACCTCCTTGTTGTGTGTCTGTGACACATACTGTCACATGATACTCACGTGTAAGTGATCTTCTCGTCGGGCAGCGAGAACTGAGGCGGCTGCCAGCTCAGCGTCAGCCAGGTGGCGGAGTGCGACGACACGGACAGCGAGTGCGGCGGCGACGGTATACCGGACACCTCCTTGTTGTGTGTCTGTGACACATACTGTCACATGATACTCACGTGTAAGTGATCTTCTCGTCGGGCAGCGAGAACTGAGGCGGCTGCCAGCTCAGCGTCAGCCAGGTGGCGGAGTGCGACGACACGGACAGCGAGTGCGGCGGCGACGGTATACCGGACACCTCCTTGTTGTGTGTCTGTGACACATACTGTCACATGATACTCACGTGTAAGTGATCTTCTCGTCGGGCAGCGAGAACTGAGGCGGCTGCCAGCTCAGCGTCAGCCAGGTGGCGGAGTGCGACGACACGGACAGCGAGTGCGGCGGTGACGGTATACCGGACACCTCCTTGTTGTGTGTCTGTGACACATACTGTCACATGATACTCACGTGTAAGTGATCTTCTCGTCGGGCAGCGAGAACTGAGGCGGCTGCCAGCTCAGCGTCAGCCAGGTGGCGGAGTGCGACGACACGGACAGCGAGTGCGGCGGTGACGGTATACCGGACACCTCCTTGTTGTGTGTCTGTGACACATACTGTCACATGATACTCACGTGTAAGTGATCTTCTCGTCGGGCAGCGAGAACTGAGGCGGCTGCCAGCTCAGCGTCAGCCAGGTGGCGGAGTGCGACGACACGGACAGCGAGTGCGGCGGTGACGGTATACCGGACACCTCCTTGTTGTGTGTCTGTGACACATACTGTCACATGATACTCACGTGTAAGTGATCTTCTCGTCGGGCAGCGAGAACTGAGGCGGCTGCCAGCTCAGCGTCAGCCAGGTGGCGGAGTGCGACGACACGGACAGCGAGTGCGGCGGTGACGGTATACCGGACACCTCCTTGTTTTCTGTATCTGTGACAAAGTAACAACTAGGTAATGATATCGCTTTTGCACCAGCGCGACAGGGTGACACTCAATCCGCTATTCGATTAAGATTCTGAATCTCCCCACGTGGTTGATGACCAACGCTTACTACGGGGATTTGGGAATTATGAAAGCCTTGGGAAGATTTTATACTACGTATGTTTCTTTGTCGCGCTCTGCAACAACCCTCCGTAAGGATCCTCCTTGATGCAACCCGCCTAGGTAGAAACCTAGGCGGGTTGCAGCAAGCCCTCATCCTCTGATTCACAAGGAGAGGATAGAGGACCCTCACTCAAGCATTTTAATTGCGCACTAGAACATAAGCGAGTTGTTGAAGCAAGTAGAAAATGCCCGAGTGAAAAAGGCAAGTAGCAACAGATGGATGGAGGGATTTCTGTTTGCTCCACGACGGGACTATAGACATTATAAATCTATACTAAGTGCTTGTTCAGACACAGCGGGAACCGCGCGGTTCCCGTGGAGGTACCGAACGGTTAAGTGTGAACGCTGTAATACAACGCCTTTGCAATAAGCTGCGAGCGGTTAAAACGCACGGGTACCGAAACCAAGCGGTCCAGTGTGAACGTTGTATTACAATGTTCACACTGGACCGCTCGGTTTCTGCGCGGCAAACGCGCGGTTTCCGCTGTGTCTGAACAAGCTTTATAATGTCTTTAGTCCCGTCGTGGAGCAGACAGAAGTTCTCCATAGATTTGTTGCTAATTTACTGTTTCACTCGCGCATAAATGTCTACTATACTTACCACCATCAGTCACATTAAGCAGCAGCATGCTGGAAGGCACGGATGAGCCGTGCTCGTTCTGCGCCACCACGAACATGTGGTAAGTGCTGTTCACGTCCAGGCCTTCCAGGCGAGCCATCGTCTCCTTCACTATTTTCTTCTGGAAGGTGAGATTGACTTTAAATTGACAGGTAAATTTTTACTGTTATGGTCTGAGTGAAATATCATGTTTAAAAATACAATATTTAGTCTGATTAACAAGTGCCATGTTCCTCAAAACCTGATCTAATGCACTGAAAATTATGATTTTGGTCTCATTCGATTCGGAATACCATCTAGAACATTCTATCAAAATTCCAAGAGGGACTGAAAAAAAAATGCAAAAGTTATAAACAATTAAGTAAACATAAAAAGAAGGGTTTAGTTTTCTTTTTATATTTCGAAAACTATTTGAGATAATCGAAATTTGAAAATAGATCCTTAAAGAGCAGAAAATTTCCTAAAAAAAATCCTAGATCCTAGAACCTTGCCAATAATCCTTATAACTTTAATTGAGCGGCGAAAGTAACGGTAAAAACGCGTAGTTCGAGTTTCGCGTGAATTGCCGCAATCTGCCACGTGAACTAAAAAATATATTTTAATTTTTAACTGATTAAATATTAATATAAAGAAATAAAAAAATTTGGGTACTAAGTAGACATATCAATAAACAATAATCCGTCAACAAAAATAAATTATCACAATTTGTTTAATTGTTATGCTTTTGTTAATTTGTTAATAGTCACCATTTTAATGTTAACATAAAAACGCTGATTATTACAAAACAAGAGATCTATAAATTTTTATTATTCTTTTGAGCTAATTTTAAAAGGGCTTAGAAGAGATATCCGTTGGAAAAATTCAACAATTTTGATTTTTCACTTTTTTATAAACAATCAAAGGCATTCATGAAATTTTCATGTAAATATAGCAATTAGGGGTTTTTCATCAATAAAAATTAATATTTTAATTTTATTAGTTATAAATAAAAAAATATATACTGTTATCTGGCTTATAACAATAACAAAATAAAATAGTAACAATAATTGGATATAAAAGTACCGTAATTGCTTTATTTACATGAATAATTTTGGAATGACTTTGAATGTTAATAAAAAAGTGAAAAATAAAAAAAAAAATGAATTTTTTCAACGGGAATCTCTTACAAGGCCTTTTAAGGTTAGCTCAAAAGAATAATAAAAAAATCTGGATTTCTTGTTTTGAAATAATCAGCGTTTTTATGTTAACATTAAAATGGTGACTGTTAACAAATGAACAAAAGCATAATTATTAAACAAATTGTGATAATTTATTTTTGTTAACGGATTATTGTTTATTCATATGTCTACTCAGTACCCAAATTTCTTTATTCCTTAATATTAATATTAAATCACTTAAAATATTTTTTTAGTTTACGTAGCAGATTGCGGCAAATCACGCGAAACCCGAACCACGCGGTTTTACCGTTACTTTCGCCGCTCAATTAACCCGGCGACAATGACGCCGGGTCATATTGACCCGAGTCATGTCTAATTGGATTTATATTTTGTCTTTGCGCCAATCGAATGTTTTCCAATCTTCGTATAGCTGGAGTTACAACCCCCTTCCATCCGCCTAGCTCTTACAGCTAGAGCCATACCTCGTGTGCAGCAAGATATTTGCGCGTCAAGTTAAAACGGGTCATTATGACCCGGCGTCATCGTCCGTGTAGTATTTTCGTGACTTATTTTTATTAGTATTAAAATATTGTTTTGCCTTATTTTTTACGTTTTAAAGGAGAATATCATTGACAAATAGCCCAGAAAGGATTTAAGAGTTGTTACAAGAGTTAGACTTTGACGATGACGAGTCTCAGGCTGCTTTGGGCATTGAACTTGAGGACCACGTATCTATGTAAAAGTGAAAAAATTTCTGGAACTTACAAAAGATGTGAAGTCTGTTCATCTAAAAAAGATAAAAAAATACTTCACACATGCCCAGCATGGACAATTTTTATATGTTAGGTAATGATTACATATTGTGATAACTTTAGTAGTTCTATAACTCTGAATGAGAAAGCAGAAGACTGATTTCTTTTTATTTTCATGTTAGTAAGTTATAACAACCTCTCTTTAAATTTATCAGTAAAATTTATCCTTCATAGGTATGAAAATTTTGCGAAAATATAAAATTAACGTACGTTTAACGTTTTCAAGGTTGATTTTGCACCTGCCGTGAAGAAAGTTAAAAACAAAAATATTTATCATATAACACAGGTTTTTTTATATTTAATGCACAATTAAAGTCCCCTTTTTAAATAAATAATAAACAAATTCTGGTAGCATACTTAGTTTCATTAAAAATGTATCTACAAAGTTCGGGTCAAAATGACCCGACGTCATCGTCCATGTAATTATTTTCACGTCATTGACGCCGGGTTAAAGCTATAAGGATTATTGGTAAGGTTCTAGGATCTAAGATTTTTTTTTAGGAAATTTCCTGCTCTTTAAGGATCTATTTTCAAATTTTGATTATCTCAAATATTTTTCGAAATATTAAAAAAAAAACCAAACCATTCTTTTTATGTTTACTTAATTGTTTATAACTTTTGCATTTTTTTTCAGCCCCTCTTGGAATTTTGATAGAATGTTCTAGAATCTAGATGATATTCCGAATTGAATGACAACCAAAATCATAATTTTCGGTGCATGAGATCAGGTTTTGACAAAAATGGCACTTGTTAACCAGAGTAATTATAAAGCTGAAGAGTTTGTTTTGTAAGTATAATATAAGTTTGTTTGTTTGAACGCGCTTATCTCAGGAACTATTGCTCCGGATTAAAAATAATTATCTTGGATAGTTAGTTTATCGACGTAGGCTTTTAGCTATACAACTTTATATGAACTTTAAAACTTTCGCGTTGCATTATATTTGTTGTATGTAGTAGCATTACTACTAGAATATAAGTCGCGTTAAGTCCCGAATAATAAGTATCAAATATAAAACTTTACTTTGAGACCACTAAAAGGGAAAATCCAGTGAAAACTGTGGGAAAACGGGCAAAATTATTCAACATCTTTTGTAAAGTTATGTTATGTATTGACACATACAAAGTCGCGGACAACAGCTAGTATAAAAAATCGAGAAAAACTGAAACCTAGTTTAGCTGGAATCTCTGTTAAAGACCTACTTTTTAAATCGCTGATCTTGAAAAACTTTTAAAAGACAAAGAACGCTATAAATAACGCTTACTATTCTTTGTCAGATAAGAGCTCTTATATCTATTTAGTTTAAAAATTCAATACACATAGGTGTGAATAAAATAAAAGACTTCGTTCTTATAAAGTATCTAAGTAAAAATGTTGACTGTTTAAAAACTGGGGTACTTATCTTATTTTATTCCCATAATGAATCCTAAGCAAGGAGAGTACTACACCTTCTATTAACATTCGTCATTCACCGCCATAGTATTATAAAGTACTAGCCACCCGCCCCGGCGTCGCACGGGTATAAAATATATAGCCACTGAGAAAATGATTAAAATCGATAGCCTATGATCCTTCACGTGGTCTACTTCTTATCTGTGCCAAATAATATAAAAATTGCTCCAGTAGTTCGCGAGATAAGCCCTTTCAAATAATTTCCCCCGTTTTTTCCACATTCTCCTATTAGTCTTAGCGTGATAAAATATAGACTATAGCCTTCCTCAAGAAATGGGCTATCTAACACTGAAATAATTTTTCAAATCGGAGCAGTAGTTCCTGAGATTAGCGCGTTCAAGTTAGCCCTTTCAAATAATTTTCCCCGTTTTTTCCACATTTTCCTCTATTTCTTCGCTCCTATTTGTCTAAGCGTGATAAAATATAGCCTATAACCATTATCGATAAATGGGCTATCTAACACTGAAAGAATCATCAAAATCAGTTGCGTAGTTTTAAAGATTAAAGGGAACAAAGGGACATGAGGGAAAAAAAGCGACTTTGTTTTATAATAAGTATAGATATAGAAGAGCCAGCGACAAACTTTCGTCATTTTATATAAGCTGAAAGTTTCCTTGCATATAACCCCTATACTCTATAGAAATTAGAACGACCAGCAAATATGGAGTTAGAGTAGACACCCCTAAAGTATTGGACGAAATTTCTTGATTCGGTCGCCGTGCTCAAAGCCCGCGATAAAAGCTATGCAATAGCTCAAAATTGAGTTTAATACTTTATCGAATTTTAGGTAGACCTTCAGAACTGGATACCTCCTAAAGATACCGCGACCGAAACTTCATAGTTGCTAGTCGTTCTTACCTCTATAGGAGTCATATATAGGAAAACTTTCAGCTTTTATAAAATGACGAAAGTCTGGCTGGCCCGCCGTCCAATGAAACGGCTCAAATATGAGCGTTATAGCTTTATTTTGTTGGTAGTTATGCATCCCTCTATACACACGTCGTGCTAAATAAAAAATTAAAGAAACTTACGTTGTCCAACTGCAGATTATTGTAGGCGTAAGGCAGGGTGTTGTTGTCAATCTTCTGCCAATGCACCACGTACGAGGTGGAGTTGGCGCCGTCCTGGGGCGCTGACCAGTCCAGGAATACCTTGTCGTGGGACACCACAGCGTGGAGTTCTCGGGGAGGACCGGGGAGGAGACCAGTGCCTGAAGAAATACGGTCACGTTAGGGAGTGTGTTCGCCAGAGATGAGTTGCGTTGCGAGGTATTATTTCATTTGCCTGACTTCGCTAAAGTCAAGTAAATGAAATGGCCGACAGGATACGGAAACAGCCGAAGTTTGAATTAAGAACATAAACTACATATTGCACTAGTAGTGGAGTTCCCAGAGCGTAAAAATCGCGCAAACCTCCGATTTTTGCAATAGTGGATGAAAATTGAAAAGAAAAAAAGGAATGTGTAGCTGATAACATAAATAATAAAGTTTACCTATTGAAAAGTTGTGCTTTTGATTTTTAAATTATTCTCTTCCACTTCAAGTAAACTCATAAACTGTAAAATTTTTAAGACAATTTGCATATTTCTTTCTTTTAAATATATAGCAAAATAATAAAATATATCATTATTTTTTTGATTTGTATCATTGCTTATATTCCAAAGAAAGAAAATAAGTTGAAAAAATATATAATTTATATTTCAAATTAAAATTTTTGTATGTAGATGAGCATACCTCCAAATGTGCTTGTTGTGTGCCTCGCCAGGTAAATGGCGTTCCAATTTTTCTTTGGTTTTAAATAGGAAGTTTTAAATTATTTTTTAGGCTTAAAAAAGCCTTCTTTTTCTTAATGTGTATAACTTTTTAGCTCTTACTTTATTAAATTTTCTGAAAATGTAGCACAAACTTTTCACGGATATTTCGAAGAAAATCTGTATTTTATTTCTTTTGATTTGGTTTTTACAGAATAAAAATTTTTTTATTTTTTTTTTCTATAATTATATTTGCTAAAACATACTGAAAGGAAAAAAATACAAATTAGGTTAAGAACTGATATTTTTTGCATTCAGGTAAGCATTTTCCAAACATAGGTCGCAGCATGCGTCTTTAGTATGTACGTGAGATTTGTAGCACCCAATTTTTTTCTGGCTTTAAGTAGGAAGCTTAAATATATTTCAAAGACTAGAAAAAGTCTTTAATTTGTCGATGCATTTAATGTTTTAGCTCTCACTTAAATAAATTTTCAACAAATGTAGAAAAATATTTTCGGTCTATTTTACACATTTTTGGAGATATTTAAACGTTTTTAAGTACTTAAAAGTTATCATTTCTCTAAAAATTAAATACACACAACAAGAAAGTTTAGCACACTTTTTGTTACAACCCTTAAATCTACCCAAACCCTTTTATCTTGGTTACGACGAGCGTTAATCTCTAAAAACTTTGCAAAAACTTTATAGTTGTATTTAGCTTAGCAAAGCAAACTTTCTTTTTAAGTATTTTGTATTTGGTTAATTTTCGACGTAAGCAATCGGTTAAGAGTCATTAAATAACAGGAACAAGAAAAAAAAAGTTTTTTCGGGACCGGTTTTATATGGTGAAATATTAATTTTTAATTAAGTAACTAAAAAACTAAAAGCACAAAAAAAATTTTGGTAAACTTTGCAAGTTATAGTGTAAAAAAGAAAATGACACCTCAAAAACAAAAATCCATTCACTATTACAATTTTCGGAGGTTAAAACCTCTGGCGACTGCAGTATAGTAAGTACTAAGTCCACGTGCTTCGTGGATCATCGGTTTTGTTTGGCTATTTCCGTATCCATTCGGCCTGCCCTGCCCCGGGGCAGATCCAGATGCTGAAAACGCTATATAAATGTTTATCAGAACATAATTAATAGATTATGGAATAACATTGAGTTTATACTGCCTGACCTGAGAATTAATCTAGCAAGCAGGTAGAAAGAAACAAGTGCGACGTTTCACCCTGAACTAATTTGTTAAACAACTAAACACAAAAGTTCGGGTTGAAAACAAAAATGTATGAAACTTGATATTCAAATCATCGCTAAGGGTGAAGCCAAACGAGCGTAATTTGTATGTATTTGTAAGAATCTTTTCATACAAATCATGACTCACAAAATTACGCTCGTGTAAATCAAATAGGACTTTTGTATGAAACTGAATGCAGCAGAATTTCTGCCAGCCGAAATTCTGCGACTCACGACTCACAAAATCAACATATCAAGCGTCGTAAAATTATTCACCCTCCTCGAAGCATTGCACGATGTTGCCAATATACGGCACACAGGTGTGCAGCGCGGCGGACGGCGCGCCGGAGCAGACGCCGCGACACGCGGGGATCACGCCGCGACGCGCGCAGCACTGCTCGTGGTTACGACCTGGATGAAATGAATTACCCTCCTCGAAGCATTGCACGATGTTGCCAATATACGGCACACAGGTGTGCAGCGCGGCGGACGGCGCGCCGGAGCAGACACCGCGACACGCGGGGATCACGCCGCGACGCGCGCAGCACTGCTCGTTGTTACGACCTGGATGAAATGACTTACCCTCCTCGAAGCATTGCACGATGTTGCCAATATACGGCACACAGGTGTGCAGCGCGGCGGACGGCGCGCCGGAGCAGACACCGCGACACGCGGGGATCACGCCGCGACGCGCGCAGCACTGCTCGTGGTTACGATCTGGATGAAATGACTTACCCTCCTCGAAGCATTGCACGATGTTGCCAATATACGGCACACAGGTGTGCAGCGCGGCGGACGGCGCGCCGGAGCAGACGCCGCGACACGTGGGGATCACGCCGCGACGCGCGCAGCACTGCTCGTGGTTACTACCTGGATGAAATGACTTACCCTCCTCGAAGCATTGCACGATGTTGCCAATATACGGCACACAGGTGTGCAGCGCGGCGGACGGCGCGCCGGAGCAGACGCCGCGACACGCGGGGATCACGCCGCGACGCGCGCAGCACTGCTCGTGGTTACGACCTGGATAAAATGACTTCCCCTTCTCGAAGCATTGCACGATGTTGCCAATATACGGCACACTATTTATAATGGAACACTAATGCTTTTAATAAGAACATAGAATAGGAGACAATTGTAATTACCTAATTAAAATAATGAAAATGTAAATTTATATATCAATTAATGTAAATGTTGAACATGAAAGATAAGATAATGTAAAAAGAAATAGATATAAATTATGGAAACAAGTAGATTTTTAACTAAAATAATCAAAGTATGGAATTAACTAAATGTAAATTATATGTATTAAATGTAAATGAAAAATAATGTCAATTATATGAATTGTAATAGCCAGAGGAAGGAAAATAAAAAGATAATGTAATAATTAGAGTACTAAAAATATATGTTATAAATTAAAAATAAAACAGGGAATGTAAACAAATAAAGTTGAGACAAATAGTTAAGTGGAAATTATATGTAAATAAATTTAAAACAAATGTTAAGTGTAAAAATGTAATAAAGAGTAAACAATTGTCCCTTCTTATTGAAGGGGGAACAAGAGGTCCCATATAAGGGGCCATTAAAAAAAAAAAAAAAAAAAAAAAAAAAAAAAAAAAAAAAAAAAAAAAAATATACGGCACACAGGTGTGCAGCGCGGCGGACGGCGCGCCGGAGCAGACGCCGCGACACGCGGGGATCACGCCGCGACGCGCGCAGCACTGCTCGTGGTTACGACCTGGATGAAATGACTTACCCTCCTCGAAGCATTGCACGATGTTGCCAATATACGGCACACAGGTGTGCAGCGCGGCGGACGGCGCGCCGGAGCAGACACCGCGACATGCGGGGATCACTCCGCGACGCGCGCAGCACTGCTCGTGGTTACGACCTGGATGAAATGACTTACCCTCCTCGAAGCATTGCACGATGTTGCCAATATACGGCACACAGGTGTGCAGCGCGGCGGACGGCGCGCCGGAGCAGACGCCGCGACACGCGGGGATCACGCCGCGACGCGCGCAGCACTGCTCGTGGTTACTACCTGGATGAAATGACTTACCCTCCTCGAAGCATTGCACGATGTTGCCAATATACGGCACACAGGTGTGCAGCGCGGCGGACGGCGCGCCGGAGCAGACGCCGCGACACGCGGGGATCACGCCGCGACGCGCGCAGCACTGCTCGTGGTTACGACCTGGATGAAATGGGCTGGGTTTGTTAATACGTAATAGGATAGGAAGAGTTCCAACCGGAGATATGCTTAATGTTCTCTTGAAAGAACTCGTCTTAGATACTTAAGGTACAATTTGAAACCAAGCGACACGCGACAACTGCAGACGACGTGTCGTCGCGACATTACTGGTTTCTACGTACTTCTATGAAATACCCTCCGCAGCTAGCGACACGAAGCTAGCGACACTGATTCATAGAAATACATAGAAACCAGTAGTGTCGCGACAACATGTCGTCTGCTGCCGCTTCACGTAGCGGGCTTCCAACTTGTACCTTAAGACGCATTAAACAAAGAGGCTTGCAGCCCCCAAACTCTGTCTTGGGATGAATTGAAGCAAATTGTATCAATAAGCTTTCAGCCTTTAGCTCACTGTATAATGGAGGTCAGTGCTTTAGCTAGAGTAGTTCACTTGCTTACTATGCGTACATTCAATAGCAACCGTAAGGTACAACAGCGACGTTATTGATTGCAGCATCGTCAGAAATCATTATCTTATGTTATGAGGATTAGATTTTCAATTGTCAAGCATTTAAAGTCTCTACTCTAGAGATTTTTTACTTTCAAATAAGTACTCTTCAACAACAGCACGATACGGTAGCATTATGTGTTATAACTGTACATCATAACTAGTTTATTATACTTCGTTTGACTATTAATAGAACCTACCTCCAGCTCCACACCGCAGCAGCTTGTGGAAGTCCTGCGTGCAGAGCGGCGCCAACGTCCGCAGATCTGACATCTTGGCGTCGTACGAGCACAGTGGCATACACACTCCGGACAGTTGCACGCGCTCGCAGCAAGCCGTCATGTTGTAAGCGTTCGCCGCTTCCTCTATTTCTTCGACGACCTGATGAAACGATAGGTTTTAGTCATGTCGCCATCGCTGATTCCTATTTTTGTTTTCAATAATATTTATCATTTTAATGTCCCCGGGGTTATTCAGCTTAACTGAGGCACATCCCCAACCCGGGGGACCCATGACGGGTTTCCCATGCGCATAAAAAAAAAGATGATCTGCAAATCATTGATTAAGTGAAGAATTTATGGAATTTCACGTAAACAGCAGCAACTGACGTATTTAATTAAGTGTCATTGGTGTTAAATACCATACAGATCTAGGTTACATAAGACACTACTTCGCGAGCAGTCTTACTATCTTCAATTCATTTCTTACCTGGCTCTCTGTCCTGAATATAAGTCTGGGTGACGCTTCACCGACGCCGTGTTCATTCACCGCCTCCACGTAGATCTCGTAGTCAGTGTTAGACTCCAGGTCTTCAAGAATGTAGGGCGATTGAACCTAGAAAGATCGTACACGTTAGTAACGGATGACATTGGGAAACATAGAATAATATCGTTGGGGAATATTTCGCTGAAAGTATCCTCAAGCCATCAGCTGATTCCAAATCTCATTTTACATTTGTATTATGTAATAGACATTGCATATTAAAAATTGAAAAAGTAAGAAAATGCCGAGTAAAAACTACACAAGCCATAATATAATGAAATTCAAGGTCATGTCCAGTAGGTACAGATGAGAAGGTGGTAAGCGCAGATTGTGAAAAATGGCGGAAAACGGAAGTGCCACCGACAAGAGCCCATCATCAATGACCTTAGCTAAATAAGAAAGATAAACATCACCAGAATACTTTGTCATCTAAAACATACCTTTTCCATCGTCCTATAATCGTCCTCAACCTGAAGCGACTTGAAATGCAGGTTGTAATACTGGACAGTGTCAGCCAACGCCGCGGGGGGAGCCCAGTGTACTATAGCGTAGTCGGTGTCGATGTTGGTGAGGTGGAGTCTGGACGGGGGTCCAGGGAGTACACCGTAGCCTTGCAGTAGACAGTTGGTGTAGGACGACATGAAGCGTAAGCACCTGTAAGTAAAAATACATTATAATTGAAAATGAAATGTACAAGCAACAAAAACTACCTACCTATACTACAAACAGTAGATTTTTAGTGAATACATAAATATTAATAACTTTACAGTGGTCAGAAGGCACTGCAGAATTTTGGAAAGGCAGAGTAAAAGATAAAAGCAAAGATACTTTTATTTCTTGCTGTAAAATGAGTAATGACGACCAAACCATATTAACTTTGTCTTTAAAAATTGATACAATATTTAAAAAAAAAATACAGAAATGTTCGTGACTGTCAATACAAATCGTATTAATAATAGCAACTTACTTGAAGTGATTGAAGTCCAGCGTAGTGATGTTTCCACTGCACAACGGCAAGCATGGGTCTGGTAGACCCCGAGAGCGGCAGCACGGGGTATGGTCCATGCCGTTGGCCAGGCACCCGAAGGTCACCCCGGCCCAGGGCGCGCAAATCATCAGATCTGTGACCTGCAGCTGGGGTTACAGCAGCGCTTGATGATGGTGCGTTAGTCACAGATGTGTGTGTGGACATAGAGCGTGGTGTGGTTTAACACATAAGCACATATACGCGATGAATCGAGGTCATTGAACTGTCAAAACTTTTTTTAAACCACGAATACTAGCGACCCGCCCCGGCGTCGCACGGGTACAAAATATATAGCCACTGAAAAAATGATTAAAATCGATAGCCTATGATCCTTCACGTGGTGTACTTCTTATCTGTGCCAAATAACATGAAAATTGCTCCAGTAGTTCGCGAGATAAGCCTGTCACCTGATGGAAAGCAACTACCGTCGCCCATGGACACTCGCAACAACAGAAGAGCTGCAGGTGCGTTGCCGGCCTTTTAAGAGGAAATACGCTCTTTTCTACCGACGATATCCTATTTTGCACACTCGGTTAGAACTTAAAATGCAATTGCTTTGAACTCATAAGTTTGCAGACAAAATACAGAATTTTATGACTTCACATTTTGACGAGAGTTATTGCGATGAATTCATAATCTTGTGTCTTTTTATTAGTTCAGAACATTATGATGCGAGCATTTTACGCATCGCTCCTACACTCAGAGGTCAATGGTCGCTGGTGTCTTGTTTTGTCATTTTGACTATAGTTAACGTTGAGTTGGAGAAATAAGTGCATAGTACTTTGATTAAAATTACACGATGTATTATTTTCATCTACGATTAAAATGATAGATGTTTATTTCATTACAGTAATATGGATTTAATCGAAGGTATAATTTTAACAAAGGACTTAACGAAAGTATCATTTGAACAAAAAATACGTTCTAAAGTTAAATGACTGAGTGTTAAAACTCTGAGCTTCACAGTTCACTGGACTGTTTTGTTTTAAAGAAAATTAAATCACCCATTAGTTTTTATTCACTTTGTTAGTAATTTTAACGACTCCAGTCCTTTGAAAGGTCAAATTTAATTGTTAATTGAATATTTGTTTCGTTAAGAATTTTAGGAAAGCATTTGATGTTTATAATTTTCGTTTGGAATCGTACAAATACTTTGAATATCGGGCTATATAGAGAAATTCGCAATTTTAACTAATTTAAATTATTTCAAGCAATTTATATTTTATGAATCGGCGTTTCTCGCAGCTTTTTTCACGAAGAAGTTTCAAATTTTATCATACGCGGCATTTAAAAAAGTTGCAATACAAATATTTTGACGTTTATACTTTTTAATTTGACCTTAAAAAATTCAAACTGCTAAATTGTGACCATTAAGAAATTAAGTTTATGTTCATCAAAGTTACTTAATAAGTGGGCAGTAGCATTTTCCTGGGATGAAAACTCTATCTATTATTATTTAATGTTCTTTCCCAATATATTGGTGTCTTCACGCCATTCTAAATTATTTTAGCGGAGAGGTAGCAGACGTTATATCAGTATGGATAGTGAGCTTGTTCTTTATTCTCCCTTACAAAAGTCTCAGACAATATTATAATTTGCAGTCGTCTTTGAGAAATAAAAATAAAGTTCACTTTGTTTCTTGCATTTGTAATGTAGCGCACAAAGGCAGTGACAGTTTCTCATTCCTTTACTTAATATAACTCAAAGTACTATAGGTACTATTGAAATAGAATACAGCAGTGTTTTTCAACCTCTTTAATGATGCGACCCTTTTTAAATAGGTACCAGCCCGAAAAATTTCTGAGATCCTTGGCATAGAATCTACGCATTACCGACTTCTTTCAGAAGATTGAGTACAGAAACAGTTGAGATTTAGGAGAATTCTAAAAAAGCGTATTTTGTAGAATTCTCCTAAATCTCAACTGTTATAAAATAAGAATTATTTAATATTTTTTGTTCATTACAAAATATATTTCCACTGCTTTTACTTTGGAAGTCGGGTTAAATTTTTTGTTAAAAAATAATGTGGATTCATTTTTTGACTCAACTCCTCTATAGTATTAATTATTCGTAGCAAGCTACACTCAAAACGCGTACTACTTTTAATGGCACTTATTTATTACATTACCTTCAACGTTTTTATTTAATTGTTTGATCGTCTATTGGGGTCGGAATATATTAACTTGAGTAAGGCTTCAGAGCGAGCGTTGACCGAGTTAAGTGAGTTTGTGCTGATGAAAGTGGAATGTGCAGCACGAGTGCCATATGAAAAAACATACAATATTTACTTGAAACATAATATTTTAAGGAGTTTTTAATTTTTACTTTTTATGCCAAGTAGCATTAACTTAATGGTCAACTCAAATGCTTCTTAAATAAAGAACCTACGGCCGTTTTCAGCAATCGCACCCTTACGTTAAGGGTTTAGCAGCCATTAGGCTACAAATTTCGGGGCTTATGTTTTTTGACCTTGTTGCCAAAGATATTAAGTGACACTTAAGCATTGTAGAAATGGACGTTAAAATATTGTAAGGGAACAGTGCATTAGGTTTAGGGTGCGATTGGTAAAAACGAGCATAATTATTATCGCTATTCTTATTTAAAGAAAAACAGGATTGTATTTTAAGAAAACTAATGAGTATTCGACCATTTTTATGATTTGGATTTTAGAATATGGGCAAGTACTATCAGAGAAGTTGATTCCTAGGCAGGTGTCGGACCTAAGTAATTTGGTCGTGTTAAATCGATCTGACCATCGACCGATCACAACTAACATTGAATTGATATAAGCCGACCACATGACGTAGGTCTGTCAACTGCCTAGGAATCAATTTCCTCGATGGTACTAAAACTTACCCCAATTTCGAAGGTCTTGGTGGGATCGCAGAGCTTGTCAACGCAACCGAAGTGGTTGACACCAGCTGAAACACAGCAGCCCCTCACGTCTGGAAGCTTTGGCGCCGCTGCCACCTTCGTGTTCCTCATCTTCCCAGGAGTTAACGTTAAGGTTCTGCCAATGAAAGATAAAGTTGTAGGAAAATCTGACTACGGTATTTAAAATTCCCTTCCTCCCAAGAGTACGTCTCAAACCTGAGTATCAGTATGTTTCTACCAGCCTAAAAGTTTAGGAGGAAGCGGTCTCGAATAAGAGGCACAATCTATAGCACAATACATAGCTTTGTCGCATTAAAGGTCACAATAAATTTATAGTGAGGGAGCTAATTTTTTGTGAGTAGCTACATTTTGATAAGACGAACAACATTTTTATCTTCGAAAAATCTCGAAAGTGGTAGCTAACAGAGATAGAAAGGATTTCATACTTTGACTTGATGGTCCTAAAATATGGATTGTTTTATTTGTAGGACAAGGTTACCGGTTGCTTGCTTTGCCATAATAATATAAAGTATTTCGCCCATATTATTTTATTGAAGTATTTAGTCACTTCAAGTATGTTGCCATGGCAACGTCGATCGCTATTCGTCGCACAATGGTCGCCGTCAGTCTCAGGTTGTAACAATTTACTATTATTTATTCAACAAATGCACTTATCAATATATAAAGTACCCAGTAGCCGATTCTCAGACCTACTGAATATGCATATATAATTTGGTAAAAATCAGTAAAGCCGTTTCGGAGGAGTTCGTGGACTAACATTGTGACACGAGAATTTTATATATAAGATTAACCTACCAATATACAAAAAATCTGCTGGTTAGGGTTCCGTTTTAGGGTACAGTAGTCAACCAAGTTTTGTTGATTACAGAACCTTAAAACGGAACCCTAACCAGCAGATTTTTTGTATGTGATTACTAAAATCACAAAAAAAATTTGTTGCAGGGCTCCCGTACTATTACTGCTTTGCACTTATTATAGTTATCCCCTTTGGACCACTTACTTCCTTGAAAGATAATGAGAAAATGATGATGGTGCTAAATTCGGGTATACACATTTCCGTCTGCAACTGAAGTCACATACACGGAGTTCAAGTATTTCATAAGTTTCCTAATAACAACATTCTCTCGTGATGCTCCGGGAGAATCGCAATGTCATCCAGGAATATTAATTACATCAAGAACCCTCACCGGTCGATATTCAGCAAACATTGTGATTGATCGACAATTAATTGATCTCGATTAAAAGTTTCTAATCCATTAATTAAGAACTTAATCTTACACCAGGTGGTGGTGGTGGACTGAGAAAAGTCACAGGAAAAATCACCGTAAGCGACTGCTTATAGTAAAACCTGTGGGGATTGGGTGAGGCCTATGTCCTTTAGTGTGCGTTCACCATACTATACTTAGAATGGCTATGCTAAGGCCGTGTTTCCACCTGCAAGACAACTGTCGCGAGAAGTGTCTGACAGACTGTCTGACAGCAGCTTGCAAGTGGCCCCGTAGCAAGTGCTGTCACGTCAATTTGTCAAGCGCTTTCTGCGAGTATAGTTGCGACAGCATGTCTAAACATGTCTGCGAGGACTCGCGACAGATCTCGCTGCTTATCGCTCTAGTTTCGTATAGTATATTATCCGCGAGCTTCTCGCGCGACATTTATTGCAGCAATAAATTGCAGGTATTAGTATGAAATGTAAACAATATTGCAAGAAACTCACACAAGACTTCCGCGAGTTTGCTCGCAGGTCACACGGCCTAATTCTTGAATGATAAGCAATATTCATTCAGGCATACTAGAAATACAGGCTTCAACAGCAAATTAAAATCTTACCTGATAGCATAGCTCGGGAGGCTGGATCCGTGAATATTGTACGAAGTCACTGTAACTTCGTACATCGTGAATGGTAGGAGATCATTTATTATCAGCGAGGATCTGTTCGCTGGGACTTTAATCACGATCGGCTGGCTGATCTTCGACGTGTTATTCTTCAATAAGCTCTCAGAGGTATCCATCATGTGGGCATCAAAGGACCTAAGAGCGGTGATATTGACTACGTATTCGGTGACCGAATCTTGATTCTGTGTGGGTGGGTTCCAGGTTACGTTTAGTTGCTTCTCATTTAGTGCATCCACTTCTACATCTTCGGGTGGACTTGGAAGCAGTTCTGAAAATAAATGAACTTCTTAATTTTCTTCGACTTTATAGATTTCGTTGTAAATTCTTTATTTGCATACAAACACATAACAAATAAAACAAGGATTTTACAAGATTGGCTGCCTAACCGTTTCAAGAGGTTTCTTTCAGTTAACCAATCTTTTGTTCGTTTAAGCCTTTATAGGGATCGCTTTGAGTACCTAAAAATTGACCCAATCATGTGATGTTATTAAGCTATGCATGATGAATATTCCGCTAGTTTGATATAATAATATAAAGGAAGTCTCCAGTCTCCACTCCAATAAAATGCTGTAACGAAACCGTATTTCCTAACAAAGTCCCAAGGGATCTCACCGATGCCTTCGACGATACACGCCAAAGTTTTCTCCATGTAGGTCGCGCAGGAGTAATGCGTCTTTATGTTGTCGGTGACAGGGGTGAATTCCCCGCGGCAGACGTCCTGGCAGATGTCCGGGACGTGTTCCTGCACGCAGCACGGCACGTGGTTCCGTCCGTCTGCCATGCATCTGGGGACAGAGTTTTGGTAAGCTATGGCTACATATTGCCTTACTGTTTTATTTAAATCCATACTTCCATACTAATATTATAAATGCAAAAGTGTGTCTGTCTGTCTGTCTCTCTGTCTGTCGACTGTCTGTCTATTTGTTACCTCTTCACCCTCAAACCGCTTAACCGAATATTTTGAGTCCCGGGAAAGGACATAGTTTCTATCCCGGAAAAATGTACGGTTCCCGCGCGACAAATTAATTTTGGCGCAACGGAGTTGCGGGCGTCGTCTAGTGTAATATAAATGCTTCTCGAGATCCTTGTTTGATGCACGGTACATAAAAACGTAACTGAGTGACGTAATAAAAATCACATTCTTGTTTTGACAAATCAGATTTTATGTGTTAGTGGCGCCCTCTGCTCTTTGCATAATATTCCCAATTTGAGTTAAGCGCAATACACACTGAGCCCACCGGGCCGCCGACAAAGCCCGGCGACACAACCCGGCGGCCTGTATGAAAATAATGATGTCGGCAACATGCACCCGCGCGTGTTACCCGCCGACATATTGGCGGCATGGGTACGCCTGCACTCAGTTGCCCGGCGACACAACCTTTATAGACACGCGGCAATCACTGACCAATCACTGACTGCCAAATAAATTTCTCATCTCAAGCCGCCGACATGCCGCCGACCTTCCGACTTGTATTATGTTAAGCCGCCAACTAGACCGCCGACAAAAAGTTGCCGACATATTATGTCTGCAGTCCGGCGGGCTCAGTGTGTATTGCGCTTTACAGCCATGCCACACGACGCGGTGCGGCGCCGCACCGGAGGCCATCTCACCGGACTACCGGCCACACAGTGAGTGCGGCGCCGCAACGTTTTGCAGTACCGTAGCAGCGACGGACTCGAGCTCCACCAATACATACACCCCTCCCCGCCTCGTTTAGATTCCGGTGCGCGTGCGGTGCAGCGCCGGAGCGCACCGGATGGCGCCGTGTGCCATACCATAGATTTTTATATTATGTAGGAAACCGGAGCGGCTCCGGTCAGGCGCCGCACCGCCGCCGCCGCACAGCATAGGTGGCATGGCACTTATGCACATTAAGGCACGCGTGGCTTTTACATGTGTCACGCAATGTGAAGACAAAAGTTTGTAACCTTTAGCGACAGCCTTGTGAAATAATTTATATTTTTCATCATTCATTTAGATTGATTAATAGTTTCCACTTGTAATAGTTTTGCGACTAAACTAATGATTGCACAGAAGCGCGTCCTGTGTACGTAATTTATTTCTTTCTTAATTAACGAAGGCGACATGGCTGAAGTCATTACGAAAAGGAGAATTAATTAAATATCCTAGCACCTATTTTCTTCTTTAGATACTGATCCATAGCCATACTAATATTAAAAATGTGAAAGCGTTATGATAAGAAAGTCTGACTGTCTATCTGTAATTTTTTCACGCTTTAATTACAAAACAAATGATGATATTTGGCATGGCGATTCTTTTAGTCCCGGGAAAGGACGTAGGTTCATGCCATAAAAAAATATGTGGTTCCACGCGAGAAACTAATTTTGACGTTTAGGTATATACAAGGTGTAACAAAACTGATTATATTTTAACAGTAGGGGAGAGGGGGGCTAGATTTAACAGAAGTAAATATTAACAAGCCTATAAATATCAAATTAAATGACGATACGGTAAGACGTTCAATGTCATAAGTTCGGGCGACGTCGGCGAACGATTTGGTACAAGTGTGTTGCCCATCGGCCATCGCGTTGTGAAGTTATTGTACGTCGGTGCAAAAATACAGGTAAGCGGACATTTTTACGTCTCGAATTTTTTGATTCATGCTTTAATTATTTGGTTTTGCGATTGCAGATTTTAATATAATTAACGGTTATTTAGTTGTTAATTATATTTCCGTGTTATTTTATTAAATATACCTATAGTTTTTTTTAAATAATTAGTTATATCCAAAAAAGGTCCTCGGGGGCTAGTTTTAACAAAAGGAACGGGGTAAGTATTAACCGGTGTTATAAGCAAGTTGGAGCTGCCACATCTGCCGAAAGAGGTACGTCGATCACTTTGGCGACACTCCGGCAACACCATATCCACCGATGTTCATATATCCGAGGATCAGATTCAATTTTTGTTGCAAGTGGAATCCATAGGGGCTGGAAACAGCTCAGGTTGGATGACACAAAAGGAAATTCATGTTATTTGTAATTTGACAGAAGTGAATATTGTTTTTTAACATTTGTATGTGAAAAAATAAATAAATTACCATTTTAACCCATCAGTCGTGGCAAAACGAGACACAATAGCTTTTTCATTGCTATCGCGGCCGGATGTGGCCGCTTGGGGCTTCATGAATTAATATTGTTTTGTTTTTTACTTCCATGGTTTAATGAAAGTCTAACAAGTTTACTTAGCGTTAATACTTACCCCGTCACTGTTAATATTTGCCCCCGAAATGGGGCAAGTTTTAACCGTTTTCATCCGAATCCAAGTAATTTAGATGAATTTTTAGCTTAGTATATGCAAGTCATATAAATTTCCGTTACTCAGGTATAAAAAAAATAACTTAAAGTTTTCAAATTAAGAAGATAAATGACAATATTCAAAATCTGTTAGAACTAGCCCCCCTCTCCCCTACATGTTACTGTGTAGAGTTCACTGTGAAAATAGCAGCGCTAAAAGAGTAAATTTTTTTGTGATTTATATGGGTAAGCGTCCCCGAGTCATGAATTTTTCCATACAGAGGTAAAAAAAGTCACTCTTTCAGCGCTGCTACTTTCACAGTGAATTCTATAGGGAACCCATACACACCCTAAAGCATTATCACTAAGTTTGGTTATACCCTGTATAGGTCTATTACTTACTTGACTATAGCCGGAAAATCTGGTTGGCAAGCTTCTGGATCCTGCCCTGTTCCTTCTAGAATGGTCTGTATGCTGCAGAAGCCCAGGCAGCCTTTTGAGACGTTGGAACTGATGCAGCAGGTGGTGTAGTTGTGTGATATGGCAGTCGCTGAGAGGGTAGGAGTATTTGCAGAGTAGGAGTCCGTCGAGTTCTGGTTCTCTGGCGGTGTCAGTCCTCTTGATATTACTGGAAAATAAAGGTGTCTTAGTGGCGTTATTCAACTATGTCCGCAGTCTATATTCTTGAAGGAAC
Source organism: Polyommatus iphigenia (assembly GCA_963422495.1). Taxonomy (NCBI): domain Eukaryota; kingdom Metazoa; phylum Arthropoda; class Insecta; order Lepidoptera; family Lycaenidae; genus Polyommatus; species Polyommatus iphigenia. The sequence goes on from OY730183.1 coordinate 37,954,655, forward strand.
AAAGGGTGCCGGTTGCTGGATTTGATTGAAACATTTACTCAATAAACTGGACGCTAGAAATACCCCATTAATACAATTACAGGGAATTTGATCACTGAAATCCTGCAGTGATATTGGCACTAGCTACTGTATGAAATTAATATTAGGTAAGTAAATCATTATGTAGTAATAATATAAAGATATTTGTTTACATAAAACATTGAACATACGAGGGCGGGATGAGAAGTAACTAGCCTGTGCTATTTAAAATGTTAAAATTAAAAAAATATGTATGTCAATTTTAAAGTCGTGTCTTTGGCCACCTGTGTTCTAAATTTGAATTTGGTGGCGTGAAAATTTTATTGATTTTTTATCATTTGAAAATAAATTTGATCAACTGTTTTGAATATGGATAAAATTGAACAAAGAGCGGTGATAAAGTTTCCTCATATGAAGGGGAAAGATATCTATGATGAATTAAAAAATGTTTTAGGTGAATCTGCTACCTAAAACTCAGCTACCCAATTTTTTACCGTGGCATAAGAAGTATGCCACAGTAAAAAATTGGGTAGCTGAGTTTAAACGCGGCCGTATATGTGTCAAAGATAAAGCCGCCCTGGACGACCAAAAAGCGTCACAACTCCGGAAATGGTCGTGAAAGTACATGTTATGGTTTTAGCAGACCGACGATTGAAGTTATCTGAAATAGCAGACACTATTATAGGTATCTCAAAAGGACAGGTACAACATATCCCAAGTGAGAAATTAAATATGAAAAAGTTACCGGCCCTAAGTTAGTTACTAGGTTAGTTAGTACTAAGTTAGTTAAGTGCCGCAATTGCTTACGCACGATCAAAAAAGAATTGAAGTATAATGAATTAAAGTATGATTTGCTGTCCCACCCACTTTATTTGTCCTTATCTAGCGCCATTCTATTTATTCTCTAAGCTCAAAACTTTTTTGGGCGGACAGAAATTTGCCACAAATGATGAGAAGTCATAGCCGCTGTAGACGAGTATTTTGTTGATTTTGAAGGCCTCGAAAAAATTCATTTTATAGAAGGCATTTACTGCTTTAGAATTAAGATAGAGTAAGTGCATAGAGGTTCACAGAGACTATATCGAATAATAAAATTAATTTTATCATGGAAAGTTAAGTGTAGAAGTATTAGGCTATTTAGTATTTACTTATCATCCCGCCCTCGTAGCATTTTTCCGCGCCGCGCCGATTTTTAATAAAACTTGACAAACATTAAAGACTGCATTTTATAGAAAAGCCAATAAAGTTATAGTTACTAGGTATGTGCTACTTTTTATTACAACTGCAAAAAATATGCGATTCTCACACAACTTTTATATATTTTTATAAAATGGGGCTAACGAGCAAACGGGTCATCTGATGGAGAGCAACTACCGTCGCCCATGGACACTCGCAACATTAGAAGAGTTGCAGGTGCGTTGCCGGCCTTTAATCTCGAACCAAATACTAACCATTTAACCTATGGAAGCTCCTGACAGGGGGTTCTGTGTTCAGCTCGCACATGTACAGTCCGGCGTCTGACGGCTTCACCGACTTGATGACAAGCGCCCACACGTCACCGCCCTTCGCGATGCCCGGACCTTGGAGGGGCTCTTCAGCTACGAACAAAATGGAAGGTTTAATTTAATTAATTAGTTTAATTTAAGTAATTAATTTGTATTATTTAATCAACACCCTGCTTAATTTTAAGGGTCAATGCAGACCGTAAACGCGTAGATGCATTTCTAAAAATAATTTGCATTGAATTGACAGACTTGCATGACGTCTCACGCTATTGAAGTCTATGTCTGAATTGACCCTAATAACATTATCTAGCGGGGTATTCGTAAAGTGGTTTGTTTGTCCCGATTCTACGGTTAGACGTAAACAAAGTTCTACTTAATTTCAGTTATTGTGTATGAAAATAATCTATAACATTTGTACTTTTGTGTTTAGAAATCTATCGATGAATAATAATTTTTCCTTATTACAGAAACAAAATTTGAACAGGAACACCACAAGAATTATTATTTGTTTACATTAAGTTGTTCTTTCAGCGCTTCTATTTTCACAGTGAACTCTTTCTGAGGAACACATTCTGGTCCTTAAGTATTATTATCACGTTGTTATTGTTACATCATGTAGAAAAAAAAACTCACAATCATCATGCAGCACCCTGACTCGCTCATCTCTTGTGACCCTGACCCCTCCCGCCGTCAGCAGCTGGAGATCTCTGGCCCTCTTCCACAGCACCGGCTTGCCCCTCGCCCCCATCACCACGCACGTGAGGAGGGCGTCCTCCCCACTCCTCACCGCTACACCACCCGAGGGCGCCCGCATGTAGGCCTCCCTGGGTTCCTCATCTTCTTGCGCGCTCGTGGACACTTCTGCTGTTTCGTCGCTTGGTTCTGGAACAAAAGGTATTTGTTAATATTTTGTGTTTTCTTAGCTGGCCCCTAGACGATCAATTTTATTGTGCAATATCACATATTGTGCAATATTATTGACCTTCTAGGATTGATTTTGAATGCGCCCGCCTTTCAATCTTAATGTCCATTAAATTTTTCAATAATATTGTTCAATGATATTGCACAACAAAATTGCTTGTCTAGATGCCCCTTAGAGGTCGGGCGTCAGCTGGAGCGGTTTGAAATTGAATCTCATTGATCCCTACTAATATAAAACCTATAACCACAAACATTATATTTTCTTTGGTATTGCTTAAAGTTCAAGTATATAAGGACCATAAAACATGGCCATAGTACGTTGATGCCTTTGCATCTCACTTTTTTCTACACATACAACTAAAGCGTTTCTCCATTGCGTTTTCGGTGTAATATAGAGCGTTTTATATCGTATTAGAATTTAGCAGCTTTTGTGTAGTAAGACTGTACTTTGTACACTGATGATATCGTACGTACGTACGTACTAGATGGCTATTCACTATTGTGGGGGGAGTTCTTAGACAAATTCAGGATATCCCTCTATATACGGCTGAAGGCAAACCGCAGGTGGTTTTAGTGGGTATGAGTCCCACATACCCCCGGGGTGCTTCAGCCAACTCAGGCACATCCCCAACCCGGGGCACCCATGATGGGTTTCCCCTGCTATTCACTATTGTACTGTCAAACTCTGTAATTTTCTGTAAAAGTGTGTTTTAGATACTTGTACCTTTATTTTTAAACGTTAAATAAATCCTTTCCAGTAACTGTATTGTTACATAAATTATTAGAGTGCTTTCAAGGCTTTCTGAATACTTTAGTACAATGAGCTAAGACGCCCCGGGTACATTATTTAAAGAGGTCTACTTTAAGATTCACGCAATCCAGGGAAAGTTTTGTGCAGTCAGATAACTTAGTCAAGTTGCATCCGATAGCTTATACAATGTCCTAAAAATGAAAAATATATTATGGGTCGAAATGACACCCGCAACACCGTTGCGCAAAAATTCAGTTTTCGAATGACAACTAGGCATTTTAACGGGTTAAAAACTGTGTAATTTCCCTGGACTCAAAGCATCTGCATACCAAACGTAAGAAAAAAACTATTCTATTTCTCAAAAGCGGTTCAGCGATTTAAGCCTGAAGAAATAATAGACACACGAACACACACTTTTACATATTAGTGTGGATAGTTATGTCATATTTGCAAGCGCCATAATAATTCTTTACCTAATGTAATTAAATCTTGTTTGATTCTTACCATGCAGATAACTTTATGAAATGGAGGTGTTTAAGTTAGAGCGCTTACAGACGAACGGAACTTGTCGACGGCACTGCCCCCGTAGACAAGTGGCAAAACGCTAACGCTAACGCTAGCGCTACAAAATGTATGGATTTGACATTAGTATTCGCTAGCGAAGCGATGACTTATGTCAAATCGCATACATTTTGTAACGCTACGTCGACTGCCGTAGAACGCGTGTCGTCGACAAGTGCCGTTCGTCTGTAAGAAGCCTTTATATATCTTTAAAATAGAACAGCTACTACACATCCCTTAAGCATAATTTCGGGATTGGAAAAGTTTACCTCCGTAGGGGATAGTAAAACTGATTGTAAAACTAATTATTATGGGGCGTCATGTATCAGAGGCGATTATAGACGAGGTAGAATTTCTTTATTGCACGGGAACCGTGAATTTTTCGAGATAAAACTTCGATCAAATATTTCTGAGATAAAAAGTATAATTTCTCGGTACTCAAAGTATTTCCATACCTTTCAGCAACATGGGCTCAGCAGTCTGGGCATGAATCGTGAGAGTAGCGGACGACGACAAGATCAAAGTCCACAGTCAAACCATTACTAGATTACAAGCCTAAAATTTATTTTATGCTTTTTACTTTTAATTTTAATAGGAATATTAAAACCTTTTTATTTCCACAGATTTAAACCAAGCACAGATACAATCGGCGGGAAATTGCCAACAATTGTTACTTATTGAGGTCTGAAAGTGTCTCGGGGAAGAGGCACGTGATTTCGTGAATATAAATATGAATGTGTGAGGTCGACTGTTAGGCGGGCGGGGAGGGGAGGGGGCGGGCGGAACTCATGAATACGGTGAAGCGCCACAATCGAACCAATTGGTGACCTCCTTCCCGATTGTGAGGTTTTCTATTCTTTTTTTGGACTAGACATACGCAGGGTTATGTTTTTCGAAAGATATAGTAAGAACTATAAAATATTAATTGAACCGTTTCAGCCCTAGCGCACATCGACTTGAAGCGATGAATTTTTATGAAATTGCATAAAATAAAAATGAAATCAAATAAAATATTAAAGTTAATTTATTTATTTGGCTTTCCCAATATGCTAAACAAAAACAATACAACTTTGTCTTAATTTTAATATTTTTTGTTCCTCCAGTATTCAGAAAATACTTTTTATCTGTGAAATAAAAGTATTTTTATTTCGTGTCGCTGCCGGTACGCCACATTTAAATTCAAGTTGGCACACACGACAGCCTGAATAAAGGAATCAACGAAAATTGACTGCCCGCCCCGCTTATTGAATCAATGCAATATAAAAATACCCAATTCCCTTCCGAATGGAGTGAACCAATTTGAAGACATGCATGAAGCAGGTAACTAATAATATGAAAATGTTCGTTATTGGCATAAATGGAAGCTTTTAGATTAGAAAAGTGATTTGAAATAAAAAAAGTGTATTTTAAATTAGCCAGATGATGAAGTAAGTAAGTTACAAGGTTTATTTAAAGTATAAGGAAAAAAGGAGTAATCGTCGTCATTTTATAATCAACTCAAATCAAATAATTTTTATTCAGAGTTAATTTTTTACAAAATGTTTTCTAAACGTTAGAACTATGATACCTACCACTAGCTTGGGATTCGGGAATTAACCCGGTGAGAAGAACCGGCGTAAGAAACTCGAACGGGGCCATCTTTAAAAAAAAAGATGGATATTTATCTTTAAACAAAATATTATATACTAAACAATATTTTGACTTATGATCGAATTACAACAAAAAATATTTTATAGTAGCCTGTTTATGCCTTTTGGATATCGTGGCGAAGCTATAAAATGTTATTTACCCACTTCATCCATTCACGTCTTCAATTTATTCTCATCCTAGGAGTTTTAATATTCTATTTTATGGCAACGGTCTTAGGATACTGGGGTGTGTTAATAAAATATAGCGGTGCTTTTTGTCCTTGTTTATTCAGTGAATTAGACAAGGATAGCGGCATAAATAAAGGTAATGGACACTTCACACGCTATGTACCACATTAGTCAAGACTTATAACGCTCCTCGCAAGGATAAAATAAAAATCAATGTGTGTGTCCTTTTGCAGTTCCGGATAAAATATATCTTTGATATTGTGAAACTGCCTTGCATATATTATTATGTACAGGCCACGCATAGCATTAAGATTGCTCGGGAAAATGGAAGAGGAAGACTTTGGTGGTGTAAGAAGAGAGAGGGGCAGGCTCACACAAGGACACGCTATTGGTAAATACCATAGATAAAGTATTATAGTATAGATATGTAATCTTAGCCCGTCATCGCATGGCTATTTTGTGCTTATTTTCATACAAGTAGTGTGCGTTTATTTTCTTGAATATTTCTATTTGTCGATCATTTCGAAGCACATTATAATCCAGAAAAGAAAGCCAGTTAGTTCAGATATCGATAAACTATAGTTTAAGTAATGAGAATCCGTAAACACACGTAAAAAGCTAAGCAATTTTTGTAGCCAAAATATTAATTGATGTGACATTTTTAGCACTAATGCCTTATATAGCACAAATAAGGGATTATTAAACTTATAAATTATCTTTTTAGCTTACAAAAATATCGATTGAAAAGCCCAAAAACGTTGTTCAAAAACTTACGTATTTAATGTTAATTCCACGTGTTTGAGGCATTCTTTGGCAATTCTTATGGTTTATTATTTAGCAGAACCACAAAACTCAACAATATCTAGCATAAAATGTTCACTAAAAACTTTTATTACATGAAATATGCATACCGACTCCTTTGTTATGTCCTAGTAAGTAGGACATAACATTACACGCTTTTGATGCTTATACAACGATATAAGGCTCTCCCCAATGCTCTAAATACTATGTAAATATATAATAATACTAAGTAAATACTATGTACATAATAATATACCTCTATTGACCCTATTCACCGAGCAATCTTTGACTTGTAAGCGGCCTGTATTTTGTTTAAAATCATAACAAAGTTTTGTAAATTAAATATTTCAAACTACGTTTTTGAGACATCGTAGATATGATGGACGAAGAATAACAATTAATTTATTGGGTGGCGTCAAAGGGTTGAAGTTTAATTGGCAAAGATGTTATTTAAACATTTTAAACAAGATAACAAGTTAAGTCTCGTGAACTGACAAATGATTTATTACTAGGTGACGCCCGTTACCCCGTTGCTCCGGAATTCGTCTACTCCAGTCTCTTACAGTATCTTCAAATTAAACATCTAAATCGGTTCAGCCGCTTAAGCGTTAAGGCCTAAAGGATAACAGATAGACAGACAGTCAAACAGACGTTCGCATCCATACTAATATTATAAACGCGAAAGTGTATCTGTCTTTTGCCTCTTCAGGCCCTGAAATTTGGCATGGAGATACATAGAGTCCCGGGAAAGGACATACTTTTTATCCCGGAAAAATTAACAGTTTCCGCGCGATAAACGAATTTCGGTGCAACGGAGTTGCAGGCGTCATCTAGTTTATAATATTACTTAGTTTAATTTGTTATTCGTAGTATTACTAATAAATTATTAGTATGGATGTAAATTGTACAGCTACGCCAGAGGCCCTAGACAATTGGCATACGCTTCGAATCGTTTCTTACTAACGCTACGCTTACGTTACGACGTTAGCGTTTTACGATTGCTAGTCAAATTGACATTGACGTAGCGAACGCTCATTCTATACTAGCTAAGGATAAAAGTCTAATATTGGTCTATGGTTTCCTTCGCTGTCAATTGTCAAACAAATGTCAAACTGAGGGACGTCAGTTTGACAACAGATTTCTGGTGGCAATAATATATAATTCTTTGAGAACTGCTAGTGTCACATTGGACTCTAACAAGGGATACACACTGTATAATGTATACTATAGGTCCTTCAATACGTATAAGCAGAGAATACTTATTAGTACAAGGTATAAATATAAAAATAGAATATGTCCAAACTCAAAAAGGATTCTCAAATTCTTTCATCGCGGCCCGATGCTATCGCATTCTTTGTAGACGGCCAACAGCTTTGATGTATCCGACACTATTGATACAAATTACTACAAAGGACTGATATACGTTCAAAAGATTCGCAAAGGATATCCATCCCTCGTGAACCGTACATTTCGGGATAAAAGAAAACTTGAGAGGTGTCAAGGGACACCCGAATGGAACGAAGTTATTTCTTATGTTCAAAAAACCTGTATAAGTGTATACTTAATTATTATACACCCAAAAAAAATATTTAAAAAAACGCCATCTGACGCCCAAGAATACTAACATCGCGTCTCTGTTTATTCTCAAAAATGCCATCTAGTTGACGCACAGGAATACTATCAACGCCCTCTGCCCCTACCATGCAGGTAATAAACAAGTGTCGAGGTCAAATATCGTTCTGTCTAACCCCCTATACGCCGAACGCGCGGTGATGAACTTCGTTCCAAATGTAAAAGACAAAAGTTCCTGGTATATGTGTCCTTAAGTTTTTATACAGTGTTAGTTTCACTAGAGTGAAAAACAAAGTGTCACATTTAGGATACTGCCTAATATCACCTGCATCTTTGTTTGACGTTCAAACTAAGCTTACTGCACTGGAACAATACATTTTTCCGGCATAAAAATGTCCTTAGTCCTATCTCAAAGCTAAAAGCATATCCTTTTAAAATTTCATCTAAATCACCTAGCAGCTCTTTGATTGTTAAGAGCAACTCGTGACGCTGGGAGGCTTGCCCATACAAAAGTGAAAAAAAAAGGTCTTTCAGCGCTGCTACTTTCACAGTTAACTCTCTACAAGGAACACGTACGCATCCTAAAGTATTATCACTTACTTTTGTTATACCCTGTGGTGTTATACCCATCCATTGGTGGATGGATAAATATAAAATTTTCTACCCCAGTCCACAAGGCTTTCGTCACGTCAAAATACAAAAAAAATCTACACATAATCCTCAGAAAGCCAATATCGTTATCACACCACTAGGGAAGTTATTTTCAAGTCGCGAACGACACAGGCCCAAGTGTGTTGATATTTTTTCGATACCTCAATCATGCCCGGGGGGATTCTAGTGATTTCCATCCTCTTAATCCAATAGACGTGGAGATTTTATGGTGTTTTGTAAAATCCTTCGAGTTGTGATGGATCAGCATGATTGTGAAGTTAATGGCATGCATACATACTCTTAACCCAAATTCCAATATACGTGAAGATTTTATCCATACTGATATTATAAATGCGAAAGTATGTCTGTCTGTCTGTCCGTCTGTCTGTTACCTCTTCACGCCCAAACCGTTGAAACGATTTTGCTGAAATTTGGCATGGAGATACTTCGAGTCCCGGGAAAGGACTTTACTTTTTGTTCCGAAAAAATGTACGGTTCCCGCGTGATAATCGAATTTTGGAGCAATGGAGTTGGCCCGCAACTCTGTTGCTCCAAAATTTTAAAAAAAAAGTCATCTAGTTTTAAATAATGTAGTCACGCTTATACAACCTTTCTTAAGTTTTAAACTTTTTTGACGACCTCCGTGGCTCAATGGTCAGAGTGTGTGGCAACTCAAGCCGGGGGTCGCGGGTTCGAATCCCGCCGACGGAACAAAAAAGTTTTTCAATGTTCCTGGGTCATGGATGTGTATTAAATATGTGTATGGTATAATAAAAATCTTAAATATATGTATAGTATAAAAGTATTAAATATATTTCCGTTGTCTGGTACCTGTAACACAAGTCCTTCAGGTACTTAGCACGGGGCCAGACTGACGTGGTGTGAAGCGTCCATAGATATTATATTATATATTAGATATTATATTAAACTTACCTTACTTACCAAAAACTTGGTTTTTAATAACTCACTTTGTTAAGAAGATGGCACTAAAGATGATAGTGATGATATTCCAGAAACTAAATTGTAAGTAACATCCTAAAATACATTTACACAACATTTCTCAAGTTCTAAATACACCAAAAACTTTGTTTTTACCAAGTAAGTAACTCCTTTTACTCTTTTAACTTAGATACGTTCTTAAGATGAGGTCTTAAATTCTTGGAGCCTAAAAGCCTAAAATTCCAAGGCTGACAAATATTCCATTAAGGGCGTTTCACTTGAGTTATGTAATTAAGTAATTCACAAATTATTCTGTAATGGGCGATTCCCCTTCGGTGGGAACACTAAGATAAACATTATTTCGGGTTGTCTAAATAAATTTAAATTTATACATCACGGTGAGATGGTTTAATGGAATTTTTGGTTTCTGCTTTGACAGTAAAATGTGTCCTTGTTAGGGTTCCTTGTATAAAGAGTTAAAACGGGTCCTGTAAGTCTTAGACCTTAAGGACGTTTGTCCGCCTGTCTGTCTGTTGCAACTTGTAACCAATATTCATAGAACAAAATAAATATTTTAGAGATTCAATACTATTAATTGTAATTTATAGCGACGTGTTTTCAGGCTTTTTATTTTAAAAGAGTGCGACATAACGTAATACTTGTGAATGAAATTCTTTAAGTCCCGGAAAAGGACATAGGATACTTTTAACCCCGGAAAATGCTTCTCCTTTGCGTTTTTGACGCAACGGAGTTGCGGGCGACATCTAGTCGTATCTGTATTTATAGAGCAAAAACAATATTGTAACGAGGCGGAAACACAATCGATACAACCGAAAAGTTTGTCGACTGTTCGACAGCCAATTAAATAATAATTACCGACTGCTCTGAAGCCGCTGGTTTTTTTACGGTTCAGGAAATCAATGACAACTCAAGGTAAATTATCTCAATTACCATTAATAGTAAAGTTAGTTAAATGTTTAGGTGTGTATAATACTTAATCCTTCGATCATGGATTTTTGGAAATCTATTGTTATTCTATTGTTGTCGCGGTCGCCGGTGTTCTTATGGGGGTTGATAGGCTAATATATGAAATAGAATTCATGAAAAAGTTCGGTATACATAGACAAGAGTAAAATCATCAACCTCTCATTTAAATAGTCGGCTATCAGTATAGGTACCAACGGCACCCGCAACTTCGTTGCGCTAAAATTCGTTTATCGCGCGGGAACCGTATAATTTTTTTCTTATAATTTTTCTGGATAATAACTATCCTATGTCCTTTCCCTGGACTCAAAGTATACGTAGGTCACACTGTAAGTTTTGCGTAACTTGAAAAAACGACATGTTATAACCAAAATATTATGTTTATTGCTTTTCAAAGTACTCTCCTTTACATTCTAAACATTCTTATATGCGATCGAATCATTTTTTAAAACAGGAGGATCACAGATCTGAAGGCACGTTTTTTACGTGCTGATTGAATACTATTTCTGCCTCTTCGGAGTTGGTGAAAGTGAAACCTCTAATTAAGTCTTTAATTTTGGAGAAAATACAGAAATCACAGGGTGCTAGGTGAAGGTTATGCGCAGGATGGGTGACGAGTTGTGCTTTTTCAGAAGCTAAAAATTACTTTGTTTTGTTGGCCGTGTGTGAAGAGGCGTTGTCATGATGTAGGAGAATGCGGCTTCTTGGTCGTTTTCCTTTTCTAATATCCTGGGTAAACAAATGGTAGAATACCACTCAGCATTAACACTCTTTTGATCTCCAAGTGGAATTGTACAGATGGGATCCGTAGCTCAGAAAAAAAACGCGATCATTTTCTTACCAACGTTTCTCGCCTGCCTAACTTTTGTTGGCCTGTTCTCATTTTCAAACACCCACTCACAAGATTGCTGTTTTTTTTCGGGTTCAAAACAACAAATCCACGTTTTGTCGCCTGTGACAATGTCATAAACAGCATTAGAATGTCTGTGGTCGTGCTTCAGTAGCATATTATGTGAGCACTATTCTATGCGAGTTCTGCTCCGCTGTCAGTTCATAAGGGATCCAACGAGGACAAAGTCTCCGAACTCACAATTCTTCGTGTAATTGGAACGAAGTTCCTTATCCCGCGTTCAGCGTAAATCTGAAGGCTAGACAGAACGTTATTTGACCTTGATTTGACCTCGACACTTCTTTATTAGTACCTGCATGTTAGGGGCAGATGGCGTTGATAGTAAGTATTCCTGTGCGTTAACTAGATGCCGTTTTTTTTTAATAAACAGCGACGCGTTGTTAGTATTCCTGGGCGTCAATAGATGGCGTTTTTTTAATAATTTTTTTGAGTGTATAATATGTATACAGGTTTTTTGAACATAAATGAATAACTTCGTTCCATTCGGATGTCCCTTGACACCTCTCAAGTTTTTTTTTTTTTAATTTGGCTCATACCAATCCCCAATAGTCCTCGAATTGTCTCATAGGTAATCCGCAGGTTTTCTTCAATTAGCCGCTTAACAGTATCCACATTATTTTCGTTGACGGCAGTTAAAGGCCGCCCTTCACGAAATTCGTAATGTAAAGAAACTCGACATCCTTCAAATTCAGCATACCATCTCCTCACGGTGCTCAAACAAGATGCTTCTCTCCCAAAAGCATTTTGAAGACGAGCAGCACAGTCTTGCGGAGAGAGAGAACTTTTAAAATCATAAAAAATCTTCGCTCTAAAATCTTTTCGACTTAATTCCAATTTCGTTGCGTACGTAGAACTTTAATGTTTCATAAAAAATAATTGACAAATGATTTCCCGCCATTTTTTTTTATTGCTAAGAAGGTTTCAACGTTTAAAAAAATATAACGTTAAAAACACAAATAGTTCTGATTAGCTAGAAGTGCAAAACTTTTAGTGTGCCCCATGTATGTATACCAAATTCCATCGAAATCGGTTTAAGCGTGAAGATATAACAGACAGACAGACGGACGGACAGACAGACAGACACAATTAGTATGAATATAATTAACATTATACTGTAGACTGCGGTCGTGCTAGACCTTGGGCGAGTCTTTTGCCCAGCAGCAGCTCCCTCTTTTTTAACAGTCGGTAATAAATATACCGATCGTGTTGATGATACCCAAGCAACATCACAAGCTGTATAACAGCTCTATTAAAGTTCGTTTTTACTCTTAATGCTGTATTACCTGGTCACATAAAGGCAATTAAATAAAATCGCAAAATGGCTCCCATTACCATGTAATACCATAATAATTATTGTAATTATAAGTATTAAAATCAGCGCAAAATCGGACACTCGTGACTGTGGTATGTTATATTATAAATGTTATATAAATATGTAATAGAATAAATCTATATATATAAAACTCAAAGGTGACTGACTGACATGTTGATCTATCAACGCTCAGCCCAAACCACTGGACGGATCGGGCTGAAATTTGGCATGCAGGTAGATGAGGCTAAGAAAGGATTTTGATCAATTCTACCCCCAAGGGGTTAAGATAGGGGATGAAAGTTTGTATATAATAATACTTCTTAACGCGAGCGAAGCCGCGGGCAAAAGCTCGTGTAATATAAATATGTAATAGTATAAATGTAATATAAATATTTTATAGTATAAATGTACAGACGCTAGACGTAAAAGTTAAATGTAATGTAATTAGTCAATAATGTAACGGAATTTAGTAGTTGAATGTAAAAGTATAGAATGTAAAAGAAATCTCTTAAATATGTATTTAATTATTATAACAATGAAACAGTGTAATAAGGAAAAATAACGCAGATAATTGTCCTGTATTATGTATAGGGGAAACAAGAGGTAAAAAAAAATATATAAAAAAAACAGACAGACAGACGGACGGACAGACAGACAGACACAATTAGTATGAATATAATTAACATTATATTATAGACTGTGGTCGTGCTGGACCTTGGGCGAGTCTTTTGCCCAGCAGCAGCTCCCTCTTTTTTAACAGTCGGTAATAAATATACCGATCGTGTTGATGATACCCAAGCAGCATCACAAGCTGTATAACAGCTCTATTGAAGTTTGTTTATACTCTTAATGCTGTATTTCCTGGTCACATAAAGGCTGTATAAGCGCTTATAAGTACAGCCCTGATACCCCTGAAATGAGCACAAATTATACAGCGTTTTGCGTTATATTAGCTGTACAGTAGTTGAATAAGCATAAAAAAAGCTGCATAATAGCTGTTTTGCGGCTGTACTATAGTGTACGAAGAAACCACCACTCCAATTACTACATTGTAACTCACTCACTCACTAAGCTTAAGCTATACGTTGTAAAAAGTCTGTTGAATAGAGTTACAAAAGAATCAAAACGAAACAGAAGATATATATTATATATTTTATTATTTTTATAATAAAGTTTTGATCAAATTGACATATTATAAATGCTGTGTTTAAAGATTCGATAGGCGCAAGATACAGTGAATTATCGTGCAAAAATAAATTTATTGTGGTCATATATAATAATATGCTTTGTGATAAAAATAAACGCGCCAGCAAAATAATCAAGGAAGAGATATTAAATAAGGTAACTAAATATGGTTTTTATAGGTTAGAATTAGCTTAGCTTATCAAATAGTCTCCTAAGCAGCCTTAGCTCTCCGAAGTAGCCTTAGTCCCCTAAGCAGCCTTAGTTCTCCAAATAGTCCCCTAAGCAGCCTTAGCTCTCCAAATAGTCCCCTAAGCAGCTTCAGATATCCAAAGCAGCCTTAGCTCTCCGAATACTTCCCTAAGCAGCCTTAGCTCTCCAAAGCAGCCTTAGCTCTCCAATAGTCCGCTAAGCAGCCTTAGCTCTCCAAATAGTCCGCTAAGCAGCCTTAGCTCTCCAAATAATCCCCTAAGCAGCCTCAGCTCTCCAAAGCAGCCTTAGCTCTCCAAATACTCCTAAGCAGCCTTAGCTCTCCAAAGAAGCCTTAGCTCTCCAAAGCAGCCTTAGGTCTCCAAAGCAGCCTTAGCTCTCCATATAGTTCCCTAAGCAGCCTTAGCTCTCCGAAGCAGCCTCAGCTCTCCAAATATTCCCCTAAGCAGCCTTAGCTTTCTGTAGGTGACACTGACTGTAGGTGATCTAATCTGTTGAAATATTTCCATGTTCCTCAGCAGTAAATTTGTTGATAATATGTAATATTTATATATTCCTGTTCAATCTTTCTTCTAATAGCACCAAATCTTTTTCGATTTTTCTACATATTTATAAAACAATCACAAAATACAGCATACAGTGCACAATAATTCAAAATGGCGACTCTGTCACTTATACAGATTAAGGCTGTACTATAGGCGTCATTTATTTTTAGTGCTGTTTATTACTCTCAAAGAGAGAAATTAGACAGCTATAGTCTGTAAAAGGGTGTACATGTACAATTACACCATAAAAAGAAGCTGTAGAAGAGAGTTTGTCTACTTCATAATACAGGTATAAGATTTGAAAACCACCATAATACAGCTCTAAGCTGTATTAAGTAATTGACGGTATGCAAAATACAGCTATTATACAGCTTAAATACCTAAAAGAGGATCAAAGCGTTACAGGAAGCTTAAAGCTGTACTGTATGACAGTTTCGATACACTGATTTAGAACTTTAAGCGTACTTTGACTCCTTAATACAGCAGGGCTAAAATGGTCACATTTAGCAATTCCTCTCAATCAATTCACAAAATGAATTGTCAAAACTGTCAAACTCACGAATGTCAAATTAGTACGAATTTAGACATCTGAATTGCAAGCAGATTGTCAATATTGCATTTTTAAAAATGAATCATATTATGATTCACAATATGATTCTCCAAAGCGACCATTTTAGCCCCGCAGACTTAATACAGCTAGAGCTGAATAATTACTCCTAAACCGACATTATAACACTACAATGTCTTTTTAACGTACTTATACAGCTGTAAAACAGCGTTAGGTGCTATATTGGCTGCTTTTTAGGTGTTCATTACGATTGGTTGCTGCTTGGGTAGTTACCCGAGTTTAGAATGAAAGTCACGTGAAGGTAATATTTATTACGCCCCAAAGGATTCTTCTTTCGGCTGCCGCTTAAAGGCTTACCTCAGTCCGCACTGAAAACATAATATATGGCACCCCGTCTTCGAAGCATTATGTAATCTTTCAAATTAAAAAAAATGTATATAAAGTTTGCATTAACTACACATTAATTATTATAGTTAAAACAGATCTTACTGACTGCAAAAGTGATCATAATTTTTTATGTTGAAGATAACATCCACACAATCTTACATAATATAATATTTTTTTTTTACAATGGTTTTGCTAAAAATTATTGTTGTCAACAAAGCAAAACATTTTAATGTTGTTTTAATGTTTTATTAGCAAGGGTGTTACATATATATTATTTTGTGTACAATGCAATGTTTTGTTTGTGAAGCCCCTACTAAGAGTTTATATACGAGTTTCGACTAATCAGACACGTGCAAAAAATTGTATTTAACCATAACCTAGATACACATTATGTACTTATTACTGAGTACCTTTTTAATCATGTATTTGATGAGCCTTAAGCATTTCCTCCACACCTCAACCCTTGAGGAGTTTTATTAGAGCATTTAATGAAACACCCTGTATAATTTACATGCGGTGTGACGTCACAGGATTATATTAATGGATTACTAAGGGCTCAGCTTATTTACGGCCCTTTAATGCCTTTTGTAGGGTTATAACCCTGTAATGAAAGTTGCAATGTTTAATTGCTAAAATGGTGCGGTTAGAACGGTAATTATTGTAATATGTTTTTACTTTACAGTAAAATAATTGCTTATTACTGAATAAAGGTAGCCAATAACATTTATATACCGAAAACTGTATATTTTGACAGGATATAAACTATTCTGTAAAGTACTACCTATCTTACCTGAAAATCAAAATATCTCGTACCAATTTTTTTCTAAGCTGGGTCAGCATACTATAGATACACTTTCGAATTTTATAATATTAAATATATAATTATTGCATGAGCAGGACTGATGATAATGAGTAAATATGACATGTGCAAATATATTTGTTAGAAAAATAGTAAATCTTTCGGAATCTAAATACGTGGTCGCCATTTCATTAGATATCTCCGGCGCGTTCGATCATGCTTGGTGGCCGATGTTATTATTAAAACTAAAAAATCGAGGTTGCTACTCTAATATTTATGCCATAATACGTTCTTATTTTTTTAACGGTCAAACTAAGCTTCGACTTGGCCATTGTACACACGCCAAAGATTTAACATGCGGCTGCCCTCAGGGCTCTGTTATCTCGCCAAAATTATGGAATTTCGGATTTGATGATTTATTAAGTCTTCCCCTACCACCGCTGTGCGTACTAGTTGGCTACGCCGATGACGGTTTTCTCATCGTTCATGCAAATTCACGTTCCGAAATTGAATCTAAAGCCAATGATAGTCTTAATTTAATATCGAGCTGGGGTAAACGTAATCGCCTGAAATTCGCCGCGCATAAAACTTACCAAATTCTTTTAAAAGGGTCCCTTATATCTTCCCCTAGCATTAAACTTGACAATATTAACGTTAAACGCAAACAGTCACTCTGTTATCTTGGTTTTCACTTGGAAAATAAATTTTCATTTTTAGAACATATAATTCAAACCGGTGAGACAGCGAAGCGCAATTTTTACTCCTTTACCAAAATATCTACGTCGACATGGGGCCTCTCCTTCAAAACCCTAAAATTAATTTACACTGCTACTTACCTAGGCAGCATTTGCTACGGGGCCCCCGTGTGGGCTGACAGAGCAACAATCGGCGCGGCTCGTCGCAAGTTGCTACAAAGCCAACGTCTTGCTCTTATATTCTTATGCAAAGCTTACAGGACCACAAGCACCGAAGCCTTACCTGTGTTAGCCGGAGTTTTACCCGTTGACCTTGAGATTCAGCGTCGTGCGACAATTTACTATCATAAAAAAAACATTGACAACCCGTTCTTTTTAAGCGCTCGCGATAAAATTAAAATAGCAAGACTGTTTGAACCTTTAGAAAACTCTGTGCAAAGCCTAATCTCCGAATGGCAGTCACGATGGGACTGTTCCACCAAAGGGCGACACCTTTATAATTTTTTCCCTAATATTCGTGAACGGCTATCCAAACATTGGATGGATATTGATCACTGCGTTTCTCAATTCCTGACCGGTCATGGAAATTTTAAGGCCAAACTTTACGGATTTAAACTAGTAGCATCACCCATGTGCGAGTGCTCGACCGAAGGCAACATGTTTGAACAAACCGCGCATCATGTTCTCTGGGAGTGCAGTCTCTGGCAGGACGAAAGAACTACTATGCTAAACAACCTATTCTGTACATCTGGAGTAGCATACTACGGTGATCTCGTGGACAGCGCTAGGAACTTCCGTGCCTTCAAGCGTTTTTGCCACAATTATTATTGGCAACAGTCAAACACAATAAACTCCAATATTAACTTAGCTTTGGCTTAGGAGTCACAATTATTAACCTTATTTCCGTGGTGCTCCCCCTTAAGTTCTTTGACTTTCGGTCATTGCAACTTTGTGCTGTCTCCCGCTTTTATGGGGAGGGAAATTGGATTCTTCCTACTCCTCCTATTTTCTTCTGATTAATTTCGTTGCGGGTCCCAAGACAGTATTAGCATGTCCCTCGGGCTCCCTGAGATCATATCAAAGGGTTTTCGTGGTTGGATGCCGCTGTCGATCCTGGCGACACAGGAGATACAGTGGTGGGAATGTGTGGTGGGCCAAAGCCCGTAAAAAAAAAAAATGTGCAAATATAAACGCTCAATCAGACATGCAGTACGTTGCATAATTGAAACACAAGCTCTAATCAGACGGTAGAGAGCAAATGTTGTATCAGCCAGAGATTCGATAAGGGAATAGATATTCACAGTATTTAGTACAATTTATACATAAAGAAAGAGTGTCTGTCTGTCTGTTACCTCTTCACGTCCAAAAAAAGTTTCCGTGCGATAAACTAATTTTGCCGCGAAGGAGTTGCGCACTATATCTCATAATATCAAGTCTTACTTGAAAGGAGAGAAAACAGTTCTTTTTAGGGTTCCGTACCCAAAGAGTAAAAACGGGACCCTATTACTGAGACTTCGATGTCTGTCCGTCTGTCCGTCTGTCTGTCCGTCTGTCTCCAGGCTGTAACTCCAGAACGGTAATAGCTAGAGAGTTGAAATTTTCACAGATTATGTATTTCTGTTGCCGCTATAATAACAAATACTAAAAACAAAATAAATTAAACATTTAAGGGGGGCTCCCATACAACAAACGTAATTTTTCAAACATTTTTTGCTCGGTATCAACGATGACAAAAAGTAGGCACTTGAAATTTTCACAAAAGCCTTAATTATGTGTGTATTTTAATAATTAAAAATAATATTTAAATAAAATAATAATTTAAGGGGGGCTCCCATACAAAAAACGCAATTTTTGGCCTATTTTTGCTCTATAACGGTACGGAACCCTTCGTGCGCGAGTCCGACTCGCACTTGGCCGATTATTTTAATTTAATGGAGGCACTTCACATAATATCTATTTGTATTTGCTATTGGCTATTTGTTGCATTTGGCAAAATTATTGACGTACGAGCTTTTGCCCGCGGCTTCGCTCGCGTTTAGAAGTATTATTATATACAAACTTTCGTCCCCTATTTTTGCCCCTTGGCGGTGGAATTGATCAAAATCCTTTCTTAGCGGATGCCTACGTCATAACATCTACCTGCATGCCCAGCCCGATCCGTCCAGTGATTTAGACTGTGCGTTGATAGATCACCATGTCAGTCAGTCACCTTTGAGTTTTATATATTTAGATACACAAATAAGCAAATAGAGGCAAATACGGCCTTCCACACATGGACGTCAAATACCAAAATTTTACTTGATTTTGTTTACTTAATGCCTAACTCTTTTGATGTGCGTTAAAAACCGACAAAAATACGGATAAGTGTATTTGGTGTTGGTCAATTTGTCAAATAGGCAAACAAGGCCAATACTTTTTCAAACATACCGTCTACACATGGTGATTGTTTGGCGAATACATCAAATACGCAAATACAAATGGCCATGTGAAGTGCCTCCATAACATGGTACTCGTACATACTACAGACCATGTTGAGTTCAACAAAGTAAGAAAATAAAGGTTATCATTTTTAATCATTATACTAGTCTAATATACTTATGATGTAAAATTCTCGTGTCACAGTGTTTGTGCGCGAATGTCACCAATACGGCTTAACCGATTAAAAAAAAATTGTATGTACATTCTGGTTTTTATCTACTTTTTTTATTAATACTAGAAAAAATTATATGCCAAAACAACGTTTGCCGAGGTAGCTAGTTTTAATATAAAACATGCTGACCAATATAATATTTCCTGATTCCTTTCAGGTAAAATTATTAATGTCGCATCATAATCCATGTTTCGTGAAATTTTTATTAAAACAACAATTACGAAAAGTTTAAACAGCGTTTAAATGTTGCCATAATATTAAGGTCAGAACGTTTATTAAATATTTGAAATAACTTCGAAATTATATTGGAATAAAGTTTTCAAAGCTGTTGGTCATGAAAACAAAAGAACAGAAAACTTGTAAGTATTTGCAATAAGGTTTCCATTTTAGATAATACAAGAGTCTAGAATCTAGATGATGCCTGCAACTTAGGCTTCGCCAAAATTCGTTTATCGCGTGGGAACCGTACATTTTTCCGGCATAAAAAGTATCCTATGTCCTTTTCGGGGTCTCAAATTTTGCCAAATTTCCATGCCCAGCAAAATCGTTTTAGCGGTTTGAGCGCGAAGAGGTAACATATTACAGACTGACACACTTGCATTTATATAATATTGTACTCATGGATTAGGACGGATTACCAAAACATCCTTAGTTTTATTACACCTTAGGCAGACCGACAGACAGACCGACACACTTCGCATGTTTATAATAATATGAGTATGGATTTGTATCTTTTGAAATCTATTTTTTAGTCTCAACGTCACAATAAGTAAATCTGTCCTATTACTCCTACTGTAATTGATTTTAGGAATCGTATATAAATTGGTTCTCTATCTAGTGGAGAGCGTCCGACGCTAGGGGCGAGCGATAAGAAATGAAATCTCCTCAGTGACACGGCTTCCAATTCTCTCCGAGTTCATACATACGGCCTCTTAGGCTAGAACAATGTATAATCAAGAAAAAAAATATCGGCCAAGTGCGAGTCGGACTCGCGCACGAAGGGTTCTGTTATAGAGCGAAAATAGCAAAAAAATGTGTATATTGCTATGGGAGCACACCTTAATTATTTATTTTATTTCAATTTTATTATCAAATATTCAAGTACTTATACATAATATAATTGAGGATTTTGTGAAAATTACAAGTGTTTACATGTTGCCATTATGGATTACGAGCCAGAAAGGCCAAAAAATCACGTTTGTTGGATGTGAGCCCCCCTTAAAATATATTATTAACTTTTGTTTTGTTTTTAGTAGGTATTTGTTGTTATAGCGGCACCAGAAATACACAATCAGTGAACATTTCAGAAGTCTAGCTGTAGCCGTTCTTGACATACAGCCTGGAGACAGACAGACGGACAAACATCGAAGTCTCAGTAATAGGGTTCCGTTTTTACCCTTTGGGTACGGAACCCTAAAAAAGAACGGTAGTGAGCAAGCTGATATTAAACTATGGCTTAGAAGTTAGAGCACTCATGAGCATGTCAGATTTCAAACAAAAAAAACTGGATTCAAATCGACCCTTAGAATACTACGATGCCACGGAAAAACAGGTACACACACACAACCAGATAGATAGATACATTAAACTTATGACCCCCCCCCCCCCCCTTCTTTTTTTGTCGGGCCTTTTTTCCAAATCGGTTAAAAACTTTCGAAGTTGTGCTGTCTACTGTCTGTGTTAGAGAGCGCAGCTTTTGACTCGGAGGTCGTGGGTTCAATTCCCGCGTTGGAAACATGTTATTTCCAAGTTTGGTTAGGACAATGCAGGCTGATTGTCTGACAAGTAAGACCATCCATGCGTCGGATGGGCATGTAAAAAGACGGTCCTGCGCATGATCTCTCGCCGGTCGTGTCGGTCTTCCGTCCCACTGGGTTATGAGAGTAAAGGAATAGAGAGTACTCTTGTGTACTGCGCACACACTTGGGCACTATAAAATTACTCCTGCGTAGCTGGTCTGGTTTCAATGAAACCGGCCACCGTCACCGAAATCGGTGTGGGAGCTATTATTACTGTCTGTGTTAATAGATTAACGCTTCTCTACAAACCTCAGAAACTTGATGATCCTTGACTTGTCGAACTGTCTGTCTGTGTGTCACGGGGTATATCCATTAGATATATTTGCGGACACTCCCCGAACCGGCGCTATCGGGATGACGTATTGTCCACTATTCCGTGTGGGACAGCACACTCATGCTATTCTATTAGCTGGATTTCATCGTCACCGTTCAATTCGAATCCGCACTATAATCGTTAATGAGTGTATCTGAGTGGCAAGCGATAGGTATAAACTAATAGCGAGCAATACTAATGTCAAATCCCATACATTTTGTTGGCGTTTACGATAATCGCTTGCCACTAATTGGCCTAGACAAATCTTGTCTAGGTCCTCTGATCGCACATTAATTGTCAGCACCGCATGTGCCGTATGGGTCGAACGCACCGCATAGTACACGAAATGCGGCGCGTACGGTGCGGACGAATCACGAATGTGCGAAGTTTCACATCATTTCATACAACGATTTACAAAATGCGGCGCGTTCGGCGCGTGCGATCGCCTTAACTCTTCATACCTTAAACACTAAACAGTTGACCCAATTTAGTGATGCTTGGAGCCTCGAAAAAGAACTTTAGGCAGTGAGGACAGTGAAGATTCAGAGTCGTTACTCTGAATCTTCACTGTCCTAACTAATTTCGTTAAATTGCTAGCAATGTGTTTTAGTTTTGGAACGTAGTTCCTAATCGCGCGTTGCGCCTTGGGCTAGACTGAAAAAGTTGTAACGAAACTTTTTTATTTGTACCTGCAGTATAGGGGTAGAGGGCGTTGACTAGTATTCCTGTGCGTCAACTAGATGGCATTTTTTTGAGAATAAACAGCGACGCGTTGTTAGAATTCCTGGGCGTCAGTAGATGGCGTTTTTTAAATATTTTTGAAGTGAAAACTTCTTTAGCGGCGTTGAGCACTTTTGTGGGATGGGTAAAAACTGTGAAACTCGCGTCAGATTCTCGTGCTGATCAAAAAACCTTGGCAAAACCGTAACACGGTTGGAGAGTAGTGTTGTAACATCGAAATTGATTAATCATTAATCGAACAATCTATTTTTTTTAATCGATTTTCATAAAAAATGGGTTAAAAATTTAATTGATTGTAGGTAAGGGTTTCGATTAATTAAAAAAAACGATTTTTAATTAATCGAAACCCTTACCTACAATCAATTAAATTTTTAACCCATTTTTTAATAATCGATTGTCATTAGTGTCCGACCAAAACTCATTTTTTAGCCGAAACCGAAACCGAAACCGAACTTTCGGCCTTGCTCTCAGTTTCGGCCGAAACCGAAACCGAAACTTGATAAAACATTTAAAATGACGATTATTTACTGAAATTTACTGTTCTGTAACATTTGTTAACACATAAAAAAGTGCCAAATTGATTTTTTTTTACTTTTTGTGACATTTGTTAAAATAAATATTATTAATCTTAGACTCGAATATGTTCCCTAGAAACTTTTCAGTATCATATTCCGTTTTTTTATACTATTCCAAGTTTTAATGTATTAGAACGAAGGATAACCTGAAAAACATGAGCAGAAATTATTTCAAGACATTTACTATTGAAAAACAATCAATTGCAGTCATATTCTTTGTATGGGAAACACGGACATGCAGTCTCACAGACCGCGGTTGAAGTTCGAAACAAAATTACTAAGTAAACTTGCAATTTAACAGAACTAAAAACATAATTAGAAGGAAAAAATATATAAATTAGGTTTAAAATTTGATATTTTTGTATTTAGATGATAGCTTGTAGCATGCCTCTTTAAAATAAATTTAAAATAAATACGTGATATATAAGGCACCCATATTTTTTTTGTTTTTAATTGGAAGTTTATTTCAAAGGCTTGATAAAACCTTTTATTTGTCGGTGCAAGTAATTTTTTCGCTCTTACTTTAGTAAATTTTCCGCAAATACAGCAAAAAATTTTTACGTCCATTTTACACATTTTTGAAGATATTTTTAAGCTTTAAAGTACATCAAAAACTCATAATTTATCTAAAAATTAAACACACACAATAAGTGCCAGCGGCAAACTTCCCGTTCCAACTCTGATATCCCCAAACCCAATCTTGGTCACGACGAGTGTGCCTGAGAATTTTTAAAATCTTAAATTTTTATTTATCTTCGCCTAGAGCTAGAATATAAAAGCATACTTTCTTTTTTTTAATTTATGTTTCTGGCTAATTTTCAATTCGAATAATCGGATAATAGTCATTAAGTAACAGGCACAAGAAAAATATTTTGTCAGCTTGTGTAATGAGGGCCGCAAGGGAAGCGGGGATACGATTCTAGCAGAGTAGGAACGGTCTGTGAGACTGCGCGTCCATAGTTAAAGGTAAATTATTTTAAATAAGTATAAATAAAACGAGTGGTAAAAAGAAAGGAATGAGGCGAGATGATTGAGTAGATAAATCTCGCAAGCTTAATCCTCCTATTATCTCATAGTCAAACAAAATTATTTAGTAAACAAAGTTCACACACAATTTAATCAATTTATTTTATTTACTTATTCTTTTGTTTGGGAAACATTGTTTAAATAAGAACATAGCACGTAATTCACCATCAATGTGCGTTTGTCTTCTAGAAATAAAATTCAACCCTCTCATGTTCGATAAGAATAAGTTTAGACAATTTGATGAAAATAAAACGAAGTACACAACTAAAAAATATAGACGGTGGCGAGATGAGCCGGGGTCTCGCCGGCGAGCAAGCACGAGTTTACCGAACGACACACGAACACTAGAGTTTCGGCAGGGCCGAAAGTTTCGGCTATATTTTGGCCGAAACCGAAACTAAGGCCGAAACTGGATTTTTTGGACGAAACTGGCCGAAACCGAAAGTTCGGTCGGTCACTAATTTTCATAAAAAATGGGTTAAAAAAAATGCACAACGTTAATAATCAAGTTTTCACTTCTGCCGGCACTCCCGGAATGCAACCCGTCTTTTTTTTTGAGTGTATAATATTATGTAAGTATACAGGTTTTTTGAACTTATGAAATGACTTCGTTCCATTCGGGTGTCCCTTGACACCTCTCAAGTTATTTAAATTATAAAGTTTTTATTTAAAAAGGAACAAAATACATAAAAACAGTTAAAGTAGTAGATATTATATTAAGGCCCTATAGACCCGAAAATTAGCAGGTCGATGTCTGTCAGTACGAATATCGACGTAAAGGACATTAAAATAACATTCATATCAGCGCGCCTTGTACAGTGGCGGTTACGACGCTCGTCGCGTACTTGATAGGGTGAAATAGGAGAAAAAACCTTTTTTCTTTGATAATTAAACCAAAATGCAAAATGTAACCACAAATTATGCTTCTTTAAGTTATGAGCTTTTCGTAGATATGATTTTTGAAAGTAAAACTATCATAAGCTTCATGAAAAATAAGAAAAATATCACAAATATTCGAATTTAGCCTCCTCTTCGGAGTTATTTTTGATCGAGTGAAGTTTTCAATATTATGTTTCGAACCACAAATTGTCAAAGTACATTAAGTAAACAGCAATGTGTATTTTTTTTTTGGCTTTTAAAAGTCACTATTTGTTTGTTTATTATTGATTCAAAGTCATGTAAAATTGGGTCTATAGGGCCTTAAATTGCTTTCGGAATTCCTGAAATTCCGGAAATGCTCGTCAAACCATGACGTAGCAGTATAACGCGTGGCTTCTTGGTGATAAATCGAATAGTCATTATATTAATGAAATAATATAATATTTTTTTAACTGAAACTTCGAAAAACCTTTCGTTTGCATGATGCATTATAAGAATTTGATTGCAGAATAGCCCTCAGGTACTAGGTAGATTTGCAGGACAGTTTAAGACAGACCCTTTAAGACAGTGTCTTTGTTAATTTCACTTATAGCCTAAGTGAAATGCTTGCTTAACTCATACATTTTTGGCTGACTTTGGTGATATTAACGGAAGCATCTCGGTTAACGGCCGCAAATATATTCGCCAAAAGGATAATATTGAGGAATTAAAGGATTTTGGTCGGATTATTAACTGTATGTGGTAGTAGCGCCCACTGATCTTTTGCTTAATATTCCCTATTTAGATAAACGAACGCAAGACATTAGTTAAACTATGAAAAGGTACCCTTTGGTGATTGTGTAATGGTGCGGCAACACAATACGAGTTATCGGCCGACAGATACGAATGATTGAATTAATTGTACAGCAAGAAATAGGAACGTAAATACTGGAATAGGCCTAGATTTAGGGACAATAATTAAAGATAATAATATAGCAAGAAATAGTAACGTAGCAGGACTCATAATACCAGAATATATATTAGGGTTCCTAGACTGAACTACTTCAGGGCTGTTTGGGGATATTTCTGATATTGAGGCGCTATTTCTAACGTAGCCAGTAAACAATGGCCCACGATGGCTCACTGCAGGCCACGCCATTGCGCGCCACGCTTGGAAGTCGTTCGCCATCATACACCATTACCCCGCCTACACAATGGCTATGGCCTGTAGTGGGCCAGCATGGTCCATTGTGAAGAGGCACCTTTATATTGACAAAGATGATGTCACTTTCTCTTGTGCAGATTCACATATTGTTTGCCCATGATAGACAAGGTGATCACGATATTCGTCTTTAACTGCCCTGCTGCGGCAGCCATGGTTATCCTTCATGTGGTCCAAAGTGAAGAAGAGGCCTGCGTATGAACATTTTTAACTGACTTCAAAAAAGGAGATTATTAATTCGATCCGTATGTATGTAATATTTCCAGAACTGCCTAGCTTTTGCATATGTAAGTACAGTACTCCCAAATTAATAATGCGCATGCAAATCTTCGCAAATCGTCGTGATCACGGAAACACCCGAATCTATGAAACGTAAGAGCCCCAAATAATGCTTTTGCATTTTGCACCTTGTGCAAAAGAAATAGAAGTAAATATCATATTAATTGTCTCTTATTTTTGGCGCATGGCCACAAAACCTTTTATTGCTCATGTTCAAATCATGTCATCACGGGCGTATATATAGCTTTGATAAGGGGGGGGTCCCTAACGTAAAAAAACGGCCAAGTGCGAGTTGGACTCGCCCATGAAGGGTTCCGCAGCAGCAAATAGGTAACGTGTTTAGGAAATCAAAAGTATTTTTAGGGTTCCGTACCCAAAGGGTAAAAACGGAACCCTATTAACTACTAAGACTTCGTTATCTGTCCGTCTGTTTGTCTCCAGGCTGTATCGCCGCCGCCCACCGCTATAGGATATAGCTAGACATCTAAAATTTTCACAAATTGTGTATTTTTGTTACCGCTATAATAATAAAATAAAATTTATATTTATAGTGGAGTTCCTAGAGCGTAAAAATCATGCTAACCTCCGATTTCCGTAATAGTGGATGAAAATTGAAAAGAAAAAAAGGAATGTGTAGCTGATAACACAAATAAATAAGTTTACATATTGAAAAGTTGTGCTTTTAATTTTTAAATTATTCTATACTACTTCAGTTACACTCATAAATTTTAATATTTTCAAGAAAACCTGCATTTCTTTCAGTGCAAAATAATCAAATATATTATCTTTTTTTTTATTCATATCGTTGCTTATATTCCAAAAAAAGAAAATAAGTGGAAAATAATGTGTAATTTAGATTTAAAAATTAATCTTTTTGTATCTAGATGAGCATGCCTCCGAATAGTTTGTTGTGTGCTTCGGCAGTAAGTACCTGGTAAATGGCGTTCCTATTTTTTTTGGTTTTAAATAGGAAATTTAAAATTATTTTTGAGGCTTTACAAAGACTTTTGTTTGTTAATGCGTAATTTTTTTTAGCTCTTACTTTATTAACTTTTCCGAAAATGTAGCACAAACTTTTCGCGTATATTTCGAAGAAAATCTGTATTTTATTTCTTTTGGTCAGGTTTTAACGCAATAAAATTTATTTTTTATTTATTTCTTTCATTAATTACATTCGCTGAAACATGCTTAAAGGAAAAAAATTAGGTTAAGAACTGATATTTTTTGTATTCAGGTAAGGATTTTCCAAACATAGGTCGTAGCATGCGTCTTTAGGATGTACGTGAGATATAAAGCATCCAATTTTTTTTCTGGCTTTAATTAGGAAGTTTAAATATATTTCAAAGGCTATAAAAAGCCTTTCATTCGTCGATATATTTAACGTTTTAGCTCTTACTTAAATAAATTCTCAAGAAATGTAGAAAAACAATTTTAGTCTATTTTACACATTTTTGGAGATATTAAAACGTTAAAATTTGAATACGCACAATAAGTACGTGTAACACACTTTTCTTTTACCCTGAAATCCTCCCAAACCCTTTTATCTTGATTACGACGAGCGTTAATCTCTAAAAACTTTGCAAAAATCTTATAGTTTTATTTAGCTTAGGAAAGCAAACTTTCTTTTTTTAAATTGAGTTTTTGGTTAATGTTTAATGTATACAATCGGATAAGAGTCATTAAATAACAGGAACAAGAAAAAAAAAAAATTTTCTTGACTGGTTTTATATGGTGAAATATTAATTTTTAATTAAGTAACTAAAAAATGAAAAGCACAAAAAATTTTTGGTAAACTTTGCAAGTTATAGTGTAAAAAATAATCGGCCAAGTGCGAGTCGGACTCGCGCACTAAGGGTTCCGTACCATTATAAAGCAAAATTAGCCCAAAAATTGTGTTTTTGTATGGGAGCCCCCTTAATTTTTAATTTTATTTTAATATTATTATTAAATATTAAAGTGCACGTAAAACTAAGGACCTTGAGAAAAATTCAAGTACCTACCTGTTGCCATTATTGATATAGAGCCAAAAAGGCCAAAAAAATCACGTTTGTTGTATGGGAGCCCCCCCTTAAATATTAATTTTATTTTGTTTTTAGTATTTGTTGCAATAGCGGCAACAGATATACACAATCTGTGAAAATGTCAACTCTCTAGCTATTACCGTTCTTGAGTTACAGCCTGCAGACAGACGGACAGACAGACGGACAGACAGACGGACAGACATCGAAGTCTCAGTAATAGGGTCCCGTGTTTACCCTTTGGGTACGGAACCCTAAAAAGAAAATGACATCTCAAAAACAAAAATCCATTCACTAGGTATTACAATTTTCGGAGGTTAAAACCTCTGGTGACTCCACTATTAAGGGGCCGGGTACCCTCTAAATAGGCTACTTGACCTATATTCAATTTCATTGAACAAATGCATATTTCTAGTAGAACTTGGCATAGGAAACCGTATTTCACCCTTATCATCAAATAAAAGCTTATGATTGATAAATAAAGTCGATTTTAAAATATGATTTTATGAAAATAGGATTTGTACTGACGAAAACGCTTTTGCGGTACTTCCGATTTGGATGTGACGTCATCCTCATAGTAATTTAATATCTTTTATTTATCGCGCTCGTTATATGTAAGTTTATCTGTACATAAATAATAAGAATAAGCCTAGAAAGATTTGTAAAATATATTTTCTTGAATAATTCACTTAAGACGTCAGTTTTATATATTATCTCCATTTAGTGTAGACGGGAAATGAAATGGCCAAAACTTTTCTCCAAAAGTTTTCAACATTACAAATGATTTGTAATTTCTTATATAATTCTTTTATAATTTTTGGGCACTTTTAGACTCGTACATTTAGCACATATAATAATGTTCAATAAAGAGAGTTTAAAATACAAAGCGTATGACGTCACACTATGGCGGACAGTGTTTTCGGCGCCATTTATGAGGCATATTTTTCAAAAACATTTTTATGGGTTTCTACTGTGTAAAATATTAAAATATTAGTTTTTAGATTAGCATGAAGAAAAAAAGTAGGTCAAGTAGCCTATTCTCATACATACGTAATTCCAAAATCATTTTCTAATACGAAAATATTTAACATGTATGAGTTGTTTTTCAGTTTAAAATAGTAATTATCTAGGTTCCTGCACAAAAATTTACTTCAAAATATTTAAACATTAATTTTTTTTTTGTTTTAAATTTTTTTTTAGTAAATTTACTACTAAATATTTAAACACTAAAAAATAGAGTAAAACATTAAAAAATATATAAATAAATAGTAAATTTACTACAAAATATTTAAAGTCTAAAAAATATTTTTTAGTATTTAAATATTTTGTAGTAAATTTACTATTTATTTATATATTTTTAGTGTTTTACTCTATTTTTTAGTGTTTTAATATTTAGTAGTAAATTTACTAAAAAAAATTAAAAACAAAAAAAAAATTTGTTTAAATATTTTGAAGTAAATTTTGTGTAGGAACCTAGGTAATACTATCTTAAACTGAAAAATAACTCAAACATGTTAAATATTTTCGTATGAGAAAATGATTTTGGAATTACGTTTGTATGAGAAATTCCAAGGGTACCCGGCCCCTTAAGCGAGGCTTCAATAATGGCAACAGGTAGGCACCTGAAATTTTCAGAAAATCCTCAATTTCATGTACTTTATTAGTACATAATATAATTAAAACAATATATATATATATATATATATATATATATATATATATATATATATATATATATTTATTTATTTATTTATTTATTTATTTATTTATAATTAATATATATATATATATATATTGTTTCTGCTCTATAACAATACGGAACCCTTCTTGCGCGATTCCGACTCGCACTTGGCCGAATATTTATTTAAAATTTGAATATCGGAATAAATGTTTACGTTTTATTGCTAATTGAATACTTAATAATTTCTTCGGAATCAAGCTGCGCCGCCAGTCCAGACTCCAGTGAGTATGTGCGGTTGGCGGCGGTGCATCTAAACTTGCATAGTTTGGATGCACCGCCACGGGCGCGGGGAAATGTGCAGTGGCGCAGCCAGCCATTTCCCGGCGTCCCTGCGACGAATTACAAACGCATCGCGGTACCTACTCTGCCTATGGACACGCTCCATATTAAAGAACGCAAAACTGACCGCTTGCACGCTAGACCGCGTGACCGCTCTGTCTGATAGGTCCACTATTTTAATTGCCGTAATTACACTACACATTTACACGCTTAACGATTCAAGTATACGTAAATTATGTAACTCGTAGAGACACAATTATCAATTTAATGAAACTGCTCGGCGTCCCGACCCACATCAGGACATAATATACGGAGCACGAGTTAAGGATTTATAGTTCATCCCCGCTATACAATAATCCAGATTATTAGTTTGAATTTTGGGACGGATACTACGAGTTAAAGCGGTGAGCTTATAATAACTTTAATTTGGTAATTATTTATGTTAAGGAATGTCTAATATTTTTTCGTTAAAAGAAGGTATTGTATAGACGCAGGCGACCACATGGTTATGTTAGATTCACATTAGGGCGAAGCCAAACGTGCGTAATTTGTGAGTTGTGAGTCACAGAATTTCGGTGCGGCAGAATTCTGCTGCATTCAGTTTCATACAAAAGTCCTGTTTGATTCACACGAGCGTAATTTTGTGAGTCATGATTTGTATGAAAAGATATTTACGCGGCAGAAATTCTGCGACTCACAACTCAAAAATTACGCTCGTTTGGCTTCACCCTAAGGGCCTAAACCAATTAAAGTAGAGAATTCTGATATGAAGATGCATTTTAGGCGTAAGCTAACCTTTATTGCAATAATACGGGTCATAGGTACATTTTGTACATGTTATTTAAAGAGAAAAATTATTGTTTTTTTAATTCGACATTGCAACATAACCATTTCAGATTGTTCATAAAATCCACAAAAATGTTTTTCACATTTAAAATAGAAACAAAATACGAGTTATTGTAACTTCAGAATGTTCTGAAAATTGACTTAAATGTTGTCTAATATCTAAAATAAAAAAAAATACTAGTTATGTAACTTACCCTGTGACTGTGCGTGGACTAGAGAAGAGTAGACAGCGAGAAGAACACAACAGCGCAGTGCCCTCATCTGGAAAGAAAGAAGAAACTGAAGTTTACGGAAGAAAAAACACAATATTATAAACATTAAGCATTCATAGAAAACACAGAAAACAAATATCGCTTTGTCTAGCCTTCAGATTTACGTCGAACGTACGATAAGGAACTTCGTTCCAATATTATATTCGTCAAAGAACTAAAGTCACCGACATAGTGCAGAGAATCAGTACGCTGAAGTAGAACTTTCTGGTCACGTAGCTCGAACGACAGACGATCGCTGGAGTAAACTTACTCTGGAATGGAGACCAAGGCTGGGAAATCGGGGTGTAGGTCGACCTCCAACTAGGTGGGACGACGATCTCCGTTTAGTTGCGGGTCCATGTTGGATGCGAGTAGCAGGAGATCGGTCATCTTGGCGTTCATTGAGAGAGGCCTATGTCCAGCAGTGGACGAATATAGGCTGATATGATGATGATGATATCGAAATTAAGGTCTATAACTCAATAATTAAAAATAGTTCGGAAAAAATTAAGCAATCTTCATACGAAAATCGAAATACGTAGGTAGCATTTTTGCCTACGAATCGAGCATTTTTTCCTTTACCTCATTCCTTAATTATACCGAAAATATTTTAAATTCCACATTCGTTACCCAAGGATTATAAAAATGTATTTCAACTCGCGTGGAAATGTTCAAGTTATTCGGGTAGAGGCAAAAAGTTTTAAAGGAAATTCCACTTTGACGGGCCGTAATTTTGTAGTTTCATTTGGCGCATACGTAGTTTATTAGTTGTTTCTTACTGATGTTAAAATCTGAAAATACGTTAGACTCTAACTGCCGCACTAACAGACGTTATATAATTTATGATTAAACTCTAATTTAATGAAGAGTTTGACGAATAATGTATGGGGCTTTTGTCATTAAATTAATTTAAAGTTAACATTGAAATATGTCTCTGTGTACGGCCGTTGGTATGTTTAATTCTTACTGTCATTGTTTGTGACAATACATGCTTAAAAATAAAAGGTTTTATGTAGGTTGTATGTATGTTAGTCAATCTTTCAGTTAATTAATCTACTTGATAAATATTGATGGTATAGAGTATAGACCATGAAAAAATATAAATGATAATTTTAAAATCCATACTAATATTATAAATTCGAAAGTGTGTCTGTCTGTCTGTCTGTCAGTCTGTTACCTCTTCACGCCCAAACCACTGAACCGATTTTGCTGAAATTTGGCATGGAGATACCTTGAGTCCCGGCAAAGGACATAGGATACTTTTTATCCCGGTAAAATTTACGGTTCCCGCGCGATAAACGAATTTTGGCGCAACGGAGTTGCGGGCATCATCTAGTATGCCTATATAATAGTAGTTTGCTGTTTTTTTATATTTTCTTTACACTGAATGCCAATACTAACCAGGCTAATTGTCACGTTGACAGATCACCACAGTTAATGAAACTTTAATGTTAGGTAGCCACGCTGCGAGGGACTTGCTATGTTAAACGTAGCTTAGTCTTAGCTGAAAAGAAAATTCACAATTTGTATTCTATTGTTATAAATGAAAAAGATACCAGGGGGTTGTGCCTAAATGTTTTCGTTTTCGCTTCGTTATAGAATCGCCGATGAAAATGTATGGAATTGACATAAGCGTTCGTAAATATGATGTTGACGTTCGACTCGTTTTATGTCAATTCCACACATTTTGATCGGCGATTATACGAAACGAAAACGAAAGGCCTGTACTAATTTAAGATCTCAGACTCTTTTTTTAAAAGGTGTTGTACGATAGTTTTTAAAATTTACCCCAACTACCGATTGGGGAACTTGAAAGGTTATTTTTAAAATAGTCACAAACTTCTTTAAATATAGAGTTAGTAAGAGTATTGTATTTTAATCCTTCGATCGGAGGTTCTAGGAATTCCCATTGTATTCTTTTGTTCTCGCGATCACCGGTGCTCGCGCGGGGCCTGAAAGATTAATAGACTAAAAAACAATCTCACTAGTTTAAATATCTAACAGAGAATAGACAAACGTAGATGAAGAGACAGAGAGTTTTAACCTTTGGTAAAATGCAAAGACACAAGTGCTAACCAATTTCAAAATTAAGTGTGCCCTTGTCTTACCGAAGGTACTATCAGGGAAGTTGATTTCTAGGCAGATGGCAGACCTAAGTAATTTGGTCGTGTTAAGTCAAACCCATCCGACTGATTACAGCTAACATGGGATTGTCATAAGCCGACCAAATGACGTAGGTCCGTTAACTGGCTATGAATCAATTTCTTCTAATAAAAATATCGTGAATAATAATACGAAGCATTGTAATAGCTCCCACACCGGTTTCGGTGACGGTGGCCGGTTTCATTGAAACCAGGCCAGTTACGCAGGAGTAATTTGCTCAATTGTGCTCAGTGTGTGCGCAGTACACAAGAGCACTCTCTATTCCTTTACTCTCAAAACCCAGTGGGACGGAAGACCAACACGACTGGCGAGAGATCAGGCGCAGGACCGACTTTTTACATGCCCATCCGACGCATGGATCATCTTACTTGTCAGACAATCAGGTGATCAGCCTGCATTGTCCTAACCAAACTTGGAATTAACATGTTTCCAAAGCGGGAATCGAACCCACGACCTCCGAGTCAAGAACCGCGCTCTCTACTACTAGACTTTACTACTTTACTTTACAATAATAACATAAAAGCATTAAAACGCATGCCGCGTACCACATTGAATTAAAAAAATGTAATAATACAAATCTCTTTCGAATACCATTTCCCGCCAAATCCATAAGCGCGGGAATTCCGCCATTTTTCTTTATTCCTCCATAATATTTCAATGATATTTCCACATTCACTGAATTATTTATACTAACATGATAGACATCAATATATTTCGTTATCTCTTAGAGGGAATAGATTCTAGCGTTTACGGATATAAATAAAACATCGCTTTTCTACACTATTAATGAAAAAGCTTAAACTTTCGCTTTCACTAAAGAATCTTGGAGAGGTCGTTAAAAACTCTTCTAAAATCCTTTGGTTTTTTTTTATATTTTGAAAGAATAGTTCGCACAAAATTCTACACTAATAAAATATAATGTAAGACCATCAGGTTTACTAAAGTATTTTACCGAAGTTGTTAAAAAAGGTTTAAGCATTAAAGTTATTTTTTAAACTTATACAAAATATTCGTGTTATTATCACAAAAACTATATAATTATAGTTTTTCTAAACTGTTTTAAGACAACAATAACATTTTCAGTTTTGCTGAAGTATTTAACCAAAAGCTGTTAAAAAAGCTAAGCATAAAAGTTTTAAAAATCTCTGAAAGTTCACACAATGTTCGTAGCAGGTCTACGTGGTGTCTACGAGGGCGCTACGCCGTAGCTCTACGCTTTGTACCGTAGATCGTAGATTTCATTCATTTTTTAGATCACAGAATTCGCCGTCGGCATTTTTTGATGAATACCACTGTGCTGTAAAATTTCACACTTTTACCAAAATAAAAGGAACCATTTTTTTGTTCCGTATTTTTTGTTTTGTTAAAAAATATATTTATAATGAAACTTTTTTGTCCGTCGCTTTTTACCTTAAATACAAAAAAAGATTTGTGTATCAAAACTGAGAAAAATTATTATAGGTTTATAATAAAAGGGATTTCTTCATATAATTTTTTTGCTAGGTCAAAAATTTGTAAGACCCAAAAATTTTGTTATTTCGTATACACTATACAGGATGTGGTAAATTCGTTCCCGTATGTTTGGGAACGGGTTCACGCTGTATAATGAATAATTAATACAACCCTTTCAAGGGCCATATTTGTTCAAATATTATGTTCGGTGCGGATTTGGACTGGTACATTATGTAAAGCCCAGAAATGTTTTAAAACTGAAAGTGACTGAGGTGCAATATAAGTTCATAATTTAATGAAACATAAACTTGGTAAAAGTAGTCCCATTACGTTAGGTAGGCTGAATTTACTACATGAAAATGTTTAAAAAAATAGAAGCTTTAAAATAACAAGTTTGTTGTGAATGTTTGATGTAACAGTAGTTGGTACAAGAGGTAAGTTAATTTATTAATATTTTCTCCTAATTTACGAATTATGGTAAATCAGCTTACGAGCTGACTTCTCCAGCTCTTTCCATTTCTTTCTATTCTGAGCTTCTCTTGCCCAAAATCAAAGGTAGTTATCGAATGTTAGTTAGCGAAAGAGAAGGTTAATCTCCCCATTTCGTGATTGGCAAAAAATAAAAATTTCCTGCTAAATTGTGTACTACCTGATGTCTTGTATCACATCGCTCTCCGTAGGGCTGCTGTAAGAAATTTCTATAGAAATAATCGTTCTTTGTGTTGTCTTTCTATGTCAATCCATACATCCATATTCCATACTAATCCATACTAATATTATAAATGCGAAAGTGTGTCTGTCCGTCTGTCTGTCCGTCTGTCTGTCTGTCTGTCTGTCTGTCTGTCTGTCCGTCCGTCTGTCTGTCTGTCTGTCCGTCCGTCCGTCCGTCCGTCCGTCCGTCTGTCTGTCTGTCTGTCTGTCTGTCTGTCTGTCTGTCTGTCTGTCTGTCTGTCTCTCTGTCTGTCTGTTACCTCTTCACGCCCAAACCGCTGAGCCGATTTTGCTGAAATTTGGTATGGAAATACATTTGAGTCCCGAGGAAGGACATAGGATACTTTTTATCCCGGAAAAATGTACGATTCTCGCACGATAAACGAATTTTACTGCAACGGAGTTGCGGACGTCATCTAGTTTGAATATAAATAGTGTCTTGTGTGCAATCAATGTTAAAAGAAAAATTAAAAATAAAAGATTATGCTTGTAAAAATTAATACAACTTACTCCATCATTCCGTAACAATAATGTCACGAATACCTAACAAATGGACTTGATACTGAGTTATCGAGGCCAAATGAGACCGCCCCTGTCGTTACCCCATCCCCTTTCCCCCATTCCATCCCCCATCTTACCCCCATTCCATCCCCCATCTTACCCCACCGAATAATTACTTGTCCGAACCTCACGTCTTGATTAAAACTAATAGATGTATCGATTGTTAACAATAGTTTTGTTGACCTTCAAGGAAAATGAGGACAGCACATTAGTTTGATGAGTGGGAAAGAGGCAGACCTCTTAGAGGTAGAGTAGCCGGTCTAGTGACCGTCTCTATTCTGACGTCTAATTTGACGCTTTTTTACCATATCACTTTGTTTTAAATTGTTACCATCAAATCAGTATTTCCACCACAGCTTAAAAGTTACAAATTTTCAACAGAGCATACATATTTTAAAACAGCGTTTATTTTGCTACTCCTTCTGTGTTTTCATTAAAAATAATGTCAAAATAACGTGCCTTCCTAATTTGCTATCACATTACATACGTAGTAGTTATCACTTTACATAAGTAAGTAAAAATGGTGGGGTAGCATATGGCCTAACCTAGGCCTAACCTTGCCCAAAAAAAATTGGGAAAAATCTCTAGTCGTATTATAAGTTGTAATTAAAATACTGTTGAATATTCACCTTGTGTGGGATATCTCCCTTAAAGTATGTACGTCAGCTTTTCACTTGCATGCGAGACCTGAAACAAAAAAAAATGCGTATTAATCCATCAAGCCCCATAAGCTCACCGGTGAGCGAGACACAATAGAATAACAATAGATTTCCAAGAATCCGCGATCGAAGGATTAATACACCATGTAAATAGTTCAAAAGATATGAAAAAATATTATATCTTTCCTTCTGGCACAGTCGAGCAAAATGCCCGTATTTACCAAAGGCCTTCATTAAACCGAAAAATTCATAGCTTATCGAATAATACTCTCTTCAGACTTCAATACCGAGTCCCTTAGGATCAAAGAAATATTCAAGCTAGTGAAATATTCTAACAGCGAAGCCACATTGCGTTGTTGCGTTGCGGTGCGTTGCAATAACGCATCGACGTTTTACATACATATTTGTGATAGTTGATACCAGTAGGCAGCATTTTCATTAAGAGAAATTGCAGGAATTATTGCAGGATATATTATTGGTTGCAGGACATATTGTCGAGTAAATAATAACTAGCTATTTGACCGAGCTTTGCTCGGTATTCGATAAAACACGAACAAAATGACATTTTCTAAAAATTATTCCTAGCTAGATCGATTTATCGCCCCTGAAACCCCCTATAAACTAAATTTCATGAAAATCGTTGGAGCCGATTCCAATTATATATATACAAGAATTGCTCGTTTAAAGATATAAGATAAATGACAAGTTTCGGCTAGGCGGTACCAGTTCGGTGCAAAAGTTGTTATTTTACGTGTGTTGTGTTGTTATGCGTTGTCACAACGCAGCTGCGTTACATGGCGTGCGTTATTCATTCCGACAACACAACGCGGAACACATCAGTGCGGTTTCGCTCGTGTGTACCGTGTTGCCGCGACGCAGCTACGTTCAATGCGTTATTCCGTTCCCACAACGCAACGTACTGAAGCTGTAGGGCTTCACCCTAAGTAAGCTTACCCTCTGGCTCAAACTCTAAGGGCTAAAGGACTTTTAGGTCAGCGACGCGGACGGAATAAACTATTCAGATTTTAGGGCCATAACTCTTAATATTGTGGTATTAATTTTACACTGGACTGAATTTCTAATTCTGTAATATTTATTTATGGCTTAAAAATATAAAATAATTTTAAAAGTAAGTTTTGAAATGTTTTAACAAATATTTTCTGTAATCTAGTTGAACATGGTATTAAACGAATATTGCTATAGGCTATTATAAAACTAGCTGACTCGGCAAACGTTGTTTTGTCATATAATTTATAATATCAATATAATTTCTAGTATCAATATAAAAGTAGATAAAAACTAAGGCCTAGGTACTGTGTACAAAATTTTATTATAATCGGCTGAGTCGTTTTGGAGGGATTCGCGCACAAACACTGTGACACGAAAATTTTATATATTAGATTTTGGCCGAACATTCGCGCTAAAATTATTCTGCTAAATGCATGGTGCATTTTGTCACAAAAGTGTTATCGATTATAAATGAATTATTTTTTTAAAATGATATTACGAGTATCGTATCGATATAATAAGCGGAATTATTGGATTTTACGTTACCATGACGTGGTTAACATTTTGCATGAAAGCCATTTACTCGTTTTATTTGTAGACTGTATTGAAACTACATTAAAACTAATGTAAGAATATTTAGCACAATCTACTGGATGCGGAAGATCTTTATTTGTTTCCTGTAGGGGATTTAGTGAAGCGAGAACATCTCAGTGCCAAACACAGGGTATTGTTTATCGGAAATCGTCGGTAAAGTTACTATTCACTACTAGTTCGTACTGTAATGGCGTTTGCCTGGATGCTGTATGAAATACACATCACATTTTAGTAAGACTTGTTGTTGGCTAATACAAAATAAGTTCTTGTTGTGTTTAGCTATTTTTATATATCTTGTATTAGCCGGTAGTTGGTCCTTAAGTGGGCGACTAACCCTAAATTTTCAATTTTATAATTCATTTTTATACTTGAAAAAATGCCCTGAATTGTTTCATTTTCTAAAATTAGATACTACATTATATTTCCAAGAATTCAATCTGAGCAAAAACACGATATCTAAAAATTTTCTCGATAGAAAAAAAAACACGAAGATGCATCTAATTTTCACGAATTTTTCGTGTATTGCCATAACCGTGCATTGAGCTAAGTTAATATTTTAACACATTGTATAAAATTCTATCATTGAGAATCCGACCTAGCGGATTTTTAAAATGTTATATATTTATCGAGTTATTGAGAAAAAACTAATTTGGCGATGAACCCGCGTCGTCCTTTTTCACCTGGCATATGAAAGTCGTGCGTGAGTGTGAAGAGAGGACGATATTTGATTTTTTGGGTTAGTCGCCCTCTTAAATAAGAATAAATATTAAAAAACATTGTCTTGGGATATTGGCTATCTTAAGAAGTATCTGCCATCTGCCAGGAAATTTCTAAGACAGTAAATGGAATAATGATAGCCTATTTTTAAGGTTCCGTAGTCAACAAGGAACCCTTATAGTTTCGGTCTGTCCGTCCGTCTGTCCGTCTGTCCGTCTGTCTGTCTGTCTCTCCGCGGTTTTACTCAGAGACTATAGGACCTACAAAGCTTTAATTTGGCATGAATACACATATTAATGATGGCAATAAAATGGTACATGAAATCGTAAAAAAATATTTTTTTTA
This sequence comes from Polyommatus iphigenia, assembly GCA_963422495.1. Lineage (NCBI taxonomy): Eukaryota > Metazoa > Arthropoda > Insecta > Lepidoptera > Lycaenidae > Polyommatus > Polyommatus iphigenia. The sequence continues at coordinate 37,994,591 of OY730183.1, forward strand.
ATGGTACCTCCCCTACACATCAAGCGGGGATGAATATTTTTTTTCGCGCCCACCCCATCGTGTGGGGTGTCGTTGAATAGGTTTTTTAAAAATATTGCGAGTATTCATAGATTTTGGTTAGTTCGGATCCCTAAATCGGAAAATGATCTCATTTTCCGATTTAGGGATCCGTTTGTGAAATATTAAGTTTAAAGTGGAAAAAATCGTTAGGGTCCAGTGTTCCCCCCTTCTACCAGCTAAACGGTTGGTTCTGGAAATGTGAAAAAATTCACAGAAGTAGGAAATATTATGTTGAATTTAAAAGGAAAACTATCACGGCTGAGAAGACTTCATAAGTTATTGAGTAATAGTCGATTAACTAAAAAAAATGTATTCGGCGAAGTATAAAGGAATTTTTCGTTCAAATTCCTTTGAAAGTAACTGAGATGATGTTGTTAGTAGTGTAAAACACGCTTTAAATGTACGTTCATTGACCATAAAAATTATCAAAAACTTGCGGTACTACGGAACCCTATATTGCGCGTGGCCCGACACGCACTTGGCCGGTTTTTTTTTAATTTAATAAAAAAAAACGAGTTTCTTCGTTAAAAAAATAAGAGGAAAATAAATATTCATTTTGGACTTTATTTTGGAACCCTAAGCGACTAACGAATATGGAAGCAAAATATGCTTATATGGTCAATTACCATAAATGTACATACAAGCGTAATAATATTTCTGAACTGCCCATCTACTCATTCCAAATTCCAAAATACTCAATACACAAAAAGTGCCCTGAATATAGGATTTTTTGGAAATATTTACGTAACTTTTCGCATAATATGCGGCCGTGTAGAGTATTCAGGCTTGAATGGCGTCAAAGCCAGCGCTAGCTGAAAACACTTGAATCGTTAACATTTGAATAATTAAATTAAAAAAAAAAACTCGTACAAACTTTTTAGGCTATTGCATAGCTTTTATCGCGGGCTTTGAGCGCGGCGACCGAATCAAGAAATTCCGTAACGAAAATAAACCTAACCCCCCACTCCGACCGCCACAGTGCAGCGGTGCGGCAAGTGTCGGTCAGTGCGGCGCGGCGTTGCTGTACATCGTCTAATAATAATATCGTTTCAGTTCAGCAGACTTCGGCACGGTGTTTGTGTGTTTGCGTATGCGAATTATAATAATCCCCGAGTGCCACGCGTATTTTTTAAGTCACGGACCACGTAGAAATTCGTATATTTTAACTGTTTGTCTCTTTCACTCTTACGAAAAACTGGATTAAAGAACATTAATAGTAATGTTCTTTAATCCAGTTTTTAACGAGATTTAATAAAGATCAAAATATAATATTATATTCTGCGACTGAATAATAATATTTTCCAAACCAAGTTAAAAGAGGGAAGTTGAGGATAATCTTTAACAACCATTTTCGACTTATACGTTGTAAAATTAACATCCATCATTACAGATCAAAAGATTCATGCTTTATTTAATAGACTTAAAAATAAATATCCAGAATTCAGAAAAATCATAATTATTTTTAAGCTGTATTGAAGGCTGTTAAATAAATTGGAAAATTCTATATTTGGAAAATTAATAGGTTTATTTTAAATCTAGTGGGCGTTTTCATTTGGTCGTTGATTACGGATGCGGAGTATTTGAGAAATTAATCAAATTATATTATTGAAATAAATGTTGCTCATTTACATTTTAAGCAGACTGAACGATTTTCTTCAGCTGAAGTTGAAAAATTTTTCGTCAGTTAGACTTTATATAAATCCTACAATATAATATTTATAGTGAGGGATCCTTAGAACAATTTTTTTTTGTGATTATTAACAAGCAAATTTTTTGTAAGTAGCTACTTACAAAAAATTTGCTTGTTAATAATCACAAAAAAAATCTATGGGTCTTGTACGTATGAGTAGAGTGGCGAGACAGTGCTAACAGATAATTATAATACTCGGTAAGTGTAATCAAGTTCTATTAGAACAATTTTTTCTTATTACTACGAGGGCTGCTATTTATGTATCCGGAACTGGCCACTTACAAGAACAATATTTAAAAAGTAATTACAACATTTGAAAATAGAACTCTTTGGTTGAAGAATACATTTTGTTTCATGTGACTGTCAATTATTTTTCCATTGTGGCGTCATTTTGAAAATTGCGTGTCTTCATTTGCCATGGATTTAACGCGTGAACATTTTCGTGCAATGATTTACTACGATTTTCGGCGTGGGCTAAATCAACAACAGTGCTTTATTCAACTCACCGCAACTTTTGGAGATGAAGCACCATCAAAAACCACTGTTTATCACTGGTACAGTGAGTTTAATCGTGAGCGGTCTATGCTCACGGATGAAAATAAAGAAGGTCGCCCAAAAACAGCTGTTGTCCCACAAAATATAGATGCTGTGCGGGAACTAATAATGCGTGATCGTCATGTTACATATCGCGAGATAGAGGCGTCCTTAGGCTTAAGTATGACGAGCATACATAAGATATTACACGAACATTTGACTGTAAAAAAATATGTTCGCGTTGGATTCCGCACAACTTGACAATCGATCAAAAACGGGCTCGTGTCGATTGGTGCAAAAAAATGATAAAAAAATACAACCGTGGTACGTCAAAAGCCGTTTATAATATCTACACAGGTGATGAATCTTGGATCTATGCATATGACCCCGAAACTAAACAACAGTCAACGGTGTGGGTGTTCCAAGATGAGCCGAAACCAACAAAAGTTACTCGTGCAAAAAGTACTTTGAAGCAAATGGTCGCCTGTTTTTTTTAAATTAATGGACATGTGTCTACAGTGCCATTAGAGAATCGTAAAACGGTTAATTCTGAATGGTTACGACCATTTGTTTACCAGAAGTCTTTGAAGAAATAAGAAAGGACAACCGACAACGCAGAATCATACTCGTATTATAATCGTAATAACTCAGTTTTTGGAGGGTCAAAAGATCGAATTGACTGGTCATCCGCCGTACAGCCCTGATTTGGCACCTAACGATTTCTTTTTATTTCCATACGCGAAGAACAAATTACGTGGTCAACGTTTTTCGAGCCGCGAAGAGATACCTCAATCAGAATGGAAAAAGTGCTATGAAAATTGGTTCCAATATCCATAATAAAAAATCTGAATAATACGAACTCCGTAGGATATGACAATATTAAGACTAGTGTAATTAAAGCCTGTGCTAAACATATTTCTGGACTGTTAAGTGATTTAATTAATCTTTCCATTGAAGAGGGTGTTTTTCCGGATATGCTTAAAAAGTCTATTATAAAACCTTTATTTAAAAAAGGTGACAGTCAAGATGTAAATAACTATCGACCAATAGCCTTAATACCCGTGCTGTCTAAAATATTTGAAAAGGTCATGCTTAAGAGACTGTATGATTTCGTTATTAATAACGGGGTACTAAAATCTGAACAATTTGGGTATAAGAAAAACAGTAGCACGTCCCTTGCATGTTTTCACTTAATAAAACATGTTACAGAAGCAATTAACCGAAAGCTACCAGTAGCAGCAATCTTTTTAGACATGACCAAAGCCTTTGACTTTGTCGATCACAAACTACTGCTCCATAAGTTGTACAAATACGGCATACAAGGAAAAGCTTACGAGTGGATCAAAAGTTATCTCAATGATCGGACTCAATGTGTAGAGATTGCTAAGATTGAAAAAGGTTCAAAAGTTATATATCGATCTTTATTCAAAATTAATAAATATGGAGTCCCTCAGGGAAGTATACTAGGACCTTTTATATTTTTGTTATATATTAACGACCTTCCAAACGTCACAATGTATAAAACTATATTATTCGTAGATGATACAACCCTAATAATTGAATGTAATGACCAAAAAACATACCAAAATGAAATTAATAAAAATCTTGACAAAATTCTAAAATGGCTGCACGATAATAATTTAAAAATAAACTTAAGTAAGACTAAAATGATACAATTTAAAAATCCTAGGCAGAAAACTATCGATCTTGACATTAATTATAATAATAATAAAATTGAAGAAGTTGACTCAATAAAATTCTTAGGTTTAATGGTTGACAAATTTTGTGACTGAAAGCGCATGTAGAATATATATGTAATAAACTTGACAGATTCGTATTTGCTATTAAAAAACTACGTCTGACGGTATCCACTGAAGCTACATTAAATGCTTATCACGGGTATGTCGCTTCAACACTTTCATATGGTCTCATATTATGGGATAACTCCGTGGATTTTATTAAAGCTTTTCGTGTTCAAAAAAATGCGTAAGAGCGGTTTACGGTGCTTGGTCGTTGAATAGCTGTAAACCTTTATTCATAAAATCTAACATTCTACCGTTGGTTTGCATGTACATAAAAGACATCTGTACTTTCGTGAAACAAAACCCTGAATTTTTTCCACTACATATGATTAACAGAACTGTCACTCCACGGAATAAATTCAAACTTTTTCTACCTCAATGTAAAATGGACATTTTCAAGCGAAATGCTTACGTAAATGCTATTAAAATATATAATAAACTGCCTAATCGATTTAAGGAATTACCTATAACTGCCTTTAAAAGAGAGATATCCAAATGGTTGCTAAAACATTGTTTCTATTGTTTAAATGAATACATGTCTCATGTGTCAGAGCCAATGTAACGTTCTAAAATTTATTTATCATTATATAAGCAATTTAATAATTAACTTAAGACTTCCATTTTGACTTTCGCATTTTACTATTACCTATGCTATTAATTATATTTAATTAATTAATTTTCTGACATTACCTTGACATTGTAATACTAACTTTGATAAATATGTAATACTTAATTTAATCCTATCGTTTTTTGTAATTATATAACATAGCTCAATAAATATTCTCGATGTTCAATTGCACGCCATTTGTATGGCAGAATGTACAAGAACAATTTTATATTAATGTTAAGACCTATGTAACACTACATTCTCGCAATAAAATATTCTATTCTATTCTATTCTATTCCAGCGTATGCAAAAGTGTGTCGATCATCGCGGCGAATATTTTGAAAAGCAATAAAACCTTATTAAATGATATATGTTTGTTTCTTTTTTTAATTCCGGATACATAAATAGCAGCCCTCGTAACAAGCTAATTTAACAAAAAAATTTTTCTTATTACTAACAAGCTAATTTAACAAAAAATTAGCTTGTTAGTAATAAGAAAAAAATTGTTCTAGGGCTCCCTCACTAATAGAACTTGATTACACTTACCGAGTATTATAATTATCTGTTAGCACTGTCTCGCCACTCTACTCATACGTACAAGACCTATAGACTAAAGACTTGCCCACATCAGATTTCTCCGCCAGTGGTCTATCCGCCGTACTCAGAGATACTTAATTACGATTACCCTTCAATTTAATGAAGAGTTTGACAGATAATGTATGGGGCTTATGTCAACATTTTGAATTAATTACAATTAAGTAATTAATGTTCCACTCTGAGTGCGGCAGTATAATAATTATTATCTAGACACGCGGTAGAGTGTCAAGCCAAGTTCCAGCATAACAGAATGGCGAGCAGCACCGTGTGTAATATTACACGAACCATTTGCAGCTACTTTTGACCCCCTCATAATTCAGAAACTATTTCACATAAACGTTTCAAATTTAGCTCATATAATTAGACTTGCGAGATAAATACATGCTTCAAATTTCATAAGCACAGCTTAAACGGTTTTTGAGATATTAACGTCCGAAAATCTAAATTGTTTTATCACTGACTGACTGACCTATAGATCAAAATTCTAACCCACTTCCAGATGACCTAGAAGGCTGAAATTTGGAATCCAGCTCGGTAATTGTGTGTAACCGTAGGGAAAAATCCGAAAACAAAAAAATGGTCAAGTGCGAGTCGTACAGAGCGAAAATTGTGTTTTTTGTATGGAGATCCCCCTTAAATATTTATTTTATTTTACTTTTATTATTTGTTATGAAAGAAGAAATATAATTAAGGATTTTGTGAACATTTCAAGTACCTTTCGGCTGCCATTATTGATTTAGAGCAAAAAAGGCCAAAAAATCACGTTTATTGTATGGGAGCTCCCCGTAAACATTTATTTGTGAATTGAAAAAAACTTGAAATGAATAGAAGGTGACTTTAGGAAGTGTGTCTGTCTGTCTGTTACGTCTTCACGCCCAAACTGCTTGTACCGATTGTTCTTTGGTATGAAGATATAGTTTGAGTCCCGAGAATAGACATAGAATTATTTCAATATGTCTGTCCGTTTGTCTGTCCGTCCATTTGTCTGTCCGTCCGTCCATTCGTTTGTCTGTCTGTCTGTTAGACAGCTATAATAATAGCTACTTAACTTCCGCATAGTAAGTTGTACACTATATAGTTAATGGTTGGAAATACACTTGTGTTATACCGTATTATTATTCTGATGGTAGCTGCATTTTCCATTCGCTTGGATTTTCTTTTGTTTTATTCGTCTGATACTCAAGTCTCAACAAGGCTTAGGGGCTGTTTCCCTACTTCCTGATAAGTTTCAGATAGGCTATCCACAACTTATCTGATAGATGAAGTATCTGCCAGATAAGTTGCGGATAGCATAGCCGACACTTGTCGGGAAGTGGTGAAACGACACCTCAAGGTTGCGAATTGCCATTGAATATAGTCGAATATTATGGATGTTTGAACTGGGAAGATGAAGGTGTCTACCTTTGCTCGGAAAGTTTTCTTTACAAAAAGTAGTGATATCCCACCAAAAACATAAATGTAAAAATGCTGAGCCAAGTTCCATACAAACGTTATATTTCATGTCTATGGACTTCGCCGTAAAAAGGATGGACATCTAAATGAGTGCCAAGTTCCATGGAAAATCGAAATGAGTACGTATGGGAACCAAATAACATTATGAACAAATAATAGAGTATATTTCTTTGCTTTATTGAATATCTAAAACAATTGATGTTATTTAAATAATGTGAGATCTTAAACTAGATTAGATTTTGCTTGGCTAGTTTTCATCAGAATTAAAATGTTTAATAACTTTATGAAAAATGACTGACGTATTGAAAACTGGCCAAGTTAGATCTAATCTAGTTTAAGATCTCACATTATTTAAATAACCTCAATAAATTTGTTATAGATATTCAATAAAGCAAAGAAATAGACTCTATTATTTGTTCATAATGTTATTTGGTTCCCATACGTACTCATTTCGATGTTCCATGGAACTTGGCACTCATTTAGATGTCCATCCTTTTTACGGCGAAGTCCATAGACAAGAAATATAACGTTTGTATGGAACTTGGCTCAGCTCAGCATTTTTACATTTATGTTTTTGGTGGGATTATGTTTAAATTTCTTCAAACAGTCAGTACTTTTAGAGTGTAATCAAAAATCATTAGTCAAATTCAAACTAACAAACAAATGTTACCTTTATACATACAATTTAAAAAAAACCTCTAAAGCGATATAACAGCGCTTTCAAACTTAATCGGAAAAGTTTCAGCAAACAAGCAAGTGGTGTAAAACTTTACAACATTTGGCGTAAGACTACATATACAAAAGCAATCGAAAAACCCCGAAATGGATAAAATTCTTTGGCGTAGGTGACAAATGCACCTGGCTACACGCCAGACACAAAGTTTAGATATAAAAATTGCAATTTATTGCTTCATAAATCCAACCAACGTAATTCGGGGTTTTTATGACGAATTAATCGCTTAGCAAAATATTTTAATGGTATAAGAAGTATTTTAGTTTCTAATTTTAGTAAAACAATTTTCTTCGAATTACATAAGGATAAGGCAGAAGGCTGCGTTTCCACTGCGTGGCAAGGAATGTGTTTAACAAGAACCAATAGCATCCAATAGAAACGTTGCGCTGAACGTGGTCAGGCAAATGAAGCGTTTCTATTGGCTCTTAAAAACACATCCCTCGCAACGCAGCTTAGCTCAGCTCCGGTGGAAACGCAGCCTTAAGGCTCGTTGCAAACATAGGACTGTTGTACCACTATTGGGTTTTTTGCATTCAACTGACGGATAATATGTTGCAAGTAACCGATGCTTGGAAAATATTTTTTATCGTGTGTGGCACGATTAGTGGCACGATTCTCAAACCTCAAAAGTCTTGGATAGGCAATCTCACTATCGCACACACTTGCGCGTAAGCGCTACAATATGAGATCGAAAAGGCATTCGAGTTGTAAGAATTGGGCCCTTGATGTACGCAAAAGGTGTAAAAGAAATAATAATGTACTAATGTGAGAAATTATAGTAAGAAATGTAATAATATAAATAAATAATATTATTGTTTCTGAAGTGGAAATTTCATTACAGGGTATGTACCTTTTGAGATGGGTTAAAAAATGTTAAACTTAGGAGTCAAAACACACATGGACTACGAAGTAATATTCCCCTCTTTTACCACGCGATGAAAATATATGCCTGCTTCTGCTGTATCGTTTTTACTTCTACCGACACTCCTGGCTCACGTTTGACTGTCGACCGTCAGTTTCCGGCAGCACCGCATCCGGGATCCGGTTTGTCGACAGGTGTTTTCCTTATCGCTTCTTTATAGAATCGCCGATCAAAATGCATGGAATTGACATCACACGAGTCGAACGCCAATTTCATATTAAGGGCCTTCCCTACGGAGATTCCGTAATTTACCGTATATAAAGCCTTATAAACTCATAATTTGAAAGCTACAAAGTTATAATAAAAATACAGCAATAATCTTCAGTATATCAACATTCATTTCCCCGTTTTAAATTTTCTATTTTTGTTTATTATACTCATGATATCAGCTTCCAAAGTAAAACCAATTTATCAAAATTCAAGCATACATTCAGCATCTCCTTAGTATTTACAAATTACTTTTATTTGAAACACACGTCAATAGATCGACAATATCATAAAGTACACATTCCCCGTTTTAATTTTTTTTAGCTCAATTTTGAACTAAGATAAGTAAAAAAAAGGGTTTTGGTGCGATCTCGGCAACGTGGCAAATGTATGGTCAAGGCCGTTTGCTCGGGGGACGGCCTTAACGAACGCTTATGTCAATTCCAGACATTTTGACCGGCGAGTCTACAAAGGATCGATGAAGAAAAGGTTTGTTTACAAAGAATCGATGAAGAAAAAGGATTCGTAGGTTGTAAAAGGTCAGTATCGCATGCCTGAGCCAATCTTCATTTTCCGTTTGAATATAATTTAAAATCACGATAAGTTTACGTGGGAGGTGACTTTGACAATATCTCGAACTGCGTGGGCCTTCCAGGAAAATTCTTACCAGGAAATAGCAATAACAAGCAATTATTTAATAAAACTCCATGAAATATTATTATTAATAGACTCTTTGTGATATCAAATAGAGGGTGAATTTTTAAAATGGTGCTGAGATCTGAAACTGTACTAAGTTTTCAGGGGCATGTTAAAAAAATTGTAGTGTTGGAATTAAATAAATATTAACCTATCAAGCCCCATAACAGCACCGGTGGTCGCGACAACAATAGAATAGCAATAGATTTCCAAGAATCTGCGATCGAAGGAATATCTACAGGCAATGAAATAAATTTCGAGCTCGATTTTAATAAAATTGTTGTGACATAACGTGTGTGAACTGTGAAGACAGCTAGTTGAAAATTTTATCTTTCCGTCTCTTCTTCTCATAAGATGACGCGCAAAAATATATGGGACCATCCTCCAATAGCAATAAGATATATTATGTCTTGGGATAGGTCTTTTCAATTGGCTTATTTTGATAAGTAGGTACAGATGAAAAACTTGGACAACCTACGTTACCTACGTTAGTTACATTCTTAGATAAGTAATTGTGTGTGTGAAATCTCTTTCAATAAAACCTATATCTGTTATTAATTTTGATTCTTAAAAAACGCTTAAAATCCCTCCCAATTTGTAAATTGTTTACACTTCTACGAAAATATCGTAACAGTGATAATTTTGTGTACGATACTTTGTTGCTGTTTCTATTATAACATCCAGGGAGGATATGGCCATGTTCCTGATTGGAAATATCAGTTATGTGGAGAGTCACGGGGGAAACGCAACAAAGGGAGCACAATGAAAGGCTTTTAAAACGCGACCGTGCGATCGGTAATTGAAAAATTGACGAAAACGCGCCCCGACGACCTCTGGAGCACAAAAAACTCCATTTCCAACACACAGAAATTAACATGGCAGTTTCCTATGCATCGGAATTTATAGAGTTTCCTTAAAACTAGAGGCCTTGTTTATAAAAAAAATGTACTCAAGCAGACCCATGTCATTTAGTCTGCTTATGTACATATAGTATGGGATCTATATTTTTATATTTTTATATATTTTAAGGTAATCTTTAGAACGTATGGAATGGATTAATGTTGAGTGGCCTTGTGAAAAGTAGCCGCAAGTACCTCTAATTAAGCTTAATGTTCATGCGATTAATACATAATTTGCATGTATTTTTTTTTCAATAAATTTAACATCATTTGAAAGAAAATGACTTGACAAAATAAGGTATAAATGGTGGCCAGCTCTAAGTCTGCCGCAACCTAGGGTGGCCATTACTTTTGTATACGACATCGCGTGAGGTTAGGAAGCGCAAGAGAAAAATAAAAACGCCTGTTAAATAAAAATGGCAATCTTGCGGGTTCTCAACCTCCTCAAATCCTGCCAAGCATCTACATACCAATATTCAGCAAAATCGGTTCAATGGTTTGGGCTTGAAGAAGCAACAGACAGTCACACAGACACACTTTCGCTTTTATATTATATTATAGTTGTGGCGGTACCCACAATTCACCTAACATTCCTGCATCGCGTTATCGAAGTTTTCTGAGCGCGTCGGTATATAATATTATAATATACGACAGCTGAAACGTATCACGTGGGCTTCGGCCTGACCGGGCATGCCACCTCGCTCGGTCGGAAGATCTTCCTTTGGCCTCTACGGATATCCCCACATACTATAAGTGTATAGTATAAATACTCGTTTCACAAAAAAAATAGGAAATAATTAATACGCGGGAGAGCCATGCTTCGGCACGAATGGGCCGGCTCGACCGGAGAAATACCACGTTCTCACAGAAAACCGGCGTGAAACAGCGCTTGCGCTGTGTTTCGCCGAGTGAGTGATTTTACCGGAGGCCCAATCCCCTACCCTATTCCCTTCCCTACCCTCCCCTATTCCCTTCCCTTCCCTTCCCTACCCTCCCCTATTACCCTATTCCTTTTTAAAAGGCCGGCAATGCACTTGCAGCTCTTTTGATGTTGCGAGTGTCTATGGGCGATGGAAGTTGTTTTCCATCAGGTGACCCGTTTGCTCGTTTGCCCCCTTATTTCATTAAAAAAAAAGGAACTTTTAGCTCAAATTCCTTAGTCAAATTCTGTTTTGGACTTTTCCATCCACTAATATTCGTTGACTAGGCCACAGTATTACAATATTCCATATTGTAATACTGTGACTGGGCTATCTGCAGTGTCGCAGCTGCTATTCAATATCCTCATTTATCGCATTTAGTTCAACACGTGCTTCTTTTCTCTTGCGCTTCCTAACCTCACGCGATGTCGTATACAAAAGTGATGGCCACCCTAAGTTGCGGCAGACTTAGAGCTGGCCACCATTTATACCTTATTTTGTCACGTCATTTTCTTTCAAATGATTTTAAATTTATTGAAAAAAAATAAACATGCAAATTAGGTATAAATCGCATGAACTTAAGCTTAATTAGAGGTACTTGCGGCTACTTTTCACAAGGCCACCCAACATTAATCCATTCCATACGTTCTAAAGATTACCTTAAAATATATTTCATCGAAAAAAACGATTCATGCACGATTTTACGGTCGGATCTTTGGCCAATAATATTATACCCTACCAAATTGTCCACGTACTTTTAATAATTGATTCGCAAATTATTATTAAGTATTGTGAGCTGTGACAGCTGTTTCGTATCTCACGATAATGTTGTATAGTGTTACAACGACTGTAGCACTTAAAACATTTTACCCTATTTTTGTTTTAAAGCATTCCACAGAAGGATTGCTCAGATAATATATACAATATTGTATCTAATATAGTCTAGTCTTAAGTTTGTAGATATTGTAGAAAATCTCCCTGTTTTAATTTAGCAAGAAACCCATGTCCTAACCTTTTTCAGGATACAGAATATTTAAAGGCAAAAACGTCCCTTGGGGTGTGACTGAGTGACAAGACAAATGATCCTCAAAAGTTGGATCCTTGAAAAAATCGCTCACCCCTGTCTTAGCTGTCATGTCGGTCATCCGTCCCACTAGCTTTGAGATACAACACATTTACTTGAATTTGGTTTAAAATATAAAAGTAGTTAAGATATATTTTATCTTAACTACTTTTATATTTTAAACCAAATTCAAGTAAATGTATTTAACTTAGCCTTTTGAATCCATAGGGATTCAAAAGGCTAAATTCAGTGACTAAATGACAGATAATACAAAATTGTTTTTGTTTACAATCAATTATTTATAAATGTTACAATTTAATGTTAACATTACAATTTTAAGTGTTTTGTCCTGGCTGTAGATGTGGCTATTTATAAGTTAACTATTGTAACATGACTAGGTTCCTTGACATTTGTTCTTTTAAGTACTATTATGTTTTTATAGGGTACTAGCTGTCCCAGCAAACGTTGTTTTGCCATTTAAAGTATTTCTACTTCATCAGCATACAAAATCTTACCCCCTCTTTTGTCCCCTAAGAGGGGTGAGGGGAAAAACGTTATGTAACACCAGATGTTAAGTTGGAAAAACAGTTAATAATATAAAGTAAGTCCATTAAAGAAAAAAGTTTACTTAATACAAAATCTGATCCTCTCTTTGGTGGGGGGGGGGGGGGGTGATTTTTATACACCAGATGTTGAGTTGGAAGAAGGCAAATATATCTGCCGAAGGCAAATATATCGGATCAGTAGTTTTCGTGTTAAAGCAAAAGTCTTATACAAAATCTGACCCCCTCTTTCGTCCCTTTAGAGGGGTGGGGGGAAATTTTTTTATTCACCAGATGTTAAGTTGGAAGAAGACAAATATATCTGCGAAGACCGCATTCAAATCGGATTAGTAGTTTTCGTGTTAAAGCAAAAGTCTTATACAAAATCTGACCCCCGTCTTTTGTCCCTTTAGAGGGGTGGGGGGGGGGGGGGGGGGGAATTTTTAAACACCAGATGTTAAGTTGAAAGAAGACAAATATATCTGCGAAAACCGCATTCAAATCGGATCAGTAGTTTTCGTGTGATAGTGGAACAAACATACAGACAGACAGACAGACAGACAGACAGACAAAAAAACTGACCACATTTTGGCTTGTATAGCGATGTAGTGACACCCTCCGCTTATTATGTTTTGAATATATTTAATGTACAGGATCGTCATTTCTACAGTTTTATTATATGTATAGATTGTTATATTATATTTTATAAAAAAATATAAAATATTGTGATTAGGTCGTGCTAGGTGAGTACCAGGTATGTTTTATTCATATTTTTCCAACTTTGAAACAAGCACAGTTCTATTTTTTTTAATAAAAGAGTCCTCTGCATTCAATAGATAAAATACGAATAGCCATTGAATTTAAAATTCGAATCGGCACAACAGAATGCAATGGCGGATGGGAAAGGAACAAGATGGCTGCCATTCGAAAAAATATTTGAAAAAAAGCGGGAAAATTACTTGCAGTTCATAGAGAACAGAATATAATATTGAAGGCAGCTGCTGTCAATAATAAAATCTAAAATGTATCTTTTTGAGGATCTTGTTGTGTAGACTGCTTATTGTGACTTTAAACATTCAAAGATAAACATTATACTAGATACCTTATGGATGTTAATATTAAGTCAATTATAAATAACTTTAATACAGGACATACTAATTGATTGTCAAAGATTCATCAAATGCAAAGACCTTCAATCTCTTTGCCTTCAATAAAACAATATTTTGTTCATTGACCAAAGGTAAAATAAAAATTTATTGTTATTTAAGGTTTTTATTTGTTAAAAAATATTAGCATTTAAGGACGTGGCGTTGACTTTAGAAAACAAAGCGCAGTTGCGACATCGCGTCTAGGTGTGACCTGACCCTTAATCCTTCGATCGCGGATTCTTGGAAATCTATTGTTGTCGCGATCACCGGTGATCTTATGGAGCTTGATAGGTTAAGGTAAGGACCTAAAAAATAAATTAATTAAAAATCAAAAAACCCGACTGCAAAAAATGTTAACTAAAAAGAACGAAACAAGACCTTACTCTGCCGTAGGCATCGAATCCATGTTTTAATTGATACGACTCTTGCTTACGAGTTTCATGCCAGGATAAATAGAAGGTTACATAGAAAAATGTAGAAGAAGAAAGTGGATAATAAAATGCAGTCGGAGGCATGTCGCACCAAGTTTAACATTAATTCATAAATCATAAAATATTATGCCTCCGACTGCTGATATAACCATATATACTTAGAAAAGTGTGCCTACTATACGTTATAATCAGTGACGGATTAAGACTACTTGATGCCCTAAGCAATCCATGCCTGTGTTTCCACCCCCCCCCCCCCCCCCCCTCATCCGTATTTTTTGGTGTGGTTTTTGGTGACGTGAGAGTGAGACGTGATGCCCTAAGGACAGATGTTTTTTGTCCTTCTTCTGGTGCCCCCTCAGACGTGATGCCCTAGGCAATTGCTTAATTTGATTAAGGGTTAATCCGTAACTGGTTATAATAGGTCTGTACATAGGTTTGGTATTGTTTCAATGTATGTTTCTAGTTTTAAGTACCAAATCATTGTTTTTTTTAATACTTTGTCATTGAATTTTCATCTTGTTTCAGTAATGTCAGTTAATTTTTAATTAATATTAGATTTATCCATGCAGGCGGATTTTGGTTTTTTCTTATTTTATTACTAGCGGTCGGCCGCGGCTTCGCCCACGTGGATCTCGGTGAGCTCTGCAAAAAGCATACCCAGGAAAGACTCGGTCAGCAAAATGATTCCCAGGTCAATTCACAGACTCCGACACTAACATCGACGACGCAAGTTTCATTATACGCAGGCTGCACCCTGCACAGATTGTCTTCCTTCCGCACGCGCACCCGCCTTGTGACGCCAACTATCGTAATATTTTAATTTCGTCATAATTTCAAAACCAAATGCCCAATTTTATTCATTCAAAGACCAAATATTATCTACATAAACTGTACTTAGTAATGGAATAATTTATTTTGATAAGGATTAAAAGAATGAGTAAAATAAACGCGTTTAAATGTAGTCCAAAAAATTTCAAGATTTTTAAATAAAAAAATGTTTATTGTGCCTCACTCGACATAGATAGGTATAGTGTGTCGCGTACTTTTTTGTAGATATTTGTAATTGTAAAACAAAAAATCAAATCTTTCCTCTTTATACTATTAGCGTAGATTTATCGTTCGATTTAATATTAAAACTGCAAGTTATATACAAATTTAGAATCAGTGATTAAAATTCTTTATTTTGATACCCCACTCCATATGCTTGGTAAATTTTTATTTTTGTTTACCTTACGATATAGCGTCAAACATCCGCCATTTTGGTTTTTTCTTAATGTCACCTATCTAAGAACACTCGGGCTATTAAGACAAATCTAACGATACCTCAAATGTGAAAATCCGTTTAGTAGTTCTGAAGATACGAGGTAATAAAGAATATTACATACATAGAAGATACGCGCTAAACACATAACCCTCCTGGCAGTCGGGTAACAAGGGTTAGGCCTTGATGGATCACCAAGATTGTCATCAAGATTGCAAAGCTGTCTTAATACGTCGATTTTTGGGAAAAACTAAATTGCCTTTCTGCACAAAATTGCTTGTATTAAACCATCAGTGTCCAACGTGACAGCATCCATACTAATAAATTTAAAAAAGAAAGTGTGTCTGTCTGTCTGTTGCCACTTCACGCCCAAGCCGCTGAACGAAATTTTGCTGAAATTTGGTATAGAGATACTTTGAGTCCCGCTGCCCTGTTACGCACAAGTATGCTATTTTAAAGTAGACGAGTTACGCCTAACCACTGCAAAATACGAGTAGTCTTAATCAGTACAGTCTATATGGCACTATAGACAACTTCAAAAAAATATTTATCAGTGAGTCAGAATCTCTTATGGCAAATTCGTTTAACTTTATTTTTTTTTGTTTCAGTTAGGCATTACTCATTCAATTTAAGTTAATACAGATGGGCAGAATGTATCAATAAATTTTGTAACTCAAACTAAGTCTGTTATCTTAAAGTTGAAATAGTTACGCGTGGCCACTCGTTGAAACCCGTTTATTATATTATTTTAGTATATTATTTATTTATAGCCATTCTTACAGTGCATAACACTACTTAACTACTACATTACTATACTATTACATTATTTTCTATATTATATCTAATCTTACTTCTAAATAATAATTATAGTTTATTAGGCATGTTGCTCCGTATGCCATTTGGCAAAGGCCTCCTCCAACCTCCTCCATTCAACTCTGTCCCTGGCTACTCTACTCCAAGTAACTCCCGCTATGAGTTTAAAGTCATCGGCCCATCTTTTGTTTTGTCTTCCTCTTTGTCTTTTGCCGTTTCTAGGGTACCATTCTGTGACCTTTTTACTCCATTTGTCTGTGCCCCTTATCAAATGTCCTGACCATTTCCATTTCAGCCGTTTAATTTTCACCGTAATGTCTTGTACTTTAGTTAATATATTTCTGATATCATCGTTTCTTAGTCGATCCATTTTCTTTATGCCAAGCATGCTACGCTCCATTGCTCGTTGACAGGAGGTTAATTTGGCTAAGTTTTGGTTGGTAAGGGACCATGTTTGGCTTCCATACATTAAAACAGGAAGTACGCAAGTATCAAATAATTTGCTTTTAAGTTTAATGTGTATATTTGGATTTTTCATCACCTCTTTTAAAGTCCAGTAACTCTTCCAAGCATTTCCGACTCTTCTTTCTAGTTCCTTATTCATTGTATTATGGGGTGATATTACTTGACCCAGATATATGTACTCTTCCACGTATTCTATCTGCTTATCCTCAATTGTAACATCGTGTTTAGGACCATTCGTCATTACTTTTGTTTTGTCTAAGTTTAATTCCAGACCGACCGCTTTGCTTTCAGTAGCCAATTGATTTATCATTATATTAATATCTGTGTATATTTAGATTTTTCATCACCTCTTTTAAAGTCCAGTAACTCTTCCAAGCATTTCCGACTCTTCTTTCCAGTTCCTTATTCATTGTATTATGGGGTGATATTACTTGACCAGGTATATGTACTCTTGCACCTATTCTATCTGCTTATCCTCAATTGTAACATCGTGTTTAGGACCATTCGTCATTACTTTTGTTTTGTCTAAGTATAATTCCAGACCGAACGCTTTGCTTTCAGTAGCCAATTGATTTATTATTATATTAATATCTTCTGAAGTTGTAGCAAACAAAGCAAAGTGCCAGTAATATTTAATCCGAAGCTATCCCATTTCATGCCTCTAAACACCTTTTCTAATACAGCTGCAAAAAGCTATGGTGATAGGGGGTCACCTTGACGTACTCCTTTGTTTATGTTAAAAGGTTCCCCTTTTCCCCCGTCTCGGGGGTGAATTTTTTAAATAAAAAAGCCCCAGAAATCAATAGACACACAAAAATAATTTACTATGTACAATTTTTTTGATAATTCAATAATTATATGAGTTATAGGTAATTAAAGATCAAAGATTTTGCGTGAGAAAAATAATAATTGCCTTAAAGTTGTTTTTCACAATTAACTAAAAAACTATAAGTTTTTACGAAAAATAATATGTTAAATAACTTATTACCAAAGAAGTCAATAAAAAAAATAAATTACTACTCTGAAATACCTTCTAATATTATTTCAAATTAGTGAGCTATAGGTGAATACGTATTTTGTTTTTAGACAAGTAATTAAATCTAAGTATTCAAACTTAAATAACGGTAAACCGATGCATTTTATGACATGTACTTCCTGAACACTTTTTAAAGTGCTCAGAAATACCTTTTGAATGAGCACTATAGAAAGTTAATAGCATGAAAATTGTGCAAGTTATGGTAAAAATAAGATGATACCTTGGATTTTTTTTGGCAAAAACAAAAAATAAAACCTTTACTATTCCTACAATAATTCTACTTTATGGTTTTCATCAATAAGTCTCTCTCTTAGTTTCAAAAAAGAAATTATACTCTTATTATCATTTTGTTTTGAAAATAACTTCATAAACATTGAATATATGGAGTTCCCAGAGCGTAAAAATCGTGCTAACCTCCGATTTTTGAAAAGAAAAAAGGAATGTGTAGCTGATAACATAAATAATAAAGTTTACCTATTGAAAAGTTGTGCTTTTGATTTTTAAATTATTCTCTTCCACTTCAAGTAATGAGTTTACTGCAAAATTTTGAAGAAAATTTGCATATTTCATTCTTTTAAATGTATAGCAAAATAATAAAATACATTATTATGATTTGTATCGTTGCTTATATTCCAAAGAAAGAAAATAAGTTGAAAAAATATATAATTTAGATTTAAAATTAATATTTTTGTATGTAGATGAGCATACCTCCAAATGTGCTTGTTGTGTGCCTCGCCAGGTAAATGGCGTTCCTATTTTTCTTTGGTTTTAAATAGGAAGCTTAAAATTATTTTTTAGGCTTAACAAAGCCTTCTATTTCTTAATGTGTATAACTTTTTAGCTCTTACTTTATTAAATTTTCTGAAAATGTAGCACAAACTTTTCACGGATATTTCGAAGAAAATCTGTATTTTATTTCTTTTGGTTAGGTTTTTACAGAATAAAATTGATTTTTTACTAAATTTTTTTCATTAATTATATTTGCTAAAACATACTTAAAGGAAAAAAGTACAAATTAGGTTAAGAACTGATATTTTTTGTATTCAGGTAAGCATTTTCCAAACATAGGTCGCAGCATGCGTCTTTAGTATGTACGTGAGATTTGTAGCACCCAATTTTTTTTCTGGCTTTAAGTATGAAGTTTAAATATATTTCAAAGACTAGAAAAAGTCTTTCATTTGTCGATGCATTTAATGTTTTAGCTCTCACTTAGATACATTTTCAACAAATATAGAAAAATATTTTCTATCTATTTTACACATTTTTGGAGATATTTAAACGTTTTTAAGTACTTAAAAGTTATCATTTCTCTAAAAATTAAATACGCACAACAAGTAAGTTTAACACACTTTTCGTTACAACCCTTAAATCCACCCAAACCCTTTTATCTTGGTTACGACGAGCGTTAATCTCTAAAAACTTTGCAAAAACCTTATAGTTGTATTTAGCTTAGCAAAGCAAACTTTCTTTTTTAAAAATTGTGTATTTGGTTAATTTACAACGTAAACAATCGGATAAGAGTCATTAAATAACAGGAACAAGAAAAAATTTTTTTTTCTGGACCGGTTTTATATGGTGAAATATTAATTTTTAATTAAGTAACTAAAAAATTAAAAGCACAAAATAATTTTTGGTAAACTTTGCAAGTTATAGTGTAAGAAAGAAAATGACACCTCAAAAACAAAAATCCACTCACTATTACAATTTTCGGAGGTTAAAACCTCTGGCGACTGCAGTTTCGACTCAAAGTTCTCCCTTTGTCATTTGTTACGAATACCTATTATAGGTATTCGTAAAAAATGACTAAGGGAGAAATTTGAGTTCTTTTTGTTAAAAATGTTTTGTTTTCTTTTTTATTTCTAAAGGATAAAAATAACCAAGGTAGAGCCTGACTATAACTGTTACTGCGAGAACCGTGCAATCGGGACCTTTTAATCCCGACCTTTAAATAAATAAAGACCTTTTAATAAATTAAAAAAAATAGGGGCTTTTAAAATATTTTTCAAAACGTTCTAAAAGCTAGTAAAACTATAACTTTTGACATGCTTTTTGAATGAACCCGATAACTTCAAAATTAACAGAGCTTAATTGTGATAAAACGAGTTTTTTTTTTAATTTTGAAAAAGAGATCTGGGACGCAAATATTGTAATACAATAATTATTCTTATTTATGTTTGACACGAAAAAATGTCCGTTACTTTTTCTTTTAACATAAGTTACCTATGACCTCAAAAATTTTCCCTGGTTTAGAATGCTTAGTTTTTTAAAAAACTTATTCAAATTTTCCTAAATATCATTTTGTTTTGAAAATAACTACAAAAATATAAATATTCGTAAAAAATGATTAAGGGAGAAATTTGGAATCTTTTTCTGAAAAATATTTTGGTTTCTTTTTTATATCTATAAGATAAAAAATAACCAAGGTAGAGACTAGAGCCTGACTTTTACTTCGAGACCCATGCAACCGGGACCTTGTGAACCCGTTTCTTTTATAAAGTAAGGGCTTTAAAAATATTTTTTAAAACAATCTGGCACTTGAAATAACCTTTGTAATGCTTTTTAAATGAACCCGATAACTTAAAAATTATCAGAGCCATTGTGATAAAACGATTTTTTTAAATTTGAAGCAGATAATTGGGATGCAAATATTGTAGCAAAACGTGTCAATACGTTTTCTAATATAATATTATAAATGCGAAGGTGTTTTTGTCTATCTCTTACCTCTTCACACCCAAACAACTCAACTGGTTTACTGAGTATGAAGATACTTTTGAGGCTCGGGAAAGAACATATTAGGATACTTTTTATCCTGAAAAAGTGTACGGGCGTCATCTAGTCCTTAGTAAATAGTAAATACACGTCATGTATGTGTCTTTTTAAAATTGAGAAAATAAACGGAAGTTAAAAATTGAAAGTGAATTTAAGAGTAACATTATCCTACAAATAGAACAATCCATAATGTAGGTCTTAGGACCATCAAATTAAAGTATGAAGTCCTTTCTATCTCTGTTAGCTACCATTATCAAGATTTTTCGCAAATAAAAATGTTGTTCGTCTTATCAAAATGAAGCTACTCACAAAAATTTGCTTGATAATAATAAAAAAAAACTTCTAGGGAACCCTAACGGCTTTACTAATTTTTTACCTATGTGCACATATTTTTGTACGTGCATATTAATTAAAAGGTAAAAATCAGTAAAGCCGTTACAGTTTAAAATAGATAGCAGCCGATTCTTAGACCTACTGGTCTGAGCATTGGCTACTATATATTTTTCATACCCCTTAGTGGTAAGGGTTGTTCAGTGTTCACCCTTAACGTTTTTTTTTTTTTTTGGTCAATTTTTATTTTTTTTATTTTTCTATAATGTAACATTAAAAATAAATGTTTACGACCCTTCATTTTATAAAATGTACATTCATTAATATACAAAAAATTGGCAAAGTGCAAGCAGAACTCGCGCACGAAGGGTTCCGAGTTCCGTACCATTAGGTACAGAGCAAAAATAGGCCAAAAATTGTGTTTTGTGCATGGGAGTCTTTCTCTCTATTTCGATTAAAATTTCCCTGAGCTTTTTTTATAAAAATAAGGTTTTTATTTATATTAATAAAGTTTATTCGTGATGAAGTAGAAACACTTTTTATGGCAAAACAACACATTTTGTCGAGAAAGCTAGTATGTAGTTATATGATAAAAAAATCATATTATACAAATATTAAAAACCTTCTTTTTACCTAATTAAACATAATTAGTTAAGCCAGAATGGTTAAATCTGCATTTTTAGGAAAAGGGGAAAAAAAAATTAAAAAACAAGGGGGTAAAAAAAACCATCCCTAAAAGCGCAATTACGTAGTATGACAATTTTAAATTAAAGGGTAAACCGTAATCGATCCCAAATTTTTATTTAAATCTATGCTGTACCTGATTTTTAGGGTTCCGTACCCAAAGGGTAAAATCGGGACCCTATTAAGCTGATCCTTCGAAGGCTGTCCGTCTGTGCGACCGCTAATGTAGCTGGACTTGATTTGATTGTGTATATCTGTTGCCGCTATAACAACAAATACTAAATAAACAAGATATATTTCATATTTAAGGGGGGCTCCCATACAACAACCGTAATTTTTTGGCCTTTTTTGCTCGATATCAATAACGATAATAGGTAGGCTCTTGAAATTTTCATAGAGTCCTTGACTATATGAGTTCTTTATTAATTAATAAAACTTATAAAAAATTAATAAAATTAATCCCATACAAAAAACACAATTATTGACCTTATTTTACTCTGTAACGGTACGGAACCCTACATGAGCGAGTCCGACTCGCACTTGGCTGATTATTGCCCCGCCGTGATAACGCAAACGAATGCCCGAAAAATAATAGTTTTTGTTATATATTTAACTTTTGATCGAGGAAACGAGAAAAACCGTTTAAAACCGTTTTAAGGATCAAAAACGAAAAAATCATTACGTTCTCAAAAAACGTTCCGAATAGCGTTTCGTTCCGAACGAAACCGAAATGAAACGTTCTTTAGGTATTTAAGGCGATAACGTTTCGAAAAATATAACGTTTTTCGAGCCCTGGCGGCGACACTTAACGCGGTGTCACTGACGCTTTATAGTCTCAGATCGAAAGCCTAACTTTCGAACTGAGCGTCTGTGACGCATCTGTAAAGTCTCCCGCAAACGATCAAACATCAAACACGTCAAACACGTATAAACTAGTGTTTGACGTGTTTGAAGAAAATTTGGATTACTACGTGTTTGACGTGTTTGATGTTTGATCGTTTGCGGAAGACTTTAGGGTCAATTCAGACCGCAACGCAACGCATAGATGCATTTCTAAATTTGTACTTATTTGACAGATCTCAATTACGTGAGACGTCTTTGAAATTGTCAAATCCATACAAATTTGACAAAGACGCTCACATCTGGCGACATAACGCCGCGTCGAACTGCAGAGGTTTTTACCACCTTTCGGCAGCACTCGCCAAACACATTTAATACAACTATTAGATAACATAGATAAGTTTTCCACCCATCGCGTGCTTCTGATTGCACGCAACTCTTCTAACTTAAATTATCACACGACGCGTAACCACATTTGTATGAAGTGATGGTTATTCATAACTCGTTTAACTCTATTTAAATATTAAGTAATACAGATATTTAAAAAAAAAATATGACAATATGTTCTAGAAACATTCAACAAAGTCAATCAAACAGTTTTAAGTTTATAGCACATTTTTATTAATACAATACAAGCAAATGTTTATTTTAAACTTTTGAGCCGTTTTTCTCAAATTTGAGTTTTTTGAGATAGCATACTTGTGCGTAACAGGGCAGCCCGGGTGAGGTCAATAAGATACTTTTAAGCCCGGAAAATGTACGACCCCAGGCCCGTCGTTGCTTGTATTATTTCATCATTGCCCAATGTTAAGTTAGAGATTAATGAACGCGAACAGCATTTAAGGTAAATGACCAAACGTTGACATATAAACAGCAATTGGTGCAATATCGGTGTCGTTACCCGTGCGGTCAGTAGATGGCGACAGTTTGGTCCTAATGGTCACATGTTACATTAACTTCCAACTGTTGTTGTGTAAACGACCGCTGTTTAGATCTAGCGATATGTCGTACGCAGATGAAACGATTTCCAAAAAATATTTTTGAAGAAGTTTGAAGATCGTTTCGACAGTCGACATTAATAACAACTACATTTTACAGTTTTTTAAACTACCGATATTCTTTTTACATAATAACATGGCTTGATTGAGTACAATAATATAAAAATTCATTAACAGTCATGTCTTCTTCTCCTTTGCTAATTTGCAATGGCTCTTTGTCTCCTTTTGTGAAGAAATAACTGTAAGTGTATGGTTAATTTTCATCAAATTACATAAAACGCATAATAATTATCTAAATATAAAAAACTCAATGGTGACTGACTGACTGACATCTATCAACGCACAGCCCAAACCACTGGACGGATCGGGCTAAAATTTGGCATGCAGATAGATGTTAATTATGACGTAGGCATCCGCTAAGAAAGAACTTTGACCCCAAGGGGTTAAAATAGGGGATGAAATTTTGTATATAATAATACTTCTTAACGCGAGCGAAGCCGCGGATAAAAGCTCGTATTATCATAAAACCACACTCGCAACTCAACTCCTAATGTTACGGATGTCCACGACCTATGGTAGGTGCTTTTCATTGAGTGATGCGTTTGCATGTTTTCCAATACTTTCATAAAAATGGCACAACATTTTTAGGTGTTAGGATGTTATTTGTGACATTATTATTTGTAATATCCTTGCGACATATCGTATCGCACGCACTAAAAGTAAACAAACGAAGCATGTCACATGTGTTATGCATAATTATTTGTAATTACCGACAAGGCCGAGTGCGATGAACAGAGGTCGAGATTAGCCACGGCTCGGGAGTCGGGTCATGCATATGCAAGAGGCCAAGAAGTAGGTTTATAAGGTGTATCTGTGTGTATAATACATAATATACATATACATAATATACATCCATACTAATGTTATAAATGCAAGTGTGTCTGTCCGTTACCTCTTCACGCCCAAACCCCTGAACTGATTTTTCTTAAATTTGGTATGGAGATAGAGTCCCGGGAAAGGGCGTAGGATAATGTTTATCCCGGAAAAGTGTACGGTTCCTGCGTGATAAACGAATTTTGGCGCAACGGAGATTCGACCATCAACTAGTAAAAGGTATATTATTCTACTGTATGTGTGTATGTCACTGCACACACGGCTGGTCCGATTTTAATACATTTTTTGCATACATTTGGGTGGCGCCCCAGATGGTTTATATTCACAAATCAGCCAGATTCAGAAAATATATTATGGTACAGGACAACGTCTGTCGAGTCCGGTAGAAATCCATACTAATATTATACATGCGAAAGTTGTCTGGCTATCTGTCTGTTCGTCTGTCTGTCTCTGTCTGTCTGTCTTCTTTCTTTATTCTTGGCGCTCTTAAAATAACTTCTAGGTCAAGCATTGCAAACTTTTTATAATCAAATACAATTCATTGTCACATCATACCCTTAAGGAGTATAATGCGGAATATACACGCAAAGATCATCTGATTACTATGTCAGGTGTTGATAATAATAATATTATGGTCATCGCCATATTCTTCAAGGTCGGTACGTGCTAATGCTTTGTGACATGTGCTAGAAAATTGTGACACAATGCGTAGAAAAAATGGTTCGAGACGTGCTTCGCATTACTATATACATGTGTGATTGGGTTTTTTGCCATACATTGATAATATTTATTTTTTGCCAAGTTTCTAGCTTGGGAATAGGATGATCTTCTGCAAGGCTTCTTCTACATAATTAAGTGTTTAAATTTTTATAAAGAAAGTAATAAGATATAATATATAAGATTAATAAAGAAAAAAAATAATAATAATTCTAAGATTATGTTATGTTTTTTTTATTACTTTCTAATTTTACAACGCGTGATTTTCTTGCGCCGCGCCGGTCCATGTATCTGGGTTAGTTCCCAAACTAGTGGCAGATCAACTATAATTAGTAAGATAATTCATAAAGAATTTATATAGGGGACCCATACACACCCTAACTAAAGTATTGTTTATTCACTTAGTTTTGTTACACCCTGTATAATCAAAACAATAGTTCATTGATCTTTTGTGACAGACTAGTTCTGATCTGTCAACAACCTTCGTACTCTGTTTATGTTAATTTTGGCAATAAAACGTACAATGTCAGAGAGGTAAATAAACCCTAAAATATGCGAATGTTTATAGACATTTTCCTTCGTAAATAACAATTTATGGACGTTCGTAATGCCTTAAGGCTGTAAGGACATTTTAGTGAAATAAACCGAGAAAAGAGTAGACGGAAACAAGGGGATTTAGACAACTTGTATTCTATAATTTGGATGGCAAGGTAAAAAAAATGTATGGGATACATAAGACGTTGCTAATTTGCAGTTGTGATGCCTGTTAATTGTTGCAGTTCCATGCACTTTTTACATTTAGGTTTTACTGTTGAATACAGGTTGTCTAAGTACCCTGATGCTTGGCGATAGCAGATGTAAACACGCTAGACCCGAGGAGTTACACGTGTAAGTTCTCTAGTATTGCTAGTTCCGGTTACCTCACACACAAACACAACATTTACATCACTACAATAATTTTGTTTCGGATAAATTCGTTTATAGGGGTTCGTATATATTTTCTCCAGGTTAAAAACTATCCTGTGTCTTACACCAGGACTTGAAGCATCTCCATACCAAATTTCATCAAAATCAGCCCAGCAGTTTAGACAGAAAGAGAGACAAACAAACCCATTATTATAATATAGTTATCTAAGTTTAGATTTTGTTTAAAAATTGCGTTTTTACTAAATGCTCTTCTTTACGCGAATCGACCAAAAATCGACAGAATTAAGACAGGTGGTATAAGCATGATGATGATGCATGCGTCATTCTGAGCTTTCAGAAAGCTTCATAAGTTCAGGGGCAAGAGGGCGACAAGGCCGACGAGGTAAGGACACGGGGTGCTCACAAATATGTTGACATTCGCACCGCAACTTCGTCCGAATATTATATTACGTATTGTATATTGCAGTTAGTGTCTGTATGAATAGAAATCCTAGGGTATGGTTGACTGTAGTTTTCCTGCAAAAGTTTAAAATGGTAAAAACGGGATTTACAGGACCTTAATTACCAAGATTGCTTTCCGTCCTTATGATAGTCCGATTCACGCGATCTGAATTGACCCCTATGGCTGGTTTACAGTTTACACGTATTAAGTTGATAAGTAGTTAACTAAATTTTAACTTAATTTTAAGTTGTTAATTGCATGTTAACTAAAAATTTAGTAGCAAGTTAAAATTTAGTAAGTACTAAACTAGATGAGAATTAGAATTTAGTTACTACTTATCTACTTGATACGTGTAAACCAGCCATTAGTCTGCTAAAAATTAAAATTAATGGCAGTGTTATCTAGTTCTTCTAAAACGCGCGTAATTTTTAAAGCCACTGAATCAATCCAGTAAAAAATCAAACCAGTAAAAAGCGCTTTCTAAACAAGGTCCCAAAAGCGTAATACATAAAGAGCATAAGGAATTTTTGAAAAGAAAACCACCCAATTAACATCATCCAAGACAAACAATCATAACTTTTTAATTCCGTTTTATTAAGGGGGCGACCTACCCTAAATTGTCGATTTTATAATTAATTTTTAAACTTGAAAATAAGCCCCGAATTTTTCATTTTCTAAACATAGCTATACTACATTATATTTCCGAGGATCCAACCTAGCGAAAATACGATATCTTAAAATTTTCTCGATAGAAAAAAATCACAATTAGATACATCTAATTTTCACGAATTTTTCATAAATTGCCATAACCGTGCATTAAACTAAGTTAATATTTTAACACATATTTTATAACATATAAAATTCTATCATCTGAGATATATGATACGATACGATACGATACGATATGATATATGATAGATGGTGAGAATCTGACCTAGCGGATTTTTAAAATGTTGTATATTTATCGAGTTTTTGAGAAAAACCTAATCTGGCGATGAATCCGCGTCGTCCTTTTTCACCCGGCATATGAAAGACGGGCGTGAGTGTGAAGAGGGAAGGACGATGTTTGATATTTTGCGTTATGGTTGGTTTACACGTTTAAGTAGATGAGTAGTAACTAAATTCTAATAGTCATCTAGTTTAGTACTTACTAAATTTTAACTTGCTACTTGCTACTAAATTATGTGTTTACATGGAATTAACAACTTAAAATTAAGTTAAAATTTAGTTCACTACTTATCAACTTAATACGACGTGTAAACCAGCCATTAGTCGCCCTCTTAACGTAAACATGTATAACAAATGCTCGCGATAGAGCTTAGGAAGTTTTAATAAGCTGTTACTTTGACAAATTATTTGCAGAGGACCGTATTTGTCAAAGCGGAGCCCGAGTCTCATTAAAAATATTTTCAGATAAATGCAGTATGGAACTTGTTATAGGGTAAGAGCCTGCAACAGCCAGACTCCTCATTTTATAAAAGCTGAGAGTTTTCCTGTATGCGACGGGGTATCTAATATAGGGTCATATACAGGAAATAATGCTAGACCACCTCAAAGTCTAATACTTTAAGGAATATTAGAGGTGAATGGTGATCTGGCGATGGGAAGCAACTGTCAAAAATGTCCGGCAGTGGAAGACGAGATTCCTACAGCTACCCTGTAGAAGATAGGATAAAGAAATTCAGCTTTATATTCTATCGAAGGTTAGTCAGGCCATCTGAACTGGATACAAAAGTAACCGCGACCAAAACTTCATAGTTGCTGGTCGTTTTTTACCCGACTACGGCGAAGCAAAAAGGAGGGTTATGATTTTGGCCTGTATTTATGTATGTAGGTATGGATGTTCATCTGTTCCCTCGTAACTTTAAAACTACTTATTTGGACAAATGAGGTGTCGTTAGAAGCCTCTTGATTGTCAGCTGGTTACAGGCTACATGGCATCACGTTAAATTGACAGTAACGCCATCTAAGGGACTTAAGGTAAGGAACAAAAAAAAATTTCCTGACGGTGACGTGTGGGGTATCAAATAAAAGAGCTTTATTACCACATTTTTACTCACAAACAGGGGAACTTTCAGCTTTTATAAAATGACAAAAGTCTGTCGCTGGCTTTTGGGTTATATGGAACTAGTTACGAAGAAATGGAAATACAATGCCGCGCTGAAATAACGTAGCGATGTTTATTTTTATGTAACTTTCATATCTACGTTGCAAAAGCTAGTAATGTTAGACTTTAGAAAATAGTCGTAAAATAAATACGTTATTTACTGGAATATACTTATATTTTAGGTGAAATTGCCAAAGACACGGACATAGGTAACCAAATTAAATAGAAATAGCAGAAAAAACCCCCGAGAAAATCGTACATTTTGCAGCGATTTAGTCTTCAATATTCTGCGCACTAATTTTTTTCAACTGACCGCAAATGAAACTCGGACGTTGATCGACTTTTGGAACGATTCGGTATCGCACTAACGTTTTGACAGCTAGTTGAGACGTTACTGAACCTCAGCCCGAGCGCAAACGCTGTCAAAACAAAAAGTTGATACAATGCTACTTCTACTCGCACGTTTCTGAAACGTTTCTTATTTTGGTGTGTTAAATTGATGAAAATCAATGGAAAAATATAACATAAGCTATATTCAAATTTAATTAACAAAATGTAATAAGATAGTATATTACTGACACTAGACAGTGAACAAAAAGTTTTGTTCGACGTTTAACAAAATTTCTGTTGTTTTCTGATATGAAGTGTGCAACATGTCGGATTTAGGTCGGATTATTTACTCATACAACAGAATAAATATTAGTTTAACAACCTCATACTAGATGACGCCCGCAACACCGTTGCTCCAAAATTCGTTTATCGCGCGGGAACCGTACATTTTCTGGGATAAAAGTTATCCTATGTCCTTTCCCGGGACTCAAAGTATCTCCATGCCAAATTTCAGCAATATCGGTTTATGGTTTGAGCGTGAAGAGGTAACAGACAGACGGACAGACAGACAGACAGACTTTCGCATTTATTATATTAGTATGGATGTGCTAGCAGCGCTCACTGCTCCGAACTTTGCTTATATCGTAATTGTCTATTAAGGACCAACGTAGGGAGGACATGTTACGGTTGATATTACGTCAAGTGTGTGATCAAGTCCAGTCAATCAATATGGAAATGAAATATGGCCTATGTACAAGGCCGTGTACCCTTGATTACATTACAATAGAATAGAAATATATTGACTAAGATATCGCGATGATTATGATGAAAGTGATGGTCATCTATACTTCCATACTTCTATATTACTAAATGCGAAAGTTTGTCTGTCTATTACCT
The DNA here is from genome assembly GCA_963422495.1 of Polyommatus iphigenia. Classification (NCBI taxonomy): domain Eukaryota; kingdom Metazoa; phylum Arthropoda; class Insecta; order Lepidoptera; family Lycaenidae; genus Polyommatus; species Polyommatus iphigenia. Next base: position 38,024,404 of record OY730183.1, read on the forward strand.
CTTCACGCTGGTTGGTATGGGGATACTTTGAGTCTCGAGAAAATACATACAATACTTTTTATCACAGAAAAATGAACGGTTCCCGTGTGATAAACGAATTTGCGGAGTTGCGGGCGTCATCTATAGTTTATAATATCTTCTTATATATAAAAATGGATTTTCAAATGTGCTAGTCGCGCTAAAACTCGAAAACGGCTGAACGGATTGGGCTGATTTTAGTCTTAAAATATTCGTAGAAGTCCAGGGAAGGTTTTAAAGTGAGACGAAGTTCACCAGGACAGCTAGTTTTTATATATAAAAATGGATTTTCAAATGCGTTAGTCGCGCTAAAACTCGAAAACGGCTGAACGGATTGGGCTGATTTTAGTCTTAAAATATTCGTAGAAGTCCAGGGAAGGTTTTAAAGTGAGACGAAGTTCACCAGGACAGCTAGTTTTTATATATAAAAATGGATTTTCAAATGCGTTAGTCGCGCTAAAACTCGAAAACGGCTGAACGGATTGGGCTGATTTTAGTCTTAAAATATTCGTAGAAGTCCAGGGAAGGTTTTAAAGTGAGACGAAGTTCACCAGGACAGCTAGTTTTTATATATAAAAATGGATTTTCAAATGCGTTAGTCGCGCTAAAACTCGAAAACGGCTGAACGGATTGGGCTGATTTTAGTCTTAAAATATTCGTAGAAGTCCAGGGAAGGTTTTAAAGTGAGACGAAGTTCACCAGGACAGCTAGTTTTTATATATAAAAATGGATTTTCAAATGTGTTAGTCGCGCTAAAACTCGAAAAGGGCTGAACGGATTGGGCTGATTTTAGTCTTAAAATATTCGTAGAAGTCCAGGGAAGGTTTTAAAGTGAGACGAAGTTCACCAGGACAGCTAGTTTTTATATATAAAAATGGATTTTCAAATGTGTTAGTCGCGCTAAAACTCGAAAAGGGCTGAACGGATTGGGCTGATTTTAGTCTTAAAATATTCGTAGAAGTCCAGGGAAGGTTTTAAAGTGAGACGAAGTTCACCAGGACAGCTAGTTTTTATATATAAAAATGGATTTTCAAATGTGTTAGTCGCGCTAAAACTCGAAAAGGGCTGAACGGATTGGGCTGATTTTAGTCTTAAAATATTTGTCGAAGTCCAGGGAAGGTTTTAAAGTGACTCGAAGTTCACCGGGACAGCTAGTATTTTTAAAAAGGTGAAGGGGTTGTTTGTTTAAATACGCTAATCTCACGAATTATTGGACCGATTTTTATGTGATTTGGCGCAGATAATTAATATAGTAGAGACCACGGGGAAGGATATAGGCTTCTTTTTGTAGGAAAATGTACGGTATTGAAAGAATTCCTTGTTAACGCGGGCAGAGAGAGTCTGGTCTAGAGAAGATCTAGTTTTTTTTTTCCTTTTGGTATTTTTTTTAGTTTTAGTATCAGCGTTCATTATATTTAGTAGTATTTCAGTAGCAGCAGTATTTTAGTAGGATAATTTGTTGAAAGGATGTTGTTCCCTTGAAAATCTACAACAGTCAACAACAGAACGTCTAGTATAAATACATTTAGCTAGCGCGAGCGTTTCAATATCAAACCTATAATCACGTATAAAATACTTTTGAAACATAATTGCTGGTCTTACGGCTTTTCTAATTTCCTTTGCACGACCATTCAAATTAAGGTAAAAAGTGCATTTAGAGCGGTATAAAATACCTTTGAAGTGTCCTTCACTTAAAATTAAACCTTAGCTCGTCGTGACAGAGTAGCTTTTCGTGTGTTAGACGAAAGGCTTTACAAATGAACTTTTATTTTCGAGGTCTTAACGATCCGTTTTTTTGTAAGGTCACGTCGCTTGTGATCTCGGTGTCATGACGCGCCATGACGCGACGCTTGTGACATTCACACTTGCCAAAGGCTTGCGACAAGAGGAATTAGTTTAATTATTGCCATATTTTTGTAATTTGACCCTCAAACATTTTTACAGTGGCCTTTTTGACGTGTAATGAAGTCCTACGGGGATGTTTTTACGCGTGATAACATTGTGTCAATACCTACAGGGATGTTTTACGCGTGATGACATTCTGTCAAATCTATCAGCATCCCGAAGGTTTAAGTGGGCGCAGCTGTTACACAAAATGAAACGATGATAATAAAGTAGTCAGGGTTCCCTAGAACATTTTTTTTTATTACTACTAAGCCAATTTTTGTGAGTAGCAAGATTTTGATAAGACAAACAACATTTTATCTGCAAAAAAATCAAAATGAAGCTACTCACAAAAAATTTGCTTGATAATAATAATAAAAAAAATGTTATAGGTAACCCTAATGGCGCATTTTCACTGGTCGATAGGGCCCGCATGCGGGGTGCGGGAGTTCATGCCTCGACCAATCAAAATGCGCCATTAGTTGTCATAGACTCCCCGTATGCTGTATACCGCACGAGTTAACGACTAATGGTTTTTGTCGCATAATTTAAAAACCATAAATACATTTCATATAAGCTATGCACAAATTAAAGTGCATGCTTGAACCAATTTATGTACAAATTTTGGAACCTTAAATCACTCTGCTCTGTTAGAAAAATAGGAATCCCTTTTTTTACAGAGATCTTTTCAATTGATTATTCTGTGCTATAAAAGTTGTCCAATCGTGTTATGCTATGGGCAATTCAAAGACAAAGACATGATGAATACTGACAATGAACTTCAATTTCTTAGCTTTAGTCATTGCTGAGAAAAATCGGCATCGCTACAGCCAAATTATCTAGGCGTCGCCTTAACCAAGATAGTCGTTTTCATGCAATAGAGGCACTGACGTTATTTTGACAGTTGCGACGCATCGCCCCCATGATAAAGCGTCAAAGCAAGTTCGCAGCAGTAAATGTCAAAAATATATCATATTAACACGTAGAGCTGAAAGCGCGTGCGGCACGCGTCATTGAACTAGCAGTATGTTGTATGAGGTATGACGAAACACGGAAATACACGCTAAGCGCGCTGATCGACATAACTCGTGATAAAAATATGTGCATCTCCAATTGGGAATATTACGCAAAGGTTGGAGCAGAGGGCGCTGCTAGTACATACAGTAAATAACCCGACCACAATCCGACTCGTCACATGAGAATATTGACAAGTCCGAAGTAAAATTATAGGGCCAACTATTAAAAATATTTAACCCTAAATGTAAGGCAAATTCACTATAATAACCGTAAAAAGCCCGTAAAATGTAATTCGCACTGTAATAACACAACATTATATAACACCTCTAAAAATTGCATGCGATGTGTTGTCACCGGTTACACGGTCAAATTTTCATCAATCTGATCCATCAATCTGATTGACGGAATATTGATGGGTTTAAAAAGTTCATATTAAAAATACGATCAATCCATCAATCCGTGGCGTACACGATCAAATTTTCGTCAATCCGTACCGAATTGATGGATCAGATTGATGAAAATTTGACAGTGTAACCGGCGACTTAGAGGGAAACCCCTAAGTTAGTGGCCCTGTAAAATAATGACAGACAAATTCTCGCTTTACCTTGAATCTACTCGTACGTGTAGCAGCGTCGTTACATTTAGATATTTTTTATTGGTGGTATGTGTGTCAGTCAAATCATAAACTGATGGTCCACAGACGTGTACAGGGACGTCGATTGGTCAGATATTTCGGAATATTAGGTCATAGCATAATATAGTCCGGGATCCCTAGAACAATTTTTTTTATTACTATCAAGCAAATTTTTTGTGAGTAGCTTTATTTTGATAAGACGAACAACATTTTTATCTGCGAAAAATCTCGAAAGTGGTGGCTAACAGAGATAGAAAGGATTTCATACTTTGATTTGATGGTCCTAAAATATATGTTCTATTTGTAGGACAATGTTACTCTTAAATTATTATATAACTATTAACCTATCAAAATACAAAAAATCTGCTGCTGGCCGATTCTGTATCGTACATTTTGTGAGTTAATAACAAAACGGAGGAGTGGGTTATAACTTTTAAGAGTAATATTGTCCTACGAATAGAACAATCCATATTTTAGGACCCTGACTAATAGGTTCATTTATTATCATCATTCATCACCAATTAGGAATACTACGCAAAGATCGAAATACAAAAACATATATACTGTATGTAAACAGATCAAAATTCGACATGTTGCAAACGCCCTATCATAATGTTGACAGAAACGTTGTCAAAGGCTGAACGAAACTTTTTGTTTACTGACTGTGCCGGTAGCATGAAAATATTGCAGTAATATAATATGCTATTTTATTACATTTCGTGGAAAATAATGTCCTATTTTGTCTGTAAGGCTCGCCGATCTACGTCCAAAACATCTATTTATTATTTTTAACAAAAAATTAAAACCGACTTCCAGAGTAAAAAACAATAATAATAATTATATAATGAACAAAAAAGTACGAAATAATTCTTACTCTTAATAGTGCCTTATGCAGAATACTCCTAAACCTCTACTATTTTTGTACACAATCTTCATTATTTTTAAGTCGATACCAGCTAAGAATGGTGAGTTCTTAGACAAAATATTTTCAATTTTAAACACTGGTACCGACTTCAAAATTATGAAAATGGTGTACAGAAATAGTAGAGGTTTAGGAGTTCTGCATAAGGCACTATTAAGAGTAAGAATTATTTCATACTTTTTTGTTCATTATATAATAATTATTATTGTTTTTTACTCTGGAAGTCGGTTTTAATTTTTTGTTAAAAATAATAATTTCACTCTTTTTAGTAATTTAAGTAATTTATAAGGTTTTCTGTAAATACTAATGTGTTCTACTAAGTGACTTTGGAGCCAGGATACATACACATTTATGATATGAGAACCATAAAGTTAATATACCTAGCGCCCTCTCGGAATAGACAATTGCATAAGCAACTCCAAGAATATACTCGTATCACTGTATAATATAAGCTTGGCGTTAATCAAGCAATGAGAAAATTAATGTTCATGCGCCCATCTCTAAAGGCTCTAAAGTTCTGTTCAGTGACTTTCTTTCTATCACAACACTCCTGGAAAATCATTAGCTCACTATAATGTTCATATAATATTATGCTTAAAATACTTAGAACTATGTTAATATAACTATTTATTTTGTCCCAATAATAAGGAGTTTCCTACATACGGATATACCTCATAATTCATAGATCTCATGATCAAATTGCTAACTTGGTAACCTGATCACCAAGTTCGAATCATTTACTTTGATATAACAATATAATTTTTGAAATCGTTCGACAAATTAAGAGTTATGATTTAATGACTCATGGTGTTGTGACTGCTGGTAGTGGTGATGATGATGATGAATGTAACTTGCATAGTAGCATATGCTTTGAATTCTTAAACCAAAGCCGAAACCCTCAAACTTGCATCTATAAGGAATCCGGAGTTCTCTTAGCACATTTGGAACCAAGGTATATCTTAGTGCTAAATTTTGCTTTTTGGTAGCATATGCTTAGGATACTTCTCATAAAATCGAAATCACCATATGTTTCAATATAAAATTTGAGGAGTTCCCTCGATCACTCATGGATCTTATCATCAGATCGAAATAATAAAACAATTTTCAAAATAGCTTAACTTTTTACAGAACAATTTATAAAGACATCCGTGATCCGTTTTGATCTAAAAATACTATGAAAAATACCTACCAATTATAATAGGGTCATAATGTGAAGGTGTATGGTGGAATGGTGGTGTTGATGATGATGATGATGATGATGATTAATGTAATTAGCTTAGTAGTATATGCTTTCAGTTCTTAAAACAACGCCGAAACCCCCAAACATGTATCTATAAGGAGTAAGGAATTCTGTTCACCACCTTCGAACCATGGTATATCCTGGTGCAAAATCTTACTTTTTGGTAACATATGCCTGGAATACTTCATATAAAACCAAAAAAACCATATGTTTCCATTTGAATTTTGAGGAGTTCCCTCGATTACTCATGGATCCAATCATCAGGTCACCACTTTTGTGAACATGGGACCAAATTGGAGTGAAACCTAATACAACAAAACAAAAATTTTGAAAATCGGTTCACAGACGGCGGAGTAATCGTTGAACATACATAAAAAAAAAATATCCACAGCCGAACGTATAACCTCCTCGTTTTTTGGAAGTCGGTTAAAAATAGAAGTCTTTGCCTGAAACTCTGTCGCCTTAGCTTGACCATCGTTGCCAAATACACACAATATTTACTTACTTAATAGTAACATGATACTGCTATGCCCATACGAGTATATTATGTAAAATGCTAATACTTATACGACAAACTTGGAGGTTTATTTGGAAATATTTCAAAAACCTGTTGTTGCGTAGAACAAATAATTATTATGTTTATCAAGTGTCATTCGCCTCCCGCAGGTATTGACCTATCTAAGATATATTTTGGTAACGGTAAAGTTTTAAGTCAAAGTTTGTAAATTGTTATATTTTTGCCAGGATTTGGTTTTATTTAGACATAGGACTGGAAAATGCTTGTAGACAAATACAGGGTGTAACAAAACTAAATGATAATACTTTAGGGTGTGTACGTGTTCCTTGTATAGAGTTCACTGTGAAAGTAGCAGCGCTGAAAGACCAAATTTGCTACGCTGCTACTTTCACAGTGAACTCTATACAAGGAACACGTACACACCCTAAAGTATTATCCCTGTTTTGTTGCACCCTGTATAAATGTTCGATTATTTATTAATAAAATAAATCACCTTTAATGGGCATAATAGTAAAATATGATATTATTATTATTTTATAGTAGCCCTAGCAGCCATTAGGGTATATGATATTATATAAAAACGTTTTTGACTAAAGAGATACATAAATTTTAAAGATTCTTAAAGTTAGGCAACCGTTGGCGAAAACGGACCTTAGTCGCTCTAAAATCCAAATTATAAAGTAATAGTAATTTATTTTATTACTTTTTTTTAGTAAGTATTTGTATAAAAATTCATGATGTTGTCTCTGATGAAAAAAATTCATGATTGTTCTCACAGAAACATAGAAGTATCAAATAACTCTTTCAGTGCTGCAACTTTCACAGTGAACTCTATACAAGGTATAACAAAACTAAGTGAGAATACTTTAGGGTGTGTACGTGTTCCTCGTAGAGAATTCACTGTGAGAGTTCAGTGTGAGTAGCAGCGCTGAAAGACCAATTTTTTTTTTCACTTTTGTGTGGGGAAACTCGTGAAGCTGGGGCGCTTGCCCATACAAAAGTGAAAAAAAAATTTTGTCTTTCAGCGCTGCTACTTTCACAGTGAACTGTCTACTAGGAAGTAGGAACACATACATACCCTAAAGTTTAACTTAACACTTAGTTTTGTAATCACATCTTTATATTACACCCTGTACCTGTAGTGAGTAGGTATGGCGTGTTTTTTTTAATTTTCATTTTTTTTGTATTTGTTTGTTATTTCATAGTCCTAAATGAGAGGTAATTTGTTTTTTATGCGGTGTCAAAACTAAGTATGTTTTGTGGTATATTTTAAGTGCGTATTGTCTTAATGCACGAATAAAGCATTATTTATTTATTTATTTACTATTACAATTGTTCCGTGCGAACTTATTCGCGTGAGCTATAATATATTTTAAAAGAAACCATAAACGCTAGTATTCATAACTTATGTTATTATTAACGATACTTATAACAATAAGTCGAGTTACCTTGGCGCGAGGACAAAATGGCGTCATCTTAAATGCTTTGAGTTCAATATCAACCGCTTTATAATTAGCCGGGTAACACTTAAATCTGATATAACACGCAGAAATTAACACGGCACCTGCTTTTATGGAGTTTCCTTTGAACGAAATGTTTGGTAAAGTTCTTCGTGTTATAAACTGTAGAATTATTATAAACAGTAAGTAAGTACAAGCCAAAATATGGGGTAAAGGATGTAACAAAACTCTGTGTGTGGTGTGTCCCTTGTATAGAGTTCACTGTAAAAGTAGCAGCGCTGAAAGAGCCCACTTTTTAACATTTAATGTATGGGCAAAAGCATGACGCTGGGGTGCGTTCCCACACAGATCGCAAAAAATGTTTTTTTTTTACTTTTTTTCGCGTTAGAGTTGCTACACATATTTTAAAAAAAGCAGTTTGTATCTGGGATTACCACATAGGTAAAAAAAAACACTACGTATCATATTTGACTAACATAAGTATCTTGTCAAAGATCAGTGTCGCGCGTAAGTTTAGTATGTCAACGCGCTATTTGTCAGCAATAAACGCTCAATGTCATATTTGTATGTAAGCAGTAAACTGTCAATTTGCTAACACGCAAGGTTGTCCGTTTGTTTGTGTATCACTCCTAAACTGGTTGAAGTTTTACTTGTTTGCTTTGATGACACGCTTCTGTAATAAAGATCGGTAAGCGAATAATAGAAATGCAGGTGCAATCATATTTTTAGGTAAACTCGACACATAATATAAGTTAACTATTATGAATATTACTCAAAGGAGCAGAGAGCACGCTACTAGCACATCCAGTAAAATATCCGACCAAAATCCGACATGTTGCACAGTGCATAATATTATCAGAATATTGACAAACGCTGTCAAACGAACAAAACTTTTTGTTTACTGTCTGTGCTGACTGCTGGCATGTGCCGGTGCTTCAAGAAAACATTGCAGTAATATACTCCTATGCCGAAATCGACTCTACAATTAAAATCTTTAGTGCGTGATAATAATTATTGTAGGACCCCCTGTCTGTGTGTATCACAGGCTTGATCACGCACTTAGTAAATTACTATTAGGTACTTATTACACGTCCACTCTCGTCTATTGACTCTCGTGTTCTGACGCGGTGCGCTCAAGACAGTGTCATGTCTGTTTGTATGTATGTATGTGTCAGTGTAGTGATGATATGATATTTATGTACTTATATAATAATATACTTACAATTTACATATATAAAATTATTTATTTAAGGATAAATCACATACACTACAATTATTATCATGATGGAAAAAGAGTTAAGGCAGAAAACTGACGGTTAACTTCGCAGTGACAGTCAATGACAATTACCATAACAAAGGCTCTAACAGCAATGATTACTTGACGATAAAGGCATAATAATATAAACAGTAAAGAACCAGAAAAACATATTTTTAAAAGGATACAAAAAATTCCCGCAAAAAAAAAATAATTCAATCACAAAAAAAAGACAGGAATTCGACACTGAAATCAACTTTTTCTCCAAAAAATACATTTCCAATGTTTAAATAAAAACCTCCTATTGGACTTATTTAAATAAAATTTCATTACTTATTTATCTTCAAAGATACAACTGTCAGAACAGAAAAAAATTGTACAGAACGATTTCCACAAATCCAAACAATAAGAGCGAAGTATAGGGGGAAAAACGAAACTGTTTATATTATGCAAATGTACTTTAACAATTTTAAATGTTCTTTATACTTCGTTTTCATTAAACTTTCGCGGGTCCCTTAGGGTTACCAAAATGAAGAAATATATTGAATAAAATAAAAGCTTTTGCTTAGATGTACTCGTATTTCGTTTAAGTACCGACGCCTAAAGGTATAGTTCCGATACAAGGGCCAAGCGACCGCGACCGACAAAAATTCAAATTTAAATACCACTCTAGGCGAGTGGTGCCCAACCACCTCGCGTGCACCTGGTAGCCCGCGTGCCCCTGGTAGGCGCCCGAGATGAATATGGGTCAAATAAATAACTAAATTTCCTAGTTTCCTTTAAATCGCTTATGCTTTTTTTACGTGGTGGCTTATCGGGATTTTCAAAATAGCCCTTGAAGCAATACCAGTTGGGCACCACTGATCTAGGCTATGGAGTATGGGTTTCGTTTTGCTCTACGCTACTACAAAGCAGCGGCGGCATGGGTCGCTAGACTCTAGAGCAGCCTTTCCCAAAGTGGGCGATAACGTCCCCTTGTGGGCGCTAAATTCCTAAAGGGGGCGGTGTGGGACCCAAAAATGGGAGCGTTGTGTAGAGGCTTGGGGGCTAATTTATTTCATCAGGATGCATTTTAAATTGAAACAATGGGGGCGCTAAAACATAATTTGTTCTCAAAGTGGGCAGTCAACAAAATAAGTTTGGGAACCCCTGCTCTAGAGCATTATCGGTAGTAAATGCGTGGTTTCACACTGCGTTCGATCCGAATTCGATCCGAACCTTTGAAAAATTGTCTGGAGTAGACAGAGTTATTTCTATGATAGCTTGAGGTAGCACTAAATCTGGACTCGATTACCTTACTTCTTTCCCATTTAGGAAAAGACGTAGTGCAAAACTGTTCTAACAGTTAAATATTTCTTTAATTTGCCACTTTTAAAAAATATAAACTATTTCCTTACATTTAACATTGAACGATTAAAATTTGGCGATCACACAAAATGTAACATGAACTCATTTTTAAAAACCTATATTGATTTCAAGTAGACATGTTTAAAAATAAAAGGTTTTTTGATATAGAATAAGTATAAGTAATTACACATTTTTAAAACACTGTAAAACATGAAACACGATAGTATAAAGTAATATTAAGATATTTTAAATGAATACAGTAAAAATACCGACTCGTTTAGTCACATTTAGTTATGCTATTGAAACATTATATACGGTTAATTTTAAATCGTAAGTCGTAACTAAAGCATTGTTCTTGTAATATTTTTAAATAAAAGTGTATTTTCAGGTGATATATTTCAGGTGTTTTTACACATTGTTATGATAAGAAAACAATGCACTGAATGAATAAGATATGTTATTGCGACGTTTGCACGCTAGACTTAGCACCAGCATAGACAGTAAACAAAAAGTTTTTTTATACGTTTGACAACATATATTATAATAATTTATAGGTCTACCAGAATCTGATGGCAAAAAGTGAGAAAATTAATTGACTCTAGCAATACCGGGGTAGTTGGAATAAAACATTTTGATCCTTTTTTTTTGCAATTTATAGCGGCTGATTCTGTGTGTGAAACATATAAATTTATCCAATGATCAAGGATATTTTTTGAAAATCTGCCGTCAAAATTTGCCATCAGATCCTGGTAGACTTATAATAAGTACCTATTATTTCTGTCAATACTCTGATATTACGTGTGCAATGTGCATGTCGGATTGTGATCGGATTTAAAATGAAAAGGACGAAGATACTTTGAATCACGAAAAGAAACGTAGGATAGTTTTTGCCATGGGAAAATGTATGGATTCAATAAAAAGGAATTGCAACATCTTATTTAAATTAAATACGATGTTACAACTTACTTTCATATCGTCGTAGAAACCTCATTTGCCCTAACATACCTCAATTTTGCAGTTTGTCTCAATAACACCCATAAAGTTAAAATACCCAGCGGCGGAATAGAGCAACAATCTCGAGCTGTCAAACGAAACTAAAATTGATTTACATCTGTGTGTAAAAAAGTGTACGTATATTTGACGTATACACTTACACAAGTATCTTTCTATGAGATTAAATTGTCAACGTGCCGATGTGCCGACTGGACGTCAAAAAAAGAGTTTTGCTGTCATGTATCACACGTCTCTTTTTACCACGCAGTGTTACTGATAGTGACATCTCGCTTGCTCAGGCCTTTGTTTCTCTATTCCGCTAGCTATATTAACTTTATGATAACACCATACTCTAAAATATTCAGGCAAAAAAAAATTCAAAAACATGGCAACCCCGGTGGATTTCGTTGCAAATTCATCGCCGGCATTATCCCAGATTCCGAGAGAGATATTCTTTATTTAAACTTCGAGATAAAATACTCACTGTGTGCTCCACGGCTGGGAATCTTGTTCTGAAAAAGAAAAACGGAATATTAGATTGAAATAATTGTTTAGAAGATAACAGTGATATAAATTGGCTGGTTTAGGACCAAAATTAACTATGTAAGGGCTTATAACAAAACACAGTAAAGTAATATGAAAGTATTCTAGTTTTTTATGCTAATAAAGTAGCTATTAACTCTGCCTAGAGTTAAGACTTTAACTGCCGCACTCAGAGAACAAATATTAATTAAATTTAACTGTAATTAAATAAATATTATGACCTAATAGCCTCATACATTATCTGTCAAACATTCTTAACCCATCAATCCCCAAGCGGCAGTCGGCTGCCGCATAACAATTGAAAATCTATTGCGTCTGCGATACCCACGATGGAGGTGTTAATTAAATTCATTTTAACCATCAGTAAAATATTTCTCTAAGTACGGCCGTGAGAGTACTAGAACAACAAGAATTTACAACCAAATATTGCCCGCTTATATTATGTCGTTAAATTCCGAAATTCTTATGTCGCTAACGAATCGTCAATTCCTTCATAACTTAAACTATCCCACGTTCTGAATTCTGATCTTAACTTCTGAAGTGAAGTATCTCCAAACCGAGTCTCACCGAATCTCAAAATCGGGCGGTTTAAGAATGAAAAGGTAAAAGCAGATTGTACATTTTTATTATAAGTATGGATTTTTATCTAAAGTCGCATTGTCCCACAGCAAAGGTTTATTTATAAACAAAAACAATTAATAAACACAGCCTTGGCCAGCTGAATCACGTACTTGTCATTACCATGTGTCTTACATAGCATAATCAGTGCATACGAAAATAGCTCCTATTGCGTAGGAGAAGGGATTTAATTACTATGCTATGTGGAAAATTCACCCCCGCGCACACTGTAGCCATATTGGCAAGAGAACAATGAGCATAATATCAATATGAGGAAGTATTTTTTACGCTTTGGACTGAGGTTCCGTAAGAAAAAGGACATGAGTAAGATTGATAGATTTTTAATTCTTTACTAGTCTTTGTCTATAACATGATTTAATAGCTATCATGTTAAGGTTGATTCTGCCAAGTTATAGTCCAATAATACAGTTTCAATACCGATACGATAAAGATAGAATGTTTCTGATAATATTATGATGATTTTCAAGTTATCGTAAAATACTTTCTGACTGGTAAAACACCCTCAAATCTGTTTAGTGCTTTATACTACAAAGAACACCGAAGTCCAAACTTTAAACTTAATTGTTTACTAAATATTCACCATGGTTTCGTTCCTCTGCATGCATGATGCAATATGCATGGGACTGGCAGATTGTTATTTTTTGGACGCGCTGTCTTTCGATATTTTCCTTCACTATTTGAGAGTCTGTTATTACTGCTCGTACTCGGAGGTCTGTATCATGTTATTATATTCAAGATACATGCATACAAATGCAGCCTGAGATTCAACTCGAGTGGTTCAACCATCAAAATTAACCAGAGATTTAAGTAAATGACAGCAATGTTCAGAAATGAAAATGTATGGAATTTGATAACGGTTAAGGCGAACCCGGCAGGCGCATGACCACAATAGAAATGCGAAAGAATAGAATAGACAAATTGACTGATTGAGAAATGAACTGCTACTTTCTCAATCAGTCAATTTGTCTACTCTTTTGTAGAAAGCTACGAATAATAAAAACTAAGGAAACGTAACTCTCATACTTCAATCGTTTTGAATTTGGTTCTCAAGGTTCTTTTCGCACACTAAAATATGGCAATAGCAACGGAACACTACATTCAAAACACTACATACCAAAATAAAGCCGTTGACAAAAATTGTCTTGTTCTATAATAATTACACAATATTTATAAGTATGCATGTATTCGGGTCACATTTTGTAGAATCGGAACAAATCTGACACAGTTAGGGCCGGGACACAAAAACACGGCACGACGTCGTACGACGTGGGAATTCACGACGCGCGTCGTAAAAAACCACGACCCGGCGCCGTACGGCGTCGTACGACGTCGTGCCGTAGAAACTCATAGAAATTCAAGACGAGTTTCTACGACGCGACGCCGTGCCGTGGTTTTTTACGACGCGCGTCGTGGATTCCCACGACACGGCGCCGTACGACGTCGTGCCGTAGAAACTCATAGAAATTCAAGACGAGTTTCTACGACGCGACGCCGTGCCGTGGTTTTTTACGACGCGCGTCGTGGATTCCCACGACACGGCGCCGTACGACGTCGTACGACGTCGTGCCGTAGAAACTCATAGAAATTCAAGACGAGTTTCTACGACGCGACGCCGTGCCGTGGTTTTTTACGACGCGCGTCGTGGATTCCCACGACACGGCGCCGTACGACGTCGTACGACGTCGTGCCGTAGAAACTCATAGAAATTCAAGACGAGTTTCTACGACGCGACGCCGTGCCGTGGTTTTTTACGACGCGCGTCGTGGATTCCCACGACACGGCGCCGTACGACGTCGTACGACGTCGTGCCGTAGAAACTCATAGAAATTCAAGACGAGTTTCTACGACGCGACGCCGTGCCGTGGTTTTTTACGACGCGCGTCGTGGATTCCCACGACACGGCGCCGTACGACGTCGTACGACGTCGTGCCGTGTTTTTGTGTCCCGGCTCTAGCTCTTCCTTAGTTTTTATTATTCGTAGGTACAAAGATACTCTTTCTACGGTGGCCGTAATGAAGTCGTAAGTGACATGTCATATAACGATATTCATGTCAATTATTTTCAAAGTTAATCGCAGTTAGTTCGTTATGTTGGTCATATTGTTGGAGCAAATTGTTTCACGGAGATAGGCGCATTATGGTCCGTAATCCGTTCCATTTCCCGCTGAAAATCTCCGTTATTGGGGTTCCTTTGTGCGACCGAACTGTACGGAACATTCATTACGTCCAGTGTTTATACCCTAGTGTTTATAGTGGTAGTAAAGCAGTAAAGCTGGTAAGCGAGGTCATAGTGGTAAGTTGTGGCACATCCAAGCAACAACGCTACTTATGTTTTATAGTATGAACATTGAACATGCCATAAGGACAGACTTTTTTCACCGTATTTGACCGAATCCTCCTATTTTTGCTCTATGATATGATAATTACGAGTATTATGAGTTGCACTATTATAGGCTTCGTTTACACTGGAGCTGCATTGCCAGCTCTAATAGAATCTAAAAAGCCATTGAGTTATAAGATCTAATAGAATCTAAAAAGGTATTTTAGCTTAGATTTTAGAAGAACCAATAGAGTCGCTTAGCGAGGTCAAACATATTATTAAGACGTGATGACCGGTTTCTAAAAACACATATACCTTGCAACACAGCTAAACACGCCCTTACTGATAAAACCGTGAAATAAATGAAAATTTGAATATTACAAAGACATAAAACTTGTAAAGACATAAAAAGTATGCCTGTTTCGCGACTTCCACTATGCCTTTAGCAACGAATGCAAGTCGCGCTGGGTTGGTCACGGCCGCGCTAACCGCTGACCTAGATGACGGTTTGTTTACTAACAACAGAGGCTTTACATCTTAAAGAAGCCAACAAGCTACAAAAAAAAAATAAAAAAAAATGTTTTATTTCTGAATTTTGAACCAAATCCTTTCAGAAAGTCTACGTGATAACCTAGCTACCACCGGTTCGGGAACTATCCCGGCGAGAAGAACCGGCATAAGAGATTCGCACGGAGCCCGCCGTTTTACCAAAAAAGTGAGAAAAATTAGTATGTATTTTAAAATATGAAAATTACAAGGTTAGTTAGATGCAATCTGCTAAAGTCAATTCCTAAATAATACATAATGTTTGTACTTAGATTGTACTTATCTCTTGGTAGACACTCCCTTCAAGAAAAGAGCGTATTCCGTTTTAAAAGGCCGGCAACGTTCAACTCTTCTGAGTTCTGATGTTGTGAGTGTCCATGGGAAACGGTAGTACCTTTCCATCAGGTGACCCGCTTGCTCGCTTGTCCCTAATTTATAATAAAAAAGACAACGATAAAACATTGTGAAACTATAGCACCTTGTATTGTAACTTTTATACAAATATCACAAATAGAGGAATGATTGATGTAGACTCTGAAGTTTCTCAACTAATTAAATACAAAATACAAAGATAAAGTAGAAGAGTAAGAATATAGAAAAGTTTGGAAAAGTAGTGAGTAAGTTTATTATAGAGACGTACAGACTTAGGTACTGGATACAGACGCCCGCAACTCCGTTGCTCCAAAATACGTTTATCGCACGAGAATCGCACATTTTTCGGAATAAAAAGACTTCTCCATACCAATATTTAGCAAAATCGGTTCAGTGGTTTGGGCGTGAAGAGCTAACAGACAGACACACTTTCGCGCTTATAATATTAGTATGGGTCATTATTGCACTAAAACTTACTGAGAGAATATGCACATAGTCGCGTAAATGTTTAGATTTTTTTTTACAATTTTACATTGCTGAAAAAGTAATGTAAAAGTGCGTTATTATATAAGAATAAAAATCCTAAAAAGGAAAAATATCGAACATGTTTTTCCTTTGTTAGCATAATTTACATAAATTAATAATATGCATTTTAGTTATATAATAATCTCCACATGTAATGCATAAAGCTATTGCGTCGTAACATAGCTGTTCGGTTCGTCATAACTCACGCCGAACAAGCTATAAAACTACTGTTATACATAACGTGACCATTAATTTTTTTTGTCAGAGCGGGACAAATACAGAATCCCCCCCCCCCCCCCCCCTTGAAATACATGAATAGTTATTATCAAAGTGCCTATACATTATTATTTACTTTACTATCTATACATATTATAAAACAAAGTCGCTTTTTTCCCTCATGTCCCTTTGTTTCCTTTAATCTTTAAAACTACGCAACGGAATTTGATGAAGAAATAGAGGAAAATGTGGATAAAACGGGGAAAAATATTTGAAAGGGCTAACTTGAACGCGCTAATCTCAGGAACTACTTACTGGTCCGATTTGAAAAATTCTTTCAGTCTTAGATAGCCCATTTATCGAGGAAGGCTATAGGCTATATTTTATCACGCTAAGACTAATAGGAGAATGTGGAAAAAAAACGGGGGAAATTATTTGAAAGGGCTTATCTCGCGAACTACTGGAGCAATTTTTATGTTATTTGGCACAGATAAGAAGTAGACTACGTGAAGGATCATAGGCTATCGATTTTAATCATTTTTTCAGTGACTAGGTATATACTTTATACCCGTGCGACGCCGGGGCGGGTTGCTAGTTATATTATAAAGCGAAAGAGTTTGATTGTTTGTATGAACACGTTAATCTCAGGAACTACTGGACTGATTTGAAAAATTATGTCAGTTCTAGATTTATCCAGGAAGGCTTTAGGCTATATTTTATCAAGCCAAGACTAATAGGGGCGAAAAAACAGAGGAAAATGAGGAAAAAGCGGGAAAATTTATTTGAAAGGGCTTTTCTCACGAATTACTGGAGCAATTTCTATGTTATTTGGCACAATATAGCAGAATAATCATGTTTGTTGTAAAACGCAAACGCAAAAATACTTTTAAATTATTGTCGTTTGGTCTGTTTGCAAAAGCGGGACAGTTCCGGCCTCGCAGGGGACAGCGGGACAGACTGCCTGAAAGCGGGACTGTCCCGCCCAAAGCGGGACGTATGGTCACCTTAGTTATACAGTACTATGTTGCTTGGTCAGCCAGCAGCCTCTTGCAAAATTTTACGACAAATTCATTTACGCAAAGTGATGATAGTCTTTAGGGTGTGTATGTGTCCCTTATATGTACATATACAGAGTGTCACAAAACTAAGTGTAATGTATGCTACCTAGCTTTTATACTATAATTTGAATTTGAATTTAAGTGTGTGTAATAGGTACTTAAGGGTGTGTCTGGGTTCCCTTTATAGAGTTCACTGAGTACTAGCGCTGAATGAGCAAACTTTTTTTCGTGAACTCGTGACGCGGGCTCGGGCCATTACCCATACAAAAGTGAAAAAAAAATTTAGTCTTTCAGCGCTGCTACTTTCACAGTGAACTATCTACAAGGAACACGTACATATAACCTAAAGTATTATCACTTAGTTTTGTTACACTTTGTATATTATAGAAGAGCAGCGCTAAAATACTATTTTTTTTTTGTAATTTGCATGGGCAAGCGTCCTAGAGTCGTGAATTTGCCCATTACAAAAGTTAAAAACGAGTTACTCGTTCAGCCCTGCTACTTTCACAGGACCCCATACACACTCTGATTTCTAAAGTATTACCACTTAGTTTTGTTACTCCTTGTAGAGATAAACTAGAATTAGAGATATTAGATATAAGTAACTAGCGGCCCGGTACGTGCTTCGCTACGTATAAAGTGAAATAATATAAAAATCAGTCAGAACATCCATTCATTTCTTTAAAAAAAATATTATGTATAACTTAATTGCTAGCTATTTAAAAACTTAATCTAAAACATTGGGATAAACAATATTTTTTGTTTTTCTATTTTGAGTGTGAATTAACAAATGGCTGGGGGGGTACCAACTCTGGAACAGGCAACATAAAGTTGGCCATGTGAAAAACATGATTCTTCCAAATTCACATCACAGACGTTAATTGTGATTTGTGAGTATCAGATGGCATACGATCGAGCGCAATTTTAAACAATTGAACTAATGCGTTATGCTGATGGAAAAACCATTGTAGCTCACGATTAATTTCTCGTCTTGTTTTAGAAATAATTGCACACCGTTGACCCAATTTACGATTTTCATCACCAACGGCCCGGTACGTGCTTCGCTACGTATCAAGTGAAATAATATAAAAATCAGTTAGAACATCCATTCATTTCTTAAAAAAAATTATTATGTATAACTTAATTGCTAGCTATTTAAATGCGAAACGACGTTTATCAAGCAATTCGCGTAGCGACGAGCGTAGCGAAGCGCGTACCGGGCCGTTGGTGATGAAAATCGTAAATACTTCACTACCACTTTAGAATTTCTTAAAAAACTCCAAACACTACTCCATTCTACTGTATATGCTTAGAGTTTATCAAGCAATGCTGAAAATGACATGTTCAAACACCTATATCTAATTAGGCTCTAGAGTTCTGTTCTGTGACTTTTGTTTTATTATTATAGCACTAATTCCGCATGGAAACTCATCATAAAAAATATGCATAAACTACTTAAAACTACATCAATAGAACTGTTTGTCCCAATTTTGAAAGACTATACAATATACATACCTCATAGATCCCATGATCAAATTGCTATCTTAGTAACCGCAACACTAAGGGTCAATTTATGCTACTCGTAAGTCGAAGCGCATCGAAGCGACTCACTAATATTGAACATAACAAATTCAACCTTAACTCCAGAGCGTAACGCACATAATCAAGTGACATTGGTGACCCTGGTGTGGTAGTGATGATGATGGTGATGATGATGATGAATGTAATTTGCATAGTAGTATATGCTTTCAGTTCTTAAAACAGCGCCCCAACCCCCAAACTTGTATCTATAAGGAGTTTGGAGTTCTGTTCATCACCTTCGAACCATGGTATATCATGGTGCAAAATCTTACTTTTGGTAACATAATATGCCTGGAATACTTCATACAAAAGCAAAATCGGCATATGTTTCCATTTAAATTTTGAGGAGTTCCCTCGATTACTCCCAGATCCCATCATCAGATCACCGGTACCAATCTATACAACAAAACAAAAATTTCCTCGTCTAAAAAAATCTCCATTAACAAAATGACCCGCCATTTATTGAATTCATTTGTTACAAAAAATGTGATAAATGAAGAACCACTCGACCGATTTTGTGCAAACTTCACATAAACCATCTACTAAATAGTCCGAACAAACCCTGAAAATTTGGTTTGGATAGGTGAGCCCGTTCTTGAGTTATAAAGTGACAACGGAAAATGCCACTTATTTTTATATATTAAGATAAGTCAGTCTTAACTTGTCTACTTTAACGCATGTAAAATTATTAAAATTTGGTCTTCGCGAAATTTATTTAGGGAACGGAAGGTAATTTTTACACAAGTACGTTTCCTAAGGCATTTCTTTTTGGGTTACAAAACAATTAGGGCATGAGTGGTAAACAGCTAAATCGTATCCTTTTTGCAACCTCTCAAATTTTTTTTACACAACTTAACTTGCCCCTCTGCAGTACAACAATTCATATTTACAAGATTCAAAGGTTAAGGCGTCCCGAAAATGGCACACGAGATTCCCGTAAAAATGGCCCGCGAGTTTCCCGGAAAAATGGCACGACTCGCAAGAATCGTTTTCGGTAACTTCTCACCAATCCGAATAATCCTTTCGCCAATAAGACTTTGCGGATCGGGGACACATCTCATATTATATACGATTCGTAAATATGGTTATTGAAAAACTTTATCGGGTTTAATAAATTGAAGATTTTATGCCACGGAAAAATAGATTCTGCCACGAAAAGCGGATGCCACGAAAGCCAAAGAATGTAATAAAAATATTATATTAACGCCTCGGTGGTCTAGTAAGTTATCTAGGCTTATAGGTATTGTATTATCTATTTATAGGTACGTCTGTGAAAAATTCTATCAAAATGATATTTTCTCACCTCCGGGTGGAAAACGTTATCTTTCTTCCCGCTGCGCTGCGCTCTGGTTTAATATCTCTGTGGCGCTTACCGATGTTTGGTACATAGGCTGCTATTTATGTATCCGGAACTGGCCACTTACAAGAACAATATTTAAAAAGTAATTACAACATTTGAAAATAGAACTCTTTGGTTGAAGAATACATTTTGTTTCATGTGACTGTCAATTATTTTTCCATTGTGGCGTCATTTTGAAAATTGCGTGTCTTCATTTGCCATGGATTTAACGCGTGAACATTTTCGTGCAATGATTTACTACGATTTTCGGCGTGGGCTAAATCAACAACAGTGCTTTATTCAACTCACCGCAACTTTTGGAGATGAAGCACCATCAAAAACCACTGTTTATCACTGGTACAGTGAGTTTAATCGTGGGCGGTCTATGCTCACGGATGAAAATAAAGAAGGTCGCCCAAAAACAGCTGTTGTCCCACAAAATATAGATGCTGTGCGGGAACTAATAATGCGTGATCGTCATGTTACATATCGCGAGATAGAGGCGTCCTTAGGCATAAGTATGACGAGCATACATAAGATATTACACGAACATTTGGCTGTAAAAAAATATGTTCGCGTTGGATTCCGCACAACTTGACAATCGATCAAAAACGGGCTCGTGTCGATTGGTGCAAAAAAATGATAAAAAAATACAACCGTGGTACGTCAAAAGCCGTTTATAATATCTACACAGGTGATGAATCTTGGATCTATGCATATGACCCCGAAACTAAACAACAGTCAACGGTGTGGGTGTTCCAAGATGAGCCGAAACCAACAAAAGTTACTCGTGCAAAAAGTACTTTGAAGCAAATGGTCGCCTGTTTTTTTGGAATTAATGGACATGTGGCTACAGTGCCATTAGAGAATCGTAAAAAGGTTAATTCTGAATGGTATACGACCATTTGTTTACCAGAAGTCTTTGAAGAAATAAGAAAGGACAACCGACAACGCAGAATCATATTACATCACGACAATGCTAGCTGTCACACCTCAGCTGAAACAACTCAGTTTTTGGAGGGTCAAAAGATCGAATTGACTGGTCATCCGCCGTACAGCCCTTATTTGGCACCTAACGATTTCTTTTTATTTCCATACGCGAAGAAAAAATTATGTGGTCAACGTTTTTCGAGCCGCGAAGAGGCTGTTGATGCGTTCAAAATGCACGTTTTGGAGATACCTCAATCAGAATGGAAAAAGTGCTATGAAAATTGGTTCCAGCGTATGCAAAAGTGTGTCGACCATCGCAGCGAATATTTTGAAAAGCAATAAAACCATATTAAATGATATATGTTTGTTTATTTTTTTAATTCCGGATACATAAATAGCACGTACTACTAATATATAATATTCTGTATCGATGTTTTCCGCCTCCCTCGATAAGAAAAATAGTATGTGACGCACCATGGGCAGTAAATAAGAAAGCCTATCATGTACTGTACTATTTTATTATAATTCCCGTTTGGGAAAAAAGGAAACACACCTTTCCTCTAAGTTTCAAATTTATCAAATTTCTATGAAAGAATTATAAATGGTCTTACTACCGCACTCATTATTATATTATTCGTCTCTGAGTGTAGCAATGAGTGCGGAGGATTGTTTCTTATTTAAAATTGTTTTTTTTTTAATATTATTAAATTTATTGTTTTTTATCTTTTACTTGTAATTTATCTTATATATTATGTTATCTTTTACTTGTAACTAACAAACTTAAAAGGTATTGTCATTATATAACTTCAACACCAACCAGCTCAAATCCCACAAGCCCATAATCACAAACAGTTCTGTCTCTATATTGACAGTTGTAATACCGGCGGTGGCGGCGACGTCACGCGCCAACACAATTAATCATGACTATAACCGTGGAGGCTCTCTGGTACACTAAATAAACATTAGACAATATTAATAACTTATAATATCCATACTAATATTATAAATGCGAAAGTGTGTCTGTATGTCTGTCTGTTACCTCTTCGCGCTTAAACCGCTAAACGGATTTTTCTGAAATTTGACATGGAGATAGGTACGAAAGGACATAGGATACTTTTTATCCAGTAAAAATGTACGGTTCCCGCGCGATAAACGAGTTTTGGCGCGACGGAGTTGCGGGCGTCATCTAGAAGTTTTATAAAGCTTATCTAAACTTATGGAAACCTTAAAGATATTGGGCCTTCCATTTCATAAAAATACGTCGTAATTCAATAAACTAAAATTAAATGTACGTATCATCTACTAAAAAGGGTTCTGACAGTTAATCCTTATAGGTGCTTATTTTTCGTTGACAAACCTAATATACGATACTTTAACACAAGCAACACACACATAATGAGTGCTCAACCTTTTTTACAGTGGGGCCAAACGGTGGATTCCGACATTTATAACTGAGTTTATCACAAAGGTACAAAAGTAGTGCACTACTTCAACAAAATACGTTGCTTCTCAACAGCTAATCCAGCCAATAATAAAGGATTTCAAAGTTTGTCAGTTTGTAGCAAGTCAGCGGAATATAAGACAAAAGTTCCATCTACTTAGATACAGTTAGTAGTTACCTCAGTCTTAAATCTCTAGTTTATATTTGTTGGATGAAACTTCGAAGCTTATTCAACAAAGCTATTAATAACTTTACAAACTTAATGCTTTTGTAATAGTATTTTCGCAGATATAAGGCCGGCAAGATACCTGCAACTCTTTTGATGTTGCGAGTGTTCATAGGCAACGGTAGTTACTTTCCATCAGGTGACTTGTTTGCTCGTTTGCCCGCCTAATTTTATAAATAAGAAATTGAAACCGACTTCCAGAGTAAAAACAATAATAATTATTATAATGAACAAAAAAGTATGAAATAATTCTTACTCTTAATAGTGCCTTATGCAGAATACTCCTAAACCTCTACTATTTCTGTACACAATTTTCATTATTTTGAAGACGGTACCAGCTAAGAATGGCGAGTTCTTAGACAAAATATTTTAATTTTAAAGACTGGTACCGACGTCAAAATTATGAAGATTGTGTACAGAAAAAGTAGAGGTTTAGGAGTATTCTGCATTAAGAGTAAGAATTATTTCATACTTTTATGTTCATTATAATAATTATTATTGTTTTTTACTCTGGAAGTCGGTTTTAATTTTTGTTAAAAATAATAATTTGACAAATAATTTGAAAAGACTTTGTTTTTTGAACATTCTGTATAACGCTCGGTCAATGACCATGGTTTTCAATGTTCCATGTCCCACCTATTGACGCCTATCAATTCAAACTATTTTTGTTATACAGTGTGTAACAAAAATAAGTGATAATTCTAAAGTATTATCACTTATTTTTGTTACACACTGTATAGAAAATTACAAGTTTTTGACAAGGAATCAATGACCTCTACCGCCATGTTTCGCCGATTACAGTATATTAACCTTATAAATCTTATAATAGTTGACCCACTGGCTAATTTGAACTGAGTACTTCCTAAATCGGGGCCCTGGCATTGGCATTGGCGGCTCGCCAGATCTACCGGCTGGTTGGCAATGTGGCATATAACGCCATGTTACATTAGATATGCGCGCCTAATCGCGTTAGTGTAATCCTTCAGACATAGATCTTGTGAATATACCGGCATACATATTTAAACCAATTAGCACAGTAATTTTGTTAATGCGACTATCTTCGTTGTCTATGGAAATATGAAACAAAATTAGGTTTCACCGCATAACTGTGATTTGTGAGGTTGTCGGTAGCCTAAAATGTAATCTTTGGTACAAGTAAAAAAATAATATATAAAAGATATGGGCAAAGAGTGTATAAACTACGTAACATATCTGCGGAAAGCCCATGAAGAACTGTGATGTAAAAAAACGCAGTAACTCCTCTAGCGTCGTAAGTGTCTATGCGTCTATAGACGGCGGCTATCACTACCTCTTAGGTGCTCCTGCTCGCGTTTTATGGTTTATTTAAAAAAATACAAACGTATATGAAATAGTTAAGGAATGGTGACTCATATTATTATTCTTGCACATGAAAGAAAGAAAAACATCTTTTATTTCGCTACAATGTTTATTTAGCTGTCTTGATCTAAAATGTTAAATAATAAAATGCACAAGAATTTTGTAAAATACAACATACATTTTCACAATTATTGCCTCATTTTCACATACCATTTAAACTGAACTACTTGTCATAATTTAATAATGAGAATTACATGACACGAATAGTCTTCTAGTGTACCCCCCCGGGAGGTGGGGGATAGGGGGTGTTCTGATCTCCACAAATGAAAGCCATACAACGGAGACAGTTCAAATTACAGCTGTAATTACTTTCACGTAAAGGGGAACGTACACTTGATATTAAAGCGGAGAAACGTACACTGAGTTTATTGATGCTAGGAATGACGTTACGGAACCTTGTCAGGCGAAACATTCGGAAAAAACGGTAAATACCCGGTTTTTAAGGGTTTTTAACTTATAATTTTAATAGCGTTGTTGATTGGTTAACTTTTTGACGTTATCAAATGCGTTATTGAATACATAAACTTCTATCAAAAAACTCAGATACCATGGCGTTACTGTTTCGCACATAACGACAAACTTTTCGCTTTTGTTATTAAGAGCCTAGCCTAAATTGAATCTGCTGTCTTTTATAAATAGCAAACAGTAAATAGCAAAGTCTCAATTTTAGCCGATTAAACAGTGAAAAAGTAATTGACGTGCAAAGTTGTTAATATATCTTAAAATAATAGTAGCTAGGTTATAAAGAACAACCTTTAGCATGTCACCATCTTTGGCCAATATCTTTCATAGATTTCTTGAAGTATGCTAATTCTGAGGTTAAACTAGACCAAAAACCCTTCCGAACTATTATCCAGAACCCTTGGATTAGACAACATTTAATCGAGCTTAACGACAAATGATGCGCTTGACTGATTTTATAAACGACGCATAAAGGATTTTTCTAATCTGACATTGATTGATTGACCTGAATTTTCCAGATTGTGGGCAATATTTATCATTTTGACCGCATTCAATGAACGAGCTAAATTGCAAAGAAAAATCTGTAACATAACGTTTCAGGTAATGCTTTTGACAGGTCGTCGCCATATTTGTGAATTTTTTCACTTCATATTAATTAATTTGCAACGTGAAGTTGCAGGCCAAAGGTACTGACTGCGACCTGTCAAAGTATATACTTTGACAGGTCACAGTCTGTCCCTTAAATTATTATAAACTAGCGACCCGCCCCGGCTTCGCACGGGTATAAAATATATTATAGCCACTGAAAAAATGATTAAAATCGATTCAGCAGTTTTGATTTATATTCATTATTACTACCCGTGGCCCGCATTGGTCGGTACCGCCGCAAAAGCTACGTCTCACAGGAAATTGGAGCCTTTTCCAGGGTATAGGCATATCAGTAGGGATCATTGGTATTCTTGGTATATGAGCTAATTCACGAGCTGCAGGACCGGTCATAATCTTCGCTACTGCGCACCCCCGCCTTGGTAGCGCCCACTTCGAAACGGGCGTAAATAGCAATTTTTAATTTCGTCATAACTTCTAAACCAAACTTCCAATTTTAATCATTCAAACACCAAATATTATCTTCACAAAATGTACTTAGTAATGAAATAATTTATTTTGATAAGGATTATCAGCATGAGTAAAATAAATGCGTTTAAATGTAGTCCAAAAAAAAATCGAGATTTTTAAATAAAAAATGGTTGTTGTGACTCACTTGACATAGCTAGGTATAGTGTGTGGCGGACATTTTTGTAGATATTTATAAGATCTACATTTACTTAGAACATTGTATGGTTCTATCTTTTATAGTTTAGGCAGCGTACGCAAAATAAGTAACTTTTCTGGTTGATTTTTTTCACCTTATGTCAGAAAAACCTAAATATCTTACGGAACCCTATATTTTCCAAAATAAAAAGTAGCCTATGTTACTCGTAAATAATGTAGCTTTCGAATGGTGAAAGAATTTTTAAAATCGGTCCAGTAGTTTTTGAGCCTATTCATTACAATTAAACAAACAAACAAACAAAGTTTACCTCTTTATAATATTAGTATAGATACACAATAAATCTTTGCAAAATACCTGTGTGCTGTGTTAATAGTGTGCGCCCGGCCTTACACGAAATTTGCATGTTCTTGGTAATATGACATTTCATGTTAATGAAAATAAAAACGAATTCTCATGGAACACTCTATCTCCTCCGGTAGCTATTTCCAAATAAAACCTTTGAACTTAGAAACAGGGGAAATAGCAAATATGTTGCTATTTCACTGGTGTTTCATAGTACTGTTCATACACTCAAAGTTTCAATCTAAAATATTAATCTCCGCGTAAACTCGTAAAATATCCTTATTCAATGCCCAGTTTTTTTTTTTTGTTTTTTGCTTTTGATTGACTGACGTCAAAGTATTATAAATGGACAAACAACGCTGTTGTATAGATTAACTTCTGGCAAAAAACATAAAATTAAATGCTATTTAAGTTACATGCTCTTACAATAGCCTAATAAATTAAAACAACTATTATAAGGAATAGCTTACCAAAAGTTTCGTTCCTACTTACTTCCAAAGTAACATTTGAAACTTCGATTATTATTTATTATTATAATCTATTATGCATTAAAATATTTAAATTATTGTCCATTATATTTTAAAATAACAGACACATTAAAAACGCAAGTAATTTGACGAAGAACGGGAAATAACAAAATATTAAAAATGTTTAATAACATAAGGTCGTGTTACAGGTTAAGTTTTTTTCCATAATATTATTCATTGTAATGTATACTTGTTTTTAAATATGCGACTGGAGCTGTAAAATGTTATTTTAATATTTCCTCACAATATATCAGTGTTATTTTCAATTCTGTTCGACTTACGCCTCTAGTCCACAGACGCAGTTCGCCGTGAATCTGCCACACGACAATGCTTTAGGCCGTGTTTCCACCTGCAAGCAAACTCGCGGAAGTCTTGCGTGCGTCTTGCAATATTGTTTACATTTCATACTAATTCCTGCAATTTGCTGCAATAAATGTCATGCGGGAAGCTCGCGGATAAATGCTATACGAAACTAGATCGTCTACGGTGACCCGCAGCGAGATCTGTCGCCAGTCCTCGCAGACTTGTTTAGACATGCTGTCGCAACTACTTGCAGGAAGAGCTTGACAAATTGTCGCGACAGCACTTGCTACGGGGTTTACACTTGCAAGCTGCTGTCAGACAGCCTTAAACACGGCCTTATATTGCATCTCGCTCTATTCCTGTTTTGCATTTGTTTCGCCGCGATTTCGCAGCGAACCGCGACCGGCGGTGGACTAGAGGCGTTAGCTTCAGAAACTAACCGAAAGAAATTGATTATTTTGTTTTCTATAATTTAAAGCTAGGGCAGCTGAAGGCCACTGCTCAAAATTTAACACTGTATATATTTAGGATTACACATAAGGCATCGTTAACAAAATTTGCGATTCATGTCAATGAGTGTTGTTGAAATTCTATTTGCCACCAGGTGCCGCGATGTAGCCGTCAGGTCTATCGTGTCAAACTGCTGTCATATTATGTCACGATATAGCTGTTATGTGTCACGATAATAATATTACGTATATTCGACACGACCTGACGGCTACATTTCGCGGCAGACGCGGCACCTGCAGTCTTAGCATAACAACAGTAGAAATGGGAAAGAATCGACATTTTGACAGATTTTATCGACAAAATGGCGGATTTCCATTGTCTAAAGGTACAATTCCGTGCATCGCGATCGATCGCGGTCGTGCACGACCTACGACTGTCGTCGGACGCTCGCGACCATAGTCAACGTATGAAAATGTATGACACCGCTTCCGAGGCCCGCGACTGACGCGCGCGGCCTACGACTGTCGTAAGCCGCGCGCGATCGTGCCATATAACTTTGACACGGTCACGCGGGGCCTACGACTGTCGTCGGTCGTGCGCGACTGTCATAACTTCAAGACACGATCGCGCGCGGCTTACGACAGTCGTAGGCCGCGCGCGTCAGTCGCGGGCCTCGGAAGCGGTGCCATACATTTTCATACGTTGACTATGGTCGCGAGCGTCCGACGACAGTCGTAGGTCGTGCACGACCGCGATCGATCGCGATGCACGGAATTGTACCTTAACTATCACTTTGTATATTCTTCCGTAGAAAGAAACCGTTTCTATGTTGACCATGCTAAGCTGGTGGCAAATAGAATTTCAACAACCCTCATTGTGTGCAAACATTGTCAAACTTGAAAATTTCATTTTGATTTTTCATTTCATCATGTAAATAATTTCATTTTGTACTTTGATACAGAACAGACTAGTCAAATTGAAGTACAGTATGTAAATGTTATGTTTCACCAAGTACAGCAGCTGTTTTGTTGGTCATCTCCATCGAGTTAACGTTTTAAGGTTAAATACTAAGGTTAGACGACTATTGTTAATATTTACATAACATATTAAGATCATTCGCACGATAGCAATCCGCCATCTTGCTTCCGGTGATCGTCTGCCAAGGACTACAGGAAGTATGAGATGCATCATGCGACTGAAAGGTCAAAAGTTACAATAGATTGAAAAATTGTATGTTTTTTACGATTGTTGATTATGATTATTATATTAAACATCTAAACTTTATAATATTATAACGCGCTAATCTCAGGAACTACTGGTCCGATTTGAAAAATTCTTTCAGTGTTAGATAGCCCATTTATCGAGGAAGGCTATAGGCTATATTTTATCGTGCTAAGACATTAGTCTTCGCTTCTATTAAGAAGCGAAGAAATAGAGGCAAATGTGGAAAAAATGGGGGAAATTATTTGAATTGCTTATTATCTTAAGAACTACTGGAGCAATTTTCATGTTATTTGGCACACATGAAAAATAAACCACGTGAAGGGACATAGGCGATATTTTTTGCGGAAAATGTACGGTTTCCGTGAAATTCCTAAATTACGTGGGCGAAGCCGCGCAGGACATTTAGTTTAAAATATGAGGAAGTCTTGTATGTTTTGTTTGTAGTGCAGCAACGGCTGCGAGTGTTTTCTTAAAAATAAATTCTATTAAAGATAATAATTACAACTAAACCGCTAACTAACCTAAAAGTTTAATT
This sequence comes from Polyommatus iphigenia, assembly GCA_963422495.1. Taxonomy (NCBI): domain Eukaryota; kingdom Metazoa; phylum Arthropoda; class Insecta; order Lepidoptera; family Lycaenidae; genus Polyommatus; species Polyommatus iphigenia. Next base: position 38,053,940 of record OY730183.1, read on the forward strand.
TGAAGGTTAACATTATTATTTAGCGTATTAATTAGACTGTCTTATATTTTAATATTTTTGATTTTATTAACAAATAAAAAAGGGTTTTGGGGCTAATTAATAATAAAGGAGCTCTCTTATAAGAGTTTAAGGCCGTGTTCACACCAAACGGACTGTGAGCCGCCGAATGTGAGCATGTGAGCGGTGAGCCCCAGTGTGAAGAGCATCACACACAGAGCAGGTAATGTATATTAATGTACATTACATCCCGGGATGTATAGCTTTACATTATATTAAGGCTATCACAGACAGAGCAGGTAATGTAAAGATGTATATTATAGCACGACACATCTCGATACATCTTTCTATAGAAATCGTCAGGAGACCACACACAACAGCTATAATGTATATTTTTACATTTTAGCTGTTGTGTACGATTTCTATAGAAAGATGTATCGTGCTATAATATACATCTTTACATTACCTGCTCTGTCTGTGACAGCCTTAAAATCTATCACACACACAACAGGTATCTTTCCCTACATTTCAATGGTAGCCGCCGCGCTTGACGCACATTTTAGCTGCTGAGGTGTTATACAGGCTGTTCTTATTTTTAATGTTGTAATACTATGGCCCTTCGAGTTACTTGCTATTAGATTTACTAGATAGTTCATCAGGAGATGATTCGGATCGTGATGCGCGCATCGTTACATATTGTGCCAAAAACAGAACGATGTGGATTGAAGATATTTGATTGAAAATAGGCTCTAGTCTGGGGAACAGACTGCCTGTTGTGCCTGCTGTGAAGTGCTGTGCTAAGGTGGCAAGTGGCAACACTGTGTTTATCTGTCTATGATACACATATAATATAATGAGAAATTTTTAACATCCTATGAAGAGAAGATATGTATAGTAATATACAGAAATGTATTGAGATGTATTGAGATGTGGTGAGATGTATTGAGATGTAGTGAGATGTATTTAGATGTATCAAAATATAAATATATATTTTCATATAGCTCTGTATCTTAAGATACGAAGATGTAAAAATATACATTATAGCTGTTGTGTGTGGTCTCCTGACGATTTCTATAGAAAGATGTATCGAGATGTATCGTGCTAATATACATCTTTACATTACCTGCTCTGTCTGTGACAGCCTTGAACGTGAAAATATACGGTATCGAATGTCCGCGCTTACGCCTAGCGTAATAACGTGTTGTCGGTTAGGTTAGGTATCAACAAAAAAGTGAATATATTGTATGGAAATACAATAAGCTGCATAACATTTGCTCACATTCGGCGGCTAACAGTCGTTTGGTGTGAACACGGCCTAAATGACACGTCATTATAAGATGGCGATAATTCTGATTTTCAGTAGGTACGTGCAAAAACAACCTTATAGAACTATATAATATATTGTAATATTAATACTTATACGTATTACAATTCGAAGCACTCTGAACAACCCTTTACTTCTTGACTGTAAGTAATTTGATTATTGTGTCTGGACTGCAAATTATCATATTCCCAATATATTTCGTTTTTACTCGGAGAGATCAATACGAGTTATACCTACTTATTGAAAATGAAATTCACAGACAATACTGAAATTATTGGAATTTATTTTGATTTATTACAGCTATATTTTTGATATTTGATCTGTGACTCCGTACGAGCAGAAATGAATCCCACCGAGAAATGTACTACGGTATCGTAGAAATTGATTCTTGGGCAGTTGCCGGACCTTCTTAATTTGGTCGTTTTATGTCAAACCTAGACAGTCCGCGACTAGATATTGAATTGACATGACCCGACCAAACGAGGTAGATCCGTCATTTGCCTATGAATCAATAGTCAATACCTTCAATGGTGCATACTGTTCCATTTTTCACCAATAAAGGAACAGAAACGGCCTCCGAGGAAAGCGGATCGCGTTCTAAGCCCTTCAATGTGGTGCTGGCGGTAAGGGCCTGTTTCACCACTTCTTGGTGCCGAATAGACTATCCACCACTTAACTTGACAGGTAAAGTATGGAGAATCTGTCAAAAAAGCTGTGAATAGCCTATCCAGCACTCTTGAACTTCAGAAAAAAAACAAGACTTTCCTAAATTTCAATTATTTGGTTACATCGCACGGAAATATGCCATATCCTTGAGCAGCTTGTGGTTACAGACAAAATCGACGGTCGCCCAAGAGATGGAAAAACGCACTGCTCTTGATACCGACCTTCACAACGCTCTTCACTCTGCCAAGGATTCTCATGGCGTAAGCCACCACCAGGTTTTGAATTTATGTATAGGCAGTATAGGCCATGGCCTATGAGCGGCAGCGTCCTAAGGCGTCCTAGGGGGGGCGGCAGCGTCTTAGAATGGCGGCTGAGCTCGTACGTAGGGGCGGCAAAATAAAGTGGTATAAACTTATAAAAATCCGGCCCTAACCATCACTAAAATCCTACAGGAGCATTCCCATGTACATATTTCATTTTGTATTTAATTCCCCATTCACGTATTCCTCATTGCTGAGAGTCATTACCCTGAGCAATGAGGAATGTTTTATAATTAATATCGATTTAAAATAATTGAATTATATCGATTTTAAATTAATTGTCCGATATTCAATGAGACAAAGTGTTGCGTCACGCTCGGAACTGCCGGCCGCACGCCCGAGTGAAACACTTTCCTCGCGTTTGGTATGAGCCATGAGCTGAAGCGGGAGAGGAAGCGATAAGCTGACAAGGAAGCGATGAAAAAACAGATTAACAGCTGTTAGTAACTGATTTTTATTGCTTTTTATGATACGCTTAGAGATCAGCTTTCAAAATAACTACGATGCCATATGCGGACGACAGGGGCCTCGAATTTATAGAGCATCCATCTGTATGTCTGTGTTGGGTTAATATTAATAACCGGCAGACAACACCTGATGATCAGATGGTTAAAGTTAAGAGTATGATGACAAAATATGGTAGCCATATTATTGGTCATCTTTACTCGTCTCGTTACTCGTCTCTGAGCGTTGATCAAATACCAATAACCGCGGTATATTTCCGATTTAATGAACTAAAAACTAGGAAAATTATTATAGAACTACGTATCTAAGGTAATTAAAACAATAATTCTACTTAACGACACCGCTAAAACGCTAATAAAATGCCAAATTAGTAGTCACGTGAAACAAATTATTTACCTATCCCGTCACCGCTCATGCTTTGCACCGCACGATTAGAACATTAACAAATGCAGGTAACGCACCGCCGGCGCACGCTATCTTACGTAAGGAAAAAGTGCTCGCTTTTTATTCATATCCGTCTGTTCGTTGTTTATATTGCTTTTATTATAAGTAGGTGCCAAATTTAAACACTTACGGATTTTGTCGCGGAGCACTTTTATTAATCCCGACGTTTCGGCTACTTTACAGTGGCCGTGGTCACGGGCGGACTGAGGTGACAGGTGTCCAATTTCTTGAAGTTATCCAACTACCCGACGACTCATCAATATTTGTTTGCGTTCCGATCTACGCAGAACGAACTCACAGTGTCTTGAAGCCGAGGTATCATAGATTTGTGCTTTAGTTTGTTTATCACTGGATCCCAACTAGATGGCAGCACCCAACCATCTTCGCGGTTGAAATTAGGGTGTTTTTTAATTTCTATGGCCTCGCGTATCATTCTTGGGCGGTATCGTGCTTCTTTTGCCAGTACTTGTGGCTTATCAAATCTTATGTAATGGCGAGGTTGATCCAGTGTGTGTTCACAAATTGCGGACTTGTTGTTCCTACGGTGTTTGACATCTGCAATGTGTTCCTTGATACGGGTTTTGATGGCCCTTTTGGTTTGCCCTATATAAGAGAGGCCACAATCACAGTCGAGTTTGTAGATTCCTGCATCTTGAAGGGGTAAGTTGCATTTCACTGATGGTAAACATTGGCTGATCTTTTTGGGCGGCTTAAAGTATGTTTTTATTGAAGCTTTCCTTAGAATGTGTACAACAGCACAGTACTTAACTGTGCTGTTGGAAAATCGTTATTTCAAAGAGCACGAGGAATCTGCGATGAACAGCATGTGGACACCGAACTTCATCATGTTGCACAAGTTTTACGCGACAATAAGCTTCGGGTACCACGCAAACAGAGCAGCAACCGAGTGAAGCCGGCAACAGTGGAAAGATTACCTGCAGTGTTACCATTTATAAAGGGAGTCACTGATAAAGTGAGCTACATTCTAAGGAAAGCTTCAATAAAAACATACTTTAAGCCGCCCAAAAAGATCAGCCAATGTTTACCATCAGTGAAATGCAACTTACCCCTTCAAGATGCAGGAATCTACAAACTCGACTGTGATTGTGGCCTCTCTTATATAGGGCAAACCAAAAGGGCCATCAAAACCCGTATCAAGGAACACATTGCAGATGTCAAACACCGTAGGAACAACAAGTCCGCAATTTGTGAACACACACTGGATCAACCTCGCCATTACATAAGATTTGATAAGCCACAAGTACTGGCAAAAGAAGCACGATACCGCCCAAGAATGATACGCGAGGCCATAGAAATTAAAAAACACCCTAATTTCAACCGCGAAGATGGTTGGGTGCTGCCATCTAGTTGGGATCCAGTGATAAACAAACTAAAGCACAAATCTATGATACCTCGGCTTCAAGACACTGTGAGTTCGTTCTGCGTAGATCGGAACGCAAACAAATATTGATGAGTCGTCGGGTAGTTGGATAACTTCAAGAAATTGGACACCTGTCACCTCAGTCCGCCCGTGACCACGGCCACTGTAAAGTAGCCGAAACGTCGGGATTAATAAAAGTGCTCCGCGACAAAATCCGTAAGTGTTTAAACTTATAATATCATGAGTGATACTCGCGAAAACTTAAGAAATCATTAGGTGCCAAATTGTTAAATGGGGCTTGTGAAAAATATGCGAGATGTTTAAGTTTCCATTCCTACCGAGTACCGATATAATAAAATATGCAAAAAATTAAGTTTCAAAGCAACCCCGTTCGTTTTATGGGGAAGGCTTTTTATGGGGAGGGAAAACTGTATACTTCCTAATCCTATCTTCTTCTGATTAAATTCGTTGCGGGTCCCAAGACAGCTTTAGCATGTCCCTCGGGCTCCCTGAGATCATATCAAAGGGTTTTCGTGGTTGGATACCGCTGTCGATCCTGGCGACACAGGAGATACAGTGGTGGGAATGTGTGGTGGATCAAAGCCCGATTAAAAATAAAGACGGGTTGCACTCCGGGAGTGTCGGCAGAAGTGAAAACTTGATTATTAACGTTATGCATTTTTTTAACCCATTTTTTATGAAAACCGATTATTAAAAAATCGATTTTTTTAATTAATCGAAACCCTTACAATCGATTAAATTTTTAACCCATTTTTTATGAAAATCGATTTTTAAAAAATCGATTTTCTTTTAATTAATCGAAACCCTTACAATTCGAGTTCGAGTTCGAGTTTTCGAGTTCGAGTTTTCGAGTTTTCGAGTTTTCGAGTTTTCGAGTTTTCGAGTTTTCGAGTTTTCGAGTTTTCGAGTTTTCGAGTTTTCGAGTTTTCGAGTTTTCGAGTTCGAGTTCGAGTTCGCCTACTCCAGTCCAATCGGGTGGACCGATTTTGGTCTAGTTTTTTTTGTTTGAAAGCTGACACTATCAAGCGTGTTCTTAGTTATTCATTTATGCTTCAGCATCCAGCACGCTCAGTGTAGAAAAATTTGAGTTTGGTCTACTTATTTTTTTGAATCGGGGGTTGCTTAAAAATAAATTTAACGTTATAATATTCGTGTAAACTACATTTCATCATTAACCCATCAAGCCCCATAAGCTCACCGGTGAGCGAGACACAATAGAATAACAATAGATTTCCAAGAATCCACGATCGAAGGAATAAATCAAGTGCGGAATGGGGTCAATACACAAGTTACCAACCATGAAAAATGAAATTCGTGCCAATATATCTGTTATTAAAATGTAAATGAGTAAAGAGAAGAGGTAGAGAAAACCAAAATCAAGTTAAAGTACTTATTTGCTGTAATAATTTTTGTCTGTTTGTCTATGGATAGGAAAATCTAAGTACGTAGCATAAAGTTAATATACCACTAGGTATATTAACTTTATGGTACGTAGACAATCCGTCATTCTATATTTTGAATGCGAAACTTCAAATTAGTAATCAAAAATAGGATTGGACATAAGCAGTCGCAAGCACCATGTCACTTAACGACGCATTTTATATCATCCCACACATTTTTGATATCTATAGATATACATAATGTAATTAAAAGTAATTATAATTAATCACTTTATTGTTGGAATTATCCCTTATGAATTGGCTTCTGTTTCATTTGAAGTGCGTGAAAAGCAGCCATTTAAAACGGACGGCTTGTGTCAGCTTCAACTTGAGAAACGGTGCGAATGAAAGCAAAATTAAGATCCTATTCTATGTTAACAAAACAATTTCAGCGGTATTATAAAATAAATCGTCTGCGAACCAATAAATTTAGATTTTCCATTTCGTTAACGACTCGAACATCAAAATAAACAAATTGATAAAGATAAGAATTTGTGTAAGTCAACCCAATTAAATATAATGGCGGTATTTTAGAATTAATTGCGAGATCAAATGTACCGTAGAAACAATCACAATTTTCTATTTATTTCGCCATAAACAATGCGCCATTTTGGGAGATCGGCCATCTTGCTTTCAATTGTTTTTAATTGAAACCACAATTCGTAATGAACTTGGCAAAAATTGTTTCAAATAAGTACTATTATTATTTTATTTGACTTAATTTTTAGGTTTTTCAGTTGTTTTGACATAATTTTATCTATTCGTTCAAGTTTCAAATTATGTGGCTTCAACAACTTTGATAAATATAAACTTCAATTTTGACGTTTGAACTTTTTAAGAAGTTGTAATGTTGTTGTAGTTTGACTTATTTCTTTTCAAATGGAGTTTTAAGAATCCAATTGACATTATTATTGTGAACGTGCCAAGAAGTTGATAAAAATAAAGTAGTTTTCAATCGCTTATTTGAAAATATCATTGTTAACTGAGTCGTTAATTAAACACAGAAAACATTGTAAACTGTGGTTACAACGTTCTGTATAATAATGATTGTACTTAGGTTATAGAATCAGTTAAGTCTAGTCTTGAGACATAAGTAGCCGTTCTGTTGGGAAGGTCAAGCCAGCAATTACCTGAAAATAAACAATGAAACTGTTATTAAAGTATTCATACAGACTTACAACTACTTTGTAGTTTGTACTACTCGTACAAGCAAGAAATAGAAATTCCGAGAGTGCTGACAAAAGTGAATACAAAACAGCAGCCATACACATACGTGATAGAGGGGTATATTACTTCCTCTCCTGGACGCGCCGGTGATCCTCCGCCGGTGGTCTCCTTAGGTCTTACGAATTTTCAGTCAGGTCCCGTCTCCTGCGTTCCATCCCCAAAAAGCGTATATCATCAGCCAAGTGATCAGCCGATATCGTAATCGAAAGAGTCTAGACATGCTCTAAACCAGGTTCTTCAACTTTTTTGAAGCCGGAAGTTGGAACTGAAATTTTTGACGGACCCCCTTGCTTGCGGAGCCTCTACAAGGCCTTTGCGGAGCCCCAGGGCTACGCGGACTTTGAGAATGGCCGCTCTTAACCACTGGGCCAAGAAAACGTTATAAAGGAACAGAGTAGATGGAGCGTTGCGTAGGCGCATGGACAATCGCGTTACGTTGGTCACGAAATTAATTGCATCCTCAATTTGCCCGACTGCAGTGTTGACACATGTGTTAATGTGTTACAAGAATGATCTACTTCGATCTAGCACGCTTAGGCCGTATTTAAACCAAACTGTCTGTCAGTCCCCGAATGTGAGCGAACGTTACGCAGTTTATTGTATTTCCATACATATTCACTTTTTCGTTCACACCTAACCGACAATACGTTACCGGCTAGGCGTAGGCGCGGACATTCGATACCGTTTATTTTCACGTTCTCACTGGGGCTCACAGTGAGCCTGCTTACATTCGGCGGCTGACAGTCAGTTTGGTTTGAACATGGTTTCATAGTGGCTTTCCAATCTTAGAAAGCGACCGCGACCGACGAAAATTCGAACAAAATGCCACTTTGTGAACTAGGCCATAGGTTTTATTTTGCTCTACGATACTACAAAGCAGCGGCACCATCGCTAGACTACTGTCGGTAGAAATTAAAACCTATAGCCTAGTTCAGGGGTTCCCAAACTGTGCGCCGCGGCGCCCCGCTGGCCGATTCTGTATCGTACATTTGTGAGTTAATAACTGAGTTAGTAACGAAACGGAGGAGTGAGCAACGGAAAGTCTCACTTTTGTATGCAAGTGAATAGAAAAAGTGGCAACCTGTATCGTACATACAAATGTACGATACAGGATCGGCCCGCTGGTGCGCCGTGGAAAGGCAAGAGGGGCGCCGTGGAAAGGCAAGAGGGGCGCCGTGGAAAGGCAAGAGGGGCGCCGTGAGTCGATTCTCCATCATTATCCGAAACCACTAAATATGTTATAAAATAAAATTATAATTAGAATTATACAAAGCAGGCAGATGATGGAATATTCGTTTATATTATTATTTGCCTGCTTAACCTAACTACGAGTATAATAATTATTTAAAGGTTTTTATTTAGATGTATCTTTTTGTAACCTAAGCTAGTATAGGTAAAGTTGGGCACCGTGACAAAATATTGAGACGTGTAAGTGCGATTCGTTTATTATTATTTGCCTGCTTGACCTAACTATAATAATTAATTAAAGGTTTTTATTTAGATATATCTTTTTGTAACCTAAGCTAGGTAAAGTTGGGCACCGTGACAAAATATTGAGACGTGTAAGTGCGTAGCAGGCTGAAAAAGATTGGGAACCCCTGGCCTAGTTCATAAAGTGGCATTTTCTTTGAATTTTTGTCGGTTGAGGTTGCTTGCGGCAAGAGTCGAAAAGCCACCTTTAGAATGCCACCATTGTGCTTTCACGGAAGAACAAAGACACACGTTTTCAGGAAATCTATCATTTTTAAGTCAAAACTTCTTTTACATGAGAATAGGACACGTGGCCTGATTGGAAATTCGTAAGACTAGAGATAGTAGGAGAGGAAGTAATGTGCCCCTGAGAAAAAGAGTTCTACTACGCGTCGAAAATGTGTTAGGAGCTCCTAATTATCTTCTTTGCTTTTTGCGATGGTTATTAAAAATAATAATTTATTTATTTATTGTTGTTATTAAATATAGGAAGTACGGCTATACTTCCTATATCTAATAACAAAAAAATACGTCTGGCTAAACGTATTTTTTCAAACTCTTTAACTTTTAAATTATTATAGTGAAAAAGTTCTATCGCTCAGAAAACACTAATTAGAGAGTCGAAATCCACAAACCAGCAATTTATTGCAAACGGTTCTGTACCTTTGTAGTCGCTTCAAATTAATTTCAAACTGAAATTTTGGACAAACTTTTACAATCACAAATACGCCACATAAAGAAGAGTTTAATGTTAGGTCCAAATTATTTTTAACTAGCGACCCGCCCCGGCGTCGCACGGGCCATATATAGCCACTGAAAAAATGATTAAAATCGATAGCATAATATGATCCTTCACGTGGTCTACTTCTTATCTGTGCCAAAATAACATAAAAATTGCTCCAGTAGTTCGCGAGATAAGCCCTTTCAAATAATTTCCCCCGTCTTTTCCACATTCTCCTGTTAGTCTTAGCGTGATAAAATATAGCCTTCCTCAATAAATGGGCTATCTAATACTGAAATAATTTTTCAAATCGGACCAGTAGTTCCTGAGATTAGCGCGTTCAAGTTAGCCCTTTCAAATAATTTTCACCGTTTTTTCCACGTTTTCCTCTATTTCTTCGCTCCTATTAGTCTTAGCGTGATAAAATATAGCCTTCCTCGATAAATGGGCTATTTAACACTTAAAGAATCATCAAAATCCGTAGCGTAGTTTTAAAGATTAAAAAGAACAAAGGGACATGAGGGAAAAAAAACAACTTTGTTTTATAGTATGCAAAGATTTTAATAGCAGTCTACGTGGCATAGAAAAAGTTTCTTTCTACTGAAGAATAGACAAAGAGATGTCATTCTATCCCCATTTGTTAGTATTTGTATTGTGCTAAAAATTACTAGGATAATAATTATGTCCTTCGCCGTATATTCTTCCAAAAGTCTTTTCGAAAAAAAAAATGCAGACGACTAGCAAATATAATTTTCGGAAATAAAGATTCAAAACTCACGTCATTTAAGAATTCTTCTTGAAGATAAACAAAAAGGTAATAATAAAGTGGAACATCCAAAGGCCTTATTGAAAATTCTCATAAGCGATCCCCTCATAATCTCCAACTGTAAGGCTGAGGGCACATTGTCGGTAATGAACGCCATCCCCTCGAGGCCCTCATTATTGCGCATCACGCCTCTGACTTGATGGCTATTTGTTTTAGGAGTGTTGTGTTTAATAATTTTAAGATTTTTGGGCCTATTGAAAATATTAATTTACGCTGAAAAAATTGTGATTTTTCTGTGGAAAATATTGTACATTTTGTAAAAATACACTCAATGTTTTCAACTTTTACAATACAGACATTTTGATAATTTACTTTTGTGCTGAATTCTTAATTATTTAAAATGACATTTCTTCAACTAAGGACATTTTTCGGTATTTTCTAGATGCAAGATATTGTCCGCAACGTTACACAATGGTTAGTTTATATTATATCTATAATATTATTATTTTATACATATCTAAGTTACTATTCAATGTATTCGCTTATTTCGACAGCGAAGTTAGATTTAAAAAATGTGTGGGATTTGGCATCACAAGCACCATGACACTTTGCGATGCGTTATCAAATCCCATACATTTTAACATCTGCGTACAACGATCTTCAGTGTGCACTTCGCCTAACTTTTCTAAGCGCTGGTCGGAATTCTTTCGTGTAATTAAAAAAGACTTTTACGGAATTTAATTTTACTGTAACGTGGAAAGCCCTCGGCCCTGCAGGGAACTTGGCAAATTATTCTCATCCGTCAACTCCTTTGATTAACATCTCGAAGTCTCACGAAAATCGGTCTGATTTCCTCGGGCGCACTTCCGGAGATTTGGGTAAAAATTTACAGGTATGGGTGCCCTACGTGTTTATGAAAGAAAATAGTAATATGATAATTTTATACTAGAGCCTCAAGAGGCCAAAATTTTAAGTTTAATCTGAATATTGAAATAAAACGTTTACTGACGATAGTTGAACGTGATAAACTATTCGCAATACAAAACGCTACATACATTCGTGAAATCCAGTAAAATCTTCGAACAAAGCACAAATCATACCTTGACACGTAGGAAATAGAGCACAATTTTGAATAGCCGAAATAATACTAATAGCTCACAGATTGTTTATTTATTTTTCATTCAGAGTGTGGTCAATGTATCAAAGGTCATAACTAACCAAACTTCTTCATACAAAAGTATTCTCTAAGTCATCGAAATACGTAATATAATCGAAACAAAGAGCGCGGCCCAGGTGGGCCTTACGGTTGTTGAGAGGATAAAGGGAACGCCTCAGAGCGATCAGCGAGGTAACGCCGTATATTGCGTCATGTTTTTCGTGCGCGCAGCCCATATCGAATTATAAGACGTTATCACGTCAAAAAGAGGGACATTTTACAAAAAAAATATAATAGGCATGATGACTAATTTTTTTTCTTATTGGTAATTGAAAGACCCTTAAAAAATAGAAACATCGCTGAAAGAATGACTCTCATAGCTTAAAAATTCACCAAGATATGAACAATTCAAACATCTCATAAAATAGACCTGCCCGAAACGCTCCATACAAAGTGCTACGAAAGACTGACGTCAGTCTTTCGTAGTTGTACGGATCGGGAGAGAACTTTGTTCGATAGGTATATTAAATATTGCGTTTATGAAAGTGGTTTCATACCAAAAGTTGCTTTTAATTGCATAAGTTATCGAATGGTATACAAATATTAAGAAATTTAATTGAAAAAAAAAATCGACTTGATTATCCAACTTTGAAGGCGCCTAACAAAAAAAATACAAATGCTATCGAGCTGAAATTTTGGTAACGCTTATTTTTTATCGTGCTTTCTTTATTTTATTAACAAAATTCGCTAATCTTTGACCTTGTCATCATCCCTATTATTACAAGCATTGGGGGAGGTCTTTTCTCAGCAGTGGGACAGCATAGGCTCTTAAAAAAGCAAGCACTTAGGGCCTAAATATCACATTGTGCTTTCTAATACTATTTATTTTTTCTTTGATTCCGAAATTGCTTGTAAAGTCATTTATAATTTAAAAAACGCAATATAATTACTACATCATAATTATTATGTTTTAAAATTAGGTTTTTAAAATATCTTAAAGATTATTTTCTTTAATTAGTTACAAAATTATATAGAAGTTTTAAAAAGACGCAACTTTAAAATATGGATTGATCATTAAATTTAATTAGTTGGTCGAATATTTCCGTGTAATAGGATTATTAAGAGTAAAATTAGACCGAGTTTGAGGCAAATTGTGCTAATTCGGTTAAGTCAAATTAACGATTGTTTTAATTAGAATATTTTTATCCTGCTACTTCTTTAAAAGAGTATCTATCTATACTTATATTAAAAATGCGAAAGTTTGTCTGTCTGTTACCTCTTCACGTCCGAACCGCAGAACCGATTTGGTTAAACCGAATTTGTTATCGAGATACTTTGAGTCTCAGGAAAGGATATAGTATAATCTTTATCCCGGAATAATTTACGGTTCCTACGCCATTAACGATTTTTTGCGCATCGTAGTTGTAGGCCGCGTCATCTACTTAGTACTACAAGGTGTAACAAAACTAAGGGTGGGTTGCACCAACTTACTTTAACTATAACTGTAACTGTAACTATAACTTTAACTATAACTACAGTGCAAAATGTCATATCTTTGGTTACCGTTAAATATGGCGTCCGACGCCATATTTAACCATAACCGCTCATACTTTTATATCTAAATTTTTTTCGTGAAAATTTACTATGTTTCACAGTGTTATATTTTCCTGTCGATTTTTACGGATAATTCAATTTTTATACTCTCAATCCCATTACCTACAGGTACATGCTACAGCTTTAATAAAGCTACAGCTTTAATAAAAAAAAATATACGCAACAGACATCTGTCAATTTCTGTGGTCAATGTTAAAGTTAAGGTTACAGTTAAGGTTAAAGCTAAGTTAGCCTTAACTATAACCATAACTTTAACTTTAACCACGCCTCTGGTGCAACCCACCCTTAGTGATAATACTTTAGAGTTTAGGGTGTGTACGTGTTCCTTGTAGAGAGTTTACTGTGAAAGTAGCAGCGCTGAAAGACGAATTTTCTTTTCACTTTTGTAAGGGGAAACTCATGAGTCATGACGAACACATTTAAAACACCCTAAAGTATTATCACTTAGTTTTGTTACACCCTGTATAATAATGAGATTTATTAACAAATACTTTGTAAATCAATCGTTTTTCGCAATAAAGTTTCATCCTATACTCGTAAGTACTTAGTAGTTAACTAAACTATTTACACCGCTTTCTACACCTACGCACACTTCCCTCTTATTCCATCTCTTTCTTGCTAGTACCAAAGACACGAGAACGAATGCGACAGCAACACAATGATCTAGTCGGAGCAGGAATCAGTCGTTGAAAAGGACAATAAAGGGACAAATAAAAGTAATGATTCCATCCTGCCACAGTCATGACTGGCGAAAGGAATTCTTATCGTCAATAGCAGCCAAACATCTTAATTCTTATGGAGGCACTTCACATGGCTATTTGTATTTGCGTATTTGATGTATTCGTCAAACAATCACCATGTGTAGACGGTATGTTTGACAAATATTGGCCTTATTTGCCTATTTGACAAATATGACCAATACCAAATAAACGTATCTTTGTCGGTTTTTGACGCACATCAAAGGAGTCAAATAGGCAAGTAAAGAAAATCAAGTAAAAGTTTGGTATTTGACGTCCATGTGTGGAAGGCCGTACTTGCCTTTATTTGCTTGTTTGTGTATACGCCAATAATTTTGCCAAATGCAACAAATAACCAATAGCAAATACAAATAGCCATGTGAAGTGCCTCCATTATATTCAACAATTCAGCCATCGAAATCCATACAAATATTATAATATTATAAATTCGAAAATGTGTCTGTCTGTTACCTCTTCACGCCCAAACCTATGAACCAATTTTTCTGGGTATGGAAATATTTTGAGCCTCGGGAAAGGATTCTTTTAATCCTGGAAAAATGTACGGTTGCCGCGCGATAAACGAATTTTGGCGCAACGGAGTTGCGGGCGTCTTCTAGTAATAACTATATTAATGAATAGATGACCCGGGAAGGCCGGCAACGCACCTGCAGCTCTTCTGACATTGCGAGTGTCCATGGGTGACGGTAGTTGCTTTCCATCAGGTGACCCGTTTGCTCGTTTGGCCCTTATTTTATTTAAAAAAATGACGTCTGTTCCTGAATTCATTTATCGCACGGTAACCGTACGTTTTTCTCAGTCAAAAACTAGCCTACGTCCTTTCCCGGGACTTAGAGTATCTCCATACCAAACAGCAAAATTGGTTCAGGCGTCAGTGCTTTGTGCATGAAGAGGTTAACAGATAAGGCACTTTCACCTTTACAATATTAGTTTTTCCGGGATAAAAGTATCCTATGTCTTTTCCCGGGTCTCGACGTTCAGTTTTCAGAAAAATCGGTTAAGACCGACACACTTTCGCATTTAATTTGTTATGAAGATACGTTGAGTCCCCGGAAAGGACATAGGTATTATCAGCGAAGTTGATTCAGGCAGATGGGTGACCTACGTAGTTTGGTCCCAGCCACAATAAACAGATCACAATTAACATTGAATTGACATGATCCGACCAAATGACGACTGACGTTGGTCTGTGAACTGACTAGGAATCAATTTCCTCGATGGTACTATCCAACAAGGCCAAGAAGTATTTAATACTAATCCACGTACAGAAGTATGTAAGAAGGATGTCACGACGACGTCGCCATTGTAGAAAAGTGTCCCAAATTGTTTACTTCCGTTTTTCTCTATTTGACCGGACGTGACGTCACCTTCTTACCCAACTTCCGAAAAGCTATTATGTTTTTGTGTGCTAGTGTAATGTAATAATTTGTCACGTCGGCTATTTGGTTTCCACACTAAGTGTCATTAGATTCGATTCAGTTGCGACTTGCGACTAGCAACTTATTGAGTCATCACGCCCGCAACTCCATGGCGCCAAAATTTTATTATCGCGGGGAACCGTAAATTTTTCGGGATAAAAAGTATCCTTTGTCCGTTCCCGGAACTCAAAGTATCTCCATAACAATTTTCAGCAAAATCTGTTCATCGGTTTGGACGTAAATAGGTAACAGGCACGTAGAGCGTTCGGGGGGCCGCATTTAATAGAGCTCTAACTTCATACATTATGTCCGTCATACTCTTCATTATTAGATTAAAAATCACATGATGGTCACATTTAGCAATTCCACTCAATGAATTCATATTATGATTCATAATATGATTCCTCAAAGCGGCCATTTTAGCCCCGCAGACCTTAAAAAGGATATATATATATATAGGTGTAAACATTTTCAAGTTGGAAAAGTTACGACCACTTTCCTAATTAGATTCGCCCGCAAAACTTTCCTTGCGCGGAACTTTCATACAAAAATAATCTTAAGTTTGTGATTAAATTAATTCTGCTGTCTTGAGAAATATTATTTAAGTGTAGTTTAAGACGTAAGCGGATAAAATGGATAAGTTTGCCCTTATAATTTAAACAAACGTAACTTAATAATATCTACTTCATCATCTGGCTAATATATCTGGCTATATATAAAATCCACATTTTCACATTTAGGTAAAACATAACAAATTTACAATCCATACTAATATTATAAATGCAAAATTGTGTATATCTGTCTGTATTCACGCCCAAACCGCTTTGATTTTACTGAAATTTGGCATGGAGATACTTTGAGTCCCGGGAAAGGACATAGGATACTTTTCATTCGGAAAATTCTACGGTTCCCGCGCGATAAACTAATTTTGGCGCAACGGATTTGCGGGCGTCTAGTATATTATAATCTAGTACATATCTACTATTTAAATAAATAAATAAGCGTTTATTTAGTAATCTGGAAATTAGACAATGTTCTGTACATTTAAAATTAAAAACACCTCACAATACAAGTACAATAATAGTAATAGTGGAGTTCCCAGAGCGTAAAATCGTGCAAACCTCCGATTTTTGCAATAGTGGATGAAAATTGAAAAGAAAAAAAGGAATGTGTAGCTAATAACATAAATAATAAAGTTTACCTTTTGAAAAGTTGTGCTTTTGATTTTTAAATTATTCTCTTCCACTTCAAGTAAACTCATAAACTGTAAAATTTTGAAGAAAATTTGCATATTTCTTTCTTTTAAATATATAGCAAAATAATAAAATATATTATTATTTTTTTGATTTGTATCGTTGCTTATATTCCAAAGAAAGAAAATAAGTTGAAAAAATATATAATTTAGATTTAAAATTAATATTTTTGTATGTAGATGAGCATACTTCCAAATGTGCTTGTTGTGTGCCTCGCCAGGTAAATGGCGTTCCTATTTTTCTTTGGTTTTAAATAGGAAGTTTAAAATTATTTTTTAGGCTTAACAAAGCCTTCTATTTCTTAATGTGTATAACTTTTTAGCTCTTACTTTATTACATTTTATGAAAATGTAGCACAAACTTTTCACGGATATTTCGAAGAAAATCTGTATTTTATTTCTTTTAGTTAGGTTTTTACAGAATAAAATTGTTTTTTTTTTCATTAATTATATTTGCTAAAACATACTTAAAGGAAAAAAATATAAATTAGGTTAAGAACTAATATTTTTTGTATTCAGGTAAGCACTTTCCAAACATAGGTCGCAGTATGCGTCTTTAGTATGTACGTGAGATTAGTAGCACCCAATTTTTTTTCTGGCTTTAAGTAGGAAGTTTAAATATATTTCAAAGACAAGAAAAAGTCTTTCATTTGTCGATGCATTTAATTTTTTAGCTCTCACTTAAATAAATTTTCAACAAATATAGAAAAATATTTTCGGTCTCTTTTACACATTTTTGGAGATATTTAAACGTTTTTAAGTACTTAAGAGTTATCATTTCTCTAAAAATTAAATACGCACAACAAGTAAGTTTAACACACTTTTCGTTACAACCCTTAAATCCACCTAAACCCTTTTATCTTGGTTACGACGAGCGTTAATCTCTAAAAACTTTGCAAAAACCTTATAGTTGTATTTAGCTTAGCAAAGCAAACTTTCTTTTTTAAAAATTGTGTATTTGGTCAATTTTCAACGTAAACAATCGGATAAGAGTCATTAAATAACAGGAACAAGATTTTTTTTCTGGACCGGTTTTATACGGTGAAATATTAATTTTTAATTAAGTAACTAAAAAATTAAAAGCACAAAAAAATTTTGGTAAACTTTGCAAGTTATAGTGTAAAAAAGAAAATGACACCTTAAAAACAAAAATCCATTTACTATTACAATTTTCGAAGGTTTCCTCTGGCGACTGCACTATAAACAGAAGCGCAAAAAACAACATAATTGGATAATTTACCGAAAAATTTTTTCAGATAAATAAAAATTAAAAATCTTACTGCATTACCATTGGCTTGTAAAATAATCAAATGAAGTATAGCATATGTAGCGACTATAAATACTTTTCAATATTCACGCTCTATTTTAACTTGTTAATTCGGTTATCTGCATACAGCAATTCGCCATTTGTCAGACAATAAAGTTGGAAAATCGGAAAACCGGTAACGACGTTAAAACATCGGTTTTTTATCCCGAAAACCGGAATTCACATTACCGTGCAAGAATTGCGTTTATTAATTATTAATTATTATTGATTGCCCGAAACATCAATTTTGATACATTTTAAGTGTAGGAATAATGACCGGTATTATTTGAGCTGGCAACATTCGAAGATAGACGTACCGTACCTATTTAAATAGGATATTAATCCTTCAAGCCCCATAAGGGCACCGGTGATCGCGACAACAATAGAATACAATAGCATTTCCAAGAATCCCCGATCGAAGGATTAATATTACTAGTAGTAGTGTACAAATAAAGTTTTTGCAGTGATCTGCAAGTAAAGCTTTCACGCTAAATGCATCACCAGCATAAACAGTAAACAAAAAAATACGTGTGGCACGTCTCGGGGACTGCCGGCCGTGGCAAAGTTAGGCAACGCCGTACTTGTGTGTTAGCTTTTT
Organism: Polyommatus iphigenia; assembly: GCA_963422495.1. Lineage (NCBI taxonomy): Eukaryota > Metazoa > Arthropoda > Insecta > Lepidoptera > Lycaenidae > Polyommatus > Polyommatus iphigenia. The sequence continues at coordinate 38,072,280 of OY730183.1, forward strand.
TTCATTACGGAATTTCTTGATTCGGTCGCCGCACTCAAAGCCCGCGATAAAAGCTAAAAAGTTTTATTCGACGTTTGACAACGTTTCTAACCTAGCATTTGCGTTAAGCCGAGGCGTTATAGAGCAAACAGCTAGTAACATGGTCGAGAGACGAGACTGTCCCCATATTCACGTAAGTAATCGGATGACACGTTAAAACCCCCTGTCACATGACCCGCCTGATCCCGCGGCTTGACTGACATATTATTACGTGACACAAAATATGTGTACCTCTTTCAAAGATCTCAAGGGTCATAGAAAATAGAAATAATATGCGACCTCTTTCGTCAGCTGGCCACATATAAAATTATTTTTTCTTTTCAGCCAGTGTTTGGTAAAAAGTTAATTTCAATATAAAATTCGTGATACTATTTGTTGCTCTTGCCTTGCCTGCAAAAGATAATCGCATGATAACCGTGCGTTTTCCTACGGGTAAATTCTACAGTCAACTTTTCGCCTTTACAAAATTTTATCAAAATCGCTCCAGCAAACGCAAATTACTGGATACAAATTACAAACCTTACTTCTTTTTTAAAGGTCTATTGAAGTAATAGCTTTTTAAAATTGTTATTAAAGAGCCCCTTGTCGGCTGAGTTTCTGTAAATTTTAAGTATGGCACTCAAAATAACAATTTAATGATAATGATAACAAAATGTATGAAATCAAAATATGTGATTTGAATTAAATTTTAGATTTTATACAGTGAATGTAATAAGCTGGAGGAATAACAGTTTGCATCTTAAGCGGGTACCGAGTTTTAATCACTTTACTTTTGAACGGCGCTGGACTTGACAATTCCAACACTTCTGGCAAAGAAAATTTTATTAAATTACTAGCTGTCCCGGCAAACGTTGCTTCGCCATAATATAAAGTATTTGGCCCATATTATTTTATTGAAGTGACTAAATAAGTATGTCGCCATGGCAACGTCGATCGCTATCTCGTCGCACAAACAATGGTCGCCGTCAGTCTCAGGTTGTAATAATTTACTATTATTTATTCAACAAATGCACTTATCAATATATTTAAAGTACCCAGTAGCCGATTCTCAGACCTACTGAATATGCATATAAAATTTGGTAAAAATCAGTAAAGCCGTTTCGGAGGAGTTCGCGGACTAACATTGTGACACGAGAATTTTATATATAAGATATTTAACACTTATTTTATTTATCTTTGAAGCTTTCGTTATCTCTGAATAATTTTAATGAGCAACTTTTGACAAAGTAACAACGCGACACGATGATAATTTGTAAAAAATGCATAGATATTTGCCGTAAACATGAATATGGCATGGTTATGACATGGCAGGACAAAAAACGTGCTGAAAACTGCCAGACACCCCTAAAATTTCGGGCTTTGAGGTGTTCTGTCAATAGGAATTAATTGTCATAAGCGTTCCGCGGTGCGAGACAAGATTCCTATAGTTATCCCGAAGAAAATATAATAAAAAGTTATCGAAGTAGTACACCTTTAAAAGTAACCGCAACCGAAATTACTATAGTTGCTGGTCGTTCTCACCTCTACAGGGGTCATAAGCAGGTAAACTTTCAGCTTTTATAAAATGACAAAAGTCTGGGTGTCGCTGGTTGCTGTGTCACAAGGTGGTGTCCAGTTATAATATTGTAAAGAACGAAAGAAAAAAGCTAAAAATTAAACCAATTGTAAAAAAACAAGCCCTGATACTCTGAGGGGGGTGGAATTTAATAGGAAAAAAAAGGTGTCGTCCTTGCACCATATTTGTTTATCGCGCAGAAACTAATAAAATAGTCGTAAAAAGTTTTCAGATCACATTGAAGCCAAGCCTTCAACTTATTTTGTAATTTAAATCAACATTCAGTAAATGTATCAATAGATTTCTTTATTTTATAATTATTATAGTGGCTCGGCAATGAGCACAAGAGAAATAAATATAAAACTGTATATTTGGAGGATTTTTACGGGATTTCTTTAAGTCGAAGTAGTGTTCTATCGCGACACTAGTTTTAAAACCTCTTCAGTCTCGTAAAACGGTAAAACTCTTTTTACTACCGCTCTAAAATCGTTATTCGCCCATAAACTTTACAGCATTATAAAAACACAAAAAGATGAATTTTAAATAAAACTTTATGCCAAATATGAGCTAAGTACTGAGCCAAGTTTACTTCGATTTTTACGACAAAATTACTTATAGAACGAAAGAAGTTATGAAGTAGATATGCCTGGAGCTCCCGAAGGTATTAGGTACAGTCAGAGAAGAGGAAACTATAGTCTGAAACCCCGATCGGAAGGCCGATCGATCCGTTCGGGCTGCTCGCAGGCCGCTGAACATTGAACGAATCGAACGAATCGAAAGAACGATCGGCCTCCCCGTATACAGAGTGTGACAAGAAAGTATTACTTTCATGTGTATATTTGTATCCTGTGTAGAGTACATTGAGAAAGTGGCAGTGCTGAAAAAATTACTTTTTATAGGCGATCCAATATGAATTCGTCTATACAAATCACAAAAAATGCACTTTTAGCGCTGTTACATTATCACAGTTTTTGACACCCTGTTTATTGTCAAACTATGTTAATAATTCACTTATTAGTGATCAAATTCCCATCATAAGATTTTAAATTAATGTTTGGTCTAATAATATCAAACTATAATAATTATTACAGTTATTGGATCAAACTATTGCTAAATACCGACATTTGAAATCTATAAAACCTTTCAAAAGTACAATAAGGGTTATATCACACTGAGTGTACAATAAGTTTATCGGAAGTTGGCACAGTTACAAAAGTCAATTGATTTGCGAAAATCATCGGATAATTCTTTTGTTTCCAAACACTTTATTACAAACGTGTAACCTACTTTTGTAGGTCGCGAATATATTAATTTAAATGTGTTGTAAAATGGATTGAACTGCTAATATATTATTATGATATTAAAGCAAATGTCAGAGCAGAAGGCGCTACTAGGACAATAGCTATGTCTACACTGTGCACTTTCGTCTTCAATTTTCGTCATCTTCTTTCATTCAACTTTTGTTTTGGCGGATTCAATAATTGAATGCGTCATCGAACGCAACGCCAACATTGTCATTTTTGTTTTTGGATACGGTCAGAGGGCGCATGCATCGCGGGCACGCCTCACGTTCGCTGTTGACTGCGCTATAACGCATGCCCTTGACGAACAGAAAAAGTCACAGTGTGGACAAAGCTATACAGTAAGTAGGTATAGCACACACATGATACAGCGAATAATCCGACCAAAATCCGACATATTGCTCACGTCACATCAGAATATTGACAGAAACGTTGTCGAACGTCGAACAAAACTTTTTATTGTCTATGACGGTACCTCTAGCGTGGTAACCAGTGCCGTAAATAGCCTTTTTTGCGCCCTGTGCGAGCTTCTATAACTGCGCCCTCGTTTTTTTAGGGTTCCGTAGTCAACAAGGAACCCTTATAGTTTCGGTCTTTCGGTCTGTCCGTCTGTCTGTCTGTCTGTCTGTCTGTCTGTCCTCGGTTTTGCTCAGAGACTATAGGACCTGCAAAGCTGTAATTTGGCATGAATGCACATATTAGTGATGCCGACAAAATGGTACATGAAATCTTAAAAAAATATTTTTTATGGTATCTTCCCTACACATCAAGCGGGGATGAATTTATTTTTTTTGCGTCCACGGTCCACCCAATCGTGTGGGGTGTCGTTGGTTTTTTAAAAATATTACGAGTATTCCTAGATCATTTTCCGATTTAGGGATCCGTTTGTGAAATATTAAGTTTTAAAGTGGAAATAATCGTTAGAGTCCAGTGTCTCCCCCTTCTACCGGCTAAACGGTTGCTTCTGGAAATGTGAAAAAAATTCACGGGAGTAGGCAATCTGCTGAATTTAAAAGGAAAACTATCACGGCTAAGAAGACTTCAAAAGTTATCTATCGATACTAATATTATAATTGGGAAGAGTTTGTTTGTTTATTTGAACGCGCTAATCTAAGGAACTACTGGTCCGATTTGAAAAATTATTTCAGTGTTAGATAGCCCAGTTATCGAGAAAGGCTATAGGCTATATTTTATGACACTAAGACTAATAGGTGCGAAGAAATAGAGGAAAATGTGGAAAAAACGGGGGAAATTATTTGAATGGGCTTATTTGAACGCGCTAATCTCATGAACTACTGGTCCGATTTGAAAAATTTTTTCAGTGTTAAATAGCCTATTTATCGAGAAAGATTATAGGCTATATTTTATCACGCTAAGACTAATAGGAACGAAGAAATAGAGGAAAGTGTGGAAAAAATAGGGGACATTATTTGAAAGGGCTTATCTCACGAACTACTAGAGCAATTTTTCTGTTATTTGGATCAGATAGGAAGTAGAGCACGTGAAGGATAGTAGGCAATTTTTTGTGGACTAATTTGCCTGTGAAATATCTAATTTATGCGGGCGAAGCCACGCGGAACGTCTAGTACTAAATATTATAATTCTGAAGAGTTTGTTTGTTTGTTTGAACGCGCTAATCTCAAGAAGTACTGGTCCGATTTGAAAAATTATTTCAGTGTTAGATAGTCCATTTATCGAGAAAGGCTATAGGCTATATTTTCTCACGCTAAGACTAATAGGTGCGAAGAAATATAGGAAAATGTGTAAAAAACGGGGAAATTATTTGAAAGGGCTCTCTCACGAACTACTAGAGCATTTTTTCTGTTATTTGGATCAGATAAGAAGTAGACCACGTGAAGGATCATAGGCATTTTTGTGGACAAATTTTTCTGTGAAATATCTAATTTACGCGGGCGAAGCCGCGCGGAACGTCTAGTTGAGAGAAATTCGATCAACTAAAAAAATGTATTCGGCGTAGTATAAAGGAACTTTTCGTTCAAATTCCTTTGAAAATAACTGAGATGATGTTGTTAGTAGTGTAAAGGTCGTTATAAATAAACTAGCGGTACTACGGAACCCTATATTGCGCGTGGCCAGACACGCACTTGGCCGGATTTTTAAAATTTTATTAGCTGCCCCGGTGAACCTCGTGTCACTTTAAAACCTTCCCTGGACTTCTGCGAATATTTTAAGACTAAAATCAGCCCAATCCGTTCAGCCGTTTTCGAGTTTTAGCGCGACTAACACATTTGAAAATCCATTTTTATATATATAGATAGGTACCCAGAGCAATGCTTCCAGGGCCACAGGCCTCCCGCCTCCCTGGTCTGTCCATTCTTGCGCCCCCCAGAGTCTGCGCCCTGTGCCTGGGCACCGGTGGCACCGCCCTATTTACGGCACTGGTGGTAACAATGCAGTAATTCCTGGTAATAATTATGTTCTATTCGTGATTATCTTATTATATTATACTACTTAGTAAAGTGTAGTACCCCTAAGAAGATGAACAGTGTGTTACATACAAAAGTTTTACTTGCATAGTGTTTTTCTTTTCCAATACTTCAGAAAAGTGGTTAGACAGTGATTACTTCTATAATATACAACTGCACAGCTATATTTTGTATAGCTAGTCTAAAATAATATTTAAGGCGACGCCTTGATAACGTACAGTACGTATAGAGGGTGTAACAAAACTAAGTGATAATACTTTAGGATGTGTATATGGGTTCTCTATATAGAGTTCGCTTTGAAAGTAGCAGCACTGAAAGAGTAACTTTTTTTACTTTTGTATGAAAAACTTCATGACGCTGGGGCGCTTGCCTCATCACAGAAAAAATTTTGCTCTTTCAGCGTTGTTGCTTTCACAGTGAACTCTATATAATTTATAAGCGACCCATTATACACACCCTAAAGTATTAATCACTTAATTTTGTTACACCTTGTATAAGAATTATGTCTTCCTTCAAAAGAAAAGCTTTAACTTAAGCATGTCAACTCTTTATTCAATTTCCAACAACGTTAATAAAATCCGCAATGTATTTCTCGTTTAGGTTGAACAAGGGCTAGTAAAAACGCGATATTACGAAAACCGCCGACATAACCGCTCTTATTTTTATAGCATTATGGTTTAAATTACGTATACATCTGGCTTAGGAGATTACGTTTGAGGGATGAGCAGATCATAGTAATGCGTGCGCAAATTACGGAACCCAAATTTAGGGCCAGCATAATGAAGCGGTCCGGATTGTACGCACAACGCGACTAAAGGCCTGGAATCCCTAAATGGCTGAAGGTTTAATGAGTAGGTACCTACTTAATTTTAAATTAATGAAGATTTCGACATAATATCCCTAAACTTTTTGTTAAGTTTAAAATGCTCACCAAAGTATATCTACCAAAATAAAAGTGTTTTATACATAGAGTCTGGCCTAAATAAAGACCTAAATATAGACTTCATATGCAGCTGTACTAGCCTAGGATCCCTTCATAGAAGGACCTTCACCGAGCTGTTTACTGGATGAAAAGTATTTTATATTCAATAACGTATGTCAACAAATTAATTGCAAGTGGGTTGCCTAAAAAATTTCAGTCCAGAATAAAAAAATAAAAAAAAAACAAAAAAAAAGTTTTTTTTTTACATTTTTCTGGTTTGGTTAATAGACAAATTCCATACCAATCGAAAGTATGAAGCCCATAGAATATGCATTAAGCATTAACCAGACCGGTACCGATTAGTAGTAGTATCGATTTACCTGCCTACCCAAGAGTTGTGACAGGAAAAAAATAGACAACCTAACGTTTCCATACTCTACGGGCTCCATACTTTCGATTGGTATAGAATTTGTCTATTAACCAAACCAGCGAAATGTTAAAAAAAAGTTTTTCTTTTCTATTTTTTTTTTTATTCTGGACTGAAATTTTTTAGGCAACCCACCTGCAATTAATTTGTTGACATACGAAATTGAATATAAAATACTTTTCATCCAGTAAACAGCTCGGTGAAGGCCCTTCTATGAAGGGATCCTAGGCTATACCTCTATGGGAAACATAGCTAATATTCTGCTTTTACCATTTGTTGGGTAGCAGCAATTTAATGAAAAATATGACCCTTTGGAACAATTTTATTTCTTTTAATAATTACTATGTTGTATAATAATGAACTGATTTACAATAAATAAATAATAAAGACCCTTTGGTACTGAACCCTTTAAAGTATAAATAGTGGTTTCGCCACACGACTCCAAGTAAGTACAACCGGGAACTCTTATCTGACACAAAATGGCGGACATTTTCAAAACTCAATAGTCTTATTTCCATTCCTTTGATGAATGTTTGAATCTTTTGTTCTATTTTAGAACAAAAATTCCCTTTGAGTATAATAAAATGTATAATGAAGTTGTGGATGAAATATAAAATAGAATAGGTACTTATTGTTAATGCCGGCTTAAATTAAATAATAGTATTAAAACCTACATTAAAACATATATTTTTTTTAATTGTTTAATGTTTTATAGGAAAATTTCGAATAGTCTACGGTCGCAAATCTTTGTTAATTAAAGTTAAGTAGGTAATCAAAAAACTGGGTGTGCAATTTAGTGCGTTCCAACTTCCAGCGCATCTAGTGCCCGTTTACATTATTCCAGTAGCAATCCAGCGCTGGATTAGATCACTATATTGGAATAATGTAAACCGGCCATTATAGATAAACGTAGTGGCACAGTACATAATAGTACCTTACGGTACAGAAGTCTCACTCCCGAGTTTAGGTATGATAAACGCAAGCGTCCGGTCACCGGACTAGTCTCAATAGGCTGGCACTCGCTCGACTTGTCGCATACGCAGCGCACACATCCGCGAAACAAAAGTAATAGTGCCCGGCCCCGCGCCGCCGCGTCGCTCGCTTGACAGCCCTGGCAGATTGAAGTGAGACGGCAGACAGTTATTGTACTATGAACGCTAAACGCTATGCAAAAGATTGAAATTAGGTTGTTTTCCAGAATAGTAGGTAAATATCTCGGCGATTCCGCGCCGTTTGTACGAAAGTGAGACAGGCCTAGTAGTGGTAAGATCAAACTACGCTACAAAACATTTATTCGTCGGTTCAACCAGCTCCCAGCTCATAACTTGGGCCCAACAGAGGAACAACACACTCATTTGAATATTCCCGGGTGTTCCCCGATGATTTATCTCCCACCTGCACAACTATCCCGGGGAATCCCGGAAAAAATGTTGATGGATATTGTTTGAAGTTGCTATACACGGGGAAAATCTTGTAAAGATGTGGCATATTTATTGCCAACTAGATGTTTCTTCGTACCACTTTCCTTTTAATATAAACCTTCCCTGGGCTTCCACAAATATTTTAAGACTAACATTAAATTAAATTCAGCCGTTCTTCCTAATGTATTGGGAAGAAAGTGTAACGAAGTTCACCAAGTCATTTAGTTTCCAAATACAGTTGCCAATCTCTCCTAGTCAAAATTAGCTGTAGTGACAGTGAAGTCGGAGATCTAGTCTAGAGCATATCGCCTAACTAAATTGCGTAACGAGTTTCCTAGAATTTGAAATGTACTATCAGAGAAGTTGATTTCTAGGCAGAAGCGGGCCTAAGTAATTTGGTCGCGTTACGTCAAACCCATCCGACCGATCACAGCGAACATAATGACGACGTAGGTCCGTCAACTGCCTAGGAATCAATTTCCTCGATGGTACATGATATATTGTAGGGAACATAATAATTTGGTGAGCACATTTTGGTTTGTGACAATCGAACTGCTGCTGCAAAGGTATATATCCCTCTCATATAAAGGTATGTAACTCTCTTTAAGCTAAACTGATTTAGGTAATCCGCGCAGAAAAATAAATAGTTACACAAACATTTTCCAGCACTGCACCCTTTCTCGATCATGTTGTCAGCTTTTAAACAAGAAAATATCAAAATCGTTCCACCCGTTTGGATGCTACGATGACGCGATTAGACACACGCTCACACAGACATATCAAACTTAGAACCCTCTTTTGCTTAAAGAGGAGTTTTTTTTTAAATATCTTTATCGTTTTTTGTAACGACTAACGTATAATGTAAAGTTATATTAATAAAAATCCTCGAGCCTTCAGCTTAAACATAATCTTTTGTTTGCGGTTTGAGAATGATTGATGTACATGACTTGATATTACCAACCTTGATCAGCCATTTTGTTACCGCTTCCTTTTTAATATCTCACAATAAATTATATTTAATCTAAAAGTATCACGATAATATGTTTAAAAATACAAATCCATTCTAATATTATAATCCATACTTCCATATTAATATTATAATTTATGCGAAAGTGTCTGTTTGTCTGTCTGTTACCCCTTCACGCCTTAAGCGCTGAACCAATTTGGCTGAAATTTGTGTATGGAGATACTTTGAGTCCCGGGAAAGGACAAAGGATACTTTTTATCCTGGAAAAATGTACGGTTCCCGCGATAAATTACTGCAATGTTTTTACTCTGAAGCCAGCACCAGCAGCAAAACAAAAAGTTTCTTTCGACGTTTGACAACTTTTCTGTCTATATGACGTGCGCAACGTGTCGGAATTTAGTTCGATTTATATTTTCATGTATGTGCTAGAAGTGACGTCTGCTAAGACCTTGGCATAATATTTCCGATCAACAAGTCGGTTAAAATCCTCGAGGATTAAAGTACATCCAAAGTACTTTTAATTATATACTACTTAAACATGTATCATACGTACGTGTATACGTATTTCTTGTAGAAAGTTCACTGTGAAAGTAGCAGCGCTGAAAGACCATTTTTTTCACTTTTGTATGCGGAAACTCGTGACGTGAAAAGAGAAAAAAAATTGTCTTTCAGCGCTGCTACTTTAAGAGTGAACTCTATACAATACAAGAGACACATACCAACTAATATATTATATTCTGTGCACAAACACAAACACATCCTAAGTATTAATATCACTTAGATCCTGTATATGCGTCTATTGCCACTTGGGATGCAACTGTTTTGAAGAAAACCATCATGGAGATACTCTGATAGGCCCAGGAAAAGACAAAGGATAGTTTGATCGAGGAAAACCTTACAGTTTCCGAGCTAGAATCAAATTTCTACGCATCAAAGTTGCTGGCAACTTCTACAAATTATCTCCCGTGTTAATAATCTATCAAGTTTCCTAATTTCAAATCGATCGTCAGGTAAACCTCGAATTAGTAGGATAGCGAGCAACATAGATGTAGTTTACTAGATATGGCTACCGAATTTTCTCGATCCAGCTGGCTTTATGCACAAGTTTATACAAGGTGTAATAAAACAAAGTAATAATACTTTAGTGTGTGTATGTGTTCCTTATAGAGTTCACTGTAAAAGTAGCAGCGTTGAAAGAGCAATTTTTTGTTGTGATTTTGTGGCAAGCGACCCAGCGTCATAAATTTTCCCATACAAAAGTAAAAAAAAAATAGTGACTTTACAACCTGTACAAGAAGAGAAGGAAGATACTATTAAATATATATGTATAATGTATATTATATGACATAATATGTATATAGCCTTCACCTTGCATATTTTAACTTGTGGACGCCCTTTTAAACTCGATACATCAAAGAAAAAGAACGAGCATAGATTTGTAAGATTTGGGGAGACAGTTATTAAGTTATTTACGTACGTTTTATAAAAAGGTTGATCTTTCGTTTAACAAAATTATATTTGCTAAAACATACTTAAAGGAAAAAAATACAAATTAGGGTAAGAACTGATATTTTTTGTATTCAGGTAAGCATTTTCCAAACATAGGTCGCAGCATGCGTCTTTAGTATGTACGTGAGATTTGTAGCACCCAATTTTTTTTCTGGCTTTAAGTAGGAAGTTTAAATATATTTCAAAGACTAGAAATGTCTTTCATTTGTCGATGCATTTAATGTTTTAGCTTTCACTTAAATATTCTTTTATTCTCAACAAATATAGAAAAATATTTTCGGTCTATTTTACACATTTTTGGAGATATTTAAACATTTTTAAGTACATAAAAGTTATCATTTCTCTAAAAGTTAAATACGCACAAGTAAGTTTAACACACTTTTCGTTACAACCCTTAAATCCACCCAAACCCTTTTATCTTGGTTACGACGAGCGTTAATCTCTAAAAACTTTGCAAAAACCTTATAGTTGTATTTAGCTTAGCAAAGCAAACTTTCTGTTTTAAAAATTGTGTATTTGGTTAATTTTCAACGTAAACAATCGGATAAGAGTCATTAAATAACAGGAACAAGAAATTTTTTTTTTTTTCTGGGCCGGTTTTATATGATGAAATATTAATTTTTAATTAAGTAACTAAAAAATTAAAAGCACAAAAAAAATTTTGGTAAACTTTGCAAGTTATAGTGTAAAAAAGAAAATGACACCTCAAAAACAAAAATCCATTCACTATTACAATTTTCGGAGGTTAAAACCTCTGGCGACTGCACTACATAGCTCGTCTGATTTTCTGAGTTTTGTCCAATCAGAACGCGTTTGACATTGATTACCATTTGAGAGCATTTGAGAATACCCATATTTTGTTAGGGAGTGCCTCCGCTGCCGGCGCCGGTTGCCGAAATGGCGGCCGGCGCCGGTTGCTGAAATGGCTGCCGGCGGCGCTGTTTTCCGAACTCCGAAGTTTGCCGAAGTCACGCGATGTTTGCCGAATAGGCTGCCGGCGCCTATTCGGCAAACATTGCTTGTCAAATGACAGAATAATGATCAAAAACATCAGTCTTAAGCTAAAGGACTATGAAAAGTACAAATAATAAGGTCATAAATAGTCATATTGTAAGGATGCATATTTGAATCCTTCGATCCGGGATTCTTGGAAATTAGTGATTATATTCTCTTTGTTGTATTCTATTGTTGACGCGATCACCGGTGCTCGTATGGGGCTTGAATCTTGATGGGTTAATGGTGGTATTGATGATGCTGATAAATGTGATCTGCATAGTAGCATAATACAATATCTTTGCTTCTTTAAACAGCGCTGAAACTCTATAATATGTATATGGAATCTAAAGTTCTGTTCAGTACCTTCGGAAGTATTATACCACGGGGTTTATAACTGTAGCTGTGGTGCAAAATCTTACTTTTTTGAAAAAAGGTAGCTAAGGTAAAGCTAAGCTAAGAAAATGCATCACAAAAAACTAAAATATCCACAGCCGAACAAATAGGTACCTACTTAACTAACTTTCACCTTTGGAAGTCGGTAAAGTCGAATATATTATTATTTTTTTTAATTCGTCCCGGTCGGGACAGGCAAAGGGAGCGTTGCCCATACAGCCATTCGAATATATTAATTGAGATTATAATTATTTATTTTTAAAATTTTTGTATCGGGACTGGAGTCTGGAACCTAGCGCTTTACGCATTATCACCGGCTCCCATTTTGAGTACCAGCGCCGGCAGCCGTTGTTTTATATCTCGGCTGCCGGCAGTGTACTTACCGCCGGCTCCCATTACTGATATTTTTGGGAGCCGGCGCCGGCAGCGGAGGCAGTCCCTTTTGTTTATTATTTAATCAACTGACTGTAACGTTTATTATCATTAATTATATTTTAGCCGGATCGATGTTGAAAACAAATCGGCACAGTCGTGTCTGACTCTTTCTATCTACTAGGTTATAAGACGATTCATAAATCATGATAATGGCCTAGTATGGTTAAAATTCGCAGTGATGTGTTCTATTACACATTTAGCGATATAATCTATCAAATTCATACATTGTTGACTTTTACGTCTATTGAAACTATCGATACCACTTTGACTAAGCACAGGTCTATCGCTTATTGGAACGAAGTTCCTTATCCCGCGTTCGGCGTAAATCTGAAGGCTAGACAGAACGATATTTGACCTTGATTTGACCTCGACACTTTTTTATTAGTACCTGCATGTTACGGGCAGATGGCGTTGATAGTAAGTATTACTGTGCGTCAACTAGATGGCGTTTTTTTTAAATAAACAGTGACTCGTTGTTAGTATTCCTAGGCGTCAATAGATGGCGTTTTTTTAAATATTTTTTTGAGTGTATATGTATACAGGTTTTTTGAACATAAATGAATAACTTCGTTCCATTCGGGTGTCCCTTGACACCTCTTAAGTTTTTTTCGGGCTACGTCACTTCTTTCACCTTCAAGTCTCATCCAGCAGACTAACTCTTCGGCCAATCAATACAACGCAACCTCATGTTTGTTCAGGCCAGGATTCAGGCTTATTTGGTTTAGTAAGTGCCTGGCCTCGCCGATATTTTCCGAAGCCGCGTTTGCTAGTTTTGAATACTAGTGAATTTTGATTAGGTACTATTGATATTCACAATTTTAACCCTTTGAAAGTGTGAAAATGAAAATCTTATTGGCTTACCGATTTAAGCTAATATGGGAGCATACATAGGTGTTATACAAATTTATGTAAATGTTCTTAAAGCGAAAGATTTGAAAATTACTTTTTATCCTTAACCGATTATGATAAAATTTGGTATAAAGATAAGTAGAGACCCGGGAAAGGACATACGCCATATCCTGAGAAACATACGGTTGCGCAGCAAATAACAATAAAGTAATTGACTCTAGATAAATTAGTAACTAGCGCAATAAATTAATTGTTATTTGCTGCGCAACGGAGTCGCAACATCTAGTAAGTAATTATAAATCTTTTACATTATTTTTCATAATTAGTTATTATTCAGTTTAATATTAGACAGCGCGTGACTACCTATAGGAACCACTTATTTACGGCTTAGTATTAGATCACTGGGAACCAGTGCCAAATAAAAGTGGACTAGCAAGGTCACGATGCTCCTTCATTAAAATCGTGTAGTTTTTTACACACTTTTTGCCAATCGTACTCGACTTTTTGCCTTGCGATTTCCTTGCATTGATTTTAAAACGAAAAAAAAATAATAAAAACCTTTGTTATGTAACACGGCCGTGACCCGCTAAAGTTTAAGGTTTATTGCGTTGGGCAATTACGGCACTTATGCGCACGTAATAGGATGTAGAGTCGCGTGAACGGGCCCGCAAGGTGATCCGTTGGGTGCACTGTAATTATAATTCTTTGTCTGATATTTGTAGAACATCATTATGTCAATGGTGTCTAAATGTTCCAGTTTTTCAGAGCGGCGTTGAAAAATTCCATTTTTTTGGAAAGTTGGTGAGTTAGCTTGGATGATCTATATTCTATTCTTATATTCTTAATTATTATAAAGGCGTGAAAGCGAAACAGACAGATAGAGATACTTCCCTGTCTGTCTCGCTTTCACGCCAAAACTACTGAACCGCTACTATATTATAAGACGTATACGGTATGTAACCTATATTTCATATTTGATTTGATGTACGTATAAACGATGACATGATACAGTAGTCAGTACTTAGGTAATAGATGTATTTCCGGTTTCTTATAATTTGAGGTCACCGGTTTGTTGGTAAACAAATACGGCAGTCCAAGGTTTGAATTCATAAAGATGTTTGCGATGTCTTTCTAAGTTTATATAACGTGCAGGAACCACACATTTTCCGGGATGAAAAGTATCCTGTAGTCCTTTCCTGGGACTCAAAATATCTCCATAACAAATTTCAGAAAAATCGGTTCAGCGGTTTGAGCGTGGAGAGGTAACAGACACTAGACAGACATACTTTCGCATTTATAATATAGTACGGATATTACACTAATTTCGTAAAATATTAATTTTGCCAAACAAACCCTGATGTAAAAGTAACCTACAGTTGACTAATCTAGCTGCTAGTAGGGTTAGGTCTATTGTAGTATTTAGAACAGCCCTATCCAGGTAATTCCAGGTCTCTCATTAACCTGAATCCACCTTCTTTGTGCCTTTGCCCCTTTCTAAGTTCTTTGTTTCGACTTTTGCATATTTTTCGCCGTAATATATTTCTATGCGATGCTTCAGTTTGTGTCATTAAAAATAAATAATGCTACTTTCTGATGTTTTTTGATAAGAACATACAAACTATAACGCTGTCAATCCATACTAATATTATGAAAGCGAATGTGTGTCTGTCTGTCTGTTACCTCTTCCCGTAAGTCGTCCCAGGAAAGGATATAGCTGGATACTTTTTAGGCCTGAAAAATCTATGGTTCAGCGGTTCAGGCTTAAAGAGGTAACAGACGGACAGACACACTTTCGCTTTTATAATATTTTCAGACCAATACGACCTGCAAACCTTCAAGAAGGTATTCCCTCTTAAAAAGCCGGCAACGCACCTGCAGCTCTTCTGATGTTACGAGCGCCCATAGGTGTCGGTAGTTGCTTTCCATCAAGTGATCCGTTTGCTCATTTGCCCCTTTATTTTATAATTTAAAAAAAAACATTGAGCGATCGAAACACCAGAGGAGTTTATATTAACCTATCAAGCCCCATAAGAGCACCTGTGATCGCGACAACAATAGAATAACAGTTAACAGATTAAAAACGAATAAGAAGAAGAAGAAGAGTACTTAGTTTTCCTACAGTTACATATTTCCTATGATCCTTACTTTAATTAAGATTTGATTACACCGAAGGTTCTTATCACCTGTTGATAACTAATAGTTGGAGTCTTTAACATATTTCTCTGATTACTGAACTCCGTCGCGGTCGATATGACACAACTCGTTACGTAACGTAAGGCTGGGGTACAATGAGCTTAAAAAATTCAACAGTGGCAATAGTCTAATCGAAATAAGGTGTCCCCAGCGGTCATTGACTTTCTTAGTCTAAACACACTATGCCGAATTTCCACGGCGGAAATTCTGCATAATTACGTCAGCAATGTCAAACGCATAAAATATAACGCGACTGAATTTCGGCATGGTGTGTCATCGGTAATCTATACATACGACTATAATAAAACTGTAGAAATGACGATTCTGTACATTAAAGATATTCAAAAAATAATAAGCGGAGGGTGTCACTACATCGCTATACAAGCCAAAAATGTGGTCAGTTTTTTTGTCTGTCTGTCTGTCTGTCTGTCTGTATGTTTGTTCCACTATCACACGAAAACTACTGATCCGATTTGAATGCGGTTTTCACAGATATATTTGTCTTCTTCCAACTTAACATCTGGTGTATAAAAAATTTTCCCCCCACCCCTCTAAAGGGACAAAAGAGGGGGTCAGATTTTGTATAAGACTTTTGCTTTAACACGAAAACTACTGATCCGATTTGAATGCGGTTTTCGCAGGTATATTTGTCTTCTTCCGACTTAACATCTGGTGTATAAAAAAATTTCCCCCCACCCCTCTAAAGGGACGAAAGAGGGGGTCAGATTTTGTATAAGACTTTTGCTTTAACACGAAAACTACTGATCTGATTTGCATACGGTTTTCGCAGATATATTTGCCTTCTTCCAACTCAAACTCTGGTGTATAAAAATCACCCCCCCCCCCCCCCCCACAAAAGAGAGGGTCAGATTTTGTATTAAAGTAAACTTTTTTCTTTAATGGACTTACTTTATATTATTAACTGTTTTTCCAACTTAATATCTGGTGCTACATAACATTTTTCCCCCCACCCTTCTTAGGGGACAAAAGAGGGGGTAAGATTTTGTATGCTGATGAAGTAGAAATACTTTAAATGGCAAAACAACGTTTGCCGGGACAGCTAGTTTAAAATACATTGCAGGCGGAATCATGCGGAAATTCCGCCGCGGAACTTTGGCATCTAAGTGTGTTTAGAGCATTTCTTATATAGCTTTAGCTAGATAAGAAATGCTCTAAGCACACAATATATAATATAGTACGAGATACGACTGTAGAACTGTGCAGGTATCGAGTACACGCTTAAAACCACCTTTTTACTAATATTTATGATTAGGAGAACATATTTCTACTGGGGTGTCAGTCCAAATGTGGCCGCAACTATTTTTAAATTTTTTTTAACAAATTTAGTTTGCGGGATAAAATGTTTTCATCAGGTATTGAAAGCAAACATGGTTCATTTCACGGCAATGAGTATAGAGATTTAGAAAATCCGGTGTGCCGTTGGGCACCCGGCCGCAACTCTATTGTAACCAGGTGTGAACAGGTACGATTCCGATACATTTTTGCATCCATAACGTATATTGATCTTTTATATATCAAATGGAAGCTTATTTTCCTCTTATTATTACAATATAGGTGTGCCTAATTAAATCTGGCCGCAAATAAGGGGTGCCGGCTGTCAAAGATGGTGCCGGCTGTCATAGATGGTGCCGGCTGTCAAACTATCGAAGGTTGAGGGAAAGGGAGATAGCGCGTAACATTACGGGTTAACGAGGATAGTGATTGTACACCATGTGAGTGTACTTAACCATCAGTTCAAACAATAGTAATAATCGGCCAAGTGCGTGTCGGATTCGCGCACGAAGGGTTCCGTACTATTATAGAGCAAAATTAGGCCAAAATTTGTGTGTTTATATGGGGGCCGCCCTTATATTTTAATTTTATTATTAGTAATTAAATTGCACATTTAATTAAAGATTTTAAATTTAAATGTTAAAGTGCCTATCTGTTAAAGTATCGACATAGAGCGAAAAAGGCCATTTTATTAGTGTACCTGCATGGGGCAGAGGGCGTTATTAGTTAGTATTTCTGTGCATCAATTAGATGGCGTTTTTTTAATTAAACAGCGACGCGTTGTTGGTATTCCTGGGCGTCAATAGATGGAGTTTTTTTTTATATTTTTTTTGAGTGTATTATTATAATATTATGTCCCTATACAGTTTTTTTTTGGGTTTAAATTTAAAAGAAATAACTTCGTTCTATTCGGGTGTCCCTTGACACCTCTCAAGTTTTTTAATTGAATATATTTAATTTACAATAAAATCTTTTTATTAGGGTTCCATACCCAAAGGGTAAAAACGGGACCCTATTACTGAGAGAGCCGGTTCTTCTCGCCGGGTTAGTTCCCGAACCAGTGGTAGGCATCATGTAGGTAGATTGTAGTCTGTCTGTAGACCAACTGCAACGGTAGGCAACAGGCGGGCCGCGAAACCGCGAAAGGTCGAATCTCGGACCGTGAAATATTGTAATGCATTTTATACCAAGTATCAATTAATACATAGATAAGGTATTCGTTATACCTTTATTTAATTAAAATAATATTTTTAAGCTACATAGGGCAAGTGTTTTTTCTAGATCTCGTTAAAAATTTTCCACAGTATCCGGACCGCACCTAAAATTACTTGCCGACCCCTGATGTAGACGTTCAGAATATATTTGCAAAAATTTATTCTCAATAAAAAAACAATTGAGTTTGAGTTTTGAGACTTCGTTGTTTGTCCGTCTGTCTGTCTATCTTCTGTCTGTCTGTTTGTCTATATGTCTGTCTGTCTCCAGGCTGTATCTCAAAAACCGCTATAGCTAGACTTCTGAAATTTTCACACATTGTGTATAATATCTGTTGCCGCTATAACAACAAAATACTAAGTGATTTTTTGGCCTTTTTCACTTTATGTCGGTAATGGATAGGCACTTTAAAATTTCATGAAATCTTCACTTAAATGTGCAATTTATTACTAATAATCAAATTAAAGTAAAATTAAAAAATAAGGGCGGCCCCCATACAAAAACACAAATTTAATATAAAAAATACGAGTCCGACTCGCACTTGGCCGATTATTACTATTGTTTGAACCGATGGTTAAGTACACTAACATGATGTACAATCACTATCCTCGTTAGACCTGTAATGTTACGCGCTAGCTCCCTTTCCCTCAACCTTCGATAGTTTGCCATCTTTGACAGCCGGCACCCCTTATTTGCGGCCAGATTAAATTAGGCACACCTATATTATAATAATAAGAGGAAAATAAGCTTCCATATGATATATAAAAGATCAATATACGTTATGGATGCAAAAATATATCGGAATCGTACCTGTTCACGCCTGGTTACAATAGAGTTGCGGCCGGGTGCCCAATGGCACACCGGATTTTTCTAAATCTCTATACTCATTGCCATGAAATGAACCATGTTTGCTTTCAATACCTGATGAAAACATTTTATCCCGCAAACTCATTTTTTTTTAATTTTTTTTTAAATAGTTGCGGCCACATTTGAACTGGCACCCGAGTAGAAATATGTTCTCCTTATCATAAATATTTGTAAAAATGTGGTTTTAAGCGTGTACTCGATACCTGCACAATTTTGCAGTGGGATCTTAGACTAATACAACAACACACAATATAAGAAATGCTCGCACTGTATTCATTAAAAAATTTTAAATAAAGATACTAGAGTTTAGAACTCTAGATTTTTAAAAATTCTCCGGAAAACCTCTTAACCCTTAGAATGATAATCTGCAACTTTTTATTAGTTCGAAGTGATATTATACTTACTTCATACTCAGTTCTCATCGAGTATGCAAAAAATATCGCCCTTAGACTAGAAACATCGGCCACTTCACTTATAATCGCGGTTTGTATACAGAATGTAACAAAACTAAGTGATAATTATACTTTAAGGTGTGTTTGTGTTCCTTGTGGATAGTTCACTGTAAAAAAAGCACGCACTGAAAGACCACATTTTTTTTAACTTTTGTAAGGACAAGCGCCCCAGTGTCACGAGTTTTCCCATACAAAAGTGAAAAAAAATTGTCTTTCAGCGCTGCTACTTTCACATTGAACTCTCTACAATGAACACATACACACCCTAAAGTATTATCACTTAGTTTTGTTACACAGTACACCTTGTAGAAAACGATGAAATATGACAAGTTTTTTTGACAGGGGGTAAATTACTGCTACGGAAGATATTTCTAGAATAGAATAGGTAGTGACATCACTGACAGGTAAATATTATTTATTTACCTGTTGAATTAAGATCGCAGTCACCTCCAAAATTTTCCTCAAGAATAACCATATAAATAAATGACGCCTAAAAGCTGTTATCCATACTAATAATATTATAACGCAAAAGTCCGCCTGTCTTCACGCATCATGCGTCGAACTTATTTTCTGGTATATTTTTAGTATCTATGCTATAATAATTATTATTTAAGTTACGGGAAAGGACGTCATAATATTATTACGGACACACAGAGCCATCTAGCGTCGACCCAGCAAAACTTATCTAGAGGACACACTACACATAAATCCCCTACTCAATACTAGATGGCGTTAAGTGTATGTTTACCTGCGCGCACTTTCTAGAAAAGTCCAACCCTTGTTTACTTGTTTACGTGTTTACTTGTTTATCTCAATCAATCAATCAATCAATCAATCAATCAATCATTTATTTGCATTAAAAGTGGTACATTAGATGTTTACATACATTGGTCAGGTCTTACACTCTTAACTATAAAGATAGCATGCAAATATTTAAAAAGTCATAGAACCTAACAACATTTAACTACTTAATAAGTAATAATACAAGGCCAGTCTTTATGAGGATAATATTAAAAATACACAGTAACATCACATCATCATTCCATAATCCATATAAATATTAAAACAACAGTTAGTAATTATAAGTGCATAACATTTTTAAAATACAATGGGATAGTTACAATTATTATACAATTACAATATTAATACAGCAATGTCAAGAAATAATAAAAAATTTAGTGTTATAAGGCTAATATGTCAATGTCAATCATTAATATACAATATAATAAGTAATTAATTAAAAGTTTTACATTTTAATATTATGTCAAAAGGATTATAAGATTCATTCAGCCTAACTATTAAATAATTCTTTCACTGAGTAGAAATTTTTACTTAACAACCATTTTATGATTTCCTTTTTAATTTTTTTGTATGGCAAACATTTAAGGGTCGATGGAATCGCATTGTATGTTTTTATGCACATGGCATAAAATTGTTTTTGGTATAAGGTTGTTTTGGGAACCACATCTAACACTAGTCGGTCAGGATTTCTTGTATTGCGAGGATAAATGTCACGAGCTTCTTTAAAACTATGGTAGTTTAACTTGGTATAGTTTACTAATTCATATATGTATAAACTCGGTAATGTTAACAATTTTAATTTTTTAAATAGGGGTTTACACGACTCGTATGGTGGCTTACCACATATAGCTCTGATACATTTCATCTAGTGCTTAGTGTTTGGACTTAGTGAGTTGTGTGAGCTAGTGGTAGTGAATAAAGTCTTCAAGAGAGTCACCAGGTCTTTCTCTCCGAATCCTCGAACCCTCCCACGTAACAATATAATAGTATTTATTCCAAAACATTTAGTCTTATATGTAAAATTCTCGTGTCATAATGTTAGTTACCGTACTCTTCCGAAACGGCTTGACTGATTTTTACCAAATTGTATACGCATATTCAGTACGTCTGAGAATCGGCTACTGGCTACTTTTTATATTGATAAAGTGCATTTGTTGAATCATCATCATCATCATATCAGCATATATTTGTCCACTGCATTCGTTGAATAAATAAAAGTAAATTATTACAACTCGAGACTGACGGCGGCGACCGTTGGTGCGACGGCATAGCGATGGACGTTGCCATGGTCAAAGAATACATACTTAAATACCATGGTGCCATACTTATTTAGTCACGAGCTGTCCCGGCAAACGTTGTTTTGCCGTTTAAAATATTTCTACTTCATCAGCATACAAAATCTTACCCCCTCTTTTGTCCCCTAAGAGGGGTGGGGGGAAAAATGTTATGTAACACCAGATGTTAAGTTGGAAGAAGACAAATATATCTGCGAAAACCGCATTCAAATCGGATCAGTAGTTTTCGTGTTAAAGCAAAAGTCTTATACAAAATCTGACCCCCTCTTTTGTCCCTTTAGAGGGGTGGGGGGAAAAAAATTTATACACCAGATGTTAAGTTGGAAGAAGACAAATATATCTGCGAAAACCGCATTCAAATCGGATCAGTAGTTTTCGTGTGATAGTGGAACAAACATACAGACAGACAGACAGACAGACAGACAGACAGACAAAAAAACTGACCACATTTTTGGCTTGTATAGCGATGTAGTGACACCCTCCGCTTATTATTTTTTGAATATCTTTAATGTACAGAATCGTCATTTCTACAGTTTTATTATATGTATAGATTTCAATTAAACATGACGAATCTATAAGGGTTCCGTTTTTTGCCATTTGGCTACGGAACCCTAAAAACATAGGCGAAATACTTTCTATGGCAAAACAACATTTGCCGGGACAGCTAGTATATAAGTAAATCAAGGTAAAGTAAATCTCAGAATGAAGATAAAGCTTAATTATGGGTTAAGCCTTTTTAAATTTTAATTGCTTGCTTATGTAAATTATTACTGGTAAAAAAAGTACGTTTCATATCTGACAGGTGACGGTTCATTAGTTCCAGTGGATCTGATTAATAGACTATTCGCGTGACAGATTTCTTTTTTTTCTAAATTTGACAAGAGATAACAAACACCAGAACTAGATAAACTTGTCCAATCTATAACAACGCCGCGCGGTAGTAATAGGGAATGTTACGCAAAGGTCGGTTGGTCGGAGCAGAGGGTGCTACCAAGTACCAGCACATACAGTAAACAATCCGACCAAAATCTGACATGTTGCACACGTCATATCAGAATATTGACAGAAACGTTGTCAAACGCCGAACAAAACTTTTTGTTTATTGTCTATGCTGGTGCTGAAGTCTAGCGTGAAAATCCATACGTCTTAATTATAAATGGCTAAGTGTGTCTATCTGTCTACCTGTCTGTCTGTATGTAACCTCTTCACCCTCGAACCGCTGAACAGATTTTGCTGAAAATTGGTGTGGAGATACTTTGAGTCCCGGAAAAGGACATAGGGTACTTTTTATCCCGGAAAAATGTACGGTTCCCACGCGATAAACGAACTTTCGTGCAACGGAATTGCAGCTAGGCGTCATCTAGTATATTATAATCTATAGCGATAGATGTAAGACTACTAATCTCGCATCTCTTAAAAATATAATATAAATATATTTGACACGTTCTTGTGCGTATATTTTACGCGAAATCCAGATTTTTGTATAATATTAAGGCGACGCCTTGATAATTTGGCTGTAGCGATGCCGATTTTTCTCAGCAATGACTAAAGCTAAGAAATTGACGTTCATTGTCAGTATTCATCATGTCTCTGTCTTTGAATTGCCCATAGCATAACACGATTGGACAACTTTTATAGCACAGAATAATCAATCGAAAAGACCTCTGTAAAAAAAGGGATTCCTATTTTTCCAACAGAGGAGAGTGCTTTAAGGTTCCAAAATTTGTACATAAATTGGTTCAAGCATGCACTTTAATTTGTGCATAGCTTATATGAAATGTATTTATGGTTTTTAAATTATGCGACAAAAACCATTTTGTCGCTTACGCCCTTTCCATTTTTTGCTGTTCCATTGCTTGTTTTCTATGAGAGGCCGGGCCGGCCTCTCATAGAAAACAAGCAATCTTAAACATATCCAACACGGTTTCTTACTTTAACGCTGCGTCACCTTAAGCAGTAAACATGCAACATGATGATGACACTACATGGTTGCCTTGAGGTAAATAATTACAATAGCAAATGCTTGAAAGATATAAATCTCAATTTACAATATTATGTTTATTGTCTCTGGAAAACCCAATATAAAATGACTTTTGACATTTATGAGCTTAGCGATTACAGCCAAGCTAAATAATAAAATTAATGAATTACTAGATGACGCCTGCAACTCCGTTGCGCCAAAATTCGTTTATCGCGCGTGCCACGAAAGCCGTATATTTATCCGGAATTAAAAGTATCCTACGTCCTTTCCCGGGACTCAAAGTATACGCGGTTTGGGCGTGAAGAGACACACTTTCACATTTTATACTTAGTATGGATTAAACATTTATTAACTGTTGACCATTAATCGTTTTGGTTTTACCCGAAAATTTAGACACAAATAAACAAGACAAAACTACGCATTTGATTGTGGTCACTTTGGCCACAATCAAATGCGTAGTTCTCTCTGATTGCGTTTCCACCGGAGATGAGCTAAGCTGCGTTGCGAGGATGTGTTTTACAAGAACCAATGGCAACCAATAGAATCGTTTCGCTGAACGTGGTCAGGCTAATGAAGCGTTTCTATTGGTTCTTAAAAACACATTCCTCGCAACGCAGCTTAGCTCAGCCACAGAATATATATTAGTTATACCAAGCTCAGCTGCGGTGGAAAGGCAGCCTTATGCGCGTACACACACGCTGCGCGCATGTAACTACGCTTCTTCGCGCATCGCACTATATCAGTCGTTTGGCCATTGACTGTGCAGTAGGCAGTAGCGTAGATTGACACGCAAGAAAAAAAATTGCATCATTTTGGTATTCTATAAATAATATTTATTTACAACTAACAGAAGGCACTTTTTACCCAGTAAAACGGCCGCACACCGAAATATTTCATGACTTTTATAATATTTTAATGAAGATTTTGATATAAGTAAGTTAGATGTTAGATGGCTGTACTGACGACTTCCGTGGCGCAGTGGTGAGCGCGTTGGTAGCTCAAGCCGGAGGTCGCGGGTTCGAGTCCCGTCGACGGAACAAAAAGTTTATAAAGTTCCTGGGTCATGGATGTGTATTAAATAAGTGTATCATATAATAAAAATCTTAAATATACATATGTATAGTATAAAAGTATTAAATATATTTCCGTTGTCTGGTACCCGTAACACAAGTCCTTCAGGTACTTACCACGGGGCCAGACTGACGTGGTGTGAAGCGTCCATAGATATTATTATTATTATTATTACTGATAAGTGTACCACCAGCCTGACAAGTTAGCCGGCAGTTTTCAATGCCACAGCTAGGTACAAAAACAACTGGATAATTGTTTTTCACTTTTTTACCTGTGAAGGTCACCGCGACCATCGCAAGAACATTCTGCGAGTGGAAATTCACTTGTACTCAGACGCTACTTAAATTGAGTGGTCCTTAAATCGACGGGAAGGCGCAAAATACGATTTGAAATGAAAACTTTTTGGGATAGGTTAAAACCTTAGACTGGTGTTAGGAGTTAGTACACGTGTCTAGATCGAAAGTTCGTAAGAGGGAGAGAAGACCGCCGGCGTACGGAAGGAATTCTGCTGCTGTTACGTTTTTCTATACACCGTCATTCTGTGTTACTCGTTTTTTCATGTATTCAGGTAAATTAATTTCACGTTTTCCAATGCTACTTATAATTGATTAATTTGGCATTGAAAACTCACAATGACAAAAATACAATTAAACCAAAAATACATTTAAACAGCAAAATAATTGTTTACGTAACATGATGCATGAGGTATTCAAATTTTAAAACTCCTCGACCGTGAAGGTTATACGTTTTTCAGTTTGTTTGAAATATTTTATTTGAATTTGAAAATAAAGTATTGGTTTACATTTCTATAGAACTAAACGGCACATATAACCCAAGAGCCCGCTGCAGCCAGACTTTCGTCGTTTTTTAAAGCTGAAATTTTACCTGTAATTATGAGGTAAGAACGATCAGCAACTATGGAGTTTCGGTCGCGGGTATTTTAGGAGTTTTCAGCTCTAAAGGTCTACCTTACCTTCGGTATAGTAAATAAATTTTTTATCTTATTTTCTGCAGGATATACCCGTAGGAATCTCGTCTCTCACTGCCAGTCGTTTTTGACACTTGATTCCTATTGCCAGACTACCCTAAACTTTGACATAGTCTGGCAGTGAGAAGCAAATGTCATAAATGTATAACAGTGGGTGACAAGATACCTCCGAGAACTTTCAGCTTGTAAAAAATGACGCCAGTCTGTCTGTCGCTGGCTCTTGGGTTAATATGCATGAGTCGTTTTCGCTAGGGTGTACTAAAATAATTAAGCGTTCTGCGGCCGAAATTTAACCCTCCTCTGTTAACTTAGGAAAGTAATTAGGGGGGTTATTATCCCACATTTACATGCTAGCTAGCTGGCATAACATCTTTTTTTTTTTTTTGCAGTGTGGAGCTAACATAGAACATGCAAGCTGTATGAGCTTGAGATTCTAATTATGGCTTCTCTTACTAGGTAGGAAAGTGCTTATTTTTACATTTTTAAGATCTTTTTGATTATGAATGTCAACAGAAAGGTTTTAAATTTAGGTTTTTAGGGGCATTTTTGACATTTGTGATTTGAAAATGACGTAACATTCGAAGATACTTCCGTCAAACACCGTAACCATTCCAATTTCAAATCTTGAATTCTAAAAAGCAGTAACTATAAACTTGATGAAACGATTCTCTTGAACACAGTCTGTAATGAGAAATTCGACGCTTCCAGCGTTGAGTTTTAATTATAATCTAGATTTATGTCACATTGAAGCCCAAAACGTTTATCCAGGTAATTAATTCCATCTGGAATTTCACCCCCGGGCAATACAGCGCAACGGGCGATCCGTCATCGTTACGACCTAGTTTAGTTATTTTGTACCTCCGATATTGTGTGTTTACCGGAAATCTAACCTGGGTATTATAAACTGGATTTTAGGGATATAAAGTAGCCTGAACTTCTGAAGCGTAGACGTATAATATTACTAAATAACGCCCGCAACTCCGTTGCGCCGAAATTCGTTTATCACGCGGAAACCAAGCATTTTTCCGTGATGAAAAATATCCTATGTCCTTTCCCATGACTCAAAGTATCTACTATCTCCATACCAAATTTTAACAAAATCGGATCAGTGGTTTGGTCGTGATGAGGACAGACAGACAGACTCACATGCTCAGTGCAGTATTTTTAAAATATTATATTTTTCATGAGTGTAATCACTTTATTTCCGCCGACCCTCTAGGACGCTGCCGCCCCTAGGCCGCGGCCTATACGGCCTATTTATAAATCCAGGACTGAACATGGTATACCGAGAGCGTTGTCAAAATATGAATGGGCCCCACTTCAGGATTTTTGGGCCATGACACTAAAGTATTAACATTTTGGCTTGTCTAGAATGATACGATGGCCTCATAAAAACTGACATGGAACTTGTTGTTTAGCTAACTTATAACAGAATTAATTATAGTCCCATGCCATCAGATCAGCAATTCACTTGTAGCAGCTACCCATCGTGATGTGATGATAATCGCTTCCCATCAGGCACTCCGCCTGCTTATTTGCCGGTGCCGTTTCACAAAGTAATATAAAGGCAATTTGTGCTTGTATGACGCTTATATCGCGGGCTGTCGTTGAAAATCGGCGCTCAAAGAAAATGTAGAAAAGCTCGAATTTCCACTCAACTTTCAGGTCATGAGTCCTGCTGGATATCATTTTATAAAAGTATTAATCCTACAAGCCCCATAAGAGCACCGGTGATCGCGACAACAATAGAATACAATAGCATTTCCAAGAATCCGCGATCGAAGGATTAATAATTAATGTGTTATGATTCCTGGCTGGATATAAGTAATTAAAAAAAAGTACTTAATGTTTTGTCATTCCTGGCTGAGTGTATTTTTTTAGTATTTAATGGGTTAAGAAAAAAAGTGTTGTGTTATGATTCCTGAATCCTGATCCTGACTGGATACCTATATTTTAAGAAAAAGGAAAAAAAATGGTTTATATTAAAAATTTTAATTGTTTTTTAATTTGTGACCAGAAAAGTTTGATAAAATTATCAACAAAACTATTATAAACGCATTAAATGTTTGGGTCATTTTCATTTTAAGTGTTAAAATGACTGATTTAAAATTTTATATGTTTTATGGTTAAAATATGTTAAGGGGTTAATTTGAAGTATTTAAGTATGAGCGGTCAAGCTTAGAAGTGCATACTTTGCTAGAAAACTTAATTTTAAAAAATGTAGTACCCACGTCTGGGACAATTATATCCATGTTTGTGACATTTTCTATGAAACTACTGTAGTAAATGTAGATAAAATTAAACAAGTGTATATAATATTATGAAACTTTTATTTCAAAAATCGGCCAAGTACGAGTCGGACTCGCGCACAAAGGGCTCCGTACTATAATAGAGCGAAAATAAGCTAAAAATTGTGTTTTTTGTATGAGAGCCCCCCTTAAAATCTTATTTTAGTTTAATAATATTATTAATTATTAAAGTACACATAAAATTGAGGACTTTGTGAAAATTTCATGTGCCTACCTGTTGCCATTTTTGATATCGAACAAAAAAGGCCAAAAAAATCATGTTTGTTGTATTGGAGCCCCACTTAAATAATAATTTTATTTTGTTTTTAGTATTTGTTGTTATAGCGGCAACAGAAATACATAATCTGTAAAAAATTCAGAAGTCTAGCTACAGCAGTTCTTGAGATAAAGCCTGGAGACAGACAGACCGAGCCACGTTTAGGAACACCACGTCTGTGACATTATTTGAACATGTCTAGCAAAACATTACCTAAAATACCTCCATGACTGTTGATATCTATAAAGAGGCATATTGATTACCATACCAAACTTTATATTAAGAATCGAGATCGATATTGTACACCATCACTTCATGATTATAAACACGTCGTTGACGCGTTATGCTTTACAAAGTTGAAGTAGACACAGAAATTAAATAATCTTAGCTTCATGCAAAAACGTTAGCTCCAACGAAAAAGGCCGATTATAAATAGCCGTCAAATGACGTTCAGAGAAGTGCTGCTAATAGAAAAAAATTAAAATTTACTAAAGTTATGGGGAAAACAAAAACGGCCACGTTTGTGACCCCCAAAGTCAATCACAAAATTTGCGAGTCCATCATAATAAAATTATTTGTTTTGAAATTGATATGATACTTTTTTTAGACAAAATAAGTATCTAAGAAGATGAAAAGAATAAGAAAAGTACCCGTAGACCGTATGTTACAAAGATACAGGGTCGAAAATGCGTAAATCTGGGTTTCGCACACACCACGTTGCGTGACATTTGGTTACATAAAACTTTAAAAAAAATTGTGCTGATTAAATAATAATGTAAAACATGCTTGCTGGGGTAAATTTAGTCGAATACCATCGTATAATAATATTTTTTGACATTTAATTATAACGAAAAAAAAATATCATGCTATCACACTTTTACATGTGTAAATGAAAATGACCCGTTTGTTATTGCATTTACAAATTGCTAGCACCGTTATTGTAGTATTTTGAAGTGGGTAGAAAATTAGTAGAAAATTACAGTCCATTGTATAGAATTATTATGACCTAATTTTATTGTTTACTTCTCCTGAAATGTTTCATGGAGATAAAATAATATTATCGGATTATAATATTATGTACGCAATGACAAGTAATATAATATTAACAATAAGTAAAATAGAAATATTGGATCATTATAATATTTTAAAACTAGTCTTTGTTGTAAAATAATTTTCTTTAAGTCTAAAAAATTATAAAACAGTCCATTTTTTAGTCACATAAAAACATTAAACTTAAATCAAAACTCCAACCATTAACTTTTAAAAACTAATTTATAAAATTAAAAAGAATTAACAATACCTTTGGTCGACTGCGTTTAAATCCTTGCACAATACGAATGCACAAAATATTAAAAAAAACACAAACACACACGACACGATAGGAAAATTCGAAATTGGAACGGTCCGCGCCGCCGAACGGACGCGAGGCGACTGACTTACCCAATACCCGCGCAACGCTCGCGCCAACTAAAAACAATAAGTTGTTTATATCTTATTGATACGTATGAATTTATTGAACAACCTTACTATTAGTAACCTGTCTATAAACTGATTATTAGTATAAGGAATGATGGTTCACGTTATATTGGTCTGTGATTTTGCACAAAGCCGGCGAAATAAGACGCACTTGCTATTGCGACTTTCGGTGATCCGATGTCAAGGCTTGCTCTTTTTCCGTTGTGGTGGAGTACCAATAAATCATTACCGTTTGTGGTTGGAAGTCGTAGTATTTTTGTATTATGTATTTGTACCTATATTATTTGTTTGACTACTCGCAATACATGCAGATTCCAAAAAACATATTGTAAAAAAGAAGATAGGCATACTTGGATCGCCCACTAAAATAGCAACAGTTCTGGTAAATTGCCGTGGCACAGGCTTCCCCATCTACTACTGGGGAACTGATGTTTTTGCATAACTTTATAAAATTATTTTAACTTTTTTTTTTGTTATTTGCCCAATTCTTTATTTAAACGTGTAACAAGGCTACATGTGTAATTTGTAAACGAGCATCGAGGCTGGATTTGTTAGCGGCGTCCTTTAATTAGCACCTGCATCCGGAAACTCCAAACTTGTCAAATTGACAATTGGAACTCGTGACAAATTAATTGACAATTTGACAATTTGGGAGGTAATAAGAGGCTTTGATGTGTGAGGTTAGTTGAATATTTTTTATTTAAATCATGCGAAATAGTTGGTTAAAATAAAATCCTTTGTGTTTATTGATACTTACTTTTTGGCATAGGTACCTACCTATTTTGAGTTTCAATAAAAAATAATTAAATTTATCGTCTATAGACGTTACGTTTAAATGATTTGTCCTTATCTGTTAAGCACTACGAATAATAAAAACTAAACATAATATTATAATTTATAACATAGCGTATAGTTTGAGGCGAAAACCAACAAAACACTGTATAATATTATAGTAAAACGTGGTTTAAGAAAAACATTTGGAGACATAAAACAATTTTATCAACATTTTTACACGCTTTAGAGTGGGTAGGTTCTCCGAACATTTTAACCGACTTCCAAAAAAGGAGGAGGTTCTATAAGCCCAATAAACTGTTAAATCTGTTTGTACACAGAGTAGATCACAGAACATAAAATTATTATTTATAAAATCTGAGCTGGAGATATTCTTTAGTAAAGTCCTACCAAAGCTAAATACAGTCTGAGTTATTACTTGAAGTAAATGCAAAGCAAAACAAAGTGCAGATTTAATAAAAACTACAACCGTTATTTATGAAACATGCAGCCAGGGTCTGTCGGCTCACAATATTTCACCAACCTTTGGCTTATAAGACTTTGTGCTCCGTATATTGTTTCACCTTATTCAATGTTTGGTCCGCAAATTCGCTAGCGCTAAAAATGTGAGGTATAGAAAGCCCGTTAAAAAATTTCTTATAAAAACCCCATTCCCAAAAAGGTTTACGATTGTTTGACAATACACATTTTTTTTGCAAATCGTTGATCTCGCCTGGGGTCACCAACCGTTTGACGATTTAAAGTAAATCGAAAAAAAACTGGATTTTATGACAAAAATACTCTCGACTGAACCTGTTTCAAATGTCGTTTTCTTAAAACTAACGAAATAACAAACGCGCCTCTACGATTTAGTATTTACTCTAACAAGCCTTTAGTCAAATTGCGCTCAATAGTTTTGATATAAGAGTATTTTAATTAACAAAAATGAGAGAGATTGAGTTTAACAAAACTCATTGTTGAGTGGTAAATACCTATGGCGCGGCGCTTGAGTCACGGTTTGTCCAATCCCATAATTTTTGAGGATATGTACTACTTCCCTTGGTTGGAAAACTTTGTTATTTCCCCTCATCCTAGTTTATAAGACGGAGGGGATCATAGACAGTAATTTTTAGGGTTCCGTACCCAAAGGGTAAAAACGGGACCCTATTCATGAGACTTCGATGTCTGTCCGTCTGTCTGTCAGTCTGTCTGTCTCCAGGCTGTATCTCAAGAACCGCTATAGCTAGAGTTCTGAAATTTTCACAGGTTGTGTATTTCCGGTGCCGTTATAACAATAAATACTAAAATAAAAATAAAATTAATATTTAAGGGGGGCTCTCATACAACAAACGTGATTTTTTTGGCCTTTTTTGCTCGTAATCAATAATGATAAGAGGTAGGCACTTGGAACTTTCACGAAGGCCTTAAATATAATTGTACTTTAATAATTAATAATAATATTCAAATAAAATAAAAAATTAAGGAGGGCTCCCATACAAAAAACACAATTTTTGGCCTATTTTTGCTCTATAACGGAACTCTTCGTGTGCGAGTCCGACTCGCACTTGGCCGATTATTATTTATTTGATTTTTTATTTATCTACTTCGGCGTAACACTTATGACTTAAATAATAATAATCTAGATTTAAGGGCCATGGCCCTTGATTGCCCCTGGAGGCTGGAACAGGCTGGCAACACTGCATATAAATGACGATGATTAGAAGGTTGTAACTATCGATATAACGAGTGGAGTATCGTTGCCAAAGTGAAATCGCGTCACGGTACATAAACAATCGAGTCGGCACATCTCACTGCTCGGTTCACCGATTATGTCTATGGTCGATTGCAAAGGGACTCAAGACTCACTGTTTTTTGTCAAGTAAAATAATTGAGAAAATAGTCAAAGACATACCTATAATTTTATATCGATGTCGCTCTTTTTGGAAATATCCATACTTAAATAATTATAAAGTTGAGGAGTTTGTTACTTTGAAATTATGTCAGGAGCTGGTTCGATTAGGGAATATTACGCCGAAGGTCGGAGCAAAGGGCGCCACTACCTCATACAGTATCAGATAATATTATGTATGTATTATTTTCCTCTATGACATACAGTAATAGTCAGGGAGCCCTAGAACAATTTTTTTTATTACTATCAAGCAAATTTTTTGTGAGTAGCTTCATTTTGATAAGACAAACAACTTTTTTATCTGCGAAAAATCTTGAAATTGGTAGCTAACAGAGATAGAAAGGATTTCATACTTTGATTTGATGGTCCTAAAATATGGATTGTTCTATTAAATTTGTAGGACAATGTTACTCTTAAATTATATAACTATTAACCTACCAATATACAAAAAATCAGCTGGTTAGGGTTCCGTTTTAGGGTTCTGTAATCAACAAAACTTGGTTCACTACGGTACTCTAAAACGGAACCCTAACCAGCTGATTTTTTGTATATTGGTAGGTTAATAGTTATATAATTTAACAGTAACATTGTCCTACAAATAGAACAATCCATATTATTTTAGGACTATACAAATCAAAGTATGAAATCCTTTCTATCTCTGTTAGCTACCACTTTCAATATTTTTCACAGATAAAAATGTTGTTTGACTTATCAAAACGAAGCTACTCACAAAAAATTAGCTTGATATTAATTTAAAAAAAAATTGTTCTAGGGCTCCCTGACTATTAAATAATCCGATCAAAATCTGACATGCTGCACACGTCAAATTAGAATATTGACAGAACGTTGTCAAACGTCGAACAATTCTGTCTTGTCGAACAAAAAAACAAAAAGTTGATTTACGATACGGTAAGTTTTTGCTAAATTTTTTATGAAAAATAATTAGCAAAAACTTACAGAGAAGACTAAAAACTTCTTCATGTCATCAAATCGTGCCGACATTTTCTTAATCGTAGTTCTAATGAACTTTTAGTTATTCATCACTCGAAATTGCGCTGGTTTCTTTGCTTTTATTCATTTTAGTGAAAAAGGATTATTATGTCACTAAAATTTATCCTATACTGAGTAATGTTAGAATATATACTTCTTAACATATCCATAGTCCATACTGATATTATGAATACGAAAGTGTGTCTGTAATCTGCATATATCTGTCTGCCTGTCTGTCTGTTACCTCTTCACACCCAAACGGTGAACCGATTTTGCTGAAATTAGGTGTGGAGACATAATTTTTACACGGAGAATTTTACGGTTTCCGCGAGCGAATTTGTCGCAACGAAATTGCGCGCGCAGCATCAACTAGTAATAAAAGAAAGAACTATAACCGTCACCATGACTTTTAAATCCATTATCTGCATACCTTTCAACTAAAAACTGTTCAGCGGTTTAGTAGTATAAGTAGAAATAAAATATCCATTTTTAATTTTTTAATGCAATATATCTACTCTTCTACATCGCTGGCCCATCAATCCACTTAGCACTCAAATATGGACTCTACGGCCTTGTCAATAAGGTGACAAGTGGCGAGCGCACCTTGACCTTCAGCAGAGGTCATTATCGACCATCATTTAGGTCGTCCTTATCGACCTGTTAACGTCTTCTATAGGTTTTAACCTACTTTCAAAAAAGGAAGTTCTATGTCTGGGTATACATGTTTTTATAGAATTACACGTTCTTCATCGTGGTCGGAAATCAAAATCCGAATCGTAACCGAAACCGAACTCGAACTCAACTCTGCCTGCATAAAGAGTCGTTCACAGAAAACTATCTATCGCTATCGTTCTGACTTCCGCCATAGCTATGGGGCTGTGCAAAAATACCTGAGAGCCTCTTATGATCTTAGGACCGAGTGAGGCTGCTGCCTCAGCCAGCATGCTCGGGTTAGGCCGAAGCCGAAATTGATTTAGGATGAAGCCAAATGAGCGTAATTTGTGAGTTGTGAGTCGCAGAATTTCGGTTCGGCAGAATTCTGCTGCATTCAGTTTCATACAAAAGTCCTGTTAGATTCACACGGGCATAATTTTGTGAGTCATGATTTGTATGAAAAGATATTTACGCGACCGAAATTCTGCGACTCACAACTCATAAATTACGCTCGTTTGGCTTCACCCTTAAGGTGTTGTACCACCTAGGACAGCTGCTCAAATCTTCCTACACGAAAACTTCGATAGCGCGATGCAGAATTGTCGCGCTAGTTGCATGGTCGACGTCCACAGTCAGCTTGTCTTTTCGGACCAGTTATCAATCTAATCAGAATTCTAAACGATACATGTTACATGTAGTTTCATAATATCGCCATACCTCAAATAGACAAAATATCGGAACGCCGTCCGCATACGAATATGTCTAATGAATTAAATAACAAACGAAATCGGACATTTTTGACATCTCCCGCAGTCGGAGCACGTCATCAGGTGTTACGCGGCTCGTTTGCGGAGAAAGCCCTAATCGTTATTATGAAATATACGCTTGGATGACCCAAATTACGTTGCTATAGGGAGATTTTATATGAAATCGCGTGGAATTAATTTTTATATGGAAAATAAACAGCCTTATGTTTAAGGCTTAAAACTAATAAGACATGTTATTTTGAAGAATTATATCGTTCATTTTAATATGTAATCCAGAAAACTCGTAGAACTGTGCCATCTATAATATAATATTATAATAATATTATGAGCATAGTAGGTAAAAGTTGTAACAGGCTGAGGTTAGGATACAACGGCCATAATAGGGATGTTTCCGAGGTCAAAGTCAGATTTTTAAAAATTAAATAAAGATATTATAACGGTAAAAATAAGTATTTCCAAAATTTCAGCTTGATCACTTTTGTTAAGAGCCTTTAAAGTTAGATAGTCGTTTTTTGTTAACTAAAATATATTTATTTACTATGTATTTGATAACTGATGCAAGATGCACTTCCTTATTTGATGTTCAAACTAGAATTAGTGATAGACTGATAGTAAACGTGCCAACTGCCAAATCAAAGCCGGCAAAAGTTAAAAAATCATTTTATATCCGTTTAAAATATAACTTTAATCCAATTTTTTTATCGCTATAAAAGAGCCAAAAAACTAGTTCTGAAAAGGCTTTAACACGTTTCAATTTTAGATGGCAGAAAATTGATTTTTTAATTTGTTTCATTCGCGAACGAAAACTATTTCGGTCGCGGCATACATAAATAATATAGCTTGGCTTTTTTATTTTTGTACGGTTTTCCGAATAACTCCTTTTAAAGTAAAATAGCACAGAAATTTTGAGCTAGACCATTTAAATTCTCTTAAATGATATATTTTAACAAAACTCATCAGGTTACGCCGTACATTTGACAGATTTTTATTTGTCTACTACACAACTATTATAGTGCTCCAAGGCTTTAAATGAATGTGGATGGGGCGCTGCCATAGAATTATAATTTATAACTAAATTATAATTCTAAAAAAAAGTAGAGGGGAACTGTCAAACACATGGCAAAAATGGCGTTTTCGTATGATAGAAGCGTTAGTTCCTTTTCTCGCCACGTTCATAAACAGCCTTGTCGAACTGTACGTCATTTACGTTAATTTCAAACGTCAAATGTCACATGACTCTGTGGGAACAAGCTTGGGAGCCTCAAAGGAAGATTTCCCCGATCGAGCGTGTTGATATGCTCGGTCAGGACTCTCAGGGCGAAGCCCATCGTCATCATTTCAGATTATGATGTTAATCTCAGCAACTTCGATAGCGCGATTGTATAGGTCTACCAGAATCTGATGGCAAAAAGTGAGAAAATAAAATTAATTGACTCTAGCAATACCGGGGTAATTGGAATAAAACATTTGGATCCTTTTTTCCTTATAGCGGCTGATTATGTGCGTTAAACATGCAAATATATAAATTTATCCAGTGATCAAGGATATTTTTTTAAAATCTGCTGTCAAAATTTGCCATCAGATTCTGGTATAGGTTTACCATGGATTTACCATGCTATGGTCCGCTTCAACCCAGAAACATCTTGACTTCCGTTGATTCCCGTGTTAGAAAAATATTGTTTCAACTTTCAGTAACAATCAAAAATCGGCCAAGTGCGAGTGGACTTGTGCACGAAGGGTTCCGTACATTATAGAGCGGTTCTTGAGATACAGCCTGGAGACAATCAGATGGACAGACAGCGAATTCTTAGTAATAGTTTTTACCTTTTAGGTACGGAAGTCGGAACCCTAAAAAAGTGACCTTTTCAAACCAGCAACTATCACCGAAGCTGGTGTGGCACATTTTTATCGCCACATTAAGCGCCCCATATACAGTACGATTCGTCTATACGATCGATCTGATGAAAATCGTGACGATTGATCGCATCAAAAATACACGAAACGATTGGTCGGAACGATCGATCATTTACTTGTTTGAAGCTGAAGGATAAAGACGTGTTCAAGTAATTAAATACGTGCCCCATAAAATGGAAAATGAACTTCTTTTCCTTACCTATGTGGCAGTAGCGTTGATTCGGATTCAAAAGAAAAAAAATAAAGCCTAGAATGCCCTAGAATCTAGATTCTAGAAGAATGTGGCGCCAGAGTCAGTGCCGTAAATAGGGCGGTGCCACCGGTGCCCAGGCACAGGGCGCAAACTTCGGGGGGGGGGGGGGGGGGGGGCGCAGGAATGGAGGCCTGTAGCCCTGGAAGCATTGCTCTGGGTACCTTTAGTATCTAAAAAAACCGGCCAAGTGCGTGTCGGGCCACGCCAATTTTAAAATTT
Source organism: Polyommatus iphigenia (assembly GCA_963422495.1). NCBI lineage: Eukaryota > Metazoa > Arthropoda > Insecta > Lepidoptera > Lycaenidae > Polyommatus > Polyommatus iphigenia. The sequence continues at coordinate 38,109,212 of OY730183.1, forward strand.
TTGTATTTGTCAATGAATATATTTATAACGTACGTTTTACACTACTAACAACATCATCTCAGTTACTTTCAAAGGAATTTGAACGAAAAGTTCCTTTAAGATGAGGCTTAACCTACGCGTCAGTGACGGAGCGTCAAGTTGCGTCAAGTTGTCAAATGTGTGTTTTGTATACAAAAAACACATTTGACGCGTATTTTTGTACAAAAAACACATTTGACAACTTGACGCAACTTGACGCTCCGTCACTGACGCGTAGGTTTGTTCTAAGCTTTATGCTTCGTTCAAACCTACGCGACCAAGCGACTGCGAAGCGGGAGTGTCAATACAAAACACACATTTGACAACTTGACATAACTTGACGCTTCCGCTTCGCAGTCGCTTGGTCGCGTAGGTTTGAACGAAGCCTTATACTTCGCCGAATACATTTTTTAAGTTGATCGAATATTACTCAACTAGACGTTCCGCGCGGCTTCTCCCGCGTAAATTAGATATTTCACAAAAAAATTAGTCCACAAAAAAGCCTATGATCCTTCACGTGTTCTACTTCTTATCTGATCCTATTAACAGATAAAATGTAGCCTATAGCCTTCCTCGATAACTGTACTATCTAACACTGAAAAAATTTTTCAAATCGGACCAGTAGTTCCTGAGATTTGCCAGTTTAAATAAGCCCTTTCAAATAATTTCCCCCGTTTTTTTTCCACATTTTCTCTATTTCTACGCTCCTATTAGTCTAAGCGTCATAAAATATAGCTTATAGCCTTCCTCAATAACTGGGCTACCTAACATTGAATGAATTTTTCAAATCGGGCCAGCAGTTCCTGAGATTAGCGCGTTCAAATAAGCCCTTTCAAATAATTTCCCCCCGCTTTTTCCACATTTTCCTTTATTTCTTGGCTCCTATTAGTTTTAGCGTGATAAAATATAGCGTATAGCCTTTCTCGATAAATGGACTATCTAACACTGAAAGAATTTTTCAAATCGGACCAGTATTTCCTGAGACTAGCGCGTTCAAACAAACAAACAAACAAACTCTTCCCAATTATAATATTAAAATTAAATAAGTACAGATAGATAAATTATGAAGTCTTCTTAGCCGTGATAGTTTTCCTTTTAAATTCAGCAGATTTCCAACTCCCGTGAATTTTTTCACATTTCCAGAAGCAACCGTTTAGCCGGTAGAAGGGGAAGACACTGGACTCTAACGATTATTTCCACTTTAAAACTTCATATTTCACAAACGGATCCCTAAATCGGAAAATGATCTATGAATACTCGTAATATTAAAAAAAAAAAACCTATCCAACAACACCCCACACGATTGGGTGGACGCAAAAAAAATCATCCCCGCTTGATGTGTAGGGAAGGTGCCATAAAAATATTTTTTTAAGATTTCATGTAGGTACCATTTTATCGGCATCACTAATATATGTGCATTGTGCATTCATGCCAAATTACAGATTTGCAGGTCCTATAGTCTCTGAGCAAAACCGCGGACAGTACAGACAGACAGACAGACGGACGGACAGACCGAAACTATAAGGATTCCTTGTTGACTACGGAACCCTAAAAAAACAAGGGCGCAGTTATAGAACCTCGCACAGGGCGCAAAAAAGGCTATTTACGGCACTGGCCAGAGTGAAGCAAAATCGAATCGTTGATCGTAAATAAGCATACACCGTCGATTCATCGTTACGATATTCATGTCATACACCGTCATCGTCCGACATCGTCTTCGATTAAGTAAATCGCTAACGATCTTGACATACACCATCGATTCATCGTTTCGATCGGTTTGACGCGACGACGGATCGTACAGAATAATCTTACCGTGTATGGGGCCCTTTATAAAATTTCACGTTGACATGATATTTTACAAGATGGCGGCGTTATTTTGATCAAAAACATCCTTGTACCACTGTACCAGTCAAATACGTTTAACATTACGGTCAGACACTCGAGTCGGAAAACCACAGCCATTACAACTAATGAAGGAATAATTATTTACCTGTGGATGGTACAGACAGGTACATAGCATAATATAGTAGCATTCCATTATCAACCTTATTATATACGATGTAGAGGTCATTAGTTATAGCATGTAACGTCACTGCAATTAACAACTCTATTGTGTTGATAATAAAAGTGATTTAATTGTGATTTTTGTGTGACGCAGTATGTTTTTTCTCGTGATAAGAGTAAGGCGTTATATGGTTTCACATGATAATGCGAATACGTACCATCGAGGAAATTAATTCCTAGGCAGTTGACGGACCAACGTCATTTGGTCGGATCATGTCAATTCAATATTAATTGTGATCTGTCAGCTGGTTTGACGCTACGCGACCAAACAACGTAGGGCCCCCATCTGCCTAGGAATAAACTTCTCTGATAGTACCATCGAGGAAATTGATTCCTATGCAGTTGATAGTTCAACGTTATTTGGTCGAATATGTCAATTTAATGTTAATTGTGATCTGTCGGCTGGGTTTGACGTAACGCAACCAAACAACGTAGGGCCCCCATCTGCCTAGGAATAAACTTCTCTGATAGTACATCAAAACTATGGAAAATAGAAAATGGCGATCGTAAAACAGGAATTGTTAATAAAGTTAGCCGAACTGCGTGTGATAGTGACAGCAAAGCTGGAAATCAATGTTTGGTACTATTATATCTGTACTAGAGTACTACTACTACTACTAGTACTACTAGTACTAGTAGTACTACTAGTACTACTAGTACTACTAGTACTACTAGTACTACTAGTACTACTACGAGTACTACTAGTACTACTAGTACTACTACTAGTATTACTAGTACTACTAGTACTACTAGTACTACTAGTACTACTAGTACTACTAGTACTACTACTACTAGTACTACTAGTACTACTAGTAGTACTACTAGTACTACTACTAGTACTACTAGTACTACTAGTACTACTACTACTAGTACTACTACTACTACTAGTACTAGTATATCAGAGAAGTTTATTCATCACAGATCTACGTATTTTGATCGTGAGTCGTGACTTGACATAATATCCAGCTTAGGGGTCGTCCACAAATTACGTGAGGTGTTTAAGGGGGGGAGGGGGTCGAGTTCAATCTCATCTAACCTTACGTTGGGGAGAGGGGGGGTCCAGGCTAATCTCACGTAAAATTTTTTCTCATTGTTACAAAAAATATACCTGCTATTTCGGTCCATTTTATCCGGATTGTACGTTAGTTACATGCTTAAAAATCGTAATACGATTAAGATCATTCACTGATTCGTTCGAAGGAAATAAATTAAGTACATTCATACTTTGACGTTATACATCTACTGTCAAACAATCCAACGCGTTTACGTATGAGATTGGAGGGTGGGGGAGGGGATTGAATAAAATCTCTTGAAATCTCACTATCCCTAGCACAGCGACCAGTAGAAATGCGAAAGTATAGACAAACTGTGGACATAAACATAAGGTGGCGTTCCGATCTTTACCGCGACTAACCGCGACCGACAAAAATTCAATTAAAATGCTACTTTATGACAGACTTATAGTATATGTCATAAAGTAGGATATTATCTGAATTTTTAGGACTATAGTCTGTCATAAGTGGCATTTTAATTGAGTTTTTCGGAACAAAAAAAGATCAGAATGGCACCTTAAGTTTATCTCCATAGTTTGTCTATACTTTCGCATTTCCTCTGGTCGCCATGCTAGGGCTACAGGGGAGGGAAAATTAAAAAAAAACACCTCACGTAATTTCCGGACGCCCCTTTAGACACTCAATAATAACAGTCGCAACAATTTTCCAATGTCGCATTTTCCGAGCGACCATTTTGCACAATATTTGAATAAGGAACATTAGACTACAACCATTAGCCCGTAATGGCTGCGCAATAAGCCAATACCTAATTTAGCAAAGTCGGGTAAAGCTGAGGTGCAATTTGGCCTCTATTTAGTTTTCCTTCATCTAAGTTATGTAAGCTCTGTACTTGACTCCCAACTTAGTTGATGAACGTGTACACTCGCGCACAAAACTAATTGATAATCGATAAAAAATCGGCCAAATGCGAGTCGGAATCGCACACGAAGGGTTCCGTATGGTAAAATAAAGATTCTTGTTATTATTTCTTAATTTTTTATTATTAGCTTTTTATTATTTCGTGAAAATTTCAAGAGCCTAGATACCTGTTGCTAATATTATTGATACCGAGCAAAAATTCGTAAAAAAATCACGTTTGTTGTATGAAATGCCCTCCTTAATTATTTAATTTGTTTTCTTTTTACTTTTTAGTATGTCGGCAACAGAAATACACAATTATTTGAGAAAATTTCAGCTATCTAGCTATCGCGGTTCTTAAGATACAGCCTGGAGACTGACAAACAAACAGACGAACAGACATCGAAGTCTTAGTAATAGGGTCCAGTTTTTACCCTTTGGGTAGGGAACCCTAAAAAGATGGTGCCCGTAAAAACTAATGACGTTAATTGCAAAACTTCGCGCAAACAGAAAATCTTTGCGCCAATTAAAAGTCATACTCATAACCATTAGAACAGGTTTTTGTTTATTGAAATTGTTTTTGTTGTTGTTTTTATTCGACTTGTAATTTATTTCAACCTTTAGATATTATGTAAAACAATATTAAATATAAAGTTAATTAAGGGACCTTTGGGGAAATACCACATTGATACTTATCTTATGTTGTTTAAGTTACAAAATATGGCGACTAATATTTTAAATTGTAGCCTTAAATCGTCGCAAAAATTTGAATATCTGTTGTAAGTTGTAGCCTACACTGATTGTCCTGTGGTTTTTTTATTTTAATCGAATGCTAATTAAAAAAATTGCGAATTTAAAAAAAGAAGCAAGCAAATTTTATCTGACGCTAAATTAAAAAAAATAACGCGTTTTCCTCGCGACAGTACAAGCGTGAGGGCTTGAAGGTCGCTCCGAGCAATGCAGCGCAATCACGACGATTTAATATACAACCCCACATCTCGAATCGACCTTATCACGTCCACAGAGAGTTCAAAATACCATAACCAACACCAGCACCGATCCCAGGAGATTTTAAAACTGTATGAATAATTAAGCTGGGCATGATATTGCATTTAGTTTATTATTATTATTATTGTAAGCAGGTGGAAAAGGAATCTCTTTGAACACCAGACACCTGTTGACGAAACAATATCCGAACAAGATACTCCTTTTTTGGAAGTTGGTTAAAAGTGTGCCAAATATAGCAAACTAGATGACGACCGCAACCCCGTTGCGCCAAAATTCGTTTATTGCCCGGCAACCGTACCAAATTTCATCAAAGTCGGTTCAGTTTAGACTAGAGCGTGACTCTTGACTTTGAGATCGTAGGTTCGATTCACGCGTTGGAAACATGCTATTTCCAAGTTTGGTTAGGATAATTCATAATACATATGCTGATCATCTGATTGTCACAAGTAAGATGATCCATGCGTCGGTTGTGCATATCAAAAGTTGGGCCTGCGCCTGATCTCTCGCCAGTCGTATCGGTCTTCCGTCTCACTGGGTTAAGAGAGTAAAGGAATAGAGAGCTCTTGAGTACCGCGCACACACTTGGGCACTATAAAATTACTCCGTCACCGAAACCGGTGTGGGTCTTTAGGTCAACGGTTAAAACATTGACCTACAGAAACACAAAAACTAGACAATCAGGGCGCGAACAAATCTGCATTTATGTTCAGACGGAGTCACGTGATCGCGTGTAGTTTCGACCTTGGTGATCTGGCTCATCATCGTCATCACCGCGAACCAACAAAACAAGTAGATATAATACTTTAGGGTGTGTATGAGTCTCCTGCATAGACTTGAATCTGAAACTAGCAGCTCTGAAAGAGTAACTTTTTTAATGCTCTTTCTGCACTGCTGCTTTTACAGTGAACTCAAAATAAAGGTTACATACACACCCTAAAGTAGGTATTATCACTTAGTTTCGTTACACCTTGTTACTTGTATAAGCTAGCAATTCACGTCACAATGACAATGCCGATCTTTGAATCCTTGTAGGTATATCTTCCATTCGTAAAAACAATGGTTAAATTTGCTATCGCAATCTGTAAAAAAGTAAATCATTTTTAGGGTTCCGTACCCAAAGGGTAAAAACGGGACCCTATTACTGAGACTTCGATGTCTGTCCGTCTGTCTCCAGGCTGTAACTCAAGAACGGTAATAGCTAGAGAGTTGAAATTTTCACAGATCATGTATTTCTGTTGCCGCTATAACAACAAATACTAAAAACAAAATAAATTAAATATTTAAGGGGGGCTCCCATACAACAAACGTAATTTTTCAAACATTTTTTGCTCGGTATCAACGATGACAACAAGTAGGCACTTGAAATTTTCACAAAAGCCTTAATTATGTATGTACTTTAATAATTAAAAATAAAAATAATAATTTAAGGGGGGCTCCCATACAAAAAACGCAATTTTTGGCCTATTTTTGCTCTATAACGGTACGGAACCCTTCGTGCGCGAGTCCGACTCGCACTTGGCCGATTATTTAATCTACGGTCTGCCAAATGAGAGCAAAATTATGTTTGTGTATTGCCAGCGAGGATCTGTAAGCGTTACGTGTGTTGCCGACATGTTCCGTTTTTTACTCAACTTGACCTCCATAATTAATTTTCTTTTTCACGAAATTACGCTTTGTTTGGTTTCGAACTGAAAATTTTGTGTACGTTCTATATTATTATATTTTTATCTAATCTTTTTTAGATTTCTAAAAAAGATTAGATATGCTTATTTAAGCAGGGCCTTTGTACGTCCTTAAAAATAAATTATTAGCCGCAAAATATACGAGAAGAAAAAAAACGCCATGACAGTTTTGCCTCTGGTAAAGTTAGAAATTTGAATTATTTTAAAACAATTTCTGTGACTTTTTAAGTAGGTAGGTACACACCCGCGATATTACGATATCACAAAGAAGTAGCTATACTTCAGTAGGCTATCTACAGTACAAAAAACCTCCTCATAAAATTCATACCTTTAATGCTAAGTACTCACATACGGTTTTGCTCGATAGTTTTACTCGAAATCGAGCAAAAACCACCGTGTGGACCGCAAAACTCACAGCTCGAAGGCTCGCATCGAGCCAGTTTGAAGGCTCGAATCGAGCCGGCTTGACAGATTTTTTGACACAACTCTTCCTAATTTCCTTCGAACTGGAGTAAAACCATCGAGCAATGCTGAATGTGTGGACGAAAGCCCGAGCCGTAGTTTTTACTCTACGTGATTGCTCGATCGAGCAAAACCGTATGTGAGTACTTACACTTACACACCGTAAAACAAAAACAACACATTATCAGATTCAAAGTTTCTTGCGTGCTGGAAACTAAGTCGCCATGGCAACCGCCGGTATAAACAGAAGGCGTTTCCGTGAATAAGTGAGGTAAGTTGGCAGCAGAGTGGAATGAATTTTAAAACTGTTCCCTACACTGTTCTGCCAAATATAGCCGTAAACTCCGAAGTTCTATTTTCGAATGCGAATACTTAATTTGAATTTCATGTTTTGACGTATCTCACTACAGTGAAATTGCTATTCTTTTTCAAGCGGTAACATTGGAAATAGCCAATAGCTATGTCCACATTATGCAATTTCATCTTCAATTTTCGTCATCTTCTTTTTATTCAACTTTCGTTTGGCTTCAATAATTGAATGCGTCAAAATCCACCCGCGTTGAAAGAAGTGTCATAGCGAGCGCTACGATTTCAACGCGCGTGACGGGCATGCCTCACGTTCGCTGTTGACTGCGCTATAACGCATGCCCTTGATGAACAAAAAAAGGCCCAGTGTGGACAAAGCTAGTAGGGAATATACATAAGCAAAGCTACAATAATAAAATTACTTCGTGTCCTACAACGCGCCGGCGATCTACTCTCCCTTCGACTTGAGAATTTTCAATCAGGTCACGTGTTCTGACATCTGAATGCATCACATGAAGCACAATTCACAACATTAATAACGTTTTCGGTATCTGGAACTGCCCCGGGGCAGGGCAAGCAGGGCAGGCCGAATGGATACGGAAATAGCCGAACAAAACCGATGATACAAGAAGCATAATATAGACTTAGTACTAGTGCAATACGTTATGTTCTTAATTAATTAAACTTCGGCTATTTTCGTATCCGTCCGGCCCGCCCTGCCCCGGGCAGATCTAGATGCCGAAAACGCTAAAATTGCACAACTCCGTTAAAGAAGTTTTAAGTACTCAAAAAATAAAAAACAATACCTACAGGGTGTACCTAACAAAAGTGATAATACTTTAGAACAGGGGTTCCCAATCTTTTTCAGCCTGCGGTGCACTTACAAGTCAATATTTTGTCACGGCGTCCTACTTTACCTAGCTATTACAAAAGATACATAAATAAACACCTTTAATGATTATAATATTTAGGTTAAGTAAATAATAATAAACAAATATTTAATAATCTGCCTGCTTTGTATAAGTCACATTATAATTTTATATTATAATATTTGTGGTTATGGATAATGATGGAGGATCGACATTCGACTCACGGCGCCCCTCTTGCCTTTCCGCGGCGCACCAGGGCGCCGCGGCGCACAGTTTGGGAACCCCTGCTTTAGGATGTGTATGTGTCCCTTGTAAAGACTTTACTGTGAAAGTGGCAACGCTGAAAGAGCAAGATTTTTTTGTGATTAATATGGGCATGCGCCCCATGAATATGCCCATACAAAACTTTAAAAAGTTACTCTATCAGTGCTTCTACTTTCACAGTTAACTATCCATGGGACTCATATACACCCTAAACTATTATCACCTTGTTTTCTTACACCCAGTACCTATATGAAAATCACGTATAGTCTGTCAAGAAAGTCATGATAGGCGGGAACATTTTCCAAACGTATAATCACGCTTAAAAGGTGTATTTTTTTCTTTGTATTTTCACAGAGAACGTTTAATACATTTTAAATTTGTCACTTTGCTTATTTTTATCTCGAATTAATAAAATTCTCATATTTTTTATTTCATTTAAAAATTTTCCCGCCTGTCATGACTTTCTTGATAGACTATAAAAGGTTACGATTTTAAATAATTCGATCGATGATCAGACGCGTGCAATTTTTTATAACCTAATAAGTATCGTACTATTATTGTACAAAGTACAAACATGTTATACAATAGTTAAGATTACATCTGCAATAAGGCTTCCCAGTCACGACATATTTGCGTGACCAATGATCATAATAAAGATCATCACCATTCACTTGCTATCAAAATATTTTATTATCATAATAATTATTATTTTTTTATCTATTAAAAAAACTTAGGTACTATCAGAGAAGTTGATTTTTAGGCAGATGGGGGACCTACGTAGTTAATTGGTCGCGCATCAAACCCAGCCGACAGATCATAATTTACATTGTATTGACATGATCCGTCCAAATCACGTTGGTCTGTCAACTGCCTAGGAATCAATTTCCTCGATGGTACTTTATTAATACCATATTCATAACTGCAATACTAGATAACGCCCGCAAGTCCGTTGCGCCAAAATTTGTTTATTGCGCGAGAACCGTACATATTTTTTTGGGATAAAAAGTATTCTATTTCTTTTTCCCAGGTCTCAAAATCTCCATAGCCAGCAAATTCTTCAGCTGTTTGGGCGTGAAGAGATAACAGTCAGGTAGACATATTTTCGCATTAATTATACCTAATATTATAAGTACCTATGCACTTCACATAAAAAAAATTGCGAAACTCTAAAGGCGTGATGGTAAACAGTAAAACCATGAAAAGAGACAAAAAAGAATATAGGCGGAAAACACATCTAGACGACTTTTTATTAAAAAAATACAGCCTACATTATAGGAAGTAAAATTTTATATTTTCCTACGTTTTCATTAAAAAAAAGCGAGACTTAATAAATCATTTCGGGTGTTTTTGTTCCGTTATTTGTAACTTATCCCGGGCTAGCGCATCTGAGTCGCATTAAACGCCATACGTTTTATTTATTGTCCCGTTTTATCCCGGACTTTCGCGGGTAATCCCCGGGAAGAAAATTCCCCGGATCTATTCAATATTCACCCCGCCACAAAGGCTCCCCCAAAGTGTATTATCGGTTTTTATTCAACGTATTTTCGGTTCATTCATTGTCATTACCGTTACGACAAAAGCCTATAGCTTTCCGCCATTTTACAATGATAATAAATAAATAAATTTTCTACGTTTATTTTATTTTAAATGAGTTGTGAGAAACCAACAATTAATACCAATTTACTACTTTATGTGCAAATTAGCGGCCCGTTCCGGCTTCGCACGGGTGGACATACTCCAATATCCAGTACCCACCCACTCACTAAAACCCGATGGTGCTTCCCGCTTAGGTGCCTACCACACGTGCATGCTTGATCACAGTTTTGCTGGCGCAAGCTTCTAGCATGAAAAGACAGAAGACTGACTTATCTACCACACGGCACGGTTATGCAAGTGCAAGCCACATCCAGTCCAATCATAGGCGCAGACAAGTTTGTACACGAAGGCGTGCATGCCAGAATTTCAAGCAAAACCGTCAAGCCAAGCTTTGGGGCTTGTGCATATTACCGTTTTACCAACTACACGCATAATGTTCAGTGTACAAGCCGGCATGCGCAAGCAAAACTGTGGTCAGGCATGCGCAAGCAAAGCTGTGGTCATGGATGCACGTGTGGTAGGCGCCTTAGGGGGCGTCCACAAATTACGTGAGGTGTTTAGGGGGGGGAGGGGGTCGAGTCAAATCTCACATAATCTTACGTTGGGGGGAGGGGGGGTCTCGGCAAAACTCACGTAATTTTTTTCTCAACAAAATAATACTATTTTGGTCCATTTCATCCAGATTGTACGTATGCTTAAGATGTAATCGTAAGCGTAATGGTTACACGATGAAGATCATACACAAATTCGTTCGAAAGAAAATCTACTATCAAACCAAGCGTTTACGTAAGAGACCCACATTTTGAAAAATCTCACGTGAGATTTGAGGGGGGAGGGGGGGTTGAATATAATCTCACGAAATCTCACCAGGGGGGGTGGGGGGTCAAGAAATTAAAAAAAAACACCTCACGTAATTTGTGGACGCCCCCTTAAGACAGAGTTGCATGTGACTTGTCCAATATTTCAGATAAAGACACGCGGACTCCGTATGTATTTAGTAAGGTGCTTTTGCTTGAACACAGTGACGCCCGCAACTCCGTCGCACCTGTACAATTTGTACACTCTTGTAGGGCAAGTAAATTAAACTACCACTCCGGCTGGTGGATGGTCAAGAAGAGAGTCCGCTCTGCCCGGGCGACCATCTCCCAATATCACCCCCACCACTAGCAGGCGTGCTTATCTTTATTTATCAACTAGCGACCCGCCCCGGCGTCGCACGGGTATAAAATATATAGCCACTGAAAAAAATAATTAAATCTATAGCCTATGATCCTTCACGTGGTCTACTTCTTATCTGTGCCAAATAACATAAAAATTGCTCCAGTAGTTCGCGAGATAAGCCCTTTCAAATAATTTCCCCCTTTTTTTTCCCCATTCTCCTATTAGTCTTAGCGTGATAAAATATAGCTTATAGCCTTCCTCAATAAATGGGCTATCTAACACTGAAATAATTTTGGAAATCGAACCAGTAGTTCATGAGATAAGCGCGTTCAAGTTAGCCCTTTCAAATAATTTTCCCCGTTTTTTCCACATTTTCCTCTATTTCTTCGCTCCTATCAGTCTAACAGTGATAAAATATAGCCTATAGCCTTCCTCAATAAATGGGCTATCTAACACTGAAACAATTTTTCAAATCGGACCAGTAGTTCCTGAGATTAGCGCGTTCATACTATTACTAAATAAGCATTTCATATAATTTTCCCCGTTTTTTCCACATTTTCCTCTATTTCTTCGCATTTATTAGTCTTAGCGTGATAAAATATAGCCTATAGCCTTCCTCGATAAATGGGCTATCTAACACTGAAAGAATTTTTCAAATCGGACCAGTATTTCCTGAGATTAGCGCGTTCAAACAAACAAACTAACAAACTCTTCCGCTTTATAATATTAGTACGAGTATAGATAGTATAGATATAGAAGATACACTACAGCACCAAAATTCGTTTATCGGGCAGGAAGTGCTCATACCAAAATATGTCAGCAAAATCCGTTCACGGTTTGCGCGTGAAGACTGAAGAGTTAACAGACAGACGGACAGACAGAGATACTTTCGCATTTATAATATTAGTAGGGATTGGTGTAGACTGTAGTGGGATAGAATAGGATTGTAGCTGAATCACATTTCTACGAAACACCGATAAGCCAAATCAATTTCATCGGGAACGAAAATATATTATTAACGATATCCAATATTAGCAATATATCTACGATTTAGAACACAATACCTAATATGCAAAATAATGTTATAATATCTCGAAATATACTATAGCTTAGCTACTTGTATACTTATTACCTTTAGATCGGATCGGTGGCTGGTTTCATCAAGACCAGGAGCGATCAACTAAAAAATCAATGGTAGAGACTTTTAAAACATCTTTCTTATAGTACACAACCTTTACTTAAAGCATAACACGGCTTATCCTGTAATATTACACGTTACGGTGAGGCTAAGATAAATACGGCTCAGACCCTCTTTATCCCGTAGCCGGTAGCGGAAGCAAATTTCCGGATTTCACTTCAAAAAGCGAACACATCACATTTACACGGCCTTCGAGGAATCAAGGTACTGAGGAGCAAGGGCTTGACTAAACGAGATGCGCTCTCCACATTTCTAAATTTTCTTAGGAGCGTACAATAAACACTAAACAGGCCTAAAAGGATGTTTAAGTCGACGCCTTGATGGCTGTAGCGATGCCGATTTTTCTCAGCAATGACTAAAGCTAAGAAATTGAAGTTCATTGTCAGTATTCATCATGTCTTTGTCTTTGAATTGCCCATAGCATAACACGATTGGACAACTTTTATAGCACAGAATAATCAATCGAAAAGACCTCTGTAAAAAAAGGGATTCCTATTTTTCCAACAGAGGAGAGTGATTTAAGGTTCCAAAATTTGTACATAAATTGGTTCAAGCATGCACTTTAATTTGTGCATAGCTTATATGAAATGTATTTATGGTTTTTAAATTATGCGACAAAAACCATTTTGTCGCTTACGCCCTTTCCATTTTTTGCTGTTCCATTGCTTGTTTTCTATGAGAGGCCGGGCCGGCCTCTCATAGAAAACAATCAATCTAAAACATATCCAACACGGTTTCTTACTTTAACGCTGCGTCACCTTAAGCTGATAGCACATATTTTGTCAGCACCGTACACGCCGCACCGCATAGTACACGAAATGCGGCACGTACGGTGCGGACGAATGTGCGAGGTTTTACATCATTTCATACAACGAATTCTAATATGCGGCGCGTGCGTGCTGATAAATGTGCGATCATATTAAAGATATAATTATACTATACCTATATACTGCAAGAGCAGCAGCCATTTTCCAAATAATTGTCATCGACAGGGTGCAACTGCCCATTTGCAAATTATAGAAGGGGTAGACGCGGCGTTAGATTTTTGGGTGACTTTGGTGAGTTGAAGAGTTAGCGGGGAGGGCGCTTGCGTCCTATTGGTAGATGAGTGATCAGACGAAGCGTCATTGGTAGATACTAGATTGTATTCAAGCGGTGAGACGTTATAGGTAGTTGTAACTTATAATGCGCTTATTTACCCCTTTAATTTTTCGAAAGGATCTTAATTATTTGCGCGCAACTTATATCCTGGTTATAACGTTTAAGGGGTTGTTTCACCACTTACTGATAAGCGTCGGAAAGGCTATCCACAACTTATCTGACAAAAAGAGCAAATCTATCTATCTGTCCGATAAGCTGTAGTGGATAGCCTATCCGGCACACACCAATAAGTGGTGAAACAGTCTCTCTCTCAGGAAATTCACATTTTTGGTCCTAACCTTTACATTTAAGATTTAGCAACGTCTTGGCTATGTGAAGCGATTATCACGTAATGGGCGTATTGACAATGACACTTTCTTGGGCCGCAAAGCCGTCTCGTAAACACTGACAACCATTACTCACCCGCGTCACGTCGCGTCGCCCCGCCTCACGTCGCGTCACCCCGCGTCACCGTGACAAATGACATCGATTTAATAGTGCCATAATGATCTATTATTTATAAATAATTACGTGACTGGTGACGTATTTATTTGTATTTATTATTTATCATACTGTTGAAGTGTTTGGAGCTTTTTATGGTACGAGCGATTATGGTAAAACACTGGCTTAGAGCGTGGCTCATAACTTTTCGTAGTTTCGATTCCCGCTTTGGAAAAAATTTGTTTCTGATAGACCGGGAGATGGTGACACAAAATACTAGGTCATTTGTACCAGTGTGGCGGTTCTCTAGGGGTCTAATTACGTAAAGGCAAAAAGGAAAATGATGGTCATAGCGCTCGCACCGGCGGCCCAATCGCGTGGGCGTAAATCGAACGCGTTGAATAAATAATGAGTATTGAACGATTTGTCCCACAAAAATGCTTGTATTTTCAGATAGTCGAAAAAAAAATAAGTAGGCGGTAGCGTAATGCTATACTTCTCGGGTGTAACTTACAGCCCGCCATACCGACGCGAATGGACACCCGCGCAATCATGGTGACATTAGTTACATTCTAATGTCACCATGATTGCGCGGATGTCCATAGTAAACACAATCGATGTCATCACCGCTTCTTATTAATCATAATAATATTATTATTGGTTCATCATAGAATTAACATGGAAATGCATAACCTGTAACGTTACCTAAAAGTTTAGGCGGTATATCAAACCTATTTACCTATATACTTACACCAAGGTCTTTCCAGGGGTAGCGGGGATATTTTCTCAGGGGCAGGGGTATTTGTTACGAGTTTTAGGGGCAAAGGGGTTGGAGGAATGGAGGGGTGTCTAAAAGCCACGAAAGCACGTACCGGTAATAAAATCGGAAGATTTTCGGATGTAGCTAATTTTTAATGCACAAGGAAAAAGGCTTTTATGAGTTAAAAATTGCTATAACTGTTTATTTTCACATTTTTTATAACATTTTAGGCAAACGAGCAAACGGATAACCTGATGGAAAGCAACTACATTCGCCCTTGGACACTCGCAACATCAGAAGAGTTGTAGGTTACGTTGCCGGCCTTTAAATGTGTTTAGAAGGCTAAAATATAGCCCGACCAATCATAGAAATTCGGTCATTGACCTATCACAACTTGCATCGAGTCAACTAAGAATATAATTCTGCAACAAATAAGTACCAAAAAAGGAATTATAGACTGACCAGCTTAAGCGCGACCCTCGTAGCATAGTTTTAGTACACTACGAGGGTCGCGCTTAAGCTGGTCTGAATACTATATAGCCCATGACCGGAAGAAATTCAACCTGCTGACCGCCGAACTTCGATATGAAGATGGTACTAGCTGATGATGATAAACAGATAAGTACATATTTTAATAAGCTACTTTATTAACTTTCAAAAGCTATTTCAAGTGGAAGACGTATTTTCATAGTTGTTCAGAGCCGATCTTCCCTCATCAGACGAAGTAAACTCACAAAATAGTCGGATACGCCGTCAATATTGACAGAAGATGAGACGCCAGGGTTGTCAACAGCAGGTTACCATGTCAATCATGAACAACCATGCCGAATAATAATAATAATATCCCCACACCGGCTTAGGTGACTTTGGTCGGTTTCATAACTAGGCCAGTTACGCAGGAGTAATTTTATAGCACTCTCGATTTCTTTATAATATGCCATGTAATGTCAAATGCATGGTTACCCAATACCCATCATTAGCACTGTCTGATACGAGTGGCCCAAGCCCCAAAGGAAGTGGTAGCCCGGTACAGACCAAAAGCGCATGGATTTTGGTCTGACTGTTTGGTATTTCGATAAGAGGGTATTGATTTTGGCTATGTATGTATGATGAATTTGCCCTCGTCGCAACTAAACGACTAACCCGATTTTAACAAAAATTATATCCATAGATTACTAATGATACCGTTCGCGTTGGTGACATTGGCATTGATTTATTTCCGAAATTTTGTATTTTACATTAAGAAAGCGGTGGCAACCCTAAGGCGAAGGTTTTGAACATAATTTATTTGGTGTACATAAACTACAGGGGAACGCTTTCACGGCGCTTCCTTTAAACACTTTTTCGAAGTTAAGGCGCTAGTTATTCTGAACATAAAGTGAATTTTGGTTCCTGAAAATAGGGTCCTGAATTAGTTTCTGAAAATCTTCTGAAAATGGCTTCTGATTGCCTGATATTCCTGAATGAAGGATTCTAATGCCCGCTTTCACCAACAACACCTAAAATGTAGGTGTCCCTTAAGCCAATATAAGGGGCACCTAACGCAAGTTTTGTTTTCACCAACGTTTAAGTGACACGGGACACCTAAACCATTATAATTAGCGGGATGAATTGACAACCCCGTAACTCTTAGGTGACGTTTATTTGAAAAAAAAACAACCTCTTATGCGATTCATCCGTCAAACCATTAGGTGACGTTTATAATTTACGGGATGAATGTGGCGACGACGACGACGTTAGATGACGGTTGCCTTGACAATGAATCTGTTATAGAATGGCCGTCTGATATGTTACTTGTAAAATAGCGAATTCCCATAAATATACATATTTATCACAAACCTTCCTCTTTAATCACTCAATCTATTAAAGGAAACCGCAATTAAAGGGAACAAAGGGACATGAGGACAGAAAAAGCGACTTTGTTTTATACTATGTAGTGATATACGTCACCTAAGAGTTACGGGGTTGTCAATTCATTAAGAACAAAACTTGCGTTAGGTGCCCCTTATATTGGCTTAAGGGACAGCTAAATTTTAGGTGTTGTTGGTGAAAACGGGCATAAATGTAGTTTCCTGAATTTAGGTTTCTGAATTATGGTTCCTGAAAATTGATTCCTGATCATTGACTCCTGAAAATCGGTTTCTGATTATTATTATCGGTCTCTAAAAGTTGCAACCTAAATCGTTTCAGACATGCTGTCAGTCTGTTTGTTACCTCTTTACGCATAAACCGCTGGACCGGTTTTGATGAAATTTGGTATGGAGATACTTTGCGTCCCGCGAAAGGACATACTTAGAATAGTTTTTGTTGCGGAAAAATGTACGATTTCCACGCGATAAATGAATTGGCACAACTGCGGGCGCCTAGTTAGGGAATATAAACCCAAACCGATATTTTGACGATATATCGGATATCAGTTTATGAATTTTAACTATCGGCCATGTTTGAAAGCCGATCCGCCGACCCTCCCCTGATTAATTACTAACATTAAGGGCTTTCCCGGGCCCTATGAATTTTCATATCTAGCCTCAAGCCTCTATTAAAGCGATAAGCTGGTAATCCTTGATTTTTGTTTGCATTAACTATTTCTACATGGACTAACTACTCTCGCATTTATAAATTTAGTGAAGTAATAAGGCTATTAAATTAGTCCACTCAATCTAAAAACATTCTCGGTGTTTTTGTTAATCTGTCTGTTACTTCTTTATACATAAACCGATCTACCGATTTTGTTAAAATTTGGTATGGAGATGCTTTGAGTTACGGGAAAGGACATAGGATACTTTTTACCCCGAGAAATCTACGGTTCCCGTGTGATTTTGGTGCAACGGAGTTGCGGGCGCCTTGTAGTTAGTAATAGTCGCCGCCACGAATGAAATGTGTATAACATAACTTCACAGGAAAGTATTTTTCATTACTTTTAATTGCGGAATGAAAATAAATGAACAGTTTTGTCACAAAATCAAAAAACAAAAATTCCGAAAAGCGCGGCTTATCACAATAAGGAAATAATGAAAAGAAACAATGGATGTTTGTTGAAAACATCTGCCCTGCCTCTATTGTGACCAAACTTCTTAGATCTTGATTATTAAACGCTTTAAGAGGTCGTTACTTTTAAAAGCTTTTGGTCCTTTAATTAATGTGTAAATGAGAAATTAAGCTCACTTTTATATAGAACTTTATGCAAATAGTAACGCCTCTTAGTGTTAATCATTTGTTATAACTTATAATATTAGACTTTCAGACTGACGCATTGATTTTATCAAATTGGTTTATGCTGCAGCAAAACATCAAATATGAACTCCTAATTTAATTAATGTTGTGACTTATGACTTTATGGCCTTTCATAATAAGTATATTATGAATATAGTAATTGTGTAATATTGGTTTCTTTTAAATGTAAAATAATATTATAACTAGGTACATACAGAACTTCACACGCTAAGCAAAATCATGGTAGAATGTAAGAACTAAATATACTACTTACCACCTACATCTACAATGTACATTGTAAAACTACATTCTGTAAATAAAGAATTTGTATTTGTATTCAGGTGCAGTCTGGCTCTTGGCAGTAGGGAAGCAAGTGTCATTACCGGCAATTATGGAAGACGAGGTTTCTACATAATATTCTATCCCGAAGGTATAAAAATTGAGCTTTACACTTAGTAGACCTTTAGAAAGAAAGTAACCGCAACCGAAACTCCGTAGTTGCTGGTCGTCCTTACCTCACTTTGCACAAACTTTCAGCTTTTATGTAATGACGACGCTGTCTCTGGGCCATTATTTTATGTAAATAAAGGGAGAAAATGAGTTCGCTAAGATTATACAGATTTGTGATCCGACACGCACCTGACCTGACCGGTCGTAAAAATTCTTATATCCCCAGATCTTTTACGACCGCTCCTAAAACATTAAAATTTAATTTAAACCTACCTCACTGTAGCTCATTATAAATAAAACATTCAAAGAAACAATCAAGCTAAACGTATGAGCTAATACGTGGGTTCCGTAAAACAATTAAGTGTTTTGGTTATGAATTTTTTGACTTTATAAAATGAAACCAGAAACTGAAACTATGTGTGGTAAATACAACTTACATAATATTACATTATATTGTTTTTAAAAAAAATTATGACCTCCACAAGCATAAAGTTAAATACACGGTAGAATAAGTTTTAGGTTTTATTTTTAACTTTATGCTCTAAACTTACATTATGTACCTTTTTACGAAGAAACTTTAACGCACTTCCTTACTTGGGATTTTGCGGCAAGTATGTACTAGTAGGAATGCCACCTCGGAACGTTTTTATAAATATTAAAATGTGCGAAACGAATTTTGGCGTAACGAAATTAGCGTTAATTGCGTGCGTCATCTAGTTCCCAATATAATTATGGCGTTTTTTCATTAGTCACGGACCCCTAAACGCTATTCGGAGCATGCATCTGCACCGGCCGTGTCGTCGTTAGCGTCATACTAATGCTATTTATTCGCAGTTACATCTTAGAGGAGGACTTAAATACGCTGGAAAGGATAGTAGGTATATTGCACAAAAGATCCAGTCAAGGTTTTGCATAGCTTTCAGCGCGGCGACCTAGTCAAGAAATTCCGTAACGAAAAACACGTAACATTCGTCTAATAGTCTAAGATCCCACTGCAGAATTGTGCAGGTATCGAGTACACGCTTAAAACCACATTTTTACAAATATTTATGATAAGGAGAACATATTTCTACTGGGGTGCCAGTCCAAATGTGACCGCAACTATTTTAAAAAAAATTTAAAAAAATTGAGTTTGCGGGATAAAATGTTTTCCCAAGCAAACATGGTTCATTTTACGGCAATGAGTATAGAGATATGCCATTGGGCACCCGGCTGCCATGGACGTGCGTACCATAAAGGCATAAAAGCACTGCTTACCTAATGATAAATACTTGCTATACACATATTTTAATTTAACTTTCGTACGTTTTAGATGACTTTAATTATTATTAATAGTAAAAATATGAATACACATTAACGCCTATATTTATAAAATAGCACCAATTGATTTGCAAAACTACATAAACATAAGTCGGTAAGTGGTAACTAGGCGCGCCGCGCGAAGGTACGCACCAATATTATACTACATATCTGTGGTTACAGGCACTCGATGTCTCGCAGACCCCGCCTATATGTGTGAGTTAAGATTTTCGTATTCGTACACTGTTCGCAAACGTGTGTGCGTGTGCGATTTACTTGGCCAGGTCCTGCGGCAGGGTTTCCGAGCTTAGCCGAGCGCCGGCGTAATGGCGCGTTCGGAAGTAATCGGATATGTTCGTTGCCTATAATCCGAGTAAAAATAATAGACGGAAATCTAATTAATCACATATGCACATAATGCATTTTTGTTTAGTACGGTTTATATTTGTTTACATTACAGAAGTGTTTTGTATTTTGGGAGGCCATTTTTTCATGTGTAGAGCACTGTAACATATTATTTTTGTTTGCGCCAGTATATTTATAGTTTTCTTAGAAGATTTTTATTATTTTAACATTTAAAAGTTTGTACATTTAACAGTTTATTAGATATTAGCTATTACTGAGTTTCTAATTTCTATATTAAGTGCGTTTTTTGATTTCTTAAAAATGTTATTTGACTGTGAGGTTTGTGTTGAAAATGTGTGTTTATTAAAAATTAAAAAAAACAAGTTTTCACAATTGTCATTCAGTGAAAAGATTCTAATTGTGATTTGGGTCGAAAGGTAGGTACGTGTACCTGAGTTACAACAATTAAACCAGCAACAAAAATGAAATGTAAGTAACTCGAAAGTTTCATGTTATTCATATTCATGTACTTATTTATTTTATCATTTTATAATATTATATACTTTATATTAAATGCGAAATTATCTCTGTCTGTCTGTCTCGCTTTCACGCCAAAACTAATGAACCGATTGTAATAAAATTTTGTACACAGTTAGTCTAGAGCCTGAGAAAGGACATAGGCTACATTTTTATAAGATAAAAATATACTATGTATCTAATTTCCATGGAAATATCGATGAAAATGAATTCACATTGCATTTCTAATATATAACAATCTATATTACGCCATACGCCATACGCCATCTATGGCGTTTTTATTTATTTTAGCTTAGCACACATGTGAACGCAAATGAACTTTCATTGTAGTTCTAACAAGTGACAACAGATGGCGTTTTTTTGTTTCTTCATAACAGAACGTACTCATATATTGTAATAGTTTAGAAAACATAGTTTTTAATTTATATCCACACTAATATTACAATTTATGCGAAAATATCTCTTTTTGTCCGTTTGTCTGTCTGTTTTGCTTTCACGCCAAAACTACTAAACCGATACCGCTGCTTACCCCATGTAAAAAACCTCTGCATGCCTCTGCCGGCTGCAACTCTATTGTAACCAGGTGTGAACAGGTACGATTCCGATACATTTCATCCATAACGTATATTGATCTTCTATATATCAAATGGAAGCTTATTTTCCTCTTATTATTATAATATAGGTGTGCCTAATTAAATCTGGCCGCAAATAAGGGGTGCTGGCTGTCAAAGATGGCAAACTATCGAAGGTTGAGGGAAAGGGAGCTAGCGCGTAACATTACGGGTCTAACGAAGATAGTGATTGTACATCATGTTAGTTTACTTAACCATCGGTTCAAACAAAGGTAATAATCGGCCAAGTGCGTGTCGGATTCGCGCACGAAGGGTTCCGTACTATTATAGAGCAAAATTAGGCCAAAATTTGTGTGTTTGTGTGGGGGCCGCCCTTATTTTTTAATTTCACTTTAATTTTATTATTATTAATTAAATTGCACATTTAATTGAAGATTTCATGAAATTTTAAAGTGCCTATCCATTACCGACATAAAGCGAAAAAGGCCAAAAAATCACTTAGTATTTTGTTGTTATAGCGGCAATAGATATTATACACAATCTGTGCAAATTTCAGAAGTCTAGCTATAGCGGTTTTTGAGATACAGCCTGGAGACAGACAGACAGACAGACAGACAAACAGACAGACAGAAGATAGACAGACAGACGGACAAACAACGAAGTCTCAAAACTCAAACTCAATTATTTTTTTATTCAGAATAAATTTTTGCAAATATGAATATATTTGCAAAAATTTATAAGAACTTCTACATCAGGGGTTGGCAAGTAATTTTAGGTGCGGTCCGGATACTATGGAATTTTTTTAACGAGATCTAGAAAAAACACTTGTCCTATGTAGCTTGAAAGTATTATTTTAATTAAATAAAGGTATAACGAATACCTTATCTATGTATTAATTGATACTTGGTACAAAATGCATTACAATATTTCACGGTCCGAGATTCGACCTTTCGCGGTTTCGCGGCCCGCCTGTTGCCTACCGTTGCAGTTGGTCTACAATCTACATGATGCCTACCACTGGTTCGGGAACTAACCCGGCGAGAAGAACCGGCTCTCTCAGTAATAGGGTCCCGCTTTTACCCTTTGGGTACGGAACCCTAATAAAAAGAATTTATTGTAAATTAAATATATTCAATTAAAAAACTTGAGAGGTGTCAAGGGACACCCGAATGGAACGAAGTTATTTCTTTTAAATTTAAACCCAAAAAAAACTGTATAGGGACATATTATAATTATACACTCAAAAAAATTATTTAAAAAAACTCCATCTATTGACGCCCAGGAATACCAACAACGCGTCGCTGTTTAATTAAAAAAACACCATCTAGTTGACGCACAGAAATACTAACTAATAACGCCCTCTGCCCCTAACATGCAGGTACACTAATAAAATGGCCTTTTTCGCTCTATGTCGATACTTTAACAGATAGGCGCTTTAACATTTTTCGAAACCTTTAATTAAATGTGCAATTTAATTACTAATAATAAAATTAAAATATAAGGGCGGCTCCCATATAAACACACAAATTTTAGCCTTATTTTGCTCTTTAAGGCGACGCCTTGATAATTTGGCTGTAGCGATGCCGATTTTTCTCAGCAATGACTAAAGCTAAGAAATTGAAGTTCATTGTCAGTATTCATCATGTCTTTGTCTTTGAATTGCCCATAGCATAACACGATTGGACAACTTTTATAGCACAGAATAATCAATCGAAAAGACCTCTGTAAAAAAAGGGATTCCTATTTTTCCAACAGAGGAGAGTGATTTAAGGTTCCAAAATTTGTACATAAATTGGTTCAAGCATGCACTTTAATTTGTGCATAGCTAATATGAAATGTATTTATGGTTTTTAAATTATGCGACAAAAACCATTTTGTCGCTTACGCCCTTTCCATTTTTTGCTGTTCCATTGCTTGTTTTCTATGAGAGGCCGGGCCGGCCTCTCATAGAAAACAAGCAATCTAAAACATATCCAACACGGTTTCTTACTTTAACGCTGCGTCACCTTAATAGTACGGAACCCTTCGTGCGCGAGTCCACTCGTACTTGGCCGATTATTACTATTGTTTGACCCGTAATGTTACGCGCTATCTCCCTTTCCCTCAACCTTCGATAGTTTGCCATCTTTGACAGCCGGCACCCCTTATTTGCGGCCAGATTTAATTAGGCACACCTATATTATAATAATAAGAGAAAAATAAGCTTCCATATTTTGATATATAGAAGATCAATATACGTTATGGATGCAAAAATGTATCGGAATTGTACCTGTTCACACCTGGTTACAATAGAGTTGCGGCCGGGTGGCCAACGGCACACCGGATTTTTCTAAATCTCTATACACATTGCCGTGAAATGAACCATGTTTGCTTTCAATACCTGATGAAAACATTTTATCCCGCAAACTCAATTTTTTAAAAATTTTTTTAAAATAGTTTCGGCCACATTTGGACTGGCACCCCAGTAGAAATATGTTCTCCTAATCATAAATATTTGTAAAAATGTGGTTTTAAGCGGGTACTCGATACCTGCACAGTTCCGCAGTCGTATCTCGTACTATAACGTCGTTTCAGTTCGGCCGACTTTGGCTCGGGGTGCGACGTTGCCAGACTTTGGTACGGACTACGGTGTTTGTTTGCGATTAAATGCGATAAGACGTATGCAAATTATAATTGCATATGTTGATAAAAATGCTATGCAATACCTTTGCCACGGTAGTCCCCCAGTGTCACACGTATTCTTTTTCCCGACGTTTCGGCTGCTTTCCAGCGGCCGTAGTCACGAACAAACAGGTGGACTGAGGTGATAGCTCGTCCAACTCGCAAAAGTTGTTGAACTACCCGAAAATTCATCAATTATTATTTGTGTTCCGATCTACACAGAACGTACTCACAGTGTGTTTTTCTTCAAAACATTTTTTCGAACGAAATTTTCAAAAGTCACCCGGTTTCAATAATCGACTTTTATCAGGGTCCCCCTCCTTTGTTACAGGAAAACTAAGGCATTTTTATAACAATATATTTCGCGTAAAATAGCTAAATTATTACGCAGAATGCCATTTAAAACTGAAGACGTAAGCGGATAAAGTGGATAACTAACATTTTTGAATATTTTTTTTTGCGTAAATGGAGGTGTAGGACCCGAAATATAAAAATAAGTAAGTATATAGATTTTATGTCTACTTTAGAAACATTACATCCATATTTTTATAGCCATTTTTCCCGTTCTAAAGCCTCCATTTATGCAAATAATAGTATTTTAAAAAGATAAAACCGACTTCAAATTTTTGTACACGTACCTAATTGAGAATTAAAATTCCCTATCTCAAAAACAACTGAACCGATTTTAATGAAACTTGCAGAATTCCCTAAGTTGAACAATACCTAGTACAGTAAAAAAGAATCACTAAAATCGGACGTGTGGTTCCGGAGCGTGCACAAACATAAAAACATACATACATACATACACTTTTGAAATTTGGCACATTTGTTCAGAAGCTGTTATAGATTAACATATACAAAAACTGGGCAGTTCTGGAAATATTACATACATACGCGTCGAATTGATAACCTCCTTTTTTTGAAGTCGGTTAAAAAACAACTTTCAAATTGTTAGTTATCCACTTCTTCCACCTACGTGTTCAATTATGAAGAGGGTATTTTTTAACTGCAACGTATTTTTAGGGTTGGTTGCACCACAATATATCTTTTAGACAGAGGAAACCTACGTTTATGGAAATTTATGGTGTGGAAAGTTTTTTCACCGTTTACCGTAAACCGATTTATCAAAACCTTTGACAGCACACTTAAAGTGTACAGGACTTTGCCATAATATTATGAACTTATATATGTAGTATGAATAAGCTGAATAGCCCTGTATAATATAGCAATAATAAAGGACCCGAATTCTGATATTTAAATCCAAAGTTATATGGTTTACTCACACTTTACTATTTTACTGCTTTCTTACAGAAGTAAGATACTTTAAATTCCGGAAAAGGACATAGAAATGTCCTGTAAAGTATCTTTATACATGTCGCAGGGAAAAGAGGATATCAGGAATTTCACGATATCCCTAGGGATATCACGAACTCCCGGTATATGCCGAATATTCTTGTTTGTTACGTCTTGAATGAATGAATGAATGAATATACTTTATTTTGCTCAAAAGTACAAACATAATAAAAGAAGTTACATGAGCTCAGCATGAGCACAAAGGCGGCTTTATCGCTATGAAGCGATTTCTTCCAAGCAACCTCTGGCGCATGGAAACAAATTACAAAACAGTGCAGCTTAAGTTGGAATATTACTAAAGTTATACAAGGCTTATCATAAATCTTAATAAATTACGCTAAACCCTATTTTAAAATGTAATACTTCTATAGCATATTGGGTTAAATAATACTATAGGTAAGTACTAATCTAAAAAATATACTAATACACAAATACTAAATATAAACAAACTAATATATATATACAAACTAATATATATTAATATAATACATACACGTATACCTACATACACAGAAATAAATAAAAAACAATACTTATAAGGTTTATAGCTCCTTCGCACGAAATCTTTACGAAATGCTGAGGTAATGAATCTTAAGCATTTTTTTGAAGCTTACAATAGTTTTAGCTTGCCTGATTTTGGTTGGTAAGGAGTTCCATAGCAGTATTGCTCTGACTGTGAATGATTTGTTAAAGAAATTGGTGTTGTGTTCCCTAAACACAACACCAATTATATATTAATATAGAGAAGGAGATTGGACACAGAGCGCAGTTGAAGTTCGGACGTTCGAAATTCAAACCTTGATTTGAGGTAAGAGGGTGCTTTAGGGTTGAATAGCAGGGTGTAAAGCAAGGTGAGGATGCGCATGTTACGTCGTAGGCGAATGGGCAACCAAGAAAGCTTAAGGCGATATTCAGATATATGGTCATATTTACGCAAGTTAAATATAAAGCGAATTGCCATGTTCTGGAGACGCTCAAGTTTGTCCATTTGTTGTTCAGTGATGTCAGTGAAACAAGCATCTGCATAATCCAATATAGACAAAAACAAAGACTCGGCAAGTAGAATTTTAGTCTTTATTGGAAGAACGTTTTTTAGCCTTCTCAGTGACCTCCATACTGCACACACCCTGCTGCTGATTAAGGAAATATGGTCTGACCAGGAAAGACGATCGTTCAAAAGTACACCCAAGTCTCTCACTTTCGTGCTTAGGGGTATTGGAGTACCATCTACGAGCACCGGAGGTAGATTCTCACGGTCGATCTTGGATACTAATCCTTGACTCCCCACAATAATGACCTGTGATTTTATTGGATTGATGGAGAGGCCGTTATGCTTACTCCACTCGCAGATTGCCTTAAGATCACTATTAAAGATATTGATTGAAGTAGGGAGACCCTCCAAGGTGGACTGGGTGTAGATCTGGAGGTCGTCTGCGTATAGATGAAAGCGAGAGGAACAAAAATAGGTTATGGAGTTTATAAATAAGGCGAACAATAGTGGGGGTAGTACTCCACCCTGCGGAACTCCAACAGTGATAGATGACCATGAGGAAAACTCGTCATCCACTCGAACCCGCTGCTGTCGCCCCCCGAGGTAGCTACGGAACCAGTCAGTCGCTGAAGGTGAGAAATTAGCAGCACTAAGTCGTTCTATCAGAATGTCATGGTCTACACTACCAAAGGCATTGCTGAAATCCAGCAAAGCCAAGATCGAGACTTGCTTGTTGTCCATAGCATATCGAATGTCGTCTGTGACCTTGACTAGTGCTGTTGTAGTGCTGTGGCCAGGCCTAAAACCAGATTGGTATTCGCTTAGCAGATTAAATTTATTAATGAATGATGACAATTGGTGTTGAATCAGTTTTTCCAGAACCTTTGATAGAAATGGAAGTATAGCGATTGGTCTAAAATCAGCAGGTGAGATAGGCTTCCTTTTTTTGGCAAAGGTAAAATTTGCGCTGCTTTCCAGATGGCTGGAAAAACGCTGCTAGTTAAAGAAAAGTTGAAAATGTGTTCTAAGGCGGGAGCAATCTCGTCTATAATTAGGGAAATCATTTTTTTACTGATGTTGTCCTCACCAATTGCGTTAGAGGAAATTGCTTTGACATTCTTTTTTATTTCACCAACAGTGACCCGAGAAAAGTGGAAAGGAGGGAAGTCAGGTTTAGGTAAGGTAGCCAGATGTTGTATTAATTGTGATTTTGTATTGTAGTCAAGTGGGCTGTTAGAGGAAGTAAATTGGTTGTTAAGGAGATCTTTATCGAAGTTGCTGGCTGACAAAGAGGGATTAGAATTACTACCAACTCCTAGGGTTTTTAGGAATTTCCAAACTTTGGCGGGGTCACAGTTCTCGACAGAAGCGTGTATGTGGCGACGTTGAGCATCTCTAACAACCTTGTTACAGCGATTTCTAAGTTTTAAGTACTTCTCTCGATGCTCATCTGTGCCGCTTTTTTTAAATTTAGATTTGGCTTTGTGTTTTAGTGATATTAAGACTTTGATCTCGTCAGATAGCCAGGGTGCGGGGAGGTGTTTCATTTTGATGGGTCTTATGGGAGCATGCTTATTATAAAGTTCAAGTATCGAGTTGTTGAAAAGGTCTACTTTGGTATCGATATCTTCTGCCTCACGCAACCTAGACCAGTCAATATTTCGGGCATCTTCTGTAAGCAAGTCATGATTAATTTGTTTGAAATTACGCTGATATTTAATAGTAGGTTTAGTTTTGGGGGGACGTACATTATAAGATAAATAAACTATGTCATGGTAAGAAAAAATGTCTGCTGAGCATTGGCCTCCTTTAATGACATAATTTGGCGAAGACACTATCATTAAATCTAGTAAAGGTGGAGAGCATCCCGGAGCACGGTGGGTAGCTTGAAGTAGAACGTCTTCTTACTAAAAATATCTAGTGATATGTCATTTCACTAAACTAAATCTAGTGAAACGTCAGAAAAGCGGACACCGCCGAATAAAAATCAAGCCACGCATTTCTCTCGCTTGCTCTAGTATACACACGGGTACTTTGATAGGATCATCTAACATCTGAATCTAACAAGTAAGATTATTAGATGATCCATGCGTCGCGTCGGATGGGCATGTAAAATGTCGGTCCTGCGCCTGATCTCTCGCCGGTCGTGTTAGTCTTCCGTCCCACCGGGTTATGCGAGTAAAGGAATATAGAGATTGCTCTTGTGTACTGCGCACACACTTGGGCACTATAAAATTACTCTTGGCCTGGTTTCAATGAAGCCGGCCACCGTCACCAAAACCAGAGTGGGAGTTATTATTATTATTATCACACGTGTAATTCAATTATAGCAGATCTGAGGGGGCATCACCATAATATCTCTGAATCATACAGTTGAAACCAACTGGAAACCGACTGAGGGTTCTTCATCAGATACTTTCAGACCTTTGATTTTTGACGTCAAATGAAGCGGCCGACCAAGTTGAATATTTTTTGTAAAGGTGGCATGTCGATCTCTAGTTAGGTTAGGCTCTTGTACAGGCACAGGTATTACACGTGTGGGAACTAGAGCGAGCGAGAGAAGTGAGTGGCTCGATTTTTATTCGGCGGTATTCGCGTTTCTGACATTTCACTAGATTTAGTTTAGTGAAATGACATATCACTAGATATTTTTAGTAAGAAGACGTAACAAACAAGAATGTTCGGCATCTACCGGGAGTTCGTGATATCCCTAGGGATATCGTGAAATCAAATACACATAATCTCAACAAAATTTATGTTCGTATGTATGTATTTTAGATTAATTAGGTATGTATGTATTTACGTATTGTATGTATGCAGCTGTGTATTTATTTTATAATTAAATATCTATATTTTTATTAATATTATATAATAAGTATTTATTTTGAAGCATCAAACGTAACAACGTTTGATATTTAAATTCATTTTTGTTAATGGCACATTTACCATAAATCTAAAATTATGTTTCCTCTGCCCGTGGTTGCCTGGAAGAAATTACTAATTAGAAATAAGGCCGCCATTGTGTGTTACCTGTGTTTTAAAAATGTCTTTTATTTTAAATTGTTATGTGTGCACAATAAAGAATATTTATCTTATCTTAAAATCGGTTCAGCCGTTTGAGTGTGCAGAGGTAACAGACAGGGACACTTTTGCATTTTTTTTTTATAAAATAAGGGGACAAACGAGCCAACGGGTCACCAGTCCTGATGGATAGCAACTACCCTCACCCATGGACACCCGCAACATCAGAAGAACTGCCGGTGCGTTGCCGGCCTTATTTATAACATTAAACAGTGTGGATAACTTATAATATGATTTTACGATCCATTCCACTAGGTGACACTGAAAAATAAGCTTTATTTAACTTCATGATTGAAAGAGTATACATACTTTATTTCTGAAATAGAAAACCCATATTTTGTTACAATATGACGTACACATTTAATAGCTCTATTCTCTTCTAGCGCCTAATACCTCTGCGTTGTTACTTGTTCCAACAATGTTGCCGTCAAAATAGTGCTATAAATTCATAAGGTCCCAGCACTTGGAATGTTCTTACTTCTGGGAATGTTCTGGAAACTGCTACAGCTGGAAATTCAGAACATAACAGTTACCTTTTAAAAGACTGCATTACATTAAATTAACAAAAACAATCCCCGATTCAAATTAGAGGTACCTAGATCCATGGGCGTAGCCAGCCTTGCGCTCAGGGTGTGGCAGAGTCAACCTAACCCCCAAGTTCTGTTTATGAATTCTAACGGATATTATGATTGTTGATGTTGTTAGTATAAGAAAAAAAACCTTATAGATCAGAGCCAGGGTGGGGCAAGCGCCCCAGATTGCCTCAGTGTGGCTACGCCCATGCCTAGATCAAAGTCAAATTTTCCAGCACTGAGCGGGCAGATGATGATGAACTAGAGCTAAGAACACGCTCGATAATGTCAGCTTTCAAACAAATAAAATTTGATCAAAATCGGTCCACCCGTTTGGTTTCTACGATGCAACGGACGGACAGACAGACAGACACGTCAAACTTATAACACCCCTCTTTTTTGTTGGGTGTTAATTATAGCACCCCTCTTTTTTTCGGGTGTTAAAAAGAAAAGAGAGGAGTGCTGTTATAAATTTGGCGTGTCTGACTGTGTGTTTGAAAGCTGACATGATCGAAAGTGTTCCTAGCTTCCTAGCCATAACTTATCTTACTTATCACTGGAAAATTTCGGGGTTTGTAAGAAAATTATATAAAAAAAATGCACTAAATCATTTTAAAACGCATCGTCGCGTCACGTTGTAATGTGAACTGAGCCTGTAGCCAAGACCTTTTCTTTATTCCTTCGTTATAGAATCGCCGATCCAAATGTATGGAATTGACATTATAGTCTAACGTCAACGTCAGATTAACGAACGCTTATTGTCAATTCCGTACATTTTGATCGGCAATTCTATAAAGAAGCGACAAAGAAAAGTTCTTGGCTAAAGGGTCTGACAATTACCGAGGCTGGCGAAAGGCTGTATGGAGGTGTCTGTAAATAATGAAACTCTGCACAGCAGGCGGGCGGGCGCCGGGAAATTGAAAACTGAACTATAACGGACCGTATTGTTTTAGTTTAATACTGTAAACGATTTAGTTATCAACAACAACATGATGCCATTTTCTCTTTTCATTTATTTATTTCTTTTTAAATTTATATTTTTCTAGATGTCGCCCGCAACTTCGTTGCGCCAAAATTCGTTTATCGCGCGGGAACCCTACATTTTTTCGGGATAAAAAATATCCTATGTCCTTTCCCGGGACTCAAAGTATCTCCATACTCTGCAAAATTGGTTCAGTAGTTTGGGCGTGAAGAGGTAACAGACTACTACTCTCGCACTCATAATATTAGCATGGATTATGGGTGTGAATGGACGGTACAGCTATCCACCAAATGTGTATGTCTGTATGTAACATTCATTAAATATCTCTAACTATGTAATCTTATACATAAAATTCTCGTGTCACAATGTTAGTTACTGAACTCCTCCGAAACGGCTTTACTGATTTTTACCAAATTTTATGTGCATATTCAGTAGGTCTGAGAATCGGCTACTGGCTACTTTTTATATTGATAAGTGCATATTTTGTTGCATAAATAATAGTAAATTGTTACAACTCGAGACTGACGCGACCAAATTGTTTGTGCGACGGGATAGCGACGGACGTTGCCATGGTGCCATTCTTAATTTAGTCACTTCAATAAAACAATATGGGCGAAATACTTAATATTATGGCAAAACAACGTTTGCCGGGACAGCTAGTAATATATAACAATGTTTATTATGAAACTATTCGTATAAACGTACTATGTAGTTGGATGATTCATATAAATGTACTAGATGGATTAAATGTTATCGATAATGGTGTACGAATTTAAATGACATGTAAAACTACTGCTCTTACAAAGGTATAGAGAATCGAAATCATAGATATTTCATCGCCAGTCAATTCGAAATTCCTATTTCAATCTGAAACATTTATAAATAGAACGCGTAGGGCCCCCTAACGAGCCGTCACTCAAAATAAAAGGTATTCAAAGGCGCCTTTTGCATTGAAATTGCTATCAATTTTGTAACATGCTGTTTTGCCTTTATGTATTCATATTATACTATCGAAATAGTCGAATAGTTTTCGTTTTTTCAAACCTAAAATATTTAAAGTACAGTCACGATTCGGTGGTGCAATTTTCGTCAAATGTTAAATTTAATTCTGTCATATTATATAAATGTTTGTATTATTTGTATGTGTGCTTTAAAAGGAAAGCATACTGCGATCTGATTTGTCAAAATTCGACAGACAGTCATCAGACCTACGTTTATGGCTGGTTTACACGTATTAAGTAGATAAGTAGTTAACTAAATTTTAACTTAATTTTAAGTTACTTGTTGCATGTAAACACAAAATTTAGTAGCAAGTAGTAAGTTAAAATTTAGTTAAGTACTAAACAAGGAAATTAGAATTTTGACTATTTTCTGTAAGGTTGGCAGGCGGGGCTTGTCACTTGACACATTTCCGGCAAGCACTTCAAATTAAGTTAAAATTTAGTTACTACTTATCTACTTAATACGTGTAAACCAGCCCTTAACGTTATACAGAATATGTTTAGTCTTTGTCAATTAAATTACTTTTCTAAACAAAATATGTTTAGTATACAGGGTGTAACAAAACTAAGTGTGTAACAAAACTAAGTGTGTGTATGTGTTCTTCCTAGAGAGTTCACTGTGAAAGTAGCAGCTCTGAAAGACTAATATTTTTTTTCACTTTTGTATGGAATGGGCCATGGGGAAACTCGTGATGCTGGAGGGCTTGCCCATGTAACAATATTTTGTCCATATATCCTTGTTACCACAGAATTGATAAAGGTCTGTGCTTGTTACACATACCGAGTAGAGTGACTATCAAACTTGCCGAGAGCACTGTCTCGCCACTCTACTCGGCCGGTGTAATTAAGCCCTTAATATTATAACTTAGACTTTTTATAGCAATCGGGATAGAAAACATCAAATTTTAAAGAAAAAATTAACATCATGCTTATTTAAAACGTTCTTCCATAAACGATTAAAGTTAAGCGGACAAGTGCGAGCGAGGCGTGAAAAACCAATATCCGGTGTGGGGCGGATATGAGACCGCGCTAACAACTCTTTGAGGACCGCTGGCCGATAGGGTTGTCACAAGGGGTAAGTCAATAAATTAAAGTTCATGGCCTTTTGCTTTTCTAGCTTCTTATTGAGTTGACGGCACTTCCAAACGCCATCCATAGTCTATATACATATTATAAAACAAAGTCGCTTTTTTTCCCTCATGTCCCTTTGTTCCCTTTAATCTTTAAAACTACGCAACGGATTTTGATGATTCTTTCAATATTAGATAGCCCATTTATCGAGGAAGGCTATATTTTATCACGCTAAGACTAACAGGAGCGAAGAAATAGAGGAAAATGTGGAAAAAACGGGGAAAATTATTTGAAAGGGCTAACTTGAACGCGCTAATCTCAGGAACTACTGGCCCGATTTGAAAAATTATTTCAGTGTTAGATAACTCATTTATTGAGGAAGGCTATAGGCTATATTTTATCACGCTAAGACTAATAGGAGAATGTGGAAAAACGGGGGAAATTATTTGAAAGGGCTTATCTCGCGAACTACTGGAGCAATTATTATGTTATTTGGCACATAATATAAGAAGTAGACCACGTGAAGGATAATTATAGGCTATCGATTTTAATCATTTTTTTCAGTAGCTATATATTTTACATCCTTGCGTCGCCGGGGCGGGTCGCTAGTAATATTATAAATGGGAAAGTACGTCTGTCTGTCTGTTACCTCTTCACGTTGGGCGTGAATCGTGATGAAAACAAGAGAACGGCTAAACCGATTTTAGTCTTGAAATATTCTTGGAATTCCAAGGTAGGTTTTAAGGAGGAAAATAATACGAAGTCTTGTTTTGACGCTGTTATTCTATTCTCATATTCATGATAAAATACAAATATAGCTGTTATCAGCGCCATCTGTATCCTGACAAGTTTATTAGGTCCAAAACAAGCGCAAATATAAATCGGCGAAGGGTAGATATTTTCACCGACAAGACGACGATCAAATTGGATGTGTCCATCCCTATATTTATGGCCGCAATCTGAAAATAAGGGCGGAATGGACATTAGACTGTGGAGTAAAATATTCTGGAAGTGGCTGAAATATATTTTTTTTAATTATGTAGGTACTACTAGATGACGACAATGATGGGCATGTAAAAAGCTGTCCTGCGCCGGACCTGATCTCTCGCCAGTCGTGTTGGTCTTCCGCCACACTGGGTTATGAGAGTAAAAGGAATAGAGAGTGCTCTTGTGTACTAAGCATACACTTGGGCACCATAAAATTACTCCTGCGTAAATGGCCTGGTTTCAATGAAATCGGCTACCGTCACCGAAACCGGTGTGGGGGAGTTATTATTATTACTAGATGACGCCCGCAACTCTGTTACGCCAAAATCTTTGTCGCAGCATCCGCACATTTTAGCAGGATAAAAAGTATCCTATGTCAGTACAGAGTTACAGACAGACAAACAACCTTCCCTGATCTCTGATGAAATGCTTTTTAGTCGTAAATTCCTGCCCAGATAGCTTAGTTGTTTTTGCAAAAATACAAACAAAAAACAAACAAGGCGTATTCATATCATAGAAAACTGAAACTTGAAAGTACTGGCAGAGGACAGGGAAAACTGGCGACCGACCTTCCCTTGATAGGAAGGGAGAGAGAAAAATAGCATTACGACCTCCGTGGCTCAATGGTCAGAGTGTGTGGCAACTCAAGCCGGGGGTCGCGGGTTCGAATCCCGCCGACGGAACAAAAAAGTTTTTCAATGTTCCTGGGTCATGGATGTGTATTAAATATGTGTATGGTATACTAAAAATCTTAAATATATGTATAGTATAAAAGTATTAAATATATTTCCGTTGTCTGGTACCTTTAACACAAGTCCTTCAGGTACTTAGCACGGGGCCAGACTGACGTGGTGTGAAGCGTCCATAGATATTATTATTATTATTATTATTATTCATTGAACTACAAAGTAAAAAGTGACATTTCCAGTATTAAATCTAATTCCGCGTAGTTCGTGTTACTTGATTAAAATATTGTTACATCTGCACGGGAATCTGTTACCAATGTTGTTTTATTACAATTTATATTCAAACTAGACTGGCTATTGCACGCGACGTCGTCCGTTTGTCCTTACATTTTATTAACCCTTACATATTGCACAATGTTGGTACATAGGAAGACTAGTACAGGTTCCCTAAAACATTTTTTTGACTTGATTACTATCAAGCTAATTTTTCGTGAGTGATAGCGGTGGTACTCAACAAGTCCTCGTTGACTACAGAACTATAAAACGGAACCTTAACCAGCAGATTTTTTGTATGTAGGTATATTGATAGGTTATTAAATAATTTAACATTAACATTGTCCTACAAATAGAACAATCCATATTTTAGGACCATCAAATCGAAATATTTCATCCTTTCTACCTCTGTTAGTGAAAATTCCCGAAAGTGGTAACTTTCAAGAATTTTCGCAGAGGAAATTGTTGGTCGTCTTATCAAAATGAAGCGAAAAATTTGCTTGATAGTAATCAACTAAAAAAATGTTCTAGGGAACCTGTACTAGACTAAAAAAGACTAAAAAAATTTGCGATTTGCGATCAGCGTAAAGTGACTGTTTATTGTATGTGTATTTTTATTTTTTTAACTCCCAACAGGAACAGAGGGGTGCGGTTATAGGTTTGGTATGTCTGTTTGTCTGTCTGTCCGTAGCATCGTAGCATCCCAATGGATGGAGTGTTCTTAGCAATAGTTCACTTTCATCAGCTCTCCCTTATATCGAAAATTTGAAGTTTGTCTATAGTATTTTTTTCCATATTTTGTTTTTTATTTTTTTATTTAGCTTTTTTTTATTAAATAAGGGGGCAAACGAGCAAACAGGTCACCTGATGGTAAGCAACTACCGTCGCCCATGGACACTCGCAACATCAGAAGAGCTGCAGGTGCGTTGCCGGCCTTTTAAGAGGGAATAGCTCTTTTTTGAAGGTTTGCAGGTCGTATAGGTCCGGAAATACTGCTGGTGACAGTTCGTTCCAGAGTTTTACAGTGCGCGGCAGAAAGTTACGCGAAAAACGCACTGTGGAAGACTGCCACTCATCAAGGTGATGAGGATGGTATGTTTTTCGCGTGGGACGATGGCGAAAAGATGAAGCTTCTTATTATTTTCCTGTTTAATAAATTATACGAATGTTTATTACAATTTAGACTGAATAGCTACGCAAAATCGTTAATCGAAATGGGCTTTCAAACGTGATTTTCCATTGAAAACGTATTTTCCATGTCCAAAATATGATTTTAAATGTTAATTCGGTGCTAAAGCGTTCAATTTCTAATTACTTAGTGAATTGTGGACTTCAAAGTGGATCGGTTCTGACAGTTTGGGCCGAAAATTGACTTTGAATAAATTTGTTACACAATCAACTTTGAACTCCATGGGGGTATGTTAGGCTTAGGCTGTTCACAACAAAGGGTCAATTCGGACCGCAACGCAACGCGTAGATGCTTTTCTTTTGTACTGAATTAACAGATTTCAATTCAGTGAGACGTCTTGCAAATATGTCAAATCCATACTTTAGAAATGCATCTACGCATCGCGTTGCAGTCTGAATTGACCCTTAAAGGTCGCTTGAAGAAACTGGTAGGGTAATAAGCAGTGTTCAATTTTAGGTCTCTTTGGTGGGACGAGGTGTAGGGGTCGCATGGAGACACGCCATTGGTAGATCGTGATCAGACAGTGACACGCTATTGGTAGATTAATTTAATATGCACTTAATATTGGCTCCTTTGTTTTTCCCCACGATCTTAAAGTTGTC